>CAWUFW010005184.1:0-1384793 GCA_963921515.1 Calotriton arnoldi | reverse complement strand
ATTAGATGGCTGTGCAGTAATATTTTTTTTTTGTCTTTCTCAAGCAGGGTGTACCTTGTCCCTTTTTGTGAATGTTGTAATGTGTTTGTTTCGTGCCTGGGGTGTGAATGGTCTTGTGTGTATCACGTATGAAAGGTGTGTGAATGGCCTGTAAAGCGGTTGGGGCCTTGACGTGGCTTTACAGCTCACCGAGCTGCGAGTCACTGGTTCCGTTTTTTGTCCTTTCAATTATTGACAGTGCATTTCATTTTTGTGAAATCTCTTGTTAATAAAATTGTATATACTGAACCATCACTTGCCCTCGTGCCAAATCCAACCAGTATATGTGTGTGCTTGAGGAATAGATGGCTGTGCAGTAATCTTTGTCTTTTTAGTCTGTCTGCCAAGGTGTACATTCCGTCTAAGAATAACCTACCAACTGTAGATATTGTCGTAAACGAAACACCCATGGGAGTACATGGTGATATCTCTCTTGTGGATCCCAACAAGTTATGGTACCCACAATGTCCTGCAAACCTCAAAATGTCTGTCACATTTTCCTTGCAATATTGTGCCAAAATTTTCACGCTGCAGAAATAAACAACACATTATCTCAAAATGACCTGGTTTTGCAAGGGGGTCCCCTGGGTTTTTGGCCGGGGCTCGGCGGCCACATAGGGAAACCTACCAAACCCACACATTTCTGAAAAGTAGACACCCGGGGGCTTCCAGGGAGGTATGGCTTGCGTGGATCCCCCAACGTTTCCTTACCCAGAATCCCCTGCAAACCTCATTTTTAGCTGAAAAAATCACTTTTTTCACACATTTTTGTGTGGGAAAGTGTGGCATCACTGGCCTCTCACAAATTTCCTACCACCCAGCGTTCCCCCAGGTCTCCCGATAAAAATGGTGCCTCACTTGTGTGGGAGGCCCAAGTACCCGCGACAGGCAAGGGCCCACAACGTATTGAGGCGACCTCAAAATGGCCTTTCACAAAACGACCTGGTTTTGCAAGGGGGTCACCTGGGTTTTGGCCCCGTGCTCGGCGGCCATCTAGGGAAACCTACCAAACCCACACATTTCTGAAAAGTAGACACCCGGGGGCTTCCAGGGAGGTATGGCTTGCGTGGATCCCCCAACGTTTCCTTACCCAGAATCCCCTGCAAACCTCAATTTTAGCTGAAAAAATCACTTTTTCACACATTTTTGTGTGGGAAAGTGTGGCATCACTGGCCTCACACAAATTTCCTACCACCCAGCGTTCCCCCAGGTCTCCCGATAAAAATGGTGCCTCACTTGTGTGGGAGGCCCAAGTACCCGCGACAGGCAAGGGCCCACAACGTAGTGAGGCGACCTCAAAATGGCCTTTCACAAAACGACCTAGTTTTGCAAGGGAGTCACCTGGGTTTTTGGCCCCGTGCTCGGCGGCCATCTAGGAAACCTACCAAACCCACACATTTCTGAAAAGTAGACACCCGGGGGCTTCCAGGGAGGTATGGCTTGCGTGGATCCCCCAACGTTTCCTTACCCAGAATCCCCTGCAAACCTCAATTTTAGCTGAAAAAATCACTTTTTCACACATTTTTGTGTGGGAAAGTGTGGCATCACTGGCCTCACACAAATTTCCTACCACCCAGCGTTCCCCCAGGTCTCCCGATAAAAATGGTGCCTCACTTGTGTGGGAGGCCCAAGTACCCGCGACATGCAAGGACACAAAACGTTTTGAGGCAACATCAACATTGCCTATCAAAAAATGTTTTGGGGGATCCACGCAAGCCATACCTCCCTGGAAGCCCCCGGGTGTCTACTTTTCAGAAAGTGTGTATTTGGTAGGTTTCCCTAGATGGCCGCCGAGCACGGGGCCAATAACCCAGGTGACCCCCCTTGCAAAACCAGGTCATTTTGTGAAAGGCCATTTTGAGGTCGCCTCACTACGTTGTGGGCCCTTGCCTGTCGCGGGTACTTGGGCCTCCCACACAAGTGAGGCACCATTTTTATCGGGAGACCTGGGGGAACGCTGGGTGGTAGGAAATTTGTGTGAGGCCAGTGATGCCACACTTTCCCACACAAAAATGTGTGAAAAAAGTGATTTTTCAGCTAAAATTGAGGTTTGCAGGGGATTCTGGGTAAGGAAACGTTGGGGGATCACGCAAGCCATACCTCCCTGGAAGCCCCGGGTGTCTACTTTTCAGAAATGTGTGGGTTTGGTAGGTTTCCTAGATGGCCGCCGAGCACGGGGCCAAAACCCAGGTGACCCCCTTGCAAAACCAGGTCGTTTTGTGAAAGGCCATTTTGAGGTCGCCTCACTACGTTGTGGGCCCTTGCCTGTCGCGGGTACTTGGGCCTCCCACACAAGTGAGGCACCATTTTATCGGGAGACCTGGGGGAACGCTGGGTGGTAGGAAATTTGTGTGAGGCCAGTGATGCCACACTTTCCCACACAAAAATGTGTGAAAAAGTGATTTTTCAGCTAAAATTGAGGTTTGCAGGGGATTCTAGGTAAGGAAACGTTGGGGGATCCACGCAAGCCATACCTCCCTGGAAGCCCCGGGTGTCTACTTTTCAGAAATGTGTGGGTTTGGTAGGTTTCCTTAGATGGCCGCCGAGCACGGGCCAAAAACCCAGGTGACCCCCTTGCAAAACCAGGTCGTTTTGTGAAAGGCCATTTTGAGGTCGCCTCACTACGTTGTGGGCCCTTGCCTGTCGCGGGTACTTGGGCCTCCCACACAAGTGAGGCACCATTTCTATCGGGAGACCTGGGAGAACGCTGGGTGGTAGGAAATTTGTGTGAGGCCAGTGATGCCACACTTTCCCACACAAAAATGTGTGAAAAAGTGATTTTTTCAGCTAAATTGAGGTTTGCAGGGGATTCTGGGTAAGGAAACATTGGGGGATCCACGCAAGCCATACCTCCCTGGAAGCCCCCGGGTGTCTACTTTTCAGAAATGTGTGGGTTTGGTAGGTTTCCCTAGATGGCCGCCGAGCACGGGGCCAAAAACCCAGGTGACCCCCCTTGCAAAACCAGGTCGTTTTGTGAAAGGCCATTTTGAGGTCGCCTCACTACGTTGTGGGCCCTTGCCTGTCGCGGGTACTTTGGCCTCCCACACAAGTGAGGCACCATTTTTATCGGGAGACCTGGGGGAACGCTGGGTGGTAGGAAATTTGTGTGAGGCCAGTGATGCCACACTTTCCCACACAAAAATGTGTGAAAAAAGTGATTTTTTCAGCTAAAATTGAGGTTTGCAGGGGATTCTGGGTAAGGAAACGTTGGGGGATCCACGCAAGCCATACCTCCCTGGAAGCCCCCGGGTGTCTACTTTTCAGAAATGTGTGGGTTTGGTAGGTTTCCCTAGATGGCCGCCGAGCACGGGGCCAAAAACCCAGGTGACCCCCTTGCAAAACCAGGTCGTTTTGTGAAAGGCCATTTTGAGGTCGCCTCACTACGTTGTGGGCCCTTGCCTGTCGCGGGTACTTGGGCCTCCCACACAAGTGAGGCACCATTTTTATCGGGAGACCTGGGGGAACGCTGGGTGGTAGGAAATTTGTGTGAGGCCAGTGATGCCACACTTTCCCACACAAAAATGTGTGAAAAAAGTGATTTTTTCAGCTAAAATTGAGGTTTGCAGGGGATTCTGGGTAAGGAAACGTTGGGGGATCCACGCAAGCCATACCTCCCTGGAAGCCCCGGGTGTCTACTTTTCAGAAATGTGTGGGTTTGGTAGGTTTCCCTAGATGGCCGCCGAGCACGGGGCCAAAAGCCCAGGTGACCCCCTTGCAAAACCAGGTCGTTTTGTGAAAGGCCATTTTGAGGTCGCCTCACTACGTTGTGGGCCCTTGCCTGTCGCGGGTACTTGGGCCTCCCACACAAGTGAGGCACCATTTTTATCGGGAGACCTGGGGGAACGCTGGGTGGTAGGAAATTTGTGTGAGGCCAGTGATGCCACACTTTCCCACACAAAAATGTGTGAAAAAAGTGATTTTTTCAGCTAAAATTGAGGTTTGCATGGGATTCTGGGTAAGGAAACGTTGGGGGATCCACGCAAGCCATACCTCCCTGGAAGCCCCCGGGTGTCTACTTTTCAGAAATGTGTGGGTTTGGTAGGTTTCCCTATGTGGCCGCCGAGCACGGGGCCAAAAACCCAGGTGACCCCCCTTGCAAAACCAGGTCGTTTTGTGAAAGGCCATTTTGAGGTCGCCTCACTACGTTGTGGGCCCTTGCCTGTCGCGGGTACTTGGGCCTCCCACACAAGTGAGGTACCATTTTTCTCAGAAGACTTTGGGGAATGCGGGGTGGGTGGAAATTTGTGGATCCACGCAGATTCCAGAACTTTCCACCACAGAAATGTGGGGAAAATGTGGTTTTTTTGACAATTTTTTAGGTTTGCAAGGGATTCTGGGTAACAGAACCTGGTGGGAGGCAGTCCAGTCACCCCATCCTGGATTCCCCTGGGTGTCTAGGTTTCAAAAATGTATAGGTTTGCTAGGTTTCCCTAGGTGCCGGCAGAGGTAGGGTTCAAAAACTACAGCTAGGCACTTTGCCAAAAAGGGTCATTTTTCACTGCGAATTTGAGGTGTGACCACGTTGCGTTTTGCGCCGTTTCCTGTCGCAGGCACTAGGCCGACCCACACAAGTGAGGTACCATTTTCTCGTAAGACTTTGGGTAACGCGGGGTGGGTGGAAATTTGTGGATCCACGCAGATTCCAGGACTTTCCACCACAGAAATGTGGGGAAAATGTGGTTTTTTGACAATTTTTTATGTTTGCAAGGGATTCTGGGTAACAGAACCTGGTGGGAGGCAGTCCAGTCACCCCATCCTGGATTCCCCTGGGTGTCTAGTTTTCAAAAATGTATTGGTTTGCTAGGTTTCCCTAGGTGCCGGCAGAGGTAGGGTTCAAAAACTACAGCTATGCACTTTGCCAAAAAGGGTCATTTTTCACTGCGAAATTGAGGTGTGACCACGTTGCGTTTTGCGCCGTTTCCTGTCGCAGGCACTAGGCCGACCCACACAAGTGAGGTACCATTTTTCTCGTAAGACTTTGGGGAACGCGGGGTGGGTGGAAATGTGTGGATCCACGCAGATTCCAGAACTTTCCACCACAGAAATGTGGGGAAAATGTGGTTTTTTGACAATTCTTTATGTTTGCAAGGGATTCTGGGTAACAGAACCTGGTGGGAGGCAGTCCAGTCACCCCATCCTGGATTCCCCTGGGTGTCTAGTTTTCAAAAATGTATAGGTTTGCTAGGTTTCCCTAGGTGCCGGCAGAGCTAGGGTTCAAAAACTACAGCTAGGCACTTTACCAAAAAAGGGTCATTTTTCACTGCGAAGTTGAGGTGTGACCACGTTGCGTTTTGCGCCGTTTCCTGTCGCAGGCACTAGGCCGACCCACAAAAGTGAGGTACCATTTTTCTCGTAAGACTTTGGGGAACGCGGGGTGGGTGGAAATGTGTGGATCCACGCAGATTCCAGAACTTTCCACCACAGAAATGTGGGGAAAATGTGGTTTTTTTGACAATTCTTTATGTTTGCAAGGGATTCTGGGTAACAGAACCTGGTGGGAGGCAGTCAAGTCACCCCATCCTGGATTCCCCTGGGTGTCTAGTTTTAAAAAATGTATAGGTTTGCTAGGTTTCCCTAGGTGCCGGCAGAGGTAGGGTTAAAAACTACAGCTAGGCACTTTGCAAAAAAGGGTCATTTTCACTGCGAAATTGAGGTGTGACCACGTTGCGTTTTGCGCCGTTTCCTGTCGCGGGCACTAGGCCGACCCACACAAGTGAGGTACCATTTTTCTCAGAAGACTTTGGGGAACGCGGGGTGGGTGGAAATTTGTGGATCCACGCAGATTCCAGAACTTTCCACCACAGAAATGTGGGGAAAATGTGGTTTTTTTGACATTTTTTATGTTTGCAAGGGATTCTGGGTAACAGAACCTGGTGGGAGGCAGTCCAGTCACCCCATCCTGGATTCCCCTGGGTGTCTAGTTTTCAAAAATGTATAGGTTTGCTAGGTTTCCCTAGGTGCCGGCAGAGCTAGGGTTAAAAAACTACAGCTAGGCACTTTGCCAAAAAAGGGTCATTTTTCACTGCGAAATTGAGGTGTGACCACGTTGCGTTTTGCGCCGTTTCCTGTCGCAGGCACTAGGCCGACCCACACAAGTGAGGTACCATTTTTCTCGTAAGACTTTGGGGAACGCGGGGTGGGTGGAAATTTGTGGATCCACGCAGATTGCAGAACTTTCCACCACAGAAATGTGGGGAAAATGTGGTTTTTTGACAATTTTTTATGTTTGCAAGGGATTCTGGGTAACAGAACCTGGTGGGGAGAGCAGTCAAGTCACCCCATCCTGGATTCCCCTGGGTGTCTAGTTTTCAAAAATGTATAGGTTTGCTAGGTTTCCCTAGGTGCCGGCAGAGGTAGGGTTCAAAAACTACAGCTAGGCACTTTGCCAAAAAAGGGTCATTTTTCACTGCGAAATTGAGGTGTGACCACTTTGCGTTTTGTGCCGTTTCCTGTCGCAGGCACTAGGCCGACCCACACAAGTGAGGTACCATTTTTCTCGTAAGACTTTGGGGAACGCAGGGTGGGTAGAAATTTGTGCATCCATGCAGATTCCAGAACTTTCCACCGTAGAAATGTGGGGAAAATGTGGTTTTTGGACAATTTTTTATGTTTGCAAGGGATTCTGGGTAACAGAACCTGGTGGGAGGCAGTCAAGTCACCCCATCCTGGATTCCCCTGGGTGTCTAGTTTTCAAAAATGTATAGGTTTGCTAGGTTTCCCTAGGTGCCGGCAGAGGTAGGGTTAAAAACTACAGCTAGGCACTTTGCAAAAAAAAGGGTCATTTTTCACTGCGAAATTGAGGTGTGACCACGTTGCGTTTTGCGCCGTTTCCTGTCGCGGGCACTAGGCCGACCCACACAAGTGAGGTACCATTTTTCTCAGAAGACTTTGGGGAACGCGGGGTGGGTGGAAATTTGTGGATCCACGCAGATTCCAGAACTTTCCACCACAGAAATGTGGGGAAAATGTGGTTTTTGACAATTTTTAGGTTTGCAAGGGATTCTGGGTAACAGAACCTGGTGGGAGGCAGTCCAGTCACCCCATCCTGGATTACCCTGGGTGTCTAGTTTTCAAAAATGTATAGGTTTGCTACGTTTCCCTAGGTGCCGGCAGAGCTAGGGTTCAAAAACTACACCTAGGCACTTTGCAAAAAAAGGGTAATTTTTCATTGTGAAAATGTGGTACGTCCACGTTGCATTTTGAGCCATTTCCTGTTGTGGGCACAAGGGCTACCCACACAAGTGAGGTACCATTTTTATCGGGAGACTTAGGGTAACACAGAATTGTAGAGCAACTGTTATTACCTATTGACTTTGATGCATTTCTGCCTTCCAAATTAAAGACAATGTGTAAAAAATAAGTCATTTTGAGAAATGACCTATAATTCTCATGCTAGTATGGGTACTCCCAATTTCGGAAATGTGCAAATATCTACTGTTTCTAAAATCTACATTTTGTTCCCATTTCAGAAATACATAGGTGTCTTTCATAACAATTTTTCCATGTATACATTTTCCCAAAATAATTGCTATATACCCGGTACATAATAAAAAACCATTGCAAGATGCTGCTCAATTATTGGCTCTGGGTTCGTCGGGTTCTTGGTGAACCTACAAGTCCTATATATCCCCATAACCAGAAAGGTCCAGCGGATATAACGGTATATTGCCTTCAAATAGCTGTCATAATTAGAAGAAGTTACAGGTGAAAACGTTGACACAAATGGCTGTTTTTTTCAACTAATTTTCAATTTTTCCTTTATTTAACTGTTAGTTTCTATAAGGAAAACTTTAAGGATCTACACAAATGACCCCTTGCTGAATTCAGAATTTTGTCTACTTTTCAGAAATGTATGGCTTTCCAGGATCCATTATTGGTTTCATACCCATTTCTACCATTAACTGGAAGGAGGTTGAAAGCACAAAAAATAGCAAAAATAGGCTATGTCCCAGAAAAATGCCAAAACTGTGTAAAAAAAGTTGGTTTTCTGACAAAAGTCTGCTTGTCCCTGAAAGCTGGGAAGATGGTGATTTCAGCACCACAACCCCTTTTGATGCCATTTGCAGGGAAAAATCAAGACGCTTTCATCTGTAGCCCTTTTTCGCATTTTTCCCCAAAAAAACAAAATTTAGCTGTATTTTGACTAATTTCTGGGTCCCCTCCAGGGGAACCCACAAACCCTGGGTACCTTTACAATCCCCATGATGTTAGAAAAAAAGGACGCAAATTTGGCATGGATACCTTATGTGGTCAAAAAGTTACAGGGGCCTAAGCGCGCACTACCCCAAATAGCCAAAAAAAGGCTTAGCACAGGAGGGCCTAGCAGCGAAGGGGTTAAGCTCTGTCAATGTTATTTGAAGCACTTCCATCTGACTGGAGAGGGAAATCTAGTACTCAAGGTACTGCAGCTTCATGAAAGAATTTCCAGGTTTTGTCATCATATTTACTTAGCCATGCAACGCCACCTTGCGTGGCTCTGCATGACTTAGTTAATCCAGAGTCACGCAAGGCAGTGCAAATCGCTGCCTTGCGTTACTCTGCGTTGGGAAGGCGTTCCATGGGTGGAGTGTGGGCATTCCCATGCAACCGCCCATGGATTTTGCCGCATTTCCAGATTTACTAAGGGTTGCAAACCTGGGTTTTCATCAAAATAGTACACCATCCCAACAGAGGCATAACCAGGAGAAGAAAGTTTAGTACTACTTGTTCTTCCCTCTTCCTACACGTGCCTGCATTTTGCAGTACACTTGAAAGAGAAAAATGCCTCTGAGTATTGTTTTTCTGCAGGAAGGGGTCCCTTTCTGCACAAAATCAATCCTGCCTGAAACTCGGGTACCCATGCACCACGGCGCAATGGTGTGTGCATTGGCGCTAGGCAGCACTCAGTGCACCAGAGCAGAGAAAGAGCGCACCATATCCTGGTAAATCTGGTGCATTCCTGCTCCCTCCATTTGACGTGGTCCAGCAAGATGTCTTGCTGCATTGAATTGCATCAAATATTAGTAAATCTTGCCCCTTCTAACCACTGGAATTACTTCAGCTTTGTGAAATATTTTTGAGGATTTTGCATCTTACTGGAGAGGGGCCTCTAGTATCTACTTGAGGTGCATATATATTTATACATGGAAGACACAGTCCTGACTCGCCACATCAACCAGAACGAGAAAAGCAGGTGCGGACCACAGCGTGTAAGTTTGCAAGTTAAAGTGCTTTAATTGCAGAAACAAAATTCAGCAGCATCCATTTGATTAGTAGCAAGTGCCCAGCATGATGCGTTTCAACCGCGTTTCCACGGTCTTGATCACATGACGCGCTGGTCAAATCACAGTCATTATATAGTGAACACATCCTTGGTTGAAGGCTCTCAACCACACCCCTGAGCAATAGAACTAGACAAAAGACTCGACATAAATATGAATCATACATATGTACACATTAATGCAGTGATTTATATGTAAAACCAGGTATGATTAAGGAGGATAAAACTAAGATGGATAAAACTGTAGAAACAGGCTAAAAGGCATATAGATACAAGATCTATTAAAAATTCGACCATAGTCGAAACCTGAAATTCATCCACAGTAATACCAACGATACATAATCATTTATACCTCCTCCATATTGTCTGGTACTCATGTTTCACTATTGCACGCTCCCCAGAAAAGTGCTAATGATAAAGTGCAAGTGCAAAATTGTGCAAATACCAAAAAATGTGCAAAGTATAATGTATAGATGACATATTAAAAACAGCGAAGCCTAAGGTATGCCCAATTGATACAACATTAAGTGCAAGTGCACTGTAAACATATGGATGAGTGCATACAAAATATTGTATCAATAAAACCATATACATATATATATGCCAAAACACGAACAGTACATATAAAAAATCCGGGCGAAGAATAGCTGACAAGATCAAAACAGATCAGACTGAGCAGACCTCAAAATGCCTTAGGGCTAGAGGAAGTTATGTAAATCTTCCCCCATATTCAAACCATTGGGCATCCTTGTGTCTAATTGTAGGATAAAGTGAGACTCGAGCTGGCGCGGTTGCTTCTCCCTGTTGCCGCCTCGAATAGATTTAGCAACTGACCCTATTACAAATTATTTCAGGTCATTCAGATTGTTGTTATGGACAAGTTTCAGATGTCGGGCAATGGGTAATTGGGATTAGAGTTCACCACAGCACGTAGATGTTGGAGTATACTGTTATACACTTGGAGCTTAGTGCTACCAACATATTTCAATCGACAGGTACACTCTAATACATAGACTGCGTAATCAGTCCGATAGGTGTAGTGACCCTGAATTTTAGATGGTTTTGAGTCAAATGCTGTGGTGTATTTGGTGGTGTTGACCCCAAATTTACACGCTCGACAAGAGCTGCCCTTAAAGAAGCCTGACCTAGATGATAACCACGTAACAGATTGACTGACTTCTGGACTACTTTTAACAAGTGCATCTCTCATAGAGGGAGCACGCCTGAATGTCAACGATGGAAGCTTCTGCAAGATCTGGGACAAAGTCATGTCTGACAAAACTATGGGCCAATGTGTGTTTATTATCTTCCTAATCTGTTTTTCAAGGGGCTATATGTGGTTATCAATCTGATTTCATCTGATGAGCCAGTTTCATCAATAGGGGCTTTGGGTAGGGGGTTGATATTAGTGGCATTGCCCTGAAGGCATACTTCCCTAGTGTGACTATTAGCATTATTTAGGGCTATTTTGAGCTCCTTTATGTTATAACCCCGTGCGATAAAACGCTGAAAAGCTTCAGTCTGGCAAGAAATTAGATCTTTTTCCGAACTGCAAATCCTCCGGATTCTCAAAAACTCCCCGTAGGGAATACTCCGGATTAGGTGATTGGGATGGGAGCTTCTGGTGTGTAGAATCGAATTACCCGCAGTACTCTTTCTATGGAGCTTTCTGTGTATTGAATTACCCTCGATATATAGTTCAACATCCAAAAATTGCACACAATTACTACTGATGTGTGCAGTAAAATTCAAGTTGAGCGTGTTGCTGTTAATGGTGTTAACAAACATTTCGGCGGATTCCATAGAACCTCGCCATACCACACACACGTCATCTATGAATCTCCACCAGTGCAAAACATGAGCGTCGTACAAAGCTTTGTGGTGGTTTCTGAGGACATGCTCCTCCCACCAGCCTACGTGTAAACACGCATAGCTGGGAGAGAAGCATGCCCCCATCGCCACCCCACGGAGCTGTTGATAAACCTCCCTGTTAAACAAGAAATAATTGTTCATCAAACAAGTTTCAATCATTTTCAAAATCATTAGGTTGTGTTCATACAAATGAATGCTGCGCTTGCCTAGAAAATATCTAATTGCCTCAATGCCATCAGTATGGTGTATGCTCGTATATAGTGAGGTGATGTCCATGACAATTAACAAGCAATCATTCTCCCACTTGATGGTTTGAAGTTTTGATAGAAAGTGGCCAGTGTCTTTGATGAAAGATGGAAGACTTACTACAAAGTCATGTAAAAAGTAATCTACATATTTTGACATAGGCTCTAAAAGACTTAGTTGAGCAGATATTATAGGTCTCCCTGGAACTGGTGTTATATTTTTGTGAACTTTTGGAATAAAATATAACACGGGAGTTATAGGCTGTTCATTTTAAAAAAAGCAGAATTCATTTTTGCTTAGGAGGCTCATACGCTTTCATTGGGCTAAGTCTTTGAAAATCATGTCTTTAACTTGTCTGAGATCTTGAAAAGAAGCTTTTCTGTAACATGCAGCATCGTCTAAGTGACGAAAGGCTTCCTCCATGTATAAGGCCTTGGGCCACATCACTATGTTGCCCCCTTTGTCCGTCTGGTTGACAATTAGATCGTTGTTGTCTCGAAGCTTGCGCATCAAATTTGAATACTGTACTTCCAAATGCTGTCTACGATATATTTATACATACACATCTATATAGAATCTGCAGTAAAAGAACCAATGAGGCAGAATTCCAAGAACTGCATTTCACAATCCAGGGTTTATTAGCAGTTACATAAAGGGCTACCTGTTTCAGCTCTCGCCTTTGTCACAATCCAATTTGTCTCTACAAAAAAGGTGCCAGTTTATCCACCCAGGTAGAAGTGGAAACAGTGAAAAGAGAAAAATTACTTGTGCACCGGTTTACGTAAACATAGAAATAATACTCATATTGAATGACTGTTTTTATTTAGTTAACCACATTTCTGCATGAACAACAATTTTACATATAATGTAATTCCAGAAGGAGAATTTCTGGTGAGAAAATTATTAATATAATGTGAAAAGTATTTGAAGGATGTTAAAAAATAAAAATCGATGTGCTAAGATGTGTTAAAATTGTAGCATTGATTGATGTCAAAACAATATCCATCATTCTGGTTCTTACAAAACCATTTTTAATGAAATCCTGCCCCAGTGGCCCATATATAAATACAGTTAGTTAATACAAGAACGTTCAACAGTATATTTTTACCATGCAGAAGATTAAGTGTGATAGAGCGCCATGTTCTTGTGAAATTTGTAGGGGTGCATCATAATCACTGATAGTTCGCACCCGCATATATCCAGCTATATATCCATGAATGGCTAGCAAAATGAAGTTATAACCCAGTTATCAGAATGAATAAGAAATGTAATTGTGCTATTTTTAATCATGCAAATGAAATGCTTAACTGAATCATGTGTAAACCAATGCATAAGATGATTCAGCCCATGTGTAATCGAGCTGCAGTAGTTTAAACGTGTACCATATAAGTTGTACGTGTAGTTCACTTTTGCATATGAAATCTAATGAACCAATGCTTATAGACGTGATTAAGATTTGTGTGTTTAAATTGTGTAAAGGCCTGACTGCATATACGACAGGGAAAGGCCTGTTTGTTCTTATGTTAGCTTATTTTGCAGACAGAGAAGGTTCTCTTGGAAAGGCTCTCTGGGCACCTAAATTAGATTTAATTAGCACAGTAGAGGGTTTCTGTTGAACGTATCTTCTGTTACAGGTGCAAGGACACATGCCTCGTTAGTAAAGACTGGCTCTTTGTTTCATAAGTTAGAGCGATGGGAGGCATGAAGATGGGAGTGCAATGGAATTTAGGGATGATACTTTCAGCGGAGAAGGTGCCTGGGACTCAAGGTCATCGCAACCATCCAGGATGAAGTAACCTTTCGATGGAAAAGTACAAGAAAGAAGACCTGGCCAAAGAGGCGTGACAAAAGGCGTGTTCAGTTGTATTGGGTTTTGTATTAGGGATAGTGCCCCGAGGGTGGAGGGCAGAGAAGAGGTAGAGGAGAGCAGAGAGGAGGACAGAGAGGGATTTGGTGAAGGAGCATCTTAAAATCTGAGCTTAAGTACTAAGTGAGTGTACTTCTTAGGAAGTCTTCACAGCTGACACCTTTTCTTTTACTCTTGCCTGGGGATATTCGTTAAGTAGGTATGCCACCTTGGTGATAGAGTAGGGACAGTTAATAGGTTTTCCTTATTTAGGTAATGAAGAATAATATAGAGATTGGAGCAGTTATCGCTTATCTAATACTTCTGGAGCTAACGATTCTTCTTATCCTGAGTCGGATGAGACTCCTGTGTAGGATGCTATTTGTATTAGTGCCCATCTATTTCTTTAACCTCGTGTTGAGGTGCTTGCATGTGCAATTATTCTTGGCTGTAATAAATCCACAAAATTGAATTCGGAGTCAGTGGTCTTTTAAGGTAAACTGGATTCTAAAATGTGTCGTATAACTGAAAAGGATTTTCTTCCCTTCACACTATTCAGCAGGTAAAAAGATCCTGGCGACCTGAAGATTCTTAAAAGAGATAAGATAAGAATCAGCGTTATCAGTTGGTAGCAGAGTAGGATGGTTATCTCTGATAGTAAGGGGAGATCTAGATTAGGATAAGAGATTAGTTGCCGCATAGAACCCCAGTGATGGTGATCCAGTGGATCGCAAAAGGAGGATGTCGGCGGTCGCTGAAAACTGACGGAGAGTGACGGTGCGGCGGAAGTAGCAGTTCGTGGTAGAGTGAGTATGAAAAGAGTGATGGTTGTTAGATTGCGGTGTTTGCTCGTTGTGTAATGTTTTGCGGAGTTGGAATGAGAGTTGTGTGATTGAGGATCGGACCGTGAGCGCGCGGGACCGAGAGATATTGTGGTGTAGAAGACACCCAGAATAGAGATTGTTGACCAGAGATGGTGGGGATCACGAGACGTCATTGATCAAACCACCGAAGATAGGGAGCAAATGTGTGAGTGTGTGAATAACCGACACTGGTCGTGGGTTGTTGTGTGCAGAATTTAGAACGGTTGAATCCTATCGATTGGATTAAAGGTGATTGTCCGGTCGTTTCGCAGACAGACGGTTGCCAAATTGAGGTCAGCAATTTCGAGAGGCTGATCGGTCATTGGAGGACCGACAGTCAGAGAGGTAATTGTTCGGGAGTACGGACCATTGCTTCAGAGTGTGATTGGGACACGTGTGAACGAGAACGAGAGTATTAGCAAAAAGGGGAACTGCTGCGAGCGGAGGAAGAGTGACGTCAGACAGTGCCGAGCTGCGATAGGCGGGTTGGTGTGAGCCGCGCTGGCATTGGTGGATTGAAATTAGGAAGTAAAACGAAATCTTGTGCGCGAAAAGAAATCTGCTTTACCATGAAATGTTTTAAAATTTTACGAGAACTGTGCAGAGGTGACAGACATGTGGTTACTCTGGGTGGAGAGGAAGCTCCTACCGAGGATACGCCGGCACACTATATGGCTACGAATGTAGGATTACATACCATAATTTGGCTGGAGAACTGGCATAAAATGACAGAAGGGGAAGGAGAATTGACTTTCCCACGCTATGGCACTTTCAGGTTAGAGGTATTGTACCAGCTAAAAACTATAATGGCTTCTTTACGACCACTGCCTATACCGACACAGTTCGAGGCGATACACGCATGGATTAGGGCAGCGTATGACAGGAAAAGAGATAAGAGCCTGGAAAGGGTGAAGAAATCGATCAGGGCCTTTCAGGATGCGAGGTGGGATGCACTGGAGAAAAGGTGGAGAGTGGAAACGATCGAAGGAGATAGGTTGTACCCACTGTTAATAAAAGGTGGGAAGATAACAAGGATTGAAGAGGAAGACAGTGATACCGATGACCGTCTGTTAGATAGGTTGCTGGCAGAGAGACCACCTCCATTTAATCCAGATTTAGAAGAGGGAAAATCAACTTCAGCAGTGCAACGGGGTGAAACGCAGAATCAGAATAACATGAGAGTCGTGGGGAGAATTTCCACAGGAACAGAGGGAGCGGCAACACAGCCTTCCATAGGGAATACCCGATTACCAGACTCCCTGACAATATCGGTTACCATTGGCCCTATAGTACCGGTATATGATCCAGACCGAGTAAGAGAAGGAAGTTCAGTACAGACGAGAGGAGAAGAAGGAACTAGTGCTAGTGGGAATGGGTTCGGAGTACAAGTGATTCACTTCCCAAGGCCACTAGACACAAGTACGCCATTACCAGCCACTGCAGACTCCTCTTTTTGACAGGAGGACGAGAGACCAGTCAGACCAAGGTCTTTGCATGAATCTCAGTCAGCTGTGAGGATGTGGACACCGACAGTAAGGAATCAAAGTGATAGAATGCCAGGTGACAGGGAACAAGAAAAGTCCGAAATCAGATCAAGCTTTAGGAATACGATAGAAGAGACCAAGTCACAAGAACAAAGTGGTGACTATGATGAGCAGAATGGCGCAGCTTGTTGAGAGATACTAAGGAGTGCAGTACAGGCAAGGTTGCTGGACGTAGTAAGGTTAAAAGCAGAAGTAGACGAAATGATTAGCGGAAGTCTACCTTTGGAAAGAATAGAAATTTATGGGTCGGATGAGCTGCTTTTCATAGCAAAAGATGTAACTCGGAAAGCAAGGATAGCGCATGAGAAATTGACGGCATTGGCCAGGAGATATGAGGTAGACTTGAATAAAACAAAAACATTGCAAGGACCACATAGGTTGCAATATAGTGATCAGGAATTAGAGGAGAAAAGGATCACAGGATTAAGGACGCACACCAAAGATCTGATTGTAGGGATGCGCATATGGAATTTGTTGGACAAATGGGAGGAGAGGTGGTCAAAGAAGAAAATAGCCAAGAGAATTGAGGGAGAAACGCCGCCTCCAGGGGGCGACGGGTGTTGGAAACTTTCCTTTACGGGAAGTACAGAACGGAGGGTACGTATATGTACCGTGGAGTAGAGGAGACTTGGCTGCATTTACAAATGACTTTCCTCGGCTGAGGGAGAAACCCGTAGAGTGGTACAAACAGGTTGAGCGGTTTGTTAAAATCTCAAAGGTGCTGTGGACTGATTTGAACACCTTGTTTGACATAGTGGTGCCGGGAGATTTGTGGACAGCTTGTAAAATCGCCGTTGAGTGGCCGACTGTTGAACCTGAAAGGGATGCTGTCAGGAATGGTCCGTCACCCCTGGTTATGAAAAAGTTCGAGCAAGTGATTACATGGTTGAAACTGAAGATTTCGCCTCAAGATATAGATTGGGTCAAGATAGACCGAACTGTGCAGGAACCTAAAGAAACAGTGCATGAATATTACGAAAGACTTTTGCAAGCTTTTAAACAGTATAGTGGATTAGATGCATTAGATCCCAAGGATATGGGACAGTTTGTCTCAAAGTTTGTGCTGGGTCTGAGACCAGAAGTCAGCCTCATGATACAGCACCATTTGATCTGTTGGCAGAACAAGCCGGTAGATGAAATCTTGCGGTATCCGAGGTATTGTAGCGATGAAGTGGACTCGAAGCATCGGAAGCTAAAGGACAAATTGATGCTCATTCAGATGCAGACAGCTCAGGTCCAGCCTAGTGGAGGGACCTTAGGAAGAAGACAGGGAAATCTCCAAGGGAACCAGAATGGGCAAGGCCAGGGAAAGGGGAAACCCATAGATCCCAAGACGGGGGTGGATGTGGCGACACTGAAGAAGACCACTGCGTGTCATTTTTGTCACCAGATCGGGCATTGGAAGCGCGAGTGCCCTTTTAACCCAGCCAACGAAGTGCAGCAGGAGGCGGAAGGGGTTCAGGCACCCGTGACGGAGATAGTCAATACTGTAATGAGGCCCAGATCGATGAAAGGGGGGGCCCAAAACCAACAAGTACAGGTCCCACAGCCACCAAGGATCCCGCACAGCATACAAACTTATCAGCAAATGCCCCTTTTCGAAGGGAATGATGAGTATAGCCCCGACCCGTTATCCTGACGGTGCCTGAGGGGGGAGGAAGACTGCACTCTTGGAGCAGTCTTGGAGGTAGACCAGAGAGGACCTTTTGTGGAGCCAGACATTGATGGTCATCCTACCACACTTTTGGTCGACACTGGTGCTACCCGGTCTACTGTAAGATCAGCAGTAGTCCCCAACCTACCCCTCTCGGGACAATCGATCCAAGTTGTTGGAGTGGCAAACAAAAGAATAAACAGCCCATTGACCGAACCGATTCCAGTAAGGATAGGTTCCTTCCAAACTAGACATCAGTTTGTGGTGTGTGATACGAGTCCAGTTTGTCTTCTAGGAAGAGACCTGTTATGTAAGTTGAACTGCACGATTTATTGCACGCCTAAGGGAGTGGAGGTTCAGACGAGGGACGATGATGCTACTTTTAAAGTTGCTAATCAGCATCTGTGTATAGACCTGTATCCAATGGTGACCGTGGAGGAACTTCCACCGGATTTGAGAGATACCGTGTCACCTGAGGTATGGGACTTCACAGGAGAAGATTAGGACTAATTAAAGGAGTTGAACCTGTGCAGATCCAGGTGAAACAGAACATTGAGTTCCCTAGAACGCCTCAGTACAATCTGTCGCCCGAAACGATCGCAGGGATTAAACCTGTAATCGAGACGTTCATAAAAAAAGGCATTCTGAAGGAGATTAGAGGTAGCCCCTGTAATTCACCTATTATGGGATTACAGAAACCGAGCGGGAAATTCAGGACCGTGCAAGACCTGCGAAAGGTCAACACGATAGTTGTCCCTTGTTGTCCAGTGGTACCGAATCCATCAGTGATACTGTTTCAGATCCCATGTGAAGCCGAGTGGTTTACTGTCATTGATTTGTGTCAAGCATTCTTCTCGATACCGCTCCATGAGGAAAGCCAATTTCTTTTTGCATTCCGGCTGGAAAATCGTGTGTTAACATGGTGTCGTATCCCTCAAGGGTATACAGAAAGTCCGTCGATCTTTAACCAGATCCTGAAAAAGAATCTTGAGAGTCTCGTATTGCCGCAGAACTCAGTTCTTGTGCAATACATAGACGATCTCCTGGTTGCCTCGGAAACGGAAGATGCTTGTAGGATAGACACGGTAGCCCTGTTGAACCACTTAGCAGAGAACGGGCACAAGGTGTCCCCAAATAAGTTGCAGTACTGTTTGAATGAGGTACAGTACTTGGGACACAGATTAGAAAAAGGCAAGAGGAAGGTGTCACCAGACCGAATTGAGGCAATAATGAACATGGCAATGCCTACCACACAGAGAGAAGTCAGGATGTTTTTGGGAATGGTCGGCTATTGTTGGCAATGGATACCTAGTTTTTCCTTGAGAGCAAAGCCTTTACAGAGGCTTACGCACAAGGAGGTGAGTGATCCGGTACCATGGGACGAGGAGTGCTTGATGTCATTCCTAAAACTGAGAGAGGAGTTGTGTAGTGCCCCAGCTCTGGGAATGCCTGATTACAACAAGGCCTTTTCACTGTTCTGTCGTGAGAGAGAAGGATGTGCATTAGCAGTCTTAGCTCAGAACCATGGAGGTGTCCGTAGACCAGTTGCCTACTTTACAGCTACTCTAGATCCAGTAGCTTCTGCGTTGCCCGGATGTCTAAGATCCGTTGCTGCAACAGGTGTCAGCATTGAAAGATGTGAAAGCATTGTAATGGGACATCCTTTGACTGTACATGTGCCACACTCGGTTGAATTGTTGATGACCAGGACTAAGACGCAGCACCTAACGAATAACAGGTTAACGAGGTATGAGCAAGTCATACTCGCCGCAGAGAACGTGACGCTGAAAAGGTGCTCTGTCTTAAACCCTGCGACATTGATGCCCATACCGAATGCGGATGATGAAGATTGTGCGGACCATGATTGTCTTGACGTGACTGAACTTTGCACCAAACCAAGACCTGACATTGCCGATGAACCATTGACTGACCCAGATGAAATTTTCTTTGTCGATGGTTCATGCCTAAGAGACAGTGTTGGCCAACTAAGAGCAGCGTTTGCTGTATGTGAGAAGTTGGCCTGGCATATGCTGTCCACTAATTATAGTGGGCACCTTGCACCAGTCCAAACAACCCCTTATTGGAGATAGGTTAAAGACAACCTTATTGAAAGCTATCCTAGTGGTAGCTATGGAGAGCAGCCTTCAGGCTAAGTCTTGAAGGAATGTAAAGCAGCTTGTTTTACCAGTCTATAATCTCTTGAGTGACCAAATGAAAGAGCACCATACCAGGTATATATTCAAAATATATGTATTTATTGCTAAACACACCCCTCTAGTCTCTTTATGAGGCTAGAGTTCGAAATACACAAGTTATAAGTTATTTAAACACAGTAATAGCACAAATACACGTTTGGGCCCTAGGGGCGTACCAAACCATATACCAATAAAGTGGTATAAGAACCACGACTGAACTAGACACTAGGCCTAGAGATCTCTAGAAGTGCTTGGACCACAAGGAACCACCCAAGGTAGTGACACAGGGGACCCACGGGGGACGCGTGCAGTGTAAATACACAACCGCGAGACGCCGTTAACTTCTATGGAGAAAGTCGCGATCAGGAAATTAAAGAAAAGGGACACTTAAAGGAGGACTTGGAGCAAACCCTTTGAGAACTAGGTCGTTCTAGAGTCTCTACCCACGGGAGCACCGGAGTACTCTTGTTACCTCACCCAGGGAAGCCGGGTGCATAGGTGCCTTTAGGGGTCGGGTTTCGTCGTCGATTTGAATGGCGATCTGCTGCAAAGTGCTGCTGGCGACCAAGTGGAAAGTGTCCGGGTGGATCCAAGAGTGGATCGGAGATCTGAAGAACCTGAAAGCAGAGGGGACAGAGTCTGGGGCACTAGCCAGTGACCAGGAAGGCGATGAGCGGATGCCCACCGATGTCGAGTGCTTCAGGTAGGTTGATGGTCGTCTTGACTCTTCAGCCACGAGGTCCAGGAGGTGTTGTCGGTGACCAGGAGCAGGATTCGGGCTGGTACACGATGTCTGTCGAGTGCTGAGGTGTCGGCGACCGGATTGGACCCAACAAGCCTTGGCAACGGCAAGTCTTGATGTAGATGAAGAATGACGATGATGCAGACCAGCAAGGTCTGAGGAACTCACCCAGCAAGGGTAAGTGAGGGCAAGCCTGGAGCAACCAGGGAGCCCAAGAAAAAAAGGATTGGCCTTCGTGAAGGGCTACTAGCCAACGGGCTAGCGACCGCGAAGGAGCCTCAAGACAGTGCACGTGGAGCTGGCTCACAGGACACTCGTGGAGTGGAGGCCAGTGATCTTCGGTGCAGTTGGTGCTGGAGGCTAGGGCTACTCGAAGCCCAAAGCATGACTTCGTGGGAGACCCAGAAGAGGATGCACTAGCAAATACGTGCAGTGTCCAGGGGTCACAGTTTCACGTTACCCACAACAGCTACAGGCCTCAGCTTTGCTGGGGACTCAGGGCAGCCTCGGGGAAGTCTGAAAATCTACCTCTGGTGATGCAAAGACTTCGGCGTCCGACGGGAGCTTAGGCGATGCAGACCGGACAATTGCTTCTTTGGTGCCTGCCAAGCAGGGGAGTCACTCCTTGACCCCAAGGGAGATTCTTCTGTCCTCTAGTCTTGAGTAGAGCGTCGAAGGTCCAGGATTCAGTGTCAGAGTTTCGTCCAGGGATAATCTAAAGTCCTAAGGACTGGGTTCCTATACTTATACTAAGTTTAGGGGTTGGACTACTCTGTGGCCCCACCTATGGGTGGGTCAGGGCAGAGGGGTGGCTACACCCCCTTTCCCTTTGTCCAGTT
The DNA here is from genome assembly GCA_963921515.1 of Calotriton arnoldi. Taxonomy (NCBI): domain Eukaryota; kingdom Metazoa; phylum Chordata; class Amphibia; order Caudata; family Salamandridae; genus Calotriton; species Calotriton arnoldi. The sequence continues at coordinate 1,363,694 of CAWUFW010005184.1, read as the reverse complement.
CGTGCCAAAGCAGGGGCTGCAAGCCCCTGATCCGGTTTGAACTGGGGTATGCACAGGGACACCAAGTGTGCCCCCAGTGCAGGACTTCAAAGCACCCAAAAGTGCTCCCGCCCAGCCCCAATACACACTATCCTGTCTGGGGAGGTGGTCACACCTCCCTGGGACAGGAAACCTATTGTCCAGGCCTCCCCTGCCGGAGTTTCGGTCAGCAGCAGGAGGCCAGACTTGTGTCTGTGGCAGCAGCATCCATTTTGTGATGCCAGGGCTTTAGAAAGAAGTTACCGGCCAAGCCAGGGTTAACATGTCTCTCCCTCTAGAAGGGTGGAATGCTACCCCCGCCACCAGAATTGGCGGGGGGGTAGTATTCCAAGATGTTTGACACCAAACACGACATGTTTCGGTGCAGCCATTCCAAAGTTAGCATTTAACGTGAGGTTATAATGCGCTTAAGAGTATATGGTCAGGCTGCACTACAAACAGCGTTAGAGAAGGGTCTCCGAATGCTGCAGAGGGGCCCTGCTCATGCAGGGGCACCCTCTCACATAGGAACCACGCACTCTGCCTTCAGGATTGATAAGGCCTGCCATAGGAGTGACTTATAGGTTTATATGTGTGTATGTATTTAGTGATATAGGTAACCTATATCACAGTAAGGGGTGCATGCACCACCTTACCCAGGCTGCAGTAGCAGACCTGTGGTGTCAGTTTGGATGGCCTTCCAGGGGTGGCATAATACATGCTGCAGCCCCTGGTAGGCCTCTGAGGTACCTATGCCCTTGGTACATAGTATACCATATACTAGGGACTTATAAGGGCACTCCAGATTCCAATCAGAGATGTGCCTAAGGCACATGGAAACCTTTTACAGAGAAAGCAGATAGACTGGGGCCCTGAATAGCAGGATCCCAGTCCAACTAAGTCATAAACCAGCAAAACACCATAAAAAAAGTGGGGGCAACCATATAGTCAGATTCCACCTTCCTACATAACCCCCCAAACGAAAGGAGATAAGGCTAACCTTGGCCAGTTGAGCCTTCATTGACTAAGTGGCCATATAAGGAAGCACCTGCACTAGCATGGTTGCCCCCTATCTTATGGTCCACTAAGCAATCCCTCACCCTAAGGGTATGAGAGGGTCTCCACCATGGGGATTCACTACCTGTGGTGTGCTTAGGTAAAGTACAAGGCTGGTGAGGTGTCTGAGTAGGGAAGTGAGGCCCTAGGAATGTTGGTCTCAGCTTCCTCAGATCACTGGTCACCATGTATGCCTGTCTTTCCATGACTGAGTTGCACTTTGCTCTAAGGGTCAACCTTTGGCTGCCTACAGCTGGGGGTTGGGTCCCTTTGGATGGACTACTGGAGGGACATGGCAGGTTAGGAACCTTTTGGTCCCAGGTTTGCCCTTGCCTACCAGAGTCCTTCTGGGGGAGGTCCCTACATAAAGGTATGGGGGATCCCTCAGTGTGTAGAGGAGTTTTCACCTGGCTAGGGCTACTAGCCTGGGTGCCCCTAATCTGCTGATGGGGGTTCCTCTGGACAGGGGGCCCTGGGGGTCCACTGACCTCCTGACCTCTGCAGCCCTGGGCTGGCTGAGGCAGGGTAGAGAGGGGCAGGTTACCTGCTCCAGACTGGGTACCACCTAGGAAGGGTCCTCTGCCATCAGGGGTGTGGCCAGGCCAGGCCTGACTACCTCTGGGGCAGTTCCTTCACTAGGGGTAGGGTCAGTTCCCTGAGGAGGCTGACCCTTACCTACTGTCTGGAGGGAAGAAGACTTTTCTTCAACCCTTGTGCTCTCTTTTGGGGGAGAGTGGGCCATTCTTCCAGGCTCCATCTCTCCAAAATTTTGGGTTGGGGCTGTGGCCATCACAGCCCCACTAACCTTTACAGGGACGCCCAGCATCCTGAGATGGGTTTGGTGTTCAACTTCAGCCCAGGCTGAAATTTCCAGATCATTGCCCATCAGGCAATCTACAGGTAGGGTTGGGGACACTGCCACTCTTTTTGGGCCTGTGACCCCCTCCCAGCTGAGATTGACTATGGCCATGGGGTGATCTGTTCTGACACCATCAATGTTGGTCACCTGGTATTTAAACTCAGGTAAAAGCTGGTGAGGGGGACTAGTTTCCCTGCCACCATGGTGACACTAGCCCCTGTGTCCCTAAATGCCACAGCTTTCTGACCATTAATTATTGGCTCCAATCTGTACCTGCCCAATGCTGTGGGACCCATGGTAAAGGTGGCAAATCCTATACCACCATCAGAGTCAGAGGAGTCTGTTGAGGGGTCCCTGTCTAAACTAGGGCCCACCTCTGTTCCTCTTGCAAAAGCACCTAACTTTTTGGGTGCACTACTCCCAACTGGAGGATTACTACTGGTAGTACCAGGAGGGGTGGTAGTAGTTGTGGGAGGAACATTTTCTTTATTGCCAATCCTGGGGCAACTGGGATCAGTTTTCCAGTGCCCAGGCTTTTTACAGACATGGCAATATGGTTTCTTTTCAGGAGAAGAAGGAGTTTGGGACCCACCCCCAGAAGAGGAATTTTGGGGCCCTGTAGGGGACTTATCTTTAGATTTATCCCCACCTTTCTCTTGGGACTTAGTAGAATCTTTCTTCTGGTCACCACCCTGATTTTTAGTTTTTACTCTGGTTCTGACCCATTTGTCTGCCTTCTTTCCCAATTCTTGGGGAGAGGTCAGATCAGAGTCCACCAGATACTGGTGCAAAAGCTGGTTTTGACAATTATTAAGGATCTGCTCCCTCATAATCAAATTGTACAATCCTAAAAAGTCCTGCACTTTGTTGCCGTGTATCCAACCTTACAGAGCCTTAGTAGCACAATCTACAAAATCAACCCAGTCTTGAGTCTGAGCTTTTGGGTGTCTCTGAACTTCAACCTATACTGTTCAGTGGTTAGGCCAAACCCATCTATCAGAGCACTCTTCAAGACTGTGTAATTGTCAGCATCCTCTTCTCTTACAGTGAGGAGCTTGTCTCTACCTTTGTCTGCAAAGGAGAGCCACAAGATTGCTGCCCACTGCTTCTGGGGGACCCTCTGAACTTTACAGGCCCTCTCCAGTGCAGTTATCCATTTGTGGATGTCATCCCTACTCTGGTAGGGAGGGACAATCTTGTTTAGGTTTCTATGGTCATAAGACCTTTCCCTATCTTTAGGGATATTGCTGCCACCATGGGACTCTAGTCCCAACTTTTTCTCTCTTTGTAGAGATCTAGGGACTCCCTGTCTATAGCCAGTTGCTGTTTTCTGAGTTCAAGCTGAGCTTCCTCATATTGAATCAGCCTCTTTCTCCTCTCATGAGAGGATTCCCTCCTATGAGAGGAGACAGAGGTCCCTATTGAGGTGCCAGAGTGGTTAGACTCCTGAGAAGGAGATCTAGACCTTCTGAGCACACTCACAATCCTTCCTGGAGGGACAAAGTGGAGGTCATTCTGAGCCTCCTCCTCATCCACAGGAGGAATTGGGTTATCCAGGTCAGGGTCATTGTCACCCTCCTGGTCAGTTCCAGAGGGGGCTGGGGGTATTGCTACCCCTGGCCCCATCCTCATCTTCTGCCCCACCCTCTGCTCCTACCCCTTCAGTCCCTAAGGGCCTGCTGAGATCATAAGCCTCCAACATCTCTCTAAGATGTTGGGTGGTGGGACTTTGTCCTGTCTTCAGTTTCCTCAAGTTACATAATGCTCTCAATTCCAAGAATGGGAGGGTATCATACTTGGAGGGAAGAAGCCCAGGGGCTTCTGGCAAGGACTCACTGGGTCCTGGCTTTGAAGACATCACTAGTGAGGTGTGGTGTATGCACTACCTACTCTAGTGTGGCCTACTAAACTCTCTTGAGTTGTAGAAAGGGTGTGCTATCCCTTAACACACAACTCTAAGTTCAGTAGAACTTACTGTATTCTAAGCTTAATTTATATGTACCTTAGGTACCTTTAGTGGTTTTCAGTTGATCAATTCAATTGAGATTATCTGGTAAAACAATAGCAAGCTGGAATCCCACACGCTGCACACCAATGTGAGAAGTTGGCCTGGCATATGCTGTCCACTAATTATAGTGGGCACCTTGCACCAGTCCAAACAACCCCTTATTGGAGATAGGTTAAAGACAACCTTATTGAAAGCTATCCTAGTGGTAGCTATGGAGAGCAGCCTTCAGGCTAAGTCTTGAAGGAATGTAAAGCAGCTTGTTTTACCAGTCTATAATCTCTTGAGTGACCAAATGAAAGAGCACCATACCAGGTATATATTCAAAATATATGTATTTATTGCTAAACACACCCCTCTAGTCTCTTTATGAGGCTAGAGTTCAAGTACACAAGTTATAAGTTATTTAAACACAGTAATAGCACAAATACACGTTTGGGCCCTAGGGGCGTACCAAACCATATACCAATAAAGTGGTATAAGAACCACGACTGAACTAGACACTAGGCCTAGAGCCTCTAGAAGTGCTTGGACCACAAGGAACCATGCAAGGTAGTGACACAGGGGACCCACGGGGGACGCGTGCAGTGTAAATACACAACCGCGAGACGCCGTTAACTTCTATGGAGAAAGTCGCGATCAGGAAATTAAAGAAAAGGGACACTTAAAGGAGGACTTGGAGCAAACCCTTTGAGAACTAGGTCGTTCTAGAGTCTCTACCCACGGAGCACCGGAGTACTCTTGTTACCTCACCCAGGGAAGCCGGGTGCATAGGTGCCTTTCGGGGTCGGGTTTCGTCGTCGATTTGAATGGTGATCTGCTGCAAAGTGCTGCTGGCGACCAAGTGGAAAGTGTCCGGGTGGATCCAAGAGTGGATCGGAGATCTGAAGAACCTGAAAGCAGAGGGGACAGAGTCTGGGTCACTAGCCAGTGACCAGGAAGGCGATGAGCGGATGCCCACCGATGTCGATTGCTTCAGGTAGGTTGACGGTTGTCTTGACTCTTCAGCCACGAGGTCCAGGAGGCGTTGTCAGCAACCAGGAGCAGGATTCGGGCTGGTACACGATGTCTGTCGAGTGCTGAGGTGTCAGCGACCGGATTGGACCCAACAAGCCTTGGCAACGGCAAGTCTCGATGTAGATGAAGAATGACGATGATGCAGACCAGCAAGGTCTGAGGAACTCACCCAGCAAGGGTAAGTGAGAAAAAGCCTGGAGCAACCAGGGAGCCCAAGAAAAAAAGGATTGGCCTTCGTGAAGGGCTACTAGCCAACGGGCTAGTGACCGCAAAGGAGCCTTGAGACAGTGCACGTGGAGCTGGCTCACAGGACACTCGTGGAGTGGAGGCCAGTGATCTTCGGTGCAGTTGGTGCTGGAGGCTAGGGCTACTCGGAGCCCAAAGCACGACTTCGTGGGAGACCCAGAAGAGGATGCATTAGCAAATGCGTGCGGTGTCCAGGGGTCATGGTTCCACGTTACCCACGACAGCTAGGGGCCTCAGCTTTGCTGGGGACTCAGGGCACCCTCGGGGAAGTCTGGAAATCCATCTCTGGTGATGCAAAGACTTCGGCGTCCGACGGGAGCTTAGGCGATGCAGACCGGACAATTGCTTCTTTGGTGCCTGCCAAGCAGGGGAGTCACTCCTTGACCCCAAGGGAGATTCTTCTGTCCTCTAGTCTTTAGTAGAGCGTCAAAGGTCCAGGATTCAGTGTCAGAGTTTCGTCCAGGGATAATCTAAAGTCCTAAGGACTGGGTTCCTATACTTATACTAAGTTTAGGGGTTGGACTACTCTGTGGCCCCACCTATGGGTGGGTCAGGGCAGAGGGGTGGCTACATCCCTTTCCCTTTGTCCAGTTCACGCCAAAGCAGGGGCTGCAAGCCCCTGATCCGGTTTGAACTGGGGTATGCACAGGGACACCAAGTGTGCCCCCAGTGCAGGACTTCAAAGCACCCAAAGTGCTCCCGCCCAGCCCCAATACACACTATCCTGTCTGGGGAGGTGGTCACACCTCCCTGGGACAGGAAACCTATTGTCCAGGCCTCCCCTGCCGGAGTTTCGGTCAGCAGCAGGAGGCCAGACTTGTGTCTGTGGCAGCAGCATCCATTTTGTGATGCCAGGGCTTTAGAAAGAAGTTACCGGCCAAGCCAGGGTTAACATGTCTCTCCCTCTAGAAGGGTGGAATGCTACCCCCGCCGCCAGAATTGGCGGGGGGTAGTATTCCAAGATGTTTGACACCAAACACGACATGTTTCGGTGAAGCCATTCCAAAGTTAGCATTTAATGCAAGGTTATAATGCACTTAAGAGTATATGGTCAGGCTGCACTACAAACAGCATTAGAGAAGGGTCTCCGAACGCTGCAGAGGGGCCCTGCTCATGCAGGGGCACCCTCTCACATAGGAACCACGCACTCTGCCTTCAGGATTGATAAGGCCTGCCATAGGAGTGACTTATAGGTTTATATGTGTGTATGTATTTAGTGATATAGGTAACCTATATCACAGTAAGGGGTGCATGCACCACCTTACCCAGGCTGCAGTAGCAGACCTGTGGTGTCAGTTTGGATGGCCTTCCAGGGGTGGCATAATACATGCTGCAGCCCCTGGTAGGCCTCTGAGGTACCTATGCCCTTGGTACATAGTATACCATATACTAGGGACTTATAAGGGCACTCCAGATTCCAATCAGAGATGTGCCTAAGGCACATGGAAACCTTTTTACAGAGAAATCAGATAGACTGGGGCCCTGAATAGCAGGATCCCGGTCCAACTAAGTCATAAACCAGCAAAACACCATAAAAAAAGTGGGGGCAACCATATAGTCAGATTCCACCTTCCTACACTGTATGTAGCATTTCAGGAGTGGTTGAGGCGGCCTGCCTAGAAGGAGTACGCTCCGCGCAGGTAGCTGAAATCATTGCTTTGACTCGTGCCTGTTTGGCCGCTGATCAAATTCGAATCACGATTTATACGGACAGTCAATACGGGTTTGGTGTAGTTCATGACTTCGGACAGCTGTGGTCCCAGAGGGGATTTTTGACATCAGCTGGCTCACCCATTAGGAATGGAGAACATGTAAGACAACTGTTAGATGCATTGCAATGTCCGAAGGAAATCGCTGTTGTGAAATGCACTGCACACAGGAAGGGGGAGGATTTTGTGTCTTTGGGAAACAATTATGCGGACGAAGTTGCCCGCTTCTGTGCAGAACAGGGATGCATATTTACAGAGGGTTACACAGGAGAGAGCCAAGAAAGAACCGAACTCAACATGATGTTGGCCATGGCAGACACTTGGGAGGAGCTCAAGCGACTGCAGGATGAAGTTTCAGATCAGGAACGGAACGGATGGATCAAAGCAGGGTGCGAAAGAGGGGATGTGGATGTTTGGGTCTCCAGTGATGGGAGAGCTGTATTACCAGAGAATCTGCTGAGTCCGATGGCGAGACTGATGCATGGACCGGTACATCTTGGTAGAGATGCTATGATGCGTGTGTTTAGACAGACGTGGTATAATCCACGATTTCGTGCAATGGCTGAAACTGTTTGTCAGAGGTGTGTCACGTGTCAGAAGATGAATGCTGGAAAGAAAACAGTAGTTACCTTAAGTCACATTGGGAGGTCAGGAGGGCCCTTCAATAGGATACAGTTAGACTTCGTGGAAATGCCTAAGTGCAATGGGTTGAGATACATCTTGGTGCTGGTATGTGTATTCTCACGGTGGGTGGAGGCTTACCCAACACGCAGGTGTGACACTCTCACAGTGGCTAAGTTATTGTTGAGGGAGCTCATCCCGAGATTCGGGATCCCAACCTCTTTGGAATCAAATAGAGGAAGACACTTCCACAGTGAAATCATGAAGTTACTCTGTGCCGCATTGAATATTGATCAGAGACTCCATTGCAGTTACCGACCAGAGGCTTCTGGGATGGTGGAGCAAGTTAATGGGACTTTGAAAGCCCGGATGGCAAACATGTGTTCATCAACGTCTTTGAAGTGGCCGGATGCACTGCCACTCGTGCTGATGAGCATGAGAAGTGTCCCAGATAGGAGAACTGGGTTGTCCCCTCATGAGATCCTGATGGGGAGGGCAATGCGGTTGCCAGCAGTACCAGCTACAGCTTTGATAAACATCACTGATGACTTGATTCTCGATTACTGTAAAGGACTATCTGATGTGGTCCGTTCTGTGTCCCAGCAGGTACAAGCTGCAGCTGTTCCGGCCTCGAGTGATCTGTGCCACGACCTGTGTCCCGGCGACTGGGTGCTTGTTCGAAAGCACGTAAGGAAGAGCTGTCTGGATGTTCGGTGGCGAGGCCCGTACCAGGTGATACTGGTCACGAACACAGCAGTGAAGTGTGGAGGATTGCCGAACTGGGTACATGCCTCCCATACCTGCAGAGTTTCAGCACCCTTGGAAGAAACAGCTCCTCTCGTAACTGAAAATCCAGCTGATGTGGCAGGGCCACATGAGGGGACAAGTCAAGCTGTAAGGGTCGCTGACACAGCTGGTGGTGCACCAGAACAAGCTGAAGGGGGTTTTGACAACCCAAACCTCGACTCTGACTCAGAAGACAGAGGTGGTGCAGAGGGTGGAGTAGAGTCAGATTCAGCAGAAAGAGGAAGTGGTGTACTGGGTATAGCAGGGGAAGGCGGAAGAACGACCAGAACCAAGGAAGGTTGGCCTGAAAGACAGAGGCGACTGAATCTGAGGTTGGCACCTGAAAGAGATCTTGCTCCAGTGTCTGAAGTCTCTGAGACGGAAGCAAGTGACGAAGAGCAGACTCAAGAGGGCAGGCGAAGGTCAAAAATAACGAGAGTACCCTGCCGGAGATACTCTACCCCTGAGTGGACTTACAATGTGACTGATGCAGGGGGTAGTGAGTACGGGGAGACTGAGTTCTGTGCAGGTGGTCAGCAAGAGCCCGAATGTGGTAGTGAAGGTGGTGCTGTTGTTGCCAGGGCTCGAAGTCGAAGGAATACTGACCCTCACCGTTCCGAATCCCCTGCTTCTGAGTAAAGTCCGACAACTGGTTTTGCATCGAATCGAATTTCCGTCTTTTGGGTTTGAGCTGTCTTCACACGAAATGATAATCCTGCGTCTTGAACTTTTGTATCACGTTCTGGAAGTGCTTACTAATGATCTTATCGTGGATGAAATATAACCTGTTGTAAATAAAAAAAATCTAAAGAAGAAGATAACCTAGATCCGAGTGGAAGAAGAATACATTTAGGGACTTTCCCCAGAAGAGGAACGAAAACCTAGGGAAGTCTTTTTCTGGACTATGTAAATAAGAGACTGTTGTTGAAAGGGGATTTCCAGAGGTTTCAAGTGTTGTTTGAACTGGTTAAACAAGACACGAGTGGAAGAACAAAGACTTTTGAGTGTTCATTGCTGAAACCGAGAACTTTTGAGAAGGACCGAAATCATGGAGGTTGGAGATCCAAACCGTAGATCTAAAATGATTGTAGGCATACTCATAGGGGTTGTGATATTTTTTATAATCGTAGTAATTGTAGTCTCAGATACATTTCCACATGAGCTAGCAGTGCAGGGGTGCCAGGGACTCCTACACCTACTACACCTAGCCAAAAAGAGGTAACCATAGGAGCTAACAAGGCTTTGCTGATAGAAGAAAGTCGTAGATTGCATGTAGATTTGTCTAGAAGTGATTTCAAGCTTAATGCTTACGCCAAGCTGCTATACGAGTATGTGGATGCGATGGATGCGAAAGGTTGTTATGTGTGTATGCAGTTGCCTGCTTCAGTGGATGAGGGTATTAGATATCACCATCTTCCACTGACGTATGGAATTTCATGTAGTCTGTTACTTAGTCTATTCTATGAAAGAGATCAGTTTGAGTATTTCTTTTCCAATTACGATGCAGTGCTTCCTGATGTCCCAGCTTACAAGCATTTGAATAAGTACGACTACTATAAATCAGAGGATAGACTTAGGAAGTTCTTCATACCGTCTTTGGAATTGGACACAGCATATGCCCACCGACATAATTTGACGTGCTCATTATCAGATGTAGAAAAGAAGTTTGTAGATCAGGTAGAAGATAGGTATAGAAAATTGACACAGACACGAGACACGGGGCATAATAAGGTGGATTGGACAGATGAGGAAAAATTGCACCGGACAAAAGGAAGTTATGGTCCTATAGCTTTGGACAAAGAGCAGAGGGGAAAGCTGTGTGTGAGACGATATCAGACCTACTATGAAAAGGTTCCTGTGGGACAGAGTACGTGTGATCATGTTTTCACTATGGCAGATGTGGCTAAGAATTTTCTCCAGGGCCCTGTACAAGTGATACCTACGGTGTATTTTGTGTGTGGAAGGAATGCTTATGTGAGGTTACCTGCGAATTGGTATGGTACATGTTACTTGGGAATAATATTTCCAAAGATTTACCATACGGAGGATTTGGAACTTCTGGAAGGTGGAAAGCATTCGAGAGTGAGGAGAGGTGCGAGTGCAGGGGTCGTAGTGGGAGATATCTTTGGAGCCATGATACCGAGTTTGGGAGTGATCTTGAATGATGTGAAGATCCGGAGACTGGCGACTGTGATAGACGAACTATCGATGAATACAGCAAAATCGTTGGTACTGGTGGAAGGGGAGATGCTGTCGATAAGGACGATGGTTTTGCAAAACCGCCTTGCTTTGGATGTCTTACTGGCAAAAGAGGGCGGAGTCTGTAAATTATTGAGGGTTCAAGAGTGCTGTACTTATATACCAGACCACAGCAAGGATCTGGAGAAATATATAAGTAACATCACTACTATTCACACGAAGATAGCGGACTTGACTGAAGAGGGAGCTTGGGAGAAGGTTGGCAAAGGATTTGGTCAAGTGAGAAGCTGGTTTGCGAATTTGGGAAAGGGATTCCTTGGCTATGTTCTGAGACCTCTCCTTATCGTAGTGGTTTGTGTGGTTTGCCTGTGGGGTCTGATCAAAGCTTTCAAGTGGTATCGAGCAGGCCGAGTTGAGAGAGCTCTGAGAGAAAATGAGACGAGAATGGCTAGACTGCGGGACAGTCAATATCAGAGACTCAAGAGAATGGAGAATCACAGATCAGGGAAAATGGCAACGAGTTCTGTTTAGGTCGGTTCTTTCTCCAAGGGAGTTGAATAAAATGTGATGACAGGAGTCATCAAAGGGGGAACTGATAGAGCGCCATGTTCTTGTGAAATTTGTAGGGGTGCATCATAATCACTGATAGTTTGCACCCGCATATATCCAGCTATATATCCATGAATGGCTAGCAAAATGAAGTTATAACCCAGTTATCAGAATGAATAAGAAATGTAATTGTGCTATTTTTAATCATGCAAATGAAATGCTTAACTGAATCATGTGTAAACCAATGCATAAGATGAATCAGCCCATGTGTAATCGAGCTGCAGTAGTTTAAACGTGTACCATATAAGTTGTACGTGTAGTTCACTTTTGCTTATGAAATCTAATGAACCAATGCTTATAGACGTGATTAAGATTTGTGTGTTTAAATTGTGTAAAGGCCTGACTGCATATACGACAGGGAAAGGCCTGTTTGTTCTTATGTTAGCTTATTTTGCAGACAGAGAAGGTTCTCTTGGAAAGGCTCTCTGGGCACCTAAATTAGATTTAATTAGCACAGTAGAGGGTTTCTGTTGAACGTATCTTCTGTTGCAGGTGCAAGGACACATGCCTCGTTAGTAAAGACTGGCTCTTTGTTTCATAAGTTAGAGCGATGGGAGGCATGAAGATGGGAGTGCAATGGAATTTAGGGATGATACTTTCAGCGGAGAAGGTGCCTGGGACTCAAGGTCATCGCAACCGTCCAGGATGAAGTAACCTTTCGATGGAAAAGTACAAGAAAGAAGACCTGGCCAAAGAGGCGTGACAAAAGGCGTGTTCAGTTGTATTGGGTTTTGTATTAGGGATAGTGCCCCGAGGGTGGAGGGCAGAGAAGAGGTAGAGGAGAGCAGAGAGGAGGACAGAGAGGGATTTGGTGAAGGAGCATCTTAAAATCTGAGCTTAAGTACTAAGTGAGTGTACTTCTTAGGAAGTCTTCACAGCTGACACCTTTTCTTTTACTCTTGCCTGGGGATATTCGTTAAGTAGGTATGCCACCTTAGTGATAGAGCAGGGACAGTTAATAGGTTTTCCTTATTTAGGTAATGAAGAATAATATAGAGATTGGAGCACTTATCGATTGTCTAATACTTCTGGAGCTAACGATTCTTCTTATCCTGAGTCGGATGAGACTCCTGCGTAGGATGCTATTTGTATTAGTGCCCATCTATTTCTTTAACCTCGTGTTGAGGTGCTTGCATGTGCAATTATTCTTGGCTGTAATAAATCCACAAAATTGAATTCGGAGTCAGTGGTCTTTTAAGGTAAACTGGAATCTAAAATTTGTCGTATAACTGAAAAGGATTTTCTTCCCTTCACACTATTCAGCAGGTAAAAAGATCCTGGCGACCTGAAGATTCTTAAAAGAGATAAGATAAGAATCAGCGTTATCAAGTGTAAAAACAATTCCACTTCTGTTGTATACTACTATTAGGCATATCGGTGCATCTTTAGCACTTCTTGTGCCCTGCACCTATAAAACAAACAAAACAAATGTAAATAACACAGATCCTAATTAGACTCTATCTTAGAGGGAGTAAACTGAACACTAAGTACATAATAACAGCACATATTCTTCATGCTAAATTATTATACATTATATACTTGGGCAATCTGATATAAGCATTTTTAAATGAATTGGGTTATTCACAAAAGCTACAATGTCCAGTATATGTTAGCACACTTTTTCATACCCTAGGTGCACTGCTAATTCTTTGCTCAAATTTAAGTCATGGGGTTCCAACGTGTCAAGTTCTAATATGTTCTGGGATTCCATCTAGAAAACACCAGCTCTCTGTGTCCTCTCTTTGCATTCTGTAAAATACAATCAATCACAAAATACTGAAATTATCATATATTGCCCTCATGGAGCTCATTAAAATGAGTTGCCACAGGGTAAGTAATGTCTTTGTTCCAAGTGGCTCTAATATATTCTAAAATATGCCTATGTGCTTGAAAATATTACTGCATACATATTTTTGGGACAATGACAGTTCAAAACATAAACCCCATAGGTGATTTTACAGGACAAACAGTTGGTAATTTCTTTATCCTTCCCTATTAAAGCGGAAAATATTTTGTAGAAGAGTCTCCTACTTTACATGTTTTGCTCTATGACACTTTAGGAACCCTTTAGATGACCCCACACTAGTGGTAGTTCCTTGTGTATTGGAAGGTTAAAGCAACGTTATAGGTAGGTATGTTAATAAGATATTAGCTTATGCTAAAAAAAAAAAACTGAAATTCACTGAAAAAAACAAAGGTTAGAGTGACAATATAGTTAGGTGTTGAAAGGAGATAAAAACTAACATTTAAAAACTAAGAAAAAACACTGGCATTCTCCTGTTATAGTTTACTGAGCTAAATGTAACTTCCACCCCACCAAGCACTGCTTAGGACCTCACATATTACATCACTCATGACATTAAATGGTGAGCTGGCTTGGAAAAGATTGTTTCCAGAAAGAGTCAGGCATAAATAAATTATGACATTTGGGACATTTTTAGACTTCGTTTAGGGCTGCACATACATAGTACTGATCCTGAAATACCTCTACAACCAATCTGTTGATTTTTACTTAGATACAACTGTTGAAGCAATGACACGTCATCGATCATGCACATCCCCTAAGCAAAAGACTTGTATCTTCACTTACGTTAGTGACCAGTGCACTACTGCTAACTCTTAAGGTGGCCAACAGAGCTAAAAATTACAGACAAATTCTATTCACAATCAACACAATCAGCAATGAATCCTCTAACATTGTTTCTTTAGCACCCTCTTTTTTACAGTTTAGTCCCATGCATGCCCCTCGAAACACATGAAAACCTCATTAAATTAAATAACATCTTAAAGATATTGTTTCACTGGAAGATTTTTGTCCCCATGATTGACAGTTGGTCCAGGAATGTCCAATTATTAACGTTATAGCTAAAATGATGCTCGAAAGAGGCATCCTCTGAGAGCCCAAAATGTAAATGCCCAGATGCAGGCTTCTACCAAATGGTTTGGACCTGCCTAAGTTTGGCGCAGGACTAGGCAAAAGTTATGGAGGTCACAGCCGACTTGGTATCACACCACCTGTTCCCAATGCCCCAGCTGTGCTTGTTGAATCTTCTACCTCAAACAAAGCAAGATAGATGCACACTTTGGTTGGTCAATACACACACTTTGATTGGTCTTGTGGAAGCGGCATCCTGCAATGGCTTCGAAATCTCCCTCTCCCCTCTCTACTGACAGCTGGCTTAGGGATTTATATGTGTGGGCAGTGACTGAGGCTTGACACCATTTTGCATTTTCAGCTAGGTGTGGTACGGGCCGCCCCCTGACATATGGGATGACTGTCTTCTGAAATCAAAGGCAACAATCATTGGTAAATGCATTAGGTTTCACCTATGTGATTAGTAATAAGTTGAATTTGCTGAGTATTTGTACAATATAAGTTACATAAAGTCTGTTAACCCTTTCTGTGCGTCGGACGGCTGGGAGCCGTCCGACGTCACAGTGGGCGTGTGCTTCGGACGGCTCCTGGCCGTCCTAGCACTCACCCAAGGGGGAAGCGCCGGAGCTTCCATGTGGGCTGCCCTTAATGCTGCCCCCATGGGGGAAGGCAGCGGAAGCCCTTCCACTGCCCCCCCACCCCCTCCACGTCATCTAATGACGTCAGCGCGTCCCACGTGCCGGCATCATTAGATGAAACCGGACGCGCTGGAAGCCATTTGCTTCCAGCGCATCAGCAAAAGAAGAGGTGAGTTTCTCCTCGGGGAGGGGGGATTTAAACAAAAGAGGCATCGGGGGAAAGGAAAGGGTTTTCCTTTCCTCCAATGCCTTTTTTGAGCATTCTTGCTGCACGGAATGCCCACTAGACACGAGGGATTTCTTTTTTTTTTCTTAAAGTAATTAAATGTTTGCGGGGAGCGGCCCCTTAGGCAAGGGTCGCTCCCCTTTGGGGGGCAATGTTTTTGGCTGTTTCTGCACCCCTGGGGGGCAGATCTGGCCATTTCTTTTTAATCGTGCCCACTAGACCACCAGGGATATATTTGTGGGGAGTGGCCCCTTGGGCAAGGGTCGCTCCCCTTTGGGGAGCATTATTGTGGCCGTTTCTGCCCCCCTGGAGGGCAGATCGGACCATATTTTTGAAAAATTCTGCCCCACTAGACCACTAGGGATATTTTTGCGGGGAGCAGTCCCTTGGGCAAGGGTTGCTCCCCTTTGGGGAACATTATTTTGACCCTTTCCGCCCCCCTGGGGGGCAGATCGGACCATTTAAAAAAAATTAATTGTGCCCCATATGTTTGCGGGGAGCGGCCCCTTGAGCAAGGGTTGCTCCCCTTTGGGGAGCATTATTTTGGCCGTTCGGCTGATTTTTTTAAATTTTGTGTGGCCCACTAGGCCACCAGGGATTTCTGTTTTTTTGTTTTTGGCTGTTGGGGAGCAGCCCCTTGGGCAAGGGTCGCTCCCCTTTATGGGGTGATTCTTGTGGCTGTTTCTGTCCCCTTTGGGGGCAGATCAGCCATATGTTTTCAGGCCCATCTGTCCCCAAGGGGGGCAGGAGCCACTAGACACTGTTTTTAAAAAAAATGTTGTTGGGGGGGCAAGGGCCGCTCCCCTTTATGGGGTGATTCTTGTGGCCGTTTCTGCCCCCTTTGTGGGGCAGATCGGCCATATGTTTTCAGGCCCATCTGTCCCCAAGGGGGGCAGAAGCCACTAGACACCAGGTTTTTTTAAATGTTGTTGGGGAGCGGCGCCTTGGGCAAGGGTTGCTCCCCTTTATGGGGGGATTATTGTGGCCATTTCTGCCCTCTTTGGGGACAGATCAGCCATATGTTTTTAGGCCCCTCTGTCTCCAAGGGGGGCAGAAGCCATTAGACACCAGGGTTTTTTAAATGTTGGTGTTGGGGAGAGGCCTCTTGGGCAAGGGTTGCTCCCCTTTTACGGGGATGAATATTTTGGCTGTTTCTGCCCCCCTTGGGGGCAGGTCAGCCTTATGCTTTTAGTCCCACCTACCCCTTAGCTTGGCTGGTGGATTGTGTGTGGACTGGTGCATTATTTGCATATGTGATTGTAATGTTTTATTTCTCCTTTTTATTCTAGTGCAAAGCTTCTGATTCTTGGTTGTTCTGCAGTTTTGCATAGTTGCATTTATGTGGTGAGAAAAACATTTTTGTTCTGTTTACTCCAAATGAGTATTATTGTCATGTATAAATGAATTTTTTGTAAGTGGTGTCATAATGGCAGCATATTTAGTTAGTGTTTTGAGCATGAAATTCTTTGCGATGTGTTTTGCGTTGTCTTATGTGTAATTTTCTTTTCTTTTTCTTTTTTAGTGGGATATTGTTGATCCATACTGTGTCTGTGCAGAGTAGGTGGTAGTGAGTCTAGCTGCTTCTGGCAAGTGAGTGGTATAGTTTTGGAGTATATAGGTCTTTGTGATAAAGCCACATTTTGTTTATTACTTATTTTACAAAGTGTTTGTTGTTGTTGACTTGTTTGACAAGTTACCTAGTAAGGATTATGGCTAGCCATAGAATTACTGCTCAGCAGGTGGTTGGTATGCTTTTTGAATCTTTCTCTGACCATGATTATGAGACTGACAGTGCATCTGAGGGAGAGGAGGGAGTGCAAGATTCTGGCAGTGAGTTTTCTGTCCACAAGGAATCATCTGATGATGAAGCTACTCTCAGTGCGGATGAAGCTACCTGTTTTAGAGGCGGACACTGATGTGTCGATGGTGCAGCAAGAGGCATCGGAATTGCAGCCTGGGGCTGCAAGGCTCCCTACTGGAAGTGCTGGACTCTGGGTTGATCCAAACATGGTGCAGCCGGTGTTGCCTGCCTTTAGTGGTGATGCAGGGTGTAGAGTGGATTGTGAATTGTTTTTGCCTATACAGTTTTTTCAGTTGTTTATGGATGATGTATTTTTGGCTGAGATTGTTGAGCAGTCTAATTTGTATGCTGAACAGTTTTTTGAGGGACAACAGTGCCAGACTTAGGCCCTGCTCTAGAGCTACCCGGTGGACCCACACAAATCTGGATGAGATGAAGAAGCTTTTGGGTTTGACTTTTTTGATGGGCTTTGTAAGGAAGCCGTCCCTGGCTTTATATTTGTCCACCAGTCCCTTGATGGCAACAGCCATATTTCCTGCAATTATGAGTCGTGATCGGTACTTACTTTTGCTTCAGATGCTGCATTTTGTTGATAATGCCACGAGATCACCCTGACTGTGACCGTCTTTTGAAGATTCGGCCTGTTCTTGATCACTTTGTAGATTGATTTTCAGAGATCTATACTCCAGGGAAAGAAATAGCTGTTGATGATTCTTTGGTCCTGGTCAAGGGCCGTTTGGTTTTTAGGCAGTACATTCCTAGCAAGAGGGCACGTTATGGAATTAAGAGGTATATGTTGTCTGAGAGTAGGACAGGATATGTCTATAATTTCCGGGTATACACTGGTAGGGATTCCACTATCGACCCCCCTGGTTGTCAGTCCACTTTTAGAGTTTCAGAGAAAATTGTGTGGGAACTTGCTAGAGGACTCTTTAACAAAGGGTCACCATTTGTACCTTGATAACTTCTACACTGCTGTGCAATTGTTTAAGGAATTGTTTAAAGTGGATACTCTTGCTTGTGGCACAATCCGCTCTAACCCTAAAGGTTACCCAAAAGAGCTTGTTTGCAAAAAGCTTCAGAGGGGACAGTGCCTTGCGTAGTGAGGAACTGCTAGCTGAGAAATTTGTGGACAGGAGGGATGTGTACGTGCTGACTACCATCTATGATGACAGTACTTCACCTGTGACTGTTTGGGGTCAGGTTGCTAAAGTGCGCAAACCTGTGTGCATTGTAGACTACAATAAGCACATGGGTGGTGTCAATAGAGTAGATCAGAGGTTGGAACCTTACACTGCTGTTCGTAAGGCTTACATTTGGTATAAGAAGTTGGCCATCCATCTCTTCAATTTAGCAACTTTTAATGCTTTTGTTGTGTTCAAGGAGTGTTCTCCTGCGTCAAAGATGACTTTTGTTCAGTTTCAGGAGTCTGTGATAAGCAGCCTTGTTGTAGTGGAGCAGGCAAGTGTTCCTAGAGTTGGAGTGGTGGAGGATGTGGCTAGATTGAAAGATCTGCACTTTCCTGATTTAATTCCTCCCACGCCCAAAAAACCCAATCCCTGTAAGAGATGTAGAGTCTGTTTGCGAAGAGGTATGCGGAAGGAGAGTCGTATGCACTGTGCTGATTGTCCTTCTAATCCTGGGCTGTGTGTTCCCACATGTTTCAGATTGTATCACACTCAAAAGAGTCATTGGGAGCAACCGTGAGTCTAATAGTGTACTGCCTGGTCTGTATGGGAGGTGTGGTGCAGCGGCCAGGGCAGCTGTCTTCGGAGCACAGGGCTCACGGTTTGATCCTCGGCTCCGGTGGCAGCTCAGCTCAGCACCATGTGACTCTGGGCAATAGCTCACTTAATTTCCACGACGGCCCCCAGCGCCTTGAGACCCGTAAGGGTGAGTAGTTTGCGCTTTACAAATACGGATTTATGGTTTTATATAGTTGTTGTTCAGTTTCACGGTTGGCATTAGAATGATGTCTTTAGTTACCGCTGTTCTGTTTGTAGTTATAGTTTTGTATCTAGTTCGAATTGGTTTGTGTTTTCTTTCTTGTTAAAAAAAAAATTGATGATGGTGTGCATGGACTGGCGCTTGGCTGGCGGTGTGCTTGGACTGGCGCTTGGCTGACGGTGTGCGTGGACTGGCGATTGGCTGGCGATGTGCGTGGGCTGGCATTTAGCTGGCAGTGTGCATGGGCTGACATTTGGCTGGCGGTGTGCGTGGGCTGGCACTTGGCTGGCGATGTGCGTGGGCTGGCGCTTGGCTGGCGGTGTGCGTGGGCTGGCATTTGGCTGGCAGTGTGCATGGGCTGGCAGTGTGGGGGGGCTGGTGCTTGCCTGGCAGTGTGTGAGTAGTGACTTGCTGCTGGTCATTACACACTCTGCTAGTCAAACACCACTGCACACACTATGTCAACCACCAGCCAGTGTGATTGCTGTGTCAGTCATGTGGGCGTATGAAAGTGATGGGCCCTTGAATGGCGCTGTCTGTTGATATGAATGTTGTAATGTGCTGGGCCCGTGGCTGGCTGTGTGAATGGTCTTGTGTGTCACGTATGAAAGGTGTGTGAATGACCTGTAAAGAGTTTGGTGCTTTGCCGTGGCTTTAATGTAAAGCTCACGAGCTGTGAGTCATTGGTTCAGGTTTTTTCCTTTTTCTGAAATCTCTTGTTAATAAAATATACATTTTGAACCTTTCAATCACCCTCGTGTCAAATCCAACCAGTATGTGTGTGTACTTGAAGTGCAGATGGATAGGCAGTCATATTTGTCTCATCTGTTTTTCTGTGCTGAGGTGTAGTCTGTCTCTAGGGAAAATTTACCAACGTTAGATATTTCTGTAAACCAAAAAAAATGGGGAGTGCTGGGTGGTGTGCCTCTCATGGATCCCAACAAGTTTTTTAACTCACCATGCCATGCAAACCTCCAAATGTGACCATAGTCACACATTTTTCTTGCATTACTGTGTCATAATATTCTGGTATCAGAAAAATCACAATTTTCCTACCATCCAGCATTCCCCCCAGGTCTCCCGATAAAAATGGTCCCTTTCTCACGTGGGTGGACCAAGCACCCGCGACAGGCAAGGGCCCAAAACGTATTGAGAAGACATAAAAATTACCTATCACAAAACAACCTGGTTTTGCAAGGGGGGGAGGTAAAATGATACCTCACTTGTGTGGGTGGGGCAAGGGCCTGTGACTGGGAAGAACCAAAAACATAGGGATTAAGGGTATAGCACAGCAAATTCGAAGCGCTACATTTTATAAAAACTACTTTTTTAGCCGATTCTGCATTGGACACCCACACAAGTGAGGTATCATTTTACTCGGGAGACTTAGAGGAATGCTGTGGGGTAGGACATTTGTGCCGGCACGGTGATTCCACACAAAAATATGTGGAACATATGATTTTTTCACCTAATTTTGAGGTTTGCAGGGGATTTTGGGTAGGAAAACATTGGGGGATCAATGCAAGCCATACCTCCCTGGACTCCCCCGGGTGCCTAGTTTTCAGAAATGTGGGGGTTTAGTAGGTTTCCCTAGATGGCCGCCGAGCCAGGGGCCAAAAACCCAGGTGCCCCCTTGCAAAACCAGGTAGTTTTGTGATCGGTAATTTTGAAGTCTCCTCAATACGTTTTGGGCCTTTGTCTGTCGCTGGTACTTGGGCCACCCACGCAAGTGAGGTACCATTTTTATCAGGAGACCTGGGGGAATGCTGGGGGGTAGGAAATTTGTGTTAGCCCGGTGATCCCACAACTTTCCTACACAGAAATGTGGGAAAAACGTGATTTTTTCAGCTACATTTGAGGTTTGCAGGGGATTCTGGGTAGGAAAACATTGGGGGGTCCACGCAAGCCATACCTCCCTGGACTTCCCTGGGTGTCTAGTTTTCAGAAATGTGTGGGTTTGGTAGGTTTCTCTAGATGGCCGCCGAGCCCGGGGCCAAAAACCCAGGTGACCCCCCCCTTGCAAAGCCTTGTCGTTTTGTGATAGGTAATTTTGATATCTCCTCAATACGTTTTGGGCCCTTGCCTGTCGCGGGTACTTGGGCCACCCACACGAGTGAGGTGCCATTTTTATCGGGAGACCTGGGGGAACGCTGGGTGGTAGGAAATTTGTGTCAGCCCGGAGATATCACAACTTTCCCACACAGAAATTTGGAAAAAAGGTGATTTTTTTCAGCTAAATTTGAGGTTTGCAGGGGATTTTGCGTAGGAAAACATTGGGGGGTCCACACAAGGCATACCTCCCTGGTCTCCCCCGGGTGTCTAGTTTTCAGAAATGTGTGGGTTTGGTAGGTTTCCCTAGATGGCCGCCGAGCCCAGGGCCAAAAACCCCGGTGACCCCCCTTGCAAAGCCAGGTCGTTTTGTGATAATTTTGATGTCTCCTCAATTAGTTTTGGGCCCTTGCCTGTTGCGGGTACTTGGGCCACCCACACGAGTGAGGTGCCATTTTTATCGGGAGACTTTGGGGAATGCAGGGTGGGTGAAATTTTGTGGATCCACGCAGATTCCAGAACTTTCCATCACAGAAATGTGAGGAAAATGTGTTTTTTTTTTATTTACAAAGTTTGAGGTTTGCAAGGGATTCTGGGTAACAGAACGTAGTGAGAGCCAGACAAGTCACCCCATCCTGGATTTCCCTGGCTATCTAGTTTTCAAAAATGGATAGGTTTGCTAGGTTTCCCTAGGTGCCGGCAGAGCTAGGGTTCAAAATCCACAGCTAGGCACTTTGCAAAAAAAGGGTCAGTTTTCACTGTAAAAATGTGGTGTGTCCACTTTGAGTTTTGGGCCGTTTGTTGTCGCGGGCACTAGGCCTACCCACACAAGTGATGTACCATTTTTATTGAGAGACTTGGGGTAATACAGAACTATAGAGCAACTGTTATTACCTATTGACTTTCAATGCATTTCTGCCTTCCAAATGAAAGACTATGTATAAAAAAGAAGTCACTTTGAAAAATGTCCTATAATTCACATGCTAGTATGGATACTCACAATTTCGGAGATGTGCAAATAGCTACTGTTTCTATACTCTATATTTTGTTCCAATTTCAGAAATACATAGGTGTCTTTCATATCAATTTTTCACTGTTTATATTTTCCCAAATGAATTGCTATATACCCGGTACACAATAAAAAACCATTGCAAGATGCTGCTCAGTTATTGGCTCTGGTTTCGTCGGGTTCTTGGTGAACCTACAATCCCTATATATCCCCAAAACCAGAAAGGTCCAGTGGATTAACGGTATATTGCTTTAAAAAATCTATCATACTTGGCACAAATGGCTGTTTTTTTAAAATTCATTTTCAATTTTTCCTATTTTCAACTGTTAGTTTCTATAAAAAAAACCTTGAAAGATCTACACAAATGACCAGCTGCTGAATTCAGAATATTGTCTACTTTTCTGAAATGTATAGCTTTCCAGGATCCATTATTTCTTTCATACGCATTTCTACCATTAACTGGAAGAAGGTTGAAAGCACAAAAAATTGCAAAAATAGGCTATGTCCCAGTAAAATGCCAAAACTGTGTAAATAATTTTGGCTTTCTGACAAAAGTCTATCAGTCCCTGAAAGCTGGGAAGATTGTGATTTCAGCACCACAAACCCTTTGTTGATACCATTTGCAGGAAAAAAACCAGACACTTTTATTTGCAGCACTTTTCCCCCATTTTTACAAAAACTAAATTTAGCTGTATTTTGGCTAATTTCTGGGTCCCTCCAGGGGAATCAACAAACCCTGGGTACCTTTAAAATCCCCATGATGTTGGAAGAAAAGGACGCAAATTTGGCGTGGATACCTTATGTGGTCAAAAAGTTACAGGGGCCTAAGCGCGAACTACCCCAAATAGCCAAAAAAAGGCTTAGCACAGGGAGGGAAAAGGCCTAGCAGCGAAGGTGTTAAAGTGTTATGACTTGTTTATGTACAAAAAGGCAATATAATGTGCTGCTACTAGTGGTATAGTGCAGGTAAGTAATAGCAAAACTTTGAAAAATGAAAGAGGGAAATAATAGAATTAATTGATGTAATAGCAATATTATGTGTTTAGAGGAGTACTGACAACTTTTGGGGCTGGTGCCACTGCACCTGCTGCACCATTCAAATCATGCCTCGTGCGCCTGCAAGATAGCTGCATTTGTGACTGCCTGTTTAGTAGTAAAATATAACAATATTTGGTGTTTCGAGGAGTTATGACAACTTTTGACCCCGGTGCCTCTGCACCTGCTGCACTATTGAAATCATGACCCTATTGCCTGTAAGGTAACTGCACTTGTGACTGCCTGTTTAATAGTAAAATTTTGCAATAGTTGGTGTTTAGAGGGGTTCCTAGAGCTTTGGGCCCCGGTGTCACTGCACCTGCTTCACCATTAAAATCATGACCGTAATGCCTGCAAGGTAACTGCACTTGTGACTGCTTATTTAGTAGTTAAATATAGTAATATTTGGTGTTTAGATGAGTACTGACAACTTTTGGGGCTGGTGCCACTGCACCTGCTGCACCATTCAAATCATGCCTCGTGCGCCTGCAAGATAACTGCAATTGTGTCTGCCTGTATAGTAATAAAATATATCAATATTAGGTGGTTTGAAGAGTTCTGACAACTTTTGGGTCCAATGCCACTACACCTACTGCACCATTTAAATCATGACCCTGTTGTCTGCAAGGTAACTGCTCTTGTGACTGCCTGTTTAGTAGTAAAATATAGAAATATTAGGTGTTTAGTGGGGTGCTAGAGCTTTTAGTCCTGGTGCTGCTGCACCATTCAAATCATGGCCCTATTGCCTGCTAGATAAATTCACTTGTGACTGTCTAGTAGTAAAATTTAGCAATAATCTGGGTTTAGAGCTGTTCTTGGAGCTTTTGGCCCCAGAGCCACTGCACCTGCTGCACCATTCAAATTGAGTCCCTTTTAACGGCAAGATAACTGCAATTGTGACTGCCTGTTTACTAGTCAAATATAGCAATACTATGTGTTTAGAGAAGTGCTGACACATTTTGGGCCCGGTTCTACTGCACCTGCTGCACCATTCAAATCATGACCCTGTTGTCTGCAAGGTAACTGCACTTGTGATTGCCTGTTAAGGAATAAAATATAGCAATATTAGGTGTTTAGTGGGGGGCTGGAGCTTTTGGTCCTGGTGCCACTGCACCTGCTGCACTATTGAAATCATGACCCTAGTGCCTGCAAGATAACTGCACTTGTGACTGCCTGTTTAGTAGTAAAATATAGCATATTGGGTGTTTAGGGGAGTTCTGACAACTTTTGGACCCTGTGCCCCTGCACATGCTTCACCATTCAAATAATTACCATGTTGCCTGCAAGATAACTGCACTTGTGACTGCCTGTTTAGTAGTAAAATATAACAATATTTTGTGTTTAGTGGAGTTATGACACATTTTGGCACCAGTGCCACTGCACCTGCTGCACCATTTAAATCAAGCCCCTTTTAATTGCAAGGTAACTGCAATTGTGACTGCCTGTTTAGTAGTAAAATATAGCAATATTAGGTATTTAGTGGGGTACCGAGAGCTTTTGCTCCTTGTGTCACTGCACCATTGAAATCCTAACCCTGTATCTGCAAGGTAACTGCACTTGTGACTGCCTGTTTAGTTTTAAATTTGAGCAATAATCTGGATTTAGTAGGCCCCAGTGCCACTGCACCTGCTGCACCATTCAAATCAAGTCCCTTTTAACTGCAAGGTAACTGCAACTGTGACTGCCTGTTTAGTAGTCAAATATAGCAATATTATGTGTTTAGAGGAGTTCTGACAACTTTTGGGCCAGGTGCTACTGCACCTGCTGCACCATTGAAATCATTACCCTGTTGTCTGCAAGGTCTTGTGGCTGCCTGTTTAGTATCCCCTTTGGTATCGCTTTGTTCGCCCTAAGTTGGCAGGGTATGCCCAGACGTGGGTCCCTTGCTCACTTTGCCACTGGATTCAAGATAGCCTGGCTGATGAGGGTTTTGAACCCGAAACCGGTCCCAGGATGCTTGTTTCCGGTCCAGGGAAGACATGGCTTGGCAGTTCGGGCTGGACTGTTCCCATGAGGCACAGGGTCAGACTGATTTGCATATGGCCATGTCTGAACTGGGGTGGTGGAGTGAGCTAAAGAATGATGATGGATTAAACCCAGATCAGTTGACTGGGGGTGAGTGTTTGATTTGCTCTAACGCTCCGTCCATCATCCCCTTTGGTATCGCTTAGTAATAAAATATAGCATAGCTCTGGTATATTACCTTTATTTTTAACGTGCAATGTTTATTACAACACATATAATTTGATCATAAAGACCAAATAGATTAAGTTGAAAAAATCAATCCGATAATGCCTACAAAGTGCAAAGAAAGGTACTGAGGCATGAATAGGAAATGCCACAAACGTTCAAAGGCTAAAACATCTGCTTTATACAACTAAGTAATAAAAAGCAAGTATTCCAGCATACTGTTAGAAGCTGTCTGCCTTTTCCGTGGGAAAAGATTTTATCTTGTCAGTGAATGGGGCTTAAACAGTGTGAACAGCTTTAGTAGAAGTATCGTAAATGTGTGCAGCCAGGAGAAGTTAAAAAAAAGTTCCACACAAAATCAAATGAACACAGTAATTCGGCGACGGGAACTGATAAGAGCCCCCCTTTAAGATATATTAAATACAAGAGATTTCCTGGAAACGGACGACAGATTACTGAAATGCTGGTGGTGCATTAGAGCACTTGATAAGGCTGTGGCTGATAGGTTACAGGGCTCTCAGGTGGGAGTGAGCTGGGCAGGTTCCAGGGAGATTATTGGCCTGACGGGGTTGTGACTAGGGTGTAGGTGTTGGATGCAGCTTTTGATAACAAATCAGTTGGGCACTGCCTGCGGGTTCGCAAATGATTATACATTCACTGCTTAATTCCTCCTCTCAAAGTTGCTGGCTCCTCGACTCGTTGTTTCACTAAAACTGCTTGTGTTTGACCTGAATTCATTTTTTGTTAATCGTGCACAGAATGCCTGTGAGGTTGTTCCTTACTCCTGATGTGGTGCCTCATTGTGAATCTCAGCGCTATTATTTGGGGTCTGGTGGATTAGTGGACTAATGCATCCACTGTAGGGGCCTATGTTTGACCTCATGATCTCAGGTTCAAATCCCAGTGGATCTATTCAGCTTTCCTCCTTCTGAGGTCGATAAAATGAGTACCATTGAGTTGGGTAACAATAAATATCTGTTATTCAGCGCCAAGATCCCCATGAGTGAACGTGCGCTTTACAAACACATGCATTGTAGCTTTAGCATCCTATGTTAACCTGCCACCACTATCCTGATGCTTGTCTTTCTGTAAATTGTTAAAAACAGTAAAGAAATTTAAAAAAAATAATGCTTGGGTGCTGAAACGCCTTGCCCTATGAGTGGCTGGTGATCGAGGAATTTGGAAACTTTTTCAAAGCTGCTGTATGTGGAGAATATTTATTATCTATCTGATAACTCTTTCTATTGTCAGATGCCCCATGATCCCAGACAACTGCTAAATCAAACCAGAAGATGCATTACAGATCAGACTAAGCCCCGACAATCCAAAATGTTTTGCAGATATGATCCAAACCCAATCACCTATGATTCAGCTATTACCTCTACAATCAAAGAAAAGCTGATTGTACTTGTGAGAACAATTGCAAACTTCAAAATACCTCATAATATGAAAAACCCCCAAAGCCTTAAGGAAAGAATAGAAATTATCTATTCAAAGTACCCAAACAACTTGCATTCACAAACACATTGTGTCTGTCTCAAAACCTATGAACTCTCTTTTCAACTACATTCATGAGAATATATCCCAAATAAGTAAGACATTAACCTGCTCCATTCAGAAGCAGACTTTCAGATTTTTTTCATGGATATAGTCCACGTTATCAGAGAGAAGACTTCAAACAAATCTCTAGCCTGTCAAACAACTTCGTCCAAAAATGCCAAAAACACAGAACACTTTGTTTCTGATCTGCTTAGAAATCTTATCCACAATAGCCAAGCAACTCAGACAACTTATTGCTTCCTGGATATACATTGTTATGTCTCACATTGCTCTTTTCTGAACAGTCGTGGTGCTTTGCTTATTCGAAGTTTTCTCAAAACGCCTAAAACTAACTAAATAACTCTAATACTTAAGAAACCTAACTTAATCCCAAAACTGTTGTAGCTCTACAGACCAGTATCCAACTTAGTATGGCTTGGGTAAACAACTGAAAAATGTGTTCCTTCTTAGTTAACAACCTACATCATCAAAAACCATCTTCTAGCGAACTCTCAGTTTTGGGTTTAAACAGGATTCAGCTCTGAAACATCAACTTTAAATGTGCTAAATGGTATTTATCATATTCCAGACAAGGGTAACACATGCCTACCAAATGGTCTTGCTGAATGAATTTTTCAAGAGTCTTTAACATCATTGATCACCAACGTCAACTGGCTGTGCTGGAAAACAGAATGATCTTCAGAGATTGTGTTGTACTGGTTCCACTTTTTCATATCTCAGGGGGAGCAGTTGGTAAAGATGGGCATTTACATATGATGAAGAGCTCATATTACATACATTGTTCCCCTCTCTTGTTTAGCTTTCACTCTGCACCAATCACAAATCCGGAGTTACACTCTGTCAATACATGACAACTCTACCTAAAGATGTTGTCCATGAAGGACATAATAGCACTGCACACTTCCTTCATGATAATCCAGCAATTGATGGCAGACCATCTACTAATGCTAAATTCTTAGAAAACTGAATTTCTGCTCCTGCCTCGTGAATTGCGAATCAGATTACATCCAGCTCTACTGAATGAACCTAAACTTGATTATTAAACCCTACCCCAGCCCTGAAGTAAATTCACTAGGCCACTGATAATACCCTATCACTATGCCCTCCTCTAAACAAGCTAGCCAAATCCACTGACTTGTACCTCCACTCTGACAAACATCAAAACCTTCTGTCTCCCACCCAACTGAATTCAGCAGCATATGCTGTGGTCATTTTCTAACTGTACTTCAGCAATGTTATCATGGCTGGCATTCGTCAATCATCCATACCTGATTGAAAGTTGTATTACACTTTACAGCTAGAATGATGTAAGCATGGAGACAATTCACCCACATTTCACTAATCCTGAAAGATCTACTTTGGCTTCTGCTAGAGAAAAGGATCAAATTCAAAGTATGCTACCTAGGTTATAAAGCTGTCCATCAGAAAAACACTCTCCTTATGTGGATAACCTCTTCAGTAATTTCAGAGAGCAGTGGTGTCTGAGAATCAAGAACTCTTTCTTGTTGGAAACTATGAAGTTTAGAACATCTCAAGCTTTCCAAAAATCCTTCTCAGCGATTGCTGCAAACTTAGAACTCAACCCACCCTTCTCTCTCTCTCCAAAAGGTATTGAAGCACATCTCTTACGAAAACAATTCAGGCAATCCAACAATTTCCCCCTCAACCATCTATTTTCACATCCACTTTACCCATTCTATGAAGACGCACCCAAACTCATGGCGATCTTCTTATCAAAAACTATTCTTTGCATAATTATTAAGTTATTTCCCCAATTATTTTGTGCTATCATGAGATACTATAGTTTGCTCAAATTACTTCATGCCTACTTATGTTCATGTTACAATCTAACATGTGCCAATACAGCCTGGTGCAGTTGTGCAACAGAAGAATGTTAAATAGAAATAAAATAAATAAAGCTGAGTGAAAATTCCAAAATTGATAAATATGTAGGAGCAGGAGCATGGAGCCATCAATTCTACCAAGCTAAATACACTTATCATGAACAAACTTGGCACTGAGAAACACCAAACTGCTCAGTAACTAATCCACAGTTGTTCTGATGTTCAATGTGTACATAGTTTTAAGTAATTCATTAGAAAAAAATGAAACATATTTTATGAGAAAATCCTTTGCTTCGGAATGTCTGAAAATGTGAAAGAAGCTAAAACAACTTCATGGACTCATTTTCAAATGGCAGCGCGTATATAGAAGAACAAAAGAAACTTAAAGAACTGCAAAAAATCTAAATGCAGTATCTTAATTTTTTTTTTATAAAAAGCTATATGAAAATGTTTTGCCCAATGAACTCCTAAGTATAAGGCAATGGAAGTGTGAAAAAGTATCATATTGCCTTAAATTGGAAAGCAGGAAACAATAAATGAGCATCAAAGGAGAAAGGCAGCAAAGAAAAAGGATGAAAAAGAGGAATGGCAAGGTGTGGGGGTAAAACAGCAAGGAAAGGTGAAGTGTCAGGCAAGTAAGGCAGGTCTTTTTTGTGCTGTGCCCAGATACCTAATGCAGTGATACTCAGTGGTTAAAGTGGGGGTAGAGTCTGGGGCTCCTTCTTGGAATCAGGGTGACGCTCACTCTTGTACATAACCTATAATACAGATCACGTAACACCTAAAAAGGGCTGACTAAATATCATAGTGATCAATATGACATTTTGCCCACACTTTCTAGACACAGTATAATTTGGTTGTGTAAAGTGGCCCACAACCACTGGATTATGCTGCTGTTTCAAACAGTGCATTAGTAAATAGATGTATTTTTTCTGAGGATTTGACCTGTTTGTCGTCATTTGTAGTAGGGTGTGTCTGGATCTCAAAGTTTGGGGACCTGGAATGGTTCTTACTTTTTAATAATTTGGTTTTGTAACAGATAGCTAGGTCTCATGTGAGTCAATATCTAGTTGCTCAGAGGAGTCGATCAAGTAGTTTAAACTTTCATACTAAGCCCCTCAAGGAGTCCATTCAAAAAAAAAAAAATTCAGAGATGGCAATTATCTTCACATGTCTTCTTTTTGATGTATGATTAAAGATGACCTAATTAAAGGGAGCATAAGGAACTTCTGGTCCTGAGTGGCCAAGTTTACCCCAATAGGGAAAAAGTTGTGGAAGTCATGCTTTGCTTCACTGTACAAAGTGCATGATTATTGTTCATTAAAGCTGTGGGTAGGAGAGCCTAATACCCTTGAACATTTGTGTTTAAAAAAAAAAAAAACATTTTATGGAGTTTTATATAGCACAAACTTGACCTGAAGGTATCTGGTATCAGAGCGCATTACAAGAGCACCAGTTGCGTTACATGAGGACACATTCATTTTTGTTAGGCACAGGGAGATTAAGTGATTTGCCCAGAATCACAGGATGTTGCCCGTCGTTGCCGAGACTTGAACCCGGTTCCCCAGATTTGAGGTTGACCGCCCTAGCCGTTAGGCCAACTCCTGCCCACTAAATTTTAATGAGAAGGCACTGAAGGATCTTATTCATAGCTTCATGTCGAAACGGTCAAAGGACCAGATGGAACTCTTTTGTGTTCAAATAATCTTTTTTGAGTTTTTTTAGAACAGTCAATAACACAGGGATAGCAGATGAGAAACAAGGAAAACAAAAAAACTGAAATAAACCAAAGATCCTCATAGCATATTCAGGGGTACACAAGCAGTTGATACATACATTAGGGTGAGTAGAAAATAAGGATTAGGATAAAGAGGCGTGCACAGGTCATCACATATATTTATATAGAGTCGCATTCTTAAAAATACATATTATTCCTTCTGAGCACTCTTCCAATCATTGGTGAGTTCAGAAAGGACTTATATTCTGTATACATTTCCATTATGATCTGCGTACGCACCAGAATAAATATTCATCACATGATAGTCTGAGTTACAATATTTGGTTGGTTGATTAGTATATTTACTTCATAGCGCTTGGTATGGTAGTGAGCAGCACGACTGTGAGGTGATCTGTGTCTAATGATGTAATGATGGAACTTTAATCACAGTGTTCCAGGAAAACTACAAACTTTGAGCTATGATATTTTCCTCAGTGTTTAATTCCTGCTCACTAACTTCCCAGATCATTCTCTCATTGTGATGGAGTTTGATTTACCCATTTATATGAGAAGGCTGTGATAAGACCCAGAGAATTACCAGCCTATTGCATTTTGGATTCTTTAGGCAAATTATTTGCAACATCTCTTCTGATTCACTGAATAGACTTGGTAACTGAAAAAAACGGATCTATTTTGAGCAAGCAGATTTAGAGCTAATTAATTACTCAATCATTAATAGCACCATGGCCCTGAAAATATTTGTGGTCAAATATGCATCAAGGAAGACACAGATGGTTTATGCTTTGTACATTTATTGTTCCAATGCTTTGGATATGGTGGACCAACCCAGACTTCAGCCCAATTTAAGGTGCTTAAACACTTGCACAGCAAAGATTGGTTATGACCTCTTACAAGGCCACAGGACAAATTCACATCTAGGATTCCAATTCACAAAGATCTAAAGCAGGGTTGCATATTGTTCGCATATATACTCAGATGACTCCCCAGCCCATATGGCACAAATGTGTTCTTTTCCTCCCTCTCGGAGCATCATACTTCTCATGCATGCTGATGATATTGTCCTTGAGGATCTGACTCATATTGGTCTTCAGAGGCAATTGACAGCTCTGAACACTTCTTCAAAGGATGCAAAGTTGCCATTAACCTAGAAGATATTGGCCTTTGGTCCTAGAAAGATATCTAAAATGCTGTCTTGGGTATTTGATGGTACTATCCTCAAAAAAGTTAGTGAATACATGCATCTTGGAATGCCGCTTGCTTCCAATCTGTCTTAACACTCACAGGGTTCCTAGCAGGAGTTAAAGGCAACTTTCATAAGTTCATGAGTGCTGTGGTTCTTTAACACCCTGGGTAAACCTAAGCCTTAATTTGGAAAAACATCTGGTATTTTATTGTATATGCTTTAATATCATCAGTTTCAGGTTTTGACTGTGCTGGTCAAGGTTAATTTGCACACTATGAAAGATATGTTTGTCTCTTATGACTAGTGCCTCGACAGAGGCCAATCATTTGAAATTGGGTTAAGTAGACCAACTATTCCAAGGATGTGCTCAACTTGTCCATACTTGGTATTCCATTCTGAATGCCTTCCCCGGCTCAAAAAATATATATCTTCTAGAGAAATTGAGGAGGAATTTGCCCTACTTTTGAACCTTTATTCAAGCTGTAAAAAAAATGCTACAGATTTACTGGTTACTACAGAGCACACTGTTTTTAGCAAAACATCTAAATCTCAGTTGAAATTCTGGCTGGAAAATGCCAGCCGTTTTAATTGTTATGAGTATGATTATAACCACTGCATGACCATCAAAAGGTTGCTTTCTTTCCATCAATCTACTGTTTTTAGAAAAATGCAATTTTATTTTTAAGGACTAGCCTTGATCATGTGACAAATCCATTTTTTTCTCAATTTTTAAAGAGACAGGTTGCGGTCATTATATGGAGAACTTCTTCTATTATCATTATTCATAGACAATGTGACCTACAAGATTTAACTCATGGTATGTTTATTTGTCCTGCCCTATCAATGCTAAGTTGAAGATATTTAAGACCAATGTTTATTGGTACAAATGACCAGTGTTTATATTTTTATCTGATAGTATCTAAATATAATATATCCAGGAAGGTGTCAGTTCACTTGGCCTTAAAGAACTTTGTCCATTGGATGCTCCAATGATGGGCTGAAGGAAATCACCAGTCGCGGCTGGCATGACTTGCGGGTGGGAGGGGCAAGGATCGAACGGGGGGGTTAATTTTACATTAAAAAAAATAAAAACTTACCTTCGGCGGTCCGGTGCTGCGTCGCGTCGTCCTCGCAGGAAGCAGCCGCAGGCAGCCTCCCTCCCCTCCCCAAAGCCAATCACAACACTGCAATGGCAGCGTTGTGATTTGCTGGGATGCCAACCGCACAGGCGTCTATGGGGAGGCCGTTTTCTCCATGAGTGTAGCCTACATGGAGAAAACGGAGAGTGTGCATGACTGGTTTGGTCGGCCCTGGGGCCGACCAAACAGTCAGCGCCCACAACATTGGGCTAGCCACTCCTCCCCGCCCACCCGCCCACCCCCAACCAAACCCTTCTTCTGCTTTCTCGCAGTGCGAGAAGCAGAAACATAAACCGGTATTTATACCATTTTATGTTTCTGCATTTCGCACTGTGAGAAAGCAGGGGGGGCGACGCTCCTCCGCCCACATGGAGGAGCCGCCCCTGTAAATGAAAACTGGTATTATTCGGACTGTGCCATTTTCTATAGCAGCTAATGGCCTAAAGAAATTACAGCTCATTATGCAGAACTTATGGACCTGTTAGATCTTGGTTATAGACCCTAGAAATAAGCAAACTGAATTAATGAAGATTGGTGACATGACTTTCCAAGCCTTTAACTCGGTATTGGCTGAGGCTCCAACCCACTCCCTTCCAGTTCAGTGTTGAGCCCTTTTTTTTTTATACTTAGGGCTATTCGCTCTTAAGCCTTCATTACGTTTATACTTAATAGATACCCAGGCAAAGTTAATGTCCCTTTCCCCACATTTTGAGAATTCTAAAAGTACCAAGGGTTTGTGGATTCCCTGTGGTACTATTTTTATTCACATTTAATTTAAAAAATGGTAAAAACAAATCCCATATTAGCAACTCATTGGTAACAGATAATTAATTTAAAACGAAAATCAAACCGTTCTGGGAAGAAAAGCATCACAAACCAGGAAGAAACAACTTAAATGGGAAAAAAATAATTCGGCGTGCAACACATATATCAATAAGGCAAAATGAAATGCAATTACAAAAGCAACATTAAAAAAGAAGCAACAAAGGAAATCTGTACAGATGAACGTGATCCTACTACAAAACCCATTTTGGTCGCAAACTCCTACACGCTTTCAAAATGGGATTACAATTCACAAATGTGAGAAAAGTGAACGTCATTTTGTGTATCCAGTAAGTGATAGCATCATGTAATTCCCTATTACTGGTTTCACAAAGTGTACTTGGGTGCAAAAATCACACCCACTAATTTCACAGCTCCAGCTTTTGCAAATTTGTGGATGTGCAATTTGCACCTACATTTCTTTGTTATACCAACATTAATGAGAACCGTAGAAAGTGAAAGTGTTTGTGCTTTGATTTCATTGAAAGTGTTTGTGCTTCACTGTTTGCTCACTTGTCGTTTATCACTTTGTTTTCTTCGTATGGATTGGAGTTTCCATTTTAATGTGTTCCTCAATAATTGAGAGGTGCACTGCTGCAGTCTTTGAAGAAGAATCCATTAAGGAGGGCCACCATTGGAAAAGTGAGACTATCTCTTTTTTCAGTGGTGCCCCTCTTGAAATTGTACCTGCCCAGGAATAGTGAAAGGCCTCCCACCGTAGTACTGCAGGAAACAAAATAGTGGCCTGAATTTTCCCCGTAGAATATCAGGAAACAAAATAGTGGCCAGAATTTGAGGGAGCCTATCAGGAGGGTCAGCGCCAAACTAACACCCCAGGGAAAACATCACAAAACAGTAATACCTTATGCCTGGTCTTAACCCTCTAAAACTATTCCATAATGTCTAATAGTGGACTCCTGCTTGGCAACCTCAGGTCCGGTTCCGATCCCCAAGCAGTAATCCGCTGGTGAGGGGCACCATTGGAAATGTAGAAACTCTAGTCTTCCCAACGGTGCCTCTCTTTACAATATATGTTCCTGGGGTTGGTTCAAGGACCTCTGATGCAAAACAAAAATAGCAATAAATGGCGTCTAGCATTTTCACTGTGGACCGCCCCAATAGGCGAAGGGAACACATCCTGAAACAATTTGAAGCCCCAGGAGGCACAGCATTTCTGCTCAGGAATCATGGACCCGACCATGATCTCAAAGCAGGACTTCTTTAGTGCGGAACATTATTGGAGAGTGGAAGTTCTCCCCTTTCCAATGATGCTCACACCTCTTTTCTTAAAATGTGTATCCGGGACAACGCAAGCACAAAATAGCTTTTGCCATAATCTATTCCCTGAGGGGACCAATGAGCCTGATTGGCTCTCCCAGCGAAGGGAAAATAAGCAACTGCAGTATGCCCCTGGGGGTCAGCTCTTGAGCCAGGAGTACCCCACCCCCCAAAAAATGATTATCTGGTTCTTAGTGGTGGGTTCTTTCTCAGAGATCTCAGATTCCCGAGAATAATCCTTTGGTGTGGGACCCCATTAAAAAGACGAGACTTTCCCCTTTTCAAAGGTGCCCTCTTTTCTGCAAATGTGCCAAGGGGGAGCACCAGGCCCCTGGGTTCACAGCACTCCGAAAACAAAATGGTGGTAGACATTTCTCTGAGCATGGCAAACAAGGAAGATTGGAGCCCAATCATCCACCACAGAAAAGCGAAAATGGCCAACTTTATTATGTGCTCCAGACTGAGTGAGGAGGGGGATCACCTTCCCCAAAATATAAATCCTAGTTGGACATTTCTGCTCAGGGATCATGGCCTGGCAACAATCCATGAGCAGAAATCCTTTTGGGAGAGCCAATGTTGAAAGGGGAGTTTTTCCCCTTTCAACGGTGCCGCCCCAGTTCTGGAAGGGATCAGGGGTGGCGAGTTTCTCCAATCGTGGACTGTGAAACTTACCAGTCTCCAGCAGCTGCAACTTTTTCCAGAATGATGATGTTGGCATACATCCAACATGCTGATGTCATCAATCCTGTATGGTAAGGACCAGGGGATGATGCAAAAGTGCTTCGGCCCCTGGTGGGGCAAAGGGGCGCAGCCTCATAAGCAGATACCAGAGATGCCCCCAGAACCCACTATGAAGATGTGATGTTCATGTCCTCCACACTGTGCATGTAGTACCTTGACCTGGGTACTGCTAATGTCCTCATTGGAGGCCGGGGTAGCACCAGGAATAGGGATATTATCCAATTCCCACTTGAAGAGATGGAAATACATGAAGGCTATGTTGAAACATAGAGTCTAAAAATTCTACCTTCCGACACCTATGAGGGAGTATATGAGCTGTAATAACCCTGACCCTTGAAGGTTCCAGAAAGATAAATCTTTGAAAATAATTTTGGGGCTACAAAAGTCAGTTCCTCTTTTTTTTAAATTTTGTTTGTATTATTTCCTTCCAAGAAGGAAGGAAAGGAAACAGAAAGAAAAAAAGAAAGCAACAGAGGAGTTCAACTTGCAGGTATTCTTGTCCCGGTCGGGTTACATATACATTAATTCTTTTAGCAGCTTTATCATTGCTTCAGATCATACCTGGCCCACCACTGATTTACCTTCTGTGAACTCAACCCCCAGCAACAGTAAAGGATAAGATCAGCCAATTCCCTGAAACCTATTTCGTCATTAAGTTCAGATACAATTGACAGTCTTGGTTCCACTTATGCTAGCTCGTCAGTGCACATCGCTTCTTCTGGCAATAATCTTCTGTCTGGGCCAAGGCAGTCAGTTCCTGGTTAGTCCAACAATCAGGAAGTTTTGTTGCCTTATATTGATGAAGGAATTAAACTTTCTCCACTGATTAGTATATGGGTGGGTCCAAACTGAGGTGGCATGGTTTACAAAAAAAAGATGGATTGGTAGCGGCACGAGCAATTGGCAGTTGTTGAGATTAATTGGAACATTCCATCCATTACCTTGTTGTTGCATTTGACACCCTAAGTGCGATGGGTATGCCCAGATGTGGATCCAGTAATCACTGTGCCACTGGAATCAAGCTATACCTGTCTGATGAGCCCTTATTAGAGTGAAACTGGTCCTAGGTTGCTTGTATTCTGGTTCAGGGAGGACCTGGCTTGGTAGTTCAGTGTGGACTGTTCCCATTGGAGCAGGGTCAAGACTGATTTGCACATGGCTGGGTCTAAAGTGAGGTGGTATGGTGGGCAAAAAGCGATGGATTGGGATGTGGCTCAAGCGATTGCCTGTGTCTGACATTAATTCAAGCATTCCATCGATCACCTTGTTGTTGTTTTTGATGCCCAAAGTGCGACAGGTATGCCCAGACATGTGTCCTGTGCTCACTGTGCCACTGGAATCAAGCTATACCTGGCTGATGAGCCCTTATCAGAGCAAAACTCATCCAAGGTTGCTTGCATTCTGGTTCAGGGAGGACCTGGCTTGGCAGTTCTGGCTGGACTGTTTCCAGGAGGAGCAGGGTCAAGACTGATTTGCACATGGCTGGTTCCAAACTGAGGTGGCATGGTGTGCAAAAAACGATGAATTGGCATGCAGCCTGAGCGATTGCCAGTGGCTGAGATTAATTCAAGCATTCCATCCATCACCTTGATGTTGTTGCAGTTGATGCCCTAAATGCAACAGGTATGCCCAGATGTGATAGCATTTTCCTGCCCTAACCATTTGGTGTCTGCTGCCAGGGTCTTGCGTCACACGACTGTGAATAGCTTAGCTGTTGCCCTTTGTGCATTCCTCCCAGACACCAAGACAAAGGGGGACTCGAAATTGGCAGGATGGGCCATCCTGCCAGGATAGTTGGGGCGGAGCTGGTCCCTGCCCCACTTACATTTCAAAGGGCTGCCTCCAGCACACACACAAAGAAACCTGACACTAATCTTTTATCACCCCAGAGTTCTTGGAACCTTGGCAGGGGAAGGGAAGAATGTTCCAGAACCACATGTGGGGGTAGCCAAGATGTTCCCCCACTTCAAAGGCTGGCACCCAATACAAATATTGGACCCTCAGAACAACTCTTCAGTATACTCCTGGACCTGTGGAAGACTTTAAAAAGACTGCCTTGTTCCCCAGAGGACCCCTCTGCTGCTTGAGGCTTGTCTTGCTCCCCAGAGGACTTCCCTGCTGCTTGAGGCCTTCCTTGCTTCTTGAACCTAGAACTCCCACAGTGACTCCAAGGACTAGCTGGCTGGCCTCCTGTGTGAGCTACAGGGATATAACAAGGTCAAAAGCCCTGTACTGCATCTGACCAGACTCAAATGGCCCTGCCTGTGCCCTGCTGCTGGCTGCTGCTGAAGTGAGTCCTGATTCCCAAGAGGTGTCTCCCAGGTCCTGGACACTTTGTTGGCATCAGTGTACTCCTCCTGGTCCAACTGGGGTTCCCTAAAAGCTGACGCAGCGCAGCACAACTCGTTGCAGGACCTCGCATCTTCTGATCGACAGCCTCATCGATCTGAAGCAGCACAACACAATTCAACGTAGGGCCTCGCATGGCAGCACCATGCATCTCTTGATCAGCGGCCTTATCGGTACCTACACAGCTCCATGCAGGACCTCGCATCATAGCACCTCGCAGCTCTTTATCGTCTGCCTCATCGAACCTATGCAGCTCAATGCAGCTTAATGCAGAGCGATGCAGGATCTCGCATCTTAGACCAAAAACAACCAGGTACACTTTAGAGTGGGCTGAAATCATTCCTGTACCTGGCCCGTGCTCCTGCATACTTGGCCTAAACGTGTGACTTTGTCCCGATCTGGCATGACCAGATAACCGCAGCTTTGTGCTTTTCTGGCGCTACTTGTACTTAAGCCTTTGAAGTTGCATTTCTCCGGTTCTACTATCTGGATTTTATTTGTTTTGGTGTCATTTTAATTATTTGGATTGGCTCTACGTTTCTAAATTGGTTCAGGATTTTTCTTATGTTGTGTTTTCACTTTATTACTGTTTATGTGCTGTAAAAATACATTACACATTGTATTTAAGTTAAGCCTGACCGCTTTTGTGCCAAGATACCAGAGGTTAGTTTTGAGACTTTTGTCGTTCACCCTGCCAAGGATTGTGGTTGTTGCTTGAGTAGGGGTTTCATCCCCCTAAACTAATAACCCAATTTCCTACACTGCTCATCTGATTGGTTGAAATACATTAGAGGTATGTTTGTTAAACTGGCCAATGTAAGTAATTTTGTGATTCCCTGCTTGAAAAAGCCTGAAGAGACGAGAAATGGGGAAGCAAGCATTTTCTTGCTTATAGCCTGTGGACTAGGGACCATAGGCTTAACCAACATTTAGGTAATTTGATAGTATAAAATGCTTCCGTGACCTTGAGGATTACCTACTGAGGGTGGGTAAAAAGCAATTACACTTGGACTATCTTAACCATACTATGTAGACCATAACTATGGTCCTCATTACGACGGCGGGCGGACCGCCCCGACATGCCATCGGTGAAAGTCCGCCCGCCATCCAGGGCATCGGTCCGACTGCTACATTACAGTGCAGCCGGTCAGACTGTCAAAGATCTTGTCAGGATAGCGGTCGGATTCCTAACCCAACAATGAAGGCGGTGCCTGCACAGGCATCGCCATAAGGATTAGGATATCCCTTTCCAACTGCCTGTTCATGGCGGTCCCACTACCATGAAAAGGCAGATGGAAAGCGACTTAGGGGGCCCCAAGAAGGGCCCTCTTCCCCCGTAGGCCAATTGTAAGTGGCCTGGGGGGCATATATAGTGCCCCCCCAAACATTCATGCACCATGTGCCAGGCACCGCATGGCGCCTGGCACACGGTGCATGAATGTGCACAAAGTGTTATACTGCGGCTTGTGCTGCAGCCCTTTTCCTGGGCCTCAGCACAAGCCGCAGTAGAAAAGAGCACTTTATGACCGCCTGCATGGCCGTCCTATCATAATAGGGCAGGTGGGACCGCCGACTCATTGCTGGATGATCACCTGCCTGATACGTTGGCAGTCAGCGGTTTGGCCGACTGCCATCGTAATGAGGGCCTATGTCTGCAGGAAATACCATTATGTTTTAGGACAGTGTTGCTTAAGGCCCATATGATATCCATTTTTTTAATAAATCCTATCAATTCCCCCCAAAAATTTTTTGTTGAGATGACTTGGTTCATACAGCTGCAGACCGGCCTTATTGCACTTGCCTTGACTTAAATCTTCTCACTCCTTGAATGTTGTAGCTAGATTTTTAATGACAGCAGTAACGATTAGGCAGCTCATGGGAAAGGTAAGGGAGTGGTAACCTATAGAATTTGTTAACTGGTGTGACATCTTGCTACTGTTTTTACTTTTGCTCATTTTTAGCATAAAATGTAAATCGGGATAAAATGTTCTTTAAAGAAGTATTCATTGTATTTGCATAGGAGACTGCATTTGCTTCTTTATAAATTCGTAGGTGCTGTTGGATGAGTTGATAAATTGTGTGTTTTATGGGGTTTGCTTTTCAGCTGAAATGAATTATTTATAGTGAGAACTAAGAGGTAATGTAGAGAGCTACACCATGTTATCATGGTGAATGGTAACCGTAGAATATTTCCAAGTGTTTTGTCATTCACAGTGGGAAGCTTTTTCTAGTTAGAGTAACAACCCAATGTTTTTTAAAGAACATGTTATGATCAGTTTGTAAATGCAACCCACACCATAACCTATACTTTCTGGTGCTCTAATCATGGCACTAGCTATCGGAAGGACAGCAGATTGAGGGGTTCAGGGCACAGGGACATGAGGGGCTAACAGCATCCTAATTATAGCTGGGGAATGGGTGCATATTTACCTCCTAGCATGGGGGCTGTGGCAGTGCTATTCCACTTCCAGCCTTTAGCTTCAACTTCCAAGGTTTACTGGATGAAAGGTGATGGACCGATTCTCAAAGACTTTGCAGCAAGTAATTCTGACTTGACTTACCCCTGTAGTACTCATGACATTTTCCTGTATTCCAGGAGTAACCCAGGGATAACCCTGGAATTCAGGGATAAGTCAGGATAACTGCAAGGTTAGGTTAGAGCAACATCTTTGTGATCAGCAAGCTTGTCAGAAGTATTTCCGGGGCATGGGTCAAAAACAGAAAATGGGGCCCTCTGGATGCTTCTTACGTATTTGCCAGGTGCTGTAAGCAGCTGTTTCTAAGTATTAAAATGAAAATGAACTGCAAGGGAGGACAAACATGGTATCTGGTGCCATGTAGTGGTGTGTCCACAGAAGATGCCCCTTTATCTGTGAATCTGGCAGACTTGCTTTCAATTAAAATTTTTTAAAAATAATACGTTTTGCTAAAGGAGTACGAGGGGCTGGATAGCGCAAGAGCAGACTGCTCACTTTGTCCCTCTTGTGGTGGTCTTGTGCATTGGGTCCAAAGAGTCCAAGTTCTTTGGGAAGGGGAGGTTTATAGATGCGCCTAAAATCTCCAGAGGCAAGGATCTCCCCTGAGAAGGTGCTGGAACAGTGAAATATTTTTCTCCAAACTTAAAACAATCAGGGGCATATTCTCAAGGACACATCCCGTAGTTAGCGGCACTTTATCGTAGCCAAAGTGGCGATAAATTCATCACACCATTCACAAGCTGGTGTTAACAGCCCATAACACCATTTTACCTGCGATAGCATCCGCAAAAAACATCGCCACAGATGACCCCCTCAACTATCGCTAATGAGATGCAGAGTGGGCGTTCCCGAGCAAAAATCGGCGACAACAGCACACCACAACA
The DNA here is from genome assembly GCA_963921515.1 of Calotriton arnoldi. Classification (NCBI taxonomy): domain Eukaryota; kingdom Metazoa; phylum Chordata; class Amphibia; order Caudata; family Salamandridae; genus Calotriton; species Calotriton arnoldi. The sequence goes on along the minus strand of CAWUFW010005184.1, from coordinate 1,322,784 downwards.
TTCTCAACGACCAGCCCGATCAGCGATAAGACCACAAAACAGGCGACGAGGCGCGTTAGCAGCAGGAACCTAACACCTGCTCTGACCTGGTGTAAAGTCGGACGACAACCTGCACCATCAAAGGGAGACCAGTCCACACCCACACATGAAGAACAACAGATGCCATGGAGCTACTCACCATGCATCCCGGAGCCCCGAGAGGGCAACAACACCCTCCGCCACCCCCCCTAGGGCCCCAGCATCCCCCCCCCGGACCACCACAGAGGCAGCGCAGACAAAGACAGCGGACCCTCAGGAAACGCACCAGCCCCACAGACCTAACACCAGACAATGTCAATGCCCACTACAGGCTGAAAAGGACAACCATCCACCGCATCCGGGTCACCATTGCCCACAGGCTGACTGTACCAACACAGCGGACAACCAACATCCCTCCGCAGACAAAGCTGCTGGCTGTGCTGCACAAGTTGGCCTCCCGTACCCCCCAAACAACATCCGCCAGAGTCGGAGAAGACACACAGCCAGCCCCATCCAAGTTCCCCACACCTGTCCTAGATGCCATCCCCAGCCAGGTACCCCAGTACCTAAACGTCCCCCACAATGTGCAGGAACAGCTGGAGACCAAGCAAGGACTACACGCCATAGCAGGAGTCCCACACCTGTTGTGGGCAATCCACTGCACACATGTGCAACTAGTGCCCCCTGCAGAAAAAACACACAATTACCGCAACAAAAAGCACACGCATCCCACCAATGTGCAGGCAATAGTGGACCAGCGGGGACCCTACACTAAGGTTGCAGCCAACTACCCAGCCAGTGTGCATGATTCCAGGATCCCCCGACAGTCCATCATCAACCAGCGTTACCAGGATGGCACCCATGGAAATGCACTGCATGTAGGTAAGTACCAAATAAAAACAGCACACACCTCAACTCCACAATCATGCAACTCACAACACTGGCAATGCGCACGTCACAAAATCACATACAACATGCCAGACAACATGCCCACCCACCAGACACGACAGCACAACTCACTGTGGCAACCTTGCTCAGCCATGTACACGAACCATCAACGGCATGGCACCGCAGCCACACAATAGTGGAATATGGGGAGAGGTGGGAACCAGGTATGTGCGAAGGAGGCAAGTGACCCATGAAAGAGAATGTACACAATGCCAACTGTGGCAGAGATGTCTTGGACAGATAGCAGTATGCAGACCACAGACATATCCATGCCCACATGCACTGCTGATGTGTGGAGTGCAGTGGACAGTGGACGCAACCATGTCACCACAGCCAGTGGGGAAGAACGCGGAAATGTAGCTTGTGACGTCCCCCCCTGCAAGCGGGGGCGGAGTGGCCTGGCCCGGCGTACGCAAGGCCAGCGTAGGGGTGTGAATAAAAAGCACGTAGCACTGGGCGTGGTCCTCTTCCGGAATGGCAAACATGCCTGCCAGTGCGGCACCTCCTAGCCCACCACGAGGCCGACACCCTCGCCGTGAGCGCTGTGTCCTGTGAACCTATGCGCCTGCTGCACCACGGGCCGCTGGACTCCCAACCTGTCATGCCCGCCCCTGCAAATACAGGCCTCACAGCTCACCTGCCGACACCGGCGTGTGCCGAAGAGGGCCCACCACGTGCCGGCGCAAACACCAAGCCCGAACCCCGCGTCCTTGGCAACCTCCTCACACCATCACGGCCCCCGCGACACAGGCCCGCTTCACCCCTTTACCTTTTACGTACTGCACCGCTGCCTCCGGCCTACGCTATGCTCAAGTAGGTCACACATGTGGAACTGATTCGTGATATCTGCGTGGCGGAGTCCATATCATTGTATGCAAGGAGACGAGTAAGAGGAAGACGCGGTTCAGTCCGGAGGAGAAAAGGACCATCTTGACGGAGGTGTCCGGACACTGACGACAACTGCCCTGGTGTCACTAACTCTGTGCATCGCGGGCCAACGACCCATGGATGTGTGCCCCTACTGACCGCTGCCCCGGGCCTACACTGCGGTCAAGTAGGTCACACATGTGGGACTGAGTCTTGATTTGGCAATGGCCGAGTGCACACGCAAATGCTGAGTTTAACTCACTATACTCCCTTCTATGTGGTGACACGAAGTATGTGCATGGCATCCCAGCCACACGTGTCTGTGGGCCCTTGGAGACTACGCCTTCGGACTACACTGCGGGCCTGCAGGCCTCACACAAATCCAATCCAGACAACTAAGATGAGGGTTTTAGTGTATAGGAAGTCTTGGCGCTCAGCAAATTTACGTTCTGTGTGTCTGGGTAAACTAGTGGGTATGGTGCTGACCAGGAAGGGGAGACCCTTGTAACCCCTCAATGTGTGTAGGGAAGACCCTACAGCAAAACAGTATAGCTAAATCCTGTGCACACATACATAATAAAACAAGTAAATACAAGTGTCAACGTAAGCAATATGTACAGATTTCTTGAGTGTTGCTGAATACACCTACCACGAAATTGGTGCCACCAGGACGCGCAAATTGTCTTATACCCTAAGACATGGGTGACACACACACGTGTTCTGCCCCAACTACAACTTCATTCTGACACGTACTCCATATGTTGGATGAAAATGAATCCCCGACATTATAATCAATATATATTTGGACTCAACATATCCCCTACTCGCGGCACCTTTGATTGTGACATTTTAACAAAGTTTACCACATTACTCGCAATTCATCACTGATTACGCATTAGGACGGCCAGGTTGGAATTATCACCGGCTTTCCGAATACGATACATCACTAAGAATCCTTACAGACGCTTCAACTTTTGCTGCTTTGAATTCCTACTTTGTTATAAGGGTGCCCAGCCGGGTTGGAATTATCACCGGCCCTGGGACGTCACCGAGTTCACGCAACTCTCTACAGCCCTGAAGAGTCGTGGGACTATTTTTCCCTGACGAAACACATGTCGGCTGATTGCGTCAAATCCAATCCAGTCTGTACCAGGCAGGACACGGCATCGTCGCTGGCCAAACACCCGCTCAGCTCTGTCGCTACTGCCTCGGTCAACCACGAGTCATTACCACATGCCATTTCAACGCCGTGTGTTAGTGTTCCAGGAGGAGCTTGCTGAACAGCGGTTGGCCCGCGCTGCCCGCTGCCTCCGGACCACACAGCGGTCGAGTAGGCCACACATTGGGAACTCTGTCATGAATCATTTATAGCCGAGCTGATAACATTGTACTGGCCACGTCGCAGACTGCATCCCCTCACAGCTCCGGTGCCACTAAGTCTGTTCCCCGACATCCATGGACACTTACTTCTTGAGATCTGTTGGATACTGTTAGACCTGGCACCATTGGCGTGGGTCTCCCTTCCATTTTTCGCTGTTATCTCCTCTGTTTTTGCTGGTGTTAGATGCTCTGGGCGCTGTGCCACTGCCATTCAGTGCCACAGCGCGAATGCTCCCTGTGTAAAGATGACATGTGAATTGGTATATCCATGATTGGCTTATTTGATTTACCTGTTAGTCCCTAGTAGTGTGGCCTGTGTGTGCCCAGGGCTGGTAAGCCAAATGCTGCTGGTGGGCCTGCAGCACTGATTTGTGCCACCCACAGAAGCAGCTTGTAAAGTGTGTCTCAGACCTGCCACTGCAGTGTCTGTGTGCAGTCCAGAACTGCCATCTTGGCTGTGAAGTGCACCCACTTCCCAGCCCCTGAACCTTCCCTTGGCATCATGTAAGTCACCCCTATGGTAGGGTGCATTGTATGTGTAAGGTAGGACATGCCTTGGTGTGTGTAGCATGTCCTGGTAGTGAATTACACCCAATTTCGTTTTTCACTACTGTAAGGCTACCTGTTCCCCATAGGCTAGAATGGGCAGTTTGACTATTACATCCTATAGTCCTAACTGACCCCAGGAACATGGTAGAAAAACGAATTTAGTATGCCTGAGCTCAGAATATTAAAATACATCTTTTAGTGTTTATTTTTATATTCTGTGTTTGAAAATACCAATTTTAGAAAGTAGGTATTTTCTTGCCTAAGCCTTCCAGTGTGCTCTGCTGTTATGTGTATTGGCTGTCTGGTTTTGGAGGGACAGGGCAGGCTGAGTCAGACCTGGGTTGAATAGAGAGATCTGCATTTAGAGTATGGGGAGGGGTGGCTCCTTGACCTGAATAGGGCTGTGCCTGGCAAGGTGAATGCTGGCTCCACCTCCTACTGTGTGTCTGATAGCAGACCCCCTCTTTCTGAAAGGAAGGATGCAGCCTGGTAAACAAAGTGCTCCAGGACTGACCAGAACTGGTTCTGGCTAGGCTCAGTGACTTGTAGCTTCTGAGAACAAAGACTTTTGGGGTATAAATATCTGTGCTCAAACCCCTACAATTTGTATTGCTCCTGGATCTGAAGAGGAACCTCTGCCCGTGTAACTGAAGGAATCTGCAGGAGGTGACTGTCCTTGTGCTTGTGTGCTGTTTCTTGGACTGGCCTGCAGTAGTTACCATTGGACTTGAAGAAGAGGGAAAAGGACTTTTGAGAGAACTTTTATTTTTGTTACAGCAATTACCCAAGGGCTAGGAAGAGAGCTAGCCTCCTGCTGGAGTCTCAGGCACATCAGACTCCACCACCAACCTCCTGCTTCCTCCCTGCGAGGATTGCTATCTGCTGATGAGGCCCCTGTGAGTTCCAGGGCCTCTAGTTTACCTCAGAGAAAAGAGTGCTGGAAATCGTCGCTAACGCCCGTTTGCGAGCCGCTGCAGCCGAGAGCGCTAGGAAAATCATCGCGCTGCTGCCGCTGAGTGCTCGCAACACGAAACCATCGCTAACGCCCCTTTGCGAGCCGCTGCAGCCGAGACGCGCTGGAAAGATCATCGCGCTGCTGTCGCCGAGCGCTCGCAACCCCTAAAGAAATCATCGCTTCAAGACATCGCAGTGCGGACTCCGTGCGTCCGCCATTTTGATCGCATCGCACCGGATTTCGTCGCTCCCTCGCGGAGCGTCTTTTCTTCGCATTGCAACACCATCGCACAACGCAACAGGATCGTCGCATCGACTTCTCCCTCGCGGCAAGAAAGTCATCGCATCGGCGGCCTAGCGTGCAGAAGTTGGTCGCATCGTCTCCGCACGCATCAGCAGATCGGCGCATCATCCTCCCTTGCGGCAAGGATTTCATGCATCGCCGGCCTCGCGTGAGGAAAATCATCGCTACCACTTCTTTGCGACATTTTGTTGGTTTTGCTACTGCATTCAGGTACTTTGTGAGAGAAAGGGTCGCAGAGACCCCTGCTTTGAATTTGAACCTTATTTCTGCAAACCTTTGAACTATTTTTGACAGTCCTTCAACAGTAATCCTATTTTTAACAGTATTGTGGCTTTTACAGTTATTGGTCTTGTGATAAGTCTGCATCTATATATATAAAGATACTTATTTTTTATAACTACCTGTGTGGTGTCCCTTTGTAGTGTTCCTCACTGTGTTACTGTGTATGGTCATAAATGCTTCACACACTGCCTCTGAGATAAGCCTACCTGCTCGTGCTACGTTACCACAGGGTTGAGCGGGGGTATCAAGGAGAGTAGCCCTCTCACTCTGACTTGGGAAGAAGGGTCCCTACTTGGACAGTGGCCAGCCATTGCCAACTAGAGACCCCCATTTCTAACAGATACTGAGTCAATGATTTGGGGGTTGTCTTCATCATCGTGTTGGTGATACTGACTATGTTGCCAAGACGAGGCTGTAGCATTCCACTCCTCCATTTGCCGCTTCCGGCCGGCTACTGCCCTCTGCATCATGCCCTGGTGGGGCCCTTCCACTGTCCCCCACAAACCTCCGCGACATTCACCTTCGACATCGACGAGGACCCGCTCCCCTAGCGTGGCACTATCTCACTGCACCGCAAGTCACCGTCCCGTGGTGGTGAAGCTGTGCCCGCCGCAGTGCAAACGGGGCCACTAACTCTGTGCAGCTCAAATCATGGCCCCAACCTGAGGGCATGTCGGATGGCCTCGGTTCCGATGGCCTGGGGGGCCTCAACGCCATGTCTCTGTGGCCCTGCGCTGTCTGCTGCCTCCGGCCTCAACTGCGTTCCACCTGGGCTCACACATCAGATCGAGTCCAGGCCTGCCGGACGTCGCATCACCGCAGGATGCACATGCCACCACCGCCAGGACCAACTCCAAACGACAGGTGCCAGAGTCGTAAGTGTCTAACTGCCAGACTGTCAGAGTTGCTCACACCTGTCGTGGGTGCCATCATCAGCTTGATACCCTGCTCAGCCCTACAGGTGCCACTTACTCAGTGCACAACGAATCAAGGACCATTCTGCTTGCATGTTGGGTGAACACTGTACTCTCTCCGGCTACAGTCTTTATGCTTCACAGTTGTTTCTGTTATGCTGGTGTATTATGTTTCTGCTTCAATTGTGATCACTGTTCCAGTTGTTGCCAGCACCAACGATTCCCTGAGGGCTGGCTGACACTCACCCCACACACATCCAGCACATGCGTCACTGTGCATGTGACCATGCCAATAAAGCTGTCGGGCGCACGTGCCCGTGGCCAGTTCAAGAGCTCTATGATTGTGTACGTATGCTCATGATGTATGCATTCGGGCCACGGCCCCACAAATCACATTGTGCCGTGTGCAGAGGACGCAGCCATGTCACCGCAGCCAGAGTGTGGGACATGGCACATGTAGCTTTGTTGTCCCCCACTCAATATGTAAGAGGAGTGGACTGGGCCGGCGTGCGCCAGTCCAGCGTGGGGTGTGGATGATTATCCCGTGGCTCAGGGTGTGGTCAGTCATGGAAATGTGCAGATGGGGGTGTCTCTGTCGCAGTGTGGGTCTCCTTTGGGGAGTGTAGGTGGTCCATGATGGGACTTAGACACCCACGTATGTGATCTAGTTCGGCTTCCATGAGGTGGGACCCACCCGCACCTGTTCGGACACCCCCTTCTGGCAGTCTGACACCTGGCCTTGGAATGCGATGTGTGCTTGGGTGCGCTGCTGGGAGCCAGCCGTGGTGGTGCGTGCGTCCAGCTGTGTTGTCTGTGCATGGGGTGGGGTATCCTCGATGCAGCTGGTCTACCCTGCTCCTGGGGGTCGATTGCCAGAAGATGTCCATGTACTGTTGTAGGGCATCAGAGTCGGAAGTGTGGAGGTCCTCTTCAGAATCACTGTGGAGTTGTCTGCTCTGCTCTGCTGGAGGTGTTGTTTGTCCCTCTGCAATGTGAAGGGGAGATGCTTGTTGACATTGTGTTGGCATGTATGTTCACGCATTATTCAGGTTTACATACAGACTGCATGTCAATGTACATTGTGACTGTTTGGGAGGGGCGGACTGTCTGATGCGGGACAGTGGACATTTGGACTACATGACGTAGGTGTGGTTGTACACGTCCATTTGCATCTCACAGTTCCCTGCTAGGTCAGATGTGATTGGCCATTTCCTACGCACAGGCGGACCCAGTTGTGTCCTCTGTTCTGCAGTGTAAGTGTTGCACTGTGTACCACATTGTCGTCCATGTGGATGTGCTGGCATTGCTATGTGTGTGTGCTGCATTTTGGGAGGGTCGCACCTGCAGCTGTGATTTTGCTGCCCCTTATCCCTTGGAGGCGGTGTGCCTTTGACTTTTGGGCTTTTACGGTGCTGTGATGTTGGCGACTTGGGTCATTTGTGCTCTTGGACGGTTTTTGTACTCTTGTGCATTGTTTGTCTGCAGATGTCTTGTTGCCGTCAGTGATTGTTTGTGCAGGTGGAAGTGTCAGAGTGTGACCTGCTCCTTTCCGGATGTGGTCCACACTCAGCCACCTCAGTCTCGTGGCATGCATAATGTCATGGTGATTGTACTCCGGCCATGCTGCTCGTCATGTGGTGTCACTTGCATTGTCAGTGTGGCTCTCACATACGCATCTTTGCTGTCTTTTACATGGGTGCATGTGTGTGTCGTGGACTTGGTGATGTGTGGGGTTTGACCCCTTTGGACACATGGTGGACGGGGGCCTACTTGATGTTTGTATGTGTGCTGCAGTGTGCCACGGGGATCAGGGACATGACCCAGGGTCGTTGTGGGTGTGCGGTGTGCTACACGTCGTTGTGCATGTGTGCCATTGTGCCCGTCCCCCCCCCGTCCCCCCAGTCCCTGTTAGTTACTCACCCTGTTGCTGTTGTGTCAGGTCATGTCGAGCAGTGTCCGGACTCCCGACTCCTTGCACCGTCTCCACACTGATGACTGTGGCCGCCATTTGCTCCAGCTCCTCCTGTGGCGCAGGACTCCCACCTCCATTCGCCGTTGCTGCCTTCCTGTTGGCAGTGGATTTCTGCTTGGTTTGGCTTTTCACATTGTGCCAGCGCATCTTGGCCTCATTGACGCTCCGACTGCATTCACGATGGAATGCCATTTGTCCGTCTGTGTTGCCAATGACACGGTGGAGGTGACGGACAGTTGTTGTTCGTGCTCTGTCACCTCCGTGGGACGGTCAGGTTGTCATGCGGACTGTGCCCCGTCTTCCTCTTCCTCTTCTCCTTAGCCTTTCCCGACCCCGAGGTTCCTTGCTGGTGGTCTGTGGGGCTTGTGGGGTTCGTGTTGACCTGGGCACTGGTTCCGGGTGCATCCATGTTGCTACGCAGTTTATTTTGTTTTTGTTGTTTTTTTTTGTTGTTCTGCTTTTATTGTGCATTTTCCCTCATGACGCGTGGGTATTGCAGCCCTGTCGCTGGTTATCGCTGATTTTTTTATCGCGGTTGGCCTCATCGCGACTTTATTTGCGTTAGTGTTTCGCATTTTTGCGGCGTCGCGTTGATTTTAAAGCGGACATTTGGCGCGTTATCGTGGGAATATCGCATGGTGCCGCCAGGTTGAGAATGCTACGTTAACACAGCGTTGTTTTCCCGCGATGGACTGCGATATGCAAAGTTGCGTTAAGCTAAATTTGCGATGGTTATCACACGTTCTTGAGAATATGCCCCTCAGTGTTCCTGGAGACTGAAGTCCCAATTACAAATGGGCTTGATGGGGGTGAAGTATTTGCCACGTGTATTACCCTAGGGCAAGGTATTTACTGTGTTTGGTAAAGACATCCTATTCTGAATTTTCAGTTTGGAAATCAGGCTTGCAATTTAGAATCACTATTTAATACACTGAGGGCCTCATTTACTACTTTTTGAAGTAGGGCAGCTCCGCAAGTCTCCTCGCTGCACTGTCCTGCGGCAAACGAAAAGGTCAGGAATGCACCATATAAATGAAATATGGTGCATTCCTGTCCTTTTTGTCTGCACTGGCACACAAATTGGTGCCTAGCCCCAATGCGGGCTCCCTTGCACCATGGTGCAAGTTGGTGCAAGGGGTGCCTTCGTTATTGGCACAATTGTTTTTGTGCAGGAAGGGACATCCTCCTGTACAAAAACAATCCATAGAGGCATTTTCCTCTTTCTATGTGTGCTGCAGATTGCAGGAAAGTTATTTCTCCTCGTTACGCCTCCACGTGGAGGTGCACAGTTTTTACTCATTCCCAGGTTTACAGATCCTTGTAAATCTGAGAATGTTTCAAAACCCATGGGTGTTGCGTGGGAAAACCCACCACAACGCCCATGTAAAGCCTCCTTGACATAGAGTAAGGCAAGGCAGCACTTTGAGCTGCCTTGCCCTACTCCATATCTATGAGGCCATGCAAAGCCACGCAGGGTGGCGTTAATATTGATGTCAATGTACACAATGATAAATGTGTGTTTAAAAACAAAATCGAATCACTGTTACCCGAGATGACCTCTCCACCAACCTCAAATCAGAAATATGTGGTCAGGCAAGCCCTGCGACCTAGGCCTTAGGCAACTGATTGACAAATCACAGGTGGGGTGGCACGTAACCAGCAGAACAAACGTGTGAACAGGAAAATCCCAGATTAGTCCCACAGATAGGCAGTGACACCACAATGGTCCGGGGAGATTGGCCCCTATAAAACACACATGGCCGAAGGGGCATGCGTTCCGAAAACATCATAAAGTTAGATGCCACATGAAGTTAGGAACGCTCAGCCAATCAGAACACAGCACGTACAACACATGTAGTGATCATATGCTCCCCATGCCGGACATCTGAACACGTTGCCCACTGGCCCTCATTGTGTCCAAGCAAGGTTGAGACCCACCTGCATTTGTCATCAGGTGGGAGTAATTTGTGGCTCCATGACTAGGCCCGCATTTCTCTCCCTAAACAGGATCTATGAATTGTTTTATGATGCTCCAAGAAATGTATATAAAGGCGCTCAAAATGATTGTATTTTGAGTCAGTTCTCAGACCGGTTTCTATATGCTGTACTCCCGACTGCAGTGTTTAATTAAGCAACTGTTCCTGTTTTGCCAAATGCCTCTTGTCTTAGTTTTTTCAAGATAAATTCATATTCGAGTAACAGTGGCTTTGCGTCGCCTCATAGACATGATTGAGAGGCCTACGCCACCGGAGCATCATAAAAAGTGACGCTCCAATGTCGCAGGCCTCTTGCAAATGAGGCCCTGTGTGTCTATCTAGCAAAATCTCACACAGCGCAGGAGCCACAAATGCTGTGCTGCGCTGCATGAGAAGGAGAGAGTAGAAGAGCACCATATCTACAGAGATATGACACTCTCCTCCCCTCTCCCTAGCGCCGGCACACAGTCAGGAACATGTGCGCCGCCACGCACACCCCTTTGCACCATAGTGCAAGAGTGTCTGTGTGAGCCTAGCACAGGTTTCATACTAGAAGGATACCCTTCCAGTACCAAATACTATGCTTAGACTAAGTGTAAAATCTTTCCCACTCTGTATGTGTGCTGTACAATACTGTACAATACAGCACACATGCAAAGTCGGAAAAGAAAGGAGAAATAAAATAATTTCTCCTTGATAGCACCTATTTGAAATGGGCATTATTTTTTGATGCAAAACCCTGTCTACTTTTTATAGTAGATAGTTTTGTGTCAAAAACCATGGGTGCTTCCATGTGTCTGCCCAATTACCACCCATGTAAATTCCCTTTGGAGCTAAGTAATGTAAAGCAGCGGCATGCTCTTCTTTGCATTACTTTCAGGTGAACTTCCAGCGCAAAACAAGTTTTGCACTGGGAAGTAGAATGAGAAAAAAGATTTTGTGTCGATTTGCGAACACGGCGCAAAATCTTAGTAAATATACCCCTGAATTCCAACATGCTTTGCCTGTGGATATCTATCAAGGGAAAACTTAGAATTCTGATCCTGTGCAAACTTCAGGTAACAGTAAATTGTTGTGATTGAAGGGTTTATGAAGTAGATAAAGTGCACTGAATTACTTTCTCTTCAACATTTTCAGGCAAACGATTGAAGATAAGGCTATGAAGCGTTGGATTGAAATACAAAAATATAAGAGTGCCATTAGCATATTTAAAACTTGAAAATGTTCAGCTATGGAGTGCCATTGGTCAGAATCGAGCACTGACAGGATGGATGAATTGGCTACGCCACCAGCAGGTCAGGGCACTAGAGAGCGCTTGAAAGGGTCGGAGAGCAACACATTAGGTGTATCTGCATTACATTTATTTCTTGCATGAAAACCAACATGTTCCTTTCCTGTAAAATGTTATGGGTGTCTGTTGACGTTGATGCATGGTGTGTAAAGCATGTGGTAGACATATTTTTCATATTGTCAATCATTACAAAAGGAACTTCAATGCCTTGTACACTGCACATATGTGCTACTGAACGCTTATATATTTCACAACAGAACATTTTTTAGCCAAATAGGGGTCGCAAATGTGTGAGTTGACATAATAGTCTAGAAAATGACCAATATGTGTGGGCTGATAATATGCATATGGGACATTTCAAGCTGGGTAGATTTATGCACATGCATTATGTTTGTATTCAAGTGTTTTTGCAGGGGTGTGAGGTGACCTAATTGTGCTGCTATGTCTAAGGCCGATACACCTAGTACTGATAAACCTTATATTTTTCAAAATACATGAATCACCACCTCGTGTGCTAGCATACTAACCTAATCCTTCTCTTTTTCGTTTCTTATTTTCTATTAACTATGGAATCTGTGAGCTCCCTCTTATTCATACCTTTCCCATTCCTTTTGAAGTTTTGCACAACATGCAGTGAAAGCTTTGCAAAAGACCTAGGGCCATATTTCTCAAGATTTGACACAGTGCAATGCAGCAAGTCAACTTACTGTGGTTCCCTACGTCAAATGAGGAGGACAAGAATGAGTCATATTTACTAATATATGATGCATTCCTGCTATCTCACTGCACTGCCACCCTATGTGCTGCCTAGCACCAACGCAGGCACCCTTGTGCCATGGTGCAAGGGTGCCTGCAGTACAGGCAGTATTGTTTATGGGCAGGAAAGGACACCTTCCTGCACAAAAACATTCCTTAGAGGTGTTTTCCTCCTTCTTAGTGTGCTGCAGAATATAGCACACTTATAAAGAGGACAAATTGAGAAGAAATAAATATATTTCTCCTCGTTGTGCCTCAATCGGAAGGTGTATAATTTTGACGCATTCCCAAATTCTTGTCTTGATAAATCTAGTAATGTGCCAAAATACATGGGTGGATGTGTGGGAACACCCACTCTCCACCCATGTAACTCCTTCCCAGCGCAGAGTAATGCAAGGCATTGCAAGTCTTGCGTTACTCCAGATTTACCAAGCCACGCAGGGCCATGTAAGGTGCTCTTGCGTGGCATGGTAAATGTGACTTAAGAATTGCATTGTACTTGCGTCACCGTGTGACTCAAGGGCAACGCAGTCCTTTGATAAATTTGGGCCCCATTGTGTGCTTACCAAAATGTACAGTAATATTACAGCTTATCCATTGGTTGGTTTTATTGACTGTCATTTGCTTGCCTTTTATTCGGGGCCTTGCCTTTTCCTACCTCTGTTTGCCTCTCCCCTGGAGCTGAGCCTTTTTACCATCCATATACTTGACCGACTTGTATTCTTCCATTGCTCACTTTTAGGGAACTACTTATTTCTTTTTCTTTCAGCACTTCATGAGAGTGCATGTGTTTTCTATTTCTCTCCATTGTTTGCTGCTTCCCTTCCCCAAACACCTTTCGTCCCATGTTGTTCTCTCTCTCTTGTGGCTCTTCCCTGGCTCCTGTGCCTCGTGTAGCTTTCTCCTTTGTGTACCTTTCTCTTTCGTTCTCATCTTCTTTTTATTTATCCTCGGTCCCTGTTGGCTCTTGGTCCATGATGAACAGCATCGGCAAACAACATTAGCAAAGCCAATAGGTCCAAAAGGCAAGAACTATTGGCATTGCAAATGCTTGTCATTTCATTTTTTGGGAAAATTGAGCATGTTTTTAATAATGAGTTTTTTTTGGTAGGATTTCACATTAGGGAACATTTTGTGCTAACTATTTGGCTGATGTTTTTGAATCCACTTTTGAGGAATAGTGGATGAGGAAATGAACATTCTCATATATGCCATTTTAAAGAGCAAACCAGTAGACTGGCAGCAGTTCAACAGGCGAAATGGCGCTCATGACACTGCCTTGGTTTATTTAAAAAAAAAATAATAGTTTACCATCATATATACATAATTTGCAAAGTTTGCAATGCACTGTTAAAATAGTCTAATGTTCAAAAATAAACAATTCATTAAAATGCTCCCCGAATGTACAAAACTTATACGATAGTACCCTCAGCATTTAAATTTATTGAGTTTTTGTATACAATTTGCTTGGGTCATAATATTCTCTCTGACAAATGCATTATGTTCTGTAGGGTCCTCCCCAGCCTGGTTACTCACCAATCGCTACGCCACTCACAGAGCTTATTATAACACATCTTTATTCTTCTGCATGTAACCGCGATCTCAACATTCTTAACCTGCATTCACTTCACTACGCTCTAATGCTTACGTCACAGTTCTACAGAGTCCATCAGGAGCCACAAGGGTTCCGTCATTACAAACTCACACGACAATACATCTACCCCACTGTTAAATAAAAAATTACAATTATTTAGAAATATATACACAATCATAGCTCTTCGATGATCTTTTTGACGCTTTGATAACGCATCCCGACCTTGTCTTCGGAAACTGGGGACAGACAGTAGAAGTGTCCGTGACTGGCATTGGTGATGTAGACAATAAAAATTAGAGGGGCCCCTCAAACCAAAGGGACAGGGCACCGTCAAAACAGTAAAGTGAAAATTCTGCTTGGAGAATCTGTATAACACACCAATAATCTTCCCATAAATCACCACACTCAACCCAATGGTTTAAGTGTGGTGATTTATGGGAAGATTATTGGTGTGTTAGAAGATTCTCCAAGGGGAATTTTCACTTTACTGTTGGTGATGTAGAAACAGCAGCAGTCAGGGGTTCTTCACTTGTTTTTTCAGACCCAGCCTCTACATCAACGTCAGTGCCTGACGAGCGATGAGCCACATGTCAGAAATGCAAGGAATCTTGCGTAATGGACTTCCCAGTATGTTGGGCACTCACCCACCGTGTGTCCTTTGCTTGTCACAACATGAAATGGTTCACCATCGAAAGGAGCATCAGACTTTTGTGTTCTATGCTGATGAACAAGCACTCAATTTCCTCTAGTGAACGTAGCGTCTTTTGCATGTCAGCGCCTGTCTGCATAGGCCTTCACTTTCCTCTTACGATCCAAGTCTTTCATACAGGTTTCTTCCTCAGTGTATGATCTTCTGTGGTTCCATTATGGTAACTTGATTGTCTTTGCTCTCCCAAACATCAGGGTTGCAGGGATTTCACCTGTGGTCAAGTCAGGGGTCGAACGGTAAGCTTGAAGAGTCGAATTTAAGACTGTCTTAAGGTTGACTTTTCTAGTACAGCACGCTGGGTAGCTTTCTTAAGCGTATTGATGAAACATTTGACAAGGCCATTGGGCTGTGGTTAAAGAGATGTGCTCTTCTGATGCTTCAAATTAGGGTAACTGAGAAAGTCTCTGAATTCTCGATTGTTGAAAGGTGGGCCATTGTCAGGCTTTAAGATGGCAAGAACACCCCATATCACGAAGATGCTGTCTAATCTCTCAATGACTCGTTCTTGAGTGATAGATGAGAGATCTTCTATCAATGGGAAATGGGGTATTCATAAACGATCACCATCAGATGATGTCCGTTGTCAAGAGAACCGAAGACGTTGACGGCAATTCTTTCCCACGCATGTGTTGGCAACTCTGACATGTTTAATGTGTATTGAGTGGTTTGCGATGACAGCCAGCTGCATAGATTACAGCCCTTCAATTATCTTTCAACTCTCTCATCGAGATGTAGGAACCAGACTCGGTCTCGGAGAGCTCATTTGGTGGCAACAATTCCATGATGTCCTTCATGGACCAATTCAATTATCTGTTGTCTCAGTTTCTCCGGAATGGCAATTGTTGCACCTCTTAGAATAATACCTTCCTGAGTAACGGACAGTTCATCTTTGACATTTTTAAACTTCTGGTATTCAGTGTTACTGTGAAGAGATTGAGAGTGCTGGTACCAAGACTGATGTGTAATAATGCTCTTCAATTTTAGCATATCACTATCTTGACTCATGGCAGTGAAAATGTGTTCCAACGAAATAGCAGCTGGTGTGCTGGATTTCATGATGAAATTTATGTAGGCTTCAGCCGTCTTAGAATAAGTGCCAAGGCACTGTAGAGGCACTCGTAATAAGCAGTCAGCAGTGTTCTGATCTTTCCCTGGATGATGCACAATGGGGTAGTTGTATTCTTGCTATCGCATACCCCAATCTTCAATGCAAGAAGGTATTTTTGTCTCTGAATTGTCAAAGATAGTCAACAATGCTTGATGATCTGTCACAGGTGTGAAAGGCTTCTCATACAAGAATACATGGAAAGATTCACACGCCCACACCACTGCTAAGCTTTCTTTCTCAGGTTGTGAATAAGCACATTCAGTTTGGAACAAACTTCGACTTGCATATGCCACAATACCTCTTCGAACAATTGGGTGTCTGCTGTGCTGTGCAAGGATGGCACCTAACCTGACAGGGCTAGCATCAAAAACAACCTCAGTATGAAGCTTTAGATCAAAGTATGCCAATTCAGTAGCGTTCTCAATAGCTTGTTTGATTTTCTGGAAACTTTGCTCACACTCATGTGACCAGAGAAAAGAAACATTATGTTTCGCCAAGACTATTTATGGCGCATTGACAGTGGCAAAGCCTCATATCTATCTAGAGAAATAGCTGGCCATGCCAAGGAATGAGCATAACATGGAAACATCTGTGGGGTACTGGAAATTGGCAACGCTTGCACCTTAGCAGGATCAGGTGTCATGCCCCCATCAGAAAAGATATGGCCAAAGAATTTTACCTTTGTCTTTCGGAACTTACATTTCTTGGCATTCAAAATTAAACCGGCATCAGCGAGCAACTGACTCACGTGCGTGAGAGCTTTGTCATGCTCTTTCTGTGGAGCGCTCAAAACCAATATGTCATCACTATAATTGAAAGCATTCATGACAGGCTGTATAATACGTCAAATTATATCTTGGAATAGCCCAGCAGCTGATGACACACCAAAACCTAGCCTTTTGTAATGGAACAGACCAATATGTGTAGAAAAGGTTGTAATGTAATTCTCCTTGAGTTCCAACTGATGATATCCTTTATTCAGAACAAGGAGAGAGAATACCTTTGCACCATTCAATTGTTTTATCATGTTGGCAATGTGCGGACCTGGATGTCATTCTCTTTAAATTTTCTTGTTCGCTTGACGCATATCCACACAGATACGTGCAGCTCCTTCAATGTCCTTTTGAAACCACTATGGGAGAAACCCATGGAGCTGGACCTGTGGAACGCTCAATGATATTGTGTTTGAGTAAGGATTCAAGTTCTTTTTCAAAAGCTTCCTGTAAGTGAAAGGCAATTCGACTGCCTCTTTGAGGATTAGGATGTACGTCCACATTAATGTGCAATTGGACTTTCATTGTCAGTTTTCCCACCCCTTGAAACAACAAAGGGAATTGACTGACTATTTCGTGATGAGCATTCATGTAATAATTATGACATGTTATAGTTCACGGATATCAGTGCCATATCAGCAGATTTGCTGAAGCTTAGTAAACAGGTGTTTGATGCCGTATCCTGAAGTACATAAATGGGTGCTTGTACTCTTGTTTTCTTATGGTTCATTGTTGCTATAAATTAACCTTGGCCTTTTGATGCAGCTGGTGTATACACTTTGGTTGGGGCAATGGGGACTGTTCATTATATTTCTCCTCAGGCATAATATTTATTGATGCACCACTATCGATAATGAAAGGTATTGAACAACCATTGACTTTTAGTGTGATCTTCGGACAATGTTTAAATGACTTTAGTGCTTCGTCATGTCGACTTCTCTTGGATCCGTATTTTTCCTCACATGCAGCCAGTCCAACATGCCCATGTTTCTCTGAGGTAAACATCGACATGGTGCAACCATCTTCTTCACTTTCACTTGACATTGATATGGAAGAACTATTTGACAAAGATTTAGATGTCGATTGACTTTGCTTGGTGTCGATTTGCCTCAGCTGATGTGGTCGCTTGGCCTTGTGGGAGTGCGTCGAGCAACGCTTCTGGAATGTTTGGGGGCCATTCTGTCTTCGCAGCATGACACACTCACTTTTTCCTTCTCCTTGCAAACTGTTACAAAATGGTTCTCCTTTCCACAGCATTTGCAGATTTGCCCAATGGTGGGACATTTACCTTTGTGAGAAAGCGAAAATCCACGCCTGAAGCACAACATCTTTTCTGTGAAGAATTTACTCTGCGCCCCTCTGCCTTGTGCTTTGGCTTACTTTTTACATTCATGACTGACTCACTCTGGGCACCTCTGGCCTCCATGTCAGCAGCTTGTCGATCAGCATGCTCTTCAGCTCTAGCAGCCATGAGAACTGGGTCCAGACTAAGAGTTTCTCTCAACATTCATCGTCTGAACGAATTTGACAGACATCCATAGGTCAATCGCTCTTAGGTGTATAGCTTCCTCATTAAATTAATTGAACTTACAGTGTTTGATGAGCATATCAAGTCTCTCAACAAATTCATCAATGGTCTCACCAGCTTTCTGTTGTTCATGAGTGAAGATGTACCTTTCATAATCTACATTTGGCATTAGATTGAACTTGAGATTCAAGGCTGCTTTTATTTGACTGTATGTAATGTCGTCAGCTCACAGAATTTTCTTTATGTCTTCTTTTACACCTTCACCAGCAAGATTCTTAAGGTACTTGGTAATCTTCTTGTTATCTAATTCTTCAATCGCATCAATGAAATCATCAAATGTCTCTATCCAAGCAGTCCACCTTTTGAAAATATTCTGCATTTTGGCGGTATTGAATAGCTCTGGTGGTTTCAAGAAGGCAACAGCATTGTAACCATTTATGAGATTTGCTGATACTGTGGGTGGAGTTCTTTCCAACACTGTCTGCTCTTCGCTAGGACCTGCTTCATCCATACCATCTCTAAGACCCTATGCTGTGCTGGCCTCTGGGACATCCTGGACAATGCCAGGAAAAGTGACCCCTTTCTTAGTCTCCATTGGAAAAGCAAACTTTCATGATTCTGATCGCAACTCTTGGATTTCTGGGCTAAGGAGACCTTTGGAGTTGTTCTGAGCCCCACTCGGTAGCCTTGGTGGGGTGCCGCTTCGGGTATGGATGGCTCTGGAAACACAACTCTGGGTGCTTCCTCCGGGGCCACTCCCTCCAGCACTGTGGCATGATGACTCTCTTTAATTCATATTGGTAAGCATATTACAGTTTCCTATATTACATTGCATTTAGGCGTCTCTTTACATTGTCTGACACGTGGTTAATCTCTGCCTCGCAGAGTTTCTGTTCGCAATGTTATCTTGCAATTTGTTGTTCTTTCAAAACCTGATTGCATCCGCCTTTAGCATTATCACTCCGTACAAATGTACGGCTTTGGGTTGCGTAGTAGCACAGTACCTCTCTTTGCGGCCTCCCAGCAGGTTTATGCCCACCAATGTGTAGACTTCTCAGTGACGCTTTCATTAACTTCAGATGCTTTACACTGAATTGGGGCTGTGCTTTGACTCTACATATGCCAAACATCAATTCCGCACTTCGACAGAGGCACACGTGGCAAGCACGAGCACTTTGCTGGAAGACGGCAAACTCTCTGGGAGAGCACTGTCAATCTTTGGGTTACTTATCCCCTATATCGTTGGCAGTTTTAGCATCCTGTCAAGCCCCGGTACTCGCCAATGACTACGCCACTCATGGAGCTTAGTAAAACACATCTTTATTCTTCTGCATGTAACCACAAACTCAACATTCTGAACCTGCATCCACTTCACTATGCTCTAATGCTTACGTCACAGTTCTATGGAGTCCATCAGGAGCCACAAGGGTTCTGTCATTACAAACTCACACACCACTACAGGTTCTTCCCTAAAATATGGCTGCAACAGCATTATGTGTAACTGACATTTCGCTGCATTAGTTTTGTAGAATCTGCAGCCATTTATATTTGGAGCTGCACGATCTGAGTGCTGTCTCGCACATGTTCAGCACGGGCCGAATGTATAAAGTGTCTCCAGAAAAGTACATATGAAGTGAGTTGTACATATGGAATGATTAATTCAGTCAGTGCCTCCTGAGCTCTCACTACATCTGGTGCAACCTACCAGTACAGAGAGGAGCGTGTCTAAGTTAAATGCCCCTTGGGATAAGTTCCACCTTCAGTTTATGAGCTAACATGTTCAGCATTGTAAACAGTTAAACTTTAACTGCTATGTTACATTAATAGTATTTAGCAGCAGGGAGTTTACATTTTTTACACATTGTAACTTTTTTTGCAATTTATCGGAGCACCCAGATTCCCAAAAGAGGACCTGGTTCTGCAGAATTAAGCAAGACAACACAATATTAGGAAGGTTCGGGCTACAATTCCAAACCAAACCTAAGCAGAGATTTGGCAAACACCCACATTTACGATCAGAAGCCATTCTTAAAGGAAGCAGGGGGTAGTATTCCACCAGCTTGATTGTCAATATGACTTTGTGTCCTAGTGATCAATGGGATGCCATTTCACGGGTTTGCACCGTTGCAGCCAGCTGTAAACCTGCTGGTGTAAACAATGCTTTTCCCACACCTCTAAATAGGCAGGGGAACCGTGAGTTTGGTGGACCAGATGAACCACCAAATCGGCATAGGAGTAGGACACAAACCCAGATGTAAATGAAATCCTGGCACATTCTGGTGTTTAGGGTTAGGAATATTCTCTTCTAGTATGTCTTATGATTGTTTTGAATTGCTGGAACTGAGTGTTGATCCCCTTCACCCTAATGATATAAATGTATTTCTGTACCTGGACGAGTGATTGATATGTATAGTCCATCATTCATCTGAGTCTGAAATATACTTAGCTGTGTGCAAGGTTCTGTATTTTATTGGATGGATCATCACCTTACACAAAACCCTGATAGAGTCCTCTAGGGTATCTATTAGACCTGGCATCTTTTGCTGTGGCTTCCCTTGTCTGTTTGCCTCTGACCTCCTGTTTTTGACTGTATGCTTCATTTCGTTTTTGTTTGTGTCAGAACTCTGGGCACTTTACCACAGCTGACCAGTGCAAAAGTGCAAATGCTCCCTGTCTAAAATGTAATGGTAAGTGGTTTCTCCATGATTGGCATATTTAATTTACTAGTAAGCCCCTAGTACAGTGCACTGTGTGTGCTCAGGGCCTGTAAGTCAAATGCTACTAGTGGGCCTGCAGCACTAATTGTGCCACCCACGAGTAGCCTTGCAAACATGTCTCAAACCTGCACTGCAGTGTTGATCTAGCAAGTGCACCCACTTGCCAGGTCCAAACCTTCCCTTTTACTACATGTAGGGTACCCCTAAGGTAGGCCCGGGTAGCCTCATGGGCAGGGTGCAGCGTATTTTTTTTTAAAAAAGGTAGGATATGTTCTGTTGTGTTTTACATATCCTGGTAGTGAAATACTGCTAATTTAGTTTTTTCACTACAGCAAGGCCTATCTCTCCTATAGGTTAGCATTGGAGCTGCCATGTAACAAAACAGTGTTTCTGCCAATTGGGAATAAACAAACAATTGGAGTTTGGTGTCTTTGGACTCACAATTTAAAAATACATCTTTTAGTGACGTTGGTTTTTAAATTGCAGGTCTGAAAGTGCCACTTTTAGAAAGTTTTCTTACTTTAACCATTCTGTGCCTCTGTCTGTCTCTGAATGCACGTCTGGGTCAGGATGACACTTGGGCTGTTTGTGCATTCACTCTAGACAGTCACACAAAGGGAGCTGAGGTGTGCCCTGCATATCCTGATGGCCCATCACCAGGCGGATGGGCCTTCCTGATCTAGAGTGGTGGGAGGAGTTGACACTGTCACCTTAATAGGGCTGTGCCTGTCCTCAAACAAAGAAGAGTGTCTGGAGTCAGGGCAGGGGAAGGCAGGCTCTTGTGCACTACAAAGACTTTCTTTTGAAGTTTGCCTACTTTAAAGGCTGAAATGGGTATAAGTACTAGACCTCTGACATCATATACTCACAACACTTCTGGGTGGAGGACATGCTGCCTGGAAGAAGAGCTGGATAGCTGGCAGGTGGAACTACCACTTTGCTGTTTGCTTTGCTGTGTTGGTCTGCTGCTTGCTGCTTCTGTCCTGGGAGTGAAAGGACTGGACTTTGCTCTCTACATCCTGCTTCCAAGATTCTCCAAGGGCTTGAGTTGACCTTGCCTCCTGTTAAGAAGTCTCAGGGCCATCAAAGACTTCACCTGCAGCACCTGGGCTCCTCTGCTGGGAGTCCTAGTTTGCCAAGTAGTGCCAAATTCAGTTTCTGGGCCCTTGGAAGTGAGTTTGCTGTGTTCGTCAAGAAGAAACAGGTGCATCAACTTCGAGTGTGACTTCAGAGCTGGCGCCGTTCTTCGACACAGAGCTGCTGCCTGCACCAGAGCTGTGTTCCCTGCTGAGTGCAACGACCGTGACCTACAATGCAGGCCCCCAATGCAGCGCTTCTGAAGTCCCACCTCCATGAGTCTGAGTGCCGTGTCACCGACGTCGGTGACACCCAACTCTGCCGCAGCACCTGTCGCCCCGTGGTGTGACTTCGACACCGCAAAGTCGCCACCTCGCAGCTTGACCTTCCGCGCTTCATCAACCCTGTACTGTTGTAAGGAACCGATGGCCTGCTGCCAATGCTACATCACCTCCCCAGCAACAGTGAGGAATGTACGCATCATCTCCACTGTAGCAGTAACGAACTGACGCTGCACTGTCTTCAGCAACACTTCACCTCCCCAGCACTGTGCAACGTCTTTGTTTTTCATCGTTTTTCAAGGTATTGTAACCAGTGCCCGTGTGACTCCGTAGACAGCCCGAGCTCTATTGTGGTCAGTGCCGAACTGTTGGATTTGATTTTGTCAAGCACGTCATATAGCCCCAGGTGGAGCTATTGTGTTTCTTAGCACTGCAACTGCATTTAATCATTGACATTTCATTTTTTTACTTGTGTATGTTGGATTTTTGTCGTTTTGGTCTTGTTTTTTTCAGATAAATATTGGCTATTTTTCTAAGCTGGTGTGGAGTCCTTGTGTGGTGTTTTCACGGTGTTACTGTGTGTGTTTGTACAAATACTTTACACATTGCCTCTGGGATAATCCTGACTTCTCTTTGCCAAGCTACCATGGGGGGGAGCATGGGTTATTCTGAGGGTGTAACTGACTTACCCTGACTAGAGTGAGGGTCCCTGCTTGGATAGTGTGCAAACCACTGCCAACCAGAGACCACCATTTCTAACAGTATCCATTTAGCAATTTTCAGCACTGTTGAAGCAAAGGTTTCTCTTAGGGCTTGATTTAGAGTTTGGTGGACCGGTTACTCCATCACAAACATGACCGATAACCTGTCCACCGTATTACAAGTGCCATAGGATATAATGGACTCGTAATATGGCGGACGGGATATCCGTCAGGTTTGTGAAGGAGTAACCCAGTCTGCCAAACTCTAAATCAGGCCCTTAGTCAACAAAGTACTCTAAAACTCTTGAACTGCTTCTAGTTATCAGAAGCACTAGTGTCTCACCAGTGACTTCAGTTGGACGGAGATAAAGCCGGTGCCAATGGTGCCATGGACCAGGCTTCTTATAAGGCAGTTGGTATATCATGCTTCCTGTCATTGGTCGCTGGACTCTTGAGACTTGGATACTCAGATCAACAACAACCTTGGCAGAGCAGTGCCAATAGTGGCTAGACTCATGCATTTGGTTACTGTTAGACTACACGTACAGGGAATCCATGGAGTAGGGTACGGTCTACTTAACCCCTCTTCTTGGAAAAGGGTGTTGTTTTTTCAAAGTGGAGTGAAAAGGATTTCTCTAATAAGATGAAACATACCCTCAAGGTGAAGGACTGAGGGTATTGGTAAGTAACTGTGGCATTACAAATTGAGCCATCACCTCTGCTTAGGGACAAGTTCAGTAGTTTTCTCGTTCTCTTTCTTTAATTCTGATTCATCAGTGAGGAAAATGTTTAATTATGGTGAAAGGGTATAGACAGCATGTACAGTCATGGTTGGAGACCTCTGTCATTAGTCTGCATTGGGCTGCCTAAACAAAAACCGGCTGGCTCCACCCTTCCTGCAAGAGCTTTGCCAGTGAGCTGACACGTGTCAGAGGCAGAAAGCATGCTTCCGCGTTCCTGAGGACGTCAGCAGGGAGCAGAGCGAGGTTGGCCGCACTGTTCCTCAACTAAGTGAAGCACTGCCTAATTTACACTGAGTTTGAACACATACAGGAGAAGGGAGTGAATGGCTGCTGTGGCACGAATGCCAGCGTGTCTTGTTGTGTTTTATTGTCTCTTGTGGAATAATTTGCCCAACTGTGTGTTTAAGGCCGGCGTACCATCCTAGGAGGCACATATTGTTTGGTTGCCATCTGTATGGGACGCAGGATGTGATTTAAAAGCTGGAACTCGAAACGTCCCTGGATGCGATATATCCTGTCAGAGGTGGGCTGAAGTTAAATCTCTCAACTATTTGAAATTGGAATATTTAAGGGGTTTAATTAGAAGGTCCTAGACAGTCGGTGTTGAGTCTTGCCTTTTCTAAGATGTCACTACTGTGTCCTGTGCAGGGCTGGGACACCAGGGACACAAAGTGCAGGTATTGTGAATATAGTTGCAAACCTGTAGACTTCATAAAATATGTCTCAAGGGCTTTCTAATAGCAACTCATCAGTCGGGGCTCACATGACTCGCGGGTGGGGGGGTCGCGCGGGGGTTAGCGCAGAGGGGGTATTAATTAAAAAATAAAAAATAAAACTTACCTCACCGGGTCCCTCACCGTCTCCGCTGCTGGCTGGGTCCCACATTTTCCTGCTGCTTCAGGAGAACAGGAAGCAGGCATCCTCCCTCCCCTCCTCTAAGCCAATCACAATGCTGCAATGGCATCGTTGTGATTGGTGCTGTCGTGTAGATCCTATATTACCTATACAGGATCTGCACGTTTGGATAACATAAACTGTGGGATTGGTGGCAGACTGATTCCGTGCACCCCCACCGGATACGTTAGCCTGTCTGTATTAGCCAGCTCACAGTGCCACTATAATCTCCTCTTATCAAGGAGAGAATAGATTCTGGCAACCTCAGAGCATGACAACCCTGATCCCTCAGAATCGAGGAAACAATATACTACCTTTCGCTCAGTCACTCGTGCTCACTTAGTTTGTCTCAGAGAGTTACACAGAATGAACAGGCTGGGCGTTTTCAATAAGTATTTATTGAACAGTTGTTATTCCAGTGTAGAACAGATGAGCTGCAACAACCATTAGACAGTAGCAGAGCTATATGATTAGCAGTACTACGAAAGTAAAGGGATTTTCTACCATCTTGCAGAAATCATGAATATATACAAGTACATAAAACACATGACAATGCCTCCCTAACTAGATGTACCTAAATGTACCTAGCAATTGTGTATGTGTTATGCCAAGAATCCCTCTAGGATCTAGTCAATACCATTACCTGAGAATGAGAGAATATGGGACCCCGTCCTGGTCTCGAGTTGGACACCCCGCAAGGGATGTTAGACCACTGCGAGCTGGAGTGTCTGCATGCAGGAACCTCAGCGTCTCTGGTCAGTGTGTCAGCCGGGAAGTCTCGGTCTCCTCTGTCTTTCTAAGCAAGATGTGATGTATATATACCCATAGGTCTCCCCAGGGGTCCTACTTTGCTGTGTTACTGTGTCGGCCTAAAGGATGACGTCGGGCCTGAACTTTATACAGAGATATTATAAGGAGATGTTCGTCCTTCTGTTAGTCCTGCTGTGCTTCCAAGAAGCCTCATACATAATGTATGAGATTCGAAATAGGGGGAAACCCGCGTTCTGAATGCAGTGTCGTATCTAGGTAAAAGGTCAGTCCCTAAGAACCGTTATGTATGTAATGTAGGGAAGAATATAGGTGAAAGGTTGCAATGTTACCTGCGCCTATGTAGGGTACCTATATGGAATATAACACCCACTCCTCTTCCGACTGGACGACATTAGTAACTTATTACTATACTACTAGCCGAACTAGATATTGGTACGCACAAAGCTTAAAAACATCTGTTTAGCTAAAAGTGTGTAAAATTTCTAAAAAATTTATAAAAACTTAAAACTGTCTAAAAATAAATTTTGCAAGCTGTAGCTCTAAAGTGTCCTTAGTTGTAGTCCGGAGCACTATAAGCATTAGAAAGCCATGTATGCCCCATAAATGAAAGGAATGTCAATATTTGTTTTGAGTTCCAAATTTGAGCTTGTTTTTTAAAAAGGGCGAATTTCTTCCAGCACACGACGAGCCAAATGAGTCAAATGTTTGTGTCCTGGCTGGTAGACGCAACATTTTCGTTGCTTGCTTCCGCAGAAGACGGCCCCTGTAGCACCTCGCAGAGTACGTCAATTGAGCACAGATGATGTTTCACACTGTTCACAGCCGGTGCTGGGGCAGACTGTGCGCCGTCCAAAGCCTGGGTAACAGAGGAGGAGCCGGTGTCCATACCAACAGGTGCTGTTACTACCTGTGGGGGCTCAAGGAATGCCGCCATCAACATTGGAATACGCGGAGGACACTGCAGAACATGGGCCATTATCGGGTCCAGTAAAGCATTCACGTCTGGTTGCGCACATGATGGGAGTGCCAAACAAAGGTCTAACATGCATTCTTC
Organism: Calotriton arnoldi; assembly: GCA_963921515.1. Lineage (NCBI taxonomy): Eukaryota > Metazoa > Chordata > Amphibia > Caudata > Salamandridae > Calotriton > Calotriton arnoldi. The sequence goes on along the minus strand of CAWUFW010005184.1, from coordinate 1,296,623 downwards.
TCCGCAAAACAGGCATCGGAGGACAGGTAAGATGCAGTCCATCCAGACAGGTCGAAATGACAAGAACCAATATTCACTTAGTTCTCTTAGGCGAGGCGTGCCTAGAAGTTGTACCATGCGGTCACGGTATTTAAGTTCCAGGAGTGCTCTTTCCATCTCCTTGGTGACTGAGATGTCCATTGCGTAGAAAATATAAAACAATCAGGATACCTGCTACTAGAAACAGGATGAGCGGAAGTCCTGCAAAGACTCTTCTGAATACGGAGTGTATAAAGTTTGGTATAACTCCAAGTATCGTCTGAAAGGTGCTCAGAAGTCCAGAACCTATTATCTTAAATAGGTGGACAATGCTTGTCGTATCAGGCATGTTAAAGATACGATTTACCATTTCTGCGAAATGGAAAGGGCAGTTTGTATGAATAAGTGCCTGTATCTCTGCCGAAGACCTTGCGATCTGGAGATCAAAAGTCTCTCGAGCGGAAGTTAAGGGCACAGACTTCTGTAGAAGCATGGCTTTCATTCTGCTTAGAGCATCAAACCATATTAAGGAAACATTCAGTGAAGGCCATAACGGTGCCTCCCTGACTGTATGTGCCGGTGGAAACAATACTTGCATACAACAAGTAACCCTGGAGCTCACGGTTACCAGATATGCGATGCCTGGGAGCATTCCGCTGCAGCCTTGACTGTTCAGCATCAAGTAACTCCCATTTGAAAGTAGCCTGAGTGCTGGAGTAATCACTGCAGCTGGGGCACCCCTCAAATGGCAGGACAGGTTTGCTACAGAACCATTACAAGCCCCGTGCAGCATTATATCCTGGCATATGAGTGATCCACTTAAAGCGTTCTCACAGTTTTTACAGCTCAGAAACACTTCTTGATCCCCACTCCGGCATCGAAATCTGTATGGTAATACCCATGATTCCTTAATGTATTCCTTATCCATTTCTTCATATCTGCCTGCCTGCTTTTGTTCAAGGCAATATTGAAACTGAAAAGTAGTGACCGGTAGAGTTATGTGGCCATGGATGAGCCATTCTGTGGACGGTGATTCTGCCACTGTGAATGCTAACCTATCCAGTTTTTCGATACGCAGCATTTTATACTTTGTCCCCTTTGTGCCATTTCTATCTGTTTATCCGTTAGATTGTATTCAGAAAACAGAGACGTACTGTTGATATAACGCCACAGCACATAGCCTGCATGCAAAGATTGCAGCGTCCAGCTTAATAACATAATAGAACGTAATTGAGATTGCCCGTGTTGTAATATGGCCAAATCTTGTTCTAGTATGTCTATCGCAGAAGATACAATGTTGCCTAAGGAATATATCCTGGAGGTCAATGTAGTTAACCCATTGACTACCACTGCTTGAGATTTTTCTAGATTTATACAGTCTATTTCACGTAATCTCTCTGCGGCCTCTTGTTGGGATATTTTCCATATTTCATTGTAGACAGCATAATAGAAACTTTCTGACGTGGCTTCCTGGGACCTAGTAAAAAATCCCTGAGATCCACATCCTGTGACAGTAAGGATAAGTGTTGTTTCACCTTTGTGAGTGTTGGGGTTTTTAGCCAATCAAGGCACAACTTCCCAACACTGTAGGATGTCACTACCCCTGGATGTTCTCTGTGTACATAACGTGGATCTGGCCTATGGATAGCGAAACCTTCGGTTTTACCCATGAATCTTGCCTGAAAGATATTAGTGTCTGTGGGCCAAATCAACCATTTCTTCCAATCTGGGTCCGATCTGTTGAATTGTACGTCATTCAACGTAATCTCCTTCTGTGATGTTATGTTACCCTCGGTGTGTGATGGAGTTGGCAGCTGAGGTGTGTTCAAGTCTTTGTTCTTGGCTAGCCCAAGGCAAGACGTCTGTTGCACTGTCTTGTTCAAAAACATGATTTGTTGAGGGATAAGGCATGCTCTAAAGAAAGCTTCTGTTCCCTGAACTTGCCATTCTCTAGTACCCCAGACTGATTTTAAGTCTATAGTGTCTTTCCATAAGTTGAAACCTTGTTCAGACAACTGGGCAATAAAGGAAGTAGAGTAAATCTGTTTGATGTTTGTTAACATATTTTTTGGTGCTGATGTTGGTGCAACCTTATAATATTATGAGGCTGGGTCAGACATATTAAACCCTGAAAAATATGGAAACTTTTGTGTAAATGTTTTTGAACTGCCTTTTGGCGGTGTTGGACAATGTCCCCACTGGTGGTAAGTGAACACATTTCTAGGATTAGCAGTTTTATGCAGAAAGTGATGACCACAATGTTGATAACAATACATTGTTTCGAAATCTGATGTGCTTTCCAATGTTTCACTATTAGAAAATGCAACAGATTTTTCCAAATCAGACAACATGTTATTTACACTTTCAAAATCCCAATCATCGGAAAATGAACTTGAGGTAATGATATCACTTAACGATATTTTAAATAAATGAGGAATTCTTAAAAGTTCGGTCGGACCAAATATATCGAAATCAGCCTTGTCCCAAACTATACCATCAGGTATAGAAACTGCTGTAATGTTCACTGATGACAAGTCTCTTTGTTCTCAATGAGATGATTGGTGTGGTGCTAAAATTAAGTTCACCTTTTGGGCTGCAGAGCTTTGTCGAAGGTATTTTCCATTAACAAGCATGCTAAAAAGCATGCTAAAAACTATTACTGAGCCTAGCCAGAAAAGAAAGAAAAGTATCCCGGTGATTACCCATAGTTCTACCCAAGGTGACACCAGGTATGTCTTTTTAAGAAAGTTCAGAAAGTCTTTAACTTGCTTCTTGTGTGATTTTTGCGCTGGCATCATTTCCGGTTCACTTGGATCCAAAGAAAACGTATCAAAGTTTATGAAGTAGCCAGAAGCAGTTCGATCAATTGTTGGTATTGCATCAGGATTTGTAGAAATCGTAGTTTGCTTTTTTTTTTTTTTAAACAATTTTTATTGATTTTCCAAACATCCAAAAAGGGGTTTCGGTTACATACCCCAGATAGGTAGCAAAGTCACAGTGCAAATCAGGTTATTTATGGCATAGCTGAAGAACCATATGATGTCCAAATCAACTGTTAAGGCACTGCAGACTGTCATCACGATAGATATTTGCAACCAATGAAAATTCCCATCCCCAACTAGCCCCCCACCCTTCCCCCCCTCCACCCCACCAGGCGTGTCATTTAAGTGCAGGTTGTAATAAGCCAATAGAACTGTTATCTCCGTGGGGCAACTAATTTGTATAGGAGGCTGCTGCCCCTGAGTGTCCCTTGGCTTGCATGGTGAGCACCACTACTAAACGTGAGGCCTCAGATCTATGTGATCTTAGAGCTGCTTATGCGTTAGTCCATAGCTACCCCAGGGTCGCCTACAGATGCGTCATCTCCCTCCGCTTCGGGTGATTTAAGTGCCACCACGAGCGCTTCCCAAGCTCTCGCCCGTGCCAGGGCCTTTTCACTCTCGGTTCGCTTCGCTATTTGTAACCTAATCACTCCCTCACATTCCGCCCACTTTAGGAATTCTGCTTTCCACTTTTCTATGCTAGGGCCCTGTTTTGCCTTCCAATGGGTGGTGATGTTCCGTTTGGCCAGGAGCAGACCCAGGTCTATAAATTTGCTAGTAATTTTGTTTTTGGACGTGTGGGGAAACCAGTGCAAAATACAATGAGCCATGGTTGGATCCAGGTCTCTATCAGTGAGGTCTGATAATGTTGTCGTTATCTCCTCCCAGTAACTGTCTAGGAACGGGCAACCCCATAACAAGTGTTTAAAATCTGCGCTGTCTGTGTTACATCTCGGGCAGGCCGCTGATTGGTCCGGGAAATATGCGTGTAGTTTTGCTGGGGTAAGGTATGCGCTATGTAAAATATGGAAATGCACTAATTGAAACCTTGCATTTCTCGTGCTCTTCCAGGCTCTCTCCACTAGCTCTCCCCATGCCTTATCCGGGATCTCCCCCCCCTATATCAGCTTCCCATTTGAGCTTCAGGACAGGCAGGGGGAGTAAGGATTCCAGCGTCATGCGCCGATAAAGGCACGTCACTGCTTTAAAAGTGCCTGCTGCAAACACTACGTATTGGCAGCCCATGGAAGTTGGAGGTCCTGAAAGTCCCCTACCCCATTGCTTCCAGATAGCCGCAGTGAGGGCCGTGTACTGTAGGAAATCACCCCCGGGTAAGCCAAAGCGGGTTTGCAAGTCATTAAATGGGACATGGCGCCCTCCTCATATAGGTCCCCTATGGTAGTCAGCCCCTGCTCCGCCCAAGCTTCCAATCTCTGCCAATTACCACCATGTGGCAGGGCCCTGCACATTATCAACGGTATTTCCGGCGCGTAGGGGTATTTAATAGAGGCTCTGCGCAAATATCTGTGCCAGCATTTTTGTGCCGTGGCGAGTTCCAGGGTAAGGGTCGCGGTGTTAACCGGGAGCCTCAGTACAATGCGGGACAGCAACATCAGGGGTCCGAAATCTTCTCTGCGCTCATTATCTCCCCTGGTTGCCCTCGCTACCCACTGCATAAGCCATTAAAATTGTGCTGCCAAATAATAGGTCTCGTAGTCTGGGACCGTCAGGCCGCCTTCTGCTCTTGGTCGCATGAGTGTGTTGAGCGCCACCCTACGTCTGCCCTTGCCCCAAAGGAAGGCTGTGACCATTGAACGAAGCTGCTTGAAGTACGTTGCCAGGATCCAGATCGGTAGGGTCCAAGGCTTGTTTGACTGTGCGATATCACCGCCTGTAGCACCTTGCGACGTTCAAGACTAAGTTCTCTAGGCGAAGGAGTCTTGGTTCCAGTCCTATGACTGCGAGGACTTTGCTGTGGGGTCCCAGGCGCTGAAGTATGTTGACCAACCGAGCCACAAGTGTCAAGCCAGTCCCAAGCTTCTTGTGGCGAGTTGAAGAAACGAGTCCCCGTCGGGTCTGCCACCCTAAGCCGAGCGGGTATAACATGGCATAGGGCAGGTTCGATTTGCGTAGTTTAGCCTTGACAGCAGCGAAGGATGCTCTGCTGCGTTGTACCTCCCTCGTAAAATCCGGGAAAATCATGACGTTGTTATTATCAATGCGCAGGTCCTGTTTTTGGCGGGCACTTTGCAAAATGTGGTCCCATCCCGAAAGTGTAGAAGTCTGGCCACAACAGGACGGGGAGGAGCCCCTGGTTTTGGTGGTTTAGCTGGGACTCTGTGGGCCCGTTCCAGGGCGTAGAAGGGGGATAGTCCTGTTGGAGCCACCTCAGAATGGAGCCAGTCCTCCAAGTAACGGACCATATTTGTCCCTTCTGTTTTTTCTGGAATCCCGATGACTCGGATGTTGTTCCGACGCGACCTCCCTTCGCTGTCCTCAGCGCGCATTTCCAGAGTTTTTACCTTAGATTCCAGGACAGCGAGGGAGCGGCGTATTTCATGGACAGAGTCCGGCAGGCCATTCAACTCTTTTTCATTGCTGGACACTCTGTCCTTGAGCTTACGATGCTCATCTTTTAGCAGGCTGAGGTCTGTTCCGATAGCATCAATTTTCCCTTCCAGCGCCTCTCTGGAGGCCGTTATGGCCTGCATGATGTCAGCCAATGTAGGTTTTCGGGAGGTCGGGTCTCCACTTGTTTCGGGCAATTCATGCTCCTCCTCAGAGTGGGTTCCTGGGGCATCCACGCTAAGGACAGTGAACCCCTGTTTCTCTTGTGTTCTCCCCATCTCCAAACGCTACGTACTGGTGCGGTGTTGGCGCGAGTTCTGTGTCCGCCGTGTTCAGTGCGTTGGGGCGCTACCAGTTCCGCTAGGTCGCCTCTGACACTTCGCGCTCCTCCAACCCGCATACAAGACACCGCTGTTGCCTCTGGCTGTCCCGCCCACTGCAGGTGTTGTGGGCCGAGTGGTCCTACCGATGGAAACACCCCCCAGTGGTCTGCGGGTCTTGGTAGTGGCCCCCAGGGTTTGTCCGTATCAGCTCGTCCCAGTCACTCCCTGCATCCTCCTCCTGTTGGCATATGCGAAGGGAAGGCCACCCTCCACACTTTGCATAACTGCTGCGCAGGCACACCCCTTTCGCCGGCGATGGCCCTACAGTTCTCCGCCACTAGTTATAGGGTCAGCCCGGATCCCTGCGGTGCAGGTTCTGATTGTCCCCCTTGTGCATGGGGGTCGGGATGCCTGTTGGGTGGAAGGGGGGCCGCCGCTGGGGCCCGCTTTGTTGTCGAGTAGTCGCAGTAGGTATTTAACGCCGTTCACCACATGAGTGCCCACCGGGGATCTGTTCTTGCGGGCTCGCAATCGCCATTTGCAGTGCTGACGGCAACGACGTAGGTGGGTGAAGGCTCCCCGTCACTGTTCACCCCCAGCAGGGGCCTTGTTCAGTTTATTTGGGCTCCTTCCTGTGCGGGCCCAGTCTGGCCTCACACCTCGGATTTTCCCAACCAAAGTCACCGGGGTCAGGCGGGGCTGCGCTGGGATCACTGGTGCCTCTGACGTGGCATTGCGCTCACAAGGCCCCTGCCCCTGCTTGACGCGCTCCGGGCTCCGTGGGGAAGCAGGGACGTCTCTCCGCCGCAGCGGCCGCTGCGGGATATTTATGGCTCGGCCGCCATTTTGCAATCGGCGCCGCAGGGCCTTGATCTCCTCCCTGCGGCCCTACAGGATAGGTCTCCCCGCAGTATTCCAGGTCAGCGGTGTGGGCAAAGGAGGGCTCCCTGGTTCTGGTCTCTCCCACTGATGTCCCGGTCACACAGCGCAGAGCCGCCCCCCGCGTGGGCTCCTCTCTAGCCGGACCCTGCAAGGCCCCCCATTCACAGCCCCCAGGCGTAGGCAGGCCGTAGCAGGCAGCTCCTGCACTTCGCGAACAGCACTGCAATCCCCAGGCACTCACCAGGCGTTCCGGAGCTCCGCAGGTGACCAGGGCCATTTCACCGCTACATCAGCCATTTCAGGCCAGCAGAGGCACGGGCGCCATTTTGCGGGCTCTCCCGGTAGTTCGTAACCGCTGCTCTGCAGCCGTGCAGGGACAGTCTGGATTGTGGCGCTTTCACCCCGCCGGCAATTCCTCCAGGCTCACGGCGGGTCGGGATGGGTCCCGCAGGTGAGCTTTACTGCTCTGGTGGTGAGTCACGACCGATGTGCGCTGCCAGTCACAGTCCGGTCGCAATCTTGCCGCCGTGCCGCACTTGCCGGTAAGCTCCGGGATCTTCCTCTTGCGGAGCAGCGAAGCGGGCAATCTGAACTCACTGCCACTTCTTAAGTATACCGGGAGTTCCCCGGTCGAAGAATCCGCCTTCCCAGGGCTATTTGGGGTTCAGGATATTTAAGTTCGGGGAAGCGGCGGTCGGAGCTCTTCAGTTCGCGTCTGCTCTCATCGGCTGCAGGCCACGCCCCCCCATCGTAGTTTGCTCTTGTTGAAGCATGTTGATGTAAACATCTGTATTTGGTCGAATTGAAATTTGTCTTTCATTTTGGTTCTGAATTTGAACTTCAGGTTCAAGGGGAACGAGTTCCATAGCATTATTGCATAGTCCATCATTCTGTGCAGGAGACTCTTTGAAAGGGATGAGTTTTTCCGTTTGAACTTCTTGAATTGTAGCGAGAGGAGGGCGTCTGCTACTTTGGAGTCCACGTGGCCTACTACTAAGTATCGGCCACATAGTGTGGTTTGATTAGGTCGATTGAGACAAATCTTTTCTCCTTTTTTCCGGCAAGAGGCGGTAGAAGTACAGTTCTTGTTCCTTCAACTGCTATAACCTGTACAGGCTTTCTGTATGATGGCCCAAATTCTTTCTTGTCCGCTATCTTTTCTCTGACCAGATCCCCGACTTTTGGGATCCAGACAGGCCTTGCTGTGACTGATTTGACTTCCCCAGTGGTGGTCTGCTACATATGGACATTACTTTGTTGTGCCCTGGAATCATTTAGATCCTGTAAAACAGCCAAACGATCATGGATGTCAAAAGGCTTTTCATCCACCACTGTGCCTTCACAATCAAGATCAGGTACCCACATTCTTGTCCCAAATAGGACCTCATATGGAGTGACCCCCCCTAGAGAACTTCTTGGAATATTATTCAATGCTCCCTGTACTCCATACAGATGTTTCACCCAGCTCTCACCCGTGCCTAATACTCTAGCTGTTAAAGACTGCTTTAAGTCTCGGTTTTTTCTCTCCACAACCAAATTTCCCTCGGGATGGTACGGAGAGGAGTACCGCAATGCTACACCCAATCCTCACATGGCCTCCTTGTAAGCCCGAGAGCTAAACGCAGGGCCCTGGTCAGAATGTAATGTGCCAATTGCGTATGTCCCTATAAAGACTCGCAAATCTTTTATAACAGTTCGAGCGTCAGCCAAGCATTGGGGCCACACCCATAGGAATATTGAGCAGGAATCCACTGCAACCATGATATACCTGTAAGCCCCATCTCTTTGTAAGGGGCCGCAGTGGTCCAAGTAAACACACGCTAGTGGTTTATCAGATATTAATAAAGGTGTCTGTGCTGGACGTGTTACGGTGGAACCTTTCATCTGCTGGCAGATGTTGCATTTCAAGACATAGTCTTTAGTCTGCTTAGTTAACCCAGGCCACCAATAGCGTTGTTTCACTAAAGAAACAGTCGCCGTAACTCCTGCATGTGCAGAACCTATCCCTTCGTGTGCTGCTAGAATTAAACCTAACCTTCGATCCATGTTTGGAATTACTCTATCCCCCACTCCAGGAATCTGAGCAAATGGAATGTTATTGGCATCTAACTTGTAGGAGTACTTGAGTGGAAACCTTTTTGGTACTGCTCCGCTGTTTTTGCGACAAGCATTGATAGCTACCATAATCTCACCGCCTATTCTCATTTTAGAATGAGTGATTGCAGCTACGGAAGCCGTGTGTATAGCCTCCTTTGCAGCTTCATCAGCCTATGAATTCCCTTCAACGTGAATGCCATCACGCTGATGACTCAGTGTATGTATCACGTGAGCTCTTGGTAGTTCGTTTTTCAACTCTACTACCTGTTCCCATAGCATTTTATGCTTAATTGTGCCACCTTTTGCATCTTTGAACCCGTTTTGAACCCAGTGCTGCAAATATTCATTATATGACTGTACACAGTAAAAGGAATCGCACACAATTAGTGTGGGGAATTCTCGATCCGTATTAACTAGTGCCAGTATTAAGGCTTTTAACCCTGCCAGCTGTGCCGTGCAGTCTCCTAGAGATTGCGTTTTTGTGCAACTTGGGTGGAACTTTCCATCCCGCATGCGACCTTTAACGATTGCGCATTCCGGGCTATATTGTTGCTTACTTCCTATGGCCGGTTGAGCAGATCCGTCAGTGTAAATTATATATTCATACTGATCTAGAGGCATGATTTCGTTTGGTAGAGGATATTCTTGTTCGTATTGCAGGAATGCTTGTGTCTTTAAATTTGGGTTGTACCTGTATTCTACATCTGTTGCAGAGAGAGAATTAGTCCATTGTATCCATCTCGGATGTAAGGCTTTAGCGTTAAGAATGCTTGCCTTTGTCGCAGCCTTTAAGGCTGGAACTGGAGTCACTACTATTATTCGTTTCCCCTGAGCCAGTGCTCTTTCTCTTACTACAGCACAGGGCCGGACTGGCTACCGGGCGTTTTGGTGTGCTGCCAAGCTGGGGGCTGATTTCACTGCGGTGGGGGCTGATTTCGTTGATGGGGACCTGCGTGTGCTTCTAAATAAGCAAAGCAAAACAAATGGTTTTAAGCACACGCAGGTCCCCATCAACGAAATCAGCCCTCAGCTTGGCAGCACACCAAAACGCCCGGTAGCCAGTCCGGCCCTGCTACAGCAGTCTGTACTGCTGTTAGAATCTTTTCTGTAGATGTGTAGTGCATCTCAGCATTTGTGTACAAATGTGATTTGTATGCAATCCGTACTGTTTCACCTTCATTATATGTTAGATAGGTGTACCCAGATTGACCCGCAACTATACGGATCACCAGGTTGCGTACGTTTACGCGTGTCTGTGTTTGTAAGCTATCATGTCAGCTTGTAAGCAACGAAGTGTATCTGTGTGTTCCTGTGTCCATTATTTTACTGAAAAATCACGTTTGATTAAATCGTAAAAAAGGTTTTACTCTTTCTGTGTAATCCAAAATGTATGCTCTACCAAAGTTTAGGAATCCCAAGATTGATTGTAAGTTTTTTTATGATTTTAGAGGTTGGAGCAGCGCGCATTTTTCTAAAAAATTAGCTGCCAGGCTTTTTTCCTTCACTTGAAAGCTCATATCCTAAAAACAGGACACTGAGGTGGGCAATTTTTGATTTCTTAAAGTTGAATTTGTAGCCCTCAGATGCAAATCCCCAAATTATGGTATTCACTCTGTTCAAGTGCTCCTCTAGGTCATAGTCCGTTAGATAAATATCATCCACATAGGACAATGCCTCTTCATCCAAATTTTGAAGAAACTCAGTTACTCTAGCCAAAAACAACCCCAGGCTGTTCTTATACCCCTGGGGGAGTCGACAAAATTGACGTTGGGACCCTAGCACTGAAAATGCTGTCAGATACCTGCTTTCAGGCGCTATATTTTGGCAGAAAAATACATTTGAGATATCAAGTGTCGTTTTATATTTTTTCCGCACAATGTTATTCATTAATGCGGCACTGTGTGCATTTTGGACTGCAAATGTCTTAGTGCAAGTGTTTAAATGTCTATAATCTAAAACTAGACGATATGTGTTGTCAGGTTACATGACCGGAAACAAAGGATTATTCATCGATGAGGTGCAATTTTCAATCACCCCTTGCTATTCAAGTTGATCTAAGATCTCCCTGACCTGTTTTTAGCTTCTTGCTTTATTGGATACTGCCTCTGTGCAGTTGGAGTATTTTTTAAAGGAATTATGTGGTGCGTTGAATCTTCATCCCATCCAACATGGTTTTTGTACAATGCAGGGGCTTGGGCTACCACCCACTCCTGCGCATATGTGTGTTGTAGGTGCCTGTGAATATGGTCTGAGAATGCTGGTAAAATTACTGTTTCTCCTTTAGGGCAATCCATGATGAACGCTGGCGGCCAATCTTGTTCTGCTAACAAAATGTCATAGCCAGTTGACAAATTCTCCCAAAAGAGACCTTTAACTGTCCTACATTTGTCCCCCTCCATTTGGAGTGTTATTTCATATAACTTATGTGGGACACTTACCCTAGTATCAGGTGTTTCCACCGTGATATAATCATTCAAGTCCGCTGTCATCAGAAATTCCATCAGGTTCTGGCGAGCTATTGTTACTACTGCCGCACTGTCTAGCATCGTCAGAGCCCATTCCCCGTTCAGTAGTCGAGTCCTCAGAATTCTGGGCATGTCTGATCTTTAGACCTGCAACCTTCTTCTTTTTGAACTGTGGCTTTTGCTTTGGTTTCTCTTCTTTTTTAGAAGTATAATCTTGAGCGTGCTGCTTGTCTCTAGACTTTGTACCCTCTCATTGTCTGTCTGATCATCCTTCCCTCTCGGAGTTTTTCAATGAACCCTGAAAGGAACAAGAGGAACGTGTATCAGTATCCTGATACCTGTCAGGTTTCCTAATATTATCCCTATTCCTAAGGTTATACCTCTTTTCGGAGGGCTCCTGTGGAGGAGATCTACCTCTGGATTGCAGATCTGTTGCCTTTAAAGTTTTGTTGTTTTTTATTGTCCCACTTCTTCTTTGTTGAAGCAGGTATCTGCTTAGAAGTGTGCTTTTCAGGACTGGCCATCAGTTGTGGTTTTAAAGCTTTCCCACCCAAACTGTCTCTGCCTAATTCTGCATACGCAGTTTCAATTATTTTTGGTAGTTCGTGCTCTTGTTCTAAAGGACTGAACTCCCTTAGGCGTTGGCGGATGGCCACTGAAGCTGCTTCTCCTTTAATATTAGCTAGTATTATGGCTGATACCTGGGCATAGTTACCTAGTAACTTCATCCCTAAGTTCAGAGCAGGCTCTGCTCCATACTCATTTTGTATTTGTCTCAATACATCTGGGACTACTGCTAATGACGGGATACCATGAGTTCTGGTATAAATGGCAGCAAAGACTGTACCCTAAGTGGTACAATCCTCTATTTTTGGTGTTATCCCCATGGGCAAGCAGATTGTTGGCATTCTGTGTTTTTCGTACAGGGTAGTATTCGGGAATACTGCCTCTAGCTGTGTTATTTTCTGAGCTACCCAGAATGGCATTTGTTCACGTTTTGTGGGCATTTTACCCATCACCGCGTGTAATGTTTGTGGTGTAATTTTAGTTGCTGTACCCTGAACTTGAGTTCCATTTGTTGCAACTATTGCTGGTTGGACTATAAGTGTCCTCATGACAAATTGAGTCAAGTTTCTGTAGATTTTAATTAATTCTTTATGTTGTGTGAGTAAGTCTCCTGGTGGCATTGTTTCAATGTCAGGATGTGGTGTGTAGGCCGCTAATATTGGCCATGTTGCCCCTTCTCTTCCGAGCGGGCCGAGTCTCACTCTTCTTCTTATATGGGGCAGGGCGCCTTTAAACCAGTACAAGTGTTCCTGGTATGTGAGCTGTACCTCAATGTCCTCAAACGGACAATATTCCGCTGGTGCATCTCCTTCAGTGTAGGAGTGAAATGTTTTTGATCTTGCATTTGCTGCTGGGAATGTAACCCACGAATAAAATACCTCTGTTCTGTTTGATTCGTGTGCCTCAATCACGAATACTACTATGCCACCCCTAGGTGTTAAACCATGCTCTAGTAGTTTCAAGGTGACTGTATTTCTAAAATTTGGTGCAATGTGTATTGCGTTTGCATCTTCCTCATCGTCTGTGAGGGGCAATGCTTGTTGCAGTGGGTCTAAGACCTGGTTAGTCATTGTTTTTAGAACACTGAAAATAGTTTTTCAAGGGAACCGAGATAAGGTGTTTTGCACAATTTTAGGAACACTGTGTCCTTCAAGCTTGATTAACCAACAGCCAATAAATAGGATTTTTTAGCCTACTCAGCTGTGGCGGAGTTTGTGCCCACCCACTCCAGACGTCTCTGGTATTTCTGAGAATAGCACGACTGAACTACTCAGATTCTACTGTTAAATAAGTACCCAACCAACGTTGGCAGCGCCATGTCGTGTAGTTCCTATATTACCTATACAGGATCTGTGCGTTTGGATAACATAAACTGTGGGATTGGTGGCAGACTGATTCCGTGCACCCCCACCAGATACGTTAGCCTGTCTGTTTTAGCTAGCTCACAGTGCCACTATAATCTCCTCTTATCAAGGAGAGAAAGATTCTGGCAACCTCAGAACATGACGATCCTGATCCCTCAGAATTGTGGAAACAATATACTACCGTTCGCTCAGTCACTCGTGCTCACTTAGTTTGTCTCAGAGAGTTACACAGAATGAACAGGCTGGGCGTTTTCAATAAGTATTCATTGAACAGTTGTTATTCTAGTGTAGAATAGATGAGCTGCAACAACCATTAGACAGTACCAGAGATATATGATTAGCAGTTCTACGAAAGTAAAGGGATGGTATAGTTCTACCATCTTGCAGAAATCATGAATATATACAAGTACATAAAACACATGATAAAAAGTGCGTACTCCTACAATGCCTCCCTAACTAGATGTACCTAAATGTACCTAGCATCTGTGTAGGTGTTATGCCAAGAATCCCTCTAGGATCTAGTCAACCCCATTACCTGAGAATGAGAATATGGGACCCGTCCTGGTCTCGAGTTGGACAGCCCGCAAGGGATGTTAGACCACTGCGAGCTGGAGTGTCTGCATGCAGGAACCTCAGCGTCTCTGGTCAGTGTGTCAGCCTGGAAGTCTCGGTCTCCTCTGTCTTTCTAAGCAAGATGTGATGTATATATACCCATAGGTCTCCCCAGGGGTCCTACCTTGCTGTGTTACTGTGTCGGCCTAAAGGATGACGTCGGGCCTGAACTTTATACAGAGATATTATAAGGAGATGTTCGTCCTTCTGTTAGTCCTGCTGTGCTTCCAAGAAGCCTCATACATAATGTATGAGATTCGAAATAGGGGGAAACCCGCGTTCTGAATGCAGTGTCGTATCTAGGTAAAAGGTCAGTCCCTAAAAACCGTTATGTATGTAATGTAGGGAAGAATATAGGTGAAAGGTTGCAATGTTACCTGCGCCTATATAGGGTACCTATATGGAATATAACAGTGCGGACGACGCCCAGCCGGGCTCCTGTAGGGAGGCCATTTTCTCTATGTATTCTGCATGCAGCCTACATAGAGAAAATGTAAAGTGCGCATGACTGGTTTGGTCGGCCCCAGAGGGCCGACCAAACAGTCAGGGCCCACAACAGTGGGCAAGCCACTCCTCCCCTACACGCCCACCCACCCGCCCCCAACCAGGCATACCCTCCCGCCCGCCCCCAACCAGGCATACCATTCTGCTTTCTCGCAGCCCGAGAAGCAGAAACATAAAATGGTATTTAAAATACCATTTTATGTTTCTGCTTCTCGCACTGCGAGAAAGCAGTGGGGCGATGCTCCTCCGCCCTAATGAAGGAGCCGCCTCTGCAACTCATATTATAGTTTAGTAGCAACAATGGAATGCAGATACATTTATTATGTAGTCACATATGTTCAGAAAATAATTGATGAATTGCCATATTCTCTGATGAACATTCGTGTTCTACGAAATTAAAAGGTTTTCCTAAAAGATTTTGAGATGTGCTTTCACTCAAATTAAATATACAAAATAAAAATTTCCCCGGTCTATCCTCTTTTTTAAGAGGCACAATGTAACAGTTTGTGGTGTTTGCAAGTTTCCCACAGAATTATGTGTTTTATGTTGTTTCTAGTCTCGGCATGATTTTTCTACCATTGGCGTTTTGCTAAAATGACAAAGATAGAAATATTTAGGCACTTTATTGCTGTGTAGTATAATTGGTTACGAAAATTATTTTAATAAAGAACACTAAAATTATAGGTTGCTCTGGGTATTCAAAAACGTTTCCTGTTCATGCATATTGACAGCTGGAATGCGTAGGTGGTTCTTAATGAGAATGTGGACGAATTGATGCTTGTTTCTACTGGCACTCATGCTTAAGAAGAAACTATGGAAACCAGTGCAGCATTATTCATTACATTTAAAGGCCTTTAAATGCCTCATCAAGAGTGACAACATGTATCAACGCTACATTTTGCTAGTTCGTAATTATGACTTTTTGTGACTTGCAATTAGGATGTCGCAAAATGCGATGTACAACAGTGTGTTTGACACTGTTTGAGATTCCCAGTAGGTCACAAATGTACCTGCCTCATCAATATCAATGAGGCAGGTCACAATTTGCGACTCATTGGGAAAGGCCAAAATCACAGGGATAGTGGCCTGCTGGGGACAGCAGGCCACTATGTCTGTGTTTGCTTTTAAATAGAGCAACGTTGTTTTTAAATGAAGCCCGTTTTCCTTAAAGGTGAACAGGATGCGTTTCAAAACGAAAAATGAAACGTTTCAGTTTCATTTTTTAAGAGCAGGCAGTGGTCAATGGGACCACTGCCTGCTCTTAAAAAAACGTTTTCACAACCATTCACAAAGGAGAAGGGGTCCCCTGGGGACTTCTTCCTGTTTGCGACTGGCTTACCACCTACTTGAAGTAGGCAGTAAACTGCGAATGTTTTGCGTCTGTATTCCATTTGTAAAACATTCATACACCCCCTGCGACTAGCTATTAGGAAGGGACACCCTTGACACTCCCCTTCCTAATCCAACTCGCAAACCCTATTTTGTGAGTCTGTAATAGGTTAGGTACTCACAAAGGGTTAGAACATGGGTACTCGCAAACATTTTTCAGGTGGCAAAATGTTTGGTCTTTGGTATGTCTGGGTCACACTGATGGTCGGGCGTTAAGTGGGTGTAGGGGAAGCGAAGCATGCACAACTAGTGGCTGAACTGAATTTCACAATGTGGAACCAGAAGACCATGGATGAATCCCGGCTTCCCCACTTGACCAAATTGTGTGATTCTGGGCAATTGTTTTATTTCAATTTCCCTCCTTTTTCTTCATTATTACACAACAGGACCTCGATATACATGATTTCAAGATGCGTGCTTTATAAAATCTCCTGTGTATGGATTTATTCACTAATGGCATTGTTGTCATGGTGGGGGGGAGTGGGAGAGCATGACTGTTTCTAAATTCATGTTTTAAAACTATCACTTTTTAAAAAAATACTTCTGAATGCACTGCTAAAATCTGATTTACTAAGGTGAAACAGTTCTGCAGGTTAATGAAATACACTTTATGAATTCTGAAGAGCCTATCATATTTTTACAGGTTTGCTGTCTTTAAAGATGTAGGTGTTCCTAAAGTTAAGGGGTGAGGAACACCCTAGTTACTTCCTTTCTTTAACTGTAATTAACCTTTAAATAAATACTGGCTGTTTATTTAAAATGTTTTTAATGCCTGTGCTGAGTCAAGTAAAAAGCAGCCCAGTGCTGCTGTTGCCTAGAGGCCGCATGCGGCCCCTGGGCCGTACTTTGAGTATCACTGGGTTAGTACATGTCTAAAGGCTATTTAGCAGTCGCAAATTGCCCAATTCCCCATTTGCGACAGCTAAAACCTTTTGTACATGTGGCCCTAAATGAATTCAGCAAAAATTCTTCTTGGTTTGCAAATCTGTGGGATGTGTCTAGATTTGCAAGGCTAAACTATTATTAAACAAGAATATTTTTGTATTCTTTCAAGTAGCTTACATCTGGATGATAAATGAAGTTAGCCATTTGACAGCAGCCAGGGAAACAGATGAAAAGTCCCTCACAGTGGGCGGGAGCATTTGTAATGCTTCCACCCGCTGGGAGCAGACTTATTGTTTGCTCTCACTTGGCAGGAGCTTTAAATTGCCCCCGTCAAGTGAGAGCAAACAGAGGTTTCCCTGCCCCCACCAGTGCAGGTAGGGAAACCACTATGTCCCGAGGGTGGGCACCTCGGGACATAGCACGAGCCGGCCCTATGGGCTTGGCTGTCCCCAGGACCAATAATGGCTCCAGGAGAGGGTCCGCATGACCACCCGCATTCTAAAAGTGCATGGCCTGTCTCTGGGGAGGTTGGCATTCACCGGGGCTGAATATGGCCCAGGAGGGGGAATGGGCGGCCGCCTTCCTGCTTTTAGCAATTGGCTGTTCCCCGGGAGGTAGTGGTCCCCGGGGCCAAATACGGCCCGGGAGGGGGCCACACGGACCCCCACCCCTTTTAGCATTCGGCCTAGTCCCGAGGAGGTGGTGGTCCCTGGGGCCGAAAATGGCCGAGGAGGGGGGGCCACGTAGTCCCCTTTCAGCTGAATTTTTCGGCCGGGCCCGGGGAGGGGGCAAAATCGGCCTGTGGAGGGGGGCAACGCACAACCCCCTCCACCCATTATAATAAAAAATAAACCCCTCTGGACCCAGAGCACCCGGGGGGGCATATAGAAAACAAGCGCAGGAGACTGCACTTGTTTTTTTTTTTCACTTTTGCAGCCGATTCGCAGATCCACTGCAATGTCACAACAAAATTGAAAAAAAAATGATTTTGGTCCCCAGCGGGATCCCTATGAGACCCCACCACCAGGCCTAGAAGGTCAGGGTATTTCTACCCCATCCCCTTGTCTTTTTTTAAAATGTTTTTTCTTGGGACTTGGCTGAGTACAAATCCCAAGATGGCTGCCAACACTTCCTGATTATCTGATTATGTATGTTGCTAATCCTATCTAAGGTTTCCCCTTGGTCCATTACCAGATCCAGGCTACTTGTTTATAAATTGCCCCAACTAGCTCTTTGGATTGAGTCATGACACTCCACTTAACTCTGCACCGATTATTAGTCAGTCTCAGACTTCTATCGAATAGCTCAATGCAGTCAGCTTGGCTGGTGCGAGCTGAAATCCCAACAGCAAGGATAGAGCATTGTGATCACTATCTAGTCAGGGTATTGCGGTCATGTCAATTAAGTTTGGACACATCCTTTCATCCACCAGTATATAGTCAATAAGACTAGTGTGGAGGCGGGAAATAATTAGGAACACATCTTGACTATCTCGTCTGGTTCCAAAAC
Source organism: Calotriton arnoldi (assembly GCA_963921515.1). Lineage (NCBI taxonomy): Eukaryota > Metazoa > Chordata > Amphibia > Caudata > Salamandridae > Calotriton > Calotriton arnoldi. The sequence continues at coordinate 1,278,618 of CAWUFW010005184.1, read as the reverse complement.
CACTCTGTCCACTCGTAGACAAATAACCAGGTAGCCGGAGGAAAAGTATAACAAGCAATATTTATTATACACTCGAGTGGGCACAGGTCCGTACAGCCTCCAGGGAGGATGTATAGGAGTAAGCTGACGTAAGGTATCTGAGGGCTACATTTATAGTAGTGAACATGTTCTTATCAGTATCAGACACTGCAGCCTTGAAAGGGGCAGAGCGCTCTCGAGACTAAGGCGCAGCTGGGTTGTCTCACATGAGTGACATGATTTACAAGAAATGTTAAGACATAACTTTCGGTTAGCCAAGAACAGCAACCCAGTAAGCAACAAAATGCACAAAACAGATGTACATTGAAGACTTGGCATACAAAATGGAGGAGCAAATGCTCAAACTAAATGCGGCTTATAGCATATTTTCTAACACTACTACTTTGGATGCGGTTGAAGGTGTGATTTCCCTCCCTATCAGAAATAGTTCTTCCATTACAGGCTCGTAGGCCCTGATTAAGTGTTAATGCATTTAATTGGAGTGCCAGGGGGTCCATTTCTTAATCAGTGGATTACTAATTCTGACATTGGCCACACTCTATCTTCCTCATGGGTGAGAGCTTCACTATAAGCATCAAGCGGTTCGAATTGACAATTAAAGTCTCCGCCCATGATTTTTAATACCCCAACCGGTAGTGCTGCCAAGTGGGAGTTCAGCAACTCTAAAACCAGGGATTCAGCTTTATTCCCCGCTGGTCTGCAATACACATTATAAACGTTGTAAACTACCTTATGAGGAAATGTCAAACTAATACACAGAATATCTGGAGAACCCATCTTAACTCCCTTGGCCACAAAAGTAAGCATGGCACTAACCCATATCGTAAGTAGCCCTGATGGCCTGCCCTTTCCCGTTGTTTGAGCTTCCTGGTTGAAGTTTACAAAGGCCATACAAAACACGGGCTTCAAAGACCTAGTCTCTTGAAAGAGACAAAGATCATACATGTCTATAAATTGACACCATTCTGGGAGGTTTGGTTTGGATGCTGGCCCTGCTGCGTTCCATGAAACTAGCTTAGTGGGGGAGAGATGTGACTTATGACAGCATCCCCATCATTGCATGGACCGGGTGGCATGCCCCAGGTCTCTATTGATTCATCCAGAGTGGGTGGAGTAGCAATGTCCCTAGGTTGTCAATCTCTTCATGCTGTTAGCGGGACCAGATCAAGGTTTTGCTATTAACTTGTGACTAGGATGTTCTCATTGATTTTGCTTTTCTGACCCTGCAGGGGCTATTCTATCAGTAGTGGCTGCTACGGGGCTGTGGTGGGGTTAAAAAAACAAAATCCACTTACCTGCCAGCTGCCGCCTCTCCTCCATCCGACACAGGAAATAGGAAGCACACAGGCCCCCAGACTCCCCTAGCCAATCATGACACTGCTGTCACCAGCATAACAGCAATGTCGTGATTGGTCTGAGCACCGTGGTTTTGGCCCTCAGACAGGGACAGGGAGCATGTTCTCCACCAGGGTGGAGAATATGCTAAGTGCGAATGGCTGTTTGGCCGACCAAACCGACATGCGCACTAAGAAAGTGCCCACCACTCCTCTCCCTGCTCTGTGGGCAGCCCATCCCCGCCCTGCCCGCACCTAAACACAGCCAGTTCGGAAAAATAAAATGGTAATAACGTGGTGTTATTATCATTTTATTTTTCCTGTAGGGCAATGCTCCTCCGCCTTAGCGGAGAAGCCGCCATTATATTATATATATATACATACCCAGACAACTCTATGGAGTGATTAGTGACCGGTAGCCTTGTTTCTGCTCTTCCTGGTGTACTAACATATTCAAGGCTAGTCTTGGACCCGATTTTTTGTGCATGCCTTACTCTGCGGTCACAAAGATTAACATTGGTCTACCACTCCCTCCTAGCACCCTGATAAGTAGTACTTCTAACACTGCTCTCTGTTATGCTGGAATTAGACACAAAAATCTAGGTATCACAGGTCAGTCAGTTCACACCTGCTAGAGCATCGAAACGGTTTAAGATGGGGACTCTGTTTACATCATGATTACTTAGGGGGGTGGGAGACACAATCTTGTTTCTGTAAAGTAAAGTCCAGCCGGGAATAGTGGCTTGGTATATAAAAATATCCTAATGGCAATAAATCAATAGTCGACCCGGCTATCTGTTTGCTCAGTTGACCAAAGAGCAGGCTCTGCACTACCAATGGGGATCTAAAATTAATAATGACACAGTCACCAAGCAGTCCACCTGCCCTGGGCCAATCCATCTCACCCTAGGAGTCAGTAGGATGATTTTTGCCCGAGAAAAGGGAAAGTCCCTATACCGTGTGAGCCAGTTCAGTGTTTTATTGGTGAGTTCTTCATATAATTCCCTTTGGCCATCGCGCAGAGAGGGGACTCCAGATAATATTGCCACATAAGGAGCAAGATGCAGGTGAAAGATTAATTACAGGGTGGCTGTAGCTTCGGGGGGTCCAGGTGCCCCAGGAAGTAACTTTGCAGCTTTTTGGCCCCACCTGATGGCTCACATTTTCACCTTGAGGTGGACAGGGGGCTGGGCAGTTACGACTCTGATTGAAAGTTGGGATTATAGGGACTGGGTGATGGCTATCTGACATGGTACTGGAAAGTACCGCAGATCCTATGACAGACGGGGGGTTACATTGACCAGGCATCTGACCCTGGCTATCCCTAGGGGGCCATCCTTAAGGCTTGAGTAGCTAAAGTCTGGGATTGCTTAATAGTTTTTAAAGTCTGTGTAGGTTCCACAGCGTACTGGCATTTCTTTGGCGAGAGTAGTCCCTGAGTCTCACCATTGAACAACTTACATGTCTGTTGTTGAGTAATGAGCAAGATGGAAACTATGGAACCAAAGGCATTTTTTTAAATTAATCTCTGCCTACCCTTGTGACAAATTGTGCACTCTTGAGTAATCACTTTTTCAATATATTTCTCTACTCTTTTTTAACAGAGCTAGGAAAAGCTTAAATTAAACTAAATACTGGTAATAAGTATGTGAACAAAAAACAGGTCTGGATCCCAATAGTCATTTCAGTTTACCCATGCGGGAGAGAACAACCAGTCTCATAGTCCAGTCACTAAAATATGGTATAGTGAGAAAGATATGAATATTGAAACAGGGAGTCCTGCACTGTGGTATTGGTACTCCTGCTTTACCAAATTGTTTGATGATAGTCAAATCATATCTTTCATAAGCCTTTGCCCCCTTAATTGCCATTATATGATAGAGGTGGGGGAGCCACTAAAGGCTTGAGCCAAACTTGAGGGAGAGGCTAGGCTCTGGTTTAGCGCAAGGGTCTCTTGGATCATCGAGTCCAAAACAAACTGAGCCTTAATGCAGCTTTTGCCACCCCTGCTTTAACCTCATGCGCCAAGAATTGAAGACAAAACATTAGCTTTTGATGTAGGGAAAGAGATACCCACTTAGTGAATGAATTGCAGAGTGTGAAACCAGAAAACCTGGGATCAATCCTGGCTTCCCTACTGGACCAAACTGTGTGATCCTAGACAATCTTCATTATCACTTATGAGAGCACCTTAAAATACATGAGTTCAGAGTGTGCACTGTGCAAAACCCTCTCTTGTGTGTGATTTAATAAAATATAATATTGTTCCATGTATAATAACAACTTACGGCACCAGAGGGTGCACATGACTAATGACTTGCTTCTTGATTCACTAATGCCACTGGAGACAGAGATGGAGGAGTTCATATTTGAAAAATATTGTCATAATACCCCTCAATGCAGTGACTTTATTTGATGTACCAAGGTGAAACACCTTACGTTGGAGAAATATAAATGTTTTAATTTTGAAGAGACTATCATATTTTTTCATTTTTGTTGCACAATGTCTTTAAAAATAAAGATGTTCCTAACAGTAAGTGGCGCAGGATACCTTCTTTGTTTATTTTCCTATACTTCATTAACATGTAAATAAATACTTGCCCATTTGACAGCTTTCTGAATGTTGGTGCTTAGTACAGTAAACACCACCCAGTGTTGCTGTTCACCTTAGGGCTAAATGTAAAGGAAATGAGGTCCTCAAGCAGCCGCCGGGCCGTACTTTGAGTATCCTTACCTTAGCCTCTCATTAAGGCACAGCGCTGTACACAGTGGCGGCTCCTCTGCTATGGCGGAGGAGTGTCGCCCCACTGCTTTCAAGCAGTGTGAGATGCAAAATCATAAAATGATAATAACTTTCAGTTATTATCATTTTATGAGTTTTGAGCTGCTTTGGGGGTGGGTTTAGTGGGCGATGCTGCTTTGCGAGCTGGGCAGTGGAGGAGTGGTTTGCCCACTCCTGAGTGCGCAATGACTGTTTGGTCGGCCCTCTGGGGTCGCCCAAAACAGTCATGCGCACTTTCCTCTTCTCCATGCAGGCTGCATTACAGCCTGCATGGAGAACATGCCCACCCCTTCAGCCCCTGGCTGAGTGCCGTCTTACAGTGCTCAGACCAATCACAACGCTGCATTGCAGCGTTGTCATTGGCTTATGGCAGGGAGCCTGGCTGCCTGCTTCTTGTTCCTGTGTCAGAAGCAGGAGAGCAGGAGCAGAGAAGACGCGGAACCCGGTGGCGGAAAGTAGGTGAATTTTTTTTTCTCCCTTCGCCCAGCAATTGCGACCTCCCCTGCGCCCACCCCGTGTGATCCCCCTGTGCCCACCCCCCACGTGATCCCCCTGCACCCACCCCCCTGCGATCCCCCAGCACCCACCTCCGTGCGATCCCCCTGCGCCCACCCCCTGCGATCCCCCTGCGCCCACCCGCCACACGATCCTCCTGCGCCCACCCCCACACGATCCTCCTGCGCCCACCCCCTGCGTGATCCCCCTTGCACCCACCCCTGCGCGATCCCCTTGCACCCACCCCCTGCGCGATCCCCTGCACCCACCCCCTGTGCCCATCCCCATGCCCACCCCCCCACGCGATCCCCCCTGCACCCACCCCTGCACGATCCCCCCTGCACCCACCACTGCACGATCCCCCCTGCACCCAACCCCCACGTGATCCCCCTGCGCCCACCCCCCACGCGATCCCCCCTGCGCCCACCCACCCCGTGATCCCCCCTGCGCCCACCCACCCCGTGATCCCCCTGCGCCCACCCACCCCGTGATCCCCCCTGCACCCACCCCCCCCAGGCAATCCCCCCTGCGCCCACCCCCGCGCAATCCCCCCTGTGCCCACCCCCTGCATGATCTCCCCTGCGCCCACCCTCCCACGGGATCCCCCCCCCTGCACCCACCCTCCCGCGCGATCCCCCCTGCGCCCACCCTCCCGCGCGAACCCCCTGCGCCCACCCTCCCGCGCGAACCCCCTGCGCCCACCCTCCTGCGCGAACCCCCTGCGCCCACCCTCCCGCGCGAACCCCCTGCGCCCACCCTCCCGCGCGAACCCTCCCGCGCGAACCCCCCTGCGCCCACCCTCCCGCGCGAACCCCCCGCGCGAACCCCCCTGCGCCCACCCTCCCGCGCGAACCCCCTGCGCCCACCCTCCCGCGCGAACCCCCTGCGCCCACCCTCCCGCGCGAACCCCCTGCGCCCACCCTCCCGCGCGAACCCCCTGCGCCCACCCTCCCGCGCGAACACCCCTGCGCCCACCCTCCCGCGCGAACCCCCTGCGCCCACCCTCCCGCGCGAACCCCCTGCGCCCACCCTCCCGCGCGAACCCCCCTGCGCCCACCCTCCCGCGCGAACCCCCTGCGCCCACCCTCCCACGCGAACCCCCCTGCGCCCACCCTCCCGCGTGATCCCCCTGCGCCATCCCCCTGCGCCCACCCTCCCGCGCGATCCCCCCTGCGCCCACCCTCCCGCGCGATCCCCCCTGCGCCCACCCTCCCGCGCGATCCCCCTGCGCCCACCCTCCCGCGCGATCCCCCTGCGCCCACCCTCCCGCGCGATCCCCCTGCGCCCACCCTCCCGCGCGATCCCCCTGCGCCCACCCTCCCGCGCGATCCCCCTGCGCCCACCCTCCCGCGCGATCCCCCCTGCGCCCACCCCCGCGCGATCCCCCTGTGCCCACCATCGCGCGATCCCCCTGTGCCCACCATCGCGCGATCCCCCTGTGCCCACCATCGCGCGATCCCCCTGTGCCCACCATCGCGCGATCCCCCTGTGCCCACCATCGCGCGATCCCCCTGTGCCCACCATCGCGCGATCCCCCTGTGCCCACCATCGCGCGATCCCCCTGTGCCCACCATCGCGCGATCCCCCTGTGCCCACCATCGCGCGATCCCCCTGTGCCCACCATCGCGCGATCCCCCTGTGCCCACCATCGCGCGATCCCCCTGTGCCCACCATCGCGCGATCCCCCCTGTGCCCACCATCGCGCGATCCCCCCTGTGCCCCCATCGCGCGATCCCCCTGTGCCCCCATCGCGCGATCCCCCTGTGCCCCCCATCGCGCGATCCCCCTGTGCCCCCCATCGCGCGATCCCCCTGTGCCCCCATCGCGCGATCCCCCTGTGCCCCCCATCGCGCGATCCCCCTGTGCTCCCCATCGCGCGATCCCCCCTGTGCCCCCATCGCGCGATCCCCCCTGTGCCCCCATCGCGCGATCCCCCTGTGCCCCCCATCGCGCGATCCCCCTGTGCCCCCCATCGCGCGATCCCCCTGTGCCCCCCCATCGCGCGATCCCCCTGTGCCCCCATCGCGCGATCCCCCCTGTGCCCCCATCGCGCGATCCCCCTGTGCCCCCATCGCGCGATCCCCCCTGTGCCCCCCATCGCGCGATCCCCCTGTGCCCCCCATCGCGCGATCCCCCTGTGCCCCCCATCGCGCGATCCCCCTGTGCCCCCCATCGCGCGATCCCCCTGTGCCCCCCATCGCGCGATCCCCCTGTGCCCCCATCGCGCGATCCCCCCTGTGCCCCCCATCGCGCGATCCCCCTGTGCCCCCCATCGCGCGATCCCCCTGTGCCCCCATCGCGCGATCCCCCTGTGCCCCCATCGCGCGATCCCCCTGTGCCCCCCATCGCGCGATCCCCCTGTGCCCCCATCGCGCGATCCCCCTGTGCCCCCCATCGCGCGATCCCCCTGTGCCCACCATCGCGCGATCCCCCTGTGCCCACCATCGCGCGATCCCCCTGTGCCCACCATCGCGCGATCCCCCCTGTGCCCACCATCGCGCGATCCCCCTGTGCCCCCCATCGCGCGATCCCCCCTGTGCCCACCATCGCGCGATCCCCCCTGTGCCCACCATCGCGCGATCCCCCTGTGCCCACCATCGCGCGATCCCCCTGTGCCCACCATCGCGCGATCCCCCTGTGCCCACCATCGCGCGATCCCCCCTGTGCCCACCATCGCGCGATCCCCCCTGTGCCCACCATCGCGCGATCCCCCCTGTGCCCACCATCGCGCGATCCCCCTGTGCCCACCATCGCGCGATCCCCCTGTGCCCACCATCGCGCGATCCCCCTGTGCCCACCATCGCGCGATCCCCCCTGTGCCCACCATCGCGCGATCCCCCCTGTGCCCACCATCGCGCGATCCCCCCTGTGCCCACCCGCGCGATCCCCCCGTGCCCACCCGCGCGATCCCCCCCGTGCCCACCCGCGCGATCCCCCCGTGCCCACCCGCGCGATCCCCCCCGTGCCCACCCGCGCGATCCCCCCCCCCGTGCCCACCCGCGCGATCCCCCTTTGCACCCAACCCCGCGCCATCCCCCTGCGCCCACCCCCGTGCCCACCCCCGCGCGATCCCCCGCGCCCACCCCCGCGCCCACCCCCGCGCCCACCCCCGCGCCCACCCCCGCGCCCACCCCCACTCCCACCCCCGCGCGATCCCCCGCGCCCACCCCCGCGCGATCCCCCCGCGCCCACCCCGCGCGATCACACCCCCCCTGTGCCCACCCCGCGCGATCCCCCCTGTGCCCCCACAGTGCACGATCCCCCTGTGCCTACCCCCGCGCGATCCCCCCTGTGCCTACCCCCGCGCGATCCCCCTGTGCCTACCCCCGCGCGATCCCCCCTGTGCCTACCCCGCGCGATCCCCCCTGTGCCCACCCCCGCGCGATCCCCCCTGTGCCCACCACCGCGCGATCCCCCTGTGCCCATCACCGCGCGATCCCCCCTGTGCCCAGCACCGCGCGATCCCTCCCTGCGCGATCCCCCCCTGTGCCCACCCCCGCGCGATCCCCCTGTGCCCACCCCCGCGCGATCCCCCTGTGCCCCCACAGTGCGCGATCCCCCCCTGTGCCTACCCCCGCGCGATCCCCCCCCTGTGCCTACCCCCGCGCGATCCCCCCTGTGCCCACCCCCGCGCGATCCCCCTGTGCCCACCCCCGCGCGATCCCCCTGTGCCCACCCCCGCGCGATCCCCCCTGTGCCCATCACCGCGCCATCCCTCCCTGCGCGATCCCCCTGTGCCCACCCCCGCGCGATCCCACCCTGGGCCCACCCCCGCGCGATCCCCCCTGTGCCTACCCTTGCGCGATCCCCCTGTGCCTACCCTTGCGCGATCCCCCCTGTGCCTACCCCAGCGCGATCCCCCTGTGCCTACCCCGCGCGATCCCCCCTGTGCCTACCCCCGCGCGATCCCCCTGTGCCTACCCCGCGCGATCCCCCCTGTGCCTACCCCAGCGCGATCCCCCCTGTGCCTACCCCAGCGCGATCCCCCCTGTGCCTACCCCAGCGCGATCCCCCCCTGTGCCCACCCCAGCGCGATCCCCCCCTGTGCCCACCCCAGCGCGATCCCCCCTGTGCCCACCCCAGCGCGATCCCCCCTGTGCCCACCCCAGCGCGATCCCCCCTGTGCCCACCCCAGCGCGATCCCCCTGTGCCCACCCCAGCGCGATCCCCCTGTGCCCACCCCCGCGCGATCCCCCTGTGCCCAACCCCGCGCGATCCCCCCTGTGCCCAACCCTGCGCGATCCCCCCTGTGCCCAACCCTGCGCGATCCCCCTGTGCCCACCCCCGTGCGATCCCCCCTGTGCCCACCCCCGCGCGATCCCCCCCCTGTGCCCACCCCCGCGCGATCCCCCTGTGCCCACCCCCGCGCGATCCCCCTGTGCCCACCCCGCGCGATCCCCCTGTGCCCACCCCCGCGCGATCCCCCCTGTGCCCACCCCGCGCGATCCCCCCTGTGCCCACCCCGCGCGATCCCCCCTGTGCCCACCCCCGCGCGATCCCCCTGTGCCCACCCCGCGCGATCCCCCCTGTGCCCACCCCCGCGCGATCCCCCCTGTGCTCACCCCCGCGCGATCCCCCCTGTGCCCACCCCCGCGCGATCCCCCCTGTGCCCACCCCGCGCGATCCCCCCCTGTGCCCACCCCCGCGCGATCCCCCTGTGCCCACCCCCGCGCGATCCCCCCTGTGCCCACCCCCGCGCGATCCCCCCTGTGCCCACCCCCGCGCGATCCCCCCTGTGCCCACCCCCGCGCGATCCCCCTGTGCCCACCCCCGCGCGATCCCCCCTGTGCCCACCCCCGCGCGATCCCCCTGTGCCCACCCCGCGCGATCCCCCCTGTGCCCACCCCCGCGCGATCCCCCTGTGCCCACCCCCGCGCGATCCCCCCTGTGCCCACCCCGCGCGATCCCCCCTGTGCCCACCCCGCGCGATCCCCCCCTGTGCCCACCCCGCGCGATCCCCCCCTGTGCCCACCCCCGCGCGATCCCCCCTGTGCCCACCCCCGCGCGATCCCCCCCTGTGCCCACCCCCGCGCGATCCCCCCTGTGCCCACCCCGCGCGATCCCCCCTGTGCCCACCCCGCGCGATCCCCCCTGTGCCCACCCCGCGCGATCCCCCCTGTGCCCACCCCGCGCGATCCCCCCTGTGCCCACCCCGCGCGATCCCCCCCTGTGCCCACCCCGCGCGATCCCCCCTGTGCCCACCCCCGCGCGATCCCCCCCTGTGCCCACCCCCGCGCGATCCCCCCTGTGCCCACCCCCGCGCGATCCCCCTGTGCCCACCCCCGCGCGATCCCCCCTGTGCCCACCCCGCGCGATCCCCCCTGTGCCCACCCCCGCGCGATCCCCCCTGTGCCCACCCCCGCGCGATCCCCCTGTGCCCACCCCCGCGCGATCCCCCTGTGCCCACCCCCGCGCGATCCCCCTGTGCCCACCCCCGCGCGATCCCCCCTGTGCCCACCCCCGCGCGATCCCCCCCTGTGCCCACCCCCGCGCGATCCCCCCCTGTGCCCACCCCCGCGCGATCCCCCTGTGCCCACCCCCGCGCGATCCCCCCCTGTGCCCACCCCGCGCGATCCCCCCTGTGCCCACCCCCGCGCGATCCCCCCTGTGCCCACCCCCGCGCGATCCCCCCCTGTGCCCACCCCGCGCGATCCCCCCTGTGCCCACCCCGCGCGATCCCCCCCTGTGCCCACCCCCGCGCGATCCCCCCTGTGCCCACCCCGCGCGATGCCCCCCTGTGCCCACCCCCGCGCGATGCCCCCCTGTGCCCACCCCCGCGATCCCCCCTGTGCCCACCCCGCGCGATCCCCCCTGTGCCCACCCCCGCGCGATCCCCCCTGTGCCCACCCCCGCGCGATCCCCCCTGTGCCCACCCCCGCGCGATCCCCCTGTGCCCACCCCGCGCGATCCCCCCTGTGCCCACCCCCGCGCGATCCCCCTGTGCCCACCCCGCGCGATCCCCCCTGTGCCCACCCCCGCGCGATCCCCCTGTGCCCACCCCGCGCGATCCCCCTGTGCCCACCCCCGCGCGATCCCCCCTGTGCCCACCCCGCGCGATCCCCCCTGTGCCCACCCCGCGCGATCCCCCCGTGCCCACCCCGCGCGCGATCCCCCCGTGCCCAGCCCCGCGCGATCCCCCGTGCCCAGCCCCGCGCGATCCCCCCGTGCCCAGCCCCGCGCGATCCCCCCGTGCCCAGCCCCGCGCGATCCCCCCGTGCCCAGCCCCGCGCGATCCCCCCGTGCCCAGCCCCGCGCGATCCCCCCGTGCCCAGCCCCGCGCGATCCCCCCGTGCCCAGCCCCGCGCGATCCCCCCGTGCCCAGCCCCGCGCGATCCCCCCGTGCCCAGCCCCGCGCGATCCCCCCCGTGCCCAGCCCCGCGCGATCCCCCCCCGTGCCCAGCCCCGCGCGATCCCCCCCCGTGCCCAGCCCCCGCGATCCCCCCGTGCCCACCCCGCGCGATCCCCCTTGTACCCACCCCGCGCGATCCCCCTTGTACCCACCCCGCGCGATCCCCCTTGTACCCACCCCGCGCGATCCCCCTTGTACCCACCCCGCGCGATCCCCCTTGTACCCACCCCCGCGCGATCCCCCTTGTACCCACCCCCGCGCGATCCCCCTTGTGCCCACCCCCGCGCGATCCCCTTGTGCCCACCCCCGCGCGATCCCCTTGTGCCCACCCCGCGCGATCCCCTTGTGCCCACCCCCGCGCGATCCCCCTTGTGCCCACCCCCGCGCGATCCCCCTTGTGCCCACCCCCGCGCGATCCCCCTTGTGCCCACCCCGCGCGATCCCCTTGTGCCCACCCCCGCGCGATCCCTCTTGGGCCCACCCCGCGATCCCCCTTGCGCCCACCCCCGCGCGATCCCCCTGCGCCCACCCCCGCGCGATCCCCCTGCGCCCACCCCCGCGCGATCCCCCTGCGCCCACCCGCGCGCGATCCCCCTGCGCCCACCCCCGCGCGATCCCCCTGCGCCCACCCCGCGCGATCCCCCTGCACCCACCCCGCGCGATCCCCCTGCACCCACCCCCGCGCGATCCCCCTGCACCCACCCCCGCGCGATCCCCTGCACCCACCCCCGCGCGATCCCCCTGCACCCACCCCCGCGCCATCCCCCTGCACCCACCCCCCGCGCCATCCCCCTGCACCCACCCCTTGCGCCATCCCGCCGCGTCATCCCCCCGAGCCATTCCCCCGCGCCCACCCCGTGCGATCCCCCCGCGCCCACCCCGTGCGATCCCCCCGCGCCCACCCCCACGCGATCCCCGCACCCACCCCCAGACCCACCAGCACCCACCCCCCACGCGATCCCCTGCGCCCACCCCCCACGCGATCCCCTGCGCCCACCCCCCCGTGATCCCCTGCGCCCACCCCCACGTGATCCCCGCGCCCACCCCGATCCCCTGCGCCCACCCCCGCGCGATCCCCTGCGCCCACCCCCGCGCGATCCCCTGCGCCCACCCCCGCGGGATCCCCTGCGCCCACCCCCGCGCGATCCCCTGCGCCCACCCCTGCGCGATCCCCTGCGCCCACCCCCGCGCGATCCCCCTGCGCCCACCCCCCCGCGATCCCCCTGCGCCCACCCCCGCGCGATCCCCTGCGCCCACCCCCCGCGCGATCCCCCTGCGCCCACCCCCACACCCCAGCGCCCACCCCCATACCCAGGCGCCACCACCCACCCCCGCGCGATCCCCTGCGCCCACCCCCGCGCCACCCCCGCGCGGTCCCCTGCGCCCACCCCGCGCGGTCCCCTGCGCCCACCCCGCGCAGTCCCCTGCGCCCACCCCGCGCGATCCCCTGCGCCCACCCCCGCGCGATCCCCCTGCGCCCACCCCCGCGCGATCCCCTGCGCCCACCCCCACACCCCAGCGCCCACCCCCATACCCAGGCGCCACCACCCACCCCCGCGCGATCCTCTGCGCCCACCCCCCGCGCGATCCTCTGCGCCCACCCCCGCGCGATCCTCTGCGCCCCACCCCGCGCGGTCCCCTGCGCCCACCCCCGCGCGATCCCCTGCGCCCACCCCCGCGCGATCCCCTGCGCCCACCCCCACGCGATCCCCTGCGCCCACCCCCGCGCGATCCCCTGCGCCCACCCCCGCGTGATCCCCGCGCGATCCCCTGCGCCCACCCCCGCGCGATCCCCTGCGCCCACCCCCGCGCGATCCCCTGCACCCACCCCCGCGCGATCCCCTGCACCCACCCCCGCGGGATCCCCTGCGCCCACCCCCGCGCGATCCCCTGCGCCCACCCCCACGCGATCCCCTGCGCCCACCCCCGCGCGATCCCCTGCGCCCACCCCCGCGCGATCCCCTGCGCCCACCCCCGCGCGATCCCCCTGCGCCCACCCCCGCGCGATCCCCCTGCGCCCACCCCCGCGCGATCCCCCTGCGCCCACCCCCACACCCCAGCGCCCACCCCCATACCCAGGCGCCACCACCCACCCCCGCGCGATCCCCTGCGCCCACCCCCGCACCCACCCCCGCGCGGTCCCCTGCGCCCACCCCCGCGCGGTCCCCTGCGCCCACCCCCGCGCAGTCCCCTGCGCCCACCCCCGCGCGATCCCCTGCGCCCACCCCGCGCGATCCCCTGCGCCCACCCCCGCGCGATCCCCCTGCGCCCACCCCCCACACCCCAGCGCCCACCCCCATACCCAGGCGCCACCACCCACCCCCGCGCGATCCTCTGCGCCCACCCCCACGCGGTCCCCTGCGCCCACCCCCGCGCGATCCCCTGCGCCCACCCCGCGCGATCCCCTGCGCCCACCCCCGCGCGATCCCCTGCGCCCACCCCCGCGCGATCCCCTGCGCCCACCCCCGCGCGATCCCCTGCGCCCACCCCCACGCGATCCCCTGCGCCCACCCCCGCGTGATCCCCCGCGCGATCCCCTGCGCCCACCCCCGCGCGATCCCCTGCACCCACCCCCGCGCGATCCCCTGCGCCCACCCCGCGCGATCCCCTGCGCCCACCCCCGCGCGATCCCCTGCGCCCACCCCCGCGCGATCCCCTGCGCCCACCCCGCGCGATCCCCTGCGCCCACCCCCGCGTGATCCCCTGCGCCCACCCCGCGCGATCCCCTGCGCCCACCCCACGCGATCCCCTGCGCCCACCCCGCGCGATCCCCTGCACCCACCCCTGTGCCCACCCCTGCGCCCTCCACCGCGCCCACCCTTGCGCCCACCCTTGCGCCCACCCTTTGCGCCCACCCTTCGCGCCCACCCTTCGCGCCCACCCTTTGCGCCCACCCTTCGCGCCCACCCTTTGCGCCCACCCTTTGCGCCCACCCTTCGCGCCCACCCTTTGCGCCCACCCTTTGCGCCCACCCTTCGCGCCCACCCTTCGTGCCCACCCCCACGCGGTCCCCCGCGCGCTCCCCCGCACCCACGCTGCGCGCGCTCCCCCGCGCGCTATCCCCCGTGCCAAACCCCGCACCCACCCCTGTGCCCACCCGGCGCACACCCCCGTGCGCCCAACCCCCGTGCCCAACCCCCACACCCAACCCCTGCACCCAACCTGCACCCAACCCACGCCCGCACCCACCCCGCGTGAACCCCTGCACCCACCCCCTGCGCCCACCCCCGCGCCCACCCCCATGCGATCCGCGCACCCACCTGCGATCCCCCACGTGATCCCCCGCGCCCACCCCCGCGCGCGATCCCCACACCCACCCCCGCGCGATCTCCTGCGCCCACCCCCTCGCGTGATCCCCTGCACCTACCCCCCCCGCGCGATCCCCTGCACCCCATGCCACGACTGGCTGTACACTAATTGCCCTTGTGCGCTCATTTGTTTCACTTTGCTGTCATGAGAACATGTTGGATTTATAGCGTTTTGCACAAAGTAAATATGAGTGTATGCATAGGCTTTTTTAAAGATGCAATGACAAAATAGGCTCTTTGGCAAAATTATTTACTACTACAATATTTTGTTGCTGATGTCTTTTAATTTCACAACTTACAACACAACATTCATCTTCTTACTTCTTTTCAAACTTCTCTTCTTTGAGGGATCAGCTTAATTCTGTTAATGCAATATCTTCAGCAGAAGAACCCTACTCCTAGTTTCCATATTAATTTAGGTCAAGAATTTTCTTTATTGTGTAAGTTTCTTTCTACAACACTTTGGGACAATTCACACATGTGTGGAAAACTACTACCAAGAACGTCTTCTATCAAAAAGCTGTATCTTTTGTATGGAGTGTGTGTGACATGATAAAGCTAATTTGCCCAGTTAAAGCAAATGTTGAGGCCAGACACTTCCCTATTTTATTTTCGAAATAGTTTGTGATAAATCGACATCATGATGTGGGGTATGGAACCAGCGTCGCCTCTTCTTGGCCTTGTGACTTTGTCCTCTTTCTGCCAAAAGAGGGCCCATAAGTGGGTATTTTCCCTCAGAGGCTCACTAACAGGTAAATGCCCTTGCAAGGTTGTCATGGAGCATGAAAGTATATAAGTGGGTGGGTGTTTGTTGAACTTTCATGAGTGATGATGAATACAAAAGGCAATAAAATATGTTTTTAAAAAAATAAGTGGGTGGGTGTTGCAAACTTGCCCTCTGGTGTTTAGTCTTCAATGCTCATTTGATCCATGTTCTCCCACCCATGTGTCCCCTGCTGTTTGTGATTACATTGCACATGTTTGCATATTCTAGTGTTATTCAGCTGTATTATGGTGTTTTTCAAGACTGCTTGGCATTAACATGGCATTATTTTTTTAATTGAAGTAGACCCATTGTAACTTATCCTTGTCGATGTGGGCGTTCTGGGCTGGATTGTCATTTGGGTGATTTGCAGACCGTTGCCTGCTTTACTAGATCCACCCCAGGATGCTCTGGCTTTGGTGCATTTGCTGCAATGATGCGGATGGGCTATTGTGTCATAACGTAAAATTACTGGGACCCTCTGCAGAGTCATGTGGGCCCTGAGTTTCCTATGTCTTCCAGCTATTCGTTTACATTCAGTTGAATTGGGTCAGAGTCTGGGCCCCTGCAGTGTTGGGGGCCCGGCTGCCCCGAAGAGGATTCAGGGGCCTGCATTACGCCCATGCTGGGCTT
The DNA here is from genome assembly GCA_963921515.1 of Calotriton arnoldi. NCBI lineage: Eukaryota > Metazoa > Chordata > Amphibia > Caudata > Salamandridae > Calotriton > Calotriton arnoldi. The sequence continues at coordinate 1,262,915 of CAWUFW010005184.1, read as the reverse complement.
GGTCATGGGGGGTTCTAAGTACATGGAGTATGATGTCATCATTATTGGCCTTCGTTTTGCCCCGTTCTATTTAACGTTGTTAAACCTTAGCAGAAAATATTTTTCTCGACATATCACGAAAGCTAGGGCCGTTACAGGCCTTCCAACTCACTCTGTGCCACCGTGTGCCACACGGTATCGGGTACCTTCACAGCGTCACCGCTGTGAAAGGTGGCAGGGCAGCCTGGCTGGAATCCCTTGCACAGAGTGTGTGTCCTGCTCTTCTTTGGAGGGTCTGAACACCTGAATTCTATTATGGCTTTTAAAACACCAAAGGACACCCGGGGCAGCCTCAGCAAGGTTTTGTTCGTTTTGGGGTTGAGGGATGGGCGTTAGGGCCTCTTAGGTAGTTCTTGGATGAAGCCCCGCCTCCCTTCAAGACTCCGCCACCTCACACAGTGAATTTTCTTAAAGTTTGTGGGTCTCTCACACCTTGTAAATCATGGGCTGACAGTGATTGCCCGCTTGCATGCCATGGACCACTGTTTGAGATGGTGATTTAAAAAAAAAAAAAGGAATGTTCTTTGTAAACCTCTTGGCTGGTCGGTGATTTATAAAATACCCAAATTAAACAAAAAAACTAACACAATAAGTAGAGCTCTCGGGCAGGCATCTCTTGGACGTGTTAAACATAGAAGTCTAAAAGCTCAAATCAAACACAGACGAGTCTCTGGTGAAATGTGAACATAGAAATAATACGGGTTCCTACAATGAGACTAGGGGCTTTGTGTTGAGCTGCTTTTCATCTGTGTGACACAAATGACTATTATGTTTAGCAAACACTTATTATGAAAAACGTAAACCCAATTTGCATATGAAAAGTGGATCATAACTATAACAACTGTCAACAGTGGGATCTTACGGCTAAATTGTGCGTCTTGCTGATTTCACTCAAAACAAAGTGGAACAGATGGTAACAATGCAATTCTCTTAAATGGTAGAGGGGAGGCAGTCTTGTTTCAAGTAATACTCTTTCTGGGCCGCAATCCAAAAAGCACAGTAGGCAAACGCTAAAAGGAAGTGCTGGCTTTTAGGTTTTCAAACTATATCCCTTAATCCTAGGCGATGATTGACATCCGAGATTTAGCATATGTGGTGCCCTCTCTAATCTGGCAAGTTTGATGTTATTTGTGTATGGCGCGTGGCTTTATTCAAGTAAAACGGAGTGGGCGCACTGGCTTTGATGCCCCATTTCCGAGACGGTTCCTGGTATGGTGGATTATTTACAAAATAGTAAACACTCAATATTAGGTCTTTGTGTTTGTGATATGAGGGACCCTCTCCCGTAAACAGAATGTGTAATTAAAATGTTCTGTGCTGCATTGGAACAAGAGTAGGGTGTCGATATTCGCATACTTTAGATCACAGTGCAAGCAAGAGCCATTCGAGATTATATTAATCCGATTTCATAAGTGCAACTCATGTATCCTCTCAGGCGTTCTTTCTAGATCGATTACGAGGCCAGAGGATGTTGACCCGGAACTGGTTAATGCTGGTCGTGGATATATATGGCTGCTGACAGATTATGGAGACTGAACTGGTGCCATTTTTTTGGCCAGTTAAGAAATGACATTTGCACCACCGACCGGTTAAAAAAATGACAATTTGTACCGGATTGCTGGTCCAAACGTTGGTGTACGAGTAGTTGTGCATTCTGTAAATTCTGGAAATGTTGGTGCAGGATTGGAATGGTTGCAAGCGGCCAAACAGTTTTCGTTCGTTAGCTGCAATTTGTGACTGACTATGCACTTTTGCAAACAGACAAAATTGACAATTTGGCCTCTTCAGTACACCTGCGTTTGGTTTCCTTATCGCTCTCACTCTGCACGCAGTATTTAAGTTAAATTCTACAAAGTAGGCCAGAAACAGCACTGTGCCAATCGGATTGGGGTTTCACATCCACTCAGTCTTGCTGTAAAGGGAAGGTGTTGCTGCATATCAATGCATCACAACATCTGACAGAGTTTATATAGAAGATGCAGCAGAATTGCCTCAATGTAATTATGAGAGGAGAGTTCAGTGTTTAGCGTCCTTGTTTGCCAGAAACACACCAGAATACCAAGAAAACAGTCAGCCAAACCAAGCGTCAAGGTAAGTGCAATAGCAGCTATCCCAGGCTCCACACTGGACTGGTAAAAGATGGCTGTGAGAAATGGGGTTGTTTTTTCAGGGGGGTGTTAACCCTGGTCAAGCAACAGCCACAATCCCTGCTAGGGTGAACCACAAAAAGTCACTAAATTAACCTGTGCTTAACCCTCTGGCAGCTTGGCACAAAAGCCATCAGGCTTAATTTCGAGCCAATGTGTAAAGTACTTATGCAGCACCAAAACAGCAACGAAGTAAAAACACCACACAAGAAAAATCCCACACCAATTTAGAAAAATAGAGTACAATTTTATAAATAATGTGACACCAAAATAACAAAAATCCAATCAGTAGAAATGGAGTTAAGAATTTTGAAAGTTTAAAGTGAAAACTAGCATCTAAATGATCAAACTGCCAACATCTAGTCGCGCAAGACCGGAGTAGAGTCAAACGTTATGGCCAGCCACTTTAGAGCACGGTTAGGATACACAAAGTGCATTGGGCCCGGTTTTATCTTGGAACTTAGAAGAAATGTCAGGCAAAAATGTCTCTGAGAAGGCAGAGTTCAGTGGGGCCAGGCGGCTGGCGGTGTCCGAGGAGGAGGTGTCGTCATCGGGTAGCCACTGGACAAAGTCACACTGAAGATTACTTCGTTCGGACTTAGTCTCTTTTTTGGAAGTTGAAAATCTCTAGCAGGACGAAGCTGCAGGCTGTAGCTGACAAGGTCTCCACGAGGCTGAATACCCTTCTGCGAGGAGCCACTGAACAGGGTTTGCTGCTGCGGAGAAGAATGTAGAGGGAGCAGCCGTGAAGTCAGGCCGACCAGTGATGCACCTTGGGCGGATCAACAAGCGGTAGGTCCTGCTCTCCTCTCGGTTATTAGAGCACTTTTTGGCAAAACATTTTCTAAGGTCCAAGTTTTGGATTTGGGTTATATGGGCACCTTTAGCACCACTTCCAGTACTGGAGAGCCACCACTTGGAGGATTAGGACTCACTCATGGAGGGTCAAATGCATGTTCAAGATAGTTGGAGTCTTTTCTGTCCCTGAGACTCTGATCAAGAGGACAGCCAACTATCCCTTGGAGTTGCTCTGGATGTCCTGGGTTCAAGGTGAAGTGCAGGACTTATGCAGCAGGGCACACCTCTGGGGTGCAAGACAGGCTCCAGGCATCAGAACAGTCCTTATTGGTGCATTAAAGCAGTCTTGAAGTACACAGCAGGCCACCGCGGCAGGCAGTCCTCAGAGAGTCCTTCCTCAGGCCCAGGAAGTGAACTGAAGAGTGGGTCTCCTTATACTTGGTGCCTTCTTTAACATGGGAAACACTTCTGGAGGCTTCCCCCTACCGAAGTGTTGGGGATTTCCTGCCTCTCTGCCCTGGCTTCAGTTCGGCTCATGTGAAGTCCTTTGTGTGAGAACAGCCCGTTCTGATTGAGATGGCCCATCCAGGCACACCTAAACCCTCTATTGTGTGACTGTCTGGGAGGACAACACAAATGCCAACTGCCACTCACTCCTAGTCATGTGATCCAGGAACAGGTTGCAGGCACTAAATGGTTAAGGCACAAAAATGCCAACTTTGTAAAAGTAGAAAAGGCATAATGAGAATGCACTCCTTCCCTTAATGGGGGGTAGTTAATGAGCACGCCTGTTAGTTATTTAAGAGTACGTGAGTGAAGAGCATATGGACTTACTACTATGGAAGCATGAGGATGTAGTTTTCTATGGAGAGGAGCTTAAGAAGGTGAGATTGTTGCAGGCGCTTGCACGTAAATAGCGAGGGGCAGCATGAAGATGTGAGAGAGGAATGAAAGTGGTTTGAAGAGTGGGGAAGTGGGGGAATGTTATGAAGGAAGGAGAGCGATAGCGAAGGGGCGTATGTGGTTTTGGATTGATTATGTGTTTGTTTGTAGTTAGTGAGTGTTAGTGTGCAGATTGACAGCGAGGGATAAGGTGCAAGAGTGGAAGTGATAAGACGGAAGGAGAGGGGTAATGGAGGAGAGTGAAGGGGAGGAGGTAGAGGAATGGGGAGGAGTATGAAAGGGAGCGAAGGGGAGCATGTGGTTTTGGATTGATTAGGTGGTAGTTTGCAATTAGTGAATGCTAGTGTGCAGATTAATAGTGAGGGATAAGGTGAAAGAGTGGGTGTGATACGAAGGAAGGAGTTAATGGAGGAGAGGGAAGGTGAAGAGGGAGAGGAACGGGGAGGAGTCATGTAAGGTGAGATGAGTTTTTGAAGGGGCGCGTATGGGTTTTTGATAAGATTGTGAAGTTTTTGGGGAAATGTAGGTTTGGGCAGCAGGGGTGTAGAGTAGGGTGTTGTATTCAGTATCATGATCCTCACTAATGTGGGTGAAGGGAGGGTGTTTTAAGTAGATTGTGTTTTTATGAAATGTATTACCATATATTTTTTTGACATTACATATGTTTTACCATGGATTGGTTAAGTCAAACTGTTCATTTTATGTGTTTTAGAATCCCCTGACGAAGAGCCTTCGGGGCTCGAAATGCATTGGGACATTATACGTTGTGTTCATTTCATATGGAGATCAATTTGTACGTACTGTTGTACGAAGCCTAGAATGGCATACAGCATGTATCAGAAACGTCTAATAAAGATGACAGATTGAATCTCACTGTCTCCGCTGTGGTGAAGAATATCAAGTAAAAGCCAGTAATAAGGAAGATTAATAAAACACGTTGATTACAAAGAGTACAGTGGAATACCTGGATGAACATAATACAATGGAGGGAGTTGTTCCCGCCGTCTGCAGTGCGACAGTATAAGAGCGCAAGAATAAAGCTCGGTTTTTTGAATAACTTTGTAAAAGTGGCATTTATAGAATTGTGACATAAAATCCAACTTTACCATTAAAGAGTATTTAAAAATACAATTCCTCAGACACCAAACATCGCTTTCCTACCTGCTCCCAATCAAAAGTTAGCACCTATTAAATGTAATAAGGTAACCCAATGTTATCCTATCGGAGAGGTAGGCCTCACAGTAGTGAAAAACAAATGTAGGAGTTTTTCACTACCAGAACATGTAAAACTTAAAAGTACATGTCCAACTTTTCAATTACAATGCACTCTGCCCTATGGGCTGGTTAGGGTCTACTTCAGAGGAGACATATGCATTAATGCATTAAAAAGGGAGTTTTGGGCTTGGGAAAGAGGTTATTTTGCCAAGTCGAATTGGCAGTTTAAAACTGCTAGCAGGCTGCAATGGCAGTCCTGAGACATGTCTTACAAGGCTACTTAAGTGGGTGACACAATAAGTGTTGCAGGCCCACTAGTAGCATTTAATGTACAGGCCTTGGGTATATGGCTTATGGCATACCACTTTACTAGAGACTTATAAGTAAATTTAATATACCAATCAGGTGTAAGCCCATTTACCATGTTTCAGGGAGTGAGCACGAGCACTTTAGCACTGGTTAGCATTGGTAAAGTGCACAGAGTCATATGGCCAACAAAAACGATTTCAGCAAAATAGGAGGTGTGAAGGTAAAATGTTTGGGGGGGGACCACCCTAAGGCTGACAGGTCAAACAATGGCAACAAATGAGCCATAATGTCAGCGCAAGAGGGTTGTCCCGTGATGTGAAAATAACTCAAATATTTGAGGTGCCACCACTTTTCTCCCAAGCAAGGCCTGATGCAGTGAAAGAAGATCTAAGCTATCATCCAAATCAGTAGTGTTCTATGCTGTTGGATGTTGTCACCAGAGAAGATGCAACATGAGATTTTTCTGGACTGTAACACTGGAATGAGACATTTTTTATTGCAGCACGCTGCAGAACATAACACAATACTGCAGGTCAACTCCATACTTCTGATCAGAGCTCAATAAAACAACCACAATAGTACATGCCCATACTTCGAAATTTACAAAGCCTTTTGTTTGTGGAAGTTCAACGTACATGAGCAAACAGTGTAATTTTCAAATGCAAATTCATGTTTTGTACTCACAAAGTACAAATATATACTGGTAAATCTATATACTCACATGTAATATTCTGACTGGGACATCCCCCTAGGTGATGGCCTACACGCAGTATCCTTATATGCAGATGACCTGCTGATATACCTGCGTGATATCCGGCAGCCGTGTGACGCGATAGAAAAAAATGCTCTTGGACTTCACCACCCTATCGGGATTGCGCGTGAATTGGGGCAAGTCCTGGGTATACCCCTTCAATGAGTCAGCCCCCGATCCTGTATTGTCAGTTAATGGCACGCCAGTGCATTGGCAGCAGACGCCATTTCGTTATTTAGGAATCCGAATATATCGGTAACCACTGGATCTGCTAGAGGGTAATTTCACTCGCGCAGTAACGGTGATCAGGTCACAAATTGCATTTTGGCGCGCACTACCCCTTGCCACTATGGGCAGGATAGCACTGTTAAAAATGGTGGTGGTTCCAAGACATTTATATCACTTTACGAATTTACCTTTATACATTAAGCCCGCGTTGTTCCAAGCATTCAAAGCCGACATGGGACAGTTCATTTGGCATGGCACCCATAACGGAGTGGCATTGGCCAAACTCTACTTGTCTACTGACAGAGGCGGGTTAGCTGTACCCAATATGGAGCACTATTATCTGGCAGCACAGCTGCAATGGGTGGTCCGCTGGCTTAGTGACCGACAGCTCACTGACACTGCTTCGCACCAGCCGGGCTACACCCAGGCGCAGATCGTGACTCTATTCCACCCTGGCAGGAGGGGAGCGGGACCCATCCAACAGTTGGTGAAGGTGGCTTTCGCCTGTTTTCGGCGCAGCATGAGACTCGCTAAAGCAGTTATCTCATACGCACCCTCCCTCCCAATACTGGGCATGCCACGACAACAGCAGGAAATTACAGCAGTGGAACTCCGCGCATGGGAAGAAGCAGGAATCCAAACTATAGGGGATTTATATCAAAACGGGCAGCTGATGCCGTTCGACACCCTCATGAACGAGTATGACCTACTGCAGGGTCAATTTCTACTTCATGCTGCGCTAACAAGGGTGATGAGGTCAGTCTGGGGAGATGTAACAGAAGAACCAGAAACACATCTAACGATACAATACCTGCACATAATGGGCACAGGGCGGCACCTTACCAGTTGGCTGGTGGAATCGCTGCGCACAGACGCAGCAGCCCCACTAACGACACTTAAATGTCATTGGGACACAGACTTGCAGAGACCAAGTGCAGACCGTGAATGGGCAACAATTCTAGAAGGACCCACTTACATCCAGAGGAATACCGGATTCCGGCTTATACAATACTACATAACCCAGAGAGCTTATATGACGCCAGCCAAAATAAATAAAATCTTTAGCCGAGAAGATGCCCAGTGCCCTAGGTGCGGATTGGTGGGAGGCGACCTCCTACATATGCTATGGGCCTGCACCGCGCTGACCACATACTGGGAGACTATCACAACACCGTTGGGGAAATGCACCGACCGCACACTAGAATGGTGCTGGGAGGTGTGCCTTTTGGGATTATACCAGAGAACTAAGAAACATAAAGTGACAACCCACTTTATAGGTCTTATCGTGGCAAAGCGCCTCATCATTAAATGCTGGAAGTCCCCTGACCCCCCGTCAGTGAAGGCATGGTTTCTTTCCATGGTATGCTGGGCGCAAGCAGAAGGCGTAGCACTCAAACGCAAAGATGCCACTGGCTTGCGCAAGATTCCAATGGCAACAGCATGGGACACGATACTCACAGACCTTCGAGGTGCCTGGCAGGCATGCCCAGAGGCACAGGAAACCCCCCCCAAGAAACAGACATGACACAAGAACAAATGATTAGCACACAATAAATGCTGGTGCACCCAGGGGACAACACCTTAAAGGAAGGGCACAGGCGCAGAGCGAGGAGCGACCCAGACATATATCCAAGACAAAGCTTGTTGAAGTACACATACATGTCATACAGATTCACTGAGAAAAGCAGACATGGAGAGCAGTAACAAGAGCAGAAGGAAATGTAGAATAAGTAATCAGTGCACAGGTGTGGAGTTGGGTAGTATAGTGTTATGGAGGCAATACACTAACGCAGGTATCTGCACCGAATTTACTAAAACCTACATAGATGAGACCCCCCCACCCTAATGTTCAACCCCAAGAGTTAGCATATTGTTATATTTGTTGACAGACGTACATCTCGCCAAGTGTTGCCTGATGTGATGGCATGCTATTATAGTTGACAATGTACACTTTTTTTGCAAAACATAATTTAATATGTGGTAAAGACTTTTATTGTTTAATACATGATTCAACCGAGCGAGATATAGATGTGTATTTTTCATTATTGACAATTGATGTAATTCATGTAAAAAACCTAATAAATATATATTTTTTTAAATCAAGTTGTTTACAGGTATTTGAACTCTTGATATCGAGACATGTCACCAGCAATCTTTTTTTAAAGTATAATTTCTCTCACGAGAGGATCGCGAGATGCTCACGGGACACTCGCGAGATCGTAAAGTTCAAAATGTCATTGCCATCTATTGTATATGGTTCTTTATCATATTTTCAGTTACTATTTAATGCTAATCTATTAGTAGTGAATAAAAGATGGTTGGAATTTTTTTCTTTTTAAAAGTGATGGCTCTTGCTCCTGACAGCCAGATGCATAATCCCCTGTGTGGAATTCGAGGGGACTGTACTTCCTGTTCGGCTCTCATGAGCCACTCACTAGATTGTACATTTGGAATTAAGTTAATTACAGTGTTTTACTGTAATTTGGAACAAAATAGAACATTAGACATGTTGTTTAAGGTAGAAAAATGATTTTTTTACTGTAATTGTGAACAAAAAAAGAACATTAGGCATGTTGTTTAAGGTAGAAAAATGAATTGTGTACTGTTCTATAGAAGATATAAAGGAATTATATTTTTACAGTCTCACTAGATGACCGCTTGACACTCTCGAGAGGTCCGGGAGATGAAGCACACCCTAAGGAAGGATTCTGATTGGTTCATATGGATGGCTTTATTTAGAAGAAGAAGATTCCATTCTTTTTGCTTTATTTCACTATTGGATTTTGGTGAGAGCAGACATATTTGGCTTGCTCTCCTATTCTGTTTTACTTTGAGCAGAAATATGTCTTCATCTGATTCAGCCAGGGGCTTCTGCACCACCACAGCCACCCAAGGAATCCTTAGTGTGGTAATTCCACGAAATGAGGACATGTACCAAGAAGGTGTCTGCAAAGTACGTGATGTGTAAGCTTTGCAGAAAAGAGTTGAGCAGGGGAGCAGAAATAAACAATAAAGTATGAGTACCACAGGGATGTGGAGACACTTGAGGTCTATGCATCTGCAAAGGCTTGCACGGGCCGAGTTGACTCGTGGTGCGGAGCTAGACAACTCTGCAGGGGCTTCAACATCATTTGCTTCAGTAGATACTGTGCCTGCTCAGGTTCTAACTGCACAGGCAGACAATAATCTAGTTTTTTTTTTTAAATTGCCATTTTGCTGCTTGTGCAAGCAGATTATTTTTTCATCACAGACAAGCAGGTCTGCCCAGGACAAGCTTGTCCAAGACCACAGGTGACCCCCCCCCTAGGCAGTAGTTTTTTAAAAATCATTTGTGGATAGCAATGAGCTACACCGCAGTATAACTATACTCAGTTTTATTAGTTCTCATGTTCCTTATGTAGGACGTCAGCCAATCTGTCACTGTTTATAATGGTTAGATAATGGTTAGATAACCAGTTGTGCCCAGTCTTGTTCACCTAGTCATGTTCACCTATACTCACAGCCACGCTACGCGATTAGACTACTAAAATGCAGAATGAATAGATCAACATGCACAGACTAACTGCACATCGTTGGATGGCAATGTACCACACCGCAGTATAACTATACTCAGTTTTATTAGTTCTCATGTTCCTTACTGTAAAGTTTACTACTCCTTATGTTATGACACAGACTGGCCTCATGCGCCCAGGTCACTTTGTCTGGTTCCCATGGGAGGGGAGCTCTCTTCCCTTGTCACCATGCCAAGCATCTACTTTCAGGGGGGGGTGGGAGGGATGGGGTTGGGGTGGGTAGGGTTGGGGTTTTGGATCTTATTCTTCTTATTGTATCCTTCTTCCTTTTTTTATGCTGTAATTACTTTCCTTACTCAAGTGCCTTACCTCTTTCTTCTAGCAATGATGCAATATCTCTGCAATATCTATGTAATGTTTCACAGGATGTTAGCCTTGTACATACAGGTGTCATTTTGGTGGGTAATACGTTCTATGTACACGTGACACCTTCTTACTCAAAGACCATGTTCGCTTGTTCAAATGTATTGCCCCATGACATAGCCAATATACCTATACAGGGCACCAGGATGAATAATATGTGCTGTAATAGCGATATGCCTCTTTACCCACACACCAGCTTTGTACAAGAAAGGAATAATTCAACGTATGATATGCCTTTTACTGTTGCCTCAAATCAAATGTTTTACTGCGATAGGAGTGTATATACATATAGTTCCTCCCCAAATGATGAGATGCAGATACATATCTTATGCAGATGGTTACTCGACCCACCACAATTGTGCCCACCAATCTCACCGCGCATGCAAGATAGGAGTACAACTTTCTCCCATATCGTAAGTGAATTGCACAAAACTTATCCTAGGGTCAGAGAATCACTAACAAGGTATATACACACAGGATGTCACACGTCGCAGCCACAACTTTAACACGTAGCTCCCTCAAGGTAGTCTCACTGAATGTCAAGGGCTTAAATCACCCTGTTAAAAGGAAGAAGATACTTGACTATCTCCATAAACAGAAGGGTGACGTCCTCCTGCTACAGGAAACAAAGATAGACTCCAAGCAATTCAACTCACTTAGAAATAGGTTTTACAGTGATGCTGTTGGATCTGATGCAGTGGGGAAAAAGAATGGTGTCCTGACTCTGATAGCTAAAAATTCAAATATAGACTTGGCAACAAGTACGTCTGACACTAAAGGGAGATGGACTACAACAAAATTGATTAAAGACAAGACGGAATTTTACATCACTAATATTTATGCCCCCACCAGGATCGAGCTAGGTTTTTGGGAAGATCTGAGCAGGCACATTGACACAATTCCGGATACCGCTATGCACATACTAGCGGGCGACTTTAACCTGCCCATGGACCCACTCTTAGACAGAGACTCACACTGCCCTTTTCGTCCCAATAACTCGCACAAAGCTCTTATTAATCTCTGTACTCGCTTCAACTTTATAGATACTTGGAGGTTGCAAAACCCCACAGGGAGGGACTATACCTTCTATTCTCATCCACATAATTCTTATTCCCGTATTGACCACCTACTTATCTCTGGCAACGCCATAACCAGGATTGAGCATACCTCGATTGAACCCAGAGTGGTCTCAGACCACTCATGCATTACTCTGACCATCTCAGACCTGAAACCCATTAAAAAGCAATCCCTATGGAGACTCAACAACGAAATCCTAGAGAAAGAAGAACATAGACAAACTATTGGAAACGCGATACTGAACTATCTCAAAGAAAATAAAATAGGAGATACTTCAGACCTCACAAGGTGGGAGGCATTAAAGAGCACTATTAGAGGTGTGTTCATCAAAATTAGAGCGGCCATGAATAGAGACTCCAATAAAAACCTTGACAAATTAGAGGCAGAGATTGCTATTTTAGAGCAAAAACATATCACTTCAAGGATGTCTCAATCTTGAATGAGCTAATGAAAAAGAAATATGAGTATAATAAAATAGTCAGTGATAGGGCTGGAGTATGGATAAACAAACAAAAAAGTTTTAAGCTTTGTGAATCCAACAAGGCAGGAAAGAGCTTAGCATCGTACTTAAAGTTCAAGATACAGAAGAATTCGATTAAAAACCTCATAGACCAAGATGGCTTAGCGCACTCTGACCCTGACAAAATTGCAGAGGTTTTTAAGAAATTTTACTCAACTCTATATAGTAAGAATCAAGACCTAGATAGTATGAAAACACAGGAATATCTGAATAAATACACACTACCTGCCCTTTCAGAACATGAAAAGTCTGAACTTAACAGCCCAATTAGTGTTTCAGAAATTGAAAGCTCGATAAAGGCCCTCAAAATTGGAAAAGCCCCGGGCCCAGATGGGTTTAGCGCCAAATTTTACAAATGCTTCTCTTCAACACTGTCCCCCCACTACTAAACTTGTTTAGGGAATTTAGTGACTCTGGCAAGGTTGATGGTACACTGGCAGAAGCCATCATAGCAGTAATCCCAAAGGAAGGCAAAGACCCAACACTACCTAAAAACTACAGACCGATATCTCTAATTAATTTAGACTGCAAAATTTATGCAATGATACTTGCTAAACGTATTCAAATTTTTTACCAAAACTCATTCACCCCTCGCAGGTGGGTTTCTTAAAAAACAGACTCTCCAGCGATAATACACGTATCCTAGCACATGTCTTGGAGAAAGCCAAACTTACCGACTCGCCAACAGTTGCTATCACCTTGGACGACGAAAAGGCATTTGACAAGGTTGATTGGGCATACCTGGAAGCAACACTTGATAAATTTAACCTGGGCGAAAATTTTAAACGTATGGTAATGGCGCTATACTTCAACCCATCGGCTAGAGTCAGAGCGGGAGGTTGCCTCTCATCATCCTTTAAACTAGGACAGGGAACTAGACAAGGATGCCCTCTTTCACCCTCTCTATTCCTCCTTGCAATTGAACCTTTCCTCCAACATCTTAGGAACAATCAACAGATTACAGGGATATGCTTCACCAACTGCACGGTCAAGATCACGGCTTATGCTGATGACGTGTTAGTTGTCTCCGAACATGCGGAAGCAGCTATCCCTGCACTTATGTCCTCTATTGATGACTTTGCCGCGGTATCCGGATACAAGTTGAACAAAGACAAAACGGAGGTGAAACTCCTGAATAATCTGGGAGGGAAAGAAATTATTGGTAACTCGGGCCTATTGTGGCAATCCAAGTGCTTTAAATATCTAGGCCTAGACTTCACGAAAGATTTGATCACCACCCTTCAAACCAATGAAAATGCTCTCCTTAAGAAAATCACTTCATTGCTAGATGGCTGGTCACCTAAATTCTTATCTTGGTGGGGAAGGGCAGAGACATTAAAAATGATGATTACCCCCTCGTCAATTATCTAGCCAGCATGCTACCGATGACTTTTTCCAACGATTTTTTAAACAAGATCTATAAGCTTTTAAACACGTTCCTCTGGCAAGGTAAGAAACCCAGAATATCTATGAAGAAACTACAATTACCCAAAGAAAAAGGTGGTCTGGGCCTTCCAAACTTTAGGAACTATCAAACTGCATATCTTTGTAAACAGGGATCTAACTGGCTAATCCCTCAGACTGAATACAAACCAGTCTGGTTGGACATAGAAAGATCACTCATCCATGACATGCCTCTACCTGCTCTCCTCACCATAGATATTCCCTCTTTACCCCACTCGAAGTATATCTTGCTTAACACCAAACGAGCCCTATTACGACTGGAACTTTTTTCCCCATTAAAAACTAACAAATCCAACTTGACATCGCTCTGGAATAATCCGAATTTGAAGATTGACGGAAACATGCTCCACTGGACCCACTGGTCAATTAACGGCATAAATCTAGTCAAAGACCTTTTTACAGGGAACCTTCCCTACCCTTTTCCATGCTTCAGACTCGCCATGGGCTAAATGAGTTAGACTTTTATAAATTCCTGAAACTCAAATCTCTCCTCACGCTGCGCTCTATTAAACCTGCCGATCCGTCAATACTCTCAAAGTTACCACAGCTACTAAAGTCAGGACACACTGTCTCAAAAGTGTATAAAATATTATCCCCCAAACCTCGCAAATCTCACACGAAATGTGAAGAAAAATGGGAATCCGAAGCCAATTCTAGCAATATCAAATTCGACTGGGAAAAGATACATATCACTCCTTTTCGAACAAAATTTCTCCAATACTAGCGCAAACCAAACTGATGTTAATAAATAGGACATACTGGACACCAGAAAGGATTTTTAAACTTAATCTCAGCGAAAGCCCCATATGCTGGAACTGTAAAATTCACAACGGTAATCTTTCACACATGCTCTTTCATTGCCCTCTTATACAAACATATTGGGATAAGATTTACAAGTGCAAAGGCAACACTTTCAATATAACCCCCCCAAGGGAATTCTCCTACGTCCTGCTAGGTGCTCTGGACCCTAATATCACCGATATAAACGACCGATACTTGTTAGATCTTATGCTTACTTTAGCCTGTAAAATCATTCTGAATAAGTGGAAAAACTTTAAAGAGGTCTCATTCAGGATTTGGCAGGAGTGGCTAACCTTCCTCAGAGGGGCAGACAATGTGGCGCTTCATGCCTCTCCATGGCGTAATTCACACAGGAAACTATGGAACACCCTGGACGCTCATTCTTTCACATTTGATCCACCGTGAGAGGATCTAACCCCTCACAAGGCCCTAATTATAGGAGACTACATTCGTAAATCACGTATTTGTAATGTACTGTATTGCCCCTAACGTGTACGTATAAATGTAACCGTTTGATATGTCCGTATTGTAGTGTATTGTACTTCCTTTAGCACAACTATGACGACTATCAGTGCTTGATACACCAAAGGCCGACCATGTCTGTTGTCTCTAAAGCTTTACTGTATTTCACCTGACACAGCACTTGAGTAGCTATTATTATTACTTATTTATTTATTTCTCTCTCCCTCTCTCTATCTTTCCTTCTATCTCTCTCTAACTCTACATTTGATTTGATTTCCACCGACTTACTTTGTATTTCACATGACTTAACAGCAACGTAACTTTCGTAGATTAATTTCTTGATCTAATATGTTGCATCATTACTGTGTCTCACTTTTTGTTCCTTCCTTGAATTTCAATAAAAACGATTTGAAATTAAAAAAAAATCATTTGTTTGTAATTTTTTCTCCTTTTTGTTTTTAAGGAGGTGCTGTTGGTGTTTGTTTAGCACCTCAAGTTGTATGTTTTTGTCCCACCCTATTAAAAAAATGTTTTTGCTACAATTTATTTAAAAAAATGTTTAAAAACACAAATGTTTTTTATAGTTGTTCAAAACTATAAACAAAAATGACTGTTTTCAGCGCTACCCTCTACTTTCAAGAACTATGTTGTTTGTACTGTTTACCTTTTTTCTCTTCCTTAAAAACTCCTGCGTGAGTCAGGCAAGAAGTAGGGAAACCCATGATGATCGGTTGCTCTCGCAAGAGTTCGCGAGAGCCAGGCAGGTAGTCCGAGGGGGCAGTGCTTCCCAGTTTGCTCTCGCAAGATTGTACTTTTTATAATGGACTTTGCATTTACACTGAGTATATCCTCATGTAGTATGTATAATTTAAATACATTAGAATAGTAACGGTGTGTTTAGTTTAATGAAAGGCAATCCATGAAATAATTGTGGAGAAAAATAAATCACTTAGATTTATGGAAAAAAACACTTGTTTTATATGCATGAGACGCACATTGGTACATAGCACACATTGATACTCATTTATTTACTTTAAGTCTTGCAAGATCGTTAACTTTTTTATAGAGGAAGCATTTACATTTTCGTCTATTACAGTACTTATGCCTTATAGTCCCCACTAGTAGGGTTTGTGGGGAGAAAGTAGACTCTCAAATGAGACCTTTTCATAGTACACAGTAGGGTGTAGGGAGATACTTGTATATCACTGTCACCTCTCCACAATTATGTATAGTAGACTATGGGGAGAAACTGTCCTCTCCACTGAGACCTTGCATGAAGATAACCAGTGTGTAAAGCAGGCAGTAAAGAGACACTGCCTCTCCTCTCTCACCTTTCCCCAGGCTCAATGGTATGCATAGTAGGGCGGGGAAGGTACACACCTCACATGTATGACCTTACTGTTCCATTGTAAGTATAACAAGTACTGGCCTCTCCACTTAGATCTCTGTCCAGGAAAATAACCATATATATTAGGGTGTGGGAATGTATTTCACTGTCCAGTCACAGCTCTCCCCAGGATGACATACATACACAGTAGTGTGTAGAGAAGCATTCTCCTCTCCACTAACACCTCTCCAAGACAACATGGATGTGAAGTACAGTCTTGGCAAGGAGTGGTCTCTGTGCTGACACCTCTCTCTAGCCCAACAGGGATACGCAGTAGTGTCTGGGAAGGGAGTGACCTGTCCACTAACAGATCTTACCAGGGTGAGAGGTGTCTGTAGTAGGGTTTCAGAAAAATGTATGTCTTTGCTCATAGCTCTTCGCAAGCTGTCAGGTATGCATAGTAGGCTGTTGGGAGGAACTGCCCTGTTTGCTGACATATCTCTCTTGCATGATAGGTCTGCGTAGTACATTACGGAAAGAGACTAGCCCCTCTCCAGTTACCTGTGTCTTGGATGATGGGTGTGCAAATTAGGGTGTGAAAAGGGGCTTACCTCTCTGGTCACAGCTCTCCCCAATATGATAGATGTACAAGTAAGGTGTAGGGGTGACATTAACTCTATGCTGATAATTCTGCCATGCAAAGCAACTAAAGTGGCTATGGTATGGAAACATATTGCATTGTTAGCTGAGATATCTTCCCAGAGTAACATATGTGCAAATTAGACTGTGGGCAGAGACTATTCTCTCTGGGCATACCTCTCTTCATAATGATGAATATCTATAGTAGAGAATAGAAAATGGAGCATCCTTTCTGTTGAAATCTGTGTCTTGCACAACTGGTGTCCATATTTGATTGTGGGGACACACTCACCTCTCTTTCAGACATCTCCAAAAGGCAATAGTTATATGTAATACTGTGTGCATAGCAGCTGATAGGAGTGCTTATTAGAGTATGAAGATGCACTGCTCTCTGTGCCAATCCCTCTCTCTTCTAATAGGGGTCCCTATCCTACAGCATGGACAAGGACTGATCTCTCTACTGACACCTCACTGTTGCATGGCAAGTCACCATGGCTGCATTACAAAATAATTGGGTTCTCCATTACCAAGTGGCTGTAGAATAAAAGAAGTGCATCCTACCATAGAGATACATATACATGCAGCATATTTACGGTCCCTGAATATGGAACTGCCAGATTTGATGAATATTGCAATACTATAATAAAACTAAAATGTATAATAAGTACTAAGCAAACAAAATCAAAAGTAACTTTGACATTTTTTATTACAACAAAACAATTTAACAACAGTACAAAACTACAACAACTATATTACCAAATAAATAAACAACTATTAAAGAAACAAAACAAACAACTATATAACATAACTTTTTTGATACTCATCAGCAGGCATCAATGTCTCCCCCCTTTTTGCTTTATTTGCCTACTGGATATTGATTCACATAGCACTTCTTTTCCAGTCTTTTAGCCACCTTAGACTGCCGAGGAGTCTTCAGGTTCCTGGTAGATATTAGCAGGTTAGGTGACAAGAACGTTTCAGCAAAGCAACATATGTATAAATTACAGTTCACAAAGCCAAGCACATGCAGAGTTAGCTCGAGCTGCTGAACTGCACAGCTGTTCAGTCACGTCCACATCCTTCCAACCTGAAAGCTCTGTGCTTCAAGAGGTAGTAATTGCTGAACAGCACAATAATCCTGCTTGTGTTAACAAGGCTCTTTTTTGCTGCTTATGTAAGCAGATAATGATTTCCATTTTCCTCCTAAAAAAAGACAAAATAACAAAAAACATAAAGTTACATACTGATCAATAATTCATAACAGTGATACATCACTATATTGTCTAACCTTTACTAAATTTTTCACCTACAATCACATATTTATATCTAGAGCACCAGTAACTTGTTATTCCTTTCTCCTGAAAAATACAACACCTTCAACCTGTCTATTTTCATATTTTTGTTTAAATTATAACATGCCCACCATATATCATCTCAACATTATGTTTTCAAATACTTCCCTTTATCATGCAGATGGTGTCCATTTCACCACAACTGGCAATAACATCATCATTAGTAACATTCACCAACTGCTAATACAGCATATCTAAATCCAAAATACTAAGTAATAAAAGGCTCTTTTAAGAGCCAACCTAAAAGGAGAATAACTACATATGATTATATATGGGTTGTTTTTAAAAAACAATAGTATTACGGTATCGCGGTACTCTCTAGTGTCCCACACGGTCATACTGCAGTACTCTGTAAATGAAAAAAAAACACATTAATGCATTTCCTAACTTTACTTCCTACATATCACACCTATACTTACCTCTGTACTGTACAATTTTAAAGTTATACTAATTTTTCTAGTACCTTTTCAAGCTGTATTCGAAAACACACTGAAATTGGTGTGTAAAACAACATAGCTGCCATGAGGTTTTGGAAAAGTGCACATTAGCCAACCAGAGTATCCCTTGTCATCGCTATGTACAGAGGTTGTACTGTGGTACTACAGCGGTCACAGATATAGTAAAAAAATTCCTTCTAACTTAACATTTACCTACTGTACTTGCTAGTAGTAACGCAAAGAATCACCTAGACCTCCCTAGTAAGCAGTACTGCCAAATTTCATACAAATCCAGCTGACGGTTTTCGCACTGCGCAAAATTAAAAAAATCTATGAAAAATGCATTGGATTTGCTGCCCGTTTTGGAACCCCCCCATTTTTTCATTGCACCCCTTCACAAAACACAGCAATACAGGACTCCAACAATGAAACGGGGGCACTGTTGTATTCCTCTTAGGGTGTCCATACACAGGCTTTCCTGTATCATGTCCTTATATAGGCACAATTCGCCCTGCCCTTATATAGGCATAAAATCCCAGTCCTTATTTAGGCATTAAACCGTGCACTCCAAATACAGGCATGGTCTCCGACATCCGTCCACCCTAACGTCACAACGAGTTCTTGAAGAACAGACCCTTAGGCTTCGGGAATTTCCCTAGCACAGGACTATTGATTTCTTCAAGGACTCATCTATTATGCATGAACCATTATACCTTAGGGGTTCATTCATGACGTCTTCCGCTGTCCGATTCACGTCAATGCTAACATTGTGAGGTACCTCTCAGGTATAAATATACCTTCCCTAGCCCTTGAAAACTAGAGGAGACCTCGACTTCAGAGGAGCCCGTTTCCCGGCCTGACGCACTGAGAAGACGCTGTCATCCCTGCACGCAGAGAGTCCAGCTTCCAGTAATCTGACTTCCCTTGCGGGGTGTTGGAGTTCGAGTCTGGAAAGAGATTCCCACCTCTCTCATTCTTAAGGTATGGAGCTGACTAAAACCTAGAGGGACTCTTGGCATACTATGCATACTAGGCTTAACATACTCTTAGTATACCATAGTAAGGAATACTTCACCTACTTCATACCTCTCCCTACACCTAGGTTAGGTTAGGTACATTGGGGTAGAACTAGCTTAGAAACGCATCGTATGAGTACTCGCATTTTTAGTCTGTATTATTTATGTAAATCACTATCGGCTAAAGATAATGCTATCGCAGTATTATTTATTCCTACTGCTTACGCTGTACATTATTTATCTCGCATACTGTCTTATGATCGTAACAGCACATTTTACTTACACGAGAAACAAGACTGTTCAATAAATCTTTTATTGAAACGCCCGTCTATTCTTTCTGTGTAACTTTGAGAAAACTAAGCATGC
Organism: Calotriton arnoldi; assembly: GCA_963921515.1. NCBI lineage: Eukaryota > Metazoa > Chordata > Amphibia > Caudata > Salamandridae > Calotriton > Calotriton arnoldi. Next base: position 1,243,129 of record CAWUFW010005184.1, on the reverse strand, counting down.
ACGATTGAGCGGAGTGAAATAGTTATCTATTGTTTCCACGACTCTGGGACACGTTCTGATTCTAAAGGGAAACAAAGTGGTCATGTTTTGCAGCTGCCAGAAACTACTCCCTTCTTGTCGTCAAGGAGTTTCTAGTGGCCTCTGAGCTAGCTGGCACAAGTAATTAAGTTTAATATACTCGATAGGGACATACTGACCTTAGTCCTATGTCAAACCTATAGGGGATATTATTCCAATGCGCAGAGCCTATTAGGGAAATAGGAGCTACACTACATGGCGCCCAACGGTTTGGTAAGGCGGTAATTTAACGTTAGATACTGAGTAACTCAGCCGTGCTTTTCTCTCAGAGACCCCTACCCATATACTCCAAAAGACGTCTGGAGTGGGCAGGGTTAAGTATCCACCACGGCTACATAGGGAAACACCCTATATATTAGCTGTTTGGTTTGCTCAACGTTGAAGGATACAGTGTTCCAAAATATTGTGCACCTTATCTTTGTTTCCTTGAAACTAGTTCTACATTTGTAAAAAAAAAAAAAAAAAAAACACGCGGGGACAATGACACCGAAAACGGTGGAGCTGCGGCTGATCCAGCCCTAGCAACAGTTTTTAACATTACAGGTTTAAATGAAACCGAGGAGGGTGTTATAGACATCCCTCCAAACTTAAGAAGAGCCATCACTCTAAAACTCATAAAACACGGCCTGCCACCAAGAGGTGGTAGAGCAGTTTTCGTGATAGAGGCACACGAATCCTTTCAGACAGAGGTATTCTATTCATGGGTAATATTTCCTGAATCCAATCCAGTAACACACGTGTTTCACTTCTACAAAGAAGATGATCCACCAGAGGAATATATTCCTTTCGAGGATATTGAAATTCCACTAACATACCAGGAGCATCAGCTCTGGTTTAAAGGCGCCCTAAAACATTACCAGGCTCGGTCCACTAGGTAGACCAGGAGCAACATGGCCGATTCTAGCCGGCTACACACCTCATCCTGACATTGAAGAGATGTCAGATGAGGAATTACTTACTCAACTTACAGAGTTAATAAAAATCTACAGACAATTGGTCCAATATGTCATGCGGACTTTCACAGTCCAACCACCATTGACACTTCCAAATCCAACTCCCCAACAGGGGAATACACTAAAAATTGCACCACGGACTCTATACGCAGTCATGGGTAAAATGCCCACAAAACGTGAGCAAATTCCATTCTGGATAGCTCAAAAATTACTCAAATCAAAGCAGTATTTCCAAATACTAGCCCGTATGAGAAACACAGAATCCTAACAATCAGTTTACCAATGGGGATCACACCACAACTGGAAGACTGCACCACTTGGGGCTCAGTCTTTGCTGCCATCTATACTAAAACACATGGTATTCCGTCAATTGCGGTAATCCCAGATGTCCTGAAACAAATTCAAAACGAATACGGGGCAGAGCCTGCTCTAAATTTAGGTATGAAATTACTGAAAAATTTCGACCAGGTCTCAACAATAATATTATCTAATATTAAAGGGGAGGCAGCAGCAGTGGCGATCCGCCAACGATTAAGGGAATTCGATGTTACAGAACATCAAACTGAGCTACCCAGAATAATTGAACAATCTTATGCAGAATTAGGCAGAGATAGTTTGGGTGGGAGACCAGTGAAGCCGAAACTATCTGAAAGTCCTGAGAAGGACTCAATTAAACAAACTCCTACATCTTCTAAAAAGAAGTGGGAGACTAATAAACAAAAGTCAAACGAGAAACGTTCTCAATCCCGAGGTAGGTCTCCTCAAAAGGAGCCCTCTGAAAGGAGGTATAACCTCAGGAATAGGGATAATTTGAGAAAACCTGACAGGTATCAAGATACTGATACACGTTCCTCTCGTCCCTTTCAGATCTCATCACAGACTTCGGAAAGAAGAGGACGGTCAGAACATAGAGAAGAACGCGTAAAATCCAAAGAAGATAAACACGCTACAAAAAACAAAACAAAACCTCAATTCTCCAAAAAGAAAGTAGCAGGTCTGAAGATCAGACATGTCGAGAATACTGAGAACACAGCTCAAGAAAGGAGAATGGGCTCAGACAATGCTGGACAGTGCAGCAGAAGTCACAATAGTTCGCCAGAACCTGAAGGAACTTCTGGAGATAGTGGACTTGAATGAGTACATTACAGTTGAGACTGTAGACACCAGGGTTAGTACTCCACAAAAGTTACATGAAATAACACTCCAGATGGAGGGAGACATACCTAGACAGGTGAAAGCACTTTTTTGGGAAAGACTATCGAGGGGCTATGACATACTTCTAGCAGAAAAAGACTGGCCACCACAATTTGTCAGGGAGTGCCCACACGGCGAGGACATTATTATGCCTGCCTTCTCCAACCATATTCCAATTCATCTAAAATATACATATGCCAGGAAATGGGCAGTAGCCCAGGCCCCAGCATTATATAAAAATCATGTAGGATGGGATGAGGACTCACCTCACCATAAAATACATCTGAAACATGAACCAACTGCACAAAGGCAGTATCCAATAAAGCAAGAAGCTAAAAAACAGGTCAGGGAGATCTTAGATCAACTTGAATACCAAGGGGTGATTGAAACATGCACCTCCTCAATGAACAATCCTTTGTTTCCTGTCTCCAAACCAGACAATACATATCGTCTAGTTTTGGATTACAGACACCTAAACACTTGTTCAAAAACCTTTGCAGTGCAAAATGCACATAGCACAGCATTAATGAATAACATTGTGCGTAAAAAATATAAAACAACATTAGACATCTCAAATGGTTTCTTTTGTCAAAACATAGCACCTGAAAGCAGGTACTTAACAGCATTCTCCATAATGGGGACCCAGCGTCACTTTTGTCGACTCCCACAAGGGTTCAAGAACAGCCCATGTTTATTCTCAGCGAGGGTAACGGAGTTACTACAAATTTATGACAATGAGGCATTGTCCTATGTCGATGACATATATCTGACAGACGATGACCTGGACAAACACTTGAACAGGGTAACCACCATTATAATGGGCTTCGCCTCTGAGGGCTACAAGTTCAACTTTAAAAAGTCCTGAATTGCCCATCTCAATGTCCTATTTCTAGGATATGAGCTTTCAAGTGAAGGCAAGAGCTTGGCAGCTAACTTTTTAGAAAAGTGTGCGCTGCTCCAACCTCCAAAAACGCTAAAAACTTACAATCCATCCTGGGTTTCCTAAATTTTGGAAGAACATACATACTAAACTACGCAGAAAGGCTTAAACCTCTCTACGCATTAATCAAACCTGATTTTTCAATCAAGAATTGGACACAAGAACACACAGAAATCTTGCGTTCACTACAGGCTAACATGTTAGCAACAAATCACTTACAAACACGCGTAAGTCAACGCAATTTGGTGATCCGAATAATTTCGGGTCAATGCGGATTCACCTACTTAACCTTCAATGAGGGTGAGAAAATACCAATTGCATACAAATCTCATTTGTACACACAAGCGGAAATGCGCTTCAGTTCAACTGAAAAGATTCTAACAGCAGTTCAAACCGCTGTAGCAAAAGAAAGAGCCTTAGCCCAAGGGAAACGCATTATTGTCGTAACCCCTGTACCAGCTTTAGAAGCGGTCACAAAAGCAAGCATTCCAAATGCTAAAGCATTACATCCAAGATGGATACAATGGGTTAATTCTCTTGCTGCAACAGATGTTGAATATGTTTTTGATCCTGATTTAAAAACACAAGCATTCCTGCAATATGAACAAAAATCTCCTTTGCCTACTGAAATTCTGCCTCTCGATCAGTACGAATTCACAATTTACACTGACGGATCTGCACAACCCGCAATAGGGGGTAAGCAAGCTTACAGTGCAGCGTGTGCAATCGTTAAAGGTCGCATGCGAGATGGTATCTTCAGACCTATGGTCACAAAAACTCAATCTCTAGGAGATTGTACAGCTCAGCGAGCTGAACTACAAGCATTCAAACTGGCACTTGAAAGTACAGATCGAGAATTCCCCACACTAATAGTGTGCGATTCCTTTTACTGTGTTCAGTCATATAATGAATATATACAAAACTGGCTTGAAAATGGTTTCAAGGATGCGAAAGGTGGCACAATAAAGCACAAAATGCTTTGGGAACAAGTAGTTCAGTTGAAAAACGAACTAACAAAGGCTCACGTGATCCACACACTGAGTCATCAACGTGATGGCGTTCACATTGCAGGGAATTCATTGGCTGACGAAGCCGCAAAGGGGGCTGTTCAGACGGCTTCCGTAGCTGCGATCACTCGTTCAAAAACAAAAATAGATGGTGAGATAATGTTGGCTGTCAATGCTTCAAGCAAGGGCAGCAGTGCAGCGTTACCAAAAAAGTTTCCACTCAAGTACTCTTATGTAATTGATGCGAACAACGTTCCTTTTGCTCGAATCCCTGGAGTGGGGGATAGGGTAATTCCAAACATGGAACATAGAGCAGCCTTGATTTATGAAACACATTTGGGGGAGGGTCTGTCACATCAAGGGATCTCTAAAACAATTTTGACGTTAAAAGAGATGTACTGGTGGCCTGGAATGAATACAGAAATACACATATTCATCAACAACTGCTTAGACTGTAAATTACAGCGAGGAAGCCACCAGACACCATGCTACAAATGTAGCTGCCCAGTGCAGACACCACTGTTAGACAGCATTAGACTATCTATGCGCATGCGTCCTTCTGGACCTATGCAATCCCATAAATGCTGAATCAAGGTTCCTATGGATATGGCCTCAGCGCTCGGCTGACGCTCGAACTGTTATAAAAGATTTGCGAGTCTTTATCGGCACATACGCAATAGGCACGCTACATTCTGACCAGGGCCCTGCGTTTAGCTCTCGGGCTTACAAAGAAGCCATGGCCAGTCTGGGCGTTGCATTGCGGTACTCCTCTCCATTCCATCCTGAGGGAAATTCGGTTGTGGAAAGGAAAAACCGGGACATAAAGCAGTCTATAACAGCTAGGGTATTAGGTTCGGGTGATGGGTGGGTCAAACATCTTAATGGGGTCCAACGCTCATTGAATAATCTGCCAAGAAGTTCTCTAGGGGGGTCACTCCATATGAGTTCCTATTTGGGACAAGAATGTGGGTACCAGATCTCGATCACGTAGGCACAGTGGTGGAAAATAAAAAGTTTGATATCAAAGATCGTTTGGCTGTTTTACAGGAACTCAATGAACTAAGATCGAAACAAAGCAACGTATTCCTGCAGCCAACCACCACTGGGGAAAAGGCGGTCCCAGCAAGGCCTGTCTGGATTCCAAAAGTTGGGGATCTAGTCAGAGAAAAAATTGCGGACAAGAAGGAATTTGGACCTTCATACAGACAACCAGTACCTGTCCTAGCAGTTCAAGGAACAAGAACAGTACTTCTGCCGCCCCTTGCTGGAAGAAAGGAGAAAAGATTTGTGTCCATCAACCTCACCAAACCACAGTATGTGGCCAATACTAAATAGTAGGCCTCGTGGACTCCGACCTAGTAGCAGACACACTCCTCTCGCTACTATCCAAGAGGTTCAGACTGAAAGACTGATAACAATCGAGAATTCAGCTGTAACAGATGGAGGACTAAGCAACAATGCAATGGAACTCATCCCTCTTGAAAACCAGGTAACAGTTCATCCAAATACACCTGTCTACACCAACGTAGCAAGTGATCAACTGGTTCCAGCGATTTCTACAAATCCTGATGCAATTCCAACAATTGACAGAACTACTTCTGGCTATTTCATTAACTTTGATACGTTCTCAGAAGATCCGAGTGAACCTGAAACGACGCCAGCTTCATTGAAATTCAAGCAGCAAGTACAAGACTTTCTTCACTTTCTGAAAAAGACTTATTTGGTTTCTCCATGGATTGAACTCTGGATTACATCTGGACTTTTTGTTTTCCTGCTCTATCTAGCTTTGGTTACAACTGTGAGCGTGCTTATAAGTGGCAGATACATCCATGTGAATACTGAAGGAAAAGACGTGAACTTACTTTTGAAACCTCATAAATCTTCCCATCGTGAAGCAAGAGACTTGTCAACAGTGAACATCACAGCTGTTCCTATACAGGATGGTATAGTGTGGGACAAAACAGATTTTGATATCTTCGGACCGACGGAACAATTGAACATTCCACATTTGTTTAAAATTTCACTATGTGATCTAATCACGTCCAGTACCTATTCAGATGATTGGGACTTTGAGACTGTGAATGACATAATGTTTGACCTAGAAAAATCTGCTGCATTTTCTAAAAATGAATATTTAGAGGGTTCATCAGACTATGAAAAGCTGTATTGCTATAACCATTATGGTCATCATTATTTGCATAAATCTGCATACCCTAGAAATGTGTTTATGTTTAAACAATGGGAGCATTGTCCTACACCACCACACGGTAGTTCAAAAACATTTGTTAACAAGTTTCCATATTTTTCAGGTTACAATACATCTGATCCAGAAACGTTTTACTATAAAAATGTAAACAAGACAGGACTGAAAATTATGTTAACAAATACAAAACAGATTTACTCTGCAATATTTATTGCCCAACTGTCTAGACAGGGTTTCGACTTCTGGAAAGACACAATAGACACAAAAACTGTCTGGGGTACTAAAGATTGGCAAGTGCAGGGGATAGAAGCTTTATTTAGAGCCTGCATCATCCCTGAACAACTAATGTTTTTGAATGAAACTGTCCAACAAACATCTTGTCTTGGACTAGCCAAGATCAAAGAGATGAACACACCTTCTGTACCAACACCTGCCAGTGATAATAATACACAGGCAGTGGTGACAGTTGAAAATATACTACAACTCAACAGATCTAATCCTGATTGGAAAAAATGGTTGATCTGGCCCACAGACACGAACAACTGTCAGGAAAGATTCCTGAATAAAACTCAGGGCTTTACTATTCATAGGCCAGACCCAAGATACGTCCAAAGACAGCATCCGGGGGTAGTGACAAAATACAGTGTAGGTAAATTATGCCTCGATTTGCTGCAGAAATCTACACTACAGGATGTGAAACAACACTTATCTTTACTTAAAGAAGACGCAGCCCTTAGGGAATTCTTGCTTGGACCAAGAAAACCGCGTCAAAAACGTTTCATATATGCCGGCATTTATGCTGCCTATATTGAAGCATGGAAAGTGTCACAGATGGAGGCTGCAGAACAAATACGTGAACTTGATCGTATTAATTTAGAGAAAACCCTCTCTGTAGTCGACAATGGGTTAACAACTTTGTCCTCCAGAATATATTCATTGGATGGCATTGTATCCTCTGCTATCGACATACTAGAACAAGATTTGGCGATGTTACAGCAAGGCCAATCTCAATTACGTTCTAATTCGTCAAACTTGTACAAACTTATTAAGGGACAAAAATCCCCAAATTCCCTATCTCTGGTCACCCTAACTATAACTACTATTGCCACTCTTTCTTTCAAATAGCTTTTATTTCGGTTAAAATAACCATAAAAAGCAGAATAACATATGCTACAACAAGGGTAAAAAAACACAATAACATATAACAACAAGTGTTAAATCTCTTATAAATACGCAATGTTTGTACATCAGCAGCTTAATAAATACAAGCTAAAAACTACTAAAAAAAATAAAAAAGGGTTTTTGCTCAATCTGGGACATTAAAATTACAATCCTTTCTTCCTACGTACGTGGCTCACAGCAAACAAATATCTACTGACGCCAAACACTATCATCTGTTTTAAAAATTCTTAATGCCTCTGAAAATGTCCTAATCCCCAAACTTAAGCACATTGGTTTAACCCATTTCGTTCTCAAAGGGGCATATGCCGGCCGGGAAAAAGGGTCTACTATCGCCACTATGTGAGATATCTATTTATCTATCCATCTATCTATCTATCTATCATCTATCTATCTATCTATCTATCTATCTATCTATCTATCTATCTATCTGCTGTTGATCCAAGTTTTTGGGCGATACAGTACTCTTTGTTTCTCTGATGGTGCGAACACTCCTGCAAAAGGGTCTTTCCAATCAAATATCTTCCAATCTCCGTTACCTCTGGGACTGCTATGGGAATTTTCATTTTCACCGAGCTACGTCAACCTAACAATGGGCTGGTGGGAACAAAACATTGCATGGGCGCCTGAAAATGATGAGCACATGAGCAAGATTGTCATGTGACTGCTATTCATTGACGATTTATTTCTCATTTGGGATGGCTCAACCGAGGAATTTGAAATATAGTACAAGATCCTCAACAACAATGCAGCAAAACTCAAATATACATATGAAATCAGTAACACCAAGGTCATTTTTCGACACACAGAAATATATATATGCGACAATATGATCCACACTACGTTGCATAGAAAAATGACAGCAACAAACTCAGTGTTACGTGCAGACAGTTTCCATCGACCCTGTGTAAATTGGAGCATCCCTTACGGGGAATTCCTGCAAATTAAAATAAACTGTTTGCCGGGATAGAAATGGAGAAACACAGCCTAGAAACACAGAGATGATTTGAACAGCGGCAGGTCCTTCGCTGTTGCGGAGGAGCGTCACCCCCCCCTTCCTGCACCGTAAAAAATAAATACAAAGAAAACAATAATAAACCCAGAGTCTTGGGGGCGGGCCAGGGGGATAACAGGCACCCACGGGGAGTGGTATGCACTGAAGCTGTCACAAACCCAGCTGCGTTGCTGGGTTGGAGACAGCAAGCACAGGCTCCCAGTCTCACTGAGAGCGCAAATCATGGGCGGTCAGGCGAATCCTGATGCTGCACTCATGTATGAGAGCAGCTTCAGGACTGGTTGCAGGGGAGTCTGGGAGCCTGTGCCTGCAGTGGAGCCATGAGAGGAGCAGAAGACCGGAGATGCGGCGGGATGCAGGTGGCAGGTAAGTTTTTTTCTTTTTGTTTTACCTTTTTATTGTTGTTGTCTCCCCTCCGCTCTGCCTCATCACTCTCTTCTGACACCGGCCGCTACTGGATTTGAAGCCAGAAGATATCCAAAGAAAGTGATAGAAATGGGTCATGAAAAAGTAAAATCAATAAACAGATACAAAATACTAAAAGCCAAAGAGAAAAAACCAGAAAAAGGAGGAATCAGACTTATCACTACCTTCTCTGCAGAATCTAACACCGTATGCCAAATTCTGAAGAAACACTGGGGACTGCTGAAACTAGACCCCGCAGTGAACAATCTAATTGGAAACCATCCTGAAATGGCGTTCAGAAGGGCACGTAATTTGAAATACAAATTGGTGCACAGACATTTGAAACAAAAAAAAAACCACTGGATGATAAACCAGGATTCTGGAAATGCAAAAACTGCAAGGTATGGACAAATCACAGTCAATTAACAGGAATTTGCCACAGCAAGCAGACAACAATGGAAAATCAAACAACATATCATTTGTAAAAGAAAATATATCATCTATGTGATTGAGTGCCCATGTGGCTTGAAATATGTTGGGAGCACTATCTGTGAGATAAAAAAACAAATCCTGGAGTATGTAAGAGCAACAATAAATAAAGACAGAAGTGATGCTCAATGTGATTGGGAACAACTAAAGGTTTACGCAATTGATCTGGTAGAGAAGTCTGAATGAGGTGGAGACAGGGAACGAACCCTTAGACAAAGGGAATCACGCTTCATCATGCTGCTCCGAAAACTGACCCCGAAAAGGTTAGATCAGGAAGAGGAACTGAATGTACACCTCTAAGGGAAACAATTCTCAAAGCAGAGATTAAACGGAAAGAAGCTGAAACCCCATCAAGGAACTACTTTAACACCAACAAGGAAAAAAAAAAAACAAAGAGCCATACAGGACACATCAAGCCCACTAGAGGGCCATAATACCAATAAAACATGACACCAAAATAAATTACACCTAAGCATCATCGATTTCTATGGAACAAGTGACACGTGGTCAAAAAATGAAAAAGAAAGAGAGAAAAAAGTGAAAAAAAATAATAATATATCAAACAATGATGTGGGCATAGAGAAACTGATACCAGAACAGATAATTGAAACACATCAGAGTAAACATCTTTAATCATGAAACAAGGGACATGCATGGTCAACAAACAAAGAAAAAGAAAGCAATAGCAAACAAGCAATACATTACATAAGGATGTCGAAAATTGAATATACCACAAATTATGGTTATGGAAGAAATAACTAGAGTGAGGTTGAAATGTTTCCACTGGAGGAAATTACTAGCTAAGAACATGTGAGCCTATTACACAAAGAGCAATGAATGGACTAGAATAAGTTGTATGGTAATTGTAAAAATCTCCAGGAGACACCACATATGCTGTAATAAAACAATAGAATTACAAACAAATTATAAGACTTATTCACTAGAGAATTCATGAAATCATAACATGCATTATCCCCATATAAAGCAAAATAAATGGAAAAGGAAAGATTGCAGACAAAGGGGCCGATTCCGATCTCGGCCAATAGGGCTCCGAATCGGATTCGGCTTTACCGGATCCGATTCGGAGCCCTGTTTCCCGACCGATTCGTACGTGCGTCCGGGCGAGCGAGTACGATGCGAAAACTCCGACCGACTCGTTCGCGAGACCCAACCGCACCGACCGACTCGTACACGAAAGCCGACCGCTCCGACCGACTCGCTCGAACACGCCTCGCACCGCGCAATGGAGACGTTCCCCGGCCGGGCAAGTACGATGCGCGCCGCGAGCAGTCCGTCCGACTCGCGCCGTCCGACTCGAAGGAGCAGTCGGAGCCATACTTTGGGGGTCCGTGTCGGACCCCCCTGTACGCGTAGCTGCGCGAGTCGCACACTGGGGGGACCCATGGGTCCCCCCACCTGTGCGTGTATGGCGCGAGTCGCTTCGCCGCGTACACGCTGTAGGGGGCGCCCCTGTTCGCCTCGCACCCATTGAGTCAATGGGAGCCCGCGTACGCGTTGTACGACAGGCTCCCATTGACTTCAATGGGAGTCCGACCGAATCGAGTCCGATAGCATACGTGCGCATCGTACTCGTTCGGTCGGGCTGCTAGGGTCCGATTCGGTCGGAAATCTCTCCGAGTCCGGCTCGGTCGGAGAGATTTCCGGCCCGAATCGGAATCGGCCCCAAAGTGCCTAAAACAGCGAACTTTGCAATAAAACGATGGCTCCATAAAAAACGATTGATGAAAGTTACTGATATAATAATTAGGCAACTTACAAATCATTTAAGAAGGAATTCAAATCAAGTAACCAGAATAAAAAAACGAGAGAGATTGGTTGTTTGAAAAAAGAAGGAAACAATAATATAATTTGGTCATTGGTACCCAATGTGGGGAATAACAGAAACTTATTATTTTAAAAAGGAAAATAGCCACACAGATAAGGACGAAATTTACCCAGGATACAATGCCGATGTAACATGACCTACAACAACCAAAATTTGACATTTTCGCATGCCTGAGTCGGCAAAACAATTAAAGTTCCTCGAAGATGGGGAGAACTACTCACAAAGAAATGAGCTGTCTGTAAATCTCAGGAGAATCATAATAAAATGCCTTGAACACACACCAAACTAAAGTATGGAACTCTAGAGAGGGCAATATGCCCAAAAATGACAACAATCACCACAACAACTAGTATGCACTTGTATTAGACATTGTGGCAGCAAACAGCAAATCAGATGCACCTGGAAAGGAAAATTCTCGCATGATTCACACAAACACAAGAACAAACAAATGCAGAAAGACTGGACATAAACACAACAAAATATAAAAATACCGGTTGGGTTTAGCATTGATATAAATCCCAGATTGAAATCAAAATTTATGGAATGAAGCACGCCTCTCATTTGCAATTTCTTGCACACCTTTGCACTTTCACTTATGTATATAGCACATGCTTCACTTTTCACAAAACAAAACATTTCTTTAAACACTTGGAACTACAAATCACAGCAACTGGGAAATAGCAGGGAAAGAAAGATTCACTAAGTTATAAACAGTGATACAAGACTGATGGCATGAATCCGTGATCAAGGTCCAAGGGGACCAAAATGCGTTAGGTGCGTTGTAACTGCAGACTCTGTTTTTGATGCAATAAAAAGTGTATATTGCCTGAAACCATGAATGCGACTCGTTTTTTGTTACAGACATAGCGGAATATATATGTGTATATGTATGTACACACCACTTTCCTGCTTGATGGTAACTATTATTTGCCAGATGTCATTGTCAAAACACCAGGGAAATTATGTTCTTTAGATCCAGCATATGTTTACAGATTTTTTCTTCACAAATTCCAATATGTGCTGAATTTCCTAACAAACAAAACGAAAAAACCCTAGGAGACGTTGTTGAATTCTTTTGAAGAAAAAAGTACCAAGTGGGAGGTGCACCTCATAAAAATAGACAGTAATTTAATGAGTAAATCAAGACCAAAACGACAAAAATCTGATAAGTAGAACCAGAGGTATGAATTTTTAAAGATTAAAACAAAATATAGTACTTAGGGGCCCATTACGATACCCGGCGTAAATAAATCCGCCAGGCATGGAAGCGGCAACAATCCGCCCGCACACACCGCCTGAACACCGACCACGCCATTACGATTACACAAACCGAAAACCGCCATCGGCGAAAAATCACACAAAATACCGCCCGCCATCGTCCGAGTCGGAGTCAAACCGCCCGCCACGGACGGAAACACGCACGACAACACAAAACCGCCCGCCCACACGGCCGACACACCGCACGTGAAATTACGATCGCACCGCCATGAGCGCGGAAAAACCACAAATATACCGCCCGCCAGCGCAAACAACGCCGATGAGAATCGACACGGCAGAAGCCATGGCGCCAACGTACCTGCACAGAAACCATCCGCACACAAAACCAATAGCACACAACATGGCCAACAAGTCCACACAGCAAGGCACGCACAAATACACAAGCACAGTACACATCCCGAAAACACCCCCGGACAAACAAAAAATACAAAGGCCAGAACCCCAGACACAACACACCTGAAAACAACAGACCATGAGGACACACCCACATAGGTGAGTACAAAAGCAGCACTCCCACAGACCACAACCCCTTGCTACATTGCAAACCAGAGAGGAGAGGAGAGGACACAGTGACACAGCAAGGACAGCAGCACACCACAGAAACGCACACATCACAACCACCACCACCACCACCACCACCACCAAACACCACCACCACCACCACCACCACCACCACCACCACCAAACCCCGGCACCACAAACCCCCTGCACATTACACAACACACACCGCACCAGCACCACAAACACCATGGCACCACAAAGAATGCCCAAGTTCACGCCCATGGAGCTGACGGTCATGGTCGACGAGATCATCAAGGTGTACCCACAAATCTATGGGAACATGGTCCAGCACACACCACTAGCCACCAGAAACAGAATGTGGAACCGGATCGTAGACCAGGTCAATGCAGTCGGGACCCTGCCCAGGAACAGAGTCGAAATAAACAAACGTTGGAATGACGTAAAGAGCCTGGTCAAGAAGAAGGAGGGCAAAAACAGAGAGCTGGCTGCCGTCACTGGCGGAGGGAATCCCGCGCTCTTTAAGACCTTCAAAGCGTGGGAGGAGAAGGTGCGAGTTGTAATCCATCCGGAGATCCTCGCCGGATTAGCAGTGGAAGTGGAGGCTGGTAAGTACAAACTAATGTATACCAGCACACCGCTATGTACTCACATGCACTACCACCATGCCACAGCTCCCAGGGACAAACACCCCCATGTCCAGCACACAATACACAACACATCACACACACATGCAACAGACACTACCACACACAGCCCAAACCGAACAACTGTAAGATGCGTGGGGACATGTGTACACTAAGCCAGCCACGTAACCACCAACAGGTCCCCAAATATGCCAGAAGCGCCACAACGAGCACCCACCACACCCATGTGTCCGCCACAGCTGCACTAACCGACAAGTAACAGGTAAGTGGCAGGAACACAAAGTGCAGTGGGTGGGACGGTGGACAGCCCAAGTACAACACACACCAGGCCCCAGGCCCCAGTCCCACAGCACAGCAAGGAGGAGCATCCCCCACACCCCACAGCCACGTGTCAGCCACCGCAGTGCACAACGACAGCCGAAAGGCAGACATCACGGTCCACAGCAATCGGTGTCAGTGGGTGTCCAGCCACCCCCACGACCCACAACACCCCCCACCCCCACAGACCTGCAACATGGAGCACCCCCGCTTAGAGCCATGTGGCATCCAGTACAGTGCACGCACGAACAACTTGCAGGTGGGAAACTGGACAGGGCTGGATTACTGGAGGCATGAGGACCATAACACGACCAACACATGGGACATGTCACGTAGCAGACGAACACGCAGCACCGCCCACCGTCACGAACAAGTGAACAATGTGCACACGGACATGAACAACAGACTCACACCCCACATGACCCATCACAGACATAGCAACACCCAAGGAGCCACGTCTGCATGCACAAGCCACACTGAATATAGTCCCACACGGCAGCCACTGTGCAACTCATCACACACAACCGAAACACCATTGAAGTCCTGTCCATGTAGCCCCTACTGCCTGTCAACCACACACCCCACAACTACGCCTATGTAAGACAAACAACACTAGACGCAACAGAGCGGAACAACATAAATGCACACGAACACCACTGAACCCATCAAACTCACAGACACACCATGCACATACAACATACCATCCATCCCATCCGTCAGCCCCAGTCTCATGAAAGGCATGTCATCCGCACAGCTGCCACACATACAGCAGTCACGCTAAGACACATGCCCATGACCAACCATGTGCCAGAAGTCAATTAAGCGCACGACACACTGTGAGCAACAACACACAACATGGGCCACACCCCCCGAGCACTGCAGTGATGCACATGGCACAGGGCAGCACGCACACCAAGGAGATGGGACAACTGCAATACGTTGGCTGGCACACAACTATCACTCACTCATAACGATGCGTCCAATGCCATGTCCAGTAATCACAACAGACAGCAAATATGCAGGCCATGTCAAGCATGCACACACCTCAAACCATGCACTGTCATGCTGCCACAACACATGTCACGTTCGGCACCCATGGCTCACAGCATGTACCCCAAAAGCATATCCCCTCCCAAATGCGAATCTGGGGCATGGCCCCCATGTTGCCATATGCGTTCCTAAGCGTTCCATTTGAACCCCAAAAGCATATCCCCTCCCAAATGCGAATCTGGGGCATGGCCCCCATGTTGCCATATGCGTTCCTAAGCGTTCCATTTGAACCCCAAAAGCATATCCCCTCCCAAATGCGAATCTGGGGCATGGCCCCCATGTTGCCATATGCGTTCCTAAGCGTTCCATTTGAACCCCAAAAGCATATCCCCTCCCAAATGCGAATCTGGGGCATGGCCCCCATGTTGCCATATGCGTTCCTAAGCGTTCCATATGAACCCCAAAAGCAAAGTACAAACCAGACCCAGGATGGGCCAGGAGCCCGCATACACCAGAGTCACAATGAGTAGGGGCACAGCAACACACCCATCGGCATGGCCAATCCGTCCCATGCCACATGTGCACAGCACACAGTCCCATTGCCTAGCACACACAACTACAGATGCCACAGCCACACACTCGCCTCCGGGAAACCCATGTACGAGATTGCACGAACTGCCAATGTCAGACGACAAATACATACTTCGCCAGGTGCAACACAATAACAAATCTCATTCTCTCCACAGGTGACGAACTGCCGGATGCTGGGGATGGAGACAGCAGCCAGCACAGCCAGCCCACAAGCCCCCAACGAGGACACACGGATCTGGAGGATCTGTCCTCCTCTTCGGACACGGACCACCAAGCAGGCCCATCTGGTGTGGCAGGGCCCAGCCGCTCCCCAGGACCCCTCCTACCCACCAACCCATCATCCAGGGATGCTGAACAGTCCCAGCCCCCTGCTGCCACTGTCGTTGCGGCCACACCCACGGTCATTGCGGCCACTACCACTGCCGCAACCGCCACCATCGCCGCACCGACCACCACCACCACCACCACCACCACGTCTTCGCTGGCACCAGCCCCAGCGCAGGTGGTGGCCCGGCCGACTGGATCCACCCTGGGAGCCACAGCGAGGACCGTGGTGTGCAATGTGGCTAGTGGGCAGGCCGGTGGCAGCAGGACTGGTAGGAGGAGCAGGGTCAGGGAAACGCCAGCCTCCCTGGGAGCCATGCCCTGCCTCAAATGGCCAGAGTCCTTGGGGCCTATGAGGAGGCCCAAGAACAATGGGTCAGGTCTGCTACAGACACGCGGGAGGTGCTGGGGGTGCTGAGGTCCATGGACGCCCATATGGGCCAATTCGTGTCCCGTATGGACCAACTCGTGGACCTCATGGGCCAGCTGGTGGTGGCGGTGGGGTCACAGGCAAGGCCAGCAACACCACCTCCGCCACCACCTGCTAGGGCGCAGGGTCGGGCAGCAGTGTCCACTTCCCCTGCGTCCACAGCCAGTGAGCACACCTCACCCACCACCAGCAGGTCGCCACCACACACCCCCTCCCAAACGTGGAAGGGGCCGTCCGAAGAGGAAACAGATCTCCCGGGAGGACTTCGCACGCTCCAGTCGCAAGTGAGGCAGCCAGCCAGCCTTCCGCCAGCCTTCCTTGACCAGCCACTGCATTGACTTGCTCTACGATCCCACTCCACACAGCCAGCTGGATGGCATGTGTGTGTTGGACTATGGACATAGAACCAGTGGGTACACCCTGAGCTTCACGCAGCCATGACCGACAGCTCATTGTCACTGCACGCACCACTTTTGTCATCACCTTACACACAATCACATGTCACAGTTTGGAATAAATGCACCTTTTTCACTAACTGCTGTTTGTGCCCTGTGTTTTATTTGTACGGAATACAACGGCCACCTTGGGTGGAAAGGCACCTGATGCGTGGCATGGCAATGGAATCCGGAGGGCCTGTAGGGACCTAGGGGTGGGAGACAGAACAGGAGCACATTCAATGAGTGTGTCACACACCCATCACACAGTACATGTCAACAACTACAAGCAATGTACACACATCGCACAGAGCAATAGGGCACAATGCCACAGTCACCAACAGTGGCATACTACCCTGGCCATGGAGCGTTGACACACTGCACGCAGTGAACATACGGCCACCCTGACACAGCACACACACACCTGCACAGATACAGACACATCATCCGTCGTACATGGACACTCACCGTCAAGTGAAGTAGCGGGCGATGAGCTGCTGGCGCACATTCCCAGCTTCCTCCTCTCCGCTGTCCACCTCGCTCGAGCTGTCCTGGTCTGCGGGCTGGGGCCCTGGTTGATCTCCGTCATCCACAATGAGGGGGATCTGCTTCCGAATGGCCAGATTGTGCAGCATGCAGCACGCCACCACTATCTGGCACACCTTCTGTGGGGAGTACGCCAGTGCACTCCCGGTGCGGTCCAGGCACCTGAACCTGGACTTGAGGAGGCCAAAGGTACGCTCGACCACACGTCTGGTCCTCCCATGTGCCTCATTGTATCGATCGTCTGCTGGGGTGCGAGGATTCCTCAATGGACTGAGCAGCCATGCCCCATTCGGATACGCAGAGTCACCTGGGTGTGAGGGACACAGAGAACCGTTGCTATTCCAACTGGACAGGGGACAGCATCGCACAACCAGCACGCTACACCACTCCACATACTCACCGACAATACAGGCACGATCCTGTTGCATATTGGCCATCAGTCGTGGCAAGATGCTGTTGCGCATTATGTGTGCGTCATGTGCCGAGCCTGGAAACTTGGCACACACGTGGGTGATCACCATGTCCGCAAGGCACACCACTTGCACATTCAGGGAGTGCGTGTGCTTCCTGTTGCGGTACAGGTGCTCAGTGGCCTGTGGTGGAACAAGGCCAACATGTGTGCAGTCAATGGCTCCCACGACGTGTGGGATTCTGCCAAGGGCATAGAATACACCCTTCACTGCCGCCAATTCACGAGCCCTGGGGAATCTGATGTACCTGTTTCGGTACAGCATCATGGCTGCCAGTACATCCCTCAGCACAATCGTGTTGTTGTTGTATGCACTTGTCGTCCATGCAAAGGTCCTGGTATGGGATTCCCGGGGCGGGGGTGGGAGGGGTGCAGCACCCACAGACTCCAGGCGACCTATTCATGTCCACTGAGCGGTGTGTGTGTCCATGTGCGCTGGATCCATGTCGTGTCCTGGTTGTTCGTGCAGTTCCGTCCATGTGGGTGCGATACACAGAGCCCATGCCACTGCCTCCCACGATGCATGCGGTGTTCCTGGATGTGATGGGGAACAGTGTGCATGTCCCGGTCATATCCGATGTCATGGCGATGTCGTTGATGGTGTGGTTACAGTTGCCGGTCGTTTGGTATGGCTGTTGTGGTGGTGACTGGCCAGTCCGTGCGGAAGCTGAGCATGGGTGCGGGGTTGGACTTCATAGGTCACTCGGGGAACCTGCGTTGTGGTCCGACGTATTTACAGGTTGTCAGGTATGCGATGCCGTCCAGCAGGGCTTCCATGTCATTGGTGGTGTACATGTTTGCCAGCCAATGAAGCGGATGGTGGCTCTCAAGGTGTTGTTCGTAAGTTGTCCCTTGGAGGACCATGATGGGGCATGCTGGGTGACATTCGATGTAGCTGTTCTCGATGATCCGTCGTGTGGAGGCACAGTGGTCCCATTTCAGTGCGGGTGCGATGTTGGCCACATACGCCATGCCCCCATAGGCAGAGCAGGCCCTGTCGTGTGCGTCCAGAGGGAGGAGTAGTGGTAGCAGGTCCGCCTTCAGACATGCCGGGTTGGAGAGGCATATCTCGACGGGATGCTGGTAGGGACACCTCCGACAGTAGAAGACGGGCATGACGCAGCTGAACAATGTGATGCGGTAAGTCAGTCGGTAACTTACGTTCAGCAGGGACAGGAGATCGCATCCCAATGTATGTATCGTGTTGGTTTTGTACAGCTTGAGCTGTTCGGCGTAGTTGGGTAGGTGTGTTGCGGTTGCCATTTCGCAGCGGTTCGTTGAGGTGGCGTGCTCCGGCTGTGTGTGCAGTCTGCAATGTGCACGCTCCGGGGTTGCTGTGAGCTCTGTGTAGTCGTAGGGAGACAGGACTTGTGTTCTGTTGGCTTGTTTGGAGGACACGGGCCCTCTTCCCACATGCTTCTCAGACAGTTCAAGGTCAGTGCTGTGTGACTCCTTCCAATTAACTTGCATGTGGCCGACATGGGGAGTGTTTTCTTCTTTCTTCCCCGTCCGTTGTGTGCTTCTGTGATATGCGCTATCTGCCCTGTGGTCGGTCTCCTCGGCATGCCTGTGTTGGTCTATTCTTGGACAATGGCTGTATTCACCGGCTTCTGTCGTAGGGCTGTGGTTTCGGAGTTGGAATGGAAGGTCATTCAGTGCTGTCTGCTCTCCCTTGTGTGGGCGGCAGGCTGCCTTTCCGCTCTGCGTTGGGCCTTGTGTGTGGATGTTATTCTTGGGCCACCTGTTGTCGGTCCCCGGGCTCTTTGGTGTTCCGTTTCATATGTCTTGTTCATATGTGCAGGGTGGTATGGGTTTTTCAGTGTGGTACTGGCGTTCCTCTTCCCGAAGGGGCCCTGCTTCTCCTAGTTGGTGTTGCCGCCGCTGTGTGCTACGCCATGTTTGTTACACTGGGGTGTGTCCTGCTGTTGCGTGACTTCACTGACATGTGTGCGTCGGTTGTGTGGCGTTGGGTGTTGTCCGTGAATTGGACGTTGGGGACATGTCTGTGGCAGGCCTGTCACGTGTCATGTGCGTTCGGGGTGGGGCTGATGTGTGTGCTGCTTGGTTGTGTCCCTGTGTCTGTGTGCAACGCATGCATGGCGCTGCGGTTGGCCTCTGCGTTGTGCGCATGTGTGGCGGCGTCATCGGCGCTTTGGGGCCGTGACGGGGTGGTTGGTTCCTAGTCCCAGGTGGTGTGTACACATGTGTTCCGCGATGTTAGGATTTGGCCTGTGTGTCATATGTGGATGCAATGGTGGATGTGTAGTGTACACGCGCTGGTGGGGGGTTGTCCGCCCTTGCACTGTGTGCGCTGTTTGCGTGCACTTGTTGTGTGTGTGCCTACCTGCGTCTCCGCGATACGTTGCGTCCTTGGTGGTGCATCAGCAGAAGCATGGGAAGGGCCTGCAGTGCTGGATTCATGCCCGGGTGCCGCTTCTTCGTTGTCCGTGCTCTGCGTCCGTGTTACCGCCTCTCTTTCACGTGCGGTGTCTCTTAGCCGTGGGAGCCGTTTGTTTGCGGCATCGTAATTTATACGCCGGGCGGGACGTGTTTCGTCGGACGGTGTGTGTCAGTTAGGCTGCGCCGCTACGTGTACGGGCGCACTTTGATGGCGGACGGTGTTGCTGGCTTGCCGGCGGTGTTTGGCCTGCTTTTCGCATCGTAATTGGGCGGGCGTGTGGACTGCTGCGTGCCGGCGGTAACTGGTGGTTTTTGCATCCGCCAGCACGGCGGTTGTGCTTCCGCCCGCCATCGTAATGGGCCCCTTAGAGTCATAAAGAGCCAACCAGGGACATCTGGTCATGCTAGACGGGGGTAATTCCAAAGCTCAGGCTGACCACGATGGAGTGCCGGCTGGCTACAGGACTCACGCAGGTCCTGCCAAAAAAGTACCTTGGATGGAGGAAGCCTCAACGTCGAAGATCTGATTTGAGCAGAGGACGTGATGTATCGCCTTCGATCCCGTGGATGGAGGCAATGCGTGAGGATCTGATTCGCGCAGTCAGCAAGACTTTGTTGACAAACCCCATTGCGATGAAGGTGATGTGTCGTCGTTAAGCCGTGCAGTCTGTTGTTGCAATATTTTTGAGCAGCAGCTGTGTCGGTGTTGAAGGGAGCTGTGTTTGTTCCGATCAGCGCAAAATCGTTCATGCCTGGATTCTGCTGGATCACCAGAGAAAAGTCACTTCCACAGGCCCAGAAGTGGGCTGGCACCACTTGGCATAGGCAGGACTCACAGATGGCAGAGTCCAGGTGCTGTTGCAGGATTGAGTCTTTGATGGCCCTGAGACTTCAGAACAGGGGGCAAGCCAGCAAGGCCTTGGAGTCACTCTGGGTTCAAGTGAGCAGCGGCGGCTCCTCCGCTGAGGCAGAGGAGCATTGCCCCACTGCTTTTGAGCAATGAAAAATGAAAAATAAAATGATAATAGCAAAAGTTATTATCATTTTATTTTTCCTCGCTTACTTCCTGTAGCTGAGCCGAGGGAGGGGCCGTCTATTCCCACTTGTCAACACAGCCGCAGGAAGGAGGAGTGGTGGCCTTTCAAGAGGCATTTTGAGAGGCATTTAGTTAAATCTAAATGTGTTGAGTGTCGGATGTATTAAAGATTAATTCATTATTTTCAACACTTTTGTGATATTCTTGCTGAAACAATAAGTTTAGTCCATAAAATTGGACATTTTTCGCAATCACCGTTGTGTTTTTACACAGATGATGCAAGCTTTTAATGTTTTTTGCATTTGATTTATGTTTGTTTTCATTTAGTGATCTTGTCGCTTGTTGTAATTTGTTGCAAATAATTCTCACTTTGGTGTATGTCCAAATTGTTTTTGATTGTGCATTGTGTTATTTATATGTGAAGGTTTCTGTGTCAATTTGAGAAATATGTGTTTCTTTTTCAGTCTTTTGAAAAAATTGTTTTGAATCAATTTAAAGACTATTTAATAAAAAATTCTACTTGGACAGATAAAATAATAGTCTGCCCGTTACTCCATAAATAGTAGGAGTGTAGGTTAGTACGGAGCTAGGTGTTCATGTTGTGTTTTGCACTTTCTAAAAGTGGCATTTCTAAAATAGTAAAGTTAAATCCAACTTTACTAGTAAAGGGGATCTATCATTACAATTACAATTATATAAATTATGACACAGCTGTTTCTTTCTAATCAGGAATTACAGCTTAAAAGTGAATTAAGGGATTCCCAATGTTAACCTATGAGAGGAGTAGGCCTCACAGTAGTGAAAAACAAATTTAGCTATTTATCACTACCAGGACATGCAAAACGTAAAAGTACATGTCCTACCTTTTACGTACACACCACCCCGGCCTGTGGGCTACCTAGGGCTTACCTTAGGGGTAACTTAAGTGTAATAAATGGGGGGTTTAAGGCTTGGCAAAGGCTTTTAACTGACAAGTCAAAAGTGCAGTGGCAGGCCTGAGACAGGTTTGAAAGGCTACTTGTGTGGATGGCACAATCAGTGCTGCAGGCCCACTAGCAGTATTTAATTTACAGGTCCTGGGTATATTGTATACCATTTTACAAAGGACTTACAAGTAACTTAAATATGCCATAGAGGTGTAAACCAATTATACCAGGCTTAGAGAAGAGAGTACATGCACTTTAGCCCTGGTTAGTAGTGGTAAAGTGCTCAGAGTCCTAAAGCATACAAAAAGAAGGTCAGAAAAAGAGGAGGAGGATGGCAAAACGTTTGGGGTAACCCTTCAGAGAGATCCATTTTCCAGCGTATGTTGTTAAAGGAAAGACCCCAAAAACACATACAATTTAAAAGAGGGCACACATCACACCAGATCAATGACTACAATCCTTTAATACTGCATTTGTGGAACGCTAATATTGATTTCCAATTTGTTGCTGATAATTCAACTGCTGTTGACTGGTATGTGACTTCATATATTACTAAAGCTGAGAAAACTGATATGAAGGAAGTATGGGAAGAAACTTCTGCAGAGCAATCTGTAATAAAAAGGCAGTATCGATTTAGCCTTCAAATGCTATCTCACAGAGAGGTTAGCAGTTGTGAGGCATGTGACCGTTTAAGCTCTTCCAGTTTATATGCTAAAGCTCGGGCTATTACATGGCTTAGTTTAGGATTAACATCCTTGTGAACAAGAGTTTTTAAAAGTTTGCCAGCAATTGAATATCTTGCTCACTTTGATCCTGAAAACAAGGACATTGTGAAAACTAATTTAATAGACACATACTATCGTAACAGAAGCACTTTATTGGAAAAATTGTCACTATATGAAGTAGCTCAATTTTATACTTACAGAAATAATGCTGTAGAGGATATTCGTAGTGGGAAATTTCATGTGCAGGGAACTGACGGTTGCTTAAGACGTTATTCAAAACCTACACTAATTAATCTCCACAAACTTACATATGATAATCCTGCAAACAAAGAAGATTATTTTTTTGCACTATTAGCTTTTTAAACCATGGCAAAAGAGGAAGAATTGTTTGGAACATTTATATCTTGTGAGGAAGCTTTTTATGACTACAAACTCGATATTACAATGCCAGAGTTCAAGACTTATGTTGATATGTTGGACCACAAAATTTTAGATGAAAAGAAATCCAGTCAGAAATATTATGTGATACTGTAAATACAAATAAACTTTCTAATACAAGTCCTGCAGACCCACTTGCGGTACCAATAATGTAAATGAAGGAATAATTGCTATGGGTGAGGTATTTCTATGGGAGAAATGCGTAAGGACAGTGAAAACTTTGAGTACATGTTATCACAATTAAATTGTGGTCAATGTCCTATGTTTGAGGAAATTAAAGCTAGTGTTGATCGTGGACTACAAAATGAACATGGTTTATGTCTATGTTCTGAATCTGAGCCTATATTAAGATATATATCAGGCCAAGTTGATAACAGGAAAGGTTTCCGTATAAAAGTTATAACAGCTTACCGTCACAAAATTACCAATTCAATGTTATCTTGTGTAGTAACTGCTCCAACTGGATTAGTCGCACATAATATTAAAGGAATAACATTACACACACTACTATTATGACCAGCGAAGTACAATATTAAACTGGAATATTTAAAACTAAATAGAGATACTTCTCAAGCACTTCATAGAGTTCTGAAAAAACTACAGATTTTGATTATAGACGAGGTTAGTATGGTATCCAACTTGATGATGGCTTTTGTTAATTTATGTATGACAGAAATATTATAGACTGCACATGATAATCTCTTTGGTGGGAAACATGTGATTGTTCTTGGCGAAAGGGGACCCAATTTTTAAAACTTACTGCTTGAGAAATGAGAAACTCCTTAGGTAGTATAGGTAATGTTAATATTTGGTTACATTTCTCATACAATGATCTTACAAAAAATATGAGACAAGCAGATGATGAAGAATATGACATTTTTTGAAAGATATTAGGATAGGAATTGTTACAGATAGTGCCAAAAATAAACTTCAGACGAGAAAAGTGCTGGAAAAGTTATGCCTAGCCTTCTTTTACAAGGACTACCTGTTGTTTGTTTGATGCGAACCCTAAAGGAATGTAATGGTTTAAATATGGAAATGTTATCAATGGAAAATGAAGAAATTATACATTTACCTTGCAAAGATTCATTTGAAACTCATGAAGCAAATATTCATATAATAAAAACATTATCTACTAAATTATTAAACATGGAGAAATCTGTGTCACAAACAGCAGGATTAGAAAAGACTTATTTATGTGAAAAAATGGTTGTGCTATTTTACGACACAATTTGGATGTAGAACAAGAACTTGTGAATGGAGCAATGGGATATATAGTTACATTATACAATACAAAAGTAATGATGACATCAAATTTATTATTGTTAAATTTGACAATATTAAGGACCCCAACCACATTGCAAGAGCAACTGCAAGATTTGTATTAATGAAAGGCTTATATATTCGAAGGGAACAATTTCCTTTATATTTAGCTTACGCTGATACAATACATAAATCTCAAGGTTTAAGCTTGGATTGTGCATTAATTAATATTAGCTCCACTGTTTAAAGACGGTATGGAATATATGTCGCTTTGTCCCAAGGACTATATATTATAGATGTGGATGGCACCAAAATTAATGCAGACCCTTCTTTGTATTTGATTATAATCATTTAAGGTATATGTAACTCCTTCACTTGGTGAATATTCAATAGTGTGTTCAAATATATATGAAAAAGGAAAGAAAGCTTTAGAAGTGATGAGGCTTTGGAAAATGTTCAGCCGTGTAAAAAAAAAGAAAGAAAGGAAAACAACCTGGAGATTTTAGGCTTTCAGTTCAGTAACGCTGATTGGATTAACTGCTATAGTAATGTTATTATTAATTTGCCATTACATTTACCTTTTGTGAAAGATTTACTTTTGGAAAACACAGATAAGCCTTCTTGTGGGACGGTAAGTACTTTGTATTCTGGACTTCAGTACAGCAAACAATTGTGCCAATGTACAAGTGGTGTCAGAGATATAGTCGATGTTTGTAGAGGAGCTGCTCATTTCTCACTAAATGAGCAACCGGATGCCCAGGAATTTTGTATGGCTATTCTTGAAATGCTAGCAAATGAGACTTTCCCTCATCCTGATCTTTTTAACTATAAACTACTAATCGAAACATAAATGTTTCCAATTCTTAAATGCTTTCTCAACATTCACAGAATTTGAACGATTTCTATATTTCCTATTCCTGATTGTAAATCAATATAGTTTAAGAAATTGATCTATCAAGCTGAGCACTCTAGCTTTTGTCCAAACTGTGGATGTCAACTTGTCTCAACAGTTGTATTAACTATGCTGAATAAGTATTTATGTTTAATGATACAAAGAAGTGCTCCAGATAATACAAAAATTAAAACCGTGATTACCGATTTCACTACTACTTAAATTTCAATACCTGGTTGAGCTTTTACTTGTCCTGCAATAATTTTCCACCATAGTGAACACAAGTTTTCTGGTGATTATACCCTTTATTGAAGAAACAATACAGGATGGACTGAATGTGATGATTCTAAGTTAACTTTCAAACACACATTGCCAAAAAACTTAATGTACGGTTACATTCTCATGCATGTGAGTAGGTTCGGGTGTGCATGTGAGTCCCCACCTCCCGTCCCTCACCACTTGGCCCAAAAGTGCCCTCAGATGGCGAAACAGATGTTGGGCCCGACTTGGGACCTGACAGTACCCCCCGCAAGACTAGCTGTCTCGGTGATGATTTAGGCTTGATCGGGTGCATGCCATGAAACCTTTTAACCAACTGAGGTGCATGAGTTAGATGTGAATCAGGTTCCCATGACCATTCTTCTGGCCCATATCCTTTCCAATTGATTAAGTAATATAGACGCCCTCAACTAATCTTGGAGTCTAAGGCCTGCTTTACCTCGTATTCCTATTCCTCCTCTATCAAAATGGAGTGGGTGGAGAATGAACTTGCGAATTTTTATGGCAACTTTTGAGCAGTGATACATGAAAAACTTAATGCTCATACTACAGCAAGATCTAATCTTATTGTGACTGGATTCAGGACTTGGGATATAGTGTATGGTCCCACGTTCCATGACTTCAGTTTTTGATTGCCAGGAAGTGTCAGGTGTTTAGTGGCTAACCACACTTGATTCTCCACTTAATTTGCTAGCGCTGCTGACTGTTTCTCTGCATACTTTTTAGTAGAAGTGGGCGGAACTCACGGAGTGTCACTCTGCTGAATTCTCTTGAGTTAAGTAAAAATTCCGTAAAAATCCAAAGAGTTCCGTGAGTGGCAGAGTTCAGTATGTCACTGCTGGTGCTGATTTGTAGCGCCAGGAGCTTGTCCTGCACTGTAGAATCAGCAAGATTGGCAACAAGTGGCGCCCCAGAGGGCGCTGCTTCTTTCTTTCTTTCTTTTGATAACGAACTGCCGCGACCTCCCTTATTGAGAAATCTTGCCAGGAGGCAGTCTAGTGCTCAATTTTTTCACCTGCGCTCGCCAACTTAACGTTGGTGAGCCATGGACAAGAAAAACTCCACCACACGGCAGTTGGCGGAGTTTTTCTGAAACTACATGCTACAAGTGGAGCATGGAGTGGGCCAAGCTCCGTGAACTCCGCCGGAGGAGTGGAGTTTACCAGCACCCCAACTTTTTAGTGGGTTACTTAGGGCCTCTTCCAAACACGATTTAGCTCCTTGCATAACCATGCACAAGTGTTTATGGTGTTCTCCGACAGAAGGTAAGCGGGACTTCCCTGGTACAGTAAAAGGTAAAATATTTGGGTGAAAGCCCATCAAGCAGTAAAATGAGGCGCAACCCAGAGTGGAATATTCTGCATTATTGTAAACAAACTCAGCCATCCACAAATACTTTGACCACTCATCGTTACCTCTAGGTTCTAACACTTTAGCTCTAGTTCTGAAGTCTTTTATAAAGTGTCCACTGCGCCCACAGTACAAACATAGTTTCAGTTTCTCTGCCTATCTCTTTCTTCCAGGGCGAATGGCCCACGTACTCCTCCCACCTGCATTGGTTCCACATCATTTGACTCACTAGAGTCTTCTGAAGAATGTTTATTTGGCCAGACAATATACACAGAGAGTCCATCTTACTCCTGTTGCTTTTACGTTCTAAAAAACGGTGATCTAACTGCACACTTAGCACAATTAATTTGTTGCAACTTGTAGCGAGATTTAACACCTGGGCCAAAATATCTTTTAACTCTCCCAAGAGACTTTGAAAAAATAGAGACCCCTCTTTTCTTCGGGCCACTCAGTTTACACCACTAGGCTGTTGAATATGGTAATGTATGTGAGAAGGTGCTGTGAACCATGCTTTAAGGTTAATAATTCTTTATCTAGAGCCATTGAGTAAGACTTCCTATCAAACAATTTCTGCATTTCAGCTCAAAAGGTACTGAAATCATACAGCACTGGATTGTGTTTCTCAATCAAAGGAATGGACCAAGTTGTGACATTGCCACCTAAAATAGCACAAATACCATCTTAGATTGTTCATCAGGAAAAGCCAATGGGCTACATAAGAAATGTAATTTGCACTTGTTAATAAAAATGGCATATTTCTTGGGATCATCTAAAACTGTTCTGGGCTAAAGTAATCACAGGTGGTTGTAGAACCTGAAGAGTAGGAGAGGACTGATGAGGACATCCCCCTGGGTTGGAAGTAGCATCACATGTGGGGGAATGATTAGTAGAACTGCCTAACCCAACCAGTGGTGGTGTAAGTGTCCAAGGTCACAGTGGTGTGGTGGAACCTTTCTGTGACTCGCCTTTTCCCTTTCTGGCTAATCCTGCAACCTCCCTATGGACCAAACCCAACTCCTTACATAACACTTGGTTTTCCAATCTAGATGCATGAACCTCCCCCTTTAGATCTGTTATGGTGTCTAAAGCAGTTCCAAGGACTTTACCGCTATCCATCACTCAGGCTGGTTAGAAAAATGTGGGCTTGGCAATGTGTCAGGGTAGAGAACACTAATATACTTGCAAAAAGATTTCACTAGCCTTAGTTTATCATACCCAGCAGGAGCTACATTTTAGGTGAGTAATCCACCACTGCCTGACTGCGCTAACCCTGATGAGCGTCTAAGCACCCACCAGGAGGAAGCGCCGAGGGGAAAGGAGGGAAGAAAACAGGAAAAGGATAGGAAGACAATCTGCTCGATGGTCTCGCCTGCTCTGTCTGTGACCACCCTCCAGGATGTCCGCAGGTGCGCCATATTCAAACCCAAGGAGGAAAACTCAGTACTTCTTACTATGGCAGTAGCCTGAGGAGGAGAAGCCCATTATAAACTGTTGCCAATAATGATTTGTCCTTGCAGGTATAGGTTGTGTACTGGATAGTAGATGTATTGTTGATATGCACCTGGTTCTGGATTTCTTTTGTTTTACATTGAGGTCTTTGATTAAGGTGGATCTCAGGTAGGTTAAAGTTTGTGGCAATTCAGGGCAGATGTCAGATAGATCAATGTTGTGGCAAATTCAAGGGGGCCGAGAGCTCTTGTTTTTCAGAGTATTCGGCTACTCCATGCATCAACTGTGCAGGTTCTTTCTCAATCAAACTCTAACCATTCATACTCATTCTCACATTACTCAACCACTCTTCATACTGGCTGGCTTAGCCCAATATTGTGTGGTTCGCAAAGCTTAGTTAAAAAATACCGCTCTCACACTGGAATGTTAGTTCCAAAAGACGCTCTCCACCTAGAGCATAAGCAAACCACTTGTTTACACTACGTATGCTAGGTAGCTATGCGGAAGCCTTCTCCGGAGTTCCAATTACAGGCTACGCAATCTTTGTATCAGAAGTCTTAGTATAGAAGGATTATCCAGAATTGCCAAGGAGTGCTAGGCATAGACACTTGCATGCAAATGCTTGATACAGAAATCTACTTAGCTATGTCTTTTTTATCTTTTGCAGATCCAGCATCATTGCGAAGATTCTGCCCAAGGATTCAAAAGACCTGCAAGAGGCATTGGCTGCATGAAAGAATATCGTTGCGACAACCCGGGAGACTGGAATCAGGTAAGAGAGAAATCCTTGATGCAGGCTCAGGATCCAGATTGCCAAGCAAAGGCGTGGCATTAGATGTGGCCTTTTATAGGCATGAGTCCAAAAATGGCCACCAAAATGTCCTTAATCTTGCGCGACTGTGTGCTTGTGAGATCTTGGCCTATCGGCCCTCACCGCTTTTGCCCAAAGGTGCCCCTACATGGTGGCACAGATGTTGGGCCCGATGTGGAACCTGACAGACTCTAGTGTTTGCATTGAAATAAAAGCAAACTATTTGGTCATTACAAAGTAAATAACCAAAAAGGGTCCCTTCTGTATCAGATAAGGAAGAAAACACCCCTTGCAGGAACTTGAGAGAAAGAAAAAAAAATGTTTTTTCTTTCAAATTACCCTCACCCACCCGGGTTTCCCCTTTGTGGCATGCTTCATCATAGGGTCCATCCCTGCCCTCTACAGACAGGGGCGTGCTGCTACCAACGAATACGCGGGAGCATGATTGAAAAATAAGGGTGTCCCTATACACCTATACCCCTATGTGGTCTTAAAATGAAGATGGAGTGGGTTTTATTTGAAGTGCGAAAAAAAGGTTAAAAATACCAAATTAGTGGGACAAAAACAACTTTATTTCTTACCCTTAAAATGGTATACTAAAATCTGGGGATACGCGGGAAAAACTCTAGGCGTGAATACCTATTGTTTCCCTGGTAGGTCAACTAGTTTCAAGCCCTACCCCAAGGCTTTTCGTCAGGACCTTAAAGGAGAAATGATGCTCCCACTCCTGTTGTTACTGTGAACATAATACCAGTAATAAAAATACAAAAACAAATATACAGCACCTAATAGGTCTGTGTTAAATATAAAAAATCCGGCAGGGGTACGAAAAGAAGGGAAAAGGTTAAAAAATACACGACCCGTAGGTCTATATTGAGTTAAAAATCAGTGATGATTAAGTGGTTGTGGTGGTGAAAATACCAAAACCATGCCTCTAAAGTGCTGAAACCAGTGATAATTTTGAGACTCACAAGACACTACAAAAACATGTAACATATAAAGTCCGTCGGCACATCATCTTGTTATCGTCGTAATAATATAGAGGTTACAAAGTAACCATAGCATTTATTGATGAAATGGATGTTTTTATTTCACAAAACTTACTAAGCACTTACCTTGTCATGTTCTATTTCATCCACTTACTTGTAGGTCCTATAACTCAAAAATTAGCAATAATATACAGCTCTTTATTAAAATGAAATTGAAAATAGTTCTAACAAGAACAGTTTCTGTTCTTGTTTTGGTTTGTGTTTTTTTTCTTCCTTTTACTCTTGGTAACAGGACCAAAGATAAACCAAAACAATAACACACTCAACGGGCACAAAGAAACGTGCTGCCAAAAAAGGAAAAAGAAAAAAAGTCTACGGGTTTTGGGGAGGACAACGGTAACAAGCTCACTAGGAATGTTCAAGTCACTGTCTCTGCCATGATAACTGTCTGGCAGTAGAGACAGTATGTTGCAGTCCCTGCATATGGCCCCACGATGCTTGTCTGCTGCCGAAGACGGTTCACAGCAACTTGCAGATGCTGGAATGGTGGGTGGACCAAAAGTAGAAACCTGTGTTCGGGCAAGACTTGGGTCGCCTGAAGTGGACGGACCAGGAGCAGGTCTTACATCCATAGGTGCACTAGATGTTCCCTGGTCAAGTTCGGCCAATTCCAGGTCGTGCCTTCTTTCAGCCCAGGCTAAAAGGGTCACATGCATGGCACACAGGTGCTTCCTCATTCCCGTTATTCCGAGGGAATACTGATGTCTAGTTCCACGCGAGATGATTTTATTGCATAAGCACTAAGTCATGTGCCTTGCATTTACCTTCTTCTCACCGGGTGTAAAGGAGGAGAATTGTCACACAGCGGACTCCTTCAGCTTCTTCTGGTGCTCCTGCTCCTTTATTGCAATCTCCACATCCATTGTGGAGCAGCTGTAGGAGGTGCTCCTTCTTCAGCCATGTCACCCAAAACTCCAGGAAAACAGCAACGAAGAAGCAGCAGGCCTGTCTGTGTTTTAAACAGCTCAAAACCAGAACAGAAAGATTCCAAAGTAAACCTCACCTTCCTATTGGCTGAAAATAACTTCTACCAGCCTATCAGATTCTGTGTTATGCTTGCGGAGTACTGCGGTACTGCCGAAACAATACCATGGTACCGGCGAAACATAGAAAAAAAACCACAGCCTATTGTCACAATAAAACCTATACCCTGGTCAGTACTAGTACTTTTGAGAAATATAAACTACCTTTAACATATTTCTTTTTGCTTCAAAAACATATTGAGAACTATTTGGGCTACAAAACAATAGCCCAATTATACCAACATTTTTTCAAAGTACGTAAAATAACAGACAACTTTATAAACTTTTACTTCTAAAAATCCAACAAATTCACAAAAAAACAACGGTTACAACTTAGTTATAGTGGGATTACATTACCACAACAACACATTTAAAATAAATAAACATTAGAAACCATAGTTATAGTATTCTATTTCTGGCTTTCATTTAATACTTTATCAGAGAAAGTATATTACGGTCCACATTTTCTGATTTCATATAAACTTCATGAATACATTTGAAGAACTATAACTCGCCAATATTACATCTGTTTTTTACAACATTAAACTAAGCCTTCATACAACATATATGAAGGTACAAATAATTTACAAAAACTCATATGGGTATGCCATTACTTTAAATCACACTTCCTCAATATATGGTGAGTTATATTATAAAGTAGCAAATAAAAGCCAGAAATAGAATATTATAACTATGTAATTTCTAATGTTTATTTAGTCTGAATGTGTTGTTGTAGTAATGTAATGACCCCTAATTATAACTAAGTTGTAACCTTTGTTTTTGTGTGAATATATATATATATATATATATATATATTCACTGAAAAACCATAGGTTTCAGGGACGTTATAGTTAGTTGGACATTTCATTCGTACAAAACCATAGAAATTCCGGCGTTATAGTTAGTTCAGCTAACTATAACTCGCGCCCCGCAATGCACTGCTGATGACATCACATATTACATCATTCATGACATGGTCAGTGACATCACTGATGACATCACTGATGACATCTCAAATGATATCACTGATGACATCACTGATGACATCATCCAGTGACTGTGTGCTTCTGTAAAGTTTATATATGCTATATATATATATATATATATAAATGCCAAGGTGTATTGAGCAATGAATGGGTGTATGAGTGTCTGTATGGACGACTTTGTGGGTGTGTGAGTGACTGTATGAGTGAATGATTAAATGTGTCTTACTGAATGCATAGGTTAGTGACTAAACTGTGTGAATCTCTGTATCAGTGTGTTACTTGGTGTGTAACTGTCTGCATGGGTTGGTGAGTGGCTACATGAATGTTTATATCAGTTATTGTTTGGTCACCTGAGTATTTGTATGGGTACCTCAGTGTATGTGTGGGTGGGAGGTGCGTGACTCTCTGCAGAGATGTGTGAGTGGTTAATTCACTGGGTGTATAGGTTCAAGACTGTATGAAGAAACAGCTGTGTGGGTGAGTGAGTGTATGGATGTGTTGGTGAGTGAATGGATGTCTTAGTGGTAAATGTGCGATTAACTACATATGTAAAAGACAGTATATGTCAGTGATGATGTATTTAAATAACTATATGTGTAAGTAAGTGATTGTGAGAGTGTCTTTATGGATGAATGTGTACTTGTATGAGTGATTGTAGAAGAGAGTAAGTATGGATTAGTTTCTGTATGAATAAGTGAGTTGGTGTGTGTATAATTGTACAGGTGAGTAAATGGGAGTGTGATTTATTCTTTGCATGACTGACTAGGTGTGTGAGAAACTCTGGATGAGTGGTGGTGTGTGAGTGTCTGTATAGCCGTATGAGTGCGTATCATAGTGTTGTATTGATGAGTAACTGCATGTATGAGTGACTGTATGGGTGAATGACTGGATGTGTGTGTACACTTATAAATCAGTCAGTGTGTATGTAGTAACTGGTATTGGTGTGTGTATGGTTTCGAAAATGGGAGAGTATATTTTTGAGTGGTTGTATGAAAGGTTACATTAGGGTATGAGGAGGTGTATCAGATTTTCACGAGGATGATGTCATCAGTGATGTCATCAGTGATATCATTTGAGATGTCATCAGTGATGTCATCAGTGATGTCACTGACCATGTCATGAATGATGGAATATGTGATGTCATCAGCAGTGCATTGCGGGGGTGCGAGTTATAGTTAGCTGAACTAACTATAACGCCGGAATTTCTATGGTTTTGTACGAATGAAATGTCCAACTAACCCTAACGTCCCTGAAACCTATGGTTTTTTCAGTGAATTTCAAAGGTTTTTTAAATGCTAATTTCTAACTATAACGTGCCTGAAACCTAAGGTTTTTTCAGTGAATTTCAAAGGTTTTTTAAATGCTAATTTCTAACTATAACGTGCCTGAAACCTATGGTTTTTTCAGTGAATTTCAAAGGTTTTTTAAAAGAAAATTTGTAAGTCTAGTGTACCTGAATCCTATTTTTGTTTCTCTATATATACATATATATATATATTTTTTTTAAAATTGTAAATAATTTTTATTTAGGAAAACTATATTTATTCTTTTTAAAATATTATACAGAAGTCGCGCACCCTTCACGCACCCTACACGATGGCTGCGCGCATTCCGGTAGCCATTTTGAAAACTCGCGCTGGGGTCGCGACTTCAGCGTAATTTGTAAAGTATGAAATATGTTTAAATTAATTATAAATACAAGTTTTCCTTTAAGTGTGTGTCTACATTTATAAAGTATTATTTTTAATATAATTTTGACGAAAGTACAGTTACGAAATACGCGGTTTCGCCGCTTACTGCGCGCAACCTCTTCTCGCACGTATTTCCGGGGTCGCGCCGCGATCGCGCCGACATCGTGCCGAAGTCGCGACTTCGGCGTATTTTAAAAGTTGAAAAAATAACTATGCAAAGTTAGAATATGATATAACAGTGAACAGTTTTGCTAATATACTTATTAAAGGATTGTACAAATTTCCATTTATAGTATATAATAATATATATGATTTTCGCGGGTGCTCGAAGGGTGCGTGACGGGTGCGCGCATTCTACGCGACTTCATGTCAGCAAAACAAAAAAGGAATCTGATTGGTTCAAATCAATTTAAATATGACAGAGGGAGGATTCATCCTTCTGATATTTCCTTATTCTTTGAACTTCATAGAGAGAAGACCTGTTTATTTATTCTCTAGAAAATAATAGTTTTTTTGTGTGTTTGTTTATTTTAAATCTGCTATGGCTTCAGATTTTGCAGAAGTGGATGCACTTGCAGTGCAGGAGGAGGAACAGAGACTGCAGCAGAAGAGGAAGAGAAGAGAGAGTATTGTTTGGGCGTTTTTTAGTGTTCCGGAGGGACATAAGAAAGTTAATGCGACCAAAGTTACATGCATCATTTGCCAAAGAGTGCTCTCCAAAGGGTCTGACAAGAAATACTCTTGTGGAACAAACAGTATGAAAAAACACATGGAAACCATCCATCCAGTGCACCTCGCAAGAGAGGAAATGAGGAGAAAGTTGGATGCTGATAGTGAACAGGACCCCGCTACACCTTCGACTTCTGCGACTCCACCTGCAGCAAGGCCTCATATTATGCCAGAGTTTTTAAACGCATCTGTCAGCTGCATGAAGTGTGCCACTGAGCTCTGTTTTGGTGAACAATGTATAGACGTCATCTCTGCTGCTCTGAAAGCGCACAAATGTTAATTTTTTTTTTTTTATAATGCGCTTTTGTTTTTCTTCAAGAAACCATTTTTTGTTGTTCGTTTTTCATTGTTATTTTTAAAATAAAAAACACACAAAAAAAGTTAAAAAGGTTAGAAAAATACAAAAAATAAATAAGTTTTTTCTAAAAAAAACAAAAAAAAAACTGTTCTTACGGAACCACATCTACTGGTTAAAAAAGAAAAATATCAGGGTGATTGTATGAGAGTATGTACAGTATGTGGGTGTTTGGAAAAATGCAAGTGTAGTGCATGGTTATTTTACAAATGTTTACAACTGGCAACGTGATTGAATGAGTTCATGGATAATAGCAGGGTAGATGATTAGAATACTGCAAGAAGAGTGTATGGTTAATTTATAAGTGCTTGGGTATTGACGGACAGGTTGGATTAGTATATGGTACTGGCTGGGTGATTGGAGATGTGCATGTGGAGTGTCAGTGTGTTTGCTGGACTGCATGGATAGTACTTGCGAAAATGAAGGTGTGAATGAGTAGCGTATACGTGGTTAGAGGATTGTATGGATAGTGCAGATGTTATAGTAGCAGTGCATATGTTAGTGCGTGGGTCATTGCATGAGTACATGGGTAGTGACTGGATGATTAGAGTACTGCAAAGAGATTGTATGGTGAATTTATACGTGCTTGGGTATTGGCGGAGAGGTTGGATTACTATATGGTACTGGCTAGGTGATTGGAGGAGTGCATGGGGAGTGACAGGGTGATTGCTGGACTGCGTCAGTAGTAGCTGGGAAAATGAAGGTGTGAATGAGTAGCGTGTAGGTGGTTAGAGGATTGCATGGACAGTGCACATGTGATTGTAGCACTGCATGTGTTAGTGTCTGGGTCATTGTATGAGTACATGGGTAGTGACTGGGTGATTAGAGTACTGGAAGGAGAGTGTTTGGTGAATTTATAAGTGCTTGGGTATTGGTGGAGTGATTGGATTAGTATATGGTACTGGCTGGGTGATTGGAGATGTGCATGTGGAGTGACAGTGTGTTTGCTGGACTGCATGGATAGTACTTGGGAAAATGAAGGTGTGAATGAGTAGCGTATACGTGGTTAGAGGACTGCATGGATAGTCCACATGTGATTGTAGCACTACATGTGTTAGTGTCTGGGTCATTGCATGAGTACATGGGTAGTGACTGGGTGATTAGAGTACTGCAAAGAGATTGTATGGTGAATTTATACGTGCTTGGGTATTGGCGGAGAGGTTGGATTACTATATGGTACTGGCTAGGTGATTGGAGGAGTGCATGGGGAGTGACAGGGTGATTGCTGGACTGCGTCAGTAGTAGCTGGGAAAATGAAGGTGTGAATGAGTAGCGTGTAGGTGGTTAGAGGATTGCATGGACAGTGCACATGTGATTGTAGCACTGCATGTGTTAGTGTCTGGGTCATTGTATGAGTACATGGGTAGTGACTGGGTGATTAGAGTACTGGAAGGAGAGTGTTTGGTGAATTTATAAGTGCTTGGGTATTGGTGGAGTGATTGGATTAGTATATGGTACTGGCTGGGTGATTGGAGATGTGCATGTGGAGTGACAGTGTGTTTGCTGGACTGCATGGATAGTACTTGGGAAAATGAAGGTGTGAATGAGTAGCGTATACGTGGTTAGAGGACTGCATGGATAGTCCACATGTGATTGTAGCACTACATGTGTTAGTGTCTGGGTCATTGCATGAGTACATGGGTAGTGACTGGGTGATTAGAGTACTGCAAGGAGTGTGCATGTTGAATTTATAAGTGCTTGGGTATTGGCGGAGTGATTGGATTAGTATATGGTACTGGCTGGGAGACTGGAGGAGTTGACAGGGAGTGACAGTGTGATTGCTGGACTGCATAGATAGTACCTGGGAAAATGAAGGTGTGAATGAGCAGCGTGTAGGTGATTAGAGGACTGCATGGATAGTTCACATGTGATTGTAGCACTGCATGTGTTAGTGTCTGGATCTTTGCATGAGTACATGGATAGTGACTGGATGATTACAGTACTGCAAGGAGAGTGCATGTTGAATTTATAAGTGCTTGGGTATTGGCGGAGTCATTGGATTAGTATATGGTACTGGCTGGGAGACTCGAGGAGAGGATGGGGAGTGACAGTGTGATTGCTGGACTGCATAGATAGTACCTGGGAAAATGAAGGTGTGAATGAGCAGCATGTAGGTGGTTAGAGGACTGCATGGATAGTCCACATGTGATTGTAGCACTACATGTGTTAGTGTCTGGGTCATTGCATGAGTACATGGGTAGTGACTGGATGATTAGAGTAC
This sequence comes from Calotriton arnoldi, assembly GCA_963921515.1. Classification (NCBI taxonomy): domain Eukaryota; kingdom Metazoa; phylum Chordata; class Amphibia; order Caudata; family Salamandridae; genus Calotriton; species Calotriton arnoldi. The sequence continues at coordinate 1,205,652 of CAWUFW010005184.1, read as the reverse complement.
TGCAAGGAGAGTGCATGGTGAATTTATGAGTGCTTGGGTATAGGCGGAGTGATTGGATTAGTACATGGTAGTGGCTGAGTGACTGGAGGAGTGCACGGGGAGTGACAGGGTGATTGCTGGACTGCGTGGGTACTACCTGGGGAATTGGAGGAGTGAATGAGAAATATGTAAGTGGTAGAAGGACTGCGTGGGTAGTGCATAGGGGATTGCAGCAGTGCATGTGTTTGTGACTGGGTCACTGCATGAGTACATGCGTACTGAGTGGATGATTAGAGTACCGCAAGGAGAGTGCATGGTGAATTTATAATTGCTTGGGTATTGGCGGAGTGTTTGGATTAGTACATGGTAGTGGCTGGGTGACTGGAGGAGTGCATGGGAAGTGAGAGGGTGATTGCTGGACTGTATGGGTACTACCAGGGGAATTGAAGGAGCTAATGAGAAGTGTGTAAGTGGTTAGAGGACTGCATGAGTAGTGCATAGGTATTGCAGCAGTGCATGTGTTTGTGACTGGGTCATTGCATGAGTACATGGGTACTGAGTGGATGATTAGAGTACCGCAAGGAGAGTGCATGGTGAATTTATAAGTGCTTGGGTATTGGCGGAGTGTTTGGATTAGTACATGGTAGTGGCTGGGTGACTGGAGGAGTGCACGGGGAGTGACAGAGTGATTGCTGGACTATATAGGTACTACCTGGGTAATTGGAACTGTGAATCAGTAGTGTGTAGGTGGTTAGAGGACTGCATGGATAGGGCACATGTGATTGTAGCACTGCATGTGTTAGTGCCTGGGTCATTGCATGAGTACATTGATAGTGACTGAATATTTAGAGTGCTGCAAGGAGAGTGCATGGTGAATTTATAAGTTCTTGGGTTTTGGCAGAGTGATTGGATAAGGACATGGGACTGGCTGGGTAATAGGAGGAGTGCATAGGTAGTAACAGGGAGGTTACTAAACTATATAGGTAGCACTCAAAGGACTGTAGAAGTGCATGAGTTAGTGCCTGGGTAAGTGCATGAGTACATGGGTACTGACTGGATGATTAGAGTACTGCAAGGAGAGTGCATGGTGAATTTATAAGTGCTTGGGTTTTGGCGGAGTGATTGGATTACTACATGGTACTGGCTGGGTGATTGGAGGAGTGCACGGGGAGTGGCAGTGTGATTGCTGGACTGCATGGGCACTACCTGGGTAATTGGAGGAGTGAATCAGTAGTGTGTAGGTGGTTAGAGGACTGCATGGATAGTGCTCATGTGATTGTAGCATTGCATGTGTTAGTGCCTGGGTCATTGCATGAGTACATGGATAGTGACTGGATACTTAGAGTGCTGCAAGGAGAGTGCATGGTGAATTTATAAGTGCTTGGCTTTTGGTAGAGTGATTGGATAAGGACATAGGAGTGGCTGGTAATTGGAGGAGTGCATAGGTAGTAACAGGGAGATTTCTAAACTGTAAAGGTAGCACTCAAAGGAATGTAGAAGTGCATGAGTTAGTGCCTGGGTAATCACTCAAAAGATTATAAAAGTGCATGAGTTAGTGCCTGGGTAATTGCATGAGTACATGGGTACTGACTGGAAGATTAGAGTACTGCAAGGTGAGTGCATAGTGAATTTATAAGTGCTTGGGTATTGGCGGAGTGATTCGATTAGTACATTGTAGTGGCTGAGTGACTGGAGGAGTGCATAGGGAGTGACAGGTTGATTGCTGGACTGCGTGGGTACTACCTGGGGAATTGGAGGAGTGAATGAGAAATATGTAAGTGTTTGAAGGACTGCATAGGTAGTGCATAGGGGATTGCAGCAGTGCATGTGTTTGTGACTGGGTCATTGCATGAGTACATGGGTACTGAGTGGATGATTAGAGTACCGCAAGGAGAGTGCGTGGTGAATTTATAAGTGCTTGGGTATTGGCGGAGTGTTTGGATTAGTACATGATAGTGGCTGGGTGACTGCAGGAGTGCATGGGAAGTGAGAGGGTGATTGCTGGACTGTATGGGTACTACCAGGGGAATTGAAGGAGCGAATGAGAAGTGTGTAAGTGGTTAGAGGACTGCATGAGTAGTGCATAGGTATTGCAGCAGTGCATATGTTTGTGACTGGGTCATTGCATGAGTACATGGGTACTGAGTGGATGATTAGAGTACCGCAAGGAGAGTGCGTGGTGAATTTATAAGTGCTTGGGTTTTGGCAGAGTGATTGGATAAGGACATGGGACTGGCTGGGTAATAGGAGGAGTGCATAGGTAGTAACAGGGAGGTTACTAAACTATATAGGTAGCACTCAAAGGACTGTATAAGTGCATGAGATAGTGCCTGGGAATTGCATGAGTACATGGGTACTGACTGGATGATTAGAGTACTGCAAGGAGAGTGCATGGTGAATTTATAAGTGCTTGGGTTTTGGCGGAGTGATTGGATTAGTACATGGTACTGGCTGGGTGATTGGAGGAGTGCACGGGGAGTGACAGTGTGATTGCTGGACTGCATGGGTACTACCTGGGTAATTGGAGGAGTGAATCAGTAGTGTGTAGGTGGTTAGAGGACTGCATGGATAGTGCTCATGTGATTGTAGCATTACATGTGTTAGTGCCTGGGTCATTGCATGAGTACATGGATAGTGACTGGATACTTAGAGTGCTGCAAGGAGAGTGCATGGTGAATTTATAAGTGCTTGGGTATTGGCGGAGTGATTGGATTAGTACATGGTAGTGGCTGAGTGACTGGAGGAGTGCACGGGGAGTGACAGGGTGATTGCTGGACTGCGTGGGTACTACTTGGGGAATTGGAGGAGTGAATGAGAAATATGTAAGTGGTTGAAGGACTGCGTGGGTAGTGCATAGGGGATTGCAGCAGTGCATGTGTTTGTGACTGGGTCACTGCATGAGTACATGCGTCCTGAGTGGATGATTAGAGTACCGCAAGGAGAGTGCATGGTGAATTTATAATTGCTTGGGTATTGGCGGAGTGTTTGGATTAGTACATGGTAGTGGCTGGGTGACTGGAGGAGTGCATGGGAAGTGAGAGGGTGATTGCTGGACTGTATGGGTACTACCAGGGGAATTGAAGGAGCGAATGAGAAGTGTGTAAGTGGTTAGAGGACTGCATGAGTAGTGCATAGGTATTGCAGCAGTGCATGTGTTTGTGACTGGGTCATTGCATGAGTACATGGGTACTGAGTGGATGATTAGAGTACCGCAAGGAGAGTGCATGGTGAATTTATAAGTGCTTGGGTATTGGCGGAGTGTTTGGATTAGTACATGGTAGTGGCTGGGTGACTGGAGGAGTGCACGGGGAGTGACAGAGTGATTGCTGGACTATGTAGGTACTACCTGGGTAATTGGAACTGTGAATCAGTAGTGTGTAGGTGGTTAGAGGACTGCATGGATAGGGCACATGTGATTGTAGCACTGCATGTGTTAGTGCCTGGGTCATTGCATGAGTACATTGATAGTGACTGGATATTTAGAGTGCTGCAAGGAGAGTGCATGGTGAATTTATAAGTTCTTGGGTTTTGGCAGAGTGATTGGATAAGGACATGGGACTGGCTGGGTAATAGGAGGAGTGCATAGGTAGTAACAGGGAGGTTACTAAACTATATAGGTAGCACTTAAAGGACTGTAGAAGTGCATGAGTTAGTGCCTGGGTAATTGCATGAGTACATGGGTACTGACTGGATGATTAGAGTACTGCAAGGAGAGTGCATGGTGAATTTATAAGTGCTTGGGTTTTGGCGGAGTGATTGGATTAGTACATGGTACTGGCTGGGTGATTGGAGGAGTGCACGGGGAGTGGCAGTGTGATTGCTGGACTGCATGGGCACTACCTGGGTAATTGGAGGAGTGAATCAGTAGTGTGTAGGTGGTTAGAGGACTGCATGGATAGTGCTCATGTGATTGTAGCATTGCATGTGTTAGTGCCTGGGTCATTGCATGAGTACATGGATAGTGACTGGATACTTAGAGTGCTGCAAGGAGAGTGCATGGTGAATTTATAAGTGCTTGGCTTTTGGTACAGTGATTGGATAAGGACATAGGAGTGGCTGGTAATTGGAGGAGTGCATAGGTAGTAACAGGGAGATTTCTAAACTGTATAGGTAGCACTCAAAGGAATGTAGAAGTGCATGAGTTAGTGCCTGGGTAATCACTCAAAAGATTATAAAAGTGCATGAGTTAGTGCCTGGGTAATTGCATGAGTACATGGGTACTGACTGGAAGATTAGAGTACTGCAAGGTGAGTGCATAGTGAATTTATCAGTGCTTGGGTATTGGCGGAGTGATTCGATTAGTACATTGTAGTGGCTGAGTGACTGGAGGAGTGCATAGGGAGTGACAGGTTGATTGCTGGACTGCGTGGGTACTACCTGGGGAATTGGAGGAGTGAATGAGAAATATGTAAGTGTTTGAAGGACTGCATGGGTAGTGCTAGGGGATTGCAGCAGTGCATGTGTTTGTGACTGGGTCATTGCATGAGTACATGGGTACTGAGTGGATGATTAGAGTACCGCAAGGAGAGTGCGTGGTGAATTTATAAGTGCTTGGGTTTTGGCGGAGTGTTTGGATTAGTACATGATAGTGGCTGGGTGACTGGAGGAGTGCATGGGAAGTGAGATTGTGATTGCTGGACTGTATGGGTACTACCAGGGGAATTGAAGGAGCGAATGAGAAGTGTGTAAGTGGTTAGAGGACTGCATGAGTAGTGCATAGGTATTGCAGCAGTGCATGTGTTTGTGACTGGGTCATTGCATGAGTACATGGGTACTGAGTGGATGATTAGAGTACCGCAAGGAGAGTGCGTGGTGAATTTATAAGTGCTTGGGTTTTGGCAGAGTGATTGGATAAGGACATGGGACTGGCTGGGTAATAGGAGGAGTGCATAGGTAGTAACAGGGAGGTTACTAAACTATATAGTTAGCACTCAAAGGACTGTAGAAGTGCATGAGTTAGTGCCTGGGTAAGTGCATGAGTACATGGGTACTGACTGGATGATTAGAGTACTGCAAGGAGAGTGCATGGTGAATTTATAAGTGCTTGGGTTTTGGCGGAGTGATTGGATTAGTACATGGTACTGACTGGGTGATTGGAGGAGTGCACGGGGAGTGGCAGTGTGATTGCTGGACTGCATGGGCACTACCTGGGTAATTGGAGGAGTGAATCAGTAGTGTGTAGGTGGTTAGAGGACTGCATGGATAGTGCTCATGTGATTGTAGCATTGCATGTGTTAGTGCCTGGGTCATTGCATGAGTACATGGATAGTGACTGGATACTTAGAGTGCTGCAAGGAGAGTGCATGGTGAATTTATAAGTGCTTGGCTTTTGGTAGAGTGATTGGATAAGGACATAGGAGTGGCTGGTAATTGGAGGAGTGCATAGGTAGTAACAGGGAGATTTCTAAACTGTAAAGGTAGCACTCAAAGGAATGTAGAAGTGCATGAGTTAGTGCCTGGGTAATCACTCAAAAGATTATAAAAGTGCATGAGTTAGTGCCTGGGTAATTGCATGAGTACATGGGTACTGACTGGAAGATTAGAGTACTGCAAGGTGAGTGCATAGTGAATTTATAAGTGCTTGGGTATTGGCGGAGTGATTCGATTAGTACATTGTAGTGGCTGGGTGACTGCAGGAGTGCATGGGAAGTGAGAGGGTGATTGCTGGACTGTATGGGTACTACCAGGGGAATTGAAGGAGCGAATGAGAAGTGTGTAAGTGGTTAGAGGACTGCATGAGTAGTGCATAGGTATTGCAGCAGTGCATGTGTTTGTGACTGGGTCATTGCATGAGTACATGGGTACTGAGTGGATGATTAGAGTACCGCAAGGAGAGTGCGTGGTGAATTTATAAGTGCTTGGGTTTTGGCAGAGTGATTGGATAAGGACATGGGACTGGCTGGGTAATAGGAGGAGTGCATAGGTAGTAACAGGGAGGTTACTAAACTATATAGGTAGCACTCAAAGGACTGTATAAGTGCATGAGATAGTGCCTGTGAATTGCATGAGTACATGGGTACTGACTGGATGATTAGAGTACTGCAAGGAGAGTGCATGGTGAATTTATAAGTGCTTGGGTATTGGCGGAGTGATTGGATTAGTACATGGTACTGGCTGGGTGATTGGAGGAGTGCACGGGGAGTGACAGTGTGATTGCTGGACTGCATGGGTACTACCTGGGTAATTGGAGGAGTGAATCAGTAGTGTGTAGGTGGTTAGAGGACTGCATGGATAGTGCTCATGTGATTGTAGCATTACATGTGTTAGTGCCTGGGTCATTGCATGAGTACATGGATAGTGACTGGATACTTAGAGTGCTGCAAGGAGAGTGCATGGTGAATTTATAAGTGCTTGGGTATTGGCGGAGTGATTTGATTAGTACATGGTAGTGGCTGAGTGACTGGAGGAGTGCACGGGGAGTGACAGGGTGATTGCTGGACTGCGTGGGTACTACTTGGGGAATTGGAGGAGTGAATGAGAAATATGTAAGTGGTTGAAGGACTGCGTGGGTAGTGCATAGGGGATTGCAGCAGTGCATGTGTTTGTGACTGGGTCACTGCATGAGTACATGCGTCCTGAGTGGATGATTAGAGTACCGCAAGGAGAGTGCATGGTGAATTTATAATTGCTTGGGTATTGGCGGAGTGTTTGGATTAGTACATGGTAGTGGCTGGGTGACTGGAGGAGTGCATGGGAAGTGAGAGGGTGATTGCTGGACTGTATGGGTACTACCAGGGGAATTGAAGGAGCGAATGAGAAGTGTGTAAGTGGTTAGAGGACTGCATGAGTAGTGCATAGGTATTGCAGCAGTGCATGTGTTTGTGACTGGGTCATTGCATGAGTACATGGGTACTGAGTGGATGATTAGAGTACCGCAAGGAGAGTGCATGGTGAATTTATAAGTGCTTGGGTATTGGCGGAGTGTTTGGATTAGTACATGGTAGTGGCTGGGTGACTGGAGGAGTGCACGGGGAGTGACAGAGTGATTGCTGGACTATGTAGGTACTACCTGGGTAATTGGAACTGTGAATCAGTAGTGTGTAGGTGGTTAGAGGACTGCATGGATAGGGCACATGTGATTGTAGCACTGCATGTGTTAGTGCCTGGGTCATTGCATGAGTACATTGATAGTGACTGGATATTTAGAGTGCTGCAAGGAGAGTGCATGGTGAATTTATAAGTTCTTGGGTTTTGGCAGAGTGATTGGATAAGGACATGGGACTGGCTGGGTAATAGGAGGAGTGCATAGGTAGTAACAGGGAGGTTACTAAACTATATAGGTAGCACTCAAAGGACTGTAGAAGTGCATGAGTTAGTGCCTGGGTAATTGCATGAGTACATGGGTACTGACTGGATGATTAGAGTACTGCAAGGAGAGTGCATGGTGAATTTATAAGTGCTTGGGTTTTGGCGGAGTGATTGGATTAGTACATGGTACTGGCTGGGTGATTGGAGGAGTGCACGGGGAGTGGCAGTGTGATTGCTGGACTGCATGGGCACTACCTGGGTAATTGGAGGAGTGAATCAGTAGTGTGTAGGTGGTTAGAGGACTGCATGGATAGTGCTCATGTGATTGTAGCATTGCATGTGTTAGTGCCTGGGTCATTGCATGAGTACATGGATAGTGACTGGATACTTAGAGTGCTGCAAGGAGAGTGCATGGTGAATTTAAAAGTGCTTGGCTTTTGGTAGAGTGATTGGATAAGGACATAGGAGTGGCTGGTAATTGGAGGAGTGCATAGGTAGTAACAGGGAGATTTCTAAACTGTATAGGTAGGACTCAAAGGAATGTAGAAGTGCATGAGTTAGTGCCTGGGTAATCACTCAAAAGATTATAAAAGTGCATGAGTTAGTGCCTGGGTAATTGCATGAGTACATGGGTACTGACTGGAAGATTAGAGTACTGCAAGGTGAGTGCATAGTGAATTTATAAGTGCTTGGGTATTGGCGGAGTGATTCGATTAGTACATTGTAGTGGCTGAGTGACTGGAGGAGTGCATACGGAGTGACAGGTTGATTGCTGGACTTGCGTGGGTACTACCTGGGGAATTGGAGGAGTGAATGAGAAATATGTAAGTGTTTGAAGGACTGCATGGGTAGTGCATAGGGGATTGCAGCAGTGCATGTGTTTGTGACTGGGTCATTGCATGAGTACATGGGTACTGAGCGGATGATTAGAGTACCGCAAGGAGAGTGCGTGGTGAATTTATAAGTGCTTGGGTTTTGGCGGAGTGTTTGGATTAGTACATGATAGTGGCTGGGTGACTGGAGGAGTGCATGGGAAGTGAGATTGTGATTGCTGGACTGTATGGGTACTACCTGGGGAATTGAAGGAGTGAATGAGAAGTGTGTAAGTGGTTAGAGGACTGCATGAGTAGTGCATAGGTATTGCAGCAGTGCATGTGTTTGTGACTGGGTCATTGCATGAGTACATGGGTACTGAGTGGATGATTAGAGTACCGCAAGGAGAGTGCATGGTGAATTTATAAGTGCTTGGGTTTTGGCAGAGTGATTGGATAAGGACATGGGACTGGCTGGGTAATAGGAGGAGTGCATAGGTAGTAAAAGGGAGGTTACTAAACTATATAGGTAGCACTCAAAGGACTGTATAAGTGCATGAGTTAGTGCCTGGGAATTGCATGAGTACATGGGTACTGACTGGATGATTAGAGTACTGCAAGGAGAGTGCATGGTGAATTTATAAGTGATTGGGTTTTGGCGGAGTGATTGGATTAGTACATGGTAATGGCTGGGTGATTGGAGGAGTGCACGGGGAGTGACAGTGTGATTGCTGGACTGCATGGGTACTACCTGGGTAATTGGAGGAGTGAATCAGTAGTGTGTAGGTGGTTAGAGGACTGCATGGATAGTGCTCATGTGATTGTAGCATTGCATGTGTTAGTGCCTGGGTCATTGCATGAGTACATGGATAGTGACTGGATACTTAGAGAGCTGCAAGGAGAGTGCATGGTGAATTTATAAGTGCTTGGCTTTTGGTACAGTGATTGGATAAGGACATAGGAGTGGCTGGTAATTGGAGGAGTGCATAGGTAGTAACAGGGAGATTTCTAAACTGTATAGGTAGCACTCAAAGGAATGTAGAAGTACATGAGTTAGTGCCTGAGTAATCACTCAAAAGATTATAAAAGTGCATGAGTTAGTGCCTGGGTAATTGCATGAGTACATGGGTACTGACTGGAAGATTAGAGTACTGCAAGGTGAGTGCATAGTGAATTTATAAGTGCTTGGGTATTGGCGGAGTGGTTCGATTAGTACATTGTAGAGGCTGAGTGACTGGAGGAGTGAATGGGGAGTGACAGGGTGATTGCTGGACTGCGTGGGTACTACCTGGGGAATTGGAGGAGTGAATAAGAAATATGTAAGTGGTTAAAGGACTGCATGGGAAGTGCATAGGGGATTCCAGCAGTACATGTGTTTGTGACTGGGTCATTGCATGAGTACATGGGTACTGAGTGGATGATTAGAGTAGTGTAAGGAGAGCACCTGAGTGAATTTATAAGTGCTTGGGTATTGGCAGAGGGGTTGGATTAGTACATGGTACTGGCTGGGTGACTAGAGGAGTGCATCGAGAATGACAGGGTGATTGCTGGACTGCATGGGTAGTATCTGGGAAATTTAAGATGTGAATGAGCAGTGTCTAGGTGGTTAGAGGACTGTATGGATAGTGCAGAGGTTAATGTAGTAGTGCATGGAGAGTGTTTGGGTTACTTAATCTTACCTTTACAATAGTAGATATGAAAGTCTTTGAAACAATTTTTGCAGTTGTATTTTATAATTTAAATTTTAAAAACTTTCAAACTTTAGAATTTTGGTCTGTAAAAGAGAAGAAAAAATACAGTTATAACATATAATATTATAGTTTAAACCACACAACATAATTTTACCAGTATATAAGATATTCAGTTTGCCTTTTTTGCTGTTCTCAGAATCTATTGAATTTCACCATAGACAGTGGTTTCAATATTGCTCATCATGTAACAGCGGGCAAAAAAATACAATCAATAAGATTGTTAAAAAAAACAAATCTGTGTCCAAAATATTTACAACAAAGTCAACTATGTGTTCACATTTCCTAAAATAAACATCTTCAATAACATTATATATAATACAAATATCAAATATATCAAATGGTTCCTTCTAAGACAATTTTCTAAATACAATATCAAAGAACAAAAACGATAATTGAATCAGCAATTCTTCATATCTTCCCTATAGTCTAAATGATGTTCTTTAAAACATTTGCAGTGAGAATATCCAAAATACACTTGTTAATTCATATCGATATCTTCCCACTAGGCCGAATGATATTCCTGAAATCCTTTGTATTGAAATTATCCAAAATAATGTCATTAATTCATATTGACATCTTCCCAATAGGCCGAATGATGTTCTCAGAACTTTGGCTTTAAAAATATTAGGTAGGAATTAGGTAATTCATTAGGCAACCGATATTTGAAAACCAAATGGGCATCATTACAATGTGTCCATCCTTTATTGCACTTTAAATAGACAGTGTAATGTCCAGATGTTGTAGAAGGTCCATCGTGGAAAATAATTGCTACTGCTACGAAAGTTCTTCCTGATATTGATAGTTGACTTGCTACAAATTTTTTTATTAAAGTTTCCAATTTTCTTACATCTGCTCTACAACGTTGTATCATTAAAATAATATATTGTGCAGATCTTTCTATAAATAATGTTGATAACATTTCTAATTTGCAGTGTCTACACTCCATATTTTGATTAGCTGATTTAACTAATTTGTTAAAAGACACTGTTTTACAATCTGGTATTGCCAAATATATGAATCTTTCAGTGTGTATGTTAGTGGTAGAAGTAAATGTACAATTTTCACATTCATGTTCCCATCTATAATGAAGTCCAAACAGATTTTCAATTTGTATTCCTTCATCTTCCAATACTGCAAGCATAAACATAAGAAATTCCTGAGCATCTTGCTGTACATTTTGTGTAAATTGTGACGAACCAGAACATATATCCAGAAGATTCCGAATGCCAGAAACACTTTGGATTTTAGTTTTATCAGTTCTCAATTTTTCAAAAATTGAATGCAACAAGGAACAAAACCTTTTTTCTTGATTCTCCGTAATTTGCTGTTGGAGATTTTCTAGAAAAAATATGACATTCACCACTACATTAGCATAGCAGTTGATACCTGAACTATTTTCTAACTGATATCCTACAATCTCTTCAACAGTGTCCTTTTTCTTTTTGTTTGGAATCTCAACATTCTGTTGATTTTTTTCTTCTTTTCAACTTCACTACACACATTGTCATATCTTCGTTTTCAACCTTCTACACGCTTTTCATATACAGGATATTCACCTAAGTTGGGAGCATACAGTCTTCTTAACCGATTATACTCTCTTACACAATTTGCATCTGCACTAATCTTTCTCTCATCAAAATCAATCAAATGCAATCCAGATAAAGTTCTGACTCGGGATAATGCAACATATGCCATACCCTCTTTAAACACGGTACTTCCAATGTTTACCAAAGCACTGTCTACACTTAAACCTTGAGATTTATGAATGGTCACCGCATATGCCAAAGAAAGAGGAAACTGTTTTCTACGAACATACAAAACTTTAACAAGCAAAAAACTAACAGAACAATGAGTAATCTGTTTTACTTCTTCAATCTGATCAAATTTGATTTTCAAATATTCAATTTCATCTCTATTTTGATAATTAACAAAATCAACAACTTTTCCCATTGCTCCAATTACTAAACCTTTTTCCACATCCAAATTACGCCGTAAAATTACCCGACAGTTTACACATACATATAAATTCTTTTCTAAACCAGCAGTTTTAGATATAGATTTTTCCAAAGAATCCATTTTTTTATAACATTTTCCAGACAAAATAATAGTAATTCCTTCATGCTCTATTTTATCAATGGCTTCCATTTTTATTATTTGTTGTTTTTCCAGCTTTAACAGTTCTTCATTGAATTGAGAACACTCTCGCAGTGTTGGCATTAGGCAGATTATAGATTTATTTTCTGCAATCTTTTGGTATATTTTTTCAGGAACTATATTTTCATTTGGAAACAAGTTTGTAAGTAGCCGACTTTGCAAAGCTTCTTTGCCATGTTCTGTCAATACTCCAATTCTTATATCTTGAAGAATGGTTCCATAATCTTCATCACTTGCCTGTCGCATATTTTTAATAAGTTCTTTGTATTCAAAATATGACCAAATGTTGATGTTTCCAACACTTCCCAAAGACTTTCTGGTGTCTTCATGCACAAGTGTTTTAAATACTGGTTGCCCTTTTACAGGAGTAAGTTGTAGTAGATCACCAAAAACTATCACATGTTTTCCTCCAAATAAGACATCGTATTCTGTTTTTAAAATTTGCTGCATTCTTAAATGCACAAAGGCAAGCATTAAGTTTGAGACCATGCTCACCTCATCAATAATCAGAAGTTTCATTTTCTTTAGCACTCTTGAAACTTCATAACAAGCTTCTCCAGATAGCTTGTGATATTCCAATTTGTTTTCATGCTCTACAGGTAGCATTAGTAAACGATGTAATGTAATTCCTTTAATGTTGTGTGCTGCCAACCCAGTTGGAGCAGTTACAACACAAGATAAATGTGAGTCAGTGGTTTTCTGTAGATAACTGGTCAAAACTTTAATTAAGAAACTTTTTCCTGTACCAGCTTGACCATTGACATACATTCGGATAGGTTGAAATGATGTGCATGTGCATTCTTTTTTGTCATGAAGAAAACCATGGTCGATCTGTTGTCTCATTTGTTGATATATTTCTTTCTGTTCAATATTTAGTTTTTCTTCCAACTTCCCTAAGTCCACAATATCATGTTGAGCTTGATGCATTGCTGTTTCCACTTCACTCATGGTGATTGCTGCTTCATTTTCCACAATTGGTTGTCCTAGTGGATCTTGACTCAGTGGAGCAGAGCTTTGACTATCTTGAGAACTGTCTCTAGCAATCTCAGCTGCAATAGTAGCTTCTTGATCAATTTCTTCATTCAACATTTTGAGATAATTTGGAAAAACTGTGCATTCAATGCTATCTTTACATGCATTAAAAGAATCTTCATAGCACTGAAAATCTCCAAGTAATTCCAGTTCGCTACGCCAAGGCTTAAAGAGTTGCAGAAGTGCTAAATAGTAAAATTCCCTTTTATCAGGAGTATCGCAACTCAGTTTCCTGTGATTAATCAGATTTCCTTTGTTATGTTTCACCAAACATCCTTCTGAACCAATCACTGCATATTTTTCTTTATTTATGTTTTCTGTGATATTTCTCTTAAAAGTATAATATTGCAGCACTTCATAGAGACATATGTTTTCAAGATGAGAACTTCTATTTGGATAGTATGTATCTAACATGTTTGTTTTAACAATATCTGTGCTTTCCGGTTCATTTAATGCTAGATATTCAATTTCTTGTACAGATTTAAGTACTCGATTTCGTGTTGCAGCAAGACCTAGACTAACCCAAATTATTCCTCTTGACTTTGAATATAAACTTGCCGAGGACAAGCGATCTGAACATTCGTAGGATCCAATCTCTCGATGGGACAGCATCTTCAAACTAAAGCTGTACAATTTCTTACTAAGACTCTTCTCGTGGGAAATTTCTTCCAACATTTCTTTCAACTCCGTCTTTTCTGATTTTGTTATGTATGACGTGACATACCGAGCAACAGCAATGGAATTATCTGCAACATACTGGATATCCATATTAGCATTCCACATTGACAAAAGAACCAGATTATAATCATTAATATACTTTGATTCTTCATTTCTTTTCAAATTGTAAGTATTTTTGGGAGATTTTCTAGTGATGGTATTTATCACTGCTGACATAAAACTGTTCACTCTTCCTTTAGATATTACTGGACGTGGAAATCCAAAACGACATTTGGTATAAAACTTTTCCTTCGACTTGTATTTCCGACTGACAGTATTTCCCACATCGATGACTTTGAAACCGTAACACTTGTTGCCTTAAGGTGTTTTCTTCTCATGTTTTTGGTATAGCACATGTAACATAGTCTTCAATAAAAGATAAAACAGTCTCATCCGAATCAGTTCCAAATTTGGGTGCATCCTTGATCCATAAAAGCATATGTATATGAGGAGCACCTCTAGCTTGATATTCCTTTCTCCAAAAGAAATCAATAACTTCTCCAAGAGGAGGATTGTTTTTATTGCAGATAAAAGACATCATAGCTTGAAACCTATGATTAAAATATCTGCACACATTTACAGGATCCAAGGAACACAGTTCTCCAGGTGTTTTGAATTCAATATTTTTAATATTTGAATTTGCTTCTCGAAGAAATTGAAGTAAATCGTCCCATGCGTATTCAGCACAGCTTAGCGTAACAAACCACATAGGAGTTCCTAAGTTCCTTAGCATGCATTTAAGTTCTCCATGATGACGATACCAATACTCATTAGTACCACGCTGACATGCCATCAAATTAATCAATTGAGATTCTAAATGATCATCTCTCTCATGTACTTTGTCCATGAATTCCTTTGCAGAAACATTTTGAAGATGAACTCCTGTTTTTAATATGTGGTTGACTGCATATGAAAGTCCAGACAAGTCACTTTCAAACAAAAGATAAAATATATATGGGATACATTGTCAAAATCTTGGATCTTCTGAGTACAATCTTGTTGTCCGATATTCTGATGCAGGAATCTGTACTGGTCGTTCGTCATATCGTCCACCTTTTCCAGTGGGGAAGAGCTGTGGAAAACAACGAGCTTCCAAACTTTTTCCCAAACACTCATGGGAGTCCCCTTCGCTTTCTTCATTTGGAATAATTCAGTAGTATTCCCCATCACTTCTTTGGAATGTAAAGGATGTACACTATAATGTTCATAAATTTCTTCACTTTTGGACATGTCCACTTTCTCAATTTGACCACTTGACATTTCACTATCATCTCCTAAAACTATTTCTTCTTCTTCCACATACACATTTTTGTAGTAATCATTGTTTTTTATAAGTTACAATGTTGCCTTTTGCACTTTGCTGACATCTACTAATTCCTGCCAGATTTTCTTACTCTTTGTAGGAACACCATTAACTAGAATAACTAGTGGTTCAGTTTCTTCTTCCTCTACACCAATAGTTTCAATATTTTTTTTTAAATCTAGAGGTAAATATACAACTCTTCCTTTTAATCCTCTCTGTAAATCTGTGGGAGGCAACTTACCTGTTTTAGGCTCCATATGAACAATAGCCTGAAACGGGTGCACAGATTGAATAAGAATAGACTCATAAGTGTTTAAATCTACCAATTCTGGAGGAATAGCTACCAACTCTAGATTATTATGGACAGCTCTAGCTGGCATTTTATTGTCCTCTAATTTATTATAACAATATTTACAAATACGTTGATCAGTACCCAAATCAAAGCAATCCTCTACCAACAAATAAGTTCCAAATTCCTTCCACTTACCATTATTTTCTCTTCACTTTTTAAATACAGATCAACATTCCTAGTCTGATTTTTATAGTGAGTTCAGTCGACAACAAATACAAGCATAATTTGGTCTTTCACACGAAATTACCTTAAACTTTGTAATTTCTTATTCAAACTTCTCAGTACTACTATTTTCCACGTCTTCTTCAACACCTACTTCTATCAATGTCTCACTTTGTCTACACTCTTCTTCAGGACCAAAGTAACAAAACTCTATTTCATCACAAACTTTTTTTACATCTGATACTGACCCATGCAAAAGAGCACTGTTTAACTCATTTAAAAATATTGCTGGACTTTTTGCGTAATACAATCTTCTGACTAACTTCCGCATTTGAGAGTGATGTACTGCTAACATTCTAAAATGATGAAAAACACTTTGACATACTTTTCTAGATAGACAAGCCAGGGAATGACCGTGCAAACCAGTATTTTTTCTCACTCTGCAAGGATCTAGTCCTTGCAACATCTTAATCTTTTGTTTAACACTTTTTTTACTATACTCGCGTAAGAAATTGCGTAAAATATCAATAGACTCCTGTCGTATACTACAAATACTTCTACAATCCCAAGTATACACTGGGGCTTTAGTACGTCTCCCTAGAACTTCATCAGCTATCACTTCTTCTACATTTCTAGGAACCATCTTTTCTTTTTCAATTGGACATCCGTTCTTCACTTCATATGCACGACCACTGGTTTCAACTGCGTACACTAATGTATTGGTTTGAAAATAGCTCTCTTCATTAAAAAAGGCTCTGAACTTGAACTGTGCTTCCATTCCCCCCGCAAAAAATCACAAAAGTTAGTCCTGTTATTTACTCTCTTCTTTTTACTTTTGGACTTCATAAAATGTATTGGCTTATCTAATGATCGAATCCTGTTTAAAATTAAAATGAATAATTTCCTTTTTAATTGAAAAGCCTTTTCAACAATAGTTTCAATCTGTTTCTTCTTTTTGTAAAATACTGATCTTTTTTTATATTTCTTGGCATCTTTTAATAAATTAAGTACTACTCTATTGTGAAACATTTTTTTCCTTATTTCATGAAATTGATGGTTTCTCCTTTTACCATAGATTGTTTTTTGAAAACGTGATTTCCCATTAATTTCTCCTTTTTTCTTTTCATTCTTCTTTGTTGTTGAGGTATTCTTTGTACTTTCAACATTGTGCAAACTGTTTCTTATCTTTGAAAGTCTTTTAATAAATTCTTTTGTTCTCTTACCGCAAGACTTTTTCTTTTTTCCCACATGTTGTACTTCTTCTAATTCTTGCTGTTGTCTTTTCTTCAAATAATAGTCTTTCTTTTGTTGTTTTCTCTTTACTGTTTTTTTAGTCACAATAAGTCTTTTTTAATAATGCTGAAGAATATCTGTAAAAAAAAAAATGTAATATTATTAATATAAATCTATAAAATATACCAATCTATTACTAAAGAAACACGTTCTACATAACCATTTAAGCGCTTTGTTTTGATATCACAATACATTTACTACAGTACATAGGTACTAACTGGATAATTGTAGTAGTAAATGACAAGAGTTTAGCTATTTAGAGGAGTGCATGGGCAGTGTATAGAGAATTTTAATAGTGCATGTATTAATACCTGGTTCATTGCATATGTACATGGGTAGTGACTGGTTGATTAAAAAACAGTAAGGAGACTGCATTGTTAATTTTATAACTGCATTTGTTTTGGTGGAGTGATTGGATTAGTACATAATATTGGCTGGGTGATTGGAGGAGTGCATGGGTAGAATAAGGAGGATTACTAAACCTTATAGGTAGCACTCAAAAGATTGTAGAAGTGCATGAGTTAGTGCCTGGATAATTGCATGAGTACATGAGTACTGACTGCATGTTTAGAGTATTGCAAGGTGAATTATTATTGCTTGTATTTTGGCGGAGTGGTTGGATTAATACATGGTATTGGCTGGGTGATTGGAGGACTGCACGGGGAGTAACAGTGTGATTGCTGGACTGCATGGGTACTACCTGGGTAATAGGAGGACTGAATCAGTAGTGTGGAGGTGGTTAGGGGACTGCATAGATAGTGCACATTTGATTGTAGCACTGCGTGTATTAATGCCTGAGTCATTCTACAAGTACATGGATAGTAACTGGATACTTAGAGTGCTGCAAGTTGACAGCATGGTGAATTTATAAGTGCTTGGATATTGGCGCAGTGATTAGGTAAGGACATGGTACTGGCTGGATGATAGCAGGAGTGGACAGAGAGTGACAGTGTGATTGCTGGACTGCATGAGTACTACCTGGGTAATAGGAGGACTGAATCAGTAGTGTGGAGGTGGTTAGGGGACTGCATAGATAGTGCACATTTGATTGTAGCACTGCGTGTCTTAATGCCTGAGTCATTCTACAAGTACATGGATAGTAACTGATACTTAGAGTGCTGCAAGTTGACAGCATGGTGAATTTATAAGTGCTTGTGTTTTGGCACATTGATTAGATAAGGACATGGTACTGGCTAGATGATAGCAGGAGTGGACGTAGAGTGACAGATTGTTTGCTGGACTGCATGGGTACTATCTGGGTAATAGGAGGACTGAATCAGTAGTGTGGAGGTGGTTAGGGGACTGCATAGATAGTGCACATTTCATTGTAGCACTGCATGTCTTAATGTTTGAGTAATTTTGTACAAGTACATGGATAGTGACTGGATACTTGGAGTGCTGAAATTTGACAGCATGGCGAATTTATAAATGCTTGGATTTTGCCGCAGTGATTAGATAAGGACATGGTACTGGCTGGATGATAGCAGGAGTGGACAGAGAGTGACAGAGTGTTTTCTGGACTGCATGGGTACTACCTGGGTAAGAGGAAGACTGAATCAGTAGTGTGGAGCTGATTAGGGGACTGCATAGATAGTGCACATTTGATTGTAGCACTGCATGTCTTAATGCCTGAGTCATTGTACAAGTAAATGGATAGTGACTGGATACTTAGAGTGCTGCAAGTTGACAGCATGGTGAATTTATATCTGCTTGGATTTTGGCGCAGTGATTAGATAAGGACATGGTACTGGCTGGATGATAGCAGGAGTGAACAGAGAGTGACAGAGTGATTACTGGACTGCATAGGTACCACCTGGGTAATAGGAGGACTGAATCAGTAGTGTGGAGGTGGTTAGGGGACTGCATCGATAGTGCACATTTGATTGTAGCACTGCATGTCTTAATGCCTGAGTCATTGTACAAGTACATGGATAGTGACTGGATACTTAGAGTGCTGCAAGTTGACAGCATGGTGAATTTATAAGTGCTTGTGTTTTGGTGCAGAGATTAGATAAGGACATGGTTCTGGCTGGATGATAGCAGGAGTGGACAGAGAGTGACAGAGTGATTGCTGGACTGCATGGGTACTACCTGGGTAATAGGAGGACTGAATCAGTAGTGTGGAGGTGGTTAGGGGACTGCATAGATAGTGCACATTTGATTGTAGCACTGCATGTCTTAATGCCTGAGTCATTGTACAAGTACATGGATAGTGACTGGATACTTGGAGTGCTGCAAGTTGACAGCATGTTGAATTTATAAGTGCTTGGATTTTGCCGCAGTGATTAGATAAGGACATGGTACTGGCTGGATGATAGCAGGAGTGGACAGAGAGTGACAGAGTGTTTGCTGGACTGCATGGGTACTACCTGGGTAAGAGGAGGACTGAATCAGTAGTGTGGAGGTGGTTAGGGGACTGCATAGATAGTGCACATTTGATTGTAGCACTGCGTGTGTTAATGCCTGAGTCATTGTACAAGTACATGGATAGTGAGTGGATACTTAGAGTGCTGCAAGTTGACAGCATGGTGAATTTATAAGTGCTTGGGTTTTGGCACATTGATTAGATAAGGACATGGTACTGGCTGGATGATAGCAGGAGTGGACGGAGATTGACAGTGTGATTGCTGGACTGCATGAGTACTACCTGGGTAATTGCAGGAGTGAATCAGTAGTGTGGAGGTGGTTAGGGGACTGCATAGATAGTGCACATTTGATTGTAGCACTGCATGTCTTAATGCCTGAGTCATTGTACAAGTACATGGATAGTGACTGGATACTTAGAGTGCTTCAAGTTGACAGCATGGTGAATTTATAAGTGCTTGGGTTTTGCCGCAGTGATTAGATAAGGACATGGTACTGGCTGGATGATAGCAGGAGTGGACAGAGAGTGACAGAGTGTATGCTGGACTGCATGGGTACTACCTGGGTAAGAGGAGGACTGAATCAGTAGTGTGGAGGTGGTTAGGGGACTGCATAGATAGTGCACATTTGATTGTAGCACTGCATGTCTTAATGCCTGAGTCATTGTACAAGTACATCGATAGTGAGTGGATACTTAGAGTGCTGCAAGTTGGCAGCATGGTGAATTTATAAGTGCTTGGGTTTTTGCGCAGTCATTACATAAAGACAAGGCAGAGTGATTAAAAGAGTCCACAGGGAGTGACAGGGGGATTGCTGCACTGCATATGTAGTGCTTTGGAGATTTTACCAGTGCATAAGTTAGTGCATGAGTCATTGCATGAATGCAAGAGTAGTGCTTGGATATTATCTGGGTGATTGCACAATATAGAATCAGTAAATCATTTCTCATGTACTTATAAAATCATATATTCACTACCTTTGCACTCCTGTAATCAGTCGAGCACCTCACAATAATTCAGTAAATATACATACAACTATATAAATACAATCTGAACACATACATGAGTCATTACATACTATCTAGTTAAGTAGATAACTACAACATCCCAGAAAGAGTAAAATGTGGTGGTTTTCTTTTGAGCTACATTTTCACCATTAAATCTAGAAATATACGACATCATCAAACTATACCTCTCAACAGACTTAAGGAACAACACTAATAAACAACACCTTTTATAAGCATTTCTAACACCACACTTTTATTATACATCTTCACATTATATCTAAAATTATGTGCATCATTCAACTATACCTTAGCTCAAACTAGAAAAAGAAGCATAATTAATAACTCCTTATTTCACCATTCTGTCTTAAAACATATGGCATCATTTAACTTTACCTTCTGTACAAACTAAGAACAAAAACTTAATTATTAACACCTTATATAAGGGACAAACACCGGTAATCTTAATGTCGGCAGTCATTCAGTAGCAGAAGAGCCTTTGAGGAAGGGCGTATGCCCGAAACGCGTCAGGCTCTGCTGACGCTGGTTGCACCTGTATCTTCCCTTACTTGGAGTGAGCTAACTGGGAGTGCGCACCGCATTTGGGTGCTTTGCGGAACTGTCTATATATATATATATATATATATATATAAGCAAGAATTTTTTCCCAATGCAATTCCTCGCAAACACAGGACACGGACTTCAGGACATGTGCTCTTTTAGATTTGCTTTATTCCAGACATGACAATATGACGCGTTTCGCCCATCTAAAATGGGATTGATCATATATTCAGACGTGCCGTGTAACCACCATTTTAAACATTACCAACACCATGTGCTGCCTCGGAAGTATAGTCATGGAAAACAGACTATTGCGTGTAAACTAACACACAATAGTCTGTGTATATATACATATATATATATATATACACACAAATGTATATATATATATATATATATATATATATATATATATATATTATCCAACAACAGCTTACACGGCACTCTCCTTGGTACAAAAATATATCTTTATTGAGACCTCCTTCTCCGCCACCTACGCGTTTCGAACACAAAGTTCTTGTTCACGGTAGTATACGAAGTCCTACTTCGATTTCCAACCTTTTATACATAGTCTCCACGTAGCCCATAATGAGGCATTGTGGGACAGGTATTTTTACATATATTACAATTACTTTTTTTATATTTATTTCTTTTACCCAAAAACAATGTTGCAAGAAGAAGATGTTAATTATAAAAGCCATTATTATACATTCACATCTTGTACACAGGATTTACCCAATGTGTGCTATACTATCAAGTATTCATTACATTTTGCTTATGGAGAGTGTCCGTTTTACAGAACCACTCATCCATTTCAAGGAAATCATGACTTGGTGTCCCATATGCTTGCGGGCTAAGTGCCCCGCTGTCTTGCAGACAGTTTAAACAGATGCTACTAAGTTAGGCTTATTAGAAAGAAACTACTTGCAACACAATAATAATCCAATACCGGCTACGTGTTCTCTTAAAATCTAAATCACTTTCTAATTCAAGGAAAACAAACTATTGTATGGAGAAATAATATCTCTGAAAAATATACTCATTAACACTCTGTATCTCAAAAGCTGAACCAAATATTTACAAATGTATATACATTTCTTCGTCCCCATTGAGCCCAAGGGGAACCTTGGTTTTAAAACGAATAATCAGTTTTGATTCCATGCGTCTCAACTTGAGTACTCGATTTCCTCCTCTCTCATGTGGGGGAATTGTAACCAATCCTGAATATTTCATGTCTAACCATGTCCTATTGGTATGTGTCTTCATATGCTTGGCAAGAGCATAAGTTGCATCTTCATTTTGTACAGCTCTTATGTGTTCTAATATACGTTTTTTCAAAGAACATTTGGTACTTCCGATGTATCTTTTCCCACAAAAACATTCTAAGAGGTATACAACATAGGTTGATTCACAGGTGATTTTTTCTTTAATTTCAAAGACTCTGTCCCTTGGATCTTTAAGCGATTTCAGATTTTTCCCAATCTTGCATGCTTTGCATGTTAAGCATTTTCCAAAGCCTAGTTGTTTCGTTCCTAGCCATGTTGTTTTCTTCTCACTCTCAAAATGGCTTCTTATGATTGTATCAGATATAGATGGAGCTTTCCTATATGTTATCATCGGTCGATTGCCCAAATCCTTCCCGATGTCAGGATCCTTTTAAGTACATTCCAATATTTTGTCAGGATTTTTGAATTTTGTAGCTCTCTTTGCTGTAAGTTAAAATCAATCGTGGTTTTTCATCTTCCACGGTTGTTTCTTGTGATTTACCACTCACCAATGTTTGTGCTCTGCTTTTTTGTCTTGCTCTCTTTTCCCCCTTCTGTACATCCTTATGTTTATATCCTCTCTGAAGGAAACGTGAAGTTGTTTCTTCAAACGTCTTTTCCATTTCCGATGGTTCAGAGCAGTTGCGTTTCATCCTTATAAATTCCCCATAGGGGATACTCTTTATAAGGGATTGAGGGTGAAAGCTTGATCCGTGGAGAAGACTATTTGTGGCTGTCTTTTTCCTAAAAACAGTCGTCTGGATTTTGTTTTCTTTTATGTAAACTTTCGTATCCAGAAACTCAATTTCTGTAGGGTGGATGTTATGGGTAAATTTTAAACCCACCTCATTGTTATTCAGAATTGTCATATAGATTAAGAATTCCGCTTCAGTTCCTCTCCATAGTATAAAAGATCATCAATGAAGCGTAGCCATAAGGCTACCCTCATTGTATGGGAATCATTCTCTTCTCTCCAAGCTATGCTCCTCTCCCACCACCCCATCACGAGATTAGCATAACTTGGAGAAAGGAAACTCCCATGGCAGTGCCACAGCTCTGGGAGTACAATTTTTATTAAAAAGAAAAATGTTATTTTTCAAACACAGTTCCATCATATCCAATAGCATAGTTGTATGTTTTTGTTCCCCTATTGGTCGTTGTTTTAAAAAATACATAGTTGCTTGTATCCCGACATTGTGTTTAATGGAGGTATATAATGACACAACGTCTATTGTAACTAAGAGGTAGTCCGGCTGCCATGTCGTCTCCATAAGTATCCTCAAAAAGTCACCTGTGTCCTTAATATATGAGCTGAGTGTTGGTACTATTGGTGATAAGAAATTGTCCACATATAATGCAACGTTTTCATACAAACTTCCACAGCTAGAAATTATTGGGCGTCCTGGAGGTTTGTTTAAGGTCTTATGAATCTTCGGTAAGAAGTAAATGGTCGGAACCACTGGGTTCCCCACCATCAGAAATTTTCTTTCATCATCGCTAATAAGTCCTTGTTTTTGCCAATTAGTTAGTCTTTTGTTCAGATCAATAATCAGGTCAGTTATCGGATTATTTTTCAAAATCTGGTAATTTGTGGTGTTATTCAATTGCCGCATGGCCTCATTCACATAATCTTGTTTATCCATTATTACCAGGTTCCCACCTTTGTCAGCTGGCTTGATTTCTATTAAAACGTTGTTTTTTAATGAATTAAGCGCCTCACGTTCTTTTACGGACAAATTCTCCTTTTTGTTCTGTTTCACATTATCCATGCCATCTATTTCTGCCACTACCAAATCATGGAATATATCCACCTTGTTCCCCGGATGTAATGCAGGACAGAATTTTGATTTACTTTTAAACTTTGTTCTTGATTGTTGAGTCATAGTTACTCCCATTTCATTCAATACTTGGCTGTCTGAAAGATCAGTTGTAGTTAGATTGTGTGCTAGTTCATAAGCTGTTCTTAAATGGGGTATGTCACCCACAGTATAGGATGCCTGTTGTTCACTTGTTGAAGCGGTTGGTCCATCAGTAGTAGATCTAGGCAGTGTTTTTGTGAAATACTTTTTAAGCTTTAATTTTCGGACATATTTATATATGTCAATTTTCGTTTCTACTAGATCATGATGTCTTTCTGGACAAAAAGTTAGACCAATATGTCAGGGAAGGAAACGTAAGACCAGAAGAAGCTCAAGAAAGAGGAAGGGGCTATCATCTACGGAATCGGACAGTAATGAAATATTAAAACATACCGCCAAGACGAATAAACAGGATCTCATCGTCAATCTCTCAAGATATCAACTCACAACAGCTGAACGCACACTCATGAATAAAGGTCTAACTTTTTGTCCAGAAAGACATCATGATCTAGTAGAAACGAAAATTGACATATATAAATATTGGCGAAAGGAATCAATTACGGAGGAGCAGCTACTTTCAACATGCAATAAATGAATGGTTTTACCTACCTGCTGTCGAGTGCGTTACTGAAAGGAGAGCAATTGGATAAAATATATATATATATATATATATATATATATATATATATATATATATATATATTACCTACTGGCGGTCGCCAGTAGGTAGTTATAGTTAGAACCTAGTTTCCATAGGAAAAGCATTTTTTGATTTACCAATAACTTTGGCGCTGTTTGACGAATCTTCGCAAAAGTTTCAAAAAAGATGGCCCGCTCCGGTCAGCTCCTGTCTTGAAAGTTTCGGGGTGATTTGTCAAGCGGGGGCCGAGAAAAAAGGGGGGCCCCAAAACGCGTTTTCCCCATGTTAATTTCCATAGGACCTTTAGACAAAGCTACAGCCCGAACTGCTGAACGGAATTACACCAAATTTGGCAAAAAGGTAGGTCTTGGTTCAGAAACAGCCCTTTCTTTAAATGGTGTAAATCCGTTCAGTAGTTGCTGAGCAATTTAAAAAAAAAAAATATAGATATCCTTGCACCGAGGAGGAGTCGCGACTCCTCCCGGGCACGAGCTTCACTCTGATTAGCTGCCAACACTCCAAACCAGGAAGTGTTGGCAGCCATCTTGTGACTCAGTAACCGAGTCACAAGAAAAGAGTAAAAAAAAAAGGTGAAAAACAAGAAAAGGGGGCAGGGTACAAACACCCTGACCCCCTAGGCCTGCTCAGCGGGTCCCACAAGGACACCCAGGGCCAAAGAAAGCAGTCTTTTTTTTTAAAACTCGGCCGAATTCACGCTGGGTGCGCGAATCCGGACGACAAAATAAAAAAAAAACAAAGCGCGGGCTCCCGCACTTCATTATCTGATAGCCCCCGGGTGGACCAGGTCCCGGGGGCAATGCTTATTTATGTAGCGGGGGCCCGTGGGGGCCCCCGCAGCCCCGGGAACCACCACCTCCCCGGGGCTTAATTGTTTATGCGCGGGGGGCACACCACCCCCCACGCCCCCCAGGACCGCCACCTCCCTGGGGCTTTTATTTAAAATGCATGGGGGGGCTCCTGCTCCCCACGCTGCCCCGGGGACTGCCACCTCCCTGAGGTAATCCTTATTAATGTGCGGGGGCCTCGCAGGCCCCCTGAAGCCCCGGGGACCGCCACCTCCCCGGGGCTTAAATTAAAAAAATGAAGTGTGGGGGGAGCTCCTGCCCCCCCACACTTCCCCGGGGACCACCACCTCCCCAGGGCACTCATTAATTAAATGTGGGGGTCCGTTGCTGACCCCGAGCCCCAGGGACCACCACCTCCCTGGGGCTTTAAACAGTAAGGGAGGGGGGCCGCGTGGCCCCCCTCCTGGAGCCCTTGATGGCCCTGGGGACCACCACCCCCCAGGACCGGCTCCTGCAATGTCCCGGGGTGCCCACCCCTGGGACATTGCTGTTTGCTGTGGCAGGGCGGGAGCACGGCTCCTGCCCTAGCAAACTCTGCTTTGGTTTTTGGAAGCGAGAGCAGGAAACCTGCTCTCGCTTCCAAAAACCAAAGCAGAATTGCTTTTGCACAAGGGGAGCTGCATGTCAGCAGCTCCCCTTGTGCAAAAGCAATGCCAGCTCCCGGAGGAGGCGGGGACCCGGCGTGACCGTGGGGGCATTGGGGCTCCCCCCACGGTCCCCAAAGCAAAGGGCCAGCCCCGGGGGATGGGGTCCCCAGGGCCAGAAATGGCCCAGGGGAGAGGGGCCACGCGGCCCCCCTCCTCGCAAATTTAAATAAAAAATAAATAAAAAAGGAGGCCAGGCCCCGGGGGATGGGGTCCCCGGGGCCAATAGTGGCCCAGGGAAAGGGGGCCACACGGCCCCCTTCCCGTTTAAAAAAAAAAAAATTAAATAAAATGCTCAGGCCCCGGGGGATGGGGTCCCCAGGGCCCAAAAATAAGTAAGGGAAGAGGGCCACACAGCCCCCCTTCCAAAAACAAAAATTTTAAAAAGCTGGCATCTCGCTGAGGCCCCGCCCCCTCCCTGCAGCACTCTGCAAACGCGCCCCCCTGGCGCATTCTAAGTTGGGGAATTAAGTCCCCTTGAATACTGAGGGTCCCTGGGGGCCAACTAGCCCACCAGGTACCTCCAGTACGCGCCACACAGCTGGATTGCAGAGAGGTGGTCTGAGGCCATGCCCCTTTTTACACCACTCTGCAAACGTGACTCGTGGCGCACTGCTGGTGGGGCGATGAGGTCCTCTTGTGTCCTGAGGACCTTAGGACACAAGTGGAATTCATCCCCCGAGCAGCAGTGAGCCAAGATGCGCGTTTGCAGAGTGGTGTAAAAAGGGGGCGTGGCCTCGGACCACCTCTCTGCAATCCAGCTGTGTGGCGCTTACTGGAGGTACCTGGTGGGCTAGTTGGCCCCAGGGACCCTCAGTATTCAAGGGGACTTAATCCCCCAACTTAGAATGCACCAGGGGGCGTGTTTGCAGAGTGGTGGAGAAAGGGGGCGTGGCCTTTGTCCACCTCTCAGCTATCCCACTGTGTGGGGCTTACTGGAGGTAAGAGGTAGGCTAGTTGGCCCCTAAAGGACCCCCAACAGCGAAGGGGACTTCAATCCCCATGCAAGAGCGCACCAGAGAGCGCGTTTGTAGAGTGGTGAGCAAAGGGGGCGTGGCCTGCTCTGAAAACTTAGCAATCCTGCTGTGTGGGACTTACTGGAGGTAACAAGAGGGGTAGTTGGCCCCCAAGGATGTCCTTGGGGGCCAACTACCCCTCTTGTTACCTCCAGTAAGTCCCACACAGTGGCATTGCTAATACGTCTTCGGCGGCCATGCCCCCCTTTCTCCACCACTCTGCAAACGCGCCTCCTGGCAGACTATGGGATGGGGGATGAAGTCCAATTTACTCCTGAGGGACTTTGGGGGCCAAGAAACCCTCCTGGTACATCCTGTAAGCCCTACGCAGTGGAATTCCTCAGCGCAGGTCGGAGGCCCAGCACCCTTTCTCACCACTCTGCAAACACGACTACTAGTTAAAGAAATGTTTGCAATGTAATAGGTTTCGCATTTGCAAGAATTAGAGCTACTGGCGTTGTAAATGCAAAAGTTTTTACTAATGTTTTTGGAGTGGAGTGGATGTACGTTGTGTGTAGTGGAATTATGTGGTATGTTGTGCAGTGAAATTATGTGGATAGAAAGCATGTGGTATTTAGTGTATAGGAATTATGTAGAGTGGGATTATGTGTTATGAAGAGTAATTATGTGGTATGGTAGTCTGTGTTGTTGAGTGGTAACTTCAGGTTTAGTCTTCCTCATTTCCATAGAAACTCAACTATGAACTCAATGAGACAAAAAAGATGGAATCACTGAGGAACACTTGTGGACCTAAACAGAGGTATGAGCAGGGCCACTGGAAATATGTGACTGTTTGGCTGCACCGACTTTCGCACAGTTATACATTTTCTGCATTAGCCACATAATTCATCATCTGCTCCCTAATCTGCAGATTTGAACAAAAAAAGCCTTGTTTCTAGCTCAAACGGCTCAAACGTTACCAAAAATGCAGCGACAAGTGTTACAGCGTGGTGGAAGGCCCTTTGCAAACTTAGAATGGTCACCTGTTACTTATTGCTAAATGTGGGTGTTAAATTGGTACTAATGGTGTGCAAGCCACTCTTGCTTCCCTCTGCGCCTGCTTGCCTCTTTCTGCATTTCTGTTGCTTCATTCTGCATGTTTCTTTCTTTTTCTGCACTTCTCTTTACCTCATTCTGCAAATCTCTTGAACTTTCTGCACCTCTCTTCCATCTTTCTGCACTTCTTTTGTTTCTTTCTGCACCTGTCTTGCTTCTTTCTGCACCCCTCTTGCCTCTCTCTCCACCCTCTTTCTGCACTTCTGTTGCTTCTTTCTGCACTTATCCTGCTTCTTTCTGCACCTAACTTGCCTCTTTCTGCACCTCTATTGCCTCTTTCTGCAGTTCTCTTGCCTCCTTCTGCACTTCACTTGCCTCTTTCTGTAACTCTCTTGCCTCTTTCTGCACCTCACTTGCTTCTTTCTGCACCCCTTTTGCCTGTTTCTGCACCCCTCTTCCCTCTTTGTGCAATTCTCTTGCCTCTTTCTACACCTCTCTTCCCTGTTTTTGCACCACTCTTGCCTCTTTCTGTACCTCTGTCCCTTCTTTCTTCACCTGTCTTGTCTCTTTCTGCACCCTACATGCCTCTTTCAGCACCTCTGCTGCTTCTTTCTGCATTTCTCTTCCTCTTTCTGTACCCCTCTTGCCTCTTTGTGCACCTCTCCTACCCCTTTCTGCACCCCTCTTGCCTCTTTCTGCACCTCTGTTGGTTCTTTCTGCACTGCTCTGGCTTCTTCCTGCACCTCTGTTCTAAATTTCTTCATCCCTCTTGCCTTTTTCTGTACCCTCTT
Source organism: Calotriton arnoldi (assembly GCA_963921515.1). Lineage (NCBI taxonomy): Eukaryota > Metazoa > Chordata > Amphibia > Caudata > Salamandridae > Calotriton > Calotriton arnoldi. Next base: position 1,176,844 of record CAWUFW010005184.1, on the reverse strand, counting down.
CCCTCTTTCTGCACCTCTCTTGCCTCGGTCTGGCCACCTGTTACCTCTTTCTGTACCTCTTTTGCCTGTTTCTGCAACTCTCTTGCCTCTTTCTGCAGTTATCTTGCCTCCTTCTGTACCTCACTTGCCTCTTTTTGCAACTCTGTTGGTTCTTTTGCACTGCTCTTGTTCTTTCTACACCTCTCTTGCAAATTTCTACACCCCTCTTGCCTCTTTCTGCACCCCTTTAACCTGTTGCTGCACCTCTCTTGCCTCTGTCTGCACCTCTGATCCCTCTTTCTGTACCTCTTTTGCCTGTTTCTGCAACTCTCTTGCCTCTTTCTGGAGTTCTCTTGCCTCCTTCTGCACCTCTGTTGCTTCTTTCTGCACTTCTATTGCCTCTTTCTGCACGCCTGTTGCTTCATTCTGCACTTTCCATGCTTCTTTCTGCACCTGTCTTGCTTCTTTCTACACCCCTGTTGTCTCTTTCTGCACTCGTCTTCCCTTCTTTCTGTACCTTTCTTGCCTGTTTCTGCATCTCAGTTGCCTCTTTCTGCACTTTTCTTGCTTCTTTCTACACCTCTGTTGCTTCTTTCAGCAATTCTCTTGCCTCTTTCTGAAGTTCTCTTACCTGTTTCTGCACCCCTCTTGCCTCTTTCTGCACCTGTCTTCCCTCTTTGTACAACTCTCTAGCTTCTTTCTACACCTCTCTTCCCTCTTTCTGCACCACTCTTGCCTCTTTTTGTACCACTGTTGCTTCTTTCTGCACTTCTCTTCCTTCTTTCTGCACCCCTCGTGCCTCTTTCAGCACCTCTGTTGGTTCTTTCTACACTGCTCTTGCTTCTTTCTACACCTCACTTGCCTCTTTCTGCACTTCTCTTGCTTCTTTCTACACATCTGTTGCTTCTTTCAGCAATTCTCTTGCCTCTTTCTGCACTTCTCTTCCTTCTTTTTGCACCCCTCCTGCCTCTTTCTGCACTGCTCTTGCTTCTTTCTGCACCTCACTTGCCTCTTTCTGCACTTATCTTGCTTCTTTTTAAACCTTTGTTGCTTCTTTCAGCATTTCTCTTGCTTCTTTCTGCACTTCTCTTCCTTCTTGCTGCACCCCTCCTGCCTCTTTCTGTACCTCTCTTGCCTCTTTGTGCACCCCTCCTACCTTTTTCTGCAACCCTCTTGCCTCTTTTTGCACCTCTGTTGGTTCTTTCTGCACTGCTCTTACTTCTTTCTGCACATCACTTGCCTCTTTCTGCACCCCTGTTCCCTGTTTCTGCACCTTTCCTGCCTGTTTATGCACTTCTCTTGCCTCTTTCTGCACCTCTGAGTTAGAGGTAGTTTTAATCCCCCTGCCCTTTTATGTACTAGGGCCTTACAGGGGAGGTCATGCCAATCACAGGGGTATACCAACCCATAGTGTACCCTAGTGTATGTAGGTGTTTTCACTGTATTCTAAGTGTCTTTCAGCATAGCACTGGCTCCGGGCCTGGTTAGTCAGAGTCAGTTACCACCAGTACCAGTCAGCAAAAAGTTGGGGGCACAGGATGACTTTGCAACAAGGCCTCTTTCTGCACCTCTGTTGGTTCTTTCTGCATATCTCTTGCTTCTTTCTGCACCTTTCTTCATCTTTCTGCACTTCTGTTGCCTCTTACTGCATTTCTCTTGCTTCTTTCTGCGCCTTCCTTCCTCTTTCTGCACATGTCCTACCTCTGTAGGCATAGTTAGAAATTAGCATTTAAAAAACCTTTGAAATTCACTGAAAAAACCATAGGTTTCAGGGACGTTATAGTTAGAAATTTGCATTTAAAAACCTTAGAAAGTGAGGTGCAGAAAAAGCAAGAGCAGAGCAGAAAGAACCAACAGAGGTGCTGAAAAAGACAAGAGGGGTGCAGAAAAAGGTAGGAGAGGTGCACAAAGAGGCAAGAGAGGTACATAAAGAAGCAGGAGTGGTGCAGAAAGAAGGAAGAGAAGTGCAGAAAGAGGCAAGAGAATTGCTGAAAGAAGCAACAGAGATGTAGAAAGAAGCAAGAGAAGTGCAGAAAGAGGCAAGTGAGGTGCAGAAAAAAGCAAGAGCAGTGCAGGAAGAACCAACAGAATTGCTGAAAGAGGCAAGAGGGGTGCAGAAAAAGGCAGGAGAGGTGCACAAAGAGGCAAGAGACGTACAGAAAGAGGCAGGAGGGGTGCAGAAAGAAGGAAGAAAAGTGCAGAAAGAGGCAAGATAATTGCTGAAAGAAGCAACAGAGGTGCCGAAAGAGGCAAGAGAGGTTCAGAAAGAAGCAAGTGAAGTGCAGAGATCACTGATGATAAATCCCATAATATGGATATGCCGATCTCTAGAACTGAGATTGAAAAAGCCATTGACTTGGGCAAATCTGGGAAAGCTGCAGGCCCGGATGGGTTACCTGCGGAATTGTACAAAGTTTTAAGGGATGTTCTTGCCCGGTTTTGATGACACTGTTCGCCCATATCTTTGAAGAGGGAGGAGATATTCCACCCTCGTGGAATGAAGCAATGGTTTCGCTAATCCTTAAACCCTCTAAATCACCAAGATTTTGTGATTCATATCGGCCCATCTCTCTGCTCAATATTGATTACAAGATCTTTGCAAAAATATTGGCAGAGAGGTTGAGTGGGGTATCAGAGTGCCTTCTCCAGAGGGACCAAAGGGATTTGTTAGGGGAGAGGAATAAGGGAGCTTACTTATAATTTGATTGGGGCGATTGATATAGCAACTGTATACAAAATCCCGCTAGCTATAATAACAATAGACGCTACGAAGGCTTTCGATAGAGTAAGCTGGGCCTACTTAAAATACATATTAAAAAGAATATAATTTAGGAATAATTTTTGTAGGTCAGTCTCTCTGATATATCAAGCCCCTATAGCGAGAATTTTAGTAAATGGTAATTTAACTGCTCCTGTTAAAATCCAGAGAGGCACTAGGCAGGGATGCCCTTTATCCCCGATGCTTTTTAATTTATATATTGAGCCTCTGGCTGAAAAAAATTAGACTACATTCAGGTATACAATCTTTTAAATTTAAGGATTGGGAAAAGAAGGTGGCATTATATGCCGATGATTTAATGGTATATACATCGGACCCAAATGTTTCAATTCCGTTAATATATGAAGAAGCAAAGAAGTTTGGGAGTGTCTCGGGATATGAAATAAATGCTACAAAAACTGAATGTATGGCATGGAATGTGGGCACTTGTGCTTATCCAACGAAAAAGGTGATTAGGTATTTGGGAATACTGATTACCCAAAATATAGATAAGATCGCAGAAATAAACCTCCAAAAGATCACAAAAGAAATACATAACTCTTTATTGGGTTGGATCTACTTACCTCTGACTCTGATTGGTCGAGTGAATTTAATAAAAATGATGCTGCTGCCCAAGTTAAGTTTTATATTACAGAACATTCCACTGGTATTCAATGAAAAAAGTTTGAGGACTCTCCAGTCGAAATTAAATACTTTTATCTGGGCCTCCAAAGGTATTAGAATAGCGTGGAGGAAGTTGCGTAGGAAAAAGAATAAGGGGGGACTATGCTTACCTGATTTAGTTCTGTATGCAAGGACATTCTCACTGAGGGCAGGTAAAACTCTCATGGACATACCAGACGATACGGATGTGGGTGTGATGTTTAAGGAGATGCTCATGGATGTTGAGAGTGGGAGTCAGGGTTTTCTATACAAATATGGAGACCCGAGATTCTTCAAGACAGTTCGCTTAAAAATACTAAGCGGTTTTGCTGGTACTTGGGCTAAGATTAAGAAAACTCTGAAGATTAACTACTTTAGTGCGCTTGCTCCTATTTGGAAGGCTCCAGGATCACCAGGGTGGACTAAAGATTCTCTGTCAACTCCTCTGATAGAGGCAGGAATTATGCATTGGGAACAGATAATATCGGAAGGGACTCTGCTATCCTGGGACGAGCTAAGCTTACTTACAAACAATCGGCTTTCCAAATTCAAGTACTGGCAAATAAAAAGTTGGTATCAAAGTATGGGGACTGAAGTGAGCTTGTCCAATGAACTAGAAAATGTACTTTGGAGAAAAATTGAAAAAAAGAAAGAGGTAACGACTTTTTATTGGTTAATGTTGGACCTGGAGGAAGGAGAGTTTAAACTACTGATGAAGCTGTGGGGAGAGAGCTTGCCCGGCTGTCATCTTGAAGATATATGGCAAGTATCTCATGACATCTTGTATACTACAGTACAACCTGCAAATTTAAGAAGGAATCATATTTTTGTGTTCACAGGGTGTACTGGTCTCCCCTCAAGCTCTCAAAGTTTTCGAAAGGTCCAGCGCCTAAGTGCCCAAAGTGTCTCCTGGTGGATGCAGATGATGTTCATATGTTTTTAACTTGCCCCAAGCTTCGACACTTCTGGGCAGAGGTTAATAAGGGTATGGATGATATTTTTGGTCTAAATATCCAGGTAAGCATAGATTTAGTCTTTTTGGCCTGTTTTCAGATTATAAGTCATTTTCCAGGGGGAAAAAAGTTATGTTTATATTTGATTTTGCTTCCAAGAAGAGAAATTTGCAAAAAATGGATAAAGGTTATTTCCCCAACTTTTTAGACTGGGTGATCTCAATTAAATATACAATGAAGTTGGATAGAGTTAAATTAGAAAAATTAAAAAATAATAGGGATAATAGAATAGTTTTTTGGGCTCCATGCGAGGAATGGTTGGTCACTCTTGATCAATAGGGAAATCAGTCCAATGATTAAGCCTTTATACTTGTTTTTACTTCATCTCTCTAGTTCTGTTTGGGCGCCCAGGATTATACAGAACAGTATGTAGAGAAGCTCTGTGTAAAGCATTACCATTTAGGTATGGAGCTCTCCAGTTGGTGCTAGTTGAGAGGGAGGCCACAGGAGGAAATTCAACAGCTCTAAGTATCTAATGGCGAATGAGGACATACATTTAAAAAAAAAAAAAAGACAGGTGCAGAAAGAAGCATGAAAAGTGCAGAATGAGGCAAGTGAGATGCAGAAACAGGCAAGAAAGGTGCAGAAGGAGGGAATATTTTTTTTTTTTTTTTTTGTCCTCATTTTGCCAACTCTCATACTGAGTCTCCTCCTCTCTCCCTACATTCCGTATGAAAACCGTCTGAGAGGAGATGGAGTACTCTCTAAGAGGAATGCTGTTTCTAGTCCCATCTCCACTTCTACCTGTACGCCCCTTAGAGATACCAGAACCGCCAGCACTTTTAGGCTTAATCATTGGACCCGCTTGTCCTTTCTCTCCATTCCAACAGTAAGGTCCAGATCTTGTCTCTACTTTCTGGATCACAGGCCATATCTGATTCACTTGCTGATATAACACTCTTTAAACATTCAGCAAAGGTCGGTGAATTTTCAGATTTCCACTTAATACATATTTCGCGTCTTGCCAATATTACTACATAAAAGGTAAACATAGAACCCACCTCCTTCTTCATCCCTTCTTCTTGCGTAAGCCCGAAAAATATTAAATGCGGGCTTACCTTCATCTTTTTTCCCCGAACATCTCCTAGAAAATTACATACGTCCAACCAATATTGGGTAATCTTTGGGCATTCTAAAAACATATGCAAGTCATCAGCTTCTTCATGCTTGCATCTTGGACAACAATATTGATTACCAGTAACCTTCGACAATTTCCACGGGGACCAATAAACTCTGTGAACAGTAAACAGATGATTTCGTTTTAGTGAGGCGGGTTTTACAACTACTCGTAACATATCGAAAGAATCCGTCCACAGAGTCTTGGCTTCCTCCTCCCTAAATTCTTCGCCCCATAGGTTTCTAATGTCCGTACTAAGCGTATCCTCTGCTTCCACGAAGGACCAATACCAGAAGGAAATTTCCTTTTTCCAATCATCTGTTCTTGCAAGCTGATCTAGCTTCAAATCTTCCTCCTCGTGCGTCCATTTTTGAGTTACCCACCAGGAGCCTAATTGATAATATTTGAACCTTGTCAATTTCCCCTGGTCAGGTTACTAAGTGTTTCCCAACTCACTAACCTGTTATCCTTTATAAGATCTGCCCAATAAAATATACCCCCTGCTTTTAATGGTTGGCTCAATTTATCTTTCAGGCATTCGGGGTACCTGGAGATTCCCAAATAGGTGCCCGTGCAGAATAATATGTGAATCGCAATTTTTTCCGGACATACATCCATGTTCTCAACGCAGTATTTAAAACTTTTAATCTGACCTTTTGAAGAACTTCGGGTCTCCATACTTAAAAAGAAAATAGTGCTGGCCCTGGCTAACATCCCCAAGCATTGCGGAAAATAATAAACCCAACGATGACCTATCGGGCTTATTTGCCAACATACGAAAATTTTTAAAATGGAAGGCATAACAATAAGCAAGCAGATCGGGTAATGCTAATCCTCCTACCCCAAGTTTTCCTCTCAACTTCCTCCATGCAATCCTGGGTTCCCTTGACGCCCATATGAAACTCCCAATTTTTCCCTGTACTTTAGCTATATCCTCTTTCCTAAAAGTTAGGGGATGGAATTAAAAAGAAAAGTAGCCTTCGGGAGTATGACCATTTTTATAAGATTTACCCTGCCGTAGATGGTTAATGGTAAATTCGCCCATTTTAACAATAAACTTGATATCTCTTGACTCACTTTCTTCCAATTCACCCTTGTGATATCCTCTAACTTTTGTGTGATTGTCACACCCAAATATCGCATTTGGGTTTTGATCCCTGAAATATTTGTTCTCTGATTCCATTGCATGATCTCAGTTTTATCTGTGTTAACCCTATACCCAGAAAGTGAGCCAAATTCTTCAGCCCTTTTCATCAAAATGGGTATCGCCTCCTGGGGATTAATAGTGTATACAATCAAATCATCAGCATATAATCCTAGTTTTACTTCGAGCCCATTAAAATTAATAGGAAGGATCTCAATATCTGCCCTGATTAAGTTAGCGAAAGGCTCTATGTATAGGTTAAATAAAAACGTAGACAGGGGACAACCTTGCCTTGCCCCTCTAGTTATACTGATCCAATTTGTTAAGTCTCCATTGATCAACACTTTAGCCCTGGGATTTTGATATAGATTTTTTACTGCCTCCACCATATTTTTGGGGAAATTAAAACAGATTAAGACCTCCCACAGATACTGCCAATTCACTTGATCGAATGCTTTGGCAGCATCTACTGCCACTACCGTCAGGGGGATTTTTTTTTCTTCTGCCATGTCCACTACTCCTATCATCTGGAAGGTTAGCTCATTAAGTTGCCTCCCAGGAATAAAACCCCTCTGATCCGGATGTACAACCCCTTTTATCACCTTAGACACTTTCAATGCCATAATTCCGGAATAGATCTTGTAATCCGCATTTAAAAGGGATATAGGTCTATACGAATCAATCTTTAGCGGATCTTTGTTGGGTTTTAAAATTAAAGTAATGGTAGCTTCAGACCAAGTGGTGGGGATACTTTCTCCCCTACTATATAATCTATTACACATAGAAGTTAGAGCAGGTACTATATATTCTAATATACAAAGATATACTTCCACCGGAAGGCCATCTGGTCCTGCTGCTTTTCCCTCGCCATCTTTCTACACTGAATACTGACCTCCTCTTCTGTTATCTCTCTTTCCAAATATCTCCTTTGCTCTTCATCCAGCTGTGGGAGCCTAGTCTGCCCTAACCAATTCTCAATCCTTTCTTGATTAGGAAATACAGTCTCCTTATATAGCTCACTCATAAACTCACTAGCCTCCCGGCCAATTTCTTCATTTGCACATAGCTCCTCCCCTGCCTCTCTACTCTTCAAACATTTTATTGTGTTCCTAGCTCTATCTGTTTTCACCTTCCATGCTAATAAAGAGCTACATTTCTCCCCATACGCAAAATGCTGAAGCTTACTAGCCTTCCATTTGTCAAGTAATTTCTTATCCAATTGCGCCTGGAATTTTACCTGCAAATTTTCTAAATCTTTCGCCAAGAGGGATATATTCATAGCACCATCTAAGGAGGCCTTCTGTAGATCTCTCTCTTTCTTCTTAATCTCCCTTATTTTACTCTCCTCCTCCTGTTTTGATAACTTTCTTTTCCCCCTGGTTATAGATGTCAATATTGCCCGTAAATAGGCCTTAAAAGCATCCCAGACAAGTTGCTCGCTCGCAGAGCCTATATTAGTTAAGAAATATTCCTCGGTTTTCTTTCCCAATTCTCTAATTACAATTTCGTCTAGTAATAGAGTCCTATCCAACGTCCACCTTCTTGGCCCTTGCTTTTGATAAAAATTCACAGACATTACCACTCCGGAATGATCGGATAAGACTGCTGGAATATGTAATCCTTTTCTATATCCGTATATAAAACTTGATCTACAAGAAAAAAGTCAATGCGGGAATGATGTCTATATTTTTTGCTATAATAAGTAAAATCCCGTAATTCCTTGTTCTTAATACGCCAAATATCTACCAAATTAAATTCTTGTATCATGCTTTTTAATCTGGCAAAAGCTTTTGGTGGGGTAACATACTTCACACGTGACGTTCTATCTAGCTCCTTATTAAGAACTAAATTAAAGTCTCCTCCTAAGATTATAGGTGCTTCTGTTTCTAACAGACAGATTTCCAACTTTGCTAAAGGGTCCTGATTGTCCTCGTTCGGCCCATAGTACACAGCACACACCAGGGGCTTATCTTGTATTAATATTGTGGCTACTAACCATCTCCCTGTAGTATCTGTCTCATATTTCAATACTCGAATTCCGTAATTTTTCCTTATAATAATAGCCACACCCCTTGAACTTCCCCTTTGATCTGAACACAAAACCTCTTGGGCCCAACGTGCTTTACTAAAAAGCTGTCTACACTCCTCCCTCTCTAGATGGGTCTCTTGTAGGAGAATGATTTGTACATCACTTTGCTTTAAAAATTCTAGCACCCTACATGTCTTTTTCCACCCCTTAGACCGTTTACATTCTATGTCAAAAAACATATTTTTTTATGATTATCCATCCTCTACTATTTTCTACTTTCCCCACAGTTCCCCACATCTTTCCGGCTCCTTCTGCATAGACCCTTTACCCTACTTTGCTTATTCATTTCCCCTTTTGAGTTCAGCATCTTAAGGACATTTTTTTTTCTTTTTGCCCCTATGCTCCCCTCACCCTGTGCCCTCCCTCCCCCACGGGAAACCCCCTTTTTACTCCCTGGGCACTGTATTCCGCCCTTTATGACCCCCCCCGTCCCCGAAGAGAAAGAAATTCTAAATACAAAATAAAAATGAAAACGGCGTCTATATAAACCCTATATACCATCCTGTGTGTGTGCATTTACCTTTTTTTTTTTTTACAATTTCTGCATGATCTGCTATCTACTATGTTATGTTATGTTATGTTATTGTATTCTTATATAGCGCGTGTATACCGACAGGTCTCTTAGCGCTTCGGAAGAAGAGAACAGCGTCAGGGCCCATTATAACATAACTATATCTAAATGTATCCAAAAAGATACTCAAAAAATGCTCCAAGAAGAGATCCACTTCTTCTGGAGTTTGAAAATTATACATCTTGTTGCGCCACATTATTTTCAGCAATGCAGGGAATCTCATCTGCACCTGGACACCCTTACTACGAAGCTCACTCATTCGGGATCCCAGCTCCCACTGTCTGTGTGCAGTTCTCCTGCCCAAATCCGACCTTATTTGATAACTAAACCCTTCATATTTTTGTACTCCCTCTTTCAAAGCTCTTCCCAACACCAATTCCTTCACTGCATATGTTTGAAAATTAATCAAGATTCTTCTCGGCGCCTTCCTTGCTGAGTTCAATCTGAACGGATCCCTATGGACTCTTTGAATCTCATTCTCCAATTCTATGTCCGGTCTGTCTCTCAAGACCCCTTCTCTTAATAGTTTACAGATGTATGCTTTAATGTCTCCTTCTCAGAGCCTTCTGGTACCTGGAGAAGTCTTAGATTATTACGCCTTGCCTGCATCTCCAGCCTCTCCATGTCTTCCTCCAATACTCTATTCTGTCTTTTTAGTTTTTCTAATTCACCTGAATTTTCAGTTACGACCTCCGAGAGCGCCTTCACTTCCCCTTCCAATATGACAGTCCGTTGTGCTATACCATCTATTTTTCCTTCTAGAGTCTCGCATTTATCCTGGATTCCTTTCTGATTTGTTTCCGAAATCTCAAATTTTTTCAAGATATCTAATCTTAGACTCCGGAACATTTTTTCTACCTGAGACTCTATCCCTCCTACTGCCCCTTCCACCACCTCTCCATCGACTGAGCTTAGTTGAGGGGTAATCTCTATCGGAACACATGTCTCAACATCTGCAACTAAAACCATGCCTGTAATTGGGGGTTGCTGATTCTCAGAATCTCCCAAGCTCTCATTTCTTATACTACTTCTTTGAGTGGGGGGAGAAGAGGATGCCCCACGGGTATCAAATGTTGTAGCGCTAGAATGATACTCTGTTTCTACTTCTTCATCCACCTCTACCCTCTCAATCCTATTCCCCCCTGTCCCTCCTTGTCCTGCTTTTCTGCTAAAGCAGAAAATCTATTTTCCAATAGTATCGGGGCAGTAGATATTGCCCTCTTTCCCCCCTCCCCAGATGGTGCTGCAATCTGCTCCATTATCTTAAAGTAGGAGCGTAAAGATGGAAGGGGTTTTGTTAAATTCCGTGTCACCCTAGGGCCACACCTTTTAGGTTTTCCTCCTGATTTTACCCCTTTTTTCTTTGTAGTAACCGGGGCTGGAGCCAAGATTTCCGCACTTTCACCCTTCCCGTTAACTTGTCCTCCTCCTCTTCGAGCTGACTCCGGAAGAGAGCGCAAAAGATACCTGCTTTTACTTTGTGAAGTTAGCGCGTCTCGTCCAATACTCTCTCCCGTTCCGAAAACTCTGGAGACTCTTTCCACAGGTGAGTCTTCCCGAGTATACTACGTTCGTTAGTTAAATTTGCGGCTGCTAGATCCACCCTATGTGTCACCCCCTGCAGTCCATGGACTTCCCCCTGTAAGCACTTGCCTACCTCAATGGCCGTATCAGGAAATGCACTCTCTCCTCTCGCTTGCAGCCTATCATCCGGCGCAATCGATACCTCAATACAGGGGGGCTCATCCATCTGTTTCCGGACTATCCACACCTCTGCAGGGCCTCCACTCTCTCCCGGTGTCGACTGGCTGCTCACTTTCTGGTCTTCCTCCTTGCTGTCGCTATCGTCCCAGCAGCCGTCCCGGCGTATCCCTCCTGGCCACTCACCACGTCCGATGCTGACGCTGCCTCCTCTCACCCGGAACCCGACCAGCAATGAGGCAGCCCGCGTCTCCCTCCAGGGGCCGCCGCTCTACTCCAGACTCCTCCGCTGCGAGACTCAAAGTCTACACCCATATGTGGTAAGTCTCCTTTCGTTTCGTTAACAAAAAAGAAAGTTTCCGTCGAAATGCCGATTATAAAGATTTCAGATTATGCAGGTTTAAATCTGTCAAGGTCCGCCGAATCCTCCCATTACTGCAACTCTCTCTCCGGGTTAGCGAGGTCGCGCGACGGACGTTAGCCAGCCGCCATGTTTCCCCCGAAAGGTGCAGAAGGAGGGAAGACGAGTGCAGAAAGAGACAACAGAGGTGCTGAAAGAGGCAAGTCAGCTGCAGAAAGAAGCAAGAGAGGTGCAGAAAGAGGCAATAGAAGTGCAGAAAGAAGCATCAGAGGTGCAGAAAGAGGCAAGAGGGGTGCAGAAAGAGGAGAGAGAAGTGCAGAAAGAAGCAAAAGAGGTGCTCAAAGAGGCAAGAGGGATGCAGAAAGAGGCAAGAGCAGTGCAGAAAGAACTAAGAGAAGTGCAGAAAGAAGCAACAGAGGTGCAGAAGGAGGCACGAGGAGTGCAGGAGGAAGGAAGAGAAGTGCAGAAACAAGCAACAGAGGTGCAGAAGAAAGCACGAGGAGTGCAGAAAGAAGGAAGAGAAGTGCAGAAAGATGCAACAGAGGTGCTGAAAGAGGCACGAAGGGTGCAGAAAGAGGCAAGAGAAGTGCAGAAAGAAGCAACAGATGTACAAAAAGAGGCAAGAGTGGTACAGAAAGAGGGAAGAGAGGTGTAGAAAGAGGCAAGAGAGTTCCACAAAGAGGGAAGACGGGTGCAGAAAGAGGCAAGAGGGGATCAGAAACAGGCAAGAGAAGTACAAAAAGAGGCAAGAGAATTGCTGAAAGAAGCAACAGAGGTGTAGAAAGAAGCAAGAAAAGTGCAGAAAGAGGCAAGTGAGATGCTGAAACAGGCAAGAAAGGTACAGAAAGAGGGAAGACGAGTGCAGAAAAAGACAACAGGGGTGCAGAAAGAAGCAAGACATGCAGAAAGAAACATGGAAAGTGCAGAATGAAGCAACAGGGGTGCAGAAAGAGGCAAGAGAAGTGCAGAAAGAAGCAACAGGTGCAAAAGGAGGCAAGAAAACTGCAGAAAAAGGCAAGAGAGTTGCAGAAACAGGCAAAAGATATACATAAAGAGACAACAGGGGTGCAGAAAGAAGCAAGACAGGTGCAGAAAGAAGCATGGAAAGTGGAGAATGAAGCAACAGGGGTGCAGAAAGAGGCAAGAGAGCTGCAGAAAGAGGAAAGAGAATTGCTGAAAAAAGCAACAGAGGTGTAGCAAGAAGCAAGAAAAGTGCAGAAAGAGGCAAGTGAGATGCAGAAACAGGCAAGAAAGGTACAGAAAGAGGGAAGACGAGTGCAGAGAGAGACAACAGGGGTGCAGAAAGAAGCATCACAGGTGCAGAAAGAAGCATTGAAAGTGAAGAATGAGGCAAGTGAGATGCAGAAACAGGCAAGAAAGGTACAGAAGGAGGGAAGACGAGTGCAGAAAGAGACAACAGAGGTGCTTAAAGAGGCAAGTCAGCTGCAGAAAGAAGCAAGAGAAGTGCAGAAAGAGGCAAGTGAGGTGCAGAAAAAACCAAGAGCAGAGCAGAAAGAACCAACAGAGGTGCTGAAAAAAGGTAAGAGGGGTGCAGAAAAAGGTAGGAGAGGTGCAGCAAGAAGCAAGAAAAGTGCAGAAAGAGGCAAGTGAGATGCAGAAACAGGCAAGAAAGGTACAGAAAGAGGGAAGACGAGTGCAGAAAGAGACAACAGGGGTGCAGAAAGAAGCAAGACAGGTGCAGAAAGAAGCAAGAAAAGTGCAGAAAGAGGCAAGTGAGATGCAGAAACAGGCAAGAAAGGTACAGAAAGAGGGAAGACGAGTGCAGAAAGAGACAACAGGGGTGCAGAAAGAAGCAAGACAGGTGCAGAAAGAAGCATGGAAAGTGCAGAATGAGACAAGTGAGATGCAGAAACAGGCAAGAAAGGTGCAGAAGGAGAGAAGACGAGTGCAGAAAGAGACAACAGAGGTGCTGAAAGAGGCAAGTCAGCTGCAGAAAGAAGCAAGAGAGGTGCAGAAAGAGGCAATAGAAGTGCAGAAAGAAGCATCAGAGGTGCAGAAAGAGGCAAGAGGGGTGCAGAAAGAGGAGAGAGAAGTGCAGAAAGAAGCAAAAGAGGTGCTCAAAGAGGCAAGAGGGATGCAGAAAGAGGCAAGAGCAGTGCAGAAAGAACTAAGAGAAGTGCAGAAAGAAGCAACAGAGGTGCAGAAGGAGGCACGAGGAGTGCAGAAAGAAGGAAGAGAAGTGCAGAAACAAGCAAGAGAGGTGCAGAAAGAAGCATGGAAAGTGCAGAATGAGGCAAGTGAGATGCAGAAACAGGCAAGAAAGGTGCAGAAGGAGGGAAGACGAGTGCAGAAAGAGACAACAGAGGTGCTGAAAGAGGCAAGTCAGCTGCAGAAAGAAGCAAGAGAGGTGCAGAAAGAGGCAATAGAAGTGCAGAAAGAAGCATCAGAGGTGCAGAAAGAGGCAAGAGGGGTGCAGAAAGAGGAGAGAGAAGTGCAGAAAGAAGCAAAAGAGGTGCTCAAAGAGGCAAGAGGGATGCAGAAAGAGGCAAGAGCAGTGCAGAAAGAACTAAGAGAAGTGCAGAAAGAAGCAACAGAGGTGCAGAAGGAGGCACGAGGAGTGCAGAAAGAAGGAAGAGAAGTGCAGAAACAAGCAACAGAGGTGCTAAAAGAGGCACAAAGGGTGCAGAAAGAGGCAAGAGAAGTGCAGAAAGAAGCAACAGAGGTACAAAAAGAGGCAAGAGTGGTACAGAAAGAGGGAAAAGAGGTGTAGAAAGAGGCAAGAGAGTTGTACAAAGAGGGAAGACGGGTGCAGAAAGAGGCAAGAGGGGTGCAGAAATAGGCAAGAGAAGTGCAAAAAGAGGCAAGAGAATTGATGAAAGAAGCAACAGAGGTGTAGAAAGAAGCAAGAAAAGTGCAGAAAGAGGCAAGTGAGATGCAGAAACAGGCAAGAAAGGTACAGAAAGAGGGAAGACGAGTGCAGAAAAAGACAACAGGGGTGCAGAAAGAAGCAAGACATGCAGAAAGAAGCATGTAAACTGCAGAATGAAGCAACAGGGGTGCAGAAAGAGGCAAGAGAAGTGCATAAAGAAGCAACAGAGGTGCAAAAGGAGGCAAGAAAACTGCAGAAAGAGGCAAGATAGTTGCAGAAACAGGCAAAAGATATACATAAAGAGACAACAGGGGTGCAGAAAGAAGCAAGACAGGTGCAGAAAGAAACATGGAAAGTGCAGAATGAAGCATCAGGGGTGCAGAAAGAGGCAAGAGAAGTGCAGAAAGAAGCAAGTGAGGTACAGAAAGAGGCAAGAGAGGTGCAGAAAGAGGAAAGAGAATTGCTTAAAGAAGCAACAGAGGTGTAGCAAGAAGCAAGAAAAGTGCAGAAAGAGGCAAGTGAGATGCAGAAACAGGCAAGAAAGGTACAGAAAGAGGGAAGACGAGTGCAGAAAGAGACAACAGGGGTGCAGAAAGAAGCATCACAGGTGCAGAAAAAAGCATTGAAAGTGCAGAATGAGGCAAGTGAGATGCAGAAACAGGCAAGAAAGGTGCAGAAGGAGGGAAGACGAGTGCAGAAAGAGACAACAGAGGTGCTGAAAGAGGCAAGTCAGCTGCAGAAAGAAGCAAGAGAAGTGCAGAAAGAGGCAAGTGAGGTGCAGTAAAAACCAAGAGCAGAGCAGAAAGAACCAACAGAGGTGCTGAAAAAGGTAAGAGGGGTGCAGAAAAAGGTAGGAGAGGTGCACAAAGAGGTAAGAGAGGTACATAAAGAGGCAGGCGGGGTGCAGAAAGAAGGAAGAGAAGTGCAGAAAGAGGCAAGAGAATTGCAGAAAGAATCAACAGAGATGTAGAAAGAAGCAAGAGAAGTGCAGAAAGAGGCAAGTGAGGTGCAGAAAAAAGCAAGAGCAGTGATGGAAGAACCAACAGAATTGCTGAAAGAGGCAAGAGGGGTGCAGAAAAAGGTAGGAGAGGTGCACAAAGAGCCAAGAGAGGTACAGAAAGAGGCAGGAGGGGTGCAGAAAGAAGGAAGAAAAGTGCAGAAAGAGGCAAGAGAATTGCTGAAAGAAGCAACAGAGGTGCCGAAAGAGGCAAGAGAGGTTCAGAAAGAAGCAAGTGAAGTGCAGAAAGAGGCAATAGAGGTGCACAAAGAGGCAAGAGAGGTACAGAAAGAGGCAGGAGGGGTACAGAAAGAAGGAAGAGAAGTGCAGAAAGAGGTAAGAGAATTGCTGAAAGCAGCAACAGAGGTGTAGAAAGAAGCAAGAAAAGTGCAGAAAGAGGCAAGTGAGGTGCAGAAAAAAGCAAGAGCAGTGCAGAAAGAACCAACAGAGGTGCTGAAAGAGGCAAGAGGGGTGCAGAAAAAGGTAGGAGAGGTGCACAAAGAGGCAAGAGAGGTACAGAAAGAGTCAGGAGGGGTGCAGAAAGAATGAAGAGAAGTGCAGAAAGAGGCAAGAGAATTGCTGAAAGAAGCAACAGAGGTGCAGAAAGAGGCAAGAGGGGTGCAGAAAGAGTAGAGAGAAGTGCAGAAAGAAGCAAAAGAGGTGCTCAGAGGCAAGAGGGATGCAGAAAGAGGCAAGAGCAGTGCAGAAAGAACCAAAAGAAGTGCAGAAAGAAGCAACAGAGGTGCAGAAGGAAGCACAAGGAGTGCAGAAAGAAGGAAGAGAAGTGCAGAAAGAAGCAACAGAGGTGCTGAAAGAGGCACGAAGAGTGCAGAAAGAGGCAAGAGAAGTGCAGAAAGAAGCAACAGAGGTACAAAAAGAGGCAAGAGTGGTGCAGAAAGAGAGGGAAAAGAGGTATAGAAAGAGGCAAGAGAGTTGTACAAAGAGGGAAGACGGGTGCAGAAAGAGGCAAGAGGGGTGCAGAAATAGGCAAGAGAAGTGCAAAAAGAGGCAAGAGAATTGCTGAAAGAAGCAACAGAGGTGTGGAAAAAAGCAAGAAAAGTGCAGAAAGAGGCACGTGAGATGCAGAAACAGGCAAGAAAGGTACAGAAAGAGGGAAGACAAGTGCAGAAAAAGACAACAGGGGTGCAGAAAGAAGCAAGACATGCAGAAAGAAGCATGTAAAGTGCAGAATGAAGCAACAGGGGTGCAGAAAGAGGCAAGAGAAGTGCAGAAAGAAGCAACAGAGGTGCAAAAGGAGGCAAGAAAACTACAGAAAGAGGCAAGAGAGTTGCAGAAACAGGCAAAAGATATACATAAAGAGACAACAGGGGTGCAGAAAGAAGCAAGAGAGGTGCAGAAAGAAACATGGAAAGTGCAGAATGAAGCAACAGGGGTGCAGAAAGAGGCAAGAGAAGTGCAGAAAGAAGCAAGTGAGGTACAGAAAGAGGCAAGAGAGGTGCAGAAAGAGGCAAGAGAATTGCTGAAAGAAGCAACAGAGGTGTAGCAAGAAGGAAGAAAAGTGCAGAAAGAGGCAAGTGAGATGCAGAAACAGGCAAGAAAGGTACAGAAAGAGGGAAGACGAGTGCAGAAAGAGACAACAGGGGTGCAGAAAGAAGCAAGACAAGTGCAGAAAGATCATGGAAAGTGCAGAATGAGACAAGTGAGATGCAGAAACAGGCAAGAAAGGTGCAGAAGGAGAGAAGACGAGTGCAGAAAGAGACAACAGAGGTGCTGAAAGAGGCAAGTCAGCTGCAGAAAGAAGCAAGAGAGGTGCAGAAAGAGGCAATAGAAATGCAGAAAGAAGCATCAGAGGTGCAGAAAGAGGCAAGAGGGGTGCAGAAAGAGGAGAGAGAAGTGCAGAAAGAAGCAACAGAGGTGCTGAAAGAAGCAAGAGGGATGCAGAAAGAGGCAAGAGCAGTGCAGAAAGAACTAAGAGAAGTGCAGAAAGAAGCAACAGAGGTGCAGAAGGAGGCACGAGGAGTGCAGAAAGAAGGAAGAGAAGTGCAGAAACAAGCAAGAGAGGTGCAGAAAGAAGCATGGAAAGTGCAGAATGAGGCAAGTGAGATGCAGAAACAGGCAAGAAAGGTGCAGAAGGAGGGAAGAGCGAGTGCAGAAAGAGACAACAGAGGTGCTGAAAGAGGCAAGTCAGCTGCAGAAAGAAGCAAGAGAGGTGCAGAAAGAGGCAATAGAAGTGCAGAAAGAAGCATCAGAGGTGCAGAAAGAGGCAAGAGGGGTGCAGAAAGAGGAGAGAGAAGTGCAGAAAGAAGCAAAAGAGGTGCTCAAAGAGGCAAGAGGGATGCAGAAAGAGGCAAGAGCAGTGCAGAAAGAAGCTAAGAGAAGTGCAGAAAGAAGCAACAGAGGTGCAGAAGGAGGCACGAGGAGTGCAGAAAGAAGGAAGAGAAGTGCAGAAACAAGCAACAGAGGTGCTAAAAGAGGCACAAAGGGTGCAGAAAGAGGCAAGAGAAGTGCAGAAAGAAGCAACAGAGGTACAAAAAGAGGCAAGAGTGGTACAGAAAGAAGGAAAAGAGGTGTAGAAAGAGGCAAGAGAGTTCCACAAAGAGGGAAGACGTGCAGAAAGAGGCAAGAAGGGTGCAGAAATAGGCAAGAGAAGTGCAAAAAGAGGCAAGAGAATTGATGAAAGAAGCAACAGAGGTGTAGAAAGAAGCAAGAAAAGTGCAGAAAGAGGCAAGTGAGATGCAGAAACAGGCAAGAAAGGTACAGAAAGAGGGAAGACGAGTGCAGAAAAAGACAACAGGGGTGCAGAAAGAAGCAAGACATGCAGAAAGAAGCATGTAAACTGCAGAATGAAGCAACAGGGGTGCAGAAAGAGGCAAGAGAAGTGCATAAAGAAGCAACAGAGGTGCAGAAGGAGGCAAGAAAACTGCAGAAAGAGGCAAGATAGTTGCAGAAACAGGCAAAAGATATACATAAAGAGACAACAGGAGTGCAGAAAGAAGCAAGACAGGTGCAGAAAGAAGCATGGAAAGTGCAGAATGAAGCATCAGGGGTGCAGAAAGAGGCAAAAGAAGTGCAGAAAGAAGCAAGTGAGGTACAGAAAGAGGCAAGAGAGGTGCAGAAAGAGGCAAGAGAATTGCTTAAAGAAGCAACAGAGGTGTAGCAAGAAGCAAGAAAAGTGCAGAAAGAGGCAAGTGAGATGCAGAAACAGGCAAGAAAGGTACCGAAAGAGGGAAGACGAGTGCAGAAAGAGACAACAGGGGTGCAGAAAGAAGCAAGACAGGTGCAGAAAGAAGCATGGAAAGTGCAGAATGAGGCAAGTGAGATGCAGAAACATGCAAGAAACGTGCAGAAGGAGGGAAGACGAGTGCAGAAAGAGACAACAGAGGTGCTGAAAGAGGCAAGTCAGCTGCAGAAAGAAGCAAGCGAGGTGCAGAAAGAGGTAATAGAAGTGCAGAAAGAAGCATCAGAGGTGCAGAAAGAGGCAAGAGGGGTGCAGAAAGAGGAGAGAGAAGTGCAGAAAGAAGCAAAAGAGGTGCTCAAAGAGGCAAGAGGGATGCAGAAAGAGGCAAGAGCAGTGCAGAAAGAACTAAGAGAAGTGCAGAAAGAAGCAACAGAGGTGCAGAAGGAGGCATGAGGAGTGCAGAAAGAAGGAAGAGAAGTGCAGAAAGAAGCAACAGAGGTACAAAAAGAGGCAAGAGTGGTGCAGAAAGAGGGGAGAGAGGTGTAGAAAGAGGCAAGAGAGTTGCACAAAGAGGGAAGACGGGTGCAGAAAGAGGCAAGAGGGGTGCAGAAACAGGCAAGAGAAGTGCAGAAAGAGGCAAGAGAATTGCTGAAATAAGCAACAGAGGTGTAGAAAGAAGCAAGAAAAGTGCAGAAAGAGGCAAGTGAGATGCAGAAACAGGCAAGAAAGGTACAGAAAGAGGGAAGACGAGTGCAGAAAGAGACAACAGGGGTGCAGAAAGAAGCAAGACAGATGCAGAAAGAAGCATGGAAAGTGTAGAATGAAGCAACAGGGGTGCGGAAAGAGGCAAGAGAAGTGTAGAAAGACGCAACAGAGGTGCAGAAGGAGGCAAGAGAACTGCACAAAGAGGCAAGAGAGTTGCAGAAACAGGCAAAAGTGGTACATAAAGAGATAACAGGGGTGCAGAAAGAAGCAAGACAGGTGCAGAAAGAAGCATGGAAAGTGCAGAATGAAGCAACAGGGGTGCAGAAAGAGGCACGAGAAGTGCAGAAAGAAGCAAGTGAGGTGCAGAAAGAGGCAAGAGTGGTGCAGAAAGAGGCAAGAGAGGTGCAGAAACAGGCAAGAGAAGTACAGAAAGAGGCAAGAGAATTCCTGAAAGAAGCAACAGAGGTGTAGAAAGAAGCAAGAAAAGTGCAGAAAGAGGCAAGTGAAATGCAGAAACAGGCATGAAGGGTACAGAAAGAGGGAAGCCGAGTGCAGAAAGAGACAACAGGGGTGCAGAAAGAAGCAAGACAGGTGCAGAAAGAAGCATGGGAAGTGCAGAATGAAGCAACAGTGGTGCAGAAAGAGACAAGAGCAGTGCAGAAAGAACCAAGAGAAGTGCAGAAAGAAGCAACAGAGGTGCAGAAGGAGGCATGAGGGGTGCAGAAAGAAGGAAGAGAAGTGCAGAAAGAAGCAACAGAGGTGCTGAAAGAGGCACGAAGGGTGCAGAAAGAGGCAAGAGAAGTGCAGAAAGAAGCAACAGAGGTACAAAAAGAGGCAAGAGTGGTGCAGAAAGAGGGAAGAGAGGTGTAGAAAGAGGCAAGAGAGTTGCACAAAGAGGGAAGACGGGTGCAGAAAGAGGCAAGAGGGGTGCAGAAACAGGCAAGAGAAGGGCAGAAAGAGGCAAGAGAATTGCTGAAATAAGCAACAGAGGTGTAGCAAGAAGCAAGAAAAGTGCAGAAAGAGGCAAGTGAGATGCAGAAACAGGCAAGAAAGGTACAGAAAGAGGGAAGACGAGTGCAGAAAGAGACAACAGGGGTGCAGAAAGAAGCATCACAGGTGCAGAAAGAAGCATTGAAAGTGCAGAATGAGGCAAGTGAGATGCAGAAACAGGCAAGAAAGGTGCAGAAGGAGGGAAGACGAGCGCAGAAAGAGACAACAGAGGTGCTGAAAGAGGCAAGTCAGCTGCAGAAAGAAGCAAGAGAAGTGCAGAAAGAGGCAAGTGAGGTGCAGAAAAAACCAAGAGCAGAGCAGAAAGAACCAACAGAGGTGCTGAAAAAGGTAAGAGGGGTGCAGAAAAAGGTAGGAGAGGTGCACAAAGAGGTAAGAGAGGTACATAAAGAGGCAGGAGGGGTGCAGAAAGAAGGAAGAGAAGTGCAGAAAGAGGCAAGAGAATTGCTGAAAGAAGCAACAGAGATGTAGAAAGAAGCAAGAGAAGTGCAGAAAGAGGCAAGTGAGGTGCAGAAAAAAGCAAGAGCATTGCAGGAAGAACCAACAGAATTGCTGAAAGAGGCAAGAGGGGTGCAGAAAAAGGTAGGAGATGTGCACAAAGAGGCAAGAGAGGTACAGAAAGAGGCAGGAGGGGTACAGAAAGAAGGAAGAAAAGTGCAGAAAGAGGCAAGAGAATTGCTGAAAGAAGCAACAGAGGTGCCGAAAGAGGCAAGAGAGGTTCAGAAAGAAGCAAGTGAAGTGCAGAAAGAGGCAATAGAGGTGCACAAAGAGGCAAGAGAGGTACAGAAAGAGGCAGGAGGGGTACAGAAAGAAGGAAGAGAAGTGCAGAAAGAGGTAAGAGAATTGCTGAAAGCAGCAACAGAGGTGTAGAAAGAAGAAAGAGAAGTGCAGAAAGAGGCAAGTGAGGTGCAGAAAAAAGCAAGAGCAGTGCAGAAAGAACCAACAGAGGTGCTGAAAGAGGCAAGAGGGGTGCAGAAAAAGGTAGGAGAGGTGCACAAAGAGGCAAGAGACGTACAGAAAGAGTCAGGAGGGGTGCAGAAAGAATGAAGAGAAGTGCAGAAAGAGGCAAGAGAATTGCTGAAAGAAGTAACAGAGGTGCAGAAAGAGCCAAGAGGGGTGCAGAAAGAGTAGAGAGAAGTGCAGAAAGAAGCAAAAGAGGTGTTCAAAGAGGCAAGAGGGATGCAGAAAGAGGCAAGAGCAGTGCAGAAAGAACCAAGAGAAGTGCAGAAAGAAGCAACAGAGGTGCAGAAGGAAGCACGAGGAGTGCAGAAAGAAGGAAGAGAAGTGCAGAAAGAAGCAACAGAGGTGCTGAAAGAGGCACGAAGGGTGCAGAAAGAGGCAAGAGAAGTGCAGAAAGAAGCAACAGAGGTACAAAAAGAGGCAAGAGTGGTGCAGAAAGAGGGAAGAGAGGTGTAGAAAGAGGCAAGAGAGTTACACAAAGAGGGAAGACGGGTGCAGAAAGAGGCAAGAGGGGTGCAGAAATATGCAAGAGAAGTGCAGAAAGAGGCAAGAGAATTGCTGAAAGAAGCAACAGAGGTGTGGAAAGAAGCAAGAAAAGTGCAGAAAGAAGCAAGTGAGATGCAGAAACAGGCAAGAAAGGTACAGAAAGAGGGAAGACGAGTGCAGAAAGAGACAACAGGGGTGCAGAAAGAAGCAAGACAGGTGCAGAAAGAAGCATGGAAAGTGCAGAATGAAGCAACAGGGGTGCAGAAAGAGGCAGGAGAAGTGCAGAAAGAAGCAACAGAGGTGCAAAAGGAGGCAAGAAAACTGCAGAAAGAGGCAAGAGAGTTGCAGAAACAGGCAAAAGATATACATAAAGAGACAACAGGGGTGCAGAAAGAAGCAAGACAGGTGCAGAAAAAAACATGGAAAGTGCAGAATGAAGCAACAGGGGTGCAGAAAGAGGCAAGAGAAGTGCAGAAAGAAGCAAGTGAGGTACAGAAAGAGGCAAGAGAGGTGCAGAAAGAGGCAAGAGAATTGCTGAAAGAAGCAACAGAGGTGTAGCAAGAAGCAAGAAAAGTGCAGAAAGAGGCAAGTGAGATGCAGAAACAGGCAAGAAAGGTACAGAAAGAGGGAAGACGAGTGCAGAAAGAGACAACAGGGGTGCAGAAAAAAGCAAGACAGGTGCAGAAAGAAGCATGGAAAGTGCAGAATGAGACAAGTGAGATGCAGAAACAGGCAAGAAAGGTGCAGAAGGAGGGAAGACGAGTGCAGAAAGAGACAACAGAGGTGCTGAAAGAGGCAAGTCAGCTGCAGAAAGAAGCAAGAGAGGTGCAGAAAGAGGCAATAGAAGTGCAGAAAGAAGCATCAGAGGTGCAGAAAGAGGCAAGAGGGGTGCAGAAAGAGGAAGAGAAGTGCAGAAAGAAGCAAAAGAGATGCTCAAAGAGGCAAGAGGGATGCAGAAAGAGGCAAGAGCAGTGCAGAAAGAACTAAGAGAAGTGCAGAAAGAAGCAACAAAGGTGCAGAAGGAGGCACGAGGAGTGCAGAAAGAAGGAAGAGAAGTGCAGAAACAAGCAACAGAGGTGCTGAAAGAGGCACGAAGGGTGCAGAAAGAGGCAAGAGAAGTGCAGAAAGAAGCAACAGAGGTACACAAAGAGGCAAGAGTGGTACAGAAAGAGGGAAGAGAGGTGTAGAAAGAGGCAAGAGAGTTCCACAAAGAGGGAAGACGGGTGCAGAAAGAGGCAAGAGGGGTGCAGAAACAGGCAAGAGAAGTGCAGAAAGAGGCAAGAGAAGTGCAAAAAGAGGCAAGAGAATTGCTGAAAGAAGCAACAGAGGTGTAGAAAGAAGCAAGAAAAGTGCAGAAAGAAGCAAGTGAGATGCAGAAACAGGCAAGAAAGGTACAGAAAGAGGGAAGACGAGTGCAGAAAAAGACAACAGGGGTGCAGAAAGAAGCAAGACATGCAGAAAGAAGCATGTAAAGTGCAGAATGAAGCAACAGGGGTGCAGAAAGAGGCAAGAGAAGTGCAGAAAGAAGCAACAGAGGTGCAAAAGGAGGCAAGAGAACTGCAGAAAGAGGCAAGAGAGTTGCAGAAACAGGCAAAAGATATACATAAAGAGACAACAGGGGTGCAGAAAGAAGCAAGACAGGTGCAGAAAAAAACATGGAAAGTGCAGAATGAAGCAACAGGGGTGCAGAAAGAGGCAGGAGAAGTGCAGAAAGAAGCAAGTGAGGTGCAGAAAGAGGCAAGAGAGGTGCAGAAAGAGGCAAGAGAGTTGCTGAATGAAGCAACAAAGGTGTAGACAGAAGCAAGAGAAGTACAGAAAGAGGCAAGTGAGATGCAGAAACAGGCAAGAAAGGTACAGAAAGAGGGAAGACGAGTGCAGAAAGAGACAACAGGGGTGCAGAAAGAAGCAAGACAGGTGCAGAAAGAAGCATGGAAAGTGCAGAATGAGGCAAGTGAGATGCAGAAACAGGCAAGAAAGGTGCAGAAGGAGGGAAGACGAGTGCAGAAAGAGACAACAGAGGTGCTGAAAGAGGCAAGTCAGCTGCAGAAAGAAGCAAGAGAGGTGCAGAAAGAGGCAATAGAAGTGCAGAAAGAAGCATCAGAGGTGCAGAAAGAGGCAAGAGGGGTGCAGAAAGAGGAGAGAGAAGTGCAGAAAGAAGCAAAAGAGGTGCTCAAAGAGGCAAGAGGGATGCAGAAAGAGGCAAGAGCAGTGCAGAAAGAACTAAGAGAAGTGCAGAAAGAAGCAACAAAGGTGCAGAAGGAGGCACGAGGAGTGCAGAAAGAAGGAAGAGAAGTGCAGAAACAAGCAACAGAGGTGCTGAAAGAGGCACGAAGGGTGCAGAAAGAGTCAAGAGAAGTGCAGAAAGAAGCAACAGAGGTACAAAAAGAGGCAAGAGTGGTGCAGAAAGAGGGAAGAGAGGTGTAGAAAGAGGCAAGAGAGTTGCACAAAGAGGGAAGACAGGTGCAGAAAGAGGCAAGAGGGGTGCAGAAACAGGCAAGAGAAGTGCAGAAAGAGGCAAGAGAATTGCTGAAAGAAGCAACAGAGGTGTAGAAAGAAGCAAGAAAAGTGCAGAAAGAGGCAAGTGAGATGCAGAAACAGGCAAGAAAGGTACAGAAAGAAGGAAGACAAGTGCAGAAAGAGACAACAGGGGTGCAGAAAGTAGCAAGACAGATGCAGAAAGAAGCATGGAAAGTGCAGAATGAACCAACAGGGGTGCAGAAAGAGGCAAGAGAAGTGTAGAAAGACGCAACAGAGGTGCAGAAGGAGGCAAGAGAACTGCAGAAAGAGGCAAGAGAGTTGCAGAAACAGGCAAAAGAGGTACATAAAGAGATAACAGGGGTGCAGAAAGAAGCAAGATAGGTGCAGAAAGAAGCATGGAAAGTGCAGAATGAAGCAACAGGGGTGCAGAAAGAGGCACGAGAAGTGCAGAAAGAAGCAAGTGAGGTGCAGAAAGATGCAAGAGTGGTGCAGAAAGAGGCAAGAGAGGTGCAGAAACAGGCAAGAGAAGTGCAGAAAGAGGCAAGAGAATTCCTGAAAGAAGCAACAGAGGTGTAGAAAGAAGGAAGAAAAGTGCAGAAAGAGGCAAGTGAAATGCAGAAACAGGCATGAAGGGTATAGAAAGAGGGAAGACGAGTGCAGAAAGAGACAACAGGGTTGCAGAAAGAAGCAAGACAGGTGCAGAAAGAAGCATGGGAAGTGCAGAATGAAGCAACAGTGGTGCAGAAAGAGGCAAGAGAAGTGCAGAAAGAAGCAACAGAGGTGCAGAAGGAGGCAAGAGAACTGCAGAAAGAGGTAAGAGAGTTGCAGAAACAGGCAAAAGAGGTACAGAAAGAGGAAACAGAGGTGCAGACAGAGGCAAGAGAGGTGCAGAAACAGGTAAAAGGGGTGCAGAAAGAGGCAAGAGGGGTGCAGAAATTTGCAAGAGAGGTGCAGAAAGAAGCAAGAGCAGTGCAAAAGAACCAACAGAGGTGCAAAAAGAGGCAAGTGAGGTGCAGAAGGAGGCAAGAGAACTGCAGAAAGAGGCAAGAGAGTTGCAGAAACAGGCAAGAGGGGTGCAGAAAGAGAGAACAGGTAGGCAGACTGAGGCAAGAGAGGTGCAGAAAGAGGGAAGAGGTGCAGAAAAAGGCAAGAGGGATGCAGAAATTTGGAACAGAGGTGCAGGAAGAAGAAAGAGCAGTGCAGAAAGAACCAACAGAGGTGCAGAAAGAGGCAAGAGGGGTACAGAAAAAGGCAAGTGAAGTGCAGAACAAAGCAAAAGAGGTGCATAAAGAACCAACAGAGGTGGAAAAAGAGGCAAGAGGGGTGCAGAAAGGGGTAGGAGAGGTGCAGAATGAGGCAAGAGGGATACAGAAAGAGGCAGGAGGGGTGCAGAAAGAGGAAGAGAACTACAGAAAGAAGCAACAGAGGTGCAGAAAGAGGCAAGTGAGGTGCAGAAAGAAGCAAGATAAGTACAGAAAGAAGCAACAGAAGTGCAGAAAGAGGGAAGAGGGGTGGAGAGAGAGGCAAGAGGGGTGCAGAAAGAAGCAAGACAGGTGCAGAAAGAAACAAAAGAAGTGCAGAAAGAAGGAACAGAGGTGCAGAAAGAGGCAAAAAGGGTACAGAAAGACATAAGAGGGGTACAGAAAAAGGCAAGAGAGGTGCAGAAAGAGGGAAGAAGGGTGCAGAAAGAGGCAAGAGGGGTATAGAAAGAAGCAAATGAGGTGCAGAAAGAGGCAGCAGACATACAGAAAGAGGGAAGAGAGGTGCAGAAAGTAGAAGAGATTTGCCGAAAGAGGCAAGAGAAGTGTAGAAAAAGAAATAAATGTGCAGAAAGAAGCAACAGAAATTCAGAAAAAGGCAAGAGAGGCGCAGAAGGAAGCAAGAGTGGCTTGCACACCATTAGTACTAATTTAACACCCACATTTAGCAATAAGAAACAGGTGGCCATTCTAGGTTTGCAAAGGGCCTTCCACCACGCTGTAACACTTGTCGCTGCATTTTTGGTAACGTTTGAGCCGTTTGAGCTAGAAACAAGGCTTTTTTTGTTCAAATCAGCAGATTAGGGAGCAGATGATGAATTATGTGGCTAATGCAGAAAATGTATAATTGTGCGAAAGTCGGTGCAGCCAAACAGTCACATATTTCCAGTGGCCCTGCTCATACCTCTGACTAGGTCCACAAGTGCTCCTCAGTGATTCCTTCTTTTTTGTCTCACTGAGTTCATAGTTGAGCTTCTATGGAAACGAGGAAGACTAAACCTGAGGTTACCACTCCACAACACAGACTACCATACCACATAATTACTCTCCATAACACATAATCCCACTCTACATAATTCCTATACACTAAATACCACATACTTTCTATCCACATAATTTCACTACACAACATACCACATAATTCCACTACACACAACGTACATCCACTCCACTCCAAAAAACATTAGTAAAAAACTTTTACATTTACAACGCCAATAGCTCTAACTCTCGCAAATGCAAAACCTATTACACTGCAAACACTTCTTTAACTAGTAGTCGCGTTTGCAGAGTGGTGAAGAAAGGGTGCTGGGCCTCCGACCAGCGCTCAGGAATTCCGCTGCGTAGGACTTACAGGAGGTACCAGGAGGGCTTCTTGGCCCCCAAAGTCCCTCAGGAGTAAATTGGACTTCATCCTCCATCCCGTAGTCTGCCAGGAGGTGCGTTTGCAGAGTGGTGGAGATAGGGGGGCTTGGCCTCCAAAGATGTCTTAGCAATCCCACTGGGTGGGACTTACTGGAGGTAACAAGAGGGGTAGTTGGCCCCCAAGGACATCCTTGGGGGCCAACTACCCCTCCTATTACCTCCAGTAAGTCCCACACAGCAGGATTGCTAAATTCTCATAGCTGGCCACATCTCCTTTGCCTACCACTCTGCAAACACGCTCCCTGGCATGCTCTTGGATGGGGATTGAAGTCCCCTTTGCTGCTGGGGGTCCTTTAGGGGCCAACTAGCCTACCTCTTACCTCCAGTAAGCCCCACACAGTGGGATTGCTGAGAGGTGGACACAGGCCACGCCCCCTTTCTCCACCACTCTGCAAACACGCCTCCTGGCATGCTCTTGGTTGGGGGATGAAGTCCCCTTTCCTCCTGAGGGTCCCTGGGGGCCAACTAGCCCTCCTGTTACCTCCAGTAAGCCCCACACAGCTGGATTGCTGAGAGTGGTCCGAGGCCATGCCCCCTTTTTACACCACTCTGCAAATGCGCCTCCTGGCGCACTGCTGCTCGGGGGAAGTCCACTTGTGTCCTGAGGTCCTCAGGACACAAGAGGACCTCATCGCCCCACCAGCAATGCACCAAGAGTCGCGTTTGCAGAGTGGTGTAAAAAGGGGCGTGGCCTCAGACCACCTCTCAGCAATCCCACTGTGTGGGGCTTACTGGAGGTACCTGGTGGGCTAGTTTGCCCCCAGGGACCCTTAAGAATGAAGGGGACTTAATCCCCCAACTTAGAACATGCCAGGGTTGCAGAGTCATGCAGGGAGGGGGCGGGGCCTCCGGCGAGTTGCCGGTTTCTATTTTCTTTTTCAATTTTTTTTATTTTATGGGAGGGGGGCGTGAGGCCCACCTTCCCTAGTCCACTTCTGGCCCCGGGGACCCCATCCCCTGGGACTGGCCAGCCTTTACTTTAAAAAAAAAAAAATTTGGAGGGGGCCACGTGGCCATCCTCCTGAGGCCATTATGGCCCCAGGACCCCACTGTGTGGGGCTTACTGGAGGTACCTGGTGGGCTAGTTGGCCCCCAGGGACCCTCAGGAATGAAGGGGACTTAATCCCCCAACTTAGAACGCGCCAGGAGGCGCGTTTGCAGAGTCATGCAGGGAGGGGGCAGGGTCTCCGGCGAGTTGCCGTTTTCTTTTTAATTTTTTTATTTTATGGGAGGGGGGCCATGTGGCCCCCCTTCCCTGGGCCACTTCTGGCCCCGGGGACCCCATCCTCGGGGCCTGGCCAGCCTTTACTTAAAAAAAAAAAATTTGGAGGGGGCCCCATGGCACGCCTCCTGAGGCCAATTATGGCCCCGGGGACCACATCCCCCGGGGCCTGGCCAGCTTTGTTGTTTTTTGGGGTTTTTTTTGGAGGAGGGCCGCGTGGCCCCCATCCAGAGGCCAATTATGGCCCCGGGGACCCCATCCCCCGGGGCTGTGCCTCGATCCTTTTAAAAAGAAATTATTATTATTTTTTTTTTAATTAGGGAGGGGGCTGTGTGGCCCCCCTTCCCTTGGCCACTTCTGGCCCCGGGGACCCCATCGCACGGGGCCTGGCCTCATGTTGGGGACCATGGGGGGAGCCCCAATGCCCCCACGGTCTCTGTCGGCTCCCCGCCTCCTGCGGGAGCCGGCATTGCTTTTGGGCAAGGGGAGCTGCTAACATTCAGCTCCCCTTGTCCAAAAGCAATTCTGCTTTGCTTCTTGCAAGCGAGAGCAGGAAACCCAAAAAGCAAAGCAGTGTTTGCTATGGCAGGGTGGGAGCCGTGCTCCCGCCCTGCCATAGGAAACGGCAATGTCCCAGGGTTGGGCACCCTGGGACATTGCAGGAGCCGGTCCTGGGGGGTGGCGGTCCCCAGGGCCATCGAGGGCTCCAGGAGGGGGCCTGGGGGTCCGTAACGGACCCCCATATTAACATAATTTGTGCCCCGGGGAGATGGTGGTCCCTGGGGCAGCGTGGGGAGGGGCATAAGCCCCTCCCCACACTTCTCTAATTAAATTGGAGCCCCCGGGAGGTGGCTGTCCCTGGGGCTTGGGGGGCCCGTGAGGCCCCCCGCCCCTATTAAAACAAAGCCCCGGGGAGGTGGTGGTCTCCGGGGCTGCGTGGGGGGGCAGGAACCGCATGCACTTTTTTGAAAAAGCCCCGGGGAGGTGGCAGTCCCCAGGGCTGCGGGGGGGCTGCGTGCCCCCGCACATTATGAGGAAAGCCCCGGAGAGGTGGCGGTACCCAGGGCTGTGGGGGCCCCCACACCATAATTTTACATTGCCCCCGGGACCTGGCCCACTCGGGGGCTTAAAACAAACGAAGCGCGGGAGCCAGCACTTCATTTTTTTAAAAATTTTCTTCCGGATTCGCGAACCCAGCGCGAATTTGGCCGATTTAAAAAAAAAAAATGCTTTTTTTGGCCCTGGGGGTCCTTGTGGGACCCCCTGAGCAGGCCTAGGGGGTCAGGGTGTTTCTACCCTGCCCCCTTTTCTTGTCTTTTAATGTTTTTTTAACTGTTTTCTTTTGACTCGGTTACCGAATCACAAGATGACTGCCAACACTTCCTGGTTTGGAGTGTTGGCAGCCAATCAGAATTAAGCTTGTGCTCGGGAGGGTTCGCAAATCCTTCTTGGTGCTCAGATATATACATTTTTGTTTTTTTAATTTCTCAGCAGCTACTGAACGGATTTACACCATTTAAAAAAAATGTTGCTTTCTGGACCAAGAGCTACCTTTTTGCCAAATTTAGTGTAATTTCGTTTAGCAGTTCGGGCTGTAGCCCTGTCTAAAGTTCCTATGGAAATTAACATGGGGAAAACGCGTTTTGGGACCCCCCTTTTTTCTCAGCCCCCGCTTGACAAATCACCCTGAAACCTTCAAGACAGGAGCGGACCTGAGTGAACCATTAGTTTTGAAAATTTCGCGAAGATTCGTCAAACTGTGCCAAAGATATTGGCAAAAGAAAAAATGCTTTTTGAATAGAAACAAGGTCCTAACTATAACTACCTACTGGCGACCGCCAGTAGGTTTTATATATATATATAATTAGTGTCAATGGCATAAAACCAATAGTAAACTATTTAGGCACAATGAGGTAGTGCTTGTTTGGGTAGATTTATGATAAAGAAATAGCTAAGTACTTACTTTTAAGCATGGTTTTTATCATATTTACTACATCTTTTAGCACATTTTTTAACACTTGTATTTTTATCAATATACATCGTGTTTTAATATTTACAGGTTCAACACGGAATTTTTTTGTATAGAGGACTGTATATAAGGTGCTTCTAGTATTGGAAAAAAATGTTTTTAACTCTTTTAATAATTCTTATTTAAAGAAATATTGATTGATTTAATTTTATTACCCCATAAAAACTGTGTATTTATATTTATACATATGTATATGAACTTTAACCTGTAGTTGGTGCAAAAAATATGTGTTTTATCTCAATTGACGCTAGTAACTCTTCCATGGTCATGAATTAGTCACCTTGGTTAATACGTAATTGTTGCACTGGCACTTTAAATGTATGGGAAGCACAAAGCAGCGCGTCATGTGATCAAGGCATTTGGAAGGCCGAAACGCGTTATGGCGGTGGTGTGGGGCAGCAAATAAACTCACCTTTGCACCAGAAACCTTTGGGTCCGTGTTCGTCTTTTCCGATTTCCAGGGGCGGTGCGATCTCCTGCGGCTTTAGTGAAAATAAAGGGTTGGTACTCACCAGCTGGAGAAGTGCGCCTCTGAATGTATGGGCAATGTTGGAAGATGTACAAGCGGCACGTCCAAGCCGCAGGAGATCGCACCGCCCCTGGAAATCGGAATGGGGACCTTGTTTCCGAAAATTTCGGGAATGGATGGCGCAGCTGGCTCTTCATTTCAAAGCAGAGTTCCAACTCTGGGGCCCACTGGAGGGCGATAATTGGTCCATACAAAGTTTTAAAACACACACAGCCACTGAAGGTAATGAGCAGGATACCAAAACCACGAGTCCCAGCATGCATGTAAATTAAGTTACCGGACTGACCGGAAAAGGCACACCTGAAGCCTATAAATTAGTGCGATGCAAGGAACTGTGGAGAATCCAAGAACTGCGGTGCCTTTTGAAAAACTGCCTCTGATGAAAGAGCATGTCTGCTCTGAAACGCGTAAGAGCGGATGGACAGGAATGGCTAGAGTTGTAACTCTGTTTTGTGAAAATAAAGGGTTGGTACTCACCAGCTGGAGGAGTGCGCCTCTGAATGTATGGGCAATGTTGGAAGATATATATATATAATATATATATATATATATATATATATATATATATATATATATATATATATATATATATATATATGTTGTATGTGTATGAACCTCTCATATATGTCAAATTAATGCAGCAGAATACAAGAATACAAGTATTTACTAAAGTGGATCTTGAATTTAAACTAGGGGGCTTATACAGTAGTTTGATGTTGTTATTTACTGACAACAAGACCCATAATAATACCCACATCTATGGTAAAATCAGCCAAATGAAAAAAACAAGAGGACCACAATATTTATGAAAGCTAACCGGTCAACATTACTTCAGTTAGTGCATTAATTCAGAGAGTCACAAGAGGAACCTGGGGGTCGGTATTAGTCATCATCTTTCATGTAGCAAAACAGTCCACTGCCCAAAGTGAATTGTCCTAATTTTACTGCCACCATTGTACCCACATAGTTTAATGCACCAGATATATAGATATTAAATTGGGAAGTGGGCCAAAAGAGTATTTGTCATATGGGAAAGAAATTGTAACATTCCTTGACCAAGTGGCAGCAGAATGAATAGCAGCCTTTAAAGGACTCAAAGAGTCTCCACCTGGAAAGTATTGGTTTTCTCAACATGAAGCAGCACACAATATTGCACTGCAACATGGAAATAGGAAAAGGGGGCACGGTATCTCATGCATTTAAGAAAACGTTACATTAAAGCTGCCACATGTACCCTCATAAAGATGTGAACATTAAAGGTAGTTTAAGACACTCAAGTTTATTTGGTGGAAGATATTTAATATGAAGATTTAATTGCGTTAATCACACTTTTGTTCTTCTAAGAGAATTTAACATAAGTGGCATGGGCACCCAGAAATGTGTCTCATATCTCTCTGTGGTATTGGGACTCAAGCAGTACCTTGCTGACTGTGCAAAATACAGAGGGGCTTATTTACAAGCCCCTTGTGCCACTGGTGGGTCACTTTTTGTGATGCACCGCTGGCGCAACCTCCTGCCCCAAGGACACGTAAAGCCACCCTGCGTGACTTTTCCGGTCCTTGTAAATATGGCCCCTTCTCATGCAACACTTTGCGTGAAAGGGGTGTGACATTTGTGTTGCTGTGGGTGTTCCCACGCAACACCCATGTATTGTGCCACATTTACAGATTTATGAGAATTCGTAAAAATGGCGTACCTAGGTGCAACGAGGAGAAATGTTTACATTTCTCCTCATTTTTACCTCTTTCTAGGGGTAGGAAGAGGAAATCACCTCTTTTTATTTATTTTTTGGTATTGTTTTTGTGCAGGAAGGTACCCCTCAAGCTTGCTCACGTGGGTCCCTTGCTCACTTTGCCACTGGATTCAAACTAGCCTGGCTGATGAGGGGTGTTACCCCGAAACCGGTCCCCGGATGCCTGTTTCCGGTCCAAGGAAGACCTGGCATGGCAGTTCGGGCTGGACTGTTCCCATGAGGCACAGGGTCAAGACTGATTTGCATATAGCTGGGTCTGAACTGGGGTGGCGAAGTGAGCTAAAGAACGATGATGGATTCAACCGAGATCTGTGACTGGGGGTGAGTGTCTGAAAAGTTTCAGCGCTCCGTCCATCATCTCCTTGTGTTTGCTTTGTTCGCCCTAAGTTGGCAGGGTATGCTCAGGCGTGGGTCCCTTGCTCACTTTGCCACTGGATTCAAGCTAGCCTGGCTGATGAGCGGCGTTACCCCGTAACCGGTCCCAGGATGCTTGTTTCCGGTCCAGGGAAGACTTGGCATGGCAGTTCGGGCTGGACTGTTCCCATGAGGCACAGGGTCAAGACTGATTTGCATATAGCTGGGTCTGAACTGGGGTGGCGAAGTGAGCTAAAGAACGATGATGGATTCAACCCAGATCTGTGACTGGGGGTGAGTGTCTGAAAAGTTTCAGCGCTCCGTCCATCATCTCCTTGTGTTTGCTTTGTTCGCCCTAAGTTGGCAGGGTATGCTCAGGCGTGGGTCCCTTGCTCACTTTGCCACTGGATTCAAGCTAGCCTGGCTGATGAGAGGTGTTACCCCGTAACCGGTCCCAGGATGCTTGTTTCCGGTCCAGGGAAAACCTGGCGTGGCAGTTCGGGCTGGACTGTTCCCATGAGGCACAGGGTCAAGACTGATTTGCATATAGCTGGGTCTGAACTGGGGTGGCGAAGTGAGCTAAAGAACGATGATGGATTCAACCCAGATCTGTGACTGGGGGTCAGTGTCTGAAAAGTTTCAGCGCTCCGTCCATCATCTCCTTGTGTTTGTTTTGTGCTGTATTTTATTATTATGGCAGTTTAAGGGTGTGGTCTGGATGTTTAATTGCAGAGGAAATAGTATCTTTCAATTCTTCTTTCTTCTCTCTCCACGTCGCCTGGAGGGTGTCACCCGGAGGCTCGAAGTAAAAGAACAAGAAGGTAGTGGTAAGTAAATGTACTTCCTTCAGACTTGATCAGGATAGGTACCTTCACCACACCCGCGGAACAGTGTGAGCCCTGGCTATTTGTAATATAGTGAAACTAAAAAAAAGGAAAATGAAGGATGCTAGAAAGAACCTTCAATATGAATTACTCCTCTAGCTGTTCCCTGTTTCTTCCTGAGTTTCAACTCGTTTGGGAGAAAACAAAATTATACCAGGTGGATCGTGTCTACCTTAGGTATCTAATTGATAGATATCTCCAGTTGTTTAAGGTACTGACAACAGATTTCTGGTTTCGCCCTTTTTACCATTATATCTTTTCCCCGGCAGTAATAACGAAAAGAATTAAGTTTTAGTCAGAAGAAATTCAGGTTAGTGCATGTAGATGCCCGGGGTAAAACAAGCACTGAAATGCAGGTGTAAGTAACCAACAAACACAGAAAAGCCCACAGAAAAAGTTCCCCAACCTCCCTGTATCTCCACAATCAACCCAACCCACCCCTGTTCATTTCCCTCTCTGACCCATGTACCGAATCTGCCATAACTCTCCTGAGTTGCGGCGGCGTGTGAGCATCCTTTGGAGGATAATCACACCTCTCCATTCCTCAGGAGTCTCATCTGGTCTGGCGTCTTCAGTCTCTGGCTCTCCTGGACAATTGTTTTGGCACTCTCTGGCCGCTCGAATACGGGCTTCTCGCTCTCCACGTCTTCTGGGTTCCTCTCGCCACTCCCACGATCCTCGGCTTCTGATCTCTCTCCTCTATCATTGGTGGTCTCCTTTTCTCCTCCTTCCGGGTTTCTCAATTGGCTCCCTGACCCTTCTGCTCCTCCTGCCGCCTGCGTAGGACAAGGATAGTCCTTT
Source organism: Calotriton arnoldi (assembly GCA_963921515.1). Classification (NCBI taxonomy): domain Eukaryota; kingdom Metazoa; phylum Chordata; class Amphibia; order Caudata; family Salamandridae; genus Calotriton; species Calotriton arnoldi. The sequence continues at coordinate 1,142,592 of CAWUFW010005184.1, read as the reverse complement.
TTTAGTTTTGTGAACTTTGTTTCATTTTTTCGCTTTTCCAGATACCTCGGGATCGACTGGACTGAGTCGAGAGAGGCGACGACGAATGAGGAGGTAAGAAGGGTGGGTCTCCTTGGGGTCTCCCTTACTTCCTTCAAAATGTTCTGCCCCGGAAGTCACCTTTCACAGCAATGATGCCAGCTCATGAAAGCTAATGCATAGCTGCCTTTTAGCTATATGCAGCCTTGCTGAATGAGGGGCATAAAGATGAAATTGGCCTTAAATTGCTTATATTCACAATCAGAGGTGACTAGATTTGCAGATCAGTCTGCATTGTCCCTTTTTGGGTGAGCTCAAGACTGAGTTGCATGTGGTTGGTCTCACTCTGCAATGGAACAATGAGCAACAAAATAGAAGGCATGGAGTACTACCTAGAGAACCTTTGTGATTTCAATTAAGGTCATAGACAAGAAGAGTGAAGCTAAAGTTGTCTATGATGTCACTTGGAACCCAGAGGTGGATACGTTCCCATTAGTGGTGGCTATGCACCTCTGATTCTAAATATTGTGTCTGACTTTAATAGGAAGGCCTTTAAGCTGAATACTGAGTTTGAAACCTGGATATTTGCTGCTATTATATCATTCCTCTTAGGAAGTAGAGATGTGGAGGTGAGGAACTGGCAAATCAGCATCCAGCAGAGGACTGTCTTTAAATCATATTTCTCACTACACTTGCATAAGAGCAGTAGAAACAAAACGTGTTATTCGCCACTTAGAGCAGTGAATAATCTGATTTTGAATCTGGCATTTAAATAATGCTTGCAAATGGAATTCATACACAAAATCCTTAGACTGATTGCAGTGATGAAATCATCAACACAGCATGCCATCAGTCACATAGCAGAAACTGTTGTTTTTGGTAACAGGGCAACAACCTAGGTGCAGGAGTTTCAGAGAGGTACGGAATGAAATGTTAATAGGTAGTCATGTTGTTGGTTAAAGAATTGTGGTTATTTTCCTAAACGTCAACAAGAGGATTTGTTAAATTATCCATCAATAACCGAGTGGTATCAAAAACATGATGGGAAGGAGCCAAATGATGAGAAGAACACCTAACACCAGAGACAAAAACATTTGCATGATTGGAAACAAGTGGAATAGATTTCTGGAAGCAATTTTATTTTGGGATATATGTGTGTGAGGATAAGCTGTACATAAGCTGTAAAAATGTAGGGCTGATGAAGAATAACAAGCTGTGAGTATTGAGAACTGAAGGATTGTAAATTCGGGAAATAAACAGAGGCCATTAACTGTAACCTTTATATTTCTCGCACAGCGTAAAGCTGGCTTATTTATCACATACCTCTCATTAAAGAAGAAAAAACTACTAGAAATTTTCTGTGAAAGAGGTATATAAGTTAAATTTATTTTGTAGTGTTGAGAAAGAGAAATCTTTAAACCGAAAAAAGCTTGGAAGAATTGAGTTGGTATGTTTTCCACACAGAGAAAATAAGAAAGTGAAAGGAGTAAGACGGTGTTCTGTCAAGGAGACCAGAATCAGGTCCTAGTCAGTATGGCTATGGAGAGAAGAGAAAAAAGTGTCAAGAAAATTGACCTCAATTGTAGTGTCTTGTGAGTTAGAGATGACAGGACCCTTTTGGTTCCTGACGGACTCCGTAGAACGGTGACATAAGTGATTGGGCATGGGTGATAGAATTCCTGATGTAGAATGTTCAGTTAACGATTACACACTGAGGAATAAAGATGGGTAATACCAAGCGCTGTGTTTGATGTGATCATTTACATGTACCTTGGTGGGGAGGACACTACATCAATGTCTGTAGAAAAGCAAACAAAATTTGAAAGATCGTGTCAAGAATGAAAATTGTAAATCAGATAGCTGCACACTCTATTTTGATTGCATCCCGTGTCCAAAATGGACCCGAGCGTGCATTGCTCTGACATATAGCACTAAATGCCTGATTCCCGTATTGCATAATTTCATATATTTTTCTGAAATTTCGCTTGATCACTTAAAAGTAAATTACGTGATTTTCACACACCCCTGCTCACTTTGAGCAGTGTAAGCTCTTCTCAATCAAGCCTTGTGTGACCTACACATTCAGTGATGTTTGTCTGTCTCTCTCGTGTTCATATACAGTCAAATGTGTTGAAGTACACTTACAACTGGTCCTGGTATAGCTCGATTTTTTGGGCCAGTGGGATTTTGTGATTTTTCTGTCGTTGTTTTCATAAGTGATGCATGCATCAGGCAGATAGGGATAATCTCTTTTGATAGGATGTGCTTACCATGCTTGTGATGTCCCCAGCAAATTAAGATTTTTTTTCAAGGGAGAGGCAGGGATTGATTCTACTGACAGGATGCATGCTTGTGGTTCACTTGTTAGTCTGAACACCGGGAAATATTCAGTAAGTGCAAAGAATGTGAACAATGACTGGATAGGGAAGGTGATGACTCGTGTTTAGATAAAATAGTTTCACTGAGTTTTGTTGTTTTGGTCTTTAGGAACTCTGGCATGGTTGTTACATGGTAAATTATAAAGAACTGCTTTGCTTGATTTGATGTCATTGATGTATTTCATAGCCTTTTTATGGTTTTTCAGTAGCCTCTTCTGTGTCTTTTGCAGCACACCTTATCTGCCTTGAAAGCCGGTTTACACCTGCTTGCTTAATCTCTGTTATGCCAATTGTTGAATTATTTGTGCCTATGCTTTGTTGTTTTGATTTTAAGGACAGTTTTTCCAGCCTGTTGCTAAGCTGTAGTGAAGACTTACTAACAAAGTATCCAGATATGAGGTGTTTATCTTTTCCTACATATCAGTAGCTCTTTCAATCTGTTTTCTCACTTTTGTTGTTGTTCTGCGGGCTTGTTATGGTGTTTGGTGCATGTTTCCCCCTACACCTAGCAACTGAGGGGTGGAAGCTACAACATGAGTTAGGAAGAAGTTAGATTGATGCACCATGTAGTCCTACTTGTGGTTTCATTGTAAAGATTAAGGTTTTGGCATTGAATAGGAACAGTAGGTCAAGTGAATGGCCAAAAGTGTGCATTGAGTAGATGACTATGTGTCTGAAGCTCGGGAAATTACTCTGTTCAATAAGGTCCATAGCCGGGGGCGTGGCTTGGACGCCGGCAGGAATGGTCGCTCGTCCGTGAGCTCCGAGGCGGCGCGGGAGGGTGTGAGCTTTCTTCTGCGGACAGAGCTTCCGTGAGCGGTTCGGAAAGGAACTGCCACGAAGATGAAGCTAGCGGCGACAATTCTTTTAACCCTATAAGGTCCTGGCGGTAAGCGGAGGAGCTTATTTAGCATTTGTTTAAGCTGACGCAAGCTCCTCAGGACTCGCGTCCGCCATTTTATTTTCACCGCGAGGTCATTTTCTCCTCAGAAAACGCAGCATGTCTACATTATAATGAGACATTGATGTTTTGTTGTCTCTCTAGATGTTCTAATGGAGGACTGCTCTGATAGTCATTACTTTTATGCCTCCTGATTGGTTTTTGAAGTATTTCTATTATCCTCTGGCACCTCTGGCTTTTACCTGGTGTTTTAAGATAAGGTAAAAATTGTGTGACGGCGCTCCTCACCTGACTTTCTGTTGCCTGCTATTTTGTGATACTTATGTATGGGGAGAACAAAACCTGCTCACCGTTCTAAGACAACCTCCTCTACATCTGTGGTGGATTTTAATCCTTTCAGTGTTCTCCAAGATAACATGGTAGAGTCAGAACAAGAGGTAATAACAAGTCCACCTATAACAAATATTTCGCTACCTACCTCCAAAGTTACATCTAAGTTGCTTGGCATGTCGACGCTTTCATCTGTGAAAAGAGCTAAAAAAAGACGAATAGCACTCGTTACAACGCGTACCAATACAACGCGTGCCATTACAACGCGGGTATTAGTACGCGTTGTCAATTACAACGAGATACCATTACAACGCAAACTTTTACAACGACTATGCCTTTACCACGCATGCCATTACAACGCCAAAACATGTGTGGTAAAGGTATAGTCGTGGTAAAAGTTTCTAAGGTAAGTGACAGTCCTCTCACCACATTTACACTACCCAGCACGACCCCCGACACTACCCTAAACCCTAAAACACTACCCTACACTACACATACACCCCAACACTACCCTAAACCCTAAAACACTACCCCCAGCACGACCCCCCCGACCCCCAGTCCGGTCCCTACACTCAAACACTACCCTGCATGACCCCCTGACACTACCCTAAACCCTAAAACACTACCCTACACTACACATACACCACAACACTACCCTAAACCCTAAAACACTACCCCCAACACGACCCCCTACACTACACAAACACCACAACACTACCCTTAACCCTAAACACTACTCTACACTACACAAACACCACAACACTACCCTAAACCCTAAAACACTACCCCCTGCTCGACCCCCCCGACCCCCATTCAGGTCCCTACACTCAAACACTACCCTGCACGACCCCCCGACACTACCCTAAACCCTAAAACACTACCCTACACTACACATACACCACAACACTACCCTAAACCCTAAAACACTACCCCCAGCACGACCCCCTACACTACACAAACACCGCAACACTACCATAAAACACTACCCTACACTACACAAACACCACATACCACCCTAAACCCTAAAACACTACCCCCAGCACGACCCCCTATACTACACAAACACCACAACACTACCCTAAACCCTAAAACACTACCCCCTGCACAACCCCCCTGACCCCCATTCCAGTCCCTACACTCAAACACTACCCTGCACGACCCCCCGACACTACCCTAAACCCTAAAACACTACCCAACACTACACATATACCACAACACTATCCTAAACCCTAAAACACTACCCCCAGCACGACCCCCCACACTACACAAACACCACATCACTACCCTAAACCCTAAAACACTACCCTACACTACACAAACACCACAACACTACCCTAAACCCTAAAACACTACCCCCAGCACGACCCCCTATACTACACAAACACCACAACACTACCCTAAACCCTAAAACACTACCCCCAGCACGACCCCCAGTCCGGTCCCTACACTCAAACACTACCCTGCATGACCCCCGACACTACCCTAAACCCTAAAACACTACCCTACACTACACAAACACCACAACACTACCCTAAACCCTAAAACACTACCCCCCAGCACGACCCCCCCGACCCTCCTAAACCCTAAAAAAGTAACCCCCACCCCATGTACAATCCCCCTTACCTCTCTCTCCTCGTGGTTCTTCTCTCCTCCTGGTTCCTGCTTCATGTCGTCTCTGAGGGGCGGTGCACGTCGTTATGAGGAAACGGAACAGCCTCTGTTTCCTTACAACGACGTGGATTATCTACAATTTTTTAGAACGCATGGTCATTTACTATACATACCTTTACAATGAAATTCGTTGTAAAGGCATGCGTGGTAAATGACCATGCGTTCTAAAAAAATGCGTAGGTTTTTACTTCGCGATGTACAACGCATTCGTGGTAATGCATGTGTTGTAATGGTATCGCGAAGTAAAAAACTCGATGTAATGGCTGTTTACCAAAAAAGACCCGCCTTCACCAACTATATCTCCACCCCCAATTTCAATGGAACTAATTCTTGAGGAAATCCGGGCTCTTAAGCCATACATGGAAGAGACTAATATTCGTCTTCAACAGTTGGACGATAAATGGTCGCACATGGAGAGTAGAGTTGTTCAATTGGAGAATAAAGTGGAATCTTTTCATTCTGTTGCCGTTCGAGTTCCCTCTATGCAGTCTCAGATTTCGCATCTTGAAAAACAGGTTGAAAACCTTGAAAATCGCAGCAGACGCAATAATCTACGCATTTATGGTTTAATAGAGGGACTTGAAGGCACTAATCCTCTCTCCGTTTTTCAATCCTTTCTTCCAAAACTTTTGGATATTCCGGAATCCCCATCATTGAACATTCAGCGGGCTCATCGTTTAGGTCATGTTCCACAATCGACGGCCTCTTCGAGTAAACCTAAAGCAGTAATTCTGTATTTTTTAGAATACACAGACTTGTTGAAAGTTTTACAAGCAGTTAAAGTAAAAGGTAGGATCTCCTGGCAAGGCTCTACTCTTTTCTTTTCACATGCCAAAGCAACAGCAGATAGAAGAAAGCAGTTTTTGGATATGAGACCAGCGCTACGGAATATCAATGCCAGATTTGGTCTTATTCACCCATGCCTTTTTAAGTTTACATATAAAAACAAGACTACGTCCTATGAGGATCCTCGTCTTCTTCAACGATTTTTGGACAATGGCAGACTGGAGGATATGGAAGTTACTAGATCCACCGTTTAACTTTTTTTATTATCTCAGTAGTCTATTATATTGTCCTTGTTATATGTTTTTTATATTGTTTCTGTTAATTTTTGTGTAACTTGTTTTCTTTTTCTTTTCATTAGGTACAATCTGTTTCATAACCATACATGTGATTTTCCATCCGTCTGATGGTATATTGTCTTCCACCCGTACCCGTTCCAAGAGCTCCGCTCGATGTACCGTTTCCTTCTGTGGCTCCACCACCCTCGAATTTTGTGTGTTTTTGGTATGTCATTTTTTGTATCTTATATATGGTTCGTGTATTTTTCTTCCTTCTCTACTCTATCCCTTCTGTTTTTCCCCTTTCTTGTTATTCTTCTTGGATGGTATTTATCAATTTCTCATCTTTCTCTTTTCATTCCTTTCCCTCCTCTTTTCTTTTTCGACTCTATTTCTGTCTATCAATCTAGTACTCTTTTCTCTTCTTTCTCATTCTTTATATCTTTAATCTTTACTTCATTTGCAATTAACTTTGTTATAGTATTACACTTTCAAGGTTATTTTTTATCATATTCGTATTGTTTTCACAGAACACCAGTTATTATTACTTATTTTAATACTTTTGATGTATTATTGTGTTGTAGATGGCTTTGAGAATCATTTCATGGAATGTTAAAGGTTTGGGCTCTCCTATAAAACTTCAGAGGGTTTTATCTCATATCTCCAATTTAAAGGGTGATATTGTCTTGCTACAAGAAATACATATCACAGACACAGAAGTCTCTAAACTTAAAAGACAATGGGTTGGTCATGTTTTTGCTTCTCCAGGCTCAGGAAAACGCAACGGGGTAGCGATTTTATGTCATAAGTGTCTCAACATACAAACTCTTACCCAAGATGTTGATTGTGATGGCAGATGGGTCTCAGTTTCTTTACTTGTTGTCAAAATTCCTGTAACTATTGTTAATTTTTATGCACCTACTAATCCAGATAAGTCCTTTATAACTGGACACTGGGAGGAGAATCCATAGAAGTGGTAAAAGAATACACTTATCTGGGACGGATTTTTAATCAATCATTAGGAAATTCTACCCATTTTCAGCATTTAAATCGTAAAGCAGACATCCATGTGGGAGCGCTCCAACGATTATACCTTTCTTCCGGACAAAGACACTTTCAATCCTTATTACAGGTATATAGCTAAAAATTCCCCCAATTTTATCGTATGCCCTGGAATATATCCCAATTCCTCAGTGGCATCAAATACAAACGAAAGAAGGGAAAATTTTACGTAAATTGGCAAAGGTTCAACAATCAGTCCCTGTACAAGCTCTGCGTTTAGAATTTTCTCTAGTTAGTTCCTTTGCTAGAGCGATAACCAACGTACTTAGATGGGCGTATAATCTTCTACTCGCAGACCAAGGCACTTTAAGATTCTTATTAAAAAAGAGACATTTGAGAGTGATTTTACAAAATATACCCTAAACCAGAACTTGACCATTGCTTTTAAATTATCCAATTGCTCAATTGCACTCTTGAAATCATGGTCACCAGCACAATTGAAGCTCTTCTTGAAACATTTGACGCCGAGGATCAGTTATGACCTGGATATCTTGCACTGCTCTAAATTACATCATTATGAACAGTACGCAGAAGCCATCATATATAAACAGGCTCAACAATATATTCGCTTTTCCTTAAGGCATGGAATTCGGCGGTGTATAATCTTATTGAGGTTTGGGTTACTCCTTTTAACTCATTGACTTTTAAATGGACTGATAAAGAAAATGTTACCTGCATCTGTGATCTTTGCAATGGTGGTGTGCAAGATATGAAGCACGTACTGTCGGCTTGCCCAAACCCGATATTGGTTGAAGCTCGAAGGCGTTACTTAAAACCAATACAATTTAGATATAATAGTGCATCCGTGCTGAATTTGATTACGCTTTTTAATTCTCCCCCAGATGAATTTGTATGCTATAATTTGTTTAAATTTTTAAAATCGTTTTTAAATTTGTATTGATTATTTTATGCGTATAATTAATAGTATTCGTGATGTATGATATTTGTTGTTCTCAGTAGAGAACTAGATCAAATAAAATGAACTTGAACAGATAAGTCCTTTTGGCCGGGAGTATTATCTAAATTGATGACTTACACTGATGATTATTTGATTGTTGGTGGTGATTGCAACATGGTTTTTGACCCTATTTTAGATAGATGCTCCAAAAACAGATTCATACCTTCACACATGCATTCTCAATTTAAATCAACCCTATCCCAACGATCTCTTGTTGATGCATGGAGACTATCCAATTCAACACTTCAAGAGTACACTTTCTTTTCCCCCTGCCCCTTTTTCTCAGTCTCAAATAGATTATATTTTTATCTCCAATGCCTTTGCTCAGCGAGTTATCAACTCGGATATAGGATCCATATTGATTTCTGATCACGCACCCGTAACTCTGGACTTGGAACTCCTTCCACATTTTCAGGGAACTCGACGGTGGAGGTTTAATAACTCTCTTCTGTCAGATTTGCAGTTTACAAGCACTTTTGAACAGTTTGCTCATACTTTCTTTGAAGAAAATGAATCCCCTGAACTATCTCCTCAGGTGGTTTGGGATACTTTCAAAGCCGCCTCTAGAGACTTTATTATTAAATTTGTTTCTCAGAAACGGAAATCAGCTGCCAATAAGTTAAAGACACTTAAATCGCCTATCAAACAACTAGAACATTCCTTTTACAATTCCCACTCCAAACATATTTTGAATGATCTAATGATTGCTAAATTTGAATTTAATAAGCTCTCTACAGAAAATGCTAACGCTTATTTACTCAAATCCAGTGCGAAATATTATGGGGGCCAGAATAGAGCAGGGAAACTTCTTGCCAATTATTTGAAAATCAAAAAAGAACGCACTAAAATTGAATCTATTCTAACTTCCTCAAATCAGAATTTACATAAAAATGAGGATATACTTTTGGAATTTACAAAGTTTTATCAGACCCTTTATTCTCCGGAATCCCAATCTGATGCCCAAGCGCCTTGCCACTATTTATCATCCATTCCTTGCCTACACACCCTGACACTGATTTTTCTATATTAGAAAAAGATATTCAAACACAGGATATTTTTAATGCTATTCGATTTATTAAACACGCAAGGCTCCGGGACCAGATGGTTTTACTATTGAAATCTACTCGTATTTCTCTTCTTTTCTTATACCTAAACTACACCAGCTTTATCTTTAGTTCATATCCTTTGAGGCATCAGGTGGCTCTTTTCAAGAGGCACTGATATGTCTTCTTCCTAAGGATAATAAAGGCCACAGACTGTGTAAGAATTATCGCCCAATTTCTTTAATTAATTTAGACTGTAACATTTTTGCAAATATTTTAGCTCTCCGTTTGGATAAATTATTACCACAATTAATTGGGAGAGAACAATGTGAGTTTATTAAGGGTAGGCACCTTTCAGATAATATTCGTTTATTTTTTAATGTTATCAGTAAGTCCAAATCTTATAATTCTTCTTTGGCAGCGGTTTCTTTAGACGCGGAAAAAGCGTTTGATAGAGTTAACTGGTCTTTTATTTTTGCTACACTTTCCTGGTTTGGGTTTGGTCCTCAATTTATTAAATATGTCTCTTTGTTATATTCTTCTCCCAAATCCTCCATTTTAGTTAATGGTCTGATGTCTCCATTTTTTCCTCTTCATAGAGGTGTACGACAAGGTTGCCCACTCTCTCCCTTATTATTTATACTCGCCTTAGAACCCTTTTTAATAAAGATTCGCTCTAATCTACAAATTACAGGCTTCCCTTATGGAACTACCCAGCTTAAACTTTCTGCTTATGCTAATGATATCTTGTTATTTATTTTTCATCCACAGACATCTTTACCAGCGTTTTTATTAGAAGTTGATAACTTTGCATATGTCTCAGGTTATAAATTAAATGCGGATAAATGTGAAATCCTTCCATTAAATAATTTATGCTTTCATGCTGATTTTAGTGCTTCTTCTTTTCATTGGAACCCAGATAAAATTAAATATCTTGGTTTGTGGTTCTCGGACACAGTCAAGAACTCTATCGCTCTCAACTTGAAGCCATTATATACAGTCTTACTTGAACTTACATCTCGTTGGAATCCCTTATTTTTATCTTGGTGGGGTTGTCTTGATACTATTAAAATGATGCATGTTCCTGTTATATTATTCTATATTTCAAATATACCTGTTAATATTCCCCAATCTCACTACAAAATGGTATATTCAATTTTATCTAAATTTTTATGGAATGGCAAGAAATATAGGATGTCTCTTTGTAAACTTAAAAGACCAAAGCACATGGGGGGAGTCAATTTTCCGGATTTTTACAAAAATCATTTAGCCTATTGTCTTAAACAATCTTCTTTTTTGCTACAGGACAATGATTCCGTGCCCTACCCTTATGGACGGATCTAGAGAAATCCTTTTTGGATCCATTTTCCTTGATGGAGTGTTTCTCTTTCACTTCTAGACCTACATCCTTATCTCTTCCGATTTTTAAGAATACATGCAAGATACTTTCCCCCATCTTTATTTCTTATAAAACCCCCAGGGATCAATTCTTAAACTCATCAATTTGGTACAACGCTTCGATTAAAATAAACAATAGAATAATTTTTTGGAGGGATTGGTATTCTAAAGGTTTGAAGTGGGTCCTTCAGTTCTGCCACAATGGTACTTGTCTGCCCTTTTCGGTAGTACAGTCACTCTTCTCCTTTCCAGACTCGTATAAGAACAAATATAGACTACTTGTCTTAGCAACTCAAACAGCTTATCACAAACTCTCTCCTGAACAGATATCTTCTTCCCCACCTCCTCCTCTTTGCAAGTTGCTGGATACATTAACATCCGCATCTCAAGTATATAAACATTTAACTCTTGTCCCTGAAGAAAGAGATAAAACAGAGGTAGAACATCTTTGGGAGCTTGACTTGCAGACCACTTTCCCCACTTCTTTTTGGAATAAAATTTGGACCAAAATAAGAAAGACTTCTAGAGCGGCTAATACAACTCAAACCTTGTTTTTTATCTATAATCGACTTTTGATTACACCTATTAAATTACATAAATTAGATTCTACCGTCCCTTTCAACTGCTGGTCTTGTTCTCAACCTTTGGCAGATCTTAAACACCAAATGTTGTTTGAATGTCCCCTTATATATGATTTCTGGCTGAAGGTTTGGCAGCAGATAAACTCTATTTTTGATACACAAATCCCTTTTAATTTTTATTAATCTTTTTCTGGGTAGTACCTCCGACTACTGGTCATCTCAATCCAAAGATTTTAATATAGTAGATTTACTTCTTGCGGTCGCCTTTTAACAAATTACTAAATCTTGGAAGGATACGTCTCAAGTATCCTTTCAAGCATGGTGGTATGGAGTGTGTTACCACCACAGACTCGATAGAGCATATGTGTATCCTGTTGCATTAGCTATTAAAAGAGACCTTTTATGGCTACCAGTTACTTCTTTTTTAGACAAGTCTGCTTGTGAAGCACAAATACACAAACCCCGAATTGAAGAAGTGCCTAAGCCTCAGTGACTTGTTCTTTGTTAACAAAATTGATCTATTTGTTTTATGCCCTTAAATCTTTTATAGAATGTTCAATTATAGTTATGTAATTACTATTATTTCTTCCTGATGGTGCGATGTTTTTCAAACATGTGATTGTATGCTCAATGAATATGTTGTTTCTCATTGTGTTATAATTGCAACTTTATCTCAATAAAACTCTATTTTCAAACTTAAAAATAAGGTCCATATCCACCTTCTTGTCAAGTGTGTCTGCACACATGCTGAACTTTCCAAAATTCAAACTGCCCTGCATTATGGTCTGCAGGTGTAAACATGTTTCGTGGAATTCATTTGAGAAAGTGGAGTCATAACCTGAATTCCAAAATTGCTATTGAGCAGAGTGGACATACTAGAGCTTAGAATACCAGTACGTCATTCAGCTTTGCTCCTATTATTAAAAATTTCAAAACCTGGTAGGGGCAGCTTATTCCAGAAAGTGATAGCTTTATTGCTGAACCTTGTATTGTACTGTAATTTCATTTAAATATGTGCTTCATGCTCCTGACCTGGCTCTGAAGAGCATTAGAAGATGGGTAGTATACTACTCAGTGGGAGTGCGCTTGGTTGGAAAAGTGATAAATTGCAGTGAGCATATATGCAGAGTGTTTCGAGCATGAGCGACTGGCCCGATTGATGCTCTTATGCTGTCACAAGTCACGGAACATTGGCATTTAATGGTGTGAAGGAGAGTGAAAGATAGAACATAGACACTTTACAATAATTCATTGCTCAAAGATTGAGCAAGCTTTGATTGAATCCACCCAGACACAAAAGAAGAGCAGCATAGGGCATGCACTGGATAAAAGCAATCATGGCCAATGCTGTGTTTAATTGCCTTGAGCGTTAAGTGGATAAGTGAGTGACCCTTAGATATGCACTGTATACAGCAGGTCTGGTAAAAACTCTCAAAAGACCATCCAAGAATCAAGAGTAAACCGCAGGCTCACATTGGAGCGACATAGACACACTAAATGTTTTTGGCCTCTACCAAGGGGCAACAGGCTGAACTTCACTGGTTACTGGTGGCCAGATAAAAAGTTCTATAGGGTCCACTCCAGAGTGAGAGCAAAGCGGCCCATAGGCATGGACTGAGTACAGACCAACAGGTTAAACTTTCAAGGGTCCATCCAGGATCCAAAGAAGAATTGCCCACATCAGCCTTTGGTTACAAGCAGCCAGCATGCATGCCCTATAGGTATACCAAGAAGTGATAGAGGGCACCCCACAATATGAGCTGGATATAGGCAACCAGAATAAATACACTAGAAGGTTCAACCAGGAGCAACAGAGGATCAGCTCATGGCATCAATGGATTTTTGTCCTTATAAACAAATGCTAGTATTAGTGTGAATTGTAGCCCTTCGCCACACTTATTTTTAGGAGCTAGGAAAACAATGGGCGTACAACATATTAAGTTCCTTTACTTACAGAGTATGAAGTGTTTTTGTGCATTACATTAGGAAGGTGTACTTTTTGGTCACATGTGCTCCTTTCTTCCCACATACACTGGATATAGACAGCCGCTGTAAATGATTGAAAAAGTCAGTTCAGGAGCCACAAAGAGTAACCTATAGGCATGCATAGGAGAAATACAGCCACAGTTAATGATCTTTAAAGTCTGCCCAGAAGATATAATGGGTCCACCGGCAGGCCTGAACCAGTTTCAGGAAGCGGGGCTTCAAAAACACTATTGCTCATGCTGGCCCAGAAACAAAACTAGACTAAATCAAATAAACAAGTTTGCCAGGTCACAGACTAGGACTTTAAGACCTGATGCCCAGTTCATACAAATAACATTCCCCCATGCGTTCTTTAGAAATTACCAGTGACAGCCAGATTTTAGATTTTGTTTGCTGGGGTCTACAGAGAGCGACAGAGGAGCACTCTATGGGCATGCACTGGTTACAGGTAGCCAAGATGAATGTTTTAGCACATCCATGAGTGACAGAGGAGCAGCTCTCAACATGGATTGGTATGTTCTGTATGGTCCACCCGGGGAGACGGAGATTTAACCAACAGCTTGCCCAGCTTACAGATAACCCTGATAAATAATGTATATGGTTCATCCAGAAGCAACTGAGGTGCAACCCACAGCCACGAGTAGGAGACGGACAGGCATGGCAAATTCTCCAATGAGAACCTTGTCTCAATGAACCTGAATATGTGACATTAACTTTTGGATCCTACCTTTCTTCTATAAAGGGTTTGTTTGTAGGGTCAAGTGTACATGGCATTTCTAAATCTGGTCATGATTTGCATAGGGTAAAATTAACTTCCCTCATAGTAAGGCTGAAAAGCACCATTTTGCAGGCCTACATTTGAAATTCAAAGCTGTTATATATTTCTGTCAACAACCATTCACTGAAATCGCAAAATACATTTCATCAATGGGACCAATAATGCATTTAGATTATACAATATTTATGAAAATAGTTGTAGTGAAGAGGTAGAAACTAGATATGAGATTGCAATAAAATAAAAGATAAGCTCAAGATTTAACTTCAATAAAAAAAAAATCAAAAATATGAAATACGAGAGATATTTGAAAAGCTAACACCCCAAAATAATTTCCGGAAAGCTGTGCCACATGCAGATTCCCAGGTAGACTGCTGGGGCTGTCATTTGATTTTCCTGGGCTCCTATTTCCCAATTCCTAATTCCACTTACTGAGGCACTGGGGAAATGGTGCCCAAAGCGCACCTGCATATTCTTTTCTTCTCCGTGTGGAAAACATTTTTCCCATTGAGCAACCCTTTTGCCTACATCCAGAAGCGTAACATTAGACCCTGCAGTCCCCACGGTGCAGGGGGGCCCGAGCTCTAGAGGGGCCCCCTCCGGCACTGTGTACGGGCGGTGGACCCCTGGCCTGAGTGCTCCTGACTGGGTCCAGAGCGTGGGGGGCCTTCATGTACTTTGCAGGGCGGGGGGCTCAAGATTCGTTACCCCTCTGCCTACATCTCCTCCAAGCATTGATGGTGATCAATTCACCTCCATTTTCTGGAAATTGAGTAACTCCAACCTTTTGATGCAGTAAACTCTGACCATTTCCAAGTAGGAAAGGGCTGGATTGGAGTTTGTGGATACTAACAAAGTAAAGGTTAGTGGGCGTTCACAAACTTACCACACTACCCATGCCTTCTTCCTCCCACTTCCCATGGCTAGCGTGGAAGTTACTATTGCTTATATGTCTGCACCAGTGGTGGAGAAATATGCGGTTTGTACTTTTTCGTCCATGAACGTGTACGGCTGAAAATTTATTTTTCAATTGACCCCAAAGTATTTACCTTTGTAGCAAAATGTTGCCTTGCTAATGATAATGTTGCATGTCTAAGGGAATATTTTAAGATATATTTAGTTACGATCAGAGCTAAAAAATAAGAGAAAAATAAGAGAATACCAATGTTCTTAATTTGTTTTTTTCATACTATATCAAGCGGTCCCCTTACTCCTGGTCATGCCATTTGATCTCATAAATTGGGAATCACTGCAGGTCGCCTGAAATCGTGGATAGACACTTTCCATATACCTTTTTATAGAACCAATATGCTAACCTCTCGGGATCTATATCACCGTGTCCTGCAGTGCACAAGTCTCTTGGTTTTTCACCTCAGTGCAAATAATAGAACGTGAGAATTAATGGTTCAGCAAAGTAGATCCTGCTGTGTCCTATTGATCACCTGGGACATGCTGTAAAGTGTGTTTGTTTTACAGTGTGTCCCGGGTAATCAATAGGACACAACATGGTGTACCTTGCTAGAGCATTAATTCTAACTTTGTGAATCAGTTGTTAGTGTGTCCTACTGAATCGATACCAAGGCGCGGGCGCATATAGGTCGGTCACACTCACCACCTTGCATGGCAGGTCTTTGAAACATGTCTGCCTGGATTTAAATGATGACTTTTTGCTCCTATGCTATTTGAGTATTTAAAGAAGAATCAAGCTCGGAAATCAATTATGCATGAATGTCTATATATGTATGTGTGTGGTATTTGTACAGCACAAACCTTTCCAAGGGTTACAGAGTCCTGTACGGGGTAAAAGGCAAAGATGAAGCAAACGACTTAGTAGAGGGGAAACTGGGTTCTGAAAGGGGAAGCGGATGGTTACTGTGTTGCCATATATAATTTTCTTCAAGGAGAAGCATCTTCAGCTCTTTCCTAAACTGGAGCAAAGCTAGGAGGTCCTGGTGGATAGTGGGATGGTATTACAGATTCTAGGTGCATAAATGGAGAAGGCCTGCGCCTTTTTTATTCTTTTTTTCACAATTTTATTCTTACTGTTTCATTCTTTTGTGTAACTTTTTAAAATTCTATTTTGTACTTCTTTATCTCCAGTCTGATGATTCCTGATTCCAGTCTGATGGTGACCTGTCTCTTGTCTGATGGTGTCTGAATGCCAAGAGCCACTGCAGGCATGCAAGCAGTGAGCTTGTCAGACAGATAAAGGGGAGCGCCAGTTATAATGGCTTTGTGACAATTAGCCAATTGCCGCAATGAATATCGCATAATTATTTCAAATATGGCAACAGTGCAAAACGTTAAACTTGGATTTTTCTTGCTAAGATTTATGGGTTAAATATGTTTTAAAGTCAATCTAAGGCTTTAATAGGAAACACTTTAACCAGCAGAAATAGTGGTGGGATATATGTGGATGCGACTTACGAAAGCACACAGGTTGGAATGTAAGTAAGTATTTATTGTTTGATTAATAAAAATCATTACAATCATGTAATGAAAACCTGTTTCATTTAAAACATAATGATAAACAGGTTGGATTGAGACTTTGTGCCTCAAGTCCCACCATAAGTCTCTGTTACTTTGCTTGGGTTTTTTATGCGTTTAATAATATAAGCCTTTATCATCATTGACTTCATAATTCTGAACTGGACCAAAAGATGGGGTGTGTGCCCGATTCTGCCTTGCAAGTTGGGTGAAATTAATGCATATCCGAGAATTTTCCCCATGTAGATATCGCCAAGAAGAAACTGGAGAAATTATCATAGGTAAAACTGGATTGAGAAAAGTAACATCTGTAGTGATTGTGTGCACAATCTTAAGTACCACAGGTATCCATTTTACAGAGCAGGAACCCTCAGAAGGAGGACTTTATACTACAGCGTCAGGAAGGATCTCAAGACTCGTCTCTTCGACTGAACCTCAGCACCCAGTATGACCTGCAGCCCCCCATCCCCCTCAGCGGCTTGAGACCCTAGAGAGTGAGTAGTCGCGCTTAACAAATACTGATTGATGGATTAACAAATACTGATTGAGCGCCGAAAAGCTTCATTGTACAGTATCAGTATTGTCCAAGGTGGTTTTACTGCAGCCAAACACCTGGGCACTCCGAATAAGGGCCTTAGAATGAGACTATTTAAGCCCCAGCCAGCTGAATATCACTCTCTCTTGATTACTAACACTTTTGTTTATCAGGGTCTTTTTGTTAGTGGTTGAACGTGACAAGAATGGGACTACCTGATCTTTGTTATTGATATTTTCAGATCATTGATGTATCTAAATAATATTAGCTGTTAAGCACACATTCATCCTATAAATGCAAAACATGTTTACACAAACAAAAGAAAAGAAAAGAGCAAACTATCAAGCCATGATTCCAGAATATTACAAAGCCAGTTCCAATCTAAGTGGATATATTACTAAAGACACAAGATGGTGTCATAAAAGACCCTAATACAAATTTGCAATTTCCTCTATAGGGAGCAGGGACCTTTTCAAAAAGTGGGGTGCACAAGTACAGAAGAGATCCTATGCACCAAACCACACATTTTAAAAAGAACACATTTCTAAATAAGAAGCCAATCCAAGGCTCTGTGAGCAGCAGACACATGGTCAAAATTCTTTAGCTCTAAGGCTTTAGGCTCGTGAAAAATAGAATTTGCTAAATCTTTCCTGGCTCATAGTCTGGAAGTCCTATTTTGAGAGCATTGCTGTAATCAAGCAATGAGAGAATGCTATAGCCCTTGTGCTTTAGGCAGGGAATATGTAACCAAAAAAACAATAAGACTTTAATTCCACTGAGTTGCTGATTCAGGCAAAGAATTCGATCCAGAATTACTCAGAAGGTACTGATTTTGGATGCTAGCTCTGGGAAGGTTCATATGACGGGAAGTATCCCAATGTGACCTATTTCTGTCAACATCGAGGAGCTAAGGTTTGTCTGAGTTTAGCTTTGAAATTTTGTGGCCCATCCATGGTCGGATGGCCAGTAGAAGCGACTGAGACTGGCGACTCGTTGCTTGACTGTTATACAGGGCAGGGACCAGCCCAGCATTTGTTGTTTAATTTATCCTGGTTTCATTTTCTTTAGCAATGTCGCGGTACTGCAGGCACTGTTTGGTTCATGGTACCTTAATCTTCAGCGATTTGACTTCCAATCACCTGTGAATCAGAGCATGGCCATCATCGTCACTAGTGGCTACGTTATCTTGCAACATATTGTTCCCATTGCCCTAAGTGGACCACAGCCCGTCTCTGCAATCAACCATCATCACCTGAATGAGAACCTATAGACAGTGAAGATGAACAGATGCCCTTTCCTCACCACCAAAACCACCACTCCGACCTTCAGTTGGAAGAAATTCATTTATGCTCTCCTTTTGCACTAAAGATTGCCTCCACTGCCATACTGCCACCAAGAAGAGGCTTTCCCCTAAAACATGGTTAGTTGGGTTTAGAACTGCATTCATATTTGCTATCAGTGCTTGGTGTGTAAGGCAAACCATGCTGTATTTTATTTCTTCTGATCAAATCTGAGGCTTTGATGGGAACCTGTCCACACTGGTGGCCACTCACGTGATAGATGTAACTTTTTTGAACAGCATATTCTGTTGAGAAACGTTTGATTTTTGTGAAAGGAGTAATTTTTACTCGAGCACTATAATATAGAGTATTATGTAGATGTTGAGGGGCGAATTAGGAAATAATTTATAAATCGATTTTCCCTCCGAAAATGACCTGGCCTCTTATCTGTGAGAATGACCATGCAACACATCATGCTAACAACATGTGCGAGCTCCCTAACCCTCCTTTCTCTACCCATATCCAGCCAGGCCATGGGCGGCCAAAGGTCTAGCTACGCCACTGGTTAATGGACTCTACATAGAGCTCACAACACAACAACACTGTCTATAAGGGTTGAATAGCCAGATTAAGGTAACTATTGCCACCGGAATTACAGCAATCAGGTGGCAGTAGATGGTTACGTTCGGTTGCTCAATGCCTAGGGACAACACTCTTGTGTAGTGCACTGTAGAAATGTTTTATTCACCTATTCATTCGTTGATATAAATACATCCCAAACGATGGATTGCCAAGCAATGTATGTGGGATGTCAGTTATTAGAGACATGCATGTGAGAGCAAATGTTATTCTGACGTTAAATTCTTTGGAAAGAGAGCTCTTTCATATCCTAGCTCCATGCTTAGAGAAAAGAAGATAGCATTTTTTTCTGCTAGAATTCAGCTTTTTTGCCTTCCTTACAATAATCCTTGTGCCTGCTTTGTTTCCTGGATCTCCTTGTTCCTGGCCTAAGAGCTCCACAAAACACGAGCTAGTCCTCCTCTTTTAATGGCTGGCTGGAGTTGCTCTGGGGATCAGTCTTCCAGTCTAGTGATTGGTTTGCTAACTTTTCTGAGAAGAGGAGTTTTTTCCTTACCTGTATTGCGACTGGTATATTGTAAAATAGCTAATCTGCTTTTAAAAGTGTCCCTATTTCCTGTTCTTGAGTTGGTAGGTGTGTTTTGAAGGTACTCCTTTAGAGAAGGGCTAGATGCAGGGCCTGCACATTGGAAAAGAATGAGATGTTCCTTGTTCCCCCAAAGAATTTTCCAATACCACACAACTCTAAATCAGGGCTAAAGCTTCTAATTCCTGGGGGAGTTTGATGAATAGATTTCAGCGAACCAACTGGGACTCCTAAGCAGGGGCGGCTCCTCCGTTTAAGCAGAGGAGCGTTGCCCCACTGAAATGCCCCCAGAGATGGAAAATAAAATGATAATGAGGTTAATTCATGACCATTTTATTTTTCGTCACCCTGTCCTGAACGGAGCGCCAGGATGGGGGCGGGGCTGCTACTGACTGGCAGCAGCAGAGAGAGCAGGGAATTTCTAGTTTAAAGTACGCATGTCTTTTTGGCCGGCCGTCTTGCGACTGCAAGCCACACCTGCACACTTTAAACCTCTCTAACCCAGCTGTCTGAGACTGCTGGGTTAGACAAAGCAAAAGCCTCCAGTGCTCTTCTGAGCGCTAATAGAGGCTGCTCCCACCAATCTGGGTGCTGCTCTCATGCTGGTGAGAGCAGGGCCATGATTGGCTTGTGAGTTTGGAGCCTGCCTGCCTGCCTCAAGGAGAGAAGACTATTGATAAGGACGTCGCGCTCGCAGGTAAGTGCTTTTAATTGAATATATTTTTTTAATGTACCACTCACCACCCGCAGGACATGCCAGCCGCCACTGCTCCTAACTAGCACTATCAATGTTCAGGGTGCTACTAGGAGTAGTAGACAGAATGGTACCTTGTGGTTCTCATCCAAAAGAAATCAAACCCTTCAGCGTAATGTTTCTTGGTAACTGCTTGTGGTGGTGAGGTTTTTCTGATGTAGGGGCACCAAAGGGAATGGCGAAATTTACAAGGGAGGTTGACCCACACTGGTAAAAATGGGAGCATTGGATTTAGAGTGTGATATAGCTGCTAACAGCAATATCTCTGGAACCGTAAGCTATAGATTGATGCTTTCAATAGATCTGGGCTTACAGTGATCAGGATCCAAGGGTGAAAGGGGAAGACAGTCAGTCGCCTTGTTAGTATGTTAGGCATAACAGAATCTCCCACAAGGTTACACAAAAGGGGTTGTAGTATTCTTGCAAGGGCCACACACGTGCATTGCTGAATTGATGGATAAAGACTGTCCAAATCTGTAGAAATAATTGACAAGATCTGCGGAAATATTTGAACATATCTGTGGTAAACATCTCAGGGAAAATCCGAAAATCTGCAGATATTACTGAAAAAATGTACATTTAAATTCCCCAATTACTTGTGCAAATAGATCAAACCATACAGTTTAAATCACACTCACCTTATATTTTCACATCCTTCATTATTTAGAAGCAAATAAATGTAAATGTTTGTGCAAGCGCTAGTCTGTAATACTTTTTGCTACATTGCAGTGTATAATGGTGCAGCCAGTAGACGTCAGAAATGTATTACAGTGGTGCATGCTGGGAAGGGCGTAAGAGGATCAGAAGTGACGAGCCTAGTTACTGTTAAGATGGATGAAGATCCTTTGGAGTCCTGAGCCACAAACTCTGAGAAAGTTTGAGTCCTCTGCTTCAATCTGAATGCGACTACTTTCAATTCTGTAAACTCTTGAAAAATAACTTTTCTGGGCCCATTCAATTAGACCCATCGGTCCCTTGGGACCCGATTGAAGAATGCTAGATTAAGCAAGTGCCTTTCCATCCGGTTGGACTCTATCCCACCTAAAACTGTTATGTTTTTTCAGAGCCCCGAACTGTCCAAAGTGATCTGCTAGATGCTCAGGATGCAACACATAATCTTGCTTTGCCAGTGGAGTGCTCCTGACAGGTGGTGTGCTGCGCTCAGAGTAAAGGGCTCAGGATGTAGAACAGAACCCATCAGTTTACTGCCCACCAAGTCCCACCTCACCCCACACTACAGCTCACTACTGCAGGGAGAGGATTGGGATACCAATAGTTCCTTATCATACTTTCACTCTCTCTAGACCACAGGTCTTCGAACTGGGGGCAGGCCCCCAAGGAGGGGCTTAATAATATTAGGCGGGTATCAGGCTATCGCCAAGAGGAGCATTTATGGGAACAGAGTCAAATACTATGCTAACAAGCATTGGCATAGCCAATAGGTCTCGCTTTTGGGACCTTATAAGTATTTAGTTATGCAGCACAATATCCTTGGTGCAATAACATCAACTGTTGCATGGCTAAAAACTTATAAGGTTCCAAAGGCGAGACCTATTGGCTATGCCAATGCTTGTTTTAATTGTTTGAGAGAATATTTGTGCTGGTCATGTTTATGTGTGTGTTCGTTTTTTATTTTGCCTAACAGAGTCTTTTTGCAGTAATTTAAACTTCAGCGGGGGGCGGCTCAGGCCCGAGGTACATCTTTTAAGAGTCTTAGCGGGATTGGATCCTGGGCCGGCCATTGTGTCAAGGATCACACGGCTCGACTTAAGTCCGCCGTACAAAAGTAGTGATAAGGAGGTGAACTCGGAGCTGACTGGCGAGATTACAGGCCCTGGAGACGGCGGTATCAGCAGCAAAGCTCCCCGCGGGGTCCCAGTCACAGAGAGGGGCTGATCAGACAGCTAAGGTTCAAGAAAGGGAGTCCCATGGAATGGAATGTGAGAGCAGCGCCGAGGCGACGGAGAGCAGAGCGGTGTGTGCTGAAGAACACAAGCAGAGCAGAGTGTGCCCCCGAGCTAGACGGTTCTGAGACAGTGACCGGCATGGCACTGAGGCCTGGAAAGTAACTTCAGTAACGGAGCAGAGAGGCGGAGAAAGCGTGACGTAGACTCGTGGAAGAGAGAGCGGAGGCCCCTTCTAACACTAACGTGACAGCAAAGAGAGGGGGCTGCCGCGTGTCACTGAAGGAGGGGCCACCTCCTGAGTAGGATTAAACTACGTACACTGGGCATGGGGGGAGGGAGTGGGAGAAGGGAGGGGTGTGTGAGAGCAGAGAGAAACCATTAACAGCGCGGCGCTCGTAAAAGGGCGCTGTGCTGATTATGTTACAACAAGCCAGGACTATTGTCTTTGTCAATGGCTGTTAGATGCATAAGATAAAAAACAAGCCAGCGAAGGTCTGGTGTAACAAGCACGGAGGAGCGGGGGCGAGCGAGCGCGGCAGCCTGCAAAGCAGTCCCAAAACGCTCGTGCGTCGTGGCTGGCCTTTGGATGAGTACGCGCGGCAGACATGTGTTTCCACTTATCGCGCCCGCGTCTGGGCACGATAATTGGAAACACATGTTTGCCGCGCGTATCCATCTAAAAAGGCCAGCCACGACGCACGAGCGTTTCTTGGACTGCTTTGAAAACTCACTTACAATAAGTCTTCGCCTCTAAGCAGCGCTTGCGCGCTACTCGAGGCTCGACCTAAAAACAGTGTTATGTTATTCGTGAAAGTAAACGAAGTGGCAGTGAGTCACCAGGGTCGGCTTTAGGGCGGTGTGGCCGGTGCAGCCTCACCTGGGTGGTGGGGGGGCGCGGGGGCGGGTGTGCTGTGTTTAAATATAACTTAAGAGTTAGAAACATGTTGCCGAGTTCCTTGAGTGTCCAGCAGTTTTCAGACAACAATAAAAATGTCTAGATAACTCTGGGAATTCATGTTTCTACTGGAGATAGATGGAAGTTTTGTCTAGTGGCAGTTTTGATTGCGCAGAGGGTTAATGTGCCTGCTGCAAAGAACTTGTACAATGCAGAATTGTAGATCACAGAAGTGAGTGTGAATGAACTATGAATAGTGCTATAAAAAAATATAAAAAACAAAATGCATGTGCGAGGGGCTATGGAAAGATGAGGGGCACTGTTGGAGGGTGATAGTGAGAGAATTCGTGGAGAAGGATGTCATGGGGAGGTGACAAAAAAGACTGCTGCACCGGGTGCCACCAGCACTAAAGCCGTCCCTGTGAGCCACTCTATTATGGACCATCAATAAAGTCTTTTGTCGCTCATCTCCTGGCTGAAAGGGATGTCAAACTGCAGGGGGACTCCCATACCCTGCAAAGGACCTCCCCCATATTTCCGATAAAGGATACTGATTCTTCCACACTTTTAGGGAGACCTGGCACAAACAAAATGTTGATTTAATCGATGTATTTTATATTTGATTGCATGTTTCAAAGGGGCACCTAATATAACTGTAATGTTTGACTTGTTAAATATGTACATAGCTGCATGTTTATAGAATTATGAGAAAATGTTTGATATTCAAGGAGATATTTTTAGGAGGTTACATAAATGAAAAGTTTGAAGACCACTACTCTAGATCTGTCTGCAGCACAGTGTCACAAACTCATCAGGCAGCAAGAGAGAGGTGCACGCCTATGTGTGCTTGTTTCTTACATGCTACAGCATTCACGTGTGCCCATCCACACCACTCCTGCAACTGCATTGGAAATGGAGGGAGATATTCATCTTGTACTGCTGCTGCACATTTTGTTCAATTTATGTGTCTTCCACTGTTCTTGCTCTTTGCTTCCTAGATAAGATTGCACTGCTGCTGCATATGCTGTACTCTGTGTCTGTGTGTAAGCATGCATTGCTTTACTTTCTACTGCTGCTTCCGCCTGATGTGCTATGCTTAGTTTGTAAAATAATGAGTGTCAGGGCCCAAAGCTCTGCTCAGAAGCCCGACTGGTGCAATTACATATCGGCAAGCCCAATACCAAGGCTGCGTAGTCTTGAATCCACCTCATGCATCTTTAATTCACTACTATACACTCCCTAACGTTTTATCACATTCTAGCAGGTTCCTGTTTTTTCGCTTTATAACGGGTTTTCTGTCTTCCTCTTCCTCCGTATTTCTGCTTTGTTTGTTTTTCTGTCTCTTCCTATGGGTAAGTGTCTGATGCAGAAAAATATGTGCTGGTCCCCAAGAATGAGTGCCGGTCCCCAAGAATGAGTGCCTGTTGACCCCATCGGCAACCACTGACTCAAATTAAGCACCGTGTGCACCTATCTTTGTGTAGAGGATACTTGTACTGGTCCAGCTCAGGTTGTACTTGAGTATTAGTGAAGTGGCTGTTTCACTAGCCAGAATCCAACACTATTGATTTTGTCATTCCTTGTTTAGCATGTAAAAAATCCGAGAGTAAAATCAGAAAAAGATGGCAAAGCCTTGTCCAGCAAAGGACCCTGAATTTTGCTTTCAAGGAGCAGCTCTGCCAGAAAATATCTTTTCAAAAGTGTTATTGTTTCATTCTCCTTTTTTTTTTACTTTTAATTGTGGAGAAACAGTAAAATATGGTAGACTAACAAATGTTTTGAAAATTAATGTTATTTTAGGGAAGCTGCATTTATAAAATAGAGTCAGTATGTTTATCTTTCAGGCTATTAAATGCAATGTTTATTAAATGTTATTAAATGTTTATCTTTCAGGCTATTTTAATTCCCCTGCACTATTATCTACTAGGGATTGGGTAGGTCATGCCAATGGTAAGTGTACCCTAATACTTTCACTGTGTTGTCAACATAGCACTGGCCCTGGGACTGGTTAGACAGAGCATAGGGACAGTCAGAGTCAGTCACCACCAGTACCAGACAGCAAAAAATGGGGGTGCACAGGGCACACAGGATGACTTTGCAACAACCGCATGACATATTTACAAACCCCTAACACAACCGGAGTTTCACTTTTTCTGATGCTCCGGTGGCGTTGCGCCATTCCCCATATTTACAAGGTGGTGCTAAGCCACTTAACATGGCTTAACGGCACCTTGTAAATATGCCCCTTTCCGCTGCAGTCTGCTGCGACAAAGGGGCGGGCAATGGGTGTTGCTGTGGGAGTTCCACCGCAACACCTATTGCTTTTTTACACTGCCCCAGATTTATAAGGCTAGGGCAGCGCCAAAAGGCCAGGTAATATCTGGTCTTAGAATGGTGTTTTTTGCTCAATCCATGTGTGCTGCATTCTGCAGCACACATAGAAAGAGCAAATCGCCATTATTTGATTGTTTATGTGCAGGAAGGTGTCCCGTGTCCCTTCCTGCACATAAACAATCGCCCCTGCAGGCCAGGCACCTTTAGCAACATGGTGCAAGGATGCCTGAGCTGGCGCTAGGCAGCTTTTTTAGCACCAGCACTAGGGGAAACGCAGAGGTGCACTGTATTTCTATAAATACGGTGCATCCCTGCATTTTGAAAATGTCGGAAGGTGGCGTTGCCAAATTTGGCGTTACACCGTGCTCCGGCATTTTCTTGTAAATATCCCCCCACCAATTTCTGGGTGCCCATGGATCTTAGATTTCCCCTGGACTATACCACCTGAAGGATTGTTTCAGGAAATCTGGGCCAGCTTCATGAAGAGCCTTGTGGGCAAGACAAAGGACTTTGAATTTAATGCGCTGCCTGACTGGCAACCAATGAAGATGTTTGATGGCTTGTGAGACCGATTTGTGTTTGGGAATCCCAGTCAACATTCTGGCAGACGCATTTTGTAAGACCTGAATGTTGATGCTGCATGTTGAGATACAAGGCATTGCAGTAGTCTATTTTGGTTTTCACTAATGGAGTGATCACAGTTTTTTTGGAATTGGCAGGGATGAACGGAGAAACATTGCTGAGCATCCTTAGGACGAGGCAAGCGGAAGACGTGACTGCGTTGGTCTGCAACCCAAAATGTCAATTTATTGTCCATTACCACTCCCAAGTTCCTAGCCTTACTCACTGGGGTGGGCAAGGCCCCCATTTCCTCTGGCCACCAAGAAGGGGCCCATAGGGAAGGGTTGTTTCCAAACAGGATGACCTCTGTTTTCCCAGAATTGAGTTTTAAACAGTTTAGGTTCATCCATTTGCCAATTGCTACCATACATTCATAGAAATTTGCGCCTGATTGGTTGTTGGGAGAAGACATTCCTACCACGATTTGGGTATCGTCGGCATACAAGATAAGATCCAGCCCAAACATCTTATCAGTGTGGCCAAGGGTTTAATGTAGATATTAAAGAGGGTGGGGCTGATTGCCGATCCCTGCGGAACCCCACATGGCAGACAGAAAGACTCGGACAGAAAAGGATCCAGGGCTACCACTACCACTTACTTTTTATCAGTAGAAAAGATTTTAGCAGTTTTAGAGCCGACCCCTCGATACCGACAGCCTGGAGAAGGTCGACAAAGATCTTGTGATCAACCATATCAAAGGCTGCTGATAAATCGAGGAGTACAAGCGCTGCACTGGTGCCACCATCAATTTTTGATCTAATCTCTGCAGTGGTTTTTAGCAGGGCTAGTTCGTTACTATGACCAAAGTTAAGTAGCCTTAACACCGGAAATAGATGGAAGGATGGCTACCTTCTTAGGCAAATATATCAGAGACCCTAAATAGGGGGATAGATGGCTCCTGGCACTCATGCCAGAACAAGGTATTGGATGTGGCGGGCCCCATTACCAAGATCCTCGATATGGCAGAGGAAGCGAAGCAGTCTGGGTCCCTTATTTCTCCTGCCAATCTCTCCGGTTGCCATTACAGAGAAGGGTAAACCCAAATGTCACTGGGACCTGGGTAATGGACAGTACAATGCAGAATCGGTCCCAGTAAGCAATTATTTAACATCAAAATTAACATAGAAAAATATAATAAAAACAACCACGTCGTGTACTTGATACTACAGTGTTATTTAATCACACTGGTATATACACTAGCTTTTGTATCAATAGTTGAATCCAATAATGTCAAAAAAGTGCCCAGAAGGGGAAGGGAAAGAAGGTGATGGGAGAGTAGGGTGATTTACGTGAGGATAAAAGGGCATGGAGAGTAAGAGTGTCGTGTAAATCACACAATTCTTTACATAAAACAGCGGCTCATCCTTAAGCCATAAGCATCAAAACAGTATACAAAAGTTGAGTAGCCATAGTTCAGAACACAATCCGGTTGGGCACAACGTGTAAAAACATTCTTGGGCAACACTAATTGTGCTGTGTCCACTGAACACCGGAGGTCCTTCCTAATAAAAGTAGACCCCAAGCTGGCCGATCTTGCCTCCTCCGAAGCAGGCCCTGTAGCACAAGGCGACTCTTTGGAGACCCCTTTGTGAAGGAACTAGGCAAGTTTGTGGTGACCGTTAAATCTTTGGAGAAGACCCAAGTTTCCATTAAACACATTTTCACCCTCATGTTTCTCCGGGCTGGTGGAGGTAGAGGGTGCTCGGCCAGCTTCACGGTCTCCCCCACCTTTCCAGGTGTCAAGGCTCTCAACGTGGTCAATGGCAAGACCAATCAAAGTATGGCGCTTTCTACCCATCCAGAGGACCTTGCCACAGGGCGGTAGAGGAGGATCCCATGGCAACTTCTACTCCAATGGCTCCGGTAAGTGTTCTCCCTTCTTCCCAACTAAGAGTGGGAGGGTGATCGGCTCAGTTCATAGACAACTGGAAACGCCTGACATCAGAAGCGTAGGCCCTACCAACCATTATGGGTTTCCATATCAAATCATACGGCACCCCCATACTAAGCCAACTTCATCATCCTCTCTGGTTATCGGAACAAGACTCTGACCTGGTGTCCCAGGAGGTGGAGGAACTGCTATCCAAAGGGGAATTACCCACACCATCTTCACCCCAGGGGAACTTGTGAGAAACTATTCCTAGTGGACAAGAGGGATTGGGCGGCCAGCGCTCGATTATCAATCTGTGAGAATTCACCAAGTGGCTGGTTTACCGCCACTTCAAAATGGAAGGGATTCACCTTCTGCGAAATATTCTATGCCGTTCAGATTGGATGGGCAGGCTAGATCTAAAGGACGTGTACCTCTTGGTCCCGATCTTTCCTCTGCACAGGTGATTCTTTCAATTCGTATGTGCGGGACAAGCTTACGGGTTTGCTTCCCTGCCCTTCGGTCTCTCATATGCACCATGGTGCTTCACTGAGGGTTTGAAACCAGCCTTGGAACGGTTATTGTCCCAAGGGATTCCACTGATAGTCTACCTGGATCATATCCTCATTATGGATCAGTGCCGGAAAAAGCTCAGGACTCATCTTCCGTCAGCAGTGCACCTGCTGGAAAGGCTGGGTTTCATCATCAACGGGAAGAAGTCGTTGTTGACCCCCTCTCGAATGATGACATTTCTGGGGTTTGTTATAGATTCTTGCCAGGCTACTCTGAGTGGCAAAAATCAGGCATGAGCTCCGCAAGACACTCGTGAAGGAACGGACCTCCTTGAGGCAAGTAGCATGCCTGGTAGGCTTCCTTCGCTGGTCGATTCAAGCCATCTTTCCGGACCCCCTACATTACAGGGCCCTTCAACTTATAGAGGCTTATCATCTCAGAAGAAGTGGGACGTATTTGAAGACTGTTCCGGTGACAGAAGAAGTCAAGGAAGAAATAGGATGGTGGCTCACGCACATGTAGGTGTGGAACGGAAGAGTGATCTTCAGCTCGTGCCCGAACAGCATTATTGAGGCAGATGCCAAAAGGAGGGCTGGGGTGCTCGCTGCGGTGAGTTATCCATGGGAAGAAAGTGGTCCTCTCAAGAATGACAGCTGCACATCAATTGTCTCGAACTCCTGGTGGGTTCATTTGCAGTACGCTGTTGGACCAAAGAGAAGACACAATTGTGCGTGTTGTTGAAGATGGACAACATATCTGCTGGCCATTATATAAACCACCTAGGTGGACACACTCAAGGGCTTTGGCAGAACTGCCCAAGAACTTTTGCCTAGACCGGAACATCTCATTAGTCGCGGAACATCTCCCCGGCAAGGCAAATGTGGTACAGGACTGGAATACCATGTACCTCTAAGACTCAAGCCTACGGAAGCTTTACCCTTGGATTTTTCAAGTCATCAACCAGTGATGGGTCATTTTTCGGTGGACCTGCTTGCTTCTCTACTGGATCACCAGTTGGAGAGGTTCTTCAGCTGGAGACCCAATCCCATGGCGGGGGCGATGGATGCGTTTCTCCAGAACTGGAAGCAGGGGAGGGGCAACACATTTTCCCCTTTCTCAACGATCACACATCTGTCCGCACAGGTGAGGTGCCAAATGGCAGATCGTGTCGTAATATCTCTGACCTGGAGATCACAAGCCTGGCATCCAGTTCTTCTGGAACTTTTTCAGGGTTCTCCAATCCTATTCCCCCCTAGTCCCACATCTTCTCCTGGATCCCCAGGGGAACCCGCATACTCTGGTATCCGTGGGTTACTTGTCTCTTATGGCGTGGCAGATTACCGGGAATGATGGAAAGTCCCTGGACTTTCGCAGGAAGCTCAATGCCTTTTATCAAAGGCATGGGCAGATGGCACCACCAAGAGATATCACTCAGCATGGTCGAAACAGCTGGGTTGGTGTCTCCAGATGGACCTGAATCCCATGGGATCAGGAGTCGTTTCTGTTCTGAATTTCTTGTCATTACTGGCATCCAAAGGTAAGGCGTACAGATCTGTGAACACTTTCTGTTCAGCTAAATTGGCTGGACGTCCCCCTATTGGTTGCCATCAGGTGGGGGAACATCCTTTATTCTGTAAACTGATGAGAGGCATTCGCCTCTCCCTTCAACCAGAACCAAGGTATTCGGTTCTTTGGGATGTGAATGTGGTCCTCAACCTTTTCCTCTCTTGGAAAAGTAATAAATACCTTTACAGGAAGGAACTTTCGGGGAAATTGCCTATGTTGCTGTGCCATTATTTCCTGTAGGAGAGTTTAGCATTGGACATTTCAGGTAGAGTGTTTACCCCAGAAGGGGTTACTTTTAATGTGTCTAGACACACGAAGTGTAACTCAAGGCTAATCTCTTATCTGGCATTTGATGATCTGTTGTGTGTTGTGAGGTGTATTAAGGCATGCAAGGCCATGGTTGGCAAATAAACATATTTCCTGAACAACGTATGGTAGTAAGTATCAATTATGATGGACTTTGTGATCAGTTGTTTCTGATATGCTATTATGAACAGTATTGATAATCTGGAATAATGCTGGTAAATCCTTTTGGTTTATACATGTAATGATATTTCTCGGAGTTCAGTTTCATTTCCCAGATATTTGATTTCGAGGGATCGAATCTAGCATGCAAGAATAACTTTGGAGTCTGGACCTTGATCGTGTGAAGAAAGAGGGGGCATGAACACAGTGAAAGGACTATAAAGGGACTTACCTTGTGTTGCTAAGACAATGTTCTGTTGTTTCTCTTTTTCTAAGGTTCATGGGAAAATAGTTATTTGATGATATTGTGAAATGGCTGCTGTAAAAAAAAAAGCATGCATAATTCTCACATTCGAGTCCTTAATAGAATTGAAACTTTCCATTACAATACCTAGGACATTTTTCACAATGGCCATCTTAGATGTGATGATGAGCAGGATGTAAATATTTGCAGTTGAACAAGGAAGGAGGAAGAGAAAGAAGATGTGTATTAACACCAGTAGAGGTTGGTGGTGGGAGTGCCGCCGGGCGCTGACGTGGGGTGGGGGAGGGGCAGGGTGGGGGGTAGTAAACTACGGATTACGGCCGATTACAGGTAAGTACACATATAAATAAATAAAACGAATTTCGTTTCTCGTGCTGCATCGCCAAATGCGTTAAAAATATCAGTTTTTTTATGTTTAAAAAATAATGTAAAATAAAGTAAATAATGCATATAATTAAAAGAAACAGTAAAAATTATTTTAAAATGTTTAAAATTATAACTAATACATATAATGTAAAAATAAATTAAACATATATATATATATATATATATATATAATATATACTTACTTAATAATATTAATAAATAATTATTTTAATGACTTATAAATTGTTAAAAACATATTAAAAATTATAAATACATATATATACACAAACACGAATAATATCAATAAAAATATAAAAAATATATATAACAAATTAAAAAATTAGAATATTTGTAATCTTTTTAAAATACATTATACACTACATTAACTAAAACAGTAGAGAAAATATTGGAAAGCGGAGAGGATAAAATTACTATTCCTATTCCAGATAGTGCAACAGTAGGGAAAGTGTTGGATAGCGTAGGGGTAAAAATTACTATTCCCACTCCAGTGAGTGCAACAGTAGGGAAAGTGTTGGATAGCATAGGGGTAAACATTACTATTCCCACTCCAGAGAGTGCAACAGTAGGGAAAGTGTTGGATAGCGAAGGGGTAAAAATTACTATTCCCACTCCAGTGAGTGCAACAGTAGAGAAAGTGTTGGATAGCGTAGGGGTAAAAATTACTATTCCCACTCCAGTGAGTGCAACAGTAGGGAAAGTGTTGGATAGCGTAGGGGTAAAAATTACTATTCCCACTCCAGAGAGTGAAACTCTGGGGAAAGTGTTGGATAGTGTAGGGGTAAAATTACTATTGCCACTCCAGAGAGTGCAACAGTGGGGAAAGTGTTGGATAGCGAAGGGGTAAAAATTACTATTCCCACTCCAGTGAGTGCAACAGTAGGGAAAGTGTTGGATAGCGTAGGGGTAAAAATTACTATTCCCACTCCAGAGAGTGCAACAGTAAGGAAAGTGTTGGATAGCGTAGGGGTCAAAATTACTATTCCCACTCCAGAGAGTGCAACAGTAGGGAAAGTGTTGGATAGCGAAGGGGTAAAAATTACTATTCCCACTCCAGAGAGTGCAACAGTAGGGAAAGTGTTTGATAGCGAAGGGGTAGAAATTACTATTTCCACTCCAGAGAGTGCAACAGTAGGGAAAGTGTTGGATAGCTAAGGGGTAGAAATTACTATTCCCACTCCAGTGAGTGCAACAGTAGGGAAAGTGTTGGATAGCGAAGGGGTAAAAATTACTATTCCCACTCCAGTGAGTGCAATAGTAGGGAAAGTGTTGGATAGCGTACGGGTAAAAATTACTATTCCCACTCCAGAGAGTGCAACAGTAGGGAAAGTGTTGGATAGCGAAGGGGTAAAAATGACTATTCCCACTCCAGAGAGTGCAACAGTAGGGAAAGTGTTGGATAGCGTAGGGGTAAAAATTACTATTCCTACTCCAGAGAGTGCAACAGTAGGGAAAGTGTTGGATAGCGTAGTGGTCAAAATTACTATTCCCACTCCAGAGAGTGCAACAGTAGGGAAAGTGTTGGATAGCGAAGGGGTAAAAATTACTATTCCCACTCCAGTGAGTGCAACAGTAGGGAAAGTGTTGGATAGCGTAGCGGTAAAAATTACTATTCCCACTCCAGAGAGTGCAACAGTAGGGAAAGTGTTGGATAGAATAAGGGTAAAAATTACTATTCCCACTCCAGAGAGTGTAACTGTAGGGAAAGTGTTGGATAGCAGAGGGTTAAAATTAACATACTTATCAATTAAATACGTTTTTTAATTAAATAACCAATTAATATTTTATTAATATTAAATTATTTATAAATAATAACAAAAAAAATGTATTATTTACTTCATTATAATACATTTTTCCCCCACTCTATTCCCCTATAAACCCACAACCCGCTCCTAAAAAAATTACACAATTAATATAATTATCAATTAATCAATTAATAAAAATTATTTACCAATGAATAATTAATTAACAATAAATTAATTATCAATACCAATAAATAAAAATTAATTACTTTATTAAAATTAAATTACTTCCCACCCTATTCCCCTATAAACCCACAACCCACTCCTAAAAAAAATAACACAATTATTATAATTATCAATTAATCAATTAATAAAAATTAATTACCAATTAATAATTAATTAACAATAAATTAATTATCAATACCAATAAATAAAAATTAATAATTACTTTATTATAATTAAATTACTTCCCACCCTATTCCCCTATAAACCCACAGCCCGCTACGGAATAAAAACACAAAATTTAATTAAAAATAATTAATATTTTCTAAAAATTATTATTAAATTTACTATAATTAAATTACTTCCCACCCTATTCCCCTATAAACCCACAACCCGCTACGGAACTAAAACGCAAAATTTACTTTTAAAAACATTAATAACTTCAAAAAATGTAATACATATATTAAAAAAATACAATACTTAACAAAAAAATATAGAACGCATACATTTAAATTACATACTAAAATACATAACACTAATATAAACATCGATATTATTAACAACGATATTTTTACAAACGATATTACTGACTTCGATATTAACAAAAACGATATTTCTTACCTTCATGTCGATATTCTGGTCACTGATATTCTTGATGTCGATATTCAGTCCCTTCGATATTTCCAACTCGATATTTTTGTACTCCGAGCATCATAGCGATGCTGGGACCGCCCGCCAGATGTGCGGCGGTCCCACCAGTCCAATTAGGCGCATCCTGGCCTTTTAACATTGCGGACGGTGCTGCTGGCTGCAGCACCGTTCGCAATGTTAAAAGGCCAGGATGTGCATTTCCATGCACAACGTGGCAGGCGGTGCCTGCCACCTTGTACATGGAAATGTAGGGGGTACCATGGGTACTCCCCCAGTGCACCTACACCCTCCCCCTACACAGAGGGGGCCCACAACGGTCCCCCAAACCCAATCCCTGCGAGCCTTTCCATGGCGGCAGCACCGCCATGGAAAGGCCTATTCCAGGACACATCATAATATGGCGAACGGTGCCTGCTAGGCACCGCCACCATATTAGTGGCCCTTTTCCATTCTCCAGGCAATCGGTGCAATTGCCTCTGGTGGAAAAGCGGCGGACGGACTTTGCGTCCGCCGCGATACCCACCGCCATCCTAATTTGGCGGTGGGTAAAATGCTCAATGATGGCGGAAGGACCGCCACCGCCGGTCCTTCCGCCATCATAATGAGCCCCCGGTCTGTGCACCCTTTAAGACACCTCTAGGACCTGCTGCAAAATTATTGCTTGTTGTGTAATATTGCATAATATTGCAACAAAAAGAGATTTCTCCATTGACCCAGACAGTGATGATTCAGAGGATGAAGACCTACTACTAACTCAA
Source organism: Calotriton arnoldi (assembly GCA_963921515.1). Taxonomy (NCBI): domain Eukaryota; kingdom Metazoa; phylum Chordata; class Amphibia; order Caudata; family Salamandridae; genus Calotriton; species Calotriton arnoldi. Next base: position 1,108,016 of record CAWUFW010005184.1, on the reverse strand, counting down.
CAGACAATCACAGGTGTTGAAGCAATAAGAGCAGCAGAGGGAAGAGCATACAGAACTGACATTATAAACAATCACTTTCAAGTGAGAAAAGCATGTTATTTATTTATGCACTCCTAATGAATTAACAAGTAGGGCCCGATTCTGATGCGGGTTGGAAAAGCTTCCCGACCGAGGGCCTGATTCTGATGCGGTTAGGAAGGCCTCCTAACGGCATTTGCTCCTTCCAAATCGGATCGGGAACGTGTCTTCCCGACCGAGGGCCCAATTCTGATGCGGTTAGGAACAAATGTTCCCATTGAAGTCAATGGGAGTTCAACCAAATCGTATCTGGAAGCATCCGGATGCATCCTACTCCGCCGGTCGGACTTTCCCGATCCGAGTGGGTCGGACACCATTTCCCAACCGATTCGGTCGGGAAGCTTTTCCAACCCGCATCAGAATCGGCCCCGTAGTGTGAGTTCCGATTTTTTCTAATAAATTGGGCAACAAAAAGTAATATTTGATTTATTCTTTTTCATTATAGTTTTTAACATCACTACATTTGTCTCTTTCTTCATTTTGTAACTCCTGCACCTCCACTTGCTCTTTCATCTGAAGTGTCCAGGCTTCTTCTGCGTAACGCATGAGATGTTTCTGTGACAGACATGTTACCAATGCTTGAGGTGCCGTCAATTTCTGTCAGCTGCTAGCTCATGCCTTAGAGTTGGAGTGTATATATTGTATGATGATTCTATACAATGAATTATTACTGGAAAAGAGACTAAAAGTAGTTATCTTAGTGCCCAATTCATTTGAAAAACATGAAAGAAAGAAAAGAAAGGCACACTAATTTTTAATTTTGGAAACATTCTATTTTCATAAACAGAACATATTATATATCTCACAAGGGGTGAGCTAAGGCATCACAGTGCTTATGAAGGTGACGAGGTATAATACAGAAAAATATTAAATAGCAAGAAAAACACAAAACCTTCTTGATAAATAATGCACACTAAGGCCCTAATTTACAAGAGGCCGCCGCCGCCGGAGCGTCACTTCTTATGACGATCCAATGGCGCTGGCCTCTCAATCATACCTATGAGGCTACGCAAAGCCACCCTGCGTGGCTTTGCATGGCCTCATAGATATGGAGTGAGGCTAAGATGCCTTGCTTCTCTCTACATCAAGGAGGCCTTCCATGGGTGTTGCTGTGGTAGTTCCACCTCAACACCCATGGATTTTGACACTATCCCAGATTTACAACATCAAGTAAACCTGGGGCAGCACCAAAAATGTACGCCTCACCAGAGCAGTGTAACAAGGAGAACTGTTTACATTTCTCCTCGTTTTTCCTCTTTCCATGTGTGCTGCATTCTGCTGCACACATAGGAAGAGGAAAATGCCTCTCATGATTGTTTTTGTGCAGGAAGGTGCCCCATCCTGCACAAAAACAATTATGTCAACAGCACAGGCACCCTTGCACCATGGTGCAAGGGTGCCTACTTTGGCGTCGCCTGAAAAAGGACAGGAATGCACCATATCTTGTAAATATGGTGCATTCCTGCCCTTTTGAATTGGGGTAGGGCAGTGCAGCAAAATGACTTGCGGCGCTGCCCTTCACCAATTCTTTGTAAATGAGGCCCTAAATGTCCATAGGCAAACAGTTAACTCAATGTTGTACCCAATTGTAATTGCAATAAATCAAGCATTTGTTCATGTAGGCATCAACGTTTCGACCTGGTTTGATATGATTTTTGTTTGAGTCTTCATCTGGCCAAACAAAGGAAATACACCCTAGGTACTCAAAAGAAAAGTTCAGTTTGAGTAGTCTGAATACATTCTTTTGCTGTAGAGACCTGTCCTAAGCCCTTTCCCCTCTAAAGTAGTTTGTTTCAATCTGTAAATTCATAGTTCTCCATTCCAAACTCTTGTAGCAGTTGCTAATTTCTCAACTTCCCTGCCAAAGGCCTCCAGACTGTCAAAACGACGTCTTTGCCTATGTTTTTGATGTTGAGAATCCCCCTTCAGGGTACCACATAATTCAGTAACTGCTTTAGTTATTGCATCAAACTTATTTGAGATAGTACTCTGTCCATAATGCCTTGAATTCCACCTTCATTGTTTTTCCAAATGTGCCAACTTGCCTACTCACATGACACATTAACTCTAATTCTTGTTTTGGACTTCTAGCACTAAACCTTCAAGTACTCCAAACTCAGTGAGTGATATGACAGCACCTTCTTCCCATCTAACATTTGTAGGCCTTCCCATTTAGTTCTAATCTATGCTGTTTTAGGATTTTTAGCTGCTGGAAATGTGCTCTTAAATTTGCCTGAATGGTTGGTAAAAATGTTGTAGCTATTGAGGAGGTTGAATTGGACAAAACAATCATCTAGATTAAGTAGAAGTGGGCACATATAACAATGTGATACTAGATTGAAAATCAAGAAGGGGAGGTAGAAGGGTTTTAGTTGGTTAACACTTCTGATGTTTACAAAAAATTATCAAAGGGAGAGGAAACACACTCTCATGATTAGTAATGCCTCCGTATCTTAACCCAGGAAGGGCAATTATTGTTGTTTTTAAAGCTCTCTGACCCACAAAGATCCTTATTGGTAGACTTCATCATTGCTTCATCGAAGTTATCTGGGCTGGCTCTAGCTTCACTATCATGGGAGCACTTAATTTTTGTAGCAGGGGGACTCTAAGAATAAAATTGCCAACGGGATACCCTATTGCCACCTGTCACTTTATTGGGGGGTCCGCTGACAAGGTTTAAAACTGGCTTGATGTTCTTGGAAGGGTTAGTTACACCAACATCTACAGGTATACATGTTTCAGTCAAATCACCTGCCTAACGAGTAATGTGACTTTCTTCAGAAACAACCTTAGATCCCTGTTTAACTACAATTGAAAATATTATGATGTCTTTGATACATTATTTGTGTATGGTATGATGTTTTCTGTGGCTAGTAAAGAAGAACATTAATGATGTCCGTAACACAACACATTCAGTGCTGCAATCCACACTCTGAGCCCCGCACATGTATAGGCTAAAGAGGTGAGAAAAAGAAAACTTCTATATGACACGCTAATTCCAACTCCCATAAGTATTTATATTAGTAGTATTTCGAGCGTCTTGATTATCATGGTTGTTTTGATATGCATGCATTAAATGGTTGTTTTATTGCATACATACTTAGTTTGTATACATCCTATACCACATAGGGCAATAGAGTCTGGTGGGCCTTCTAGTCACACACTAAAGAGTAAGAAGTTAGAGGTTGCTTAGAAATTGTTCATCCATTGTGTTCTGTAACTTATTAAGCCCCAGCCAACCCATAGACTTACTTTGTCAAAGGTCTTCACCCTCACGTCACCTAATCATGGTTTTCAGCCTCTGCATGTTGGGCAGGGTCCTCACTGGATGCTACTTACGCGTTTCTTGGGCTTTTTCCACTTCATGTGAAACCTGGTGTTGGAAATTGGGCTTTTGATTCTGGGGGTGAAGAACCTTCTCAAGCAACAACCACAATCCCTATCAGGTTGACCCACAAAAGTCACAAAATTAACCTGTTCTTAACACTCTGGTAGCTTGGCACAAAAGCAGTTCGGTTTAACTTAGCGACAATATGTAAATTTTTGTTGCAGCACTCAAACAGTAATAAAGTGAAAACAAAACACAAGACAAATCCCACAACAACCTAGAAACATAGAGAAGAGTGTAATCAATAACATTACACCAGAACAAAACAAATCCAATCAGTAGAACCAGAGTTATGAATTTTTAAAGTTTTTAGTGAAAAATAGCGCCAAAAAGATCCAAGAGCCAACCGCAGAGTCACGCAAGACCGGGGCTAAGTGGAAAGTTATTTCAGACCGAGATGGAGCGTGGTTTGGATACCTAAAGGGGACTGGACCCAGTCTCAGCTTAACTTCGGACTTAGATGAAATTTTGAAAAAAATATCTGAGAAGATGACATTCAGTGCGTTAAGGTAGCTGGTGGTGTCTGAGGAGGAGGCGTCATCGTCAGGGAGCCGCTCGGCAAAGTTGCAGTGAAGATTTCTACGTACAGACTTTGCCACTTTTTGGAAGTCAAAAATCTTAAGCAGGACTAAGCTGCTGGCAGAAGCTGATGAGGGCTCCACGAGGCCAAATACCCTTACAAGGAGGTCCCATGGAACAGGATTTGCTGCTGCAGACAAGATTGTAGATGGAGCTACTGTGAAGTCAGGCTGACTGGTGATGCACCTTGGGCGGATCGGTGAGCAGGTAGGTCCTAGTCATCTGACAGTTCACAGACCACTTTTTGGTGGGATTTTTTTAAGTCCCAGGTTTCCATTTTGGGCTGTTTGGTTAACCTCAGAACTACTTCCAAGGATCCAGGACTGTGTGGCCACCACTTGGAGGCCAGGACTCACTTCAGGCTGGGTCCAGGTCCAGGGTACAAGGTTGTTAAAGCTGTTTGTCTCCCTGTAGCCCTCACAGGGGGCCAGCCGACTAGCCCTTGTCTAGCCCTTGTCCTCTGAGAATACAAGGCAGGCTTCAAGCAGGCAGTCCTCTGTTCGCATCAGGGCAGTGCTCTGGACTCTGTAGATCCAGAAGTGACCTGAAGAGTTGGTCTGATGGTCCAATATTTATACCTGGTGCCAGCCTTTAAAGTGGGAGAAACATCTAGAATTCCTCCCGAATCTGGTTCTGGAACTTTCCTTCCTCCCCTGCCCAGGCTCCAAGAGGTCTAAGGTGACAAGAGAATGGTGTCAAGTTCTTGGTGAGTGTGCTGGAGTCATCTCTTTGAAATGTAAGGGGGTGAGGCAACCGCTCCGCCCCTCCCATCCTGGCAGGATGGCCCATCCTGCCAACATCTAGTCTCCCAATCGTCTCACTGTCTGGGACGAATACACAAAGGCCAATTGCCATCTATTCACAGCCATGTGGCCCAGGATAAAATATGCAGGCACCTAATGGTTAGCATAATAAAATGCCAACTTTCTAAAAGTGCCATTTTCAGGATTGTTACATAAAATCTGAATTTGATTTTAAATTACAATTCTTTTGAAACCATAAATTACATTTCTACCTGTTCCCAATCAAACGTTAGCACTTATTAAAAGTAATAAGGTACCCCAATGTTATCCTGCAGGAGAGGAAGGCCTCACAGTAGAGAAAAACAAATTTGGGATTTTTTCAGTACTAGGACATATAAAACTTAAAAGTACATGTCCAACTTTTTAAATACACTGCATCCAGCCCTATGGGTATATAGGGCCTATTTTAAGGATGACTTATATGTATTAAAAAGTGAAGTTTGGGCCTGGCAAAAGGTTGATTTTTCCAGGTCGAATTGGCAGCTTAAAACCACACACAAGACAATGGCAGGTCTGAGACATGTTTTAAAGGGCTACTTAAGTGAGTGGCACAATAAGTGCTGCAGGCCCACTAGTAGCATTTAATTTACAGGTCCTGGGTACATGTACTATCAAATTACTAGGGACTTATAAGTTAATAAAATGTGACAACTGGGTGTCAGTCAATTTTACCATGTTTAAAGGAGTGAGCACAAGCACTTCAGCACTGGTTAGCACTGGTAAACTGCACAGAGTCCTAAAGCCTACAAAAATGAATTTCAGCAATAGGAGGGGAGATGGCAAAAAGGGGGAAGATCGCACCAAAGGCTGTCAGGTCTAACATGTGGGCATCCATGTTATGATATCGGACGTCAGCAGCAAGCTCTGCTCCCGAACACTGAAGTCTTTTTTGCTCAATCAGGCTTGTAATATCTAAAAGTGGCTGCCCTGCCGTGAAAGGATGCACCGTCTCCAGGACTGTAAAGGAGGGGCTGCGAGGCGTATGTAACCTTACAGAAGCCACGGTCAGCGCAGCAACTGAGGAAAATAAAGAACCAGCATGTCACTTTGGAGCCCACTGGAGGGAGAACAATGCTCTTTAATTTTAGCAGCACACGGAACTCACTGCGAGGAATAATAATCTCCAATAGGGACTCAATGTCCCAGCATGCTTTGTACTACACAGACGCACTGCGCATGACCCACTGGGGGTCCAGCATGTATTTAAATTCATTGATTGGAGCCATCTGTGTGTTGCTAGAGCTGCCCATGAAGAAGAGGCTGTGTCCTTGAAACGCGTCGGCATGAACTGTTATCTGGAGTGAAGATGCCGGTTTTTCCAATAATAAAGCTTGTGCTTCAGCTGCTGTGAGTGCGTCCTTTGAAGCTTTCGGGCGATTGGATAACAAAATTAACTACACGGCTGCCCTGCCGTGAAAGGATGCACCGTCTCCAGGACTGTAAAGGAGGGGCTGCGAGGCGTATGTAACCTTACAGAAGCCACGGTCAGCGCAGCAACTGAGGAAAATAAAGAACCAGCATGTCACTTTGGAGCCCACTGGAGGGAGAACAATGCTCTTTAATTTTAGCAGCACACGGAACTCACTGCGAGGAATAATAATCTCCAATAGGGACTCAATGTCCCAGCATGCTTTGTACTACACAGACGCACTGCGCATGACCCACTGGGGGTCCAGCATGTATTTAAATTCATTGATTGGAGCCATCTGTGTGTTGCTAGAGCTGCCCATGAAGAAGAGGCTGTGTCCTTGAAACGCGTCGGCATGAACTGTTATCTGGAGTGAAGATGCCGGTTTTTCCAATAATAAAGCTTGTGCTTCAGCTGCTGTGAGTGCGTCCTTTGAAGCTTTCGGGCGATTGGATAACAAAATTAACTACACGGCTGCCCTGCCGTGAAAGGATGCACCGTCTCCAGGACTGTAAAGGAGGGGCTGCGAGGCGTATGTAACCTTACAGAAGCCACGGTCAGCGCAGCAACTGAGGAAAATAAAGAACCAGCATGTCACTTTGGAGCCCACTGGAGGGAGAACAATGCTCTTTAATTTTAGCAGCACACGGAACTCACTGCGAGGAATAATAATCTCCAATAGGGACTCAATGTCCCAGCATGCTTTGTACTACACAGACGCACTGCGCATGACCCACTGGGGGTCCAGCATGTATTTAAATTCATTGATTGGAGCCATCTGTGTGTTGCTAGAGCTGCCCATGAAGAAGAGGCTGTGTCCTTGAAACGCGTCGGCATGAACTGTTATCTGGAGTGAAGATGCCGGTTTTTCCAATAATAAAGCTTGTGCTTCAGCTGCTGTGAGTGCGTCCTTTGAAGCTTTCGGGCGATTGGATAACAAAATTAACTACACGGCTGCCCTGCCGTGAAAGGATGCACCGTCTCCAGGACTGTAAAGGAGGGGCTGCGAGGCGTATGTAACCTTACAGAAGCCACGGTCAGCGCAGCAACTGAGGAAAATAAAGAACCAGCATGTCACTTTGGAGCCCACTGGAGGGAGAACAATGCTCTTTAATTTTAGCAGCACACGGAACTCACTGCGAGGAATAATAATCTCCAATAGGGACTCAATGTCCCAGCATGCTTTGTACTACACAGACGCACTGCGCATGACCCACTGGGGGTCCAGCATGTATTTAAATTCATTGATTGGAGCCATCTGTGTGTTGCTAGAGCTGCCCATGAAGAAGAGGCTGTGTCCTTGAAACGCGTCGGCATGAACTGTTATCTGGAGTGAAGATGCCGGTTTTTCCAATAATAAAGCTTGTGCTTCAGCTGCTGTGAGTGCGTCCTTTGAAGCTTTCGGGCGATTGGATAACAAAATTAACTACACGGCTGCCCTGCCGTGAAAGGATGCACCGTCTCCAGGACTGTAAAGGAGGGGCTGCGAGGCGTATGTAACCTTACAGAAGCCACGGTCAGCGCAGCAACTGAGGAAAATAAAGAACCAGCATGTCACTTTGGAGCCCACTGGAGGGAGAACAATGCTCTTTAATTTTAGCAGCACACGGAACTCACTGCGAGGAATAATAATCTCCAATAGGGACTCAATGTCCCAGCATGCTTTGTACTACACAGACGCACTGCGCATGACCCACTGGGGGTCCAGCATGTATTTAAATTCATTGATTGGAGCCATCTGTGTGTTGCTAGAGCTGCCCATGAAGAAGAGGCTGTGTCCTTGAAACGCGTCGGCATGAACTGTTATCTGGAGTGAAGATGCCGGTTTTTCCAATAATAAAGCTTGTGCTTCAGCTGCTGTGAGTGCGTCCTTTGAAGCTTTCGGGCGATTGGATAACAAAATTAACTACACGGCTGCCCTGCCGTGAAAGGATGCACCGTCTCCAGGACTGTAAAGGAGGGGCTGCGAGGCGTATGTAACCTTACAGAAGCCACGGTCAGCGCAGCAACTGAGGAAAATAAAGAACCAGCATGTCACTTTGGAGCCCACTGGAGGGAGAACAATGCTCTTTAATTTTAGCAGCACACGGAACTCACTGCGAGGAATAATAATCTCCAATAGGGACTCAATGTCCCAGCATGCTTTGTACTACACAGACGCACTGCGCATGACCCACTGGGGGTCCAGCATGTATTTAAATTCATTGATTGGAGCCATCTGTGTGTTGCTAGAGCTGCCCATGAAGAAGAGGCTGTGTCCTTGAAACGCGTCGGCATGAACTGTTATCTGGAGTGAAGATGCCGGTTTTTCCAATAATAAAGCTTGTGCTTCAGCTGCTGTGAGTGCGTCCTTTGAAGCTTTCGGGCGATTGGATAACAAAATTAACTACACGGCTGCCCTGCCGTGAAAGGATGCACCGTCTCCAGGACTGTAAAGGAGGGGCTGCGAGGCGTATGTAACCTTACAGAAGCCACGGTCAGCGCAGCAACTGAGGAAAATAAAGAACCAGCATGTCACTTTGGAGCCCACTGGAGGGAGAACAATGCTCTTTAATTTTAGCAGCACACGGAACTCACTGCGAGGAATAATAATCTCCAATAGGGACTCAATGTCCCAGCATGCTTTGTACTACACAGACGCACTGCGCATGACCCACTGGGGGTCCAGCATGTATTTAAATTCATTGATTGGAGCCATCTGTGTGTTGCTAGAGCTGCCCATGAAGAAGAGGCTGTGTCCTTGAAACGCGTCGGCATGAACTGTTATCTGGAGTGAAGATGCCGGTTTTTCCAATAATAAAGCTTGTGCTTCAGCTGCTGTGAGTGCGTCCTTTGAAGCTTTCGGGCGATTGGATAACAAAATTAACTACACGGCTGCCCTGCCGTGAAAGGATGCACCGTCTCCAGGACTGTAAAGGAGGGGCTGCGAGGCGTATGTAACCTTACAGAAGCCACGGTCAGCGCAGCAACTGAGGAAAATAAAGAACCAGCATGTCACTTTGGAGCCCACTGGAGGGAGAACAATGCTCTTTAATTTTAGCAGCACACGGAACTCACTGCGAGGAATAATAATCTCCAATAGGGACTCAATGTCCCAGCATGCTTTGTACTACACAGACGCACTGCGCATGACCCACTGGGGGTCCAGCATGTATTTAAATTCATTGATTGGAGCCATCTGTGTGTTGCTAGAGCTGCCCATGAAGAAGAGGCTGTGTCCTTGAAACGCGTCGGCATGAACTGTTATCTGGAGTGAAGATGCCGGTTTTTCCAATAATAAAGCTTGTGCTTGAGCTGCTGTGAGTGCGTCCTTTGAAGCTTTCGGGCGATTGGATAACAAAATTAACTACACGGCTGCCCTGCCGTGAAAGGATGCACCGTCTCCAGGACTGTAAAGGAGGGGCTGCGAGGCGTATGTAACCTTACAGAAGCCACGGTCAGCGCAGCAACTGAGGAAAATAAAGAACCAGCATGTCACTTTGGAGCCCACTGGAGGGAGAACAATGCTCTTTAATTTTAGCAGCACACGGAACTCACTGCGAGGAATAATAATCTCCAATAGGGACTCAATGTCCCAGCATGCTTTGTACTACACAGACGCACTGCGCATGACCCACTGGGGGTCCAGCATGTATTTAAATTCATTGATTGGAGCCATCTGTGTGTTGCTAGAGCTGCCCATGAAGAAGAGGCTGTGTCCTTGAAACGCGTCGGCATGAACTGTTATCTGGAGTGAAGATGCCGGTTTTTCCAATAATAAAGCTTGTGCTTCAGCTGCTGTGAGTGCGTCCTTTGAAGCTTTCGGGCGATTGGATAACAAAAATATATATATATATATATAATATATACTTACTTAATAATATTAATAAATAATTATTTTAATGACTTATAAATTGTTAAAAACATATTAAAAATTATAAATACATATATATACACAAACACGAATAATATCAATAAAAATATAAAAAAAATATATAACAAATTAAAAAATTAGAATATTTGTAATCTTTTTAAAATACATTATACACTACATTAACTAAAACAGTAGAGAAAATATTGGAAAGCGGAGAGGATAAAATTACTATTCCTATTCCAGATAGTGCAACAGTAGGGAAAGTGTTGGATAGCGTAGGGGTAAAAATTACTATTCCCACTCCAGTGAGTGCAACAGTAGGGAAAGTGTTGGATAGCATAGGGGTAAACATTACTATTCCCACTCCAGAGAGTGCAACAGTAGGGAAAGTGTTGGATAGCGAAGGGGTAAAATTACTATTCCCACTCCAGTGAGTGCAACAGTAGAGAAAGTGTTGGATAGCGTAGGGGTAAAAATTACTATTCCCACTCCAGTGAGTGCAACAGTAGGGAAAGTGTTGGATAGCGTAGGGGTAAAAATTACTATTCCCACTCCAGAGAGTGAAACTCTGGGGAAAGTGTTGGATAGTGTAGGGGTAAAAATTACTATTGCCACTCCAGAGAGTGCAACAGTGGGGAAAGTGTTGGATAGCGAAGGGGTAAAAATTACTATTCCCACTCCAGTGAGTGCAACAGTAGGGAAAGTGTTGGATAGCGTAGGGGTAAAAATTACTATTCCCACTCCAGAGAGTGCAACAGTAAGGAAAGTGTTGGATAGCGTAGGGGTCAAAATTACTATTCCCACTCCAGAGAGTGCAACAGTAGGGAAAGTGTTGGATAGCGAAGGGGTAAAATTACTATTCCCACTCCAGAGAGTGCAACAGTAGGGAAAGTGTTGGATAGCGAAGGGGTAAAAATTACTATTTCCACTCCAGAGAGTGCAACAGTAGGGAAAGTGTTGGATAGCGAAGGGGTAAAAATTACTATTCCCACTCCAGTGAGTGCAACAGTAGGGAAAGTGTTGGATAGCGAAGGGGTAAAAATTACTATTCCCACTCCAGTGAGTGCAATAGTAGGGAAAGTGTTGGATAGCGTACGGGTAAAAATTACTATTCCCACTCCAGAGAGTGCAACAGTAGGGAAAGTGTTGGATAGCGAAGGGGTAAAAATGACTATTCCCACTCCAGAGAGTGCAACAGTAGGGAAAGTGTTGGATAGCGTAGGGGTAAAAATTACTATTCCTACTCCAGAGAGTGCAACAGTAGGGAAAGTGTTGGATAGCGTAGTGGTCAAAATTACTATTCCCACTCCAGAGAGTGCAACAGTAGGGAAAGTGTTGGATAGCGAAGGGGTAAAAATTACTATTCCCACTCCAGTGAGTGCAACAGTAGGGAAAGTGTTGGATAGCGTAGCGGTAAAAATTACTATTCCCACTCCAGAGAGTGCAACAGTAGGGAAAGTGTTGGATAGAATAAGGGTAAAAATTACTATTCCCACTCCAGAGAGTGTAACTGTAGGGAAAGTGTTGGATAGCAGAGGGTTAAAATTAACATACTTATCAATTAAATACGTTTTTTTAATTAAATAACCAATTAATATTTTATTAATATTAAATTATTTATAAATAATAACAAAAAAAATGTATTATTTACTTCATTATAATACATTTTTCCCCCACTCTATTCCCCTATAAACCCACAACCCGCTCCTAAAAAAAATTACACAATTAATATAATTATCAATTAATCAATTAATAAAAATTATTTACCAATGAATAATTAATTAACAATAAATTAATTATCAATACCAATAAATAAAAATTAATTACTTTATTAAAATTAAATTACTTCCCACCCTATTCCCCTATAAACCCACAACCCACTCCTAAAAAAAATAACACAATTATTATAATTATCAATTAATCAATTAATAAAAATTAATTACCAATTAATAATTAATTAACAATAAATTAATTATCAATACCAATAAATAAAAATTAATAATTACTTTATTATAATTAAATTACTTCCCACCCTATTCCCCTATAAACCCACAGCCCGCTACGGAATAAAAACACAAAATTTAATTAAAAATAATTAATATTTTCTAAAAATTATTATTAAATTTACTATAATTAAATTACTTCCCACCCTATTCCCCTATAAACCCACAACCCGCTACGGAACTAAAACGCAAAATTTACTTTTAAAAACATTAATAACTTCAAAAAATGTAATACATATATTAAAAAAATACAATACTTAACAAAAAAATATAGAACGCATACATTTAAATTACATACTAAAATACATAACACTAATATAAACATCGATATTATTAACAACGATATTTTTACAAACGATATTACTGACTTCGATATTAACAAAAACGATATTTCTTACCTTCATGTCGATATTCTGGTCACTGATATTCTTGATGTCGATATTCAGTCCCTTCGATATTTCCAACTCGATATTTTTGTACTCCGAGCATCATAGCGATGCTGGGACCGCCCGCCAGATGTGCGGCGGTCCCACCAGTCCAATTAGGCGCATCCTGGCCTTTTAACATTGCGGACGGTGCTGCTGGCTGCAGCACCGTTCGCAATGTTAAAAGGCCAGGATGTGCATTTCCATGCACAACGTGGCAGGCGGTGCCTGCCACCTTGTACATGGAAATGTAGGGGGTACCATGGGTACTCCCCAGTGCACCTACACCCTCCCCCTACACAGAGGGGGCCCACAACGGTCCCCCAAACCCAATCCCTGCGAGCCTTTCCATGGCGGCAGCACCGCCATGGAAAGGCCTATTCCAGGACACATCATAATATGGCGAACGGTGCCTGCTAGGCACCGCCACCATATTAGTGGCCCTTTTCCATTCTCCAGGCAATCGGTGCAATTGCCTCTGGTGGAAAAGCGGCGGACGGACTTTGCGTCCGCCGCGATACCCACCGCCATCCTAATTTGGCGGTGGGTAAAATGCTCAATGATGGCGGAAGGACCGCCACCGCCGGTCCTTCCGCCATCATAATGAGCCCCCCGGTCTGTGCACCCTTTAAGACACCTCTAGGACCTGCTGCAAAATTATTGCTTGTTGTGTAATATTGCATAATATTGCAACAAAAAGAGATTTCTCCATTGACCCAGACAGTGATGATTCAGAGGATGAAGACCTACTACTAACTCAACAGACAATCACAGGTGTTGAAGCAATAAGAGCAGCAGAGGGAAGAGCATACAGAACTGACATTATAAACAATCACTTTCAAGTGAGAAAAGCATGTTATTTATTTATGCACTCCTAATGAATTAACAAGTAGGGCCCGATTCTGATGCGGGTTGGAAAAGCTTCCCGACCGAGGGCCTGATTCTGATGCGGTTAGGAAGGCCTCCTAACGGCATTTGCTCCTTCCAAATCGGATCGGGAACGTGTCTTCCCGACCGAGGGCCCAATTCTGATGCGGTTAGGAACAAATGTTCCCATTGAAGTCAATGGGAGTTCAACCAAATCGTATCTGGAAGCATCCGGATGCATCCTACTCCGCCGGTCGGACTTTCCCGATCCGAGTGGGTCGGACACCATTTCCCAACCGATTCGGTCGGGAAGCTTTTCCAACCCGCATCAGAATCGGCCCCGTAGTGTGAGTTCCGATTTTTTCTAATAAATTGGGCAACAAAAAGTAATATTTGATTTATTCTTTTTCATTATAGTTTTTAACATCACTACATTTGTCTCTTTCTTCATTTTGTAACTCCTGCACCTCCACTTGCTCTTTCATCTGAAGTGTCCAGGCTTCTTCTGCGTAACGCATGAGATGTTTCTGTGACAGACATGTTACCAATGCTTGAGGTGCCGTCAATTTCTGTCAGCTGCTAGCTCATGCCTTAGAGTTGGAGTGTATATATTGTATGATGATTCTATACAATGAATTATTACTGGAAAAGAGACTAAAAGTAGTTATCTTAGTGCCCAATTCATTTGAAAAACATGAAAGAAAGAAAAGAAAGGCACACTAATTTTTAATTTTGGAAACATTCTATTTTCATAAACAGAACATATTATATATCTCACAAGGGGTGAGCTAAGGCATCACAGTGCTTATGAAGGTGACGAGGTATAATACAGAAAAATATTAAATAGCAAGAAAAACACAAAACCTTCTTGATAAATAATGCACACTAAGGCCCTAATTTACAAGAGGCCGCCGCCGCCGGAGCGTCACTTCTTATGACGATCCAATGGCGCTGGCCTCTCAATCATACCTATGAGGCTACGCAAAGCCACCCTGCGTGGCTTTGCATGGCCTCATAGATATGGAGTGAGGCTAAGATGCCTTGCTTCTCTCTACATCAAGGAGGCCTTCCATGGGTGTTGCTGTGGTAGTTCCACCTCAACACCCATGGATTTTGACACTATCCCAGATTTACAACATCAAGTAAACCTGGGGCAGCACCAAAAATGTACGCCTCACCAGAGCAGTGTAACAAGGAGAACTGTTTACATTTCTCCTCGTTTTTTCCTCTTTCCATGTGTGCTGCATTCTGCTGCACACATAGGAAGAGGAAAATGCCTCTCATGATTGTTTTTGTGCAGGAAGGTGCCCCATCCTGCACAAAAACAATTATGTCAACAGCACAGGCACCCTTGCACCATGGTGCAAGGGTGCCTACTTTGGCGCTCGCCTGAAAAGGACAGGAATGCACCATATCTTGTAAATATGGTGCATTCCTGCCCTTTGAATTGGGGTAGGGCAGTGCAGCAAAATGACTTGCGGCGCTGCCCTTCACCAATTCTTTGTAAATGAGGCCCTAAATGTCCATAGGCAAACAGTTAACTCAATGTTGTACCCAATTGTAATTGCAATAAATCAAGCATTTGTTCATGTAGGCATCAACGTTTCGACCTGGTTTGATATGATTTTTGTTTGAGTCTTCATCTGGCCAAACAAAGGAAATACACCCTAGGTACTCAAAAGAAAAGTTCAGTTTGAGTAGTCTGAATACATTCTTTTGCTGTAGAGACCTGTCCTAAGCCCTTTCCCCTCTAAAGTAGTTTGTTTCAATCTGTAAATTCATAGTTCTCCATTCCAAACTCTTGTAGCAGTTGCTAATTTCTCAACTTCCCTGCCAAAGGCCTCCAGACTGTCAAAACGACGTCTTTGCCTATGTTTTTGATGTTGAGAATCCCCCTTCAGGGTACCACATAATTCAGTAACTGCTTTAGTTATTGCATCAAACTTATTTGAGATAGTACTCTGTCCATAATGCCTTGAATTCCACCTTCATTGTTTTTCCAAATGTGCCAACTTGCCTACTCACATGACACATTAACTCTAATTCTTGTTTTGGACTTCTAGCACTAAACCTTCAAGTACTCCAAACTCAGTGAGTGATATGACAGCACCTTCTTCCCATCTAACATTTGTAGGCCTTCCCATTTAGTTCTAATCTATGCTGTTTTAGGATTTTTAGCTGCTGGAAATGTGCTCTTAAATTTGCCTGAATGGTTGGTAAAAATGTTGTAGCTATTGAGGAGGTTGAATTGGACAAAACAATCATCTAGATTAAGTAGAAGTGGGCACATATAACAATGTGATACTAGATTGAAAATCAAGAAGGGGAGGTAGAAGGGTTTTAGTTGGTTAACACTTCTGATGTTTACAAAAAATTATCAAAGGGAGAGGAAACACACTCTCATGATTAGTAATGCCTCCGTATCTTAACCCAGGAAGGGCAATTATTGTTGTTTTTAAAGCTCTCTGACCCACAAAGATCCTTATTGGTAGACTTCATCATTGCTTCATCGAAGTTATCTGGGCTGGCTCTAGCTTCACTATCATGGGAGCACTTAATTTTTGTAGCAGGGGACTCTAAGAATAAAATTGCCAACGGGATACCCTATTGCCACCTGTCACTTTATTGGGGGTCCGCTGACAAGGTTTAAAACTGGCTTGATGTTCTTGGAAGGGTTAGTTACACCAACATCTACAGGTATACATGTTTCAGTCAAATCACCTGCCTAACGAGTAATGTGACTTTCTTCAGAAACAACCTTAGATCCCTGTTTAACTACAATTGAAAATATTATGATGTCTTTGATACATTATTTGTGTATGGTATGATGTTTTCTGTGGCTAGTAAAGAAGAACATTAATGATGTCCGTAACACAACACATTCAGTGCTGCAATCCACACTCTGAGCCCCGCACATGTATAGGCTAAAGAGGTGAGAAAAAGAAAACTTCTATATGACACGCTAATTCCAACTCCCATAAGTATTTATATTAGTAGTATTTCGAGCGTCTTGATTATCATGGTTGTTTTGATATGCATGCATTAAATGGTTGTTTTATTGCATACATACTTAGTTTGTATACATCCTATACCACATAGGGCAATAGAGTCTGGTGGGCCTTCTAGTCACACACTAAAGAGTAAGAAGTTAGAGGTTGCTTAGAAATTGTTCATCCATTGTGTTCTGTAACTTATTAAGCCCCAGCCAACCCATAGACTTACTTTGTCAAAGGTCTTCACCCTCACGTCACCTAATCATGGTTTTCAGCCTCTGCATGTTGGGCAGGGTCCTCACTGGATGCTACTTACGCGTTTCTTGGGCTTTTTCCACTTCATGTGAAACCTGGTGTTGGAAATTGGGCTTTTGATTCTGGGGGTGAAGAACCTTCTCAAGCAACAACCACAATCCCTATCAGGTTGACCCACAAAAGTCACAAAATTAACCTGTTCTTAACACTCTGGTAGCTTGGCACAAAAGCAGTTCGGTTTAACTTAGCGACAATATGTAAATTTTTGTTGCAGCACTCAAACAGTAATAAAGTGAAAACAAAACACAAGACAAATCCCACAACAACCTAGAAACATAGAGAAGAGTGTAATCAATAACATTACACCAGAACAAAACAAATCCAATCAGTAGAACCAGAGTTATGAATTTTTAAAGTTTTTAGTGAAAAATAGCGCCAAAAAGATCCAAGAGCCAACCGCAGAGTCACGCAAGACCGGGGCTAAGTGGAAAGTTATTTCAGACCGAGATGGAGCGTGGTTTGGATACCTAAAGGGGACTGGACCCAGTCTCAGCTTAACTTCGGACTTAGATGAAATTTTGAAAAAAAATATCTGAGAAGATGACATTCAGTGCGTTAAGGTAGCTGGTGGTGTCTGAGGAGGAGGCGTCATCGTCAGGGAGCCGCTCGGCAAAGTTGCAGTGAAGATTTCTACGTACAGACTTTGCCACTTTTTTGGAAGTCAAAAATCTTAAGCAGGACTAAGCTGCTGGCAGAAGCTGATGAGGGCTCCACGAGGCCAAATACCCTTACAAGGAGGTCCCATGGAACAGGATTTGCTGCTGCAGACAAGATTGTAGATGGAGCTACTGTGAAGTCAGGCTGACTGGTGATGCACCTTGGGCGGATCGGTGAGCAGGTAGGTCCTAGTCATCTGACAGTTCACAGACCACTTTTTGGTGGGATTTTTTTTAAGTCCCAGGTTTCCATTTTGGGCTGTTTGGTTAACCTCAGAACTACTTCCAAGGATCCAGGACTGTGTGGCCACCACTTGGAGGCCAGGACTCACTTCAGGCTGGGTCCAGGTCCAGGGTACAAGGTTGTTAAAGCTGTTTGTCTCCCTGTAGCCCTCACAGGGGGCCAGCCGACTAGCCCTTGTCTAGCCCTTGTCCTCTGAGAATACAAGGCAGGCTTCAAGCAGGCAGTCCTCTGTTCGCATCAGGGCAGTGCTCTGGACTCTGTAGATCCAGACGTGACCTGAAGAGTTGGTCTGATGGTCCAATATTTATACCTGGTGCCAGCCTTTAAAGTGGGAGAAACATCTAGAATTCCTCCCGAATCTGGTTCTGGAACTTTCCTTCCTCCCCTGCCCAGGCTCCAAGAGGTCTAAGGTGACAAGAGAATGGTGTCAAGTTCTTGGTGAGTGTGCTGGAGTCATCTCTTTGAAATGTAAGGGGTGAGGCAACCGCTCCGCCCCTCCCATCCTGGCAGGATGGCCCATCCTGCCAACATCTAGTCTCCCAATCGTCTCACTGTCTGGGACGAATACACAAAGGCCAATTGCCATCTATTCACAGCCATGTGGCCCAGGATAAAATATGCAGGCACCAAATGGTTAGCATAATAAAATGCCAACTTTCTAAAAGTGCCATTTTCAGGATTGTTACATAAAATCTGAATTTGATTTTAAATTACAATTCTTTTGAAACCATAAATTACATTTCTACCTGTTCCCAATCAAACGTTAGCACTTATTAAAAGTAATAAGGTACCCCAATGTTATCCTGCAGGAGAGGAAGGCCTCACAGTAGAGAAAAACAAATTTGGGATTTTTTCAGTACTAGGACATATAAAACTTAAAAGTACATGTCCAACTTTTTAAATACACTGCATCCAGCCCTATGGGTATTTAGGGCCTATTTTAAGGATGACTTATATGTATTAAAAGTGAAGTTTGGGCCTGGCAAAAGGTTGATTTTTCCAGGTCGAATTGGCAGCTTAAAACCACACACAAGACAATGGCAGGTCTGAGACATGTTTTAAAGGGCTACTTAAGTGAGTGGCACAATAAGTGCTGCAGGCCCACTAGTAGCATTTAATTTACAGGTCCTGGGTACATGTACTATCAAATTACTAGGGACTTATAAGTTAATAAAATGTGACAACTGGGTGTCAGTCAATTTTACCATGTTTAAAGGAGTGAGCACAAGCACTTCAGCACTGGTTAGCACTGGTAAACTGCACAGAGTCCTAAAGCCTACAAAAATGAATTTCAGCAATAGGAGGGGAGATGGCAAAAGGGGGAAGATCGCACCAAAGGCTGTCAGGTCTAACATGTGGGCATCCATGTTATGATATCGGACGTCAGCAGCAAGCTCTGCTCCCGAACACTGAAGTCTTTTTTGCTCAATCAGGCTTGTAATATCTAAAAGTGGCCAAATGTGCCGGTTCACGTCCCGCTAGTGACTTATTAATGCATGCATCTTTCAATCTTGTGGTGGGGAGATGTTTGTATTTTTATCTTTGGATATTAAAACAATAAACTTTATATAGCAGCTTACGTCTCTTGTTCAGAAAATGAAGTGGTCCTATGAGGGTGGGTTTAATTTGGTGGTACATCCTGCTTCCTAGATACCATTGTAATACAAGAGGGTGGACACCCATGTAATGAGTAATGAAAAATTTCCTAGCTATCGTAACAGAAAGTTTCAATTCTATTAAGGACTCGGAGGCGAGGATTAGGCTCAACTCTCTTTGTTTTATTTTACAGCAGCCTTAATAAACAGAACTTTCAAAACCTTGGACTACATGTCCCATGAGTCCAAAACAACCACAAAGTTCTGGAAGCAGAAAGTTAATCCAATCAGGGGGCTTCCTGTGACATAACCATTGCTTCCCAACACCGGACTTCCTCTTTCTTCCTGCGAACGTGCCGACTGTGGAAGATCATCACTCCTGTTTAGAAGAATCCGTCCCTGCAAACAAAGAGCATATGTGAGGATCCGGGTTTCCGTTAACACCGACGATACACAAACAATGTTCCATTAAACAGCCATCAAGACCAACTGGAAAAACTTAACTTACGCCCATACGAAGTATCCATGACCGGGTGGGCAATGCACCAGAATGCGGGTGGGCTAATCCTCGCCTCCGAGTCCTTAATAGAATTGAAACTTTCCGTTATGATAGCTAGGAAATGTTTCATTCTATGGCAGGACTGGAGGCGAGGATTAGGCTAGTTCAAAGCTTATCCACCACGAGGGCCGCTATGGAGGAGACTGGTTCAAAGTAAAACCTCTTGAAGGTAGAATCCGAGGACCAGTCGGCGGCATTCAAAATATCCTCCAAGCGGGCCCCCAGCCATTGCACCTCGAGCTGAATGAGCACCGAACAGTTTGGTAGCTATCCCAGCTTCTTGCATTATCCACCGAACCCATCTGGCTATGGTCGGGGACGAGACCGCCTTGAAGGGCCTAAGTAGCACGATCAGCAATTGATTCTCCCCGTGAGGACGGTGCTCCACCGTCATGGCCTTGTAGGCTTTTACACATCGGACGACGCACAACTTGGGAGACTCTGGAAATGATGGATAAGAGATCCCCTGGGAGTGAGTTTTGGTTCGTCTGGTCACATGAAAGATAACCCCATCCGGGGTGAAGAATATCCCAGAAAGATCGAGGGCCCTGATGTCCGAGACTCTCCTGCAAGAGATCAAGCACATCAACATAGCCAATTTCGCCGAAAGTTGCTTGCGCGAGAGATACTTATTGCTCGGCCACCCCGAAAGCAAGCCAAGGACCTTATTGACGTCCCACAATGTAGAGTATCTCGGTTCCGGGGGAAGAGAAAGCCTGATCCCGCGGAGCAATTTCCTGACTAGTGGATGCTCTCCCACAAAAGAACCCACCACCGGCACGTGGCCAGCTGAAATCGCCGATCTAAATGTATTGATGGACCAATACGCGAGACCCTCAGAAGCCAAAGAGGCTAGGAAATTGAGGATGTGGACAATGTCGCTCCCCACGGGATCCAGACGCCGTCGCAGACACCAACCCAACCATCGAGACCAGGTTGAGCGGTATCGTTTGATCATACTGTCCGACCATGCTCGAGCCAAGAGGTCCGCTGCATTTCGCAAAAGGCCTGGGACCTGCCAGCGCGCAAGGTAATCCTCCACGCCATGAGCAGAAGACTGTCCCTTGCCATCAGGGGATGCAGGTTGCCGGCTGGATCGCTCAGGAGATGAGGCGATGGGTGTAGACAGATTGGAGAATCCCAAGAAAGTTCCATCAGAACTGGAAACCAAACTTGCGACCTCCAGACCGGCGTGATCATTACTATCTCCGTGTGTTGACGGCGTACCTGGGTGGTGAGCCGCATGATCATGGCGAATGGGGGAAATGCATAGCCCTGTTCCGTCCCCCAGTCCTGGAGGAAGGCATCGGTCACAACTGCTTCTGGATCCGACCGCCAGCTGAAATAGCGGGGGAAGTTGATGGTCGAGGCGAGATGCAAACAAGTCGATCGCGAAGGGACCCCACAGCTCAAGGAGGGCTTGAAACATCGGAGGGTACAGTCTCCACAGGCATCGTCCCTCAGATGACGAGATTGCCAATCAGCCTCCTGGTTGGTTGTACCTGTCAGGTGTTCCGCAGTCACCGAGATTTGATGCTCCAGGCAGAACTCCCAGAAATCCTTGGCCAAGTCCGCCAGGGCCTTTGATCGAGTGCCCCCAAGATGGTTGATGTAGCGAACCGCTGCCACGTTGTCCATCTTGAGCAGGACGCAAGAATGTGCCCGATCCCTGGTCCAACAACGGACCTCAAAGGAACCCGCCATGAGTTCCAAACAATTGATATGGAGGGAGCATTCCTCTGCGGACCATACGCCTCCGGTAGTGAACCTTCCACAGCGGGCTCCCCAGCCTGTACCGCTGGCGTCCGATTCGATGACTAGATCTGGACGAGAACCGAAAATGGCTCAACCGTTCCATTCTTCCATGTGGGACAGCCACCACTGGAGCTCCGCCCTGGCCTCCTCGGAAAGGGGAACCTGTTGTGCATAGGTTAGACCCCGACGAAGATGAGACGCCTTTAGACGTTGAAGCGCCCGGATGTGGAGGGATGCCGGAAAAATGGCTTGGATTGAAGACGACAGGAGCCCGGCCACCCTGGCAATATTGCGCAAAGAGGTCAATGGCTTCGCCAACATCCTCCTGACCTCGTGCCTGATCTTTGCAATCTCCCTGGACAGCAGGCTCAGCTTGGCCTCCACTGAGTCTATGACGAACCCCAAGAAAGTGATCATCTGTGAGGGTTGCAAACTGGACTTCGCCTGGTTGATGACAAAGCCTAACTTCTGAAGCAGGTCCACCGCATATCCCAGTTGGTGGGAAAGGGACTGAAGAGACTGGTTCATGAACAACATATCGTCTAGATACATGATCAGCCGCATACCCCTCGCTCTTAGATGTTCCACCACCGGATGAAGCACCTTTATAAAGCACCACGGAGCCGAGGACAGACCGAAGGGCAACGAGGTGAACTCGAAAGTTTGGTTTCGCCACTGGAATTGGAGAAAATGTCGATGTAGCGGAAAGATTGGGACCGTAAGGTAGGCGTCTTTGAGATCCAGACGGACCATCCAGTCGCCTGGCTGCAGGAGATCGCGGAGCAGATGAATCCCCTCCATTTTGAAGTGGCGGTACACCACCCACTCGTTGAACTCCCTGAGATTGATAACTGGACGTTGACCCCCGTCCTGTTTCTGTACTAAGAATAGGTTGCTTAAGAATCCCCTGGAATGAGGTACAGTGTGACAAATCGCCCCTTTTGCAAGAAGTTCCCGGACCTCCTGATCTATGAGAATGGCCTCCTGTCCGGAGAAGTGGAGGGGCCAGGGAGGGAGGACCTGAGAAGGGGAACCGTAAAACTCCACTTGAAACCCTTGTATGGTCTGCAGAACCCATGCATCGGAGGTGACCTCCCGCCAGGTGTTTAAGAAACGGGCCAGGCGACCCCCCAGACAATAGCAAGGAACTATCAAAGCACTTACCGTGAGCATTGGCAGCTCCTCCACCACCGGCGTTGTTGCGTTGGCCTCTTACGGGAGCGGCCCCTGGTGGGGTAGAAGCCCCCGAAGCGTGACGAGTCCTGCCACTGTCCTCTCTGGGAAGGTTGTCCTCTGCCGGAGGCTGACTGGGAGGAATGGCCAGCCGAGCGCCCCCTACCACGGCCAGCCCCGGAGAAAACACGTGCGTTAAAGGTACGTTTCACAGTGGATCGGGCCTTGTCAAGGGAATTAAAAATGGACACGAACTTACTAAGTTCCTTGACGAAAGGATCGCCAAACAGACCTCCCTGTGCCAATTGCCCTGATTCCGATGTTACCAGCTCACCCAGTTTTGGGTCAAGCTTGATTAACAATGATCTGCGTCTCTCTGTAGAGATGGCGCTATTGGCGTTCCCTAAAAATATAATCGCCCGTTGCGCCCAGCTTGATAAGACGTCAGGAGGGATCAACGCCTCGGAGGCTTTTGCATCCTCTGCCATGTCAAAAATCTTAACTAACGGGCCAGTAATATCCAAAAGCTTATCCTGGCATGACCGCCAGGAGCGGTCAATGCCCTTTTTGGGGACCTTGATATATTTGGACAGAAACGTTGCCATACGGGCATCGATTTCTTGAGTGGCCACAACCTTGCCCTCTAATGAAGGTCTAGGGCACTCAGCCCTGAGCCGGGAGCGAACTTCCTGGTCCAGAGGCTTACACAGTCTCCCGGCCACATATTTGGACACCTTGTCGCATGGGACATATTCCGAGGAGCGGGGGTGTAGCAACTCCTCCAGGTCTAGCAGGTCCAACTGGGAGGTCGTTGGCTCTCACCCCGAAGGGAGGTCAGGGGCGGGAAGGGGAAGGTCTCCAGGAACACCATCTGATCCCGTAGGGGAATCGTCCGGCGGGGAGATGTCCAGGACGTGGGTGTCCGAGGGCGGGGGAGCGGTCGGAGCATCAACCGGGAGGGAGGGGGTTCGCCCCCAAAAACGCTTTCTTTAATCTGGCGAATGCATCAAGATCCACCCCCTCGGAAAGGGAGCATTTGTGCGGATTCTCGGGGAGGCAATGGTCTCCTCTGGAGGTGCGAGGTGTTAAAGGCACCTTTGCGCCAAATCCATCAATTTCTTCTCCAGAGGAGCCATGGCGTCCGAGACCGCCCTGACGATGGAGGTATCGACCGCGTCACAAAAATCATCAGTGGACTGGAAATATTGAACCTCCTCGTCCTCTTCATAGTAGTCCCCAAAATCCTCCATCTTAATAAAGGATAGTCACTATAGCCTGGAGGAAAAAACAGGGGGAAGGGTGGCCACCCACCAGGTAAGAGGGGTAAATGTCTGGTGTTCCCAGAGGTAAGTATCAAGTCAGGCTAGAGTCCCCCCGCGTACCTTCTATGAGGTTGAGGGGTTAGGGAGCTGATTGAGAGGGCGGTAAACCCAGGCAGACCTTGCGCCCTTATAATACACTGGGCAAGTAAAATAGAGAATCTGCTCACCTAAGCTTAATGACAAGAAATGGCCTGGGCCAGTCTGCCACAAACAAACACAAGGGTCGATGACCCGACGTACCCCACAGGGTGTTTTGCTCCAGGCCGGCCGGGACTGATCAAGCGGACCGCACTGCGTTAGACAGAGGTGCTCAAAGATTTCCCTTTAAAATTGACGCGCTCTCTGTCTCGCGGGCTCCGCGTCAGGATTAGCAGGGAGGCACGCCATCTAGCGACTGGAGGACCGCCGCGCACTCCAGAGCCCCGGGTGAACAGAACCACTGAACGTGGCCGCAAAGGAGCGACAGAGCGTTCCCGCGGCTGCCGCGACGAAGAGATAGCCTGCGATGCGTAGCCATCTCTCACCTAATCGGCAAACTAATTTACTCTGATACATACAAAACGCATAAAAATATCATTTAACTGAGGAAAGAATGAACGAAAGGGAGGGGAGACCCCCTCCACACTTATCTCAGGAGGCTGCAGCTGCGAAGAAAGAGGAAGTCCGGTGTTGAGAAGCAACAGTTATGTTAGAGGAAGCCCCCTGATTGGATGGACTTTCTGCTTCCAGAACTTTGTGGTTGTTTTGGACTCATGGGACATGTAGTCCAAGGTTTTAAAAGTTCTGTTTATTAAGGCTGCTGTAAAATAAAACGAAGAGAGTTGAGCCTAATCCTCACCTCCAGTCCTTAATAGAATTTATCATGTTTTCATCACTAGAGCACACTCAGAATGGAGTCAATATGATACCCAATCACTTGTCAATGATAGTGAATAGTACATGTTGCACACAGTGTTGGGAAACATCCGTGTGTCATTGTATATTAAGGTGTATTTATGGTGATGGGTCCAGATTCCACGTGCTAAATTTACTTAGGAACCCCTGGCCGATGGTCTTTATTGCCTGCTAAAGAAGTGTAGAGGGGGAAAAATACAGGTTACCAATATAAATTTTACTTTCCCATATAACTAAGATCTACAGACTCTTAATTCAATTTATTACAGTGCCAAAAATAACAGGATATAGACACATCTCAATATCAGAGTATAAAGATACATGATTACTAATACAGAGCCCAATCAACTAATATAGGGGCATATTAGCAAGACCGGCGATAAAATTATCGCCGTTTTAGCGGCAGGAAACTGCCGCTAAAGCAGCGATAATGGGCTTGCTAATATGCGTTATAGAATTCAATAGAAGCCCAGGTTAGATGTCCTGCACATCTAACCTGGGCTTCTATTGGAATTCTATAACGCATATTAGCAAGCCCATTATCGCCGTTTTAGCGGCAGTTTCCTGCCGCTAAAACGGCGATAATTT
Source organism: Calotriton arnoldi (assembly GCA_963921515.1). Lineage (NCBI taxonomy): Eukaryota > Metazoa > Chordata > Amphibia > Caudata > Salamandridae > Calotriton > Calotriton arnoldi. Next base: position 1,082,518 of record CAWUFW010005184.1, on the reverse strand, counting down.
TATCGCCGGTCTTGCTAATATGCCCCATAGTTCATTTAGCATAATAGGCACAAAACAATAAACTCCAAAATCAAAGCACAACTAAGTATAGACGCTGTGTCCAAATCTCTTTTCATTTGTATTTCAGAAAGGTTAACAGAATAATCTGTCCCTACTCTATTTCGAGAGTGACATCCCTACCTAGCTTCCCAATTGAATTTCTCCCAAAAAGGTGTCAGCACTTGTTGACTACCTAAGAAGTACACTCACGTTAGATGGGTCAAGTAGCATAAAGCTACGGAGATTGCTCTAAGATGCTCCCTTTCCTCAGTCAAAAGCAGAAGTCCTACCAAACTGTCCCTGTACCTAATACAAAAAGACAAAAGTTACACCCCTAACAGATCACGTGTTACGCTATTCCGTGAACACCTCCTTGAGTAACTTTCCACATATTCCAATTAATCGGGCTTCTTCTAACGACCTTGGTTCCCAAGTTTCACCAGGAATGGAAGGTGTCCTCCCTTCTCTCTGTTCAGACTCTTCAAAGCCATTCCTCTCCTCCCCATGTGACTTCTTAAATCTAAAATAACGAGGTCAAATTCCGGCACCTGCAGTAGGGGTGAAAAGAAAACCTTCTACACACATAAATTCTCTTTACCTTATAATTGAGGAGCAAACAAGGAGAAACGAAACTTAAGAAAGGCAAAAGTTAGGCCTACAAGTTTGGCTAACTTAAGAACTTTTTTAATGCGCAACCGTTACACAAATTGCTATACGAATCATTTATAGAAATGGTTACATTTGTTTTACATAATGTTCGTAATACGCATACATGATTATATGATTTCACTAAACATGTATGAAATCCTGATTTAATTCTACATCTATATTGTAACAATTTCACGCTAAATGTCTTGATACATTGATACAAATTTGTTCTTATAACACGAATTACAGCAGCACAACAGGAGATATATGTGGGTGCAGGTTACTCACGAGTATAGCGCAACCCTACAAAAATTAAGAGCGTCGAACGCTCTATCAGCCCCCCCCTCTGATGACTAGTGCCATCAAACATAGCACTTTGTTCTTCACACCTTCTCCTTGCAGAAAAGACTGAGCTAAACAGAAGTTGTAGCCTGCCTTCCCTGCCTAAACTTCTCCAGATGCTTAAGGTTCTGATAATGACTGTCTTGCAGTCTTTCCATCTGTCTTTCCCGTCTCCTAAGGGAACTCTCAGCCTGTCTTGCTTTGTGCCACTTATAAGCCCCGAAGGCACCCAACAACACAATGATGCAGATAACTATTATGTTAGGCTTCAAGATGTAACCAACAATCCCCTGTCCCAAACATCCGAACCAGCTTCCAACCTTTCCAAACCCTTGGCCAATTTTATCCCAAATTCCTTCCGTAGCCAAATCGTGTATGTCCTGGTGTATTTCAGTGATATTACTGATGTATTTCTTTAAATCCTTACTATTGTCCAGAATATAAGTGCAGCACTGTTGAACCCTCAATAATTTACAGATTCCGCCCTCTTTTGCCAATAATACGTCTAATGCAAGACGATTCTGAAGTACCATAGCCCGTATAGAGACCATTTCCCCATCAACCAACAGCAAGGCTTGATCCGTATTCACTGATATATTATCCACAAAATGTGACAACCTTCTAATCTTTACATCATTCAGAACCACTCCCAAGCTCGGTATCATAGCACCAAACATGTCACCAACAATTTCTCCCACACTCGTGCCACGTTTCTCTCTCCGCTATTGTTTTCCTTCCAATGGCCACAAGTCTTCCATGTGAAATATCTTGGGAAATACCATAGCCAAATAACACGTTCCATGCCAATTCGGAGGCAGTCGAACATAAGCCTTCCTTCCACACACAAAATACACATTAGGCACTATGGTCAATTTATCCAACAGCGCCTTCTTTATGGATTCTTCGATCAAGAAAATGTGCTTACATTCAGTCTCTACCACAAATACCTTATCATAATAATTTTGTGGTTGTCCAATACAAAGTTTCCCTTTTTGTTGCAAATCTAGAGCTATTGGACCTGAACTGCCCTGTGCTTTATGATCTAACTCCTCTTGGGTCCATGGGACTACCTCATGTTTAGAATCAGGCCTAAATAATGCCTGTCTATGCCTGTCCTCGATCTGATCGACAAATCTCTTTTCTATGTCAGACAACAAACATGTCAAAATATGTCGATGGGCATATGCTGTGTCCAAAGTCACTGTGGGCACAAAATATTTCGACAACCTCTCTTCCTGCTTATTTTAATTGTATTTGTTCATATATTTAAGAACTGGGACCTCTGGGAGCACCACATCATAATTAGAGAAGTAGTACTCAAAATGTGCCTTTCCATAAAACATACTCAGCAACATGCTACAAGTGATGCCATATGTTAGGGGTAGATGATGATATCTAATACCCTCCTCCACTGACGCCGGCAATTGCATACACACATAGCAATCTTTCACCTTCATGGTGCTGACATACTCATACAATAATCTGGCATACACATTTAACGTGAAATCACCTTTGGATAAATCTACATGTAACAGATGACTAGTTTCTCTTATCATGTACCTATCTGATTCTGCTGCACCCTCTCTTATGTCTGTCGTAGAAGGTGTAAGTGTCCCTCGTTCCCCTTCCTCCACTGCAGCAATGGATTCGACTATGGATGTAATGATTACTACAGCAATGACTATAATCACACCTACTATGAGTGTACCTATTATACATTTCTGTCTTCGGTTTGAATTTCCAGACTCCATTTTGAATCAGGTTTCCAACAAGGTGCAAAAGTTGAATCAACAAAGTCTTTCCTCTCACTTAATAGTTCTGTGCACACAGTTCTTACTGGATCTTTATGGAACCTGGAATTACTTTGTATTCAGTTCAACAATAATGATTTATAGTTCATCAACAGACATCCCTAGCCCTCTTTCTTCTTCTACTGAAAGTCCCTAATTATATTCTTCTTCCACTTGGGCCTAGGTTATCTTCTTTAGAACAATGATTATATATTTTCTTTTTCTATATTCAGTTCAATTTTAATCATAGATCAAAATAGGACCAAGGGTATCAATGACAAGTTGCAAGATTTCCATACGGCCAAATGTTGGAAATGAGAGTTGGGTTACGATCAGAATTCGCAACCCACTCAGCCTTGGAGGATCAGGTACGGTCAGAGTCAAGAGCCCGAGAGCCTCAACTCCAGGGACTAACAATTCACTGTCAATTATCAGTGAGGTCTCTCCGCGTCTCACTCTTCCAGATCCCAGCCTCCCGGACCTCTCCGGTTTTTGTATCTGTGACCAGATGCGTCCACTCTGGGGCAGCGTATTTTTGACACGGCACTCTCTCTTTGATCTTCTCAAGCCTTCTTGACCTTGTTCTGCGTCACTTTGCTCGGATTCAGACGATTCGGAGTTGGGAGTAAGATTCTTTTCTGAAGTAAGCCTCAGATTCAGTCTTTCTTTTCTCGCCGGCCACGCTTCACTTCAGGCTTCTGTTCTCCCTTTCTCCGCCCGTGTCTGACCCACACCAATCTGCTCAGCTGAGTCTGACTCTGTGTCAACTCCAACGATCCCGTCTATCTCAGAGTCTGTACCTGGATCTTGTGCAGCTCGATCTCTTTCAGCTTGATCTGATGAGCAGTCAGCCTCAGCAGGAACACGTACAGCTTGGCTCATCCCCTCCTCTGACCTTACGATTTCAGCTGGATGTCTTTGGGCGAGAGGAGCTGTGTCTTCCAAGGGTTCCGGAACTCTGCGGGTGTGGGAGGCGTGGATCCAATTCTGTAATCCTCTCCACTTCACGGCTGTGCTTGTGACCAGAATCACTTGGTACGGGCCTCGCCACCATGCATCAAGGCAATTCTTCCTCACGTGTTTTCGGACCAAAACCCAGTCCCCCGGGATTAGGTCATGCAGGAGATCTTTCGAGGTGGGTGCAGTTGCAGCCTCGACCTGGTGTTGAAATGTAAATGTTATGCGTTCATTCTGCCAGTGTATTGCTCTGTGTAAAGTTAGCATTCGCTGCACCATTTTGTATTCAGCCGCCATTTTGAGTCATGACCGAAACTAATTTCTGTCTCATTTTGTCTGCTTCAGCAGAAAGCAGCTGCAATATATATTTTTTCTGTATTCCTCCACGGTTGAGTTTCGCTGTACTAATGAATAGACTGTTTTTGCTATCACATACCTTTCGCACTAGATAGGCCTGCTCCCACCCTTAGAGTGGGGGGTACGGGCAGAGTAACCTTGACGCTGAGATAGCATGTACCCAGTCCTGGGATAGCAACTCATCTTTGTGTGTCTCCTTGTTCACCAACTACCAACTGGAAAATTCCGGTCTGGGCATGTCTTAGTGATTCTGAAATGTACAATATACTTTGTCCCGGGGGTAGAAGTCAGTCCCTCTGCAGCAATCCAAGGGGGCTGGTCAGACCGGACTCCACTCGAGTGTATTACTAATAAATACTTTGGTTTGTATTCTCTACTGTCTGACGGACTCTTCTTTTGTTTGGAAGGCTGAGAGGTGGTCACAAGTGACCCAGGTGGCCCTAATCGGGTCACTTTCTTCAGTTGGCACCCGAACAGGGACTCCATCCGGTGGCCCATCCTCGGGTGAGGAGGTCGGGGCCACGTCGGGTCAGATGGGCGGACCGGGGATCCCTGCACGAGAGAGTCTTGTACTCGCAGCTGCCCCGTCTGTCTGACCGGGCGGTGCCTCGTCCAGTGGTCATCCCGACTGGGGTCCTGAACGGTGAAACCCTTGAATCTGACCATTTGGTCCGAAGAGTCGGCAGTGGAGAATAACTTCGCTCAACCTGTGTGCATCAGGTGAGTCTGCTTTGGTTCTTTGTGGATATGGCGCCATTTTGATTTGTATTTGGCATGGTCAGATGACCGTCTTCGGACAAGCACTTGAATTTGTTTGAGTTCTTTGTGAACATGGTGCCACTTTGGTTTGCATTTGATGAGGTCTGAGGACCAATTTTGGTAAGATATTTGCAAATATCTGCTCGGCATAAATATTGAACTTGTTTTCTTTGAAAATGCAGTGCCTTAGTAAGGTGTTTTGTTTGGGCTGTCGTTGTTGGTCTGCTGATGCTCGATTGGAAGAAAGTCAGCCGGCGCCTCCAGAAGGCACTCAAAATTTCGACATGTACATTAAACATGGCATTGGCCCTATTATGTTTAGTACGTTATGGCACAAATATACGAGGGACAATGCCGAGTTGCAGTGGCCGTTGACGGGCACTTTTGATGAACAGAAAATTGATTTTCTACAGGATAAATTGTTTGCGAAATGAAGTAGGCAGGCGATGTTTGATTCCCTCAGAACATGGCAAAAGGAAGGTAAACAGAGACGAATGAAAGCAGAGAAAGAGGCCCGGAAGGGGAGAATGCAGACAGTAACTCAGAAAGCTGTAGCGCATGATAGAGAAAGTAGAAAAAGGAATAGAGTGTGCTGATAGAAAATTTCGATTACAATGTGAAAAGTCTTATGTTGCCCGAGAAGAAAATGATACATTTGTGGAGGAATTGTTAGATGCTCGACCTCCACCCCCATACGCTCCGCAGAAAATATATCCTGCTATCCCACAGCCTCAGTCATCTGTTCCTTCTGCTGCCTCTGTTTCTTCTACTATCGATCAACATGTTTTGGCCACTGCGCCTCTTGCCCTTTCTTTGGCTACACCTTCTGCGGCTACTATAACTGCCAGTCTCCCCGCTACGCCTATTGTTTCGGCATCTCTCTCGCCGGCCCTAACACCCATGACACAGTCACTAGCGACATTGATGCCTGCTCCTTCTGTTACTACTCCTTCCCTGTCCCCCCATTCTCCGACATTACTGAGTAGTGGAATGCCCGTACGCGGAATAGGGGAGCACAACTGGTCGACTGCTAGGGAGCGACTCGGGCGGATATTGATACGATCTGATGTGGGAGATGAAGAGAAAAGGGCAGTAGCCAATCAGGCCGCTCAGTGGGCTTGTCACCCCATTTACAGTGTAGAAGATGTGTGGAGTGTGATGAGAGATTATGAGCCGTTTGTTCAGCAGCATGCCCTTAAGCACATGTCGGCTACTTTGATTGGACTGTGGGAACAGTGTTTCAATGATGTAGCAGCCCAGATTATTTATGATATTAGGGACCATTTGTATGCTGCTGATATGCCACCCAGCGAAGTTTTTAATAATGTCACTACGCTGGTCGCTTATCGAGGTAGGCTGCTTGAGAAGAGCCCGAAGACAGTGTTCCAATTCCCGATGAGGGAAGTCCACCCCATATATCACCCACAAATACCGGAGCTGCGGGCTCAGCATAACATTGTTACTAGACCCGGGTAGAGGCCCGGTTCCAGGAACAATGGGTTTATACTCCATGGAAAAGGAGTGAGGTTTTCTCCCTTAAGACTCAGCTACCCTGACCCTCGGAAGAATCCTACTACATATTATAAGGAATTGACTGAGGCTGCTTCCTCGACAGTGATGACGCTTGCGGACATTGAAATGTTCTTTGATTTATTGGTGCCCGTTGATATTTGGAGGCAGGTGCACACACAGGACCACGTTGCTGAATTGGGTGGTACTTGGTACCAGATTAAAGCATGGGACCAGGAGAGGAAGCCTGGTGAGAAGCCTAAAGCTGAGATACTAGCTTTGCCTGGTCGAATTATTACATATATGCACTCTCTTATTCCACCGAGAAGGGTAGATTGGGACAAGTTAACGGCATGTCGTAAGAAGAAGGATGAAAGTGTGTCTGATTTTTTCACTCGATTTGAAGGTGTGTTTTGGGATTTTAGTGGACAGGATTTGTCGGTGGAGGAGGGTGTCCAAGTGTTCGTTAATAGGTTTGTTACGAACCTGCTTCCTGAGATCGTGACTCGGTTGCAGGCTTCGGAGAGCACTTGGACTACCTCCTCCCCTTCTGTGATATTGAGTATGGCACAGTATTATGAGCACAGGGAAAACGAAGTGAAGGAGAAGGTGGAGAAAAAGTATAAGTAATTGAAGACAAAGGTGTTCTTGCAACAGGCTTCTTGAGGGAATGGTAGAGGACGAGGTGGTCCAGACCGACAGCTTCCGCGTACTAGCAGAAACACTACACCTGTAGAACCGAATCAGTGGGCGTACTGCAAAGAGGAGGGACACTGGAGCAGCGAGTGTCCTGTGCTTTTGCAAAAGGTGGCGGGTCCGAGGGGAAGAGGGTCTCGTGGACGGGGTCGCGGAGATGGTGGCCAGGACAGAGTGCAGACAGTTGGGACCTCAAAGGGTCGCACTGATCAGAACTACTTTGACGACCCTAGGGGCAAACAGTACTTCCTCGATGACTATGACATAGATGAGGTGACGGGACTGTCCCACAGCTAGGACAGCCAGGGACAGAGTGAGGGACCAGTTCAGATACCTGTAGATCAGCGCGGTCCTTACGTTACTGCAGATTTGCATGGCTCAGCTAAGGAATTTTTGGTGGATACAGGAGCTATGAATAGCTCTATTTCCCGTTCACTGGTCCCCGGGGCGGCTGACTGGCCATAATAATGTTTCGGTAGGATTTTCTGGTGTACCGGTTGTGAGCCCCATTTCCAAACCTCTCACATTGACTATAGGTCCTTTTACTGTGGGTTCACCATTTTTGTTAACATCTAATTGCGGAGAGAATTTGATGGGTTTAGATTTATTAAAGAAGTTGCATGCGACGATTTATTGCTCTCCGGAAAGAGTTTATATGGCAATGGGACCGAATGTGGTCAGCTCTAAGCAGTGTCTGTCCAAAGATGCACCCCTCCCTGCTGAGTTTAAGGATGTGCCGTCCACGTTGTGGGCAACATGTGACACGGATATAGGACTCTTGCAGATTCCCCCAGTTTCTATCAAAGTTAAGGACAATGCCATTTTGCCTCGTATTCCTCAGTACAAAATACCACAAGCAGGGGAGAGAACTTTGTTGCGGATTATACAGGATCTGATTCTGCCAGGAGTTGTCGAAGAGACGACTGCGAATGTGTGTAATAGCCCCATTCTTCCCATTCTTAAAAGGGCACCTTCAGGCTCCTCTGATGATTATCCAGATGTTTATCGTTTTGTAATTGACTTGCGCGAAGTAAATAAAATAGTGGTTCCTCAGTTCCCGGTGGTCCCTAACATTACTGCTCTTCTAACAATGATTCCTTCTTCTGCTAAATTCTTTTCTGTCATTGATTTAAAAACGCATTCTTTAGTATCCCGATCCATCCAGACAGCAGGCACTTGTTCAGTTTTACACTAGCTGGCAGAAGTTTTAGATTCTGTCGAGCCCCCATGGCTATACTGAGAGCCCTAGTATATATAGCCAAGCCTTAAAGGCCCAATTGGACTCCCTCACGCTTCCCTCAGGTAACGCATTACTTCAATATGTAGACGACCTTCTCATCGCTTCTGACACTGAAAAGGGTTGCAAAGACAGTACGGTTAAATTGTTGCTGTACTTGGCACGCCACGGACATAAAGTGCCCCTTTCCAAATTTCAGTATTGCCGACAGGAGGTCACCTACTTAGGTCACCTACTGTCGAAGGAGGGTAGGATATTGACTCCTGAACGCATCATTACCATTGTTAAAATGCCTATCCCTTAAACTCAAAAGGATGTACGCACTTTTATTGGCATTACTTCCTAATGTTGGCACTGGATCCCTAACTACTCATTACTAACAAGGCCTCTGCTGGCACTAACCACTAAAGATGTGCATGAACCATTGCCTTGGACGCCTGAATGTCAGCAGTCTTTTGAGCAATTAAAAGTTACGCTTTGCTCTGCGCCTGTGCTTGGTACACCAGATTATGCGAAGCCATTCGTGCTGTACGTACACAAAGCGGCTGGTTGCGCGCTCTCTGTTTTAACACAGGCCTTTGGAGGTAAGCAACGGCTGTGTGCTTATTTTTCTGCACTTCTTGACCCTGTCGCGAGAGCCCTCCCGAGCTGTCTAAGAGCGGTCGCGGCTGTGGCCGTCTTAATAAGACAATCAGCTGGGCTCGTACTTGATACTGACCTTACAGTCATGGTCCCCCATGCTGTCGATACCCTTTTGAATAAAACCAAGACACAGCACCTCACCAGTGCACGTCTGACAGGTTATGAGCTAACTATCTTTGCACCGCATGTCACGATTAAAAGATGTGCCACTCTGAACCCAGCCACATTGCTACCCCTCCCTTCTGAGAGTGAGGAAATTGATATACATGATTGTATCTTCCGCACGGAGGAGGAGACGAAAGGATGGGAAGACTTGACTGATGTTCCCTTATCTGACCCCCAAGGGGAACTATATGTTGATGGCTCTTGTTTCAAGTTACCAGATGGCACTACAACAGCTGCATATGCAATCACGACACTACACACAGTAGTTGAGACATCACGAGTTCCCTATCAATCGGCTCAAGCTGCAGAGCTGGTTGCCCTTATTTGAGCCTGTGAGTTGAGTGAGGGACTGACTGTCAATATCTATACTGACAGTCAGTACGCATTTGGAGTCGCTCATAATTTTGGACGACTTTGGGCAGAAAGAGGGTTTCTCACTTCCCATGGGATGAAAATACAACATGGCCCCCTTATACATAGGCTTTTATCGGCTTTGACACTCCCTAAGAAATTAGCGATAATAAAGTGCAGCGCCCACAAGGCAATTACTGACAATGTGGGTAAAGGGAATGCATTCGCAGACCAGACAGCTAAGGAGACAACCCGAACGAAGATGAAAAAGATGTTTTTAGCAGGTCCCGCTAGGTGGGTGCCTGAGGTTACCATGTTTGAGGATACGCTGGAAAGTGTCAAGGAGATACAGAATGAGGCAACTATGGAGGAATTAGCGATATGGCAGGAAAGCACAGCACGTCTGGATGAGGATGGGTGTTGGACTGATAAGTCAGGGAAACAGAGATGGATGCTACCAGATGCATATGTTCTTCCCATAGTCACCATGGCGCACGGGCCAACTCACATTAGTGCGAAAGGTATTTGTAAGTTGTTAGACCCTGTATGGCAGAATGATAACATCCCAAAGACTGCCGCCCATTTGGTCAAATACTGTATGGTGTGGATGATGCACAATCCTAGAAAAGGTACCTCCACGCCCCCTGGTAATTTTGCACCTCCCACTTTCCCTTTTGAGGTCCTCCGGTTAGATTACATACAGATGGATCGAGTCAGCAATTTGAAATATGTGTTGGTGGTTGTTTGTGCGTTCATTAAATGGGTTGAGGTTTACCCCACAAAAGAAAACACAGCCATAGCGACTGCAAAGTTGCTCCTGAAGAAGTTCTTTCCTCGCTTCGGCTTGCCCCGTTTGAATTGGAGTGACAATGGAAGTCACTTCAATGCGAAAGCTATCCAGTTAGTTTGCGAGAGACTGCATATCAGACAAAAATTTCACGCTGCAAATCACCCCCAGTCCGCAGGTTTGATTGAGAAGTACAATGGTACTCTCAAACTGAAACTGGCAAAGATTCAGGAGAGCACAGGGTTGCAGTGGCCAGATGCTTTACTATTAGCCCTTTTGTCCACAAGAACGACAGCCCATTCTAGGACAGGATTGTCACCCTACGAGGTCGTGTTTGGGTGCCCGGCAAACGTTTGGGGCATCACGTGACCTCGCTGATTCTCAGAAATTGAATATCCTCTATTGGTGGATTATTTGTATGAGTTAACTAAAACTCTGCGTTCTATTCACCAACAGATCCAGGAATGCCTTCCACCAGTACCTGAGGGGCCAGGCCATGACATCCGGCCTGGCGACTTTGTCTTGGTGCGCAATTTCCAGAGAAGGAGGAGTCTGGAGCCGAGGTGGAAGGGGCCAGTCCAGGTGCTCCTTTCCACCCGCACCGCTGTGAAGGTTGCCGGCCGAAAGAATTGGATTCATTGCCAGCATTGCCGCAAAGTGCCTCTACCCTTACCTTATGATCAGTGGGTCTGTGAGGACATCGGGGACTCTGAGTGTGAGAGAGTCCTGCGGTTCCTTCCCTTTTCGGATGCCCAACTCCCGTGGACCCAAACAGAGGCTGAGAATGATGAGATCCTAAATGCGGCAGTGCCCCCGGAGTTTAAGGCAATTCCAGTGTCTTCTTCCGCTGGCCCCTCTGTGTCTGACCCCCTTTTTCCTGATCCCTCTGTGCCTGGAGTAGCTAGATACAATTTGCGTCCCCAACGGAGGAACCGTGCACTAAAGGAAAAGTCAGATTAGCAGGGATGGACTCGACAAGTCAGGCCACAGTAGCTTAGGGAGAGGCGAGATTGGTGCATTGTTCAGACATTGTACAGGGTAAGTCGAGTGTGCTCCCCAGGAGGGAAGTACATTACCCTGCAACGTGGGATACGGATCCGAGCTAGGACTGAGCAGCTCCACCACTGGTGCTCAAAAGCGCCAACGTTGATGAACAATAGGAGTCTACCAGTGAGGCTCAGACCTACACTGGGAACACTTGCCCCCCCTTTTTGTCATTAGTTCCATTGCATTCTTTTTTTCCCTTGTTTAGAATGTATCCGTTTGGTCGGCCCATTACTGAGGAAGTGCAGCCCTTTGCACCTCCGCGTCCAGAGCGGGGTTGGTCCATGAAAAGTAAAATAGTTTTTGTATCAATAGTTGTTATTGCACTAATAATAGTATTAGGGATATCCTATTTCCTGGATGAAAAGTATCCTGTACACTCTCTGATTGGGACAACTCCTGTTCCCCCTGAACACATGTTTGTTACTTTGGCCCCTCACAAAGGAGAACACCGGAAAACTTATGTAAACAATGTTTTTTACAAATGTTGCATCAGGCCCATGATACTGTCAATGCTACTAATTGCTGGATTTGTGGACTACTCCCCTCATTTACACAGAGGAGTGATGTTTTATTGTCGATGCCTTTATCCTATCTAGGAAGTTGCGAGGGGTGGTTTGTGCTGTTTACGATGGTGCATTATCATTTCCATTTTTCTGCTATGAATATGACATCTGCTGACTCCCGCACTGTGTTCGAATACATACGTTACCATCAAGGATATGTTTCCCCGAGGTTAGGAGAAAAAGAGACCCCTGGTACATTGTCTCCAACAGCTTGCATGAATGTATATGAGGAGGTAAAGAGCGAAACATGGCTTCGAAATGAAATGTTAGATTTCCAGGGTTTCAATGCTACTGAATATTTCCGATCTTTCCAAACACGCAATATTACAAAGGATAAAGTGATGCAAGTGGGAAGAGTAATTGCAATTACACATATATGTTGAGCACGATTAGTAGCCCGCCTTTGCTACCGCCGTATAATGTCTATTTTGTTTGCGCCTCCCAAGCTTATGTTTGGCTTCCTAGGGGGTGGTCAGGTGTATGCTATCTCTCTTTTCTTCTTCCCCCAGTGTATATAGCTCCATCCAATTACCATAAGGATCATCGATTGCAGCGTAGGAGTGCATACCTGCCCCGAGTTAGAAGGGTTATTAACACAGAGGACATAGATCAGACAGATACCACTTTGCAACAGTTCACAGATGCCATGAAGGGTATTGTACCCTTTTAGGGCCCCATGTCCAACAGCCTTAATATCCGTTGACTCACCCGAGTTGTAGAAGGGGTCATTATTACAACAGCTGGGATTCTGACAAATATCACAGCTGAGCTCCAGGCTACGAGGCTTGTTGCTTTACAAAACCGGATGGTATTAGACGTCATCCTTGCTGACCGGGGAGGGGCCTGTCGCATCATAGGTAGTAGCTGTTGTGTATACATCCCAGACCACGCCCCCAATGTATATGCAGCCATACAGAAGTTGCATAGACTTTCATCTGACATACACCAAGAAAATGGTACCTGGACACTCTCTGGATGGTTCTGGGGCATATTCGCATCCTGGGGTTGGAAGAATCTTGCTTTCCTAGCCGGAGTCACTGGCATTTTTCTCACCTGTTGCCTCTGTATACAATGCCTCCCAGGCTATTGCACCTATTGTATCACACTCCTTACCCCAAAACCGAAGACGCCCATCCATGACACTTATGCTGTGATTATGACTCAGAAAGAGATAGATAGCTTTATGCAGATAGACGAGGGTATATTTGAAGAGTCCTCTTCCTTTGATGCCGACTGCATGGAGTGCTCTGAACTTTGAAGTCTATTTGTTGTGTACACACTATGCTGCACCGTCCATTCTCCCAAAAACAAACTGGTTAGCTCATGCTAAAAGGAGGGTCTGTTTAAATGTAAATGTTATGCGTTCATTCTGCCAGTGTATTGCTGTATGTAAAGTTAGCATTCGCTGCACCATTTTGTATTTAGCCGCCATTTTGAGTCATGACCGAAACTCATTTCTGTCTCATTTTGTCTGCTTCAGCAGAAAGCAGCTGCAATATATTTTTTTTCTGTATTCCTCCAAGGTTGAGTTTTGCTGTACTAATGAATAGACTGTTTTTGATATCACATACCTTTCGCACTAGATAGGCCTGCTCCCACCCTTAGAGTGGCGGGTACGGGCAGAGTAACCTTGACGCTGAGATAGCATGTACCCGGTCCTGGGATAGCAACTCATCTTTGTGTGTCTTCTTTGTTCACCAACTACCAACTGGAAAATTCCGGTCTGGGCGTGTCTTAGTGATTCTGAAATGTACAATATACTTTGTCCTGGGGGTAGAAGTCAGTCCCTCTGCAGCAATCCAAGGAGGCTGGTCAGACCGGACTCCACTCGAGTGTGTTACTAATAAATACTTTGGTTTGTATTCTCTACTGTCTGACCGACTCTTCATTTGTTTGAAAGGCTGAGAGGTGGTCACGAGTGACCCGGGTGGCCCTAATCGGGTGACTTCCTTCACTGGTGAGACACAGAATTAACCACATCAGCTAGTCCCTTGCATTAATCAAGAACCAAATCATCGGTAATGTTTATTAACGCTGTAGCTGGCACCGCAGGCAAACGCTTCGCCCTCCCCATTAGTATTTCATGGGGTGAGAGTCCTGTTCTCCTATCAGGGGTGCTACGCAAACTCATCAGCACCAAGGGCAGCGCATCTGGCCATTTCAGGGATGTCGACGAACAAACCTTTGCCACTCTCATTTTAATAGTTCAGTTTATCTGCTCCACTAGGCCAGATGCCTCCGGCCTGTAGCTACAATGTAATCTCTGGTCAACTTGCAAGGCAGCACACAGCAACTTCATGATTTCACTGTGAAAGTGAGTTCCTCTCTACGATTCCAATGAGGTCAGAAATCCGAACCGTGGGATGACCTCTCTAAGTAACAACTTCGCTACCGTGAGACTGTCGCACCTCCTGGTTGGATATGCTTCAACCCAACGTGAAAAGACACACACCATCACCAAGACATACCTCAATCCATTGCACCTGGGCATCTCAATGAAATCCAGCTGCATTCGGTTAAAAGGACCTCCTGACCTTCCAGTATGACTCAAAGCAACCACTGTTTTCTTCCCTGCATTCATTTGCTGACACGTAACACACCTGTGACACACTGCTTCAGCATACACACGAAATCATGGATTGTACCAGGCCTGTCGAAACACCCTCACCATAGCATCTCTTCCAAGATGAACTGCTCCACGGATATGCCTTGCTATGGGACTCAATAAATAGTTAGGTAACACTGCCCTTTCATCTGTAGACACCCAGATGCCATCCCGTCTTTTCTCACAACCTGCTCTAATCCACGCTGCTTCTTCCTCCTCAGGGACCTCTTCTTGGAGCCGCTTAACCTCATCCCATGTATCAGCCACAGCCAACATCATGCTGTACTCGGTCTTCTCTGTGCTCTCTCCTACATACTCCCCATTAAAGATACAAGCATGTATAGCACAAAAACTAGCGACTTCTTCCGCATAGCGGTTTCCCCTGGTTACAAAATCCTCCCCTCTTCCATGAGCTGCACATTTTACCACAGCTACCTCTTTTGGTTTCTGCAAGGCTTCTAACACTTGTCGCACGTACTCTCCATTCCTAATAGTGGATCCTGATGACGTTAAGAATCCCCTCTGTGACCACAACTGCCCAAAATCATGAACTACTCCAAACCCATTGTTGTAGGGATTCTGCACATACACAGAGCTATGCACAGGATAATAGGACCTCGGAATATAGTGGTGAGCCTACCATAAACCTTAGCACCTAAAACCCCAACCCGACTAGCTGTAGCGTCTCATTAGCAACAATGCTACCAATGATTAGACAACCCAGAACACGGTATCTCTCTCTCTCAGGACTCGCAGTAGCAAGAACACCCTTTCATAACTCACTCATACCAGTCCACAACGCGCGTAAGAAGAGACACTGTATAGTTTAAAATGTTTATTTCAACTAACGTGCTCTAAGGTACAGTACACGTGCCAGTACTATCAGCATAATGCATAATGATAAAATAAGCAGCATAGTTACAACTCCATAGAATACAAACGGGGAAAGCATTTCATAAAGCTGTGGATATAAGGCTAAATGACCTCACCACCCTCCCCGTGTTAATAGCTAGTTTATTATACAAATAGAAGACCTCTGGGCTTTGACTAGCGAACCCCCATACCTCAATATCTAGATGCAAAGTTTACATCATCAGATACAAACAGCTCTTCTCTCTGGAAAGGTTGTTCTCCAAGTGTCTCCAACAGTGAAAAACACAATATTAAAAGCACACAAATTTCTCCAGGGCAGCTGTACATAGAGTGTTATGTCTAAGTGCGAGGGACTGGCCAAATCAGCAGGAACAAGGGACGTTGTTTTTCGACCTTGTACATGGTGTGCAGACGTAGCCCAAAAGGGAACAGGAGAAAAGGTGAAAGATAGAAAGGCAGACAGTGCTAAAATAGCCGGGCAGAAGCAGAGGCTTGATAAACAACGGCACAAAGTAACGTGTGCAAAAAGGCCTCATGGCAGCTAGGCCTAAGCCAACATAGCAAGGCAGACCAGGAGGCCACAAACCACACGACACCCTCCCCGGGTCAGTCCATCGTCCAAGAAGATGCCAGAGTTCAAATATACTGAGCAGAACAGGACGTAAGTGGGGATGCGAAGAGAAAAATAAAAAAAACAAAAAGATATACATATATATATATATCCAGCGAGGCAGGTCGCAGAAAGTGAAAGCCCTCTCAATCCAATAGAGTGTAAGTGCAGAAAAACACCACACCTTCCAAGAGGATATCATTGGAATCGTCGGAAAAAAGCGACGCCTTCCAGTCAAGTAAATCAAAACTGCAGTCATGTTCCTCGCAAGAGGGAGCATCGAACAGCATTGCGGGACAACTTGCGTGGTACTCAAGATAACTCTGTCGTAGGAGATTCCGAGCAGCCGCCCAGATATCCCATTGTGCCAAAATCCCCAGTGCAGCCGCACGCGCCATGTAGCCTGCAGCGGAACAGTCCCGTTCATGGGCCTCTAGGGGACCCACCAACTGAACAAAATCCGGAACAGACAAAGACGTATTGGAGAGGCAATAATCCATGGCCCACGAGAATGGACATCTGATGCAAGACATCACAGGTTGCACGCAAGTGAAATACGCAAAGCGAAAAGAAAGTGTATAGGACACACTCATCGTCGCCAACGGCAGGACGCCGAAGCCAGCGAGGATGCGTTCACGGAGCATCTGGAGCCGACCTGGCTCGAGAAGGGCCCATGGAGGCGCAGCCATTGCGTAGTAAACAGACCAACAGCAGGACACCAGCCGCCAAGGCGAGGATCAGTGGAAAGCCACCAAAGACGCTGGAAAAGATGGAATGAATAAAAGCCGGTATTACACCAAAAATAGTTTGAAAAGAGGTCACAAGGCCAGAGCCCACAACTTTAAAAAAGTGCACCAGACCTTCAGTGCGGGACACATTAAAAACATGGTGAATCAGTTCACCGAAATGTTGTGGGAGGTTAGTGTTCAAAAGGGCCTGTATTTCACTGTGGGTACTTGCCACCTGGAGAATGAACGTCTCCCGGGCAGATGTGAGCATAACCTCCTGGTTCAATAATAGTGCCTTTATTCTGCTCAATTTATTGAAATCCGCCTTCAGAGTAGGAATGGAAGGCCACACAGAACTATCTATGATGTCGTGCGGGGGAGGAAAAAGCACATTTTTGCAGCAGACAACCCTGGGGGAAACGGTAACAATATATGGTATGCCGGCCAGCAGGCCACAGCAGTCTTGGTTATTTAAAATCAAATAGCTACCATTAGCAAGCACAGTGAAAGTAGGAGAAATAGCAGGAGCTGGAATACCCTTTAACACACAAGCAAGATTCGGAGCCGAAACGTTACAAGCTCCGTGCAACTTAATGTGTTTGCAAATAAGGGAATGACCCACAGTTGAATCGCATGACTCCCCCGTGAGAAAAACCTCCCTCCCGTCTCTAAGGCATTTAAACATGAATGGCAGGGACCAAAGTTCATGTAGGAAGGCACTGCCCAAAGGCTGGAAACGGCCTACAGGATAATGCTTCATGCACAAACTAAATTCAAACAATGAAAAAGGCAAAGCGATAACCCTGTGTACTAGCCACACAGCAGAATCCAATTCAGCAATAGAGAATGGTAAGGGCTCTATCTTTTCAATATGTAACAGAGTGTAAGCTGCATCTTTCATGGACATGAACCGCTGTTTCTCAGTCAAATTAAAAGGTGAAAATAAGGCAGAGGTGTTCAAAAATTGCCAAGGAACTTTCCCCATTTTAAGTGTTTGCAAAGTCCATGCAAACTGCATTACGGAACGCAATTGATTTTGACCATGATACAACACAGAAACATCATCTTGAACAATATCAACAACAGAGGAAATAATATTCTCTAATGTGTAAATGCGGGAAGACAGGGTATTAATACTATTGTCAACAACAGCAAGCACCTTTTCCAAATTTGCTTGATCGATTTCCCGCAGACGGGAAGCAGCTTCAATTTGCGAAAGCTTCCAGAGTTCATTATAAGTTGCATAAAGGAATCTCTTAGGTCGAGGACCACGAGGCCCCAGAACAAAATCGGATAGATCAATGTTGCCTGATAGGAGCGATAAATGTTGTTTAACAGAATCTAGGGAAGAGTGCTGCAACCACTGTTTACATAATTTACCAACAGAATATGTGGTAACAGTACGAGAGTCAGAAAACCGTGAATCTGGCCTATCTTGTATGTAGCCAGTATCCAGGTTATGAAAACGCAGTTGGCAGGCATTAGATGCAATGGGCCAAGCCAACCAGGGTGACTGAACCAACGTAGAGACATTAAACGAATAGTTCAGAAACAAAACCTGCAATTCGGTAAGGGACATATTAAAGTACAAGCTTTTGTTGGGAGTGGAGGACAAGACAGAAAAGGATGGGGCATTCAATTGTTTGGACGTAGCCAAGCCCCAACACGTCATTTGATAGACGGTCTGATTTAAAAATAGAATTTGGGCTGGGATGAGGCAAGCACGGTGCAAGGTTTCTGTGCCCTGCACCTGCCATGCTTTTGTGCCCCAAATAGATTTTAAATCTATGGTGTCACGCCAGTGTTCATACCCACCGACAGCCAAGGCGCTTAAAAAGGAGCCTGAATATAGCAATTTGGTATGGGTCAACATTATTTTCTGTGTAGAGGAAGTGTTTAATTTAAAGAAATAGGACCCAGGGTTCGATCTGTTAAAATCGGTAAAATAAGTAAACTTATTTCTAAGCGTGTGGGAGCTGCCTGGCAAAGGAGTCGGACAATGTTCCCACTGGGTGTAATTAAAAAGACCCCGAAGGGTACTGGGTTTATGGAGAAAATGGTTGCCCCAATGCTGGTAACAATACAAATCAGCATAACTTGCAGAATTCATGTACAGATCTTCAGCATGAAAAGCAGCATAATATTTCAAATCAGTAAATAATGCTTCAACTGCATGCACATCCCAATCGTCAGAATGAATATTACTTTTTACGACATCACCCATAGAAACACGAAGGACATTTGGTACATTAATAATTTCGGTTGGTCCATGAATTCGAAAATTTACCGCATTCCAAACGATGCCATCAGCAACTGGAAAAGCTGAAATGTTCACAAATGTGTGGTCTCGCTTCATGATGTGAGATGAAGAATGTGGAGCCAAAGTTCCAGCGACAGAGTTCACCGCAGAGCGTTCTGGCAAATAGTGTCCATTGATGAGCAGAAAAAACACGGTGACAAAGCCAATAGACATGAACAAAAAAATTAGGAAAAGTACCAACCAAATGTATGTCCATGGGGGGATCAAAAAATTGTCTCTGAACCAGGATACAAAAATACTGAATTTGGATGGGACAAGTGATGAAGTGGAATCCGAGTCAAAGGAATAACGTGTTGGGCTCAGTGGTGTTGTTGGTAGATGAGCCACGGACTCGGTTGTGGGGTAGGTATACTCGGGCTCCCCGTTGCAGGGGGAATCCAGGTAGTCGTGCAGAGTATCAGGCAAATCTACCATCTCGATAGCAACATCAGTGACCGTTCGTGCAGGAGGGCCACGAACATTCGTCCGGTAAATGACAGGACAAGAGACCGCTGGTGTAACACTATTCAGGATCGGCCAGATGTTGTAGCTTGACATTTTCCACCGAGATGTATCTGTTCTCTTTGCGACCAGGAAGCGGTGGTAAGATGACTGTACGAGTTCCCTTCAAGCCCAGGACTGGAACCGGTGCACGATAAGAGGGGCCAAATTCTTTTTTGTTTTCCACCTTCTCTCGAACCAGATCTCCAATCTTCGGAAGCCAGCCGGCAACCGGAATCTGCAGTGCAGCGTCTGTGGCTGAAGGTAAATGTGCAATTGCAAGTTTGTCTCAGGCTTCTTGTAAGTCCTGTAACATAGTAGAATGGTTATCTACATCAAAGATGGCGGATTGCGCCGCCATGTCTAGACCATCAAGGTCAGGCACAAACATTCTTATGCCAAAGAGCATTTCGTATGGGGTCCGCCCACCCAGAGGTCTTCTTGGGAGATTATTAAGTGCACGTTGGACGGTATACAAATGGGCCAGCCAGTTCCTGCCAGTACCTAAGACTCTAGCTGTCAAGGATTGCTTTAAGTCACGGTTCATTCGTTCAACAATCAAATTGCCCTCAGGCCGATACGGTGACGAAAATTTCACCCGCACCCCCAGTGAACCCATTGCGTCCTTGTAAGCCTTAGAGGCAAACGCTGGACCTTGGTCAGAATGGAAGGTGCCACAGGCGAAAATTCCCACAAAGACACGCAAATCCCTTATGACATTTAGAGCGTCAGCACTCCGTTGTGGCCAGACCCAGATGAAACGTGTGCACGAATCCACTGCAACCAAGATATATTTATATGCAGTGTCTGAAGAGAATGGACCGCAGTGATCCAGGTAAACACACCCAAAAGGTCTGTTCAAAATGCAGAGCGAAGTCTGCGGTGGCCGTGTAACCGTGGAAGGCTTAATCTGCTGACAAACGTCACAAGAAAGCACATAAGTACGGGTTTGTTTGTATAAACCACGCCACCAGTAACGCTGCTGCAAGATGGAAACTGTCGCAGACACCCCAGCATGAGCCGAAGCCATGCCTTCGTGTGCTGCAGTAATCAAGGAAAGTCTGCGGTCCGCGTTGGGAATCAGCCGATCCCCAACGTCTGGAATTCTTACATAAGGAGCCTGTTCGGGACCTAATTGATAAGAGTATTTTGAAGGGAAACCCCTAGGGTAATTAGCACCTTCCTTTGTCGCAGCAATAGCTGCTAGAATATCAGAGTCTATTTCAGACATGGATCTGGTAACTGCTGCGACTGAGCACGTGGCTACTGCTGATTTGGCAGCTTCATCTGCCAAACCGTTACCGACAGCGTGTGCGCCCACACGCTGGTGGCCAAGGGTGTGAACCACCTGTGTGAGGGGCAGACGCTGTTGCAAATCTGCCACTCGAACCCAAAGCATTTTATGCTTAATTGTGCTGCCTTTTGCATCTCTATAGTCATTTTGTGACCAAAAGAATAGATTGTCATTGTAAGACTGAACACAGTAATAGGAATCGCATACAATAAGAGTGGTCACATGCGGATTAGCGAACTCAAGTGCTAGCACCAATGCGCGCAGTTCGGCCAATTGTGCAGTACTGTCTCCCAGTGCCTGTGTATGCACTACAGTTGACTTGAACTTTCCGTTCACAAAGGTACCTGCAACAATAGCACATGCGGCTGAATAAGCATGCTTGGAACCCGTGGCCGGTTGTGCTGAACCATCGGTATAGATAATACATTCGTATTCCTCAAGCGGTAGCAAGGACAGAGGAGGAGGATGAACGAATTCATACTGTAAAAACTTGTGAGTCTGAAGAGAAGAATCAAAATAAAAGTGACATCTGGAGACGTCAAGGATGTTGCCCATTGAATCCAACGGGGGTGCAAAGCTTTAGAGTTTGGAACACTTGCTTTCGTCACTGCCTCTAGGGTAGGATAGGGTGTTACCACCAGAATGCGTTTTCCCTGTGCCAGTGCGCGTTCCTTCAGAATCGCCATCTGCACTGCAGTCAAAACTTTCTCCACAGAGGAAAAGCGCATTTCTGCAGAAGTGTATAGATGTGACTTGTATGCAATCGGTACTGTGTCACCTTCGTTAAAGGTCAAGTACGTGAAACCCACTGCCCCTGGAATGATTCTAATCACCAGGTTGGTGTGGTTATCACGAGTCAACAAGTATTTAGACTCAAGTAAGTCTGTCTGCAAAGACTGCAGAATGGAGGAATGCTCCGGAAGCCAGCATGACTTCGAAAAGTTAGGTTGTATCAAGGCATACAGTGGATTGATACGCTGGGCATATTCGGGAATGTAAGTACGCCCGAAGTTCAGAAAACCCAGTAAAGACTGAAGTTTCTTTAAAGTAGTAGGAGGGCACAGAAGTGCACATTTCTCCAGGAAATGGGGGGCTAAGCCCTTACCTTCATTGTTGAGCTCATAGTCCAAAAACAAAACGGTAAATTCAGCAATGTGAGATTTGGCAAAGTTAAACTTGTAACCTAGAACCGCAAATTCTAGAATAATGCGGTCCACTCGGGAAAGATGCGGGAATAATTCGTCGTCTGTCAGATAGATATCGACGTACGAACACGCATCTGGGTCTATGTGTCAGGACTCACGGGAGGTTTCCTCCTTCTAACTGTATGCTGGCTACCATTTTCCCCCTACAAACTTACCAAAAGTCAGATAATCCCTCAAGCTGGAGTGCTTGTTGGCACCGATGGAACTCCAAGATGGCTGCCAACATGCACATACTGCGACAGCACACCACTGTTAGCAGTCTAGTCTTTTAGGCTTCATGACATCAGGTGAAGTGTGCTTCAACATTCCACTGTGCACTTCACTGAAGAAATAATTTGAAGAGCACCTGTTTTCCCAGCGTCGTGGAAGTCAGTTAGGGTAGTTGCGATAAAATCGGGGTTAGCTTCAGTCGGAACTACATTCCCTCACTAATCAGGTTAGTGTTAAACTTGTAGCTAATATAAAACATTCTGTGAGAAAAGGTTATTGTGTCAGAGGTAAATTTCTATTTAAAGAGAAAAAGGAAACAAGTCAGAATATATTTTCCTTCGTTTGAAAACTGGAAATACTTTTTTCAGTAATTGCTTTCCTTAGCTGAGAAGATTAAATAAAAAGCTTTTTGAATCAGCTGTCTTTTTCAGCTGTTCCAGAATCTGTCAGACGCAGGCGTGACCTTTCAACACGCAGTGTCTTCTTAGACTGAAACTTGTTCACTCTTCTGAGAATTAATTAAAAGGTGAAGTCAGGGTCAAAGGCCCGGCATGTTTCTTTCTCATGCCATGTGTTAAAGAACTCCAGTAATGTTCTCCTCACGTATGGCAGTGCTTCCAGCAAACATTAAAACCAAAGGCCTGAATAAAAGGAACGCTTCCTTTTAACATTTAACCTAAGTTCTGAAGCATTGTTTAAAAACTAATTAAAGACAGAAAACCAGTCATCCTACTACAGAAACCCCAGTTCAAGGCCCACTCCAGTCTCTTAACAGTGAGTTAATAGAAAGAAAGAGAAACCCAAATAATACATAAATTAGGAATACAGAAATAAATACTTACCTTATCTTTCTTACATTAAGGAATAGCAGGATCAAGTGCAGATTGTACCTGAGAACGAAAAGGAAAGAGATCTGAGTGAAGACTTCTCATACAACCTAGCAAACAATACATGAGAAGTAGAAGAGAAGTAAGCTTCAGTAAACATTCTGGTAAGATAAGTTATTTATACACCATAGAAAAAACAGTAAGTTAAAAGGCACAATAAATAAAGGTTTTTACATGTTAATGTTGCAGTCCAGTAAGAAGAAGAAGACGTAGCTGAACAGGCAGAATATTGGAGCAGTCTCTTCTCTGTCCCCAACCCCTTTTCCCCTTAGAACTTACCTGCAATGGAATACTAAAAGACCTAGCAGGGTTGGTTCTGAGAAGGGTATTGGGACCTAGCGTCATTCTGCTCCTGTGTGGTTCAGACAGCAAAAGGGATTTAGACCCTGACAGAGTGAAGTGCCCACGTTGGTACAAGCACCTGAGCAGAATGGCAGAAGGACTTGATTTAAAAAATTTGGGCGAGATTTTGAGTAATATACAAAGGGACTTGGAGGCAGTCAGAGAGGAAAATAAAATACTAAGACAGGAGATAATAACCTTTAAAACGGGAACACCAGCTTTGGGATCTAGGCCAAGCACCGCATCCTTTGAAACCCAGAGTCCTAACATCAGCACTTCATCCTTTGCCCCCACACAAGTAATCCACTCATTATCCCCAGTAATTCCTCTTGCCCCTCCAGAGCGATTTAATGGAGACCCGCAGAAAGCGCAAATTTTTTTGACCCAATGCTCTCTGCATTTTATGTGCCGTCCAACGATCTTCCCCGATGCTCAATCCCGAGTGGCGTTTATCTTGTCCTACCTTAGTGGGGACGCCGCCTCATGGTCCATGCCACTAGTAACCAAGGATGACCCAATTTTGTACAGTTTAGATGACTTCAAGAAGGAATTTCTCCGAATTTTTGATAGAAGAACAGCATCTCAAGCTTCAGACAACGAACTGTTGGAATTAAAGCAAGGAAACCGAGAACTCGTGTCTTACCTAGCCCAATTTAATAAACTAGTGGTCGAGACCAACTGGCCCGAGGATAAAAGAGCAGCAGTATTCCTATAGAGGATTGCGAGAGGAATTGAAGGACGCTCTATCTCAAATCCCTAATCGACCCACCGACATCTCTGCCTTAGTGGATTTAACCTTAGAGATCGATTATCGGCAAAGTGAGCGGAAAGGAGAACGGCGGAAGGAGCTTAGACCAAGTGTTCCTCGTTTTGACCGTGTCAAAACAGAATCCACACGGACAGTAGAGAGTTCTTCGGGAATTGAACCCATGCAAATCGGTGTAGTCAGAGGTCCACTCTCTAAAGAAGAAAAAGAAAAGAGAAGGCTGAACAAACTGTGCCTATATTGTGGAAGAAGTGGACATTTTGTCAAGAATTGCTTAAAAGACCAAAGTTGCCTGCTAAGGAGAAGGAAAACTAGAGGCACCACAGGTAAGGGAGTTGGACCTGTGGATGCGAATGGAAAAACGACTCCAACAAATCACCAATTGGCAAACACACTACAAGTCTCCTCTCCCCATTTGGTTATGACTGTGACCTTAAGGTTTAGAGATGTGGTTTTGACAGGAATCATCGTCATGGTAGATTCTGGGGCAACAGGTAATTTCTCCGACCACAAATTCGCTAGCCTGATCGGTTTACAAGCTATCAAGAAGGAGAAAAGTGAGAAGGTCAGAGCGGTGGATGGTACGGATTTAACTTCAGGGCCCATAACCAGTCATACTGAATTGGTACACATGACTACTGTCGAAGGACACCAAGAGACCTTGCAATTTAATTTAATAGACGCCTCCAATTTCAACTGATTCTAGGTCTACCATGGCTAACGGAACACAACCCGTTAATTGATTGGGGAGCCCGAACTATTCAATTAAATTCAGACTACTGCACCAAAAATTGTTTCGACGACCAGACACATTCTTCTGTAATCTGCGCTGCACACCCAATTGTGTGAAGGTCTCGGTATGTGCGATCCAAACTACCATGATACCAGATGAATACCAAGACTTTGCAGACGTCTTTGATGAGAAAAGGCAGAGACGTTACCCCCACAGGCCCTATGACTGCAAAATTGATCTAGAACCAGGGGCTAATCTACCATGCAGCAGAGTTTACGCATTAACGGAGAAGGAAAACATCCATTTGAAGGAATACCTAGCTAAGAATCTGGAGAACGGATTTATCCGACCGTCGCAGTCCTCTGTCTCTTCCCCACTTTTTTCGTGCCGAAAAAAGGGGGAGATCTCAGGACTTGTATTGACTTTAGAGCGATTAACAGGATAACTGTGAAGAATCGTTATCCATTGCCTCTCATTTCAGTACTAATTGATCAAGTGAAGGAAGCAAAGATATACACTCGCCTAGACCTACGAGGAGCGTACCACTTGATTAGACTCCGGGAAGGCGACGAGTGGAAGACTGCGTTCAGGACCAAATTTGGCCTTTATGAGTATCTTGTGATGCCATATGGTCTCTGTAACGCACCAGCGGCCTTCCAGTACTTTATCAATGATGTTTTAAGTGAATTCATTGACCGATGCGCTATAGTATACATAGATGACATCCTGATTTATTCCAACACGGTTGAAGAACATCACAACCAGGTCAGAGCAGTTTTACAACGTCTACGAGAGAACTCTCTATACGTTAAATTGGAGAAATGCCTCTTCAACACAGATACAGTAGAATTCCTAGGTTTTGTGTTATCACCTGCAGGAGTTCGAATGGATGAGCAAAAAGTGAAGGCGATAACAGACTGGAAATCTCCTACCAGTATCAAAGAGGTTCAAAGCTTTATCGGATTCTCTAATTTTTACAGACGATTCATTAATGGATTCTCCAATAAGATACTTCCGCTGACTCGTCTTCTGAAGAAAGGAGTTCCGCTCCAATGGTCAGAAGAAGCAGAAGAAGCTTTTCAGTTGATGAAGGACAGTTTCACCACAGCACCGGTGCTGCTTCATGCAGATCCCTCTGAGCCTTTTATTTGGAGACAGACGCATCGGACCTAGCCATCGGGGAATACTTTTCAGAGGCACAAGGACACGGGACAGTTACACCCGGTGGCATATCGGTCCCGCAGAACTCAACTCCTGCGGAATGCAACTATACGATTACAGAAAAAGAACTCTTGGCAATCAAAGATGCCTTCAAAGATTGGAGGCATTACTTAATGGGGGCAAAACACACTGTAACGGTGTTTACGGACCACCGCAACCTAAAATTTTTGCGATCTGCTCGAACTCTCACACCACGTCAGCTGCGTTGGTCTCTTTACTTCGCGGACTTTGATTTTGTTATCACTTTTCGTCCCGGATCCAAGAATGGAAAGGCTGATGTCCTCTCTAGACTCGACACAGAAAATCAAACTTCAGTCATTGAAAACCAGCAAATCATACCTGATGGAAAATTCATTGGAACTATCTCCTTAGAACCTCTTGAACATCACGTTCGAAATTTGATGACCGACCTTGAAATGGAGAACTGGGCCACAGAAGATCCACAACGTTTCATTCGCAATGGCCTCCCTATTTAGGTACCACCCTGTATTTACCCACCAAGGAGCTTCAGCTGAAGGCAATGCAGGAATGTCACGACAACCCTCTGGCTGGCCACAAAGGTGTTGTGAAAACCGAAGAATTACTCAAACGTCGCTTCTGGTGGCCATACATGTGCCGAGACGTCCGTCAATATGTGTTAGGCTGTGAAATTTGTGCACGGGGAAAATCGGACAGACAAGCTCCTAAAGGTCTCCTACAACCCATGCCAACCCCCCATATCCTTGGCACACAGTCTCCTTAGATTTGATTGTTGATCTACCTTCTTCCCATGGGTATGATACCATTCTTGTAGTTGTCGACACTTTTAGTAAGATGGCACATTATATACCCTTCAAAGGTACACCCACTGCTAAACAATTGTCCCAACTTTTCAATCAACATGTTATTCGCCTTCATGGGATTCCTAGGGTCCTCGTTTCAGACAGGGGCTCTCAGTTCCTATCACGATTTTGGAAGGCTTACATCAAAGGCCTTAATATTGACCATCGTTATTCCACCAGTTTTCACCCAGAAACTGATGGTCAGACTGAACGCATTAACCAAGACCTAGAACAACACCTCAGACTTTATTTGTTAGATGAGGAGGGTGACTGGCCTGACCACTTATGGACTGCGGAGTATGCTCACAATAATGCTCTAAATGTATCCACTGGCCACTCCCTTTCTTTATAAACTCAGGCAGACATCCCAATTCTCATGCTAATTTTGATGATATTAATGTTCCTGCTGTTCAAGATATTGCCCGACAGTTAACTAAAATTCATCACTCAGTAACCCAGAATTTGTCGATCGCGAAGGATCGTTACAAACACTTCGCTGACCGAAAACGTAAAAAAGAACCTGAGCTTTATGTAGGAGACTTAGTCTGGTTGAGTACAAAAAATCTCAGACTCAAAGGTCCCCGTAAATTTCAGCCTCGTTTTATGGGTCCTTATCCAATTGAGAAGGTCATAAATCCAGTCACTTATCAACTATCTCTTCCTGGTTCTACCAAAATTCATCCAGTATTTCATGTTTCTCTCCTTAAACCAATTCAACCGGGGTTGCGTAGGGTTTCCCCTCCTGAT
This sequence comes from Calotriton arnoldi, assembly GCA_963921515.1. Taxonomy (NCBI): domain Eukaryota; kingdom Metazoa; phylum Chordata; class Amphibia; order Caudata; family Salamandridae; genus Calotriton; species Calotriton arnoldi. The sequence goes on along the minus strand of CAWUFW010005184.1, from coordinate 1,054,787 downwards.
CCTCTGATGGTTAATGGTGAGGCGGAGTACGAAGTTAAACGAATTTTGGATTCAAAACTCATCCGCAATGAAATTTTCTACCTCATTGATTGGCAAGGTTATGGACCTGATGAACGTTCCTGGGAAAAGAGTACTAATGTCCATGCCCCCCGTTTAATTAGAGCCTTTCATGCCAAATTCCCTGCCAAACCACGACCGGAGGAAACCCCGTTGGGAGGGGGTACTGTCAGGACTCACGGGAGGTTTCCTCCTTCTAACTGTATGCTGGCTACCATTTTCCCCCTACAAACTTACCAAAAGTCAGATAATCCCTCAAGCTGGAGTGCTTGTTGGCACCGATGGAACTCCAAGATGGCTGCCAACATGCACATACTGCGACAGCACACCACTGTTAGCAGTCTAGTCTTTTAGGCTTCATGACATCAGGTGAAGTGTGCTTCAACATTCCACTGTGCACTTCACTGAAGAAATAATTTGAAGAGCACCTGTTTTCCCAGCGTCGTGGAAGTCAGTTAGGGTAGTTGCGATAAAATCGGGTTAGCTTCGTCGGAACTACATTCCCTCACTAATCAGGTTAGTGTTAAACTTGTAGCTAATATAAAACATTCTGTGAGAAAAGGTTATTGTGTCAGAGGTAAATTTCTATTTAAAGAGAAAAAAGGAAACAAGTCAGAATATATTTTCCTTCGTTTGAAAACTGGAAATACTTTTTCAGTAATTGCTTTCCTTAGCTGAGAAGATTAAATAAAAAGCTTTTGAATCAGCTGTCTTTTTCAGCTGTTCCAGAATCTGTCAGACGCAGGCGTGACCTTTCAACACGCAGTGTCTTCTTAGACTGAAACTTGTTCACTCTTCTGAGAATTAATTAAAAGGTGAAGTCAGGGTCAAAGGCCCGGCATGTTTCTTTCTCATGCCATGTGTTAAAGAACTCCAGTAATGTTCTCCTCACGTATGGCAGTGCTTCCAGCAAACATTAAAACCAAAGGCCTGAATAAAAGGAACGCTTCCTTTTAACATTTAACCTAAGTTCTGAAGCATTGTTTAAAAAACTAATTAAAGACAGAAAACCAGTCATCCTACTACAGAAACCCCAGTTCAAGGCCCACTCCAGTCTCTTAACAGTGAGTTAATAGAAAGAAAGAGAAACCCAAATAATACATAAATTAGGAATACAGAAATAAATACTTACCTTATCTTTCTTACATTAAGGAATAGCAGGATCAAGTGCAGATTGTACCTGAGAACGAAAAGGAAAGAGATCTGAGTGAAGACTTCTCATACAACCTAGCAAACAATACATGAGAAGTAGAAGAGAAGTAAGCTTCAGTAAACATTCTGGTAAGATAAGTTATTTATACACCATAGAAAAAACAGTAAGTTAAAAGGCACAATAAATAAAGGTTTTTACATGTTAATGTTGCAGTCCAGTAAGAAGAAGAAGACGTAGCTGAACAGGCAGAATATTGGAGCAGTCTCTTCTCTGTCCCCAACCCCTTTTCCCCCTTAGAACTTACCTGCAATGGAATACTAAAAGACCTAGCAGGGTTGGTTCTGAGAAGGGTATTGGGACCTAGCGTCATTCTGCTCCTGTGTGGTTCAGACAGCAAAAGGGATTTAGACCCTGACACTATGCCGTCTAACAAAGAGACAACACGGGCAGCGAATACACCTGGACTATTCCTGTAGCCCATAGGTAAATGCCTGAATTTGAATAATTTACCACCGGAGGTAAAAGCGCTCCATTGGCTACTCTCCGGGGCTAAGTTGTGCGTGTAGAATCCATTGGATAGGTCAAGTGTAGTTTTATATTTTTTATGAACAAGACTGTCTACTAGCGCAGAACTATGTGTGTTTTGCACCGCAAAGGTCCGACAATGAGAGTTCAAATGCCGGTAATCCAAAACTAAGCGGTACGATCCATCGGGTTTAGAAACCGCGAAAAGGGGATTATTCATCGGTGACACGCAGGTTTCAATCACTGCCTGATATTCCAACTGGGTCAGAATTTCGGAAACGGGACCTTTAGCTTCCCGTTTGATGGGATATTGGGGTTGTGGCTGTGGTAGGGACCGCAGAGGTATTTCATGGGGTGGTGATTCTTCATCCCAGCCCACATGGTTGCGGTATAACGCTGGAGCCAGGGACACAGCCCATTCAGCTGCAAGAGCCTCTGCTTTGTCTTTTGGGACGTGTCGAGAAAAGCTCGGAAGGATTACCTCCTCCCCTTTACGCGCAGCAAGTACGAATGGGGGCGGCCAATCCGCCTCCGCCAACAAAATGTCGTACGAAGAGGTCAGATTTTCCCAAAAAATCCCTTTTATAACACGCTGTATGTCACCTTCGATTTGAATTACAATATTATATAGTCTGTCAGGGGAGCCACTCTGGTGTCAGCTGTCTCGACAGTAATGAATGTTTCAGTTGCTGTCGCCTCCACATGAGGACGTAGCGCCTCCCGCACTATGGTAACTTCCGCGGCGCTGTCTAGGAGGGTCACTGCCCACGTCCAATTCAGGAGTCTCGTTCTCACCGTCTGTGGCATATCTCGCTGTTACAGCGGCAACCTTCTTCTTCTTCTGAAACTGTGGGCGAGAACGGTGAAATTCTTCTGCTGTCCCTCTGACCTGTTGTCGAGGTTGGTCTCGTCCCTGTGGAGTCTCTCGACCCCTTCCTCTATCCTGGCGATCTCCTCCACCAGCCTGCGAAGATGTTGGTGCCTGTTAAGAACGAGGAGAACGCGAATCAGGGACTTGAAATCTCTCTGGAGATTTAATTCTCGCCCTATCGCGCAAATCATATGTGCGTTCAGAAGAGACAGAAACAGGGGATGCGCCTCGCGACCCCGGCTTCTTCTGTTGCTTACCCTGTTTTTTCAACCTCCAGCTCTTTTTAGTGAAAACTGGCTTCTCATCTTTCTCAGATTGAGTTTTAGGTTGTTGTTGCGATTGTGTTTGCGATTTAGCAAAAGGCTTAACTCCCAGGCTATTGCAACCAATGGTTTTGTAAGCCTGAGCAATAATTTTCGGTAATTCGCGCGGCTTGTCCGGATCTGGGACCAAAGCCAAAGCATTAGCTACTTGAAAGTTAACTGCATCGCCCTTGACATTCACAAGGATCAAATCAGCCACTACGTCGAACACTCCCACCAGTCTCATCCCTAATTCCACAGCCGCTTCAGGGCCATGTTCATCCTGCACACGTTTAATTACAGAGGGGAGAACCGTCATGGAAGGAGTGCCGAAACACTTCGCATATACTGCTGCGAATACCCTACCCCAGTTGTTGCAGTCTGCCAACTCGGGGATTAAGTCTTTTGGTAAACTAATCGTCAAAATTCTGTGTTTTTCCACGGGAGAGGTATTTGGAAAAACTGCCTCCAGCTGGTCAAATTTTCTGCAAGCCAATAAGGAAAATCATCCTTATTTTGTGGGTGTTTGCCCATCACCGAATTCACCATGATAGGATTATGGTTACACCGCCTGCACCAGCTGGATGGGCCGCAACTCCAGGCGGGGCTCCCTGGATGTTGCCTGTAACATATTGCACTAAAGCTCGATGTACTCGTATCAAAGACGAATGCATATTACGCAGTTCAGCTACTGCCACCGTCATATAACGCGGATGTGGTGTATACCCGGCCAAGACAGGCCAAGTGACCCCATCAATTGATAAGGGGCCTAAACGAACCGCGGTAACCGGTTGGGGGAGGGCGCCATCAAACCAAACACGGTTTTGCCAAGCCGTGAGCGGTACTTCAAGATTCCTATACGGTCTATAGTGATTAGGAACAACGGTGGCTTCATATTCATGGAACATATTATCAGTCCCATCCACCGCCGGAAAGGTGACCCAAGAGTAAAACACCTCAAAGTGGTAAGCTGGATCTGCTTGTACCACAAAGATCAGTTCGACACCCGTGTCAGGCACACAAACCACACGACACCATACTGACTATTTGTGAAGATAGTCACTTGGACTCGATCAGAAATGAGACATGCGCAAATCAAGGCAATGATTTCAGCCACTTGTGCGGAGTATACTCCTTGTAAACAAGCAGCTTCCACAACTCCAGAAATGGTACAAACAGCAAAAGCTGATCTCAGGCAACCCTCATTGTCTCTTAAGCATGAACCATCAACAAAAAGGATCAAATCAGATTCAGTTAAAGGTTGATCGACAATGTCGCGTCTAGGTTTGGTAGAAAGCTCAGTCACATCCAGGCAGTCGTGCTCCTCACAATCTTCTCCTTCAATTGGTGGAAATGGCATCAGTGTAGCAGGATTTAACATAGAACACCTTTTCAGAGAGACATTTTCTGATGCCAATATAACCTGCTCATACTTAGTAAGCCTATTATTTGTCAGATGCTGTGTTTTGGTTCTCGTCATTAGGAGTTCCACTGAGTGCGGCACATAGACAGTGAGAGGGTGACCCATCACAATACTTTCGCACCTTTCAATGCTGACACCCGGTGCAGCAACGGATCTGAGACATCCGGGCAACGCAGAAGCTACCGGGTCTAGGGTAGCCGAAACGTATGCCACTGGTCTACGGGCACCCCCATGTGTCTGAACGAGTACCACTAATGCGCACCCCTCCCTCTCATGACAAAGAGCGAAAACGCTTTGTTATAATCGGGCATTCCTAGGGCTGGGGCGCGACATAGGCTCTCTCTCAGCTCCCGGAAGGCAACCGAACAGTCATCATCCCATGGTACTCGATCACTTATATCCTTTCGTGTCAACCTTAACAAAGGTTTGGCTTTAAGGGAAAAATTTGGAATCCACTGCCGATAGTAGCCGACCATTCCCAAAAACATTCGGACTTCCTTTTGCATTTTAGGAGTACCCATCTGCAAGATCGCCTCTATACGATCTGGTGACACCTTTCTCTTTCCCTTTTCAATTCGATGACCCAGGTACTGAAAATCAGGCAGACAATACTGAAGTTTGTTTGGGGACACCTTGTATCCATTCTCTACCAGGTGATTCAATAAAGTTCCAGTATCTATCCTACACGCATCTTCCGTCTCTGAAGCGATCAGAAGATCGTCTATGTACTGGACAAGAACCAAATTCTGGGGCACTACTAGGCTCTCCAGATTCTTTTTCAATATTTTATTGAAAATGGATGGGCTTTCAGTATACCCTTGTGGGATACGACACCATGTTAACACACGGTTTTCCAGTCGGAAAGCAAATAAAAATTGGCTTTCCTCATCGAGTGGTATCGAAGAGAATGCTTGACACAGATCAATGACCGTGAACCACATCTGCTTCGCATGGTATTTGAAACAAAATTACTGCTGGATTCGGAACCACAGGACAACATGGAATTACGATCTCATTAACTCTTCTTAGGTCCTGAACTATTCTACATTTGCCACTAGGCTTCTGCAACCCCATAATAGGTGAATTAGAGGGACTTCCTCTTATCTCCTTCAGATTGCCTTGTGCAATCATAGACTCAATTACAGGTCTTATCCCCGCCACAGTCTCCGGAGTCAACTTGTACTGCGGCGTCCTGAGGAATTCGGCATTTGGCTTGACCTGTATCTTTACTGGTTCCACTCCTCGAATCAGACCAATTTCTTCGCCAGTAAAGTCCCATTCCACAGGAGAGACTGAGTCTCTTAGGTCAAATGGCAATTTTTTTGTGGTCAGAACAACGAACACTTCCGCACACAAATTTTGACTTACAAACTTAAAGGCAGCATCATCGTCACATGTCTGCAGCGCTACTCCCTTTGGAGTACAATAGATGGTACAATTTAACTTGCACAGAAGATCACGTCCTAATAGGCAAACCGTACTCGAGTCACACACCACAAATTGGTGTTGATCCCGAAATATTCCTATTTTCACTGGTAACTCGTCTGTTAATGGGTTAGTCATTTTCTGATTGGTAACTCCTGCCACCTGAATCGTTTGTCCAGAAAGGGACAAATTAGGAACCACTGCTGACCTTGCAGTAGAACGGGCAGCGCTAGTGTCAATCAAGAATGTGATAGGATGACTGTTAACATCTGCCTCCACGAATAGTCCTCTCTGGTCTACGTCCAAGGCTGCCCCGAGGGTACAGTCTTGCTCCCCCTTCGGGCACCATCTTTGCAATGGGTCCGAATCAGAACTGTCTAACACCTCGATGAAAGGCATCTGTTGGTACACATGATTGCCCTGAGAAATCCTTGAGGGTTGAGGCACCTGTACTAGCTGATCTGGACTTCCCCCGTACATGGACCTAAGTCTGGTCACTGTGTTCACCCCATCAGATACTCTCACATTTTCCTCATATTGCATCTGATTTGCTGGGTTTGAGCGACAGTCGCGCTTCCAATGCCCGATCTTGTGACAATAATGACAAGCTGTGTTCCTCCTCGGGTTAACCCACTCAGCTCCGGTCCCAGTATTCATTCCTCTCCCTCTCCCTTGTCCTGGAGGAGCTGCCATATTCTGACTCGCGCCTCGTCCACTCCCTGGTCTCCTACCTATGGTACCTCCATTACCCTGTAATAGATCAGGTCTCTCTGCATTCCTCAACTGCACCATCATCAGCTTATCCTTCATTTTCCTATGGGTGGATTCTACTTGGTCGCTACAATACTTAGCATAATGCAGAATCTCGTCCACCGACTTATTCTGCCAACAGATCAAATGTTGTTGGATCATTAAACTAATTTCAGGCCTCAGTCCCAACACAAATTTCGAAACAAACTGTCCCATGTCTTTCTGTTCCAGGGCATCCAGCCCACTATGCTGTTTAAAGGCCAATAGGAGTTTCTCGTAATAATCATGTACTGACTCCTTGGGCTCTTGAGTGGTACGATCAATCTTGAGCCAATCAATACTTCGGGGGGCAACTTTAGACTGGAGCCATGTAATCGCCTGCTCATATTTTTCATCACTTCAGGCGAAGGACCATTTGTTACGAGATCTCTTTCTGGTTCTACGGTGGGCCATTCAATTGCAATTTTACACGCCGCCCACAGATCACTTAAAACCACAATGTCAAACAAAGTATTCAGATCTATCCATAGTACCTTTGAGATTTTCACAAACCGATCAACTTGCTTATACCATTCTGCAGGTTTTTCCATCAGCCGAGGAAAATCGTTTGTGAATGCTGCCAAATCACTCCTGCTCCAAGGCACATGCACATACCCTCCGTTCTGTACCTCTCGCAATGGGTAATTTCCTACATTCTCCATTCCCCCTCCGGGAGGCGGGGTGTCTCCTATCCCTTTCTTAGCATCTTTCTTCCTGGACCCCCTCGCATCCCATATACCCAACTCTTTCCACGGTCGCATTCCTATGATTAATTCTCGAATATGAGCTTTCAAACCCACTGTCCTCCTTTCTTCCAATTCCTGATCAGTGTAATTCAACCTGTGAGTCACCTGCAACATCTTTGTTTTCGTCAAATCCACATCGTATTTCCGTGCCAACTGAACTATCTTCTCGTAAGCTCTCTTTGCCTTCCTAGTAACATCTTTAGCCACAAACAACAACTCGTCTGGTTCATATAGTTCTATCCTCTCTATCGGCAAGTTCCCTTCAATCACCTCATCGACTTCTGCCTTCAACTTCAGTACGCCACCCTGAGCATTCCTTGATTCATTACATCACACTGTCTTTCCCTATCCCAACTCTAACTTCTCCTTCGATCCTCCGTCCCTTCAGTTTGAGCAATAGGGCGGGCTTCCCTCTCACAACTCTGACTCTTCCATCGACTTTCCGATCCTGCATTCGGGAACTCGAGTGGTGTTCTAGGTACTTCTTGCCTCATTCCTACCTCTGTTGACCTTCTCATAGAATCCCTCACTGGTGGGACCCACATCCTTATTTCGAACCTAGAGTTCACTAGTACACCTGTCCGTCTTGGTTCTGACCCACTGCACACCCTTGAAGGATCTGCCATTGCTGGCAATGGAGTGCTAGCTTCCACAGGCGCCAAAGATATGCCCGTGCCTCCCATCGTAATGGTTCCTCCAGAGATAGTTTCTTCTCCCATTCCTGTCTGCTGTTGGCTCCTACCTTCTCCCATGCTCGGATTATATATCGAGACCACATGTCCGATAGTAACCGGCACTGTAAGGGCATCAGGTAGCTGTATATCACAACCAGCCCCTCTCATCTCTGAGCTGACCTTCCTGCCTCTTCCGTTTCCACCAAAATCTTTCCCACTACTCTTGCATTAGGGCCTATCGGAGTCAATACCACTCCTTCCATGCTTCTTTCTGTCAGTTCATGTCTCCCCTCCTCAGACCTAGAGATAGAAGGTGGGGGACGCTCCACTAATAGTCTGTCTAACAGACTATCCTCTGTGTCACTGTCATCCTCTGTATTTCCTGTCCGTGCACCAGCTCCTTGAACCAACAATGGATATAATCTTTCTCCCTCAATGGTATTGACCCTCCATCTCTTCAGCTCAGCATCCCACCTGGCATCCTGATATGACTTCATCGCTCTTTTAATTTTTCCCTGTGAAGTTTCCCTTTTCCTGGGTGTGCTGCCCGCATCCATGCATCTAATGCCTCAAATTGTGTGAGTCTAGGTGGGGGTTTTAACGAAGACATCACTCCCCTCAATTAAAACAACACATCCATTCGGAATGATCCATAGCGTGAAAAAGCCAATTCTCCCTCCTTTTCTGTAATCGTATGCCAATTCTGGAGCCACACTATTGTATGAAGTCCTACATTTGTTGCCATATAATGTGCCGGGGTATCCTCTGGCGGGGCTTCTTCCCCTACCCGAGTCACCACACCTGAATCTCCTCAACACAAATCTCGCAATACTTTGAAACACCTCATGTTCAAATTTGATTGTTACACCACAATTCCTTTTTCAATGTTGCCGAGAACCCTCCAATTGCCGCAGGGCGTTACACCGACCGGCCTATCACAGCGCTGCGCACTCTGACCACCTTTCCCTCTTTGCAGCAGCTCACCCTCCTTCACAATTTCATCATGCGCATTCGCTCTCACATTCGCACAACCAAATAACTGTTCATCCAAAAGCTACTAAACCAAGTAACTACCCTTCAGGCAGCCACAGTAACTTAGGGGCCTATTAGGATGGCGGGTGGATCGCCCCCACCGGCGGTAGCCACCACCGGCCCGGCGGGGGCGATCCGCCCGCCATCCATGCCTCAGTGACCCCCCGCCATATTAGGATGGCTGGTGGGTCCGCGGCGGACTGGAAGACCGTCTGCCGCTTTTCCGCCGGTCGACTCGTCGACCGGGCGGAAAACGTGCAAAATATGGTGGTGGTGTCTGCAAGACACCGCCATCCATATTGTGATGCAGGCGGAGATGTGCCTTTCCATGGCGGCGTTGCCGCCATGGAAAGGCATACGGACTTTGGTAATGGGGGCCCGTTGTGGGCCCCCGGGGGGGTGGGGGGTGCACTTGGGGGGTACCTATGGTACCCCCCTACATTGGCATGCACAGGGTGGCAGGCACCGCACGGTGCCTGTCGCGTTGTGCATGCCAATGCGCAACATGCTTTATTTACATTGCGGCGGGTGCTGCTCACAGCACCGCCCGCCGCAATGTAAAGGATGCGGGATGCCAGCGCCACCGTGGCGGTGGCATCCTAATTGACATGGCGGGACCGCCGCACCTCTTGCGGGCGGTCCCGTTTGCCGTTGCGGTGGCGAGCGGAGTTTGTCCGCCCGCCATCGTAATGATGCCCTTAGTTACTTAAGACCAAGTAATTGTCTGTTACCTAAAAGATCGATAGTGTACTCTCTCTCAAGAACATTCATACCCCATGACCCATGACCTGCGTCGGTCACTCGAATCGCTGTAGTCCACCCCTGTTACCTGAGGTTTTCCACACGCGACTCTATTAAATCCACTCATGCAAAGTTGCCTATCCCAAGTGGGCCGTCGATAGCGCTCCACGACGCCCACATCAATGATCAGACAATTACAACACAATGCTATCCCGGGATCTTGGACTTCTCTTGAGTCCGGTTTCCAAAAACCTCCTGGTCTGCATGTGTGCGGACCAGTAACCCAATAAACTCACGTTCACTCAACTATCATACCAACTCCGCAAGACATCACACAAACAATTCACCGCAATCTAACACGCACAACTCTATTCATACTCACGCTACCGCCATTTACGCCGCACCATCAATTTCCGCGGACCTCCATCAACGCCCGCCGTCGTCTGCTCTCGATCATGGGGCTCTATTCTGGGCTCTATGGGTCTAATTCTGTTCTAGATTCTTTTCTCTAGATTCTCCCCTCACTTCTAGAGGCAACCATCCGTTTCTGCTACCAATTGATGGGGCCAGATTCCACCTGCTAAATTTACTTAGGAACCCCTGGCCAATGGTCATTATTACCTGCTAAAGAAGTGTAGAGGGGGAAAAATACAGGTTACCAATATAAATGTTACTTTCCCATATAACTAAGAACTACAGACTCTTAATTCAATTTATTACAGTGCCAAAAATAACAGGATATAGACACATCTCAATATCAGAGTATAAAGATACATGATTACTAATACAGAGCCCAATCTACGAATATAGTTCATTCGGCATAATAGGCACAAAACAATGAACTCCAAAATCAAAACACAACTAAGTATAGACGCTGTGTCCAAATCTCTTTTCATTTGTATTTCAGAAAGGTTAAAAGAATAATCTGTCCCTACTCTATTTCTAGAGTGACATCCCTACCTATCTTCCCAATTGAATTTCTCCCAAAAAGGTGTCAGCACATGTTGACTTCCTAAGAAGTACACTCACGTTAGATGGGTCAAGTAGCGTAAAGCTACGGAGCTCGCTCTAAGATGCTCCCTTTCCTCAGTCAAAAGCAGAAGTCCTACCAAACTGTCCCTGTACCTAATACAAAAAGACTAAAGTTACACCCTTAACAGATCACGTGTTATGCTATTCCGTGACCACCTCCTTGAGTAACTTTCCACAAATTCCAATTAATCAGGCTTCTTCTAATGACCTTGGTTCCCAAGTTTCACCAGGCACGGAAGGTGTCCTCCCTTCTCTCTGTTCAGACTCTTCAAAGACATTCCTCTCCTCCCCAGGTGTCTTCTTAAATCTAAAATAACGAGGTCAAATTCCGGCACATGTAGTAGGGGTGAAAAGAAAACCTTCTACACACATAAATTCTCTTTACCTTATAATTGAGGAGCAAACAAGGAGAAACAAAACTTAAGTGAAACGAAAGTTAGGCCTACAAGTTTGGCTAACCTAAGAACATTTTTTAATGCACAACCGTTACACAAATCGCTATATGAATCATTTATAGAAATGGTTACATTTGTTTTACATAATGTTCGTAATACGCATGCATGATTATATGATTTCACTAAACATGTATGAAATCCTGATTTAATTCTACATCTATATTGTAACAATTTCACGTCAAATGTCTTGATACATTGATACAAATTCGTTCTTGTAACACACAACATGAGATATATGTGGGTGCAGGTCACTCACGAGTATAGCGCACCCCTACAAAAATTAAGAGCGTTGAACGCTCTATCAATGGGATGGTGTTATTCTTGCCCTCAGTGAAGGTAAACAACCTATATATCCACCACTGTTCTTTCTCAAATAATATTTGTTCCAGTATGTTAACAGTATCATTGAGTTGTTCAAAGATGACCCACTTGACGTCATTGACTGTATGGCTCAAGGTTATGTAGTGAGTTGACATTTTTGTAGTGTCACATTTACATCATAAGTTACTATGACGCTCACAGATATGGGTTTTGATCTTTCTACGTGTCATCCCCATGTAGAAAGATCAAAACCCGTATGAATGCCATGATTGAGTGCGGGAAATTCACAAGTATAATAACAGACATAAATGCTGTATCGAAGTTATCATGATTCTTTCAATTGTGATAAAACAGGGATCTAAGGTTGGTCCTGAAGGAAGCCCCATGGACTGTTGGGCAGATTATTTAGCTGTAACATGAAGACCTGTAGATGCTGGAGTAACTAACCCTCTACAAGAGCATTGAACTGTTCTTAATCTTGCCACCGGACCCCTCAATAAACTGACAGGTGACAACTGGGGCATCCCCAAGGCAATTCTATTCCTAGATCCCCCATCTCTAAAACATAAGTGGTCCCTTGATGGTCAAGGTAGAGGCTGCCCAGATACAAATGTTATTTGGGCGAGGACTTGATGATGAAGCAGACCAATAAGAATCTTAGTGGGTGAGAGTCCTTAAAAAACAACAATAAATGCCCTTCCTGGGTTAAGAGTCTGAGACATTAATATTCATGAGAGTTGGTTTTCTCTACCCTTTGATAATTTTGTGATACTAGATCAGCCATTCCTGGGCTCTCTGATGTCCTCATCTTCTTCCAGCAAGTGCATGTCACCCTCCTGTTCCTTCTGTTCTGATGTTTCCACTGTAGAGAAAACATTGTATTTGTTTTAAATATTTATGTTAAAGGATCATATTAACAGTACCTATTGAGGGTTATAGACCCAACACATGTTTATTACATTTTTTATAAAAAAACGAATTAAATGAACAACATTTCCGATCATGCATTTCACGAGAACTACATAAACATGAAACAAAATGATTTTTATAATATATTTTGGTGAGTCTAGGATGATATGAAATTAAACAGAGTAATTATATCCCCTTTATATTAAATTGCTGACGCCAAATAATATACAGATATTTTTGAAAAATCTCTTTCCTGTGTCTTTAGATGGTTGGACAGATGTATCAATGTTACTATCTCATGCCAGTGATCTGGGCATCAGGGTGGATTCAATAACACTTTCTATTGGTGTAGCACGAGGTTCTGTAGAACGGCCTCCACCAGTTCCTGGAGCTCTTCTGTTCTTCTACAGATTTTCCTTCCATTCTGGCCCTGAGGTTTTTTTTTGTTTTCCCATATTTTCTTTTCAGTTGATTCATTGTGTAAAACACACTCTTCGAAGAATTTCTAACACTGCATGTGAGAACTTCCGTTTCCTTTTCCTTCCAATATTCTAATTCTGTGAGTTTTCGCTGACCAAGTCTGAAAGCACTCCAAACTGTTCCAGCACCCCTTCTTACTCTGCTCACCAGGTATGCAATGCGCTCTAGACAAAAGATTTCCTGGTTGTGATGTTATCAGTGGCTTTCTATGCAACATTCACAATTTGATAATCGTGTTGCTTTTTTATTAGTGATGCGATATTTTAGGATTTCTTGAAATATAAAATCATGAATTCAAGGAATTGCAAAATATGAAATAGCAATTTGCAACTTGAAATTTCTTAAACTTTGCAAATTGAGAATCACTGATTAGTACATTCGGCCTTTAATTCTTTCTTTGGGTGGTCAAACACCCTCCTCCACTTTTCTATGATCTAATATATGTTGGGAAAGAGGTGAATGAACCTCATAAAATAGTAATTGCCCTGCAGATGTCCTGTCTCCAATGATCTAGCCCTCAGTTACTGATCCTGCAATATCACCAAGACTATGTAGCCTATGGTCCCCTTTGATGCAATTGACCTCGGTGACTTTAAGTGATAGCACCAGAGGAACCCTGTTTAATGATTTTAGGCATTAGTTGAAAGGTCCCTGCAATCCATTTTTGCAATTAAGGTCTCTCGCTGCCTTCATCTCCAATATACCAAGTGTTCGTACATTCTTGCCTCAATGGACATTTACGTCTGTTCCATTCAACTTTCGAACTGGCATTGGTGTTGTAGTATCAGAACTGTATTTTTCCGCAAGGCTGCAATCTCTGTTTTGAACTTCTATGTTCCCCCAACAGAGAAGTATGCCTTGTTCTCTAGTTTTACCACTTTATTCTCTAGTTCTGTCACAGTTTCCTGTAGTTTATCAAACGTCATAGGTAGCATTGAAGTATAATGATCTATCTACTGTAACATCTCTATCACATTTGATTTTGAGAGGAATGATCCAGGAAGGTCTAAGTGGGGGACAATTCATTTGATGTTTCCCAGCTGGACATTTTGTGGCACAAAGAAGTTGGTGTTTCCTTTGGCCTTCAGAGCTTTTCTATTTGGGTTGCCTATCCTGTGTTAGACATCAGTAATGTGCAATTTGAGGGTTTAGAGCTGCCTTCCCTTTATTTCATATGCCTTTACAAGTTGGCTATCATATTTCATCTCAATGGTTCAAATTCTCATTCTGCTTGGCATGCCATGCAAGGAGATACCCCCTCCTCGCCTCAGATATCTACCCTCCTCCCTTTTATACGATTAATTCCCGGGTCACCTACTAGCCCTACTCTCTGCGGAGGCATTCTGGTGTCTTGCAGACTCTAGAAGCTGGCTGAAGGCTGTCTCTCCTGCACCAAGCAGGCCATGTCTCTTCTTCAGAGACCTTCTACAGGTACTGTGGGGCCAATATCCATCCCCAACCTGCTGTTTATCTCCATTGCTAGTCTTATTGTAAACTGTTTCAACTTTGTCCTAGCTGATCACTCTAGTTACCTTTATGTGTGTGTTCATCCTACAGAGTCACTTACTCTGTCGAAGTACTGTGGGCGAGTTATTTCCCCGTTACCATCTTGGTCATGTCCCCCAAGGGTTACTTTTACCCCTCACTCTACCGACGTATTATTTAAGGGGCTAATTAATGGGTTCTATATAATTTGTGTGAAAAAGAAATCCTTGTGAAATGAAAGAAACTACTTCCATAGTCCATCGTGACTTTATTAACATTTCTGACATTTTATTTGTTTTAATAAAATAACCCTTTTCTGCGCACAACAAAATAGAGCATTGTTATTGCTTTTTAATACACAAAAGAATGTGCAGTTTCGTATATATTTATCTGTCTTTCCTCGACCATTTTCATATTTAGTACAACACATGAATTTTAAGTAGGAAAACAGTGGTTTGCAGATGCAACAATTTACCTTAAAGTGAAATGGTGAGAAGATTAGGGTTTTCAATTTCTCCAGTATATGGTTAATAGTCAGAAGAAATCACATCCAATTCTTTAGCTGAAGCAATCAAAATTATTTTCAAGCTCAGCTCCCAGGCACTGAATAAACCCGCGTGCCAGGACGCGTATCATCAACAGTTTTTGATTAAAACAATACAGACCCGCTGGAGGAGAGAAACTGGTATGCCTCCTTTGGCTTGTTCACAAACGTCTTGCCAGTTTGATTTCTTGGCTAGGGGCAACGTCTCACTCTAAAGGGCTGACGCCAGAAAGCAGTTAGCTTTGCCAGATGCACACGATAATCTTCGCAGTTTGGTTTCTCTGCACAGAACCACGGTACCGGATCCAATCCAACAGTGGAACATATGATGCAAGAACAACATGGCGTGGGCGATGCACTGTGTCACGTTTCTTTCACTGGTTGACTCATACTGCATTATGTGAGAATGTAGACTAACATTTGTAATTTTCGAACTTCTTTGAATCTCAAGAGACATTTTCCTTTTCTTTTTTTTTAAATGACACCGACTTTCCCGGAAGTTCCAGGGTACAGGGAAGTGACATTACACACTCTTAGACCATGGATGACATCACAGGACTGCCATTTTACCCATTGCTTAGACCCTCAACAGCTTCCTATTTAGTGTTCTGATGAGCTGGAAAACCATTCTGTACTCTTATGGTCCCTGATAATCTTTTAGATTAAAGTGGTGGAATACATATTCCTTAGATGAGTGAAAGACAGGAATGTGTCAAGGGCAGTAGAAGGTTTCCAAAATACAAAGTATTAAAAAGTTTTAAAAAATGTACAAACTGAAATCTAGAATACTTTGCGATAATGCACAATTAAAATATAACATAAGCATATTTTTTGATGGTTTGCTTAATGTGATGTTAACTTATAAACGGAATTCATTGTATTATAAGAACCTTGCTGTCATTTATAACAACCTTTACAACTGACATAAAATGAGTGCCCGAGGCAGGCAGTGAAGAAAGCTCTAAATCCCAAAGCTGCTAAGGAGCCATGAAGGGGAAACCTATTCCTTTACTCATGACGGTATTTAAGCTGACATTGCAGATTGGAAGAAGGGTACCAGGAATTATTTACAGCTGAAGCCATGGCCATCTGAAAAGATCCTTTGAGAGAGGCAAAAAAAATAATGTTTTCATCAGCAACAGAGTGCTGCCTATGCCTCTTTACTGTAACAGTTATTCCTAAACACACACACACACATATCTATATCCATATCTATCTATCTATCTATCTATCTATCTATCTATCTATCTATCTATCTATCTATCTATATAAATTCACTGAAAAAACCATAGGTTTTAGGGACAGTTATAGTTAGTTGGACATTGCACTCATACAAAACCCGTGAAATTCCCCTGTTATAGTTAGTTCAGGTAACTATAACTCGCGCCCGCATAATGCACTGCTGATGACGTCACATATTACATCACTCATGACATGGTCAGTGACATCACTGATGACATCACTGAAGAATGTGCTAGTATTTGTATGAGTAAGTGAGTTGGTGTGTGTATAACTGTATAGGTGAGTAAATGGGTGTGTGCTTAATTTTTGCATGACTGACTAGGTGTGTGAGTACCTCTATGGATGAGTGGCAGTGTGTGAGTGTTTATATAGGTGTATGAGTGCATATAATAGTCCTGTACTGAGTGACTATAAGTATGAGTGACTGTACGGGTGAGTGAGTAGATGTGTGTGTGTAGACCTAAGAATCAGTGAGTGTGTATATAGTAATTGGTGTTGGAGTGTCTATGGTTTTGACAATGGCAGTCTGTAATTTACAGTGGGTGTATCAAAAGTTATATTAGGGTGTGAGAAGATGCATCAAATTATCACATGGATGATGTCATCAGTGATGTCATCAGTGATGTCATTTGAGATGTCATCAGTGATGTCACTGACCATGTCATGAGTGATGTAATATGTGACGTCATCAGCAGTGCATTGCGGGGCGCGAGTTATAGTTACCTGAACTAACTATAACGGGGGAATTTCTACGGGTTTTGTACGAGTGCAATGTCCAACTAACTATAACTGTCCCTAAAACCTATGGTTTTTTCAGTGAATTTCAAAGGTTTTTTAAATGCTAATTTCTAACTATAACGTGCCTGAAACCTATGGTTTTTTAAGTGAATTTCAAAGGTTTTTTTAAATGCTAATTTCTAACAATAACATGCCCCGCCCCCTCCCTTCACCACTGTGCAAACGCGCCCCGTGGCGCGTTTTAAGTTGGGGGATTAAGTTCCCTTGAATCATGAGGGTCCCTGGGGTCCAACTCAGCCCACCCTGTACCTCCAGTATGCGCCAGGGAGCTGCGTTGCAGGAGAGGTGTTCAGAGGCCACGCCCCTTTACACCTCTCTGCAACGCAGCTCTGTGGCGCTTGTGGACGTACCTGGTGGGCTAGTTGGCCCCAGGGACCCTCAGGATTGAAGAGGATTTAATTCCCCATCTTAAAATGCGCCACGGGGCCTGTTTGCACACATGTCACCTGAAGCCCGGCCCCTCCCTTCACCACTGTGCAAACGCGCCCCGTGGCGCGTTTTAAGTTGGGGGATTAAGTCCCCTTGAATACTGAGGGTCCCTGAGTCCAACTAGCCCACCATGTACCTCCAAAAGCGCCACAGAGCTGCGTTGCAGAGAGGTGTAAAAAAGGGCGTGGCCTCTGTACACCTCTCTTCAACGCAGCCCCCTGGCGCATACTGGAGGTTCCTGGTGGGCTAGTTGGCCCCTAGGGACCCCCAGTATTCAAGGGGAATTACTTCCCCTTCTCAAAACGTGCCAGGGGGCGCGTTTGCAGACTGCTGCAGGGAGGGGGCGGGGCCTCCGGCACGATGCCGGTCTTTTTTTTTGTATGGGAGGGGGGCTGCATGCCCCCCTTCCCTCGGCCACTTTTGGCCCCGGGGAACCCATCTCCCGGGGCCTGAGGATTTTTTTTTTTAAATTAAAATAAAACGGGAAGGGGGTTGCGTGGCCCCCCTTCCCTGGGCCTATATTGGCCCCGGGGACCCCATCCCCCGGGGCATGCCCTCTTTTTTTTAAATTTTAAATATTTGGAGGGGGGCTGCGTGGCCCCCCTCCTCAGGCCATTTAAGGCCCCGGGGACCCCATCCCCCGGGGCCGGCCTTTCCGTTTAAAAAAAAAAATATATATATTTTTTTATTTTTGGGGAGGGGGGCTGCGTGGCCCCCTTCCCAGGCCACTAATAGCCCCGGGGACCCCATCCCCCAGGGCCTGGCCACTCATTGGGGACCGTGGGGGGTCCCCAATACCCGCACGGTCCCGCCGGCTCCCCGCGTCCTGCGGGAGCCGGCATTGCTTTTCCATAAGGGGAGCTGTTGACATGCAGCTCCCCTTATGGAAAAGCAATCTGCTTTCCTTCATTGAAGTGAGAGCAGGTTTCCTGCTCTCGCTTCAATGAAGCAAAGCAGTTTGCAATCACAGGACGGGAGCCGCGAGGCTCCCGTCCTGTGATTGCAAAGCAGTGTCCCCGGGGTAGGCACCCCGGGACACTGCAGGAGCCGGCCCTGGGGGTGGCGGTCCCCAGGGCCACCCCAGGCTCCAGGAGGGGGGCCGCGCGGCCCCCCTCCCTTCAATTGCACAGCCCCGGGGAGGTGGTGGTCCCCGGGGCTTCGGGAGGGCGGAGAGCCCTCCCGCACCATTTTTTATTTAAAGCCCCGTTGGGTGGCGGTCCCCAGGGCTTGGGGGGCCTTAGAGGCCCCCCCATAAAATATAAACCCACCCCCCGCATGACCCCGGGACTTGGGCCACCCGGGGGCAAAATAGCATCGAAGCGCGGGAGACCGCACTTCGATTTTTTTTTTTTATCGGCGGATCCGCGCACCCTAAGTGCATCCCGCCGATTTTTTTAAAAAAAAACACTTTTTTCTGCCCAGGGGGTCCTTGTGGGACCCCCTGAGCACACCTAGGGGGTCAGGGTGTTTCTACCCTGCCCCCTTTGTGCATTTTGCGCACTTGTTTCTTCTGCCTCGGTTCTACCGAGGGACAGAAATGGCTGCCAACACTTCCTGATTTGGAGTGTTGACAGCCAGTTGACAGCCAATTAGCATGCAGCTCGTGATCGGGACGGTGCGCGCAGGGTGCGCTCAGGGTGCGCGGATCCGACGCGGCCATAGATATATATGTGATTTTACTTGTGATTTTCTCAGGAACTACTGAACGGATTTACACCATTTAAGCAAAAGGCACGAGTCTGAACCAAGGGCTACCTCTTTGCCAAATTTGGTGTAATTCCGTTCAGCAGTTCGGGCTGTAGCCGCGATGAACGGTTCCTATGGAAAAATGAATGGGGAAAACACATTTTGGGATCCCCCTTTTTTCTCGGCCCCCGCTTGACGAATCACCCCAAGACTTTCAGGATAGGAGCGGACCGGAGCGCCCCAACAAGTTGGAAAATTTCGCAAAGATTCGTCAACCGGCGCCAACGTTATTTCAAATAGAATGTTGCGGATTTCCTATGGAAAATAGGTCCTAACTATAACTATCTACTGGCGACCGCCAGTAGATAATATATATATATATATATATATATATATATATAGCAACATGTGCATTGTAAAAGACCACTTTGCTCCTGCTTTGCAAATAAATCTGGGAAATACCTGTAAACAACCATACAAAATGTTCCTTCAATCGGATATATTGCACAGCTTTCAGATACTCCACCGCCAAAACGAACACAGACCACCCATCTCTCTCAACCACAGGAACCCGTTACACATTCATCAGCCTAGCATACTACCCCACTACTCCTGCTTGGGCACTCGGTCCCATACAACCCACCCCGATGTCTACCTGTGCAGTTGAAATTCCACCCCCATTTGAAATTCTTCTTACAACACCCAATTACCTTCCTTTTTAAAAACGTTTGTGCCTAAGGTTATACAAACGTAGACAATAAAACGGAGAAATTCAGAATAGCAAGGAAATAAAATAAATAAGTGTTGTATGACCATAATTTTTTGCGGATGCTAAAGAAAGAATGTACCATCATTTTACTACTGGTTGTCAGCAGGTCCCACTCGACACTTTTCCACATTTTCTGCCATAATGTCACAAATCCATCAGAAAGTCTATATTCCATAAGTGACCTTGTATGACTAGCATTGCTTAGCTCAATAGTCAATTAATTCAATTTTTCATTGTTATATACTAGGGGGTGTCCTCTTTCCATGCTCTGGCTAGATTAAGTCTAGCTACTGCCATGGCCTTATATACAAACTTTGAACATATCAGTTTGAGACACCTGTTGTTGCTGATCACAATGGGGTGTGCAGAAACTGGGCAGCATAACCAGTCTATGTGTATATTCGATAGATTGAATGGCATCTGTTTCTCTAAGTTCTTTGGTAATTTCTTATATCCAGATTACTTATCTCTTCCCCATCACCAGCTTTACTCTCAAGAAGTACAGAATGCATCATCGCAGTGCTCATCTGACCAAGTTCTAGCAGTTTGTCTATTACAGAGTCAGCAACTGAAAAGACACATGTTTTCACCAGATAATAGAGGTACACAATTTTCTTGCTGTCTGAAGTGAGTTTCGAGGGTATCTGGAATTTACTTTATAATCCTTGAAAGGAGATGACTGATTCATGTTGATAAAGTGACCCAAAAACTACATTTGCCAACTTTTCTAGCTTTATGTACATATCGGGAAATATGCTGGTAAGAACGGATTGTGTCATGTTGGAGTATCTAGACTTGCTGTAGGGATTTTCAAGTACTTGGACATATCGAATGGAATATGCATGGCATTCTATATGGTCTTGAACCGTATCTGATGAAGGAATTTTGACCATTAGTACTTCAGAAAATATCTAGAGTGCTCCTCATTTGAGAAAAAAACAAAAATATACCGGGGATTCGTAGTGAGTTCTGGCAGAATATTCAGAGGACGATTGCCCAAAGCAGACCAGTGATTAAGTTGAAAATCAGAAGGAATAAATCTGCCCACCTTGTAGGCAGTTTCAAAACATTTATAATATTTCTAGAATTACCATAATCCCATATATAGATGTTAAGGACAGACCAATTTGCAGATCAATTTATTTGGCACCTAAAATTGGAGTGTTCTGGATAGGTATAGGAACTGATACAGTAAGGTAATTTTAATTAAGTTGCTCTAACCAATAAGTGACAGAGGTAGGTTATGGCACTTTTCTAAGAAGTTAATTTTCGATTATATAGACTCTTAATTATGTGTCAATGTTCTCGAATGGTTTGAGCTTATTTAAAAGATAGGTTTGTCAGCTGCATTTAGGTGGAAAGGAGAGGTAAACATACCACTGTGAGACTGTATAATTTGTGTTTAGTGGAGATTAAGGCCCAGATTTACAGAGGTTTTGCGTCAGGTTTGCATTGCCTTTTCAACACAGACAGACGCAAAATCTTTTTGGGGATTTACAAATCAACGCAAACTGGTATTTGCATTGGTTTGTAAGAAAAAGTAAAGCAAAACAGCGCTAAGGTCAGAATTGCGTTACCAGCATCAAGGGGGCGCTCCATGGGTGGTACATTGGCGTTCCCATGCTATCACTCATGGTATTTTATGCAAAACCCAACTCCTAAGAATAGTAGACAGAGTTTGGCGTAAAAAAGTAACGTCACTTGAAAGCAGGCATTAAAAGGAGAAATGTTTTCATTTCTCCCTTCTTTTCCGACGTTGCATGTGTGCTGCACTGTACAGCACTCATACAAAGTACGAAATGTTTTAAAAGTTGTCTAGTGAGCGTATTTTGTACTGGAAGGGAACCCTTCCAGTACAAAACCTATGATAGACTCACAGAGATACCCTTGCACTATGGTGCAAAGTTGTGTGCGTGGTGCTCTACAGCAAAATTCTGCATCGGCACTAGGAATAGGGAAGGAGAGAGCCATATCTCTGTAGATATGGCCCTCTCCTGCTCTTTCCTTCTCACTCAACGCAACGCAGCATTTTTGGCTTCTGCGCTGCATGAGAATTTAGTAAATCTGGCCCTGAGTTTGTAGCCATACTGTTGACATTCAATAGTCGGTGGTACAATATTGTGGATCAAGCATGTTATGGAAGCTAAATAGTTTCCTGCAGAACTCTTTGAAATCTTGTAACAATTTGTTTTGGGTATAGTTACAATATTGCCATCACACCATCAGTAGATTTATCAAATTATTGTTATATTAATCTCTTGTCAAAAGAGCTAAAACTTTGCCCGTTTTCTCACTATATAAATGCACTTCTGACTTGTTAGATATAAATACATTGATCAATAGTCTCTCTTTTCCTAAGGGCAGTATATTAGGGACGAGCCCAGGTTATTAGATTAGCTTCCAGTGTTCCGTTATCATTCTCTGATATTATGAAGAATTTCTTGGCATTTGGCCTATTAGTCAGAATTTATACTGTCCAAATCTGAGATTTGTTGAACACCTGCACACCTATAGTTAGTGTCTGTTTCACTTTCAATTTCAATGTTTCATCTAATAAGTAGAATATTTTTCATGTTCCACTTCCTCCACGCACAGGAATAAAATTCGAAAGCATTTCCAAAAGCCCACTTGTGTCTTGGGGAAGCACTGCCTAATGTTTTCATCACTAAATGGTCATTTATAGTTTATAAGTTCCTCAAGTGGAGACATGTAATCAATTTGAATTACTGTAATTCAGAAATGTTTTTAACGGTAGAATAATAATAATTTACTCCTTCATTTAAGCTCATCTTTCCCCTTTTATTTTATGTCAAACAGAAACATCACCATTCCTTCAAATGTTCTGTTTGTCTTTGTAATTTAGTTCTGCTCTATCATGTGCATTTTATCCTTTCTTCTGTTCAGTTCCCTGCAAGAAAAGTGTGTGCTTGAATATCAACCATCTATTAAATGTTCGTCGAAGAATTCGAGTCATCATAGTTAGGTCCCAAAACAGAAAAAAGTGTCAAGATTGTAAAATTATTGTATTTAATAATAGAACTCGCCCATCTCCGAAGTTGATCTGCAGACATAGAAACGATTTTGGGTTTGTGCTTAAGCATTAGTATTACAGTCCTTCTTCTGGGTGCTTTTTGCCAGTTAATTTCTATGTTATTTAGCTTAACTCGATCTCTGTAAATTAAGTGTAACTCTTAAATGCAGAGTATATGAGAAAATATAAGCCTGCTTTTGGCAGTTATAGTCAGAAATGTATTTTCACTATTGAACCTGTTGGCTTTCCAGCCAATCAATCTTACTTCACCCAGCATGCATATTATATACATGCTCTTTTTAGTAGCAAGCTTTTCCCATGCTTGAAGTGTTCTATTTTTCAGACCACTGACAAACTAACTTCAGTTGGAATCAGACCTCCTTTATTGGCTCTGTCTCTTTGAGTGCCTGTTTTCCCTTGCTTATTACCCTACTGCCTCCGCATCAGTAGCGGGCAGTGTCAAACCAAAGTAGTAGGGCGGGACGATGGGACGACAGAATAACACACAACAAAACACAAAAACAAATAACTTACCTGCCGCATCACCGCTCTTCTGCTCTTCTCTGGCTCCACTCCAATGCAGACACAGACTCCCCTTCGGCCAATCCAGATTCTGCTCTCATGCTGCTGGCAGCATGAGAGCAGCGTGAGGATTGACCTGAGCACCCTCGACTTGTGCTCCCAGAGAGATTGGGAGCCTGTGCCTGCTGTCTCCAACCTGGTTTTATTATCGTTTTATTTTTCACTTTTTGAGGCTGCTGGAAGTGGCATAGCTAGACCTGTTGCTGCCCGTGGTGGCCCCTACTTTTGCCACCCCTCATACAATTTTTGTTTTACTCCACTTGTAATGACTTCTTTTGTTGTCCAATCTATTATCTGCCACAATTTCTACTCATGCTTCTAGTGCTGCAACAAAAGCAGAAAAGGTACACAGACAGACAGATGGTAGAGACTGGTAAGTATACAGTCTGTTCTTTTCTGTTTTGGTCAAACAAATCTCTTTCGTGGTGACAGGATAAATGTATGTCTTATGTCCCACATCCATATATAAACCCATGTTCCTATTGTATTGAATTATTGACTGTGATAGCGTTTGTCACTTTTCTTAATGCTATGACATGGCATTGTCATGGTGGCACAAGAATCTTTCCTTTAGTACAGTTGATAACATCCAAGTGAGGGTCTTGAGTGTTTGTTACACTTTCGTGTCAAATGCCATTCAATCATTACTCCTTATTTCACATTGCACATTAATCTTCTCTCCAGCTGCTTGATCAGAGAATGCCTTGCCAACACCAGCTTCAAGGGCACTGGTTCAGTGCCTGATGTTAAGGGGTCCATCATCAAATCAATACTCTGTTGCTGGAGCAATAATTCCATACATGGATCAACCCTTACCTTTATATGTTTAAGTACATTCTCATGACCCTAACTTAAGTGTGGGTTCTTTCTGAAAACTATTGTGATACAAGCCTGGTGACGTATTGAGAAGAAACATTATTTTACATTTTTAAATTTGCTCATATTCCTCTAGCAGGTACTGGAGACGCTGAGCATGGCAACAATGTAGCACCATCCACAAGTGGCAGTGAGCAAGCAACACCAGGTGAAAATAAAATCCTTCTACTGACAGCTAGCTCAGAGGTTGACACTGCAAATGATGGGGAAGAGGAGGAGGAGCAGGAAAAAGTTGAAGACGAGGACTAAGAAGAAGAAAAGGAGCAGTAGGAGGACTTTGTTGGCCCCACACAGAAATCATTAGTCAGAATCCCCTCATGGGAAGTAGTCTTCCTCAAAGGTCTCTCCTAAGGACTTCCAGTCCCCATCCACCAGCTAAGCATTTACATATCCTTGTTCTGTCTATGCAGGACTCACCTCCACAATGCCCACAACCTAAAGGTACCTCAGTTGACTCCCCTACACACTCCTCTCATGCAGGTATTTCTGTGGCCTTCACAGAATCATCTGAGAGAGAGGACACCTTGGTGAGAAGGAGCTGTTACCCATCATCAATCTCCCCCCGCCCCACACAACCTCTCAGATGGCAACCCCCTATGAGATTTATGACCTGATGGCTTTTGCTATCTCTGAATAAATAAGCATTTTTTTTCTTCTACAGCTGAAATTGATGCTAGTCCAAAGAGAGGTGAATGTATCAGAAAGTGAGTCTAGTTGGACCACATAAGGGTCCAATTTAATATTTAACCTCAGTGATGGTTCTGGCCTATAAAATGCCGGGCATTGAAGGTTTAGGTGTCTTCCCCTGAATTTTGATGTTCTAGGACGTTACACTCTCTGTGATATATGCCAGTAAAGGGATCTTGCCCTCAGCACATGCTCATAATAAAATATCACGTCTCTACATCTTGCACTCTGCCTAATTCATAATAGCAAATAATCAGCATCTAATGTGACTTAGAATCCACTGATGGACCAAATGAATCTCCTTCAGTGCTGTCAAGCACATTGGAGATTTGCACAGACCTTCCTCGTTTGGGTATTGTGATTACACAGTCCTCCTTTTACTTACACCACAAATTTGTGAAACATTAATGTCCTGTACAGCTTTCACACTCTTGTAAAAATTCTGTACACTTTCGTAAAATGTCTTACTCTTTTGTATGGCAAACACTCTTTGTTGACGGTAGGACACATCTTACTGTTCTCCTTTGAAGAGTTGTTGCCCATGTAACTGAGGACCGTGAACCAGCAGGCCCTTCAGACAGATTCTTCACCCCACTTCACACTACTGACGTCTTCCAGTGGCAAAAGAAGCAGCAACTGTCAATGCTTTTATCCTGGTAGTTCATATAAGATAATAACTGGACATACCTTTCTATGGCAGACCCATGCTGGCCATTATGTAAGTCAAAGAAATGTGCCTGAAAGTGCTTTAGGATGGACTAAGTCATGCAAGTGGAATTGGTTGAAGTACGTACGGCCAGGATGATACCAGTATCATCTTTTTTCCATGAACTCTCTATACATTTGTCAACAGGGATGGGAGGCAAATCTTCCATAGATACCACAGAGGATTTGTCAACCGAACAGAAAACACTTAGTAAACCACCAAATGACAGGACTCTACTTCATTCCAGCCTTATAACCTGAACAAAATGTAGCAGGCTCTCAAATGGCCAATGTTTAACAATGCTATCAGAATCACCTTCTTGATGTCAACATGAAGGGGAAACCCAGTTGTAACTCGGCTGCAGTACTTCAGATAGAGGGAGAGCACAGATGGTGAGGTATACTCTGCATTGGTCCATTGGTGATTCAGGTAATGCAGTGCCCTGCGGCGGAAAGAAAGGTCATGCCTACGCTCAGAACAATAGTAATATGATCCCTCACTCAGAGCCTCCCCTAATCCCGCTTGAACCATAAAGTAGACCTCTTCATCAGGAGGATCGTGCACCATCAGGAAATCCACTGATGAAGACAGCTGCCACAGAAACATCAAAATGATGAGCATGAAGAAAAAGAACCTCCCTAAGCAAGTAAACACTTGACCTACCACTTACCAATTTTAACAAGACAAAAACCATCTGGGGAATAACTTCAGAACTCAGACTTCCAACCACAATGCACAAGCTAATGATATCATCATACACAGCATCACCTCTGTATACAAGGCAGGCATGGAGACACGCTCCTCTGAATTACTTAGGTGCTCGAGGTGCTTCTGTTGCAGAGGAGGTCAGCATTGCGTGTAATGTGGTCACAACTTGTTGTAAGACTTCTCGGCTGTGATGTTTGTAGCATACAAAACACAAGTGGAGTTAAGACATACAATGGGTCTCAGCGATCCAGAGGGTTCTCACATGACTTGTAATGGTGGCAGTCTTCTTGGATTCATGGAGTGTATGTTGTTCATGTTTTAGAGCATTCCTTAACAGGCAACCAAAACATTTACTTACTTTGGACAGACCCTTGTTGTCAGGGAATTGAAACTCATTGTGCTTTCATTTGGAGTTATAAAAACTTTAATGACTACAGACACATATTCTGGGATAACACTAAAGTTCATGTATATAGTATTGATTTGCAGACTAGTGCTGGAGTCATCCTTTCCAAGGATACAAACTCATTGCACCTATTACTTCACCAGAGGAATCCTCAACTTGTACAGACTTTGATTATATTACTTATGAGTCATATTTGAGATTAAGGTATTGCCAGTGGCGGAGAAGTAAATGTATATTATCAGGAGGCAAAGCACAACACTAATGTGTATTTGTAATGTTCTAGCTGATGAACATGCTATGTTGAGAATCCTTTGGATCATAGACTTGATTTACAAATCACTGATGGTAGCTCTCTATATATAAAAATGGTTATTATAGTTCAGCCTATTTAGTAAATCTAGCATAAAGGTTTCACTTATATATTAGCTCTAGGATGTCACAGAGTTTCAAATAACCATAAACGGTTAGATTGTCACAAGGTATGTCATATGTCATGTTAGAAATAGTGAACTGGAATACAAATGATAACATGCTAAAAGAGTTATTTCTTGTAAATATCGATGCCTCTACAGTGCAAGTTGAACGATGTTGTACGAACAGGCAGAGTGAAGGTACTGAATGTGTTTCTCTCTCTCTTGTCTCATTCCCCTTTCCCTGGATCTACTGCTGACTCGTACAACCTTTGCATGGTTGTCAAAGGGCCCATGGAAGTGTGGCTAATAGTATCGCTCCTGCTGGATCTGGATTACCAGGTTAGTGCAACCTTGAGATACATGCAGAGGAACCTGCAGTGATAACTGCACACCTGAGGTTGGATTAAAGGCCAGATTGGGCAGGCCCAGCTAATCCACTGTCATTGCTACAAGACAACCCCCTCCACTTCATCTGCATGACCAGAGCCCCCTCCCCCAATTTTTATTGGCTGCATTCGTCCATGTGTGATGTCCATACCCTTTTGTTGTGATTTTAATGTTGTCATTCATTTTTTGTTACTGGATGGGAGCAGAGTTGCGGAAGCAGATTCACTGTCAGCATTTGTTTTCTGTCCTTTGTTGGGAGCAAAGTTGCAAGCTTGCTTTTGGCGCTCAGAGTTTTTTCTTTGCTTACTGCTATCTCCCCTTGTTCTCCTTGGTGCTCTCACTTCCACCCTGCATATCCTGCCCTTCCTTTATCAGCCTCGGCGCTCTCCCTTAGCCATTTTTTTTTTTTGCGAGGGCCTGGTAGCTCCTCACACGTTGGTACTGGGCCGGTCTCTGCCACTGATATGCATCCTGCTCTTACTTTACTTTAAATTTACTGTACCTAGATGCCTGCCAGCCACCATGAAGTGTAAATTAATAATGATAATAACAACAACAACAAAAATAATATTTACAGTTGCAAGATTGCCGCTCTTAGTGCAGGTGAATAGGCATCAATCGATGGCCATTGTGAAATGATTTTTAAAATATTTTGACAAAAATCTTTCCAAGCTGGCTGTCCATATGAGCTCACTGGTGGTAATCTGTAAATGGTTTGCATGATAAAATGTAGCATCGCAAACATGCATTGGCAAATCTAATAGCTCCACCACTTCATATTAAGGGGAGACATATTGGGCCTGATTCACAAAGCTAAAATTACACCTTTGTTTAAGTTTATGATTTTTTGAAAGTCACAAAGCAATTTTGTGACTAGTATCTTTATGACTGCCTATCTTTTTATGTGCTGAGTTTCTGCCATGAGTGCGCAGACTCCGCAATCGTAAAGATACTATTCGTAAAATTGCTTTGTGAATTGCAAAAAATCGTAAAGTTATACAAAAGTGCAAATTTACTTTTGTGAATTAGGCTCATTGACTTTTCCAGTACTTGTTTTTCTATTTCCTCTCAAGATCTCTTCCTTGATTCACGGAAAATCCCTTACTATTAAATCGGATCTTTAAATAGACAATTTTCAACTCGGATTTTTGTATTTTCATTTCCGTTTAAACTATTGCGAATAAAGTACATACTGCAAATTTGTTTCATATACATCGCAACTTAAAACACCTTTTTTCTCCAGGCCAAATGGTTTTGTAAAGCCTTCAGAAGATCCAGTCAGACACACACACTGTGCACCTCACAGGAACAGTCGCCAGCATCAAGGTCTGGAATGTGCTCTACAGTGCACCCGGCACAGTGAGCCATTCAAGATGTGGGATTTGAAGTTGTGCTTGTGCAAAATATGGAGACAGATATCTGGATGCGGGCCCTTGTAACATACTGTTAACTTGCTGAGATATGTAGCCAAAATTGTTTGGAACAGTTGTTTCTCTTCAGATGCTGTCATTCAAGTCGGTGGGAACATGACATTTACACCTAATTAAAATGTCTGTCCAAAAGTGACCGGGCAGAAAAAAATGGGAAAACATTCCTCCTGACCAAGGGCTATAGAGAATTCGTTTGGCAGCCCTTAATAGGCTTTTTAATTGAACACCTGAAGCCCAACTTTTTCAAGTAATTTTACAACATAGGAATAAGAAAATAAATTCCAAGCCAGATTTCTCAAAGCACACTAAAGGAGTCAGACACATTTGCTTTTATATTTACATTTGTCACTAATCAATTAAAATCTGGTATCAAATGGAGCCGCATATGGCCTTTGCCCTGGCAGCTAGTTCCTTTGTATTATATATTTTCTTCCCACACACCTTCTACCAAAAGATCAAAATATGCCTCAGCCTTGATTTTTCTGGGTGAACTATTACCATAAGGTGCTTGGCGATCCAATATGTATGTTTTAGACCTGTGCCTATAAAGTCAGGAGCGTGTCACACATGACACGGAGCACAAATGCCAATTAATCACATAAACGAACAGTTTGAAAACATTTAAAAACATATATTTCCTCTTTTTGATGTTGAAAATGTGAACATTTTTAAAACATAGATTTCCTCTTTTTGATGTTGAAAATTTAAGTAACCATTGGTATGGTACTTTAAAAAGTGCTCTCTGATTTTTTCAATGTCCAGCATTCTTAACAAACTTAAAAGGGTCGTAAGTAAACCTTTGTCTTATTTTCATGTGACCCGCTCTTCTAATTTTCATAACAAGTGTTTTTAGCAGGGAGTAAGTGGGCCTTGCAATAAGTCGTTTGACTGGGCAGACCAATATGTAAACACTCGCTGTACTTTGGTCCAACAGTGCGCTACCCCACCAAAACGACTTCTGTGAAGATTGGATTTCTTTCTAAGAGTTTACTAATGGCAACCTAAAACATACAAGACATATCCTAGAGAAGCCAAAACTCCATTGATTAAGGATGATGACGTTGGCAAAATCAACAATTCCGCTTGCAAGATTAGTCGTAATGATACATTGAACGCAATTAGGCTGTAGAATCACCCCGATTTTGGATGGCAGCTTATGCTGCAATGAGAAGGGCTAGGTAGTACCACTGCACTTGATCTGCAATGCTGTGTTTGTAAATCAGCATATTTTGATGCTGTCATTCTTGATCACCCCCCCCACCCCTCCTCCGGCCCCACTGCCTGCTCCCATCGTCCCAGCACAGTACATGCTTATAGGAGTAACATGAAATAAAGAGATGGCATACATGCTCTCAGGCCAAAAGCTCTATATTTCATCACTAAGGTTGAGTCCATTTATGATAGCTTTAAGACTGACCAACTCATTCTTACCTGTAACAAACGTTCAGACCTGGTGATGTGGGAGGGCCTATTCTGGAAGGATTTTCATCTTTGATGCTTGACCAAGGGGTTACTTATATTGCTAAACACCAAAGGCAATAAATAAACTCCCAAGTGGGCAAAAATTATATCAGTGGTATACCACACATAAGAGTATAATTCTCCATTGTTAACATATCACTCCATTGTTTCTTAATGTTACTTCATATTGTAATATCATGATGTCAACCAGTCATCATGCAAAGCCCTGTAGAGGAAAAAAGAAGGAAAAACAAGCTCGAAGAGTTAAAATTACAGTGTCCAGTATAGGCACTATATACACTTCATAATCAGGAGGCAAACATCAAATTAACAATAGATGTACATACAATTCCTTATCGCTGTTCAATCCCTGAGGTTGATGAGTGTCAAACAAAATGAAATGGGACTCTAATTTCCTCAATTTAAATTTTCTGTCCCCTCCTCGCTCATGTTTCTCACCGTGTTAACCCTGAAGAAGGTCAGCTGTGACCCCCGGCTTGCCCCTTGTGACCCCTGGCACTGCCTTTTTGACCTCTGGCCCCAGAGGTGGCAAGATCAGTGCCATGAACACAGGGGCCACAACACACTCCTTAATTTCTACCTATTTTTTGTTATACTTATAGTGAGAACTATTCACTTTTGTACTATTCGCATAATACAAAATTTACCACATTTATCTGGACTAGACCTTTGATGACAGCTGAGGTATATAAAAATGCTTTTAAATGTATGTTGTATGTATGCTTGTGGGTGAGGGTGTGTTTATACAAGAGAGAGCATGTGTATGTGCTAGCATGTGTTTCTGTATGTGTTAGCATGTGTGTGGGCGTCATTGTCAGGGAATGAGTGCAATTGTGTGAGATTGAGTGTCAGTCAGTATGAGAGAGTGAGAATGAATGAGTGAAATTAAGAGTGATTGCAAGTAAATTAGTGAGAATGATTAAGAATGAAGGTAGGGGAGTGTATGAGAGTGTGGGTGAGAGAATATGAGTGAACGAGAGAAAATGATGTGAATGAGTGAATGTGAGTGAGAATGTGATGTTATGCTTGCAAACTTGTCGTTGAACCTGGCATATTGAAGGCAATTATTGTCATATAGAAACACCCAGGCCAAAATACTGGCATAGGTGAGGCAATTCTTAGCATGATAAACATCTATAACAAAATACTGGCACTGAAACACTGGAGTTAATTCTCGGCATAATGGACATCCATGGTAAAATTCAAATAGTGGCATACTATAAGTAATTCTTGGCATATGGCGTACCCAAAGAAATATACTGGCATACTTGAGGAAATCTAGGCATGTGGATCCCAGTGGCAAACTGCTGGTCGTAGCACACTGGGGGTAATTCTTGGCATAAATGCGGGAAACCTGACATATAGGAGGGTGGCAACCATAACAAATTGCTTGCCCTAACATGCTGAGGTAATTTATGATATAAGGGTTACCTATGGTATATAGACAGCATAAATAGCAAAATTCTGGCACTGGCATATTTTATGCAAAATTTGATATAAGGTAGCACGTATGGCATATGGGGGATCCTATGACAAAATGCTGGATCTGGCAGAATGGAGGTAGTTTTTGACACATGGGGGGTACCCATAGAACATTTTGAAAAAATTGGAGTCAACTTTTGCAAAAGTCAGGTTTTATGGACTTGGTGCACCATGAAAAGATTCGAATTTTTAATGAGGGCCCTTTCAGCGCCTATGGCATTTTGCAAATTTATGTGAAAATTGTGTTTCAGATGCACTATTTAACCCCATTCATAAACACATATTTCTTTTTGGGGGAAACTCCCTAGAGGAGGTTTGGCTAATATTCAGGGCAAGTATTATGCCACAGAACTTTCAAAGATCAAGTCAGCACCATAGTATAGGTGGTGTATAAAATAGACAATTGTCTGTTCTGTTGGTATACTAAATATGCAGGTATTATGGAACTTCAGCGATGCCAATTGTTGTGTTGTTAGGGTTATGTGGCATGCCTTCCTAGAAATAAATCAGGGTCAAGGGATATATGTAACTTCCTGTGATGCCATTAAGCTCAAAGGGTATATGATGTCCCTTCTGCTACCACTGGCAGTTTGGTGACTCAGCACTCATGGCCGCAGGAAATATCAATTGAAGTCCAGGAATAAGTCAAAGATGAGTTATCTATGGAAGGGGGCAGCCTGTTAATGGGTTGTGACAAATTTATTCCGCTTATGAATTTAGAAATAAAATTATATGATTAAGGCATGAAGGTCACTTAGGTCAGACTTTGAGTAAACGCAGAGTGTGTTCTGAGTTTTGATAACCATCGATGGACAAACAGATCAATGCCATTGTCAGAAACTGTGATATTTGTGCAGGGAGAGTGACAAGAAGGAAGTTTAAGACAGTTACATCTCCTCTTGAGCCTGTCCAACCAAGGAAAAAATTAGATATAGTTATTGTTGCACCGTTCAGTGAATTAGGCTCAAGAAGAGCTATGCTTGCCATACTTTTAGTGATTTTCACTGTAAGTGGTGGAAAATTCAATTTGTATCTGAACCAAATACAAAATTGGTAATTACATTTCTTGCGAATGACTTTATAGGGGGGTCATAAGGAAATTATATCCAAACAGATGACTGAAGTTTTAAAGAATAAAACATCAATAGAATTGCACTGTTGCTGTAAAGCCAATAATCGTATCGATGTTATAAAAACTGAATATTGGTTGAATGCATTCAAAAGAGGAAAAGATGACAGCAACAAACCAGTCAAGAGCAAGTGGTAGTCATATTGCACTAATCGTCCCTCAGTCACAGAATTTAGGACTGGATGTACAAAGATTTCCTAATTGTGATTTTCTGTGAATCACGTTTAGGAAATCGCTTTCCTTATATATGGAACTCGTTGAGTTTCATTTAGCGATTCGAAGTGGGTCGCAAAGAGACCTACCTCATGCATATTAATGACCCACTACGATTTGCTGCCATCACAAGGATGGTGTCCTGCTGGGTTCAGACCACCATGTCTGTGACTGCTTTTAAATAAAGTAATCTTTTTCAAAACGCAGCCCGTTTTCCGTAAAGGAAAATGGTATGCATTTAAAAGCAAAATAAACCTTTGAAGTTTAATTCTTTAAGAGTAGGCAGTGGTCTGCTCTTAAAAACTATTTGGCCAACCATTCTCAAAGGAAAAGGAGTCCCTTGAGGACACCTTCCCATTTGCGATTGGGTTACCACCGTTTCTCAAATGGCGGTAATTTGTGAATGCTTTGCGACCGCATTTTGGTCACAAAACAATCATACATACTATTTCAATTTAGTAGTGGGAAGGAAAGCCCTCAACACGCCCCTTCCAAATACCAAATCGCAAAACCCAAATTGTGATATGGTAACAATTTACCAGATCGCAATTTGGGCTTTGTACTTTCCAAAAAGCATTTTTGCGGTCACAAACAGCCCGATACTGTGAATCAGGCCGTTTGCGACCGCAAAAATGCTTTGTACAACTTGCCCTTAGTCCTTTGAGGTGATTAACCTTCTTCCAAATTATGTCCAGCTTGGACAGAAACTGGCATCAAAGGGTTGGGAAGACAGGAATGATGGAAAGTGAATTGCGTCTAAAACTAGAGAAAATGCAGAACGATTCAAAGACATGCTATGATTATAGGTACAGAGCTATATTGAACTAGGACAGATTAAGGTGGGAGATTGGTGCAAGTAAATAACCCTTTGTAGTCTGCCAAAGGTAAGTCCAAGTGTAGAGTTCCTGCAAAAGTGGAAGCAGTGAGTGGGAATGCAGTAGAGATTCTGGGAAAACAATGGTGAAATATGGAAACAATAGTAAACGGAAAACATGATGGATGTGATAGTTCAAAAAAGTAATGGAGTAAGTTTAAATATTCTTATGTTTGTTTGTATTTTATTTATTCTCCCAGGTATATTTTCACACCTATTTTCAAGATCCCTGGTTTCATCAGGTGGTACTCATGTTATGCTATATTCATAAATTTTTTCTTTTCCTTAGCTCATTTATTTATATTTTTGGAGGGAGGTCCAGTTCTTTAGGGACACTGCCTACACTCCTGAACTTTTCACGTACAAATCATTGAATGCAGGTCGGTTACTCTAAATACTAGAAATTAAAAAAACCAGTGTGTGCTTTAAATGGAAAAGTAGAAGTACAGGTATTTACTGTCCTATAGTACCTAGGTGCTCTTTCATTACAAGTTTTGCGCGGGTGCTATGAAGTACAGGTACTCTCCTTTTAAACTAATGAAGTGCAGGTACTCAGTACCTGTGAGTACCTGCCTATTTAAAGCTCTAGAAACAGTGTCATAATGACCTGGTGGAAGGTGGTTACCTTATTTCATGCCCAACCACAGCAACTTATAGGAGGTTCCATTGCAATGGCATTGAACACTGCAGTGCAGGGAGGGAAACTGTACCTGAAGCTGTCTTCTGTGCTTTACTGCCCAGCACAGAACCTATGCAAAGGACTGCCAAACTACTTTTTTTCAAGCAGAGTTCAGCTTTGACACTTTGTAGCTGACAATATTGTTTCCAAAATTCTGTGTAGTGTAAATTGGCCCATTTTGCTTAGTGAGTGTTGCTTTGTCATTACAAAGAACACAGGGATGTAGCTATCAGTGGTGCAGAAGGTGCAGTGTACTGGGCCCAGATGCGCGAGGAGCCCACTGAACCCGAATGAGAAACAGCCTTTACAAAGCAGGCATTACCACGCAGTGCCCTTACCACAGGTCACTTACCATACATTGTCTTTACAATGCAATGCCTTGACCACACATGCCTTGACCACACATGCCTTTACCACGCATGTACCTTTACCACGCATGCCTTTACAGCGCAAGGTAACTGTATTTAAGGTAAGTATGTGCGCATGTATGTAGATGTGTGTGTGTGTATATCTATCTATCTATCAATCAATCAATCAATCAATCAGGTATTTGTAGAGCGCACTACTCACCCGTGAGGGTCTCAAGGCGCTAAGGGGTGGGGGGGGCGGCAGCTATTGGTCGAACAGCCAGGTCTTGAGACGTCTCCTGAAGGTCAACAGGTCCTGGGTGTGGCGCAGGTAGGCGGGGAGGGTGTTCCATGTCTTTGCGGCGAGGTGGGAGAATGATCTGCCGCCGGTGGTCGTTCGGCGGATGCGTGGGACGGTGGCGAGGGCGAGGTCGGCGGAGCGAAGCTGGCGGTTCGGGGTGTAGAAGGACAGTCGTTCGTTGAGGTATGCTGGTCCGGCGTTGTGGAGTGATTTGTGAGCGTGGGTGAGGAGTTTGAAGGTGATCCTCTTGTTGACCGGGAGCCAATGCAGATCTCTTAGGTGGGTGGTGATGTGGCTGTGGCGGGGGAGTCCGAAGATGAGGCGTGCGGAGGCGTTCTGTATGCGTTGGAGTCTCTTCTGGAGTGTATCTATATTAGATATATATATATATATATATATATATATATATATATATATATATATATATATATATATATAATATATATGCTTCACTCCATCTCATTTGCTTGGGAGGGAACACACAGTACTGCAGATTCCGAAGTTTTTTAATTGCTTTTATTTAAATGGAATCCGCATTAGTGCGATATACGGATGGTTGACGTGTTTCGGCACCCAGCCTTCAACTGGAAAATAGAGTCTCATAGTCTAGATCATCATTTGAAGTGCTCCCATGTTACAATCCCTTGTCACTGTTCATTACACATCTAGGGGCTTATTTACAAGGCCCTTGCGCCACTTTTGCATCATTTTTAACATGGGAAAAGTGATGCAAAAGTGGCGCAAGGGGCTTGTAAATCTGCCCCATAGACTGTGAGTCTCCATTTTGCTTCCTAGCAATTTATGCCCGCCATTTTCTATCTTTGTGAAGTACATTATATTACTGATAAGCAAAATTATATTCTGACAACATGTTTGAAAACGAATCAAAAGGTCTGAGTTTAGAAAAAATATTGTTATATAAAAAATCTTTTTACCAATAGATTCATATAGGAAAGAGGTAGAGCTTCAGTTGATAATTAAAGTGCAAATGCTTGTTAAATAGATATATAAAAAATGTAATATACCTAATCTTGCCTGGTAAAAATTCAGATTTCATTAAAATAGATGATAATTTACTGATTAGGCTGATCATTACGGTACTGTAATTATGTACAAAGTGTCTAGAATTCCAATTGACATAATGTTGTTGTCTCTCTCTTTTCCATCTATATTTATCATATTTTTATTCCAGGTTTGAATTTCTATATCCATCCTATGATGACTCGCATTGGATACATTCTTATTACGAATTTGTTAGCAAACAGGCCTCCCGTTCTAACGGTGGCGCAAGCCCCCCGTGAGCGATGGCCCCATCTCAGTCAAGTTCTTCATAATCTCCAGTGCACTGAGCTGGGGCCACCGCTCATGGGGGGCTTGCGCCACTGTTAGAGCGGGAGGCCTGCTTGCTAACAAATTCGTGACTCAGCTGCACTACAGCCAGGGTTTGCAGGAGTATTTACTCTTGTTCTGCAAGAAGGAGAGAAGCATCGTGAAGTTGCGACACCAGGTATTGACTACCACAACAAGTCACGAAATACATAAAGATAAGTTCCTTAATGACTATCTGATACTATTGCTTTTGTTTTGCCCTACAAGGAATTGGATCCATATGAGGCATTAAGAAGGGCAGTGATCTTAACTCTGTTGATAAAACATTTAATAAATTCATACTGAAAAAGAGACTCTGGGAGTAATACTCACCAAAGCAATGCATTGTGGACATGGTAGTCCTGTGAAATTGGGGATATCATAATCAGTGACGGATTGACTCGCAAATTAAGACTTTTTGTGCATTAGCACTGTATTTTCAGAGTATGAACAAACAATTGTCACTTTAACCCCAAAACAATCGAACAAATTGTGTAATACCAGCAGTGCATCTTTAAATCTGCACAGGAGTCCTTTTTCAATGTTTAACATCGTGGTGTATTTAAACTTTCAGCACTTACCATCTGTGTTTGCATATGATTAAGACCAGAGAGGTCGAAACGCGTCATGCCATGCAGTGGTCTGCCATGCCTGCCTTGAATAAAGGAAGTTGCCACAAACCATTCTTGTTGGAGGGCTTGCTTCTCATGCGGTGAATCTGCGTGAGTCTTCTTATGCATCTATATCTATATCTATATATATATATATATATATATATATATATATATATATATATATATTATCTACTGGCGGTCACCAGTAGATAGTTATAGTTAGGACCTATTTTCCATAGGAAATCCGCGACATTCTATTTGAAATAACTCTTGCGTCGGTTGACGAATCTTCGCGAAATTTTCAAACTTTATGGCCCGCTCCGGTCCGCTCCTACCCTGAAAGTCTCAGGGTGATTCGTCAAGCGGGGGCCGAGAAAAAGGGGGGTCCCAAAACGTGTTTTCCCCATTCATTTTCCCATAGGAAACTTTAGACACGGCTACAGCCCGAACTGCTGAACGGAATTACACCAAATTTGGCAAAGAGGTAGTTCTTGGTTCAGAAAGAACCCTTTTTGTTAAATGGTGTAAATCCGTTCAGTAGTTGTGGAGAAATTAAAAAATAAGAGTCAAAAAATCAATTTCCCATAGGAAACTTTATGCAAGGCTACAGCCCGAACTGCTGAACGGAATTACACCAAATTTGGCAAAGAGGTAGTTCTTGGTTCAAAAAGAACCCTTTTGTTAAATGGTGTAAATCCGTTCAGTAGTTGCTGAGAAAATCAAAAGTAAAAACACATATATATCTGGGCGGAGCCTAACCACACATGTCATCGTGAGATCTGATTGGCTGTCAGCACTTCATCCTGGAATTGCTGGCAGCCATCTTGGGACCAATATAAATGATAGTACCCCATTGAAATGCATTGTAGTGAATCGAAGATTTTGAGGGTTACCAAAAGGAGAACTATAAAGGGTGATAACAGACTTTAGTTACATTAGAATTCATTTGTTGATAGTACCATACTAATTTCAGGAATTGTGGTGTGTTCTAAGGTGATTTTACCCTGTGAAAAACCTTCTGCTGGGATATCATGAATCATGTTTGAGAGAAAACTATTTTCACATGCTTGTCCCATACAGTTTTGGAAGGTGCCCCAGAAGCTAAAATGAGAGCATATTTTCTGTAAATTCACATTATCTTTCTCAGTCATGTGAGAATGAAGTCTGACATTCTCAGTAAAACATGTACATCCAACAAGGGCAGAGACTGTCAGTTGATTCCTTTGTGTTCTACTGCAGCTTCCCAGAGTGTTCTAAAGAACAACTAGAGTGCTAACAGCCTTACTTATGACAAAAGTATGGCACACCTGAAGCCATCTTGATTGGAATAAACTGGTAACACTTAAAACATTTAATTTAAAAAGGAACAAAATGATGGGGTTCATCTTGTCATAGAAATTATGGTTAGTGCTCTGGAAAGAAAAAT
The DNA here is from genome assembly GCA_963921515.1 of Calotriton arnoldi. Classification (NCBI taxonomy): domain Eukaryota; kingdom Metazoa; phylum Chordata; class Amphibia; order Caudata; family Salamandridae; genus Calotriton; species Calotriton arnoldi. The sequence goes on along the minus strand of CAWUFW010005184.1, from coordinate 1,015,758 downwards.
TAGGACATGTTTCAAGTGTGATCTCAAATATCTTCCTGTTATATTTCAACAGGAGCAGCCTGTCAGTTGATGCCTTTGTGTTCTACTGCAGCTTCCCAGAGTGTTCTAAAGAACAACTAGAGCGCTAACAGTCTTACTTATGACAAAAGTATGGCACACCTGAAGCCATCTTGATTGGAATAAACTGGTAACACTTAAAACATTTAATTTAAAAAGGAACAAAATTATGGGGTTCATTTTGTCATAGAAATTATGGTTAGTGCTGTAGAAAGAAAAATTAGGACATGTTTCAAGTGTGATCTCAAATATCTTCCTGTTATATTTCAACAGGAGCAGCCTGTCAGTTGATGCCTTTGTGTTCTACTGCAGCTTCCCAGAGTGTTCTAAAGAACAACTAGAGTGCTAACAGCCTTACTTATGACAAAAGTAGGGCACACCTGAAGCCATCTTGATTGGAATAAACTGGTAACACTTAAAACATTTAATTTAAAAAGGAACAAAATGAGGGGGTTCATTTTGCCATAGAAATTATGGTTAGTGCTGCAAAAAGAAAATTTAGTGCATGTTTTAAGTGAGATCTCAAATCCTCTTCTATTTCATTAGAAAATTCTGACATGCAGACTGAAACAATCACTTTCAATACCAGCAGTAGACTTCCAGTTAACTCCTTGGTGAGCAGTAGCTTTACTACAGTGATCTAATGAACAACTAGAGTAATAACATTCTGAATTTAAGGCAAATGTGTGACACATCTGAATGCCTTCTTGATGGAATCAAAGTAAAAAACTGAAAGCATTTCCTACTGAGGAGACTGCAGTAAATGAGGAAATTAGGAAACTTCATAACAAAGAAGTCTTCCAAGATGGCCACCAGTGAAAAAAGAGCCCAAATGTAGCACAAATATTACCCAGATGTAGCCCACATATAGCCCAATGACAAAAGTGTGCAAAACACTTTTTATTTTTAGTTTTTTTGCAGTTTTATGTAGTGCAGACTGGTCAGGTATTGGAGCGTTGCATCTTAAAACATGACCCCCTACACTACAAAAACACCACTGCACTACCCTAAACCCTAAAACACTACCCCAGCACGACCTCCTACACTACACAAGCACCACTGCACTATCCTAAACCCTAAAACACTACCCCCAGCATGACCCCCTACACTACACAAACACCACTGCACTACCCTAAACCCTAAAACACTACCCCAACACCACTGCACTAACCTAAATCCTAAAACACTACCCCCAGCACGACCCCCTGCACTACCCAAACACCACTGCACTACCCTAAAACATGACCCCCTACACTACACAAACACCACTGCACTACCCTAAACCCTAAAACACTACCCCCAGCATGACCCCCTACACTACACAAGCACCACTGCACTACCCTAAAACACTGCCCCCAGCACTACCCCCTACACTACACAAACACCACTGCACTACCTTAAACCCTAAAACACTACCCCCAGCACGACCCCCTACACTACCCAAACACCACTGCACTAACCTAAATCCTAAAACACTACCCCCAGCACGACACCCTACACTACCCAAACACCACTGCACTACCCTAAAACATGACCCCCTACACTACACAAACACCACTGCACTACCCTAAACCCTAAAACACTACCCCCAGCACGACCCCCTACACTACACAAGCACCACTGCACTACCCTAAACCCTAAAACACTACCCCCAGCACAACCCCCTACACTGCCCAAACACCACTGCACTGCCCTAAACCCTGAAACACCAGCCCCTGCACGACCCCCTACACTGCCCGAACACCACTGCACTGCCCTAAACCCTGAAACACATACCCTAGCACGACCCCCTACACTGCCCGAACACCACTGCACTGCCCTAAACCCTGAAACACCACCCCTTCACGATCCCCTACACTGCCCGAACACCATTGCACTGCCCTAAACCCTGAAACACCACCCCCAGCATGACCCCTACACTGCCCGAACACCACTGCACTGCCCTAAACCCTGAAACACTACCCCCAGCAAGACCTCCTACACTGCCCGAACACCACTGCACTGCCCTAAACCCTGAAACATCACCCCCAGCAAGACCCCCTACACTGCCCGAACACCACTGCCCTAAACCCTGAAACACCACCCCCAGCACGACCCCCTACACTGCCCGAACACCACTGCACTGCCCTAAACCCTGAAACACCACCCCCAGCACGACCCCCTACACTGCCCAAACACCACTGCACTGCCCTAAACCCTGAAACACCACCCCCTGCACGACCCCCTACACTGCCCAAACACCACTGCACTGCCCTAAACCCTGAAACACCATCCCCAGCACGACCCCCTATACTGCACGAACACCACTGCACTGCCCTAAACCCTGAAACACTACCCCCAGCAAGACCCCTACACTGCCCGAACACCACTGCACTGCCCTAAACCCTGAAACACCACCCCCAGCAAGACCCCTACACTGCCCGAACACCACTGCCCTAAACCCTGAAACACCACCCCCAGCAAGACCCCCTACACTGCCCGAACACCACTGCACTGCCCTAAACCCTGAAACACCAGCCCCAGCACGACCCCTACACTGCCCGAACACCACTGCACTGCCCTAAACCCTGAAACTCCACCCCCTGCACGACCCCCTACACTGCCCAAACACCACTGCACTGCCCTAAACCCTGAAACACCACCCTCTGCATGACCCCCTACACTGCCCGTACACCACTGCACTGCCCTAAACCCTGAAACACCACCCCAGCATGACCCCCTACACTGCCCGAACACCACTGCACTGCCCTAAACCCTGAAACACCACCCCCAGCACGACCCCCTACACTGCCCAAACACCACTGCACTGCCCTAAACCCTGAAACACCACCCCTGCACGACCCCCTACACTGCCCAAACACTACTGCACTGCCCTAAACCCTGAAACACCATCCCCAGCACGACCCCCTATACTGCACGAACAGGACTGCACTGCCCTAAACCCTGAAACACTACCCCCAGCAAGACCCCCTACACTGCCCGAACACCACTGCACTGCCCTAAACCCTGAAACACCACCCCCAGCAAGACCCCCTACACTGCCCGAACACCACTGCCCTAAACCCTGAAACACCACCCCCAGCAAGACCCCCTACACTGCCTGAACACCACTGCACTGCCCTAAACCCTGAAACACCAACCCCAGCACGACCCCTACACTGCCCGAACACCACTGCACTGCCCTAAACCCTGAAACTCCACCCCTGCACGACCCCTACACTGCCCGAACACCACTGCACTGCCCTAAACCCTGAAACACCACCCCCAGCAAGACCCCCTACACTGCCCGTACACCACTGCACTGCCCTAAACCCTGAAACACCACCCCCAGCATGACCCCTACACTGCCCGAACACCACTGCACTGCCCTAAACCCTGAAACACCACCCCCAGCACGACCCCCTACACTGCCCGAACACCACTGCACTGCCCTAAACCATGAAACACCAGCCACAGCACGACCCCCTACACTGCCCGAACACCACTGCACTGCCCTAAACCCTGAAACACCACCCCCAGCACGACCCCCTACACTGCCCGATCACCACTGCACTGCCCTAAACCCTGAAACACCAGCCCCAGCACAACCCAGTACACTGCCCGAACACCACTGCACTGCCCTAAACCCTGAAACACCAGCCCCAGCACGACCGCCTACACTGCCCGAACACCTCTGCACTGCCCTAAACCCTGAAACACCAGCCGCAGCACGACCCCCTACACCGCCCGAACACCACTGCACTGCCCTAAACCCTGAAACACCAGCCCCAGCAAGACCCCCTACACTGCCCGAACACCACTGCACTGCCCTAAACCCTGAAACACCACCCCCAGCAAGACCCCTACACTGCCCGAACACCACTGCACTAAAGCCTGAAACACCACCCCCAGCAAGACCACCTACACTGGCCGAACACCACTGCACTGCCCTAAACCCTGAAACACCACCCCCTGCACGACCCCCTACACTGCCCAAACACCACTGCACTGCCCTAAACCCTGTAACCCCACCTCCAGCAAAACCCCCTACACTGCCTGAACACCATTGCACTGCCCTAAACCCTGAAACACCACCCCCTGCACGACCCCCTACACTGCCCGAACACCACTGCACTGCCCTAAACCCTGAAACACCACCCCTCAGCACGACACCCTACACTGCCCGAACACCACTGCACTGCCCTAAACCCTGAAACACCACCCCAAGCACGACCCCTACACTGCCCAAACACCACTGCACTGCCCTAAACCCTGAAACACCACCCCCTGCACGACCTCCTTCACTGCCGGAACACCACTGCACTGCCCTAAACCCTGAAACACCACCCCCAGCACGACCCCCTACACTGCCCGAACACCACTGCACTGCCCTAAACCCTGAAACACCACCCCCTGCACGACCTCCTTCACTGCCGGAACACCACTGCACTGCCCTAAACCCTGAAACATCAACCCCAGCAAGACCCCCTACACTGCCTGAACACCACTGCCCTAAACCCTGAAACACCACCCCCTACACTGCACGAACACCACTGCACTGCCCTAAACCCTGAAACACCACCTCCAGCAAAAACCCCTACACTGCCTGAACACCATTGCTCTGCCCTAAATCCTGAAACACTAGCCCCAGCATGACCCCCTACACTGCCCAAACACCACTGCACTGCCCTAAACCCTGAAACACCACCCCAGCACGACCCCCTACACTGCCCGAACACCACTGCACTGCCCTAAACCCTGAAACACCAGCCCCAGCAAGACCCCCTACACTGCCCGAACACCACTGCACTGCCCTAGACTCTGAAACACCAGCCCCAGCAAGACCCCCTACACTGCCCGAACACCACTGCACTGCCCTAAACCCTGAAACACCAGCCCCAGCACGACCCCTACACTGCCCGAACACCACTGCACTGCCCTAAACCCTGAAACACCAGCCCCAGCACGACCACCTACACTGCCCGAACACCACTGCACTGCCCTAAACCCTGAAACACCAGCCCCAGCACGACCCCCTACACTGCCCGAACACCACTGCACTGCCCTAAACCCTGAAACACCAGCCCCAGCACGACCCCCTACACTGCCCGAACACCACTGCACTGCCCTAAACCCTGAAACACCACCCCTGCATGACCCCCTACACTGCCCGAACACCACTGCACTGCCCTAAACCCTGAAACACCACCCCCTGCAGCACCACCTACACTGCCCGAACACCACTGCACTGCCCTAAACCCTGAAACACCACCCCCTGCACCGCCCCCTACACTGCCCGAACACCACTGCACTGCCCTAAACCCTGAAACACCACCCCCTTTACTGCTTGAACACCACTGCACTGCCCCAAACCCTGAAACACCACCCCCAGCACGACCCCCTACACTGCCCGAACACCACTGCCCTAAACCCTGAAACACCACCCCCTGCACGACCCCCTACACTGCCCGAACACCACTGCACTGCCCTAAACCCTGAAACACCACCCCTACACTGCCCGAACACCACTGCACTGCCCTAAACCCTGAAACACCACCCCCAGCACGACCCCCTACACTGCCCGAACACCACTGCACTGCCCTAAACCCTAAAACACCACCCCCAGCATTACCCCTTACAGCATTACCCCTTACCCCAAACACCACTGTACTGCCCTAAACCCTAGAACACTTCCCCCAGCAGGACCCCTTACACTACCCGAACACCACTGCACTACCCTAAACACTAAAATACTACCCCCAGCACAACCCCTACACTACCCGAACACGACTGCACTGCCCTAAACCCTCAAACACTCCCCCAGCACGACCCCCTACACTACCCAAACACCACTGCACTGCCTTAAACCCTAAAACACTCCCCCAGCACGACCCCCTACACTACCCAAACACCACTGCACTGCCCTAAACACTAAAACACTACCCCCGCATGACCCCCTACACTACCCAAACACCAATGCACTACCCTAATCCCTAAAACACTACCCCCGCATGACCCCCTACACTACCCTAAACCCTAAAACACTACCCCGCACGACTCCCTACACTACCCAAAGACCACTGCACTACCCTAACCCCTAAAACACGACCTCCTACACTACACAAACACCACTGCACTACCCTAAACCCTAAAACACTACCCCCTACACTACACAAACACCACTGCACTACCCTAAACCCTAAAACACTACCCCCAGCAGTACCCCTACACTACCCAAACACCACTGCGCTAACCTAAACCCTAAAACACTACCCCCAGCAGTACCCCTACACTACCCAAACACCACTGCACTACCCTAAATCACTACCCCCAGCACGACCCCCTACACTACCCAAACACCACTGCACTACCCTAAACCCTAAAACACTACCCCCAGCACGAAACCCTACACTACCCAAACACCACTGCACTACCCTAAACACTCCCCCCAGCACGACTCCCTACACTACCCAAACACCACTGCACTACCCTAAACCCTAAATCTACCCCCAGCATGACCCCCTGCACTACACAAACACCACTGCACTACCCTAAACCCTAAAACACTACCCCCAGCACGACCCTCTTCACTACCTAAACACAACTGCACAATTTGTTACTGGCGTTGCAACGCAGGCCTGTGGTGCTTACTGGAAGTACCTAGTGGGCTAGTTGGGCCCCAGGGACCCTCAGGATTCAAGGTGACCTAATCCCCCAACTTAAAACGCACCATGGGGCGCGTTTGCACAGTGGTGAAGGGAGGGGTGGGGCCTCAGGTGACATGTGCGCAAACACGCCCTGTGGTGCGTTTTAAGTTTGGGAATTAATTCCCTTTGAATCCTGAGGGACCCTGGGGCCAACTAGCCCACCAGGTACCTTCAGTAAGCACAACAGAGTTGCGTTGCAGAGAGGTGAAAAAGGTGCGTGGCCTCGGAACGCCTCTCTGCAACTCAGCTCTGTGGTCCTAACTGTAGGTACCTGGGGGGCTAGTTGGGCCCCAGGGACCCTCAGAATTCAAGGGGACTTAATCCCGCAACTTAAAACGTGCCACGGGGTGCGTTTGCACAGATGTCACCTCAGGCCCCCCTCCCTTCACCACTGTGCAAACGCGCCCTGTAGCGCGTTTTAAGAGGTAGTTTTAATCCCCCTGCCCGATTATGTACTAGGGACTTGCACAGGAGGTCATGCTAATCACAGGTGTACCCCAACGCATAGTGTTCCCTAGTGTATGTAGGTGTTTTCACTGTATTCTAAGTGTCTTTTAGCATAGCACTGGCTCTGGTTAGTCAGAGTCAGTTACCACCAGTACCAGTCTGAAAAAGTTGTGGGCACAGGATGATTTTGCAACAAGGCCTCTATCTGCTCCTCTGTTGGTTCTTTCTGCACATCTTTTGCTTCTTTCTGTGCGTTTTTTCTTCTTTCTTCACATGTCCTACCTCTGTAGGCATAGTTAGAAACTAGCATTTAAAAAACCTTTGAAATTCACTTAAAAAATCATAGGTTTCAGGCACGTTATAGTTAGAAATTAGCATTTAAAAAACCTTTGAAATTCACTGAAAAAACCATAGGTTTCAGACACGTTATAGTTAGAAATTAGCATTTAAAAAACCTTTGAAATTCACTGAAAAAACCATAGGTTTTAGGGACAGTTATAGTTAGTTGGACATTTCACTCATACAAAACCATAGAAATTCCCCCGTTATAGTTAGTTCAGCTAACTATAACTCGCGCCCCCGCAATGCACTGCTGATGACGTCACATATTACATCACTCATGACATGGTCAGTGACATCACTGATGACATCTCAAATGACATCACTGATGATATCATCCATGTGATAATTTCATGCATCTTCTCACACCCTAATATAACTTTTGATACACCCACTCTAAATTACAGACTGCCATTCTCAAAACCATAGACACTCCAACACCAAAAACTACATACCCACTCACTGATTCTTAGGTCTACACACACATCCACTCACTCACCCGTACAGTCACTCATACTTAGTCACTCAGTACAGGACTATCATATGCACTCATACACCTATATGAACACTCACACACCGCCACTCATCCATAGAGGTACTCACACACCTAGTCAGTCATGCAAAAACTTAATCACACACCCATTTACTCACCTATACAGTTATACACACACCAGCTCACTTACTCATACAAATACTAGCACATTCTTACGCTCTTATACAGTCACTGATACAAGTACACACTCATCCATACAGCCACTCTCACAATCACACACTCTCACTTATAGCCATTTATATACTCCAACACACATATATACTGCCTTTCACATATGTAGTTACTCACACATGTACCACTGAGATATACATTCAATCACTAACACACCCATACACACACTCACCCACCCATACAGTCCATCACAGATGCACTCTTGAAACCATGCACCCAGTGAATCACCAACTCACACATCTATGCACAGAGTCACACACACCCCACCCACACAAACACTCAGGCACCCATACAGATACTCAGACAATCAATCAATAACCCATGTAGACACTCATGTAGCTATTCAGAAAGCCATGCAGCCGCTTACAAACCAACAGACAGACGGATACAGACATTCACACAGTTTAGTCACTAACCCATGCATTCAGTAAGATACATTTAATCACTCACTTGTAGAGTCAGTCACTCACGTACTAAATCATCCATTCAGACACTTATACACCCACTCATTCTTCAATACGCCTTTCCCTATATATATTAAACATATTTAAACTTTACAGAAACACACAGTCACTGGATGATGTCATCAGTGATGTCATCAGTGATGTCATTTGAGATGTCATCAGTGATGTCATCAGTGATGTCACTGACCATGTCATGAGTGATGTAATATGTGACGTCATCAGCAGTGCATTGCGGGGCGCGAGTTATAGTTAGCTGAACTAACTATAACGGGGGAATTTCTATGGTTTTGTACGAGTGAAATGTCCAACTAACTATAACTGTCCTAAAACCTATGGTTTTTTCAGTGAATTTCAAAGGTTTTTTAAATGCTAATTTCTAACTATAACGTGTCTGAAACCTATGGTTTTTTCAGTGAATTTTATGTATATATATATATATATATATATATGACATGGGAAAAACATGTTTTGGGACTCCCCCTTTTTCTCGGCCCTGCTTGACGGATCACCACTAAACTTTTATGACTGCAGCTGAAGTGAGTGGCAAACTAATGTTGAACATTTCGTAAGGATTCATTAAACGACGCCAAAGTTATTCGCAAATGAAAAAACGCTCTTCCTATGGAAACTACATATAAGTACCTACTGGCGACAGCTTTAACCGAGTCACAGAAAAAACTTTGAAAAAAGCATTTTTAAAATTTTTGGGCGGGATCTGCGGATCCACCAAAAACCTTTTAAAAACTGAAGCGCGGACTCCCGTGTTAATTATCGGCCCCCAGATGGGACAGTTCCTGGGGCATTTTGCAAATAAAGGCGGGGGGCGCAAGGGTCCCCCCTCCTGGGGCTTATTATGCCCAGGGACCACCACCTCCCCACAGCTTCTTTACAAATCAATGTGGGGGAGGAAAGTACGGCCTCCCTCGCTGACCCGGGGACCCCCACCTCCCCAGGGCTTATTTGTTTTTAAGTGGGGGGCCTCAGACCCCGCCAGCCCGGGGACCAACACGTTCCCGGGACTTTATGTTAAAACAAAACGGGGGCCATGGCAACCCCCTGCAGCCCCAGGGGCCACCACCTCCACAGGGCTTTAAGTTGAATAAATGTGGGGGAGCGGTGCAGACCCCCCGCACCCTGGGGAGCACCATCTTCCCAGGGTTTTTCTTAAATTGAAAGCGTGGGGGCCACGCAGACCCCTCCACAGCCCCAGAGACCACCACCTCCCTGGGGCAAAAACTCAGAAAGGAGAGGGGCCAAGCGGCCCCCCTCTTGGAGCCATATATGGCCCTCTGGACCGCCACCTCCCAGGGCCGGCTCTTGCTATGTCCCGGGGTGCCTACCCTCGGCACATAGCTGTTTGCTATGGCTTGGCAGAAGCTTTACCGCTCCCGCCAAGCCATAGCAAATTGTGCTCCGCTTCCAGCAAGTGAGAGCATTAAATATGCTCTCGCTTGCTGGAAGCAGAGCAAAATTGCTTTCACAGAGAAGGATCTGCATGTTCAGCAGTTCCCTCTATGTGAAAGCAATGCCAGTTCCCGCAGGAGGCAGGAAGCTGGCAGGGACCGCAGGGGCCTTGAGGCTCCCCCTGTGGTCCCCAATGAAAGTAACTGGGTGCACCCAGAAGAGTGGCCGGGCCCAGGGGGATGGTGTCCCCTGGGCCAAAATCGGCCCAGAAGAGGGGCAGCGTGGCCCCTTCTCTTATTGCAAAAAAGAAAAGAAAAAGTAAGGCTCCAGGGGATGGGGTCCCCAGGGCCGAAATCAGCCTGGAAGGGGGGCCACGCTGCTTTCTCCACCACTTTGCAAACGCACCTCCTGGCGCACTACTGGTTGGGGGATGAAGTCCCCTTGGCTGCCGAGGCTCCTTGGGGGCCAACAAGCCCTCCTATTGCCTCCAGTGGGTCCCAAACAGCAGGAATGCTGAGAGGTCATCAGAGGCCATGCCCCCTTTCTCCACCACTCTGCAAACGCGCCTCCTGGCACAATACTGGTTGAGGGAGGAAGTCCCTTTGGCTGCTGAGGCTCCTTGGGGGCCAACATTCCCTCCTGTCACCTCCAATAAGTCCCAAACAGCGGGTCTGCTGGGATGTCTTCAGAGGCCACAGCCCCTTTCTCCACCACTCTGCAAAAGCGCCTCCTGGCATACTACTGGTTGGGGGATAAAGTTCCCTTGGGTGCTGAGGCTCTTTGGGGGCCAACAAGCTCGCCTGTTACCTCCAGTAAGTCCTAAACAGCGGGATTGCTGTGAGGTCGTCAGAGACCACACTCCTTTTTTCCACCACTCTGCAAAGGAGCCTCCTGGCGCAATACTGGTAGGGGGATGAAGTCCTCTTGGCTGCTGATGGTCCTTGGGGGCCAACAAGCCCTCCTGTTACCTCCAGTAAGTCCCACACAGGGGGATTGCTGAGAGGTCTTTGGAGGCCACGGCACCTTCCCTCTCACTCTGTAAACACACCTCCTGGCACACTGCTGGTTGAGGGATTAGGTTCCCTTGGATGCTGATGGTCCTTAGGGGCTAAGAACCTCTCCTGTTACCTCCAATAAGACCCACAGAGTGGGATTGCTGTGAGATGGTAGGAGGCCCTGCCTCCTTTCTCCACCACTCTGTAAATGCAGCTCCTGGTGCACTAATGCTTGAGTGATGAGGTCCTCTTGGATGCGAGGGTCCTAGGGGGCCAAGAAGCCCTCCTGTTACCCCCAGTAAGTGCGGCACAGCAGATTCCTGAGAGCTGGTCAGAGGCACGCCCCCTTTCTTCACCACTCTGCAAACGTGACTACTAGTAGTGAAAATATATAGATATTCACTTAAAAAACAAAAGGTTACAGGGACATTATAGTTAGGAAATAGAATTTGAAAAACCCATAGAAATTAATTGAAAAAAACCAAAGGTTGCAGGGACATATGAGATGTCATCAGTGATGTCATCAGTTATGTCACTGACCATGTCATCAGTGATGTGATATGTGAGGTCATAAGCAGTGCATTGCAAGGCGTAAGTTATAGTTAGATCGGGTCACTATAACTGGTGAATTTCACTGGTTTTGTACAAGTGAAATCTGAGCCTAAGTATAACGTCTCTGTAACCTTTATTTTTTTCCTGCAACTAATATATATATATATATATATATATATATATATATATATATATATATATATATATATATATTCGCTGGGGAAAAAAACAAAGGTTCCAAGGGTATTATAGTTAGGAAATGGCATTACAAACCATAGAAATTCACTGAAAAAACAAAGGTTATGGGAACGTTAAAGTTAGGAAACAGAATTCCAAAAACCTTAGAAATTCACTAAAAATCCAAAGGTTAAAGAGGTTATAGTTAGGTTCAGATTTTACACACACAAACCATAGAAATTCAGCAGTTATAGTTAGAGTTATCTCAAATAACTATCAGTCGTGCCCTAAGTTAACTGGAACTGGCCCCCCCACCATGCATAGTTTTCTCACCAATAATTTTATAGCAAATGTTGCAATGATATTATCAATGATGTCATGAGGGATGTAATATATTGGGTAATTAGCAGTGCACAGCACACCCTCTGCATGCAGTCAACCCCACATTGCGCAAATCTTCCTCCCCGGGTCGATTTCGGCTCCAGGGACCCTATCTCCTGACGCCCAGCATCTTTTTGAAGGGGAAGGAGGGCTGCGCGGCCCCCCTTCCCAGACTGATTTCAGCCCCGGGGATGGGTGCCCTGGTGCCCACCTACGGCACCCACCACATCCTGGTTGGGGACAGCGGGGGGAGCCCCGTGGTCCCCATGGCCCCAGCCAATTCACCACATCCAGCAGGAGCCGGCATTGCTCCCACCCGCAGGGAGCAGCTAAAAATGTGGCTCCCTGTGGGCAGAAGCAATATTCAGATCTCTTTCCCTGCCTGCATCATTGTGAGAAGGAAACAGATCTGAAGTCTCCTCTCAGCTGCCAGAAGCATTTTTAAAGCCCCCGCCAGCTGGAAGCTAATCTTGTGTTTGCTCTTGCTTGGTGGGAGTTTTGAAATTGCTCCCACCAAGTGAGAGCAAACACAGGTTTTCCTGCACGTGCCAGTGTGGGCAGGCAAACTGCTGTGTCCCGGGGGCTTGGGCACTTTGGGACATAGCAGGAGCCGGTCCTGAGGGGAATGGGGTCCCTAGGGCCATTAATGGCTCTGGGAGGGGGGCTACATGGACCCTCTCCCCCTTGTATGGCCGTCGGGCCCTGGAGATGTGGTCCCTGGGGCCAAAATTGGCCCCGGGGAGTGGGGCTGCATGGCCCCCCTTCCCATTACTAATGTGGCCAGGCCTCAAAATCACCCCGGGGAGGGGGGCTACGAGCCCCTCCCTCTTTTTACCTTCAACCGGGCCCCGGGGAATGGAGGCCAAAATTGACTAGAGGGGAAGGCCGTTTGCCCCGCTCCCACTTTTTTATAAGGCAGGGCCCTGGGAGTGTGGTCCCCAGGGCCAATTAAACCTGGGGAGGAGGGCCACATTCGTCTCCCCTCCCCTCCCCTATAATATTATGAACAATTGCCCCAGGGTCCTTGCCTACTTAGAGAGCTACAAAAAAACAACCATGTGAGACTGTGCTTGTATTTTTTATTTTACTGCAGATCCTCAACCAGGATGTGTTGGCAGCCATTCCGGGACAAAAATGTAAAAAAAAGAGAAGGGGGCAGGGTAGAAATACCCTGACTGCCTAGGCCTGGTGCTGGGGTCCCCAGAGACCCCACCAGGGCCAAAAAGTATTTTTTTTTAAATATATTGTGGGAAAAATCAGAGTGGATTTGCTTATTTGCTAATTTGACCTGTATTTCAGCCCCCGGGTGGACCAGGTCCTGGGGGCATATTTTAAAATATATTTTGGGGAGGGGGCGCACACTGCCACCCTCCCCATGGCTGATCTTGGCCCCGGGGATCACCACCTCCCCGGGAAGGCCAGTTGCCATTTTTAACGGAGGGGGATGTGCGGCCCCCCTTTTGAGGCTCTTAAGAGCCCAGGGGACCACCACCTCCCCCGGGCTTCATAAACAAATTGGAGGGGGGCCTTGCAGACCCCCATCCATTGCGCTTAAGGGCACCAGGGACCACTACCTCCCTGGGGCCACAAATTCAATTTAAAGAGAGAGGGGCCGGGCGGCCCTTCCTCCCGGGCCATATTCGACCCCAGGAACCAACACCTCCCCAGGGCATGGCCAAATTTTAATTGGGAGAGGGGCTGCACAGCCTCCCTCCTGGGAGGTTTTCGGCCCGGGGGCCACCACCTCCCTGGGGCAGGCCCAAGAAGAACAAAGGAGGGGGCGTGTCCCCCCTCTTGGAGCCATTAATGGTCCTGGGGATCACCACTCCTCAGGGCCGGCACCCTATAACCTGGATGCCCACCCTCTGACTATAGCTGTTTGCTCTCGCTTGGCGGGAGCTTTGACAGCTCTTGCCAAGCGAGAGCAAACAGTAAGTCAGCTCCCAGCGGGCGGGAGCAGGAATACTGCTCCCGCTCGCTGGGAGCGGACTTTTAATCTGTTTTCAGAAAACAGATTAAAACATTGTTCCCACACTCAGGGAGCAGCATTGTGGCTGCTACCTGCATGTGGAAGCAATGCCGGCTCCCGCTGGAGGAGGGGAGCCGGCAGGAACTATGAGGGCATTAAGGCTCCTCCTGCAGTCTCAAATGTTGCACACTGGTGCCAGCATCAAGAGGCCTTCCCTGGGAGATGGGATCCCCTGGGCCAAAATCGGCCTGGGGAGTGGGGCCGCGCAGCCCTCCTACCCTTGTGCAATAAGCAGAAATCCTTAATGGAGGTGAATGCATCACTGATCTATTGGAGTGAATCTGGCTGGGGTTATTGTGATGAGTGGTTTCTTTTTCATTGTCTCCTGGTGATGGCAGAGGGCATGGTTCTCCCTTTTAATTACCCTGAGTATGCAAATGCCCAAAATCATCTACAAGCTCTGCTTGTTTGGCCCCGCCCCGGTTCCTTAGTAGTTTGCAAACGTCTTCCCGCCTTTTCCCATGTTGATGGCCAGCTTACTAAAACAGCGTTCTTGATGCAGAAAAATACGAGGACATCTCCATCAAACAAAGAAGCACTTACTTGAGAGGTTTAAGAGGAAGTACCCCTGTTTGATGGAGGGTCACCTCTTTGTAGTCTTGTAGTCTTCTCTTGACGAGGATTCATGTTATCACAGATTTGTGGATGAAGACGCTGCAGGTACAATCACATTGCCAAAGTTATATGCACACAAGGTCACTGGAGACATTACCTTGTGGTCCTTTACGCAGCTGTAGTGTAGAATATGCACTAGACTTTTACCCAACGAGGTAGCACTTACTAAATAACCAGTAGAAAGTACTCCAGGCGGGTAGACATTTTCAGCAAAACTGTGGTCTTTTCTTGGAAAAAATGGGGTTCCATTCTGGCCCTGATGCTCTTTTCACAGAAATTAAACCTCAATGGGAAGCACTTACAAATTTAAATATAGCAGGTGCTCCAGTACTCCCCTTCAGTAAAGCACAAACGATCCTAACTTCTTGGGCTTCCCAAAGGCAAAGCAAGTATGTTTCCTCTCAGATTCCACATTGAAGAACTATATGAAATCCTTAATGGAGGTGAATGCATTGTTGATCTATTGGAGCGCAATCTGATCTGTAGTGACTGTGACGAGTAGTTTTTTTCTTGTCGTCTCCTGGTGAGAGCACAGTCCATGGTTCTCCCTTTTAAATGCCCTGAGTTTGCATATGCCTAAAATTCCTGGCACCACTCACGCACCCACTCACAGACACACACGGGCACTGATGCACTCAATCACAGACCTACACAGCCACTCATACACCTACTCACAGACCCATAGCGCCACTCACAGACTCACTCACAGACCCAGACAGGTACTCACACACCCTCTCACAGACCCATACAGGCACTCACATACCCACTCACAGACCCACACAGGCACTAACACACCCACTCACAGACCCATAGTGTCACTCACACACCCATTCACAGACCCACACAGCTACTCACAGACTCACAGACCTACACAGGCACTCACAGACACACTCACAGACCCACATGGGTACTCACAGACCCACTCACAGACCTACAGGCACTCACACACCCACTCACAGACCTACAGGCACTCACACATCCACTCACAGACCCACACAGGCACGCACACACCTAGTCACCGACCCATACAGCTACTTACACACCCATTCACAGACCCATACAGCCACTCACATATCTACTCACAGACCCATATAGCCACTCACACACCCACTCAAAGACCTATACAGCCACTTCACACCCACTCACCAACCCATACAGCCACTCACACACCCACAAAACCAATCACACGTTCACTCACAGACCCATACAGCCACTCACACACCCACTAACTGAACTATACAGCCACTCACACACCCACTGTCAAAGGTTATAGGTTGCAGTTAGGAAATAAAATGTGAAAAAATCGTTGGAATTCACACAAAAAAAGCAAAGGTTACAGGAACGTTATAGTTAGGAAACAGAAGTTAAAAAACCTTAGAAATTCACTGCAAAAACCAAAGGTTACAGGGACATTATAGTTAGGAAGTAGAATTTAAAAACCCTTAGAAACTCACTGCAAAAACTAAAGGTTACTGGGACATTATAGTTAGGAAGTAGAATTTAAAAACCCTTAGAAACTCACTGCAAAAACCAAAGGTTACTGGGACATTATAGTTAGGCTTAGATTTTACTCATACAAAACCAAAGAAATTCAGCAGTTATAGTTACCTGAGCTAACTATAACTTACTAACCCTGGGCGTAGTTCGCGTAGTAGCGCTATGCGTAGCTACGCGAAGTGCACTTCGCACTACGCGAGCTACGCGTAGCACTACGCGAACTGCGTAGTGCGGTAGGAAATGCTGTTCGCAATGATTGCACAGTGCTGGATGCTTGTCCGCACTGTGCAATCATTGCAAACGGCATCTTGCACAGTGCAAGCGGTCGTTTTCTGCCGCTCGAGTAGATTTGTACTCGAGCGGCAGTTTTCTCAACGCGGACTGGTAGTTTCTCATCGCGAGCGGTCGCGAGCATACGCAACCACTCGCAATGAGAAACCTGACCTCCCGCGTTGAGAATCTCGCCGGAGGTTTATTTTCACGCTCGCGATCGGCAACTTGATGTTGCTGATCGCGAACGAGGAAAAAGTCTCGCCGGGATGTCATTTTGCTCGCGGTCGCCAACTTGACGTTGAGGACCGCGAGCAAGCAAAAAATGCCTACTACGCTACGCGTTTTTGCACTGTGCTACGTGCAATTCGCGTAGCGCGTAGTTGCGCAAACTACGCAAACTACGCGAGCATAGCGTAGTTTTCCGCCCAGGCCTATAACTTACGCCCCCGCAATGCACGACTTATGACCTCACATAATACATCACTCATTACATGGTCAATGACATCACTGATAACATCACTGACATCTCAAATCACTACCATCCCCAGGGGCCAGACCTCTACTCTGGGTGCCCTAGTCTCACCCAGGGCACCCACTCTTATCTGTTGGGGACCACAGGGGGCCCCCATGGTCCCCGCATCCTGCAGAAGCCGGCATTGCTTTTGGACAGGGGGAGCTGCTGAACATGCAGTTCCCTCTGTCCAAAAGCAATTCTGCTCTGCTTCTAGTAAGCAAGAGCATTTTTAATGCTCGTGCTTACAAAAAGCAGAGCAGTGTTTGCTATGGCTTGGCGGGAGTAGTGCTCCTGCCAAGCCATAGTAAACAGCAATGTCCCAGGGCTGGGCACCCTGGGACATTGCTGGAGCTGACTCTGTGGGGGGGTGGTCACCAGGGCCATCTAGGTTTCAACGAGGGGTGATGTGCGCCCCCCCTCCTTTGTTTATATTTGCCCGGGGAGGTGGTCATCCCCAGGGCTGTAGGGGGGTCCATGCAGCCTCCACAAATAACTTACAATATAGCCCGGGGGAGGTGATGGTCACCAGGGCTGTGGGGGTTCAAGAGGCCCCCTATTTAAAAGGAAATAAGCCCCAGGAACGTGGTGGTCACCAGGGCAGCAGGGGAAGCCATATGGGCCTCCCTCGCATTATTATTTTAAGAAGCCCTGGGGAGGTGAAGGAACCCGGGGCATAATGAGCCCCAGGGGGGCCTGTGCACCCCCATCCATTATCAAAACAATGCCCTGGGACCAGGCCCACCTGGAGGGCAGATAATGAACGTTTATTAATTTTCAGATGGATCCGCAGATCCTGCTGAATTTTTTTTTAAATGCTTTATTTGGCCCTGCAGGGTCCCAGTGGGACCCCCCCAGGAGTCCTAGGGGGTCAGAGTGTTTCTACCCTGCCCCCGTTCCTTTTTTTTCATTTTTTGTGGGACTCGGTGATGGCTGTCAACACTTCCTGGTTGAAGTGTTTGCAGCCAATCAAATTTCAGTAGCATTTCAGTAGGATTTTGGGCTATCAGATATCTATATTTTTTAAACTTAAATATCTTTGAAGGTACAAAACGGATTTACACCAAATCACAAAAAGTACGCTTTCTGGACCAACATCTAGCTTTCTGCCAAATTTGGGGTAATTCTGTTCAACGGTTTCAGCTGTAGTCGTGTTCAAAAAAAGAAAAATCCCCATAGTTTTGGGACCCCCATTTTTGCCTGGCCCCCACTTGCTGGATCACCCCGAAACTTTCAACACAGCAGCTTAACCAAAAAGGGGAAGCATTTTGAAAATTTCTTCAAGCGGCGCTAAAGTTATTGGCAAAACAAAAAATGCTTTTCCAATGAAAACTTTGGTCCTAAATATAACTACCTACTGGCGACCGCCAGTAGGTTATATATATATATATATATATATATATATATATATATATATATATTACCTACTGACGGTCGCCAGTAGGTAGTTATAGTTAGGACCTGGTTTCCATAGGAAAGGCATTTTTGTTTTGCCAATATCTTTGGTGCGGTTTGATGAATCTAATTTCAAACCTAATGGGGCGCTTCAGTCAGCTCCTGTCTTGAAAGGTTTGGGGGGATTCGTCAAGCGGGGGCAGAGAAGAAAGGGGGGTCCCAAAATGCATTTTCTCCATGTTAATTTCCATAGGAAACGTTAGACAAAGCTACAGCCCAAACTGCTGAACGGAATTACACCAAATTTGGCAAAAGGGTAGCTATTGGTTCAGAAAGCATGCTTTTTTAAAATGGTGTAAATCCGTTCAGTAGTTCCTGAGAAATTCAAAAATAAAATATATCGATATCTGATGGCCGAGGAGGATTCGCGAACCCTCCCGAGCACGAGGTTCATTCTGATTTGCTGCCAACACTCCAAACCAAAATGTGTTGGCAGCCATCATGTGACTCGGTAACACCGAGTCATAAGAAAAAGGGTGAAAAAAGGATAAAAAACAACAAAAGGGGGCAGGGTAGAAACACCCTGACCCCCTAGGCCTGCTCAGGGGGTCCCACAGGCACCCGCAAGCCCAAAAAAAGCATTTTTTTAAATATTTTCATCCAAATTCGCGCTGGGTGCGCGAATCCGGCCGAAAAAAAAAAAAGCGCGGACTCCTGCGCTTTGTTTCTTTAGGTCCCCGGGTGGGCCAGGTCCCGGGGGCAATGTTTTATTAGAGTACAGGGGCCAGTGGGGGCCTTGTGGGCCCCCAAGGCCAGGGGACTGCCACCTCCCCGGGGCTTTTTGAAATACTTAGTTTGGGTGGCTCGAGCCCCTCCACACTGCCCCGGAGACCACCACCTCCCCAGGGCACACTTTATAGTAATATGGGGGTCCGTTGCAGACCCCCGGCCCCGGGAACCACCACCTCCCCAGGAAAATGTGCAAGTTGGAAGGGGAGCCATGCGGCCCCCGCTCCTTGTGCCCTCTTTGGCCCTGGGGGGGTGCCACCCCCCCAGGGCCGGCTCCGGCAATGTCCCGGGGTTCCCACCCCCGGGACATTGCAGTTTGCAATGGCAGGGTGGGAGCACAGGAGATGCCGACTGCCCCTCCTGTTACCTCCAGTAAGTCCCACACAGTGGGATTGCTAAGAGGTCTTCGGGGGCCACGCCCCCCTCTCTCCACCACTCTGCAAATGCGCCTCTTGGCACACTACGGGTTGGGGGATGAAGTCCACTTTACTCCGGAGGGACTTTGGGGGCCAAGAAGCCCTCCTGGTACCACCTGTAAGTCCTACGCAGCGGAAGTCCTGAGCGCTGGTCAGAGGCCCAGAACCCTTTTTGCACCACTCTGCAAACGCGACTACTAGTTAACGAAGCATTTGCAATGTAATAGGTCTTGCATTTGCAAGAGTTAGAGCTATTGGCATTGTAAATGTAAAAGTTTTTTACTAATATTTTTTGGAGTGAAGTGGATGTATGTTGTGTGTAGTGGAATTATGTGGAATGTTGTGCAGTGAAATTATGTGGATAGACTTTGACTTTGATGTGGATAGAAGGTATGTGGTATTTAGTGTATAGGAATTATGTAGAGTGGGATTATGTGTTATTGAGAGTAATTATGTGGTATGGTAGTCTGTGTTGTGGAGTGGTAACCTCAGGTTTAGTCTTCCTCATTTCCATAGAAGCTAAACTATATACTCAATGAGACAAAAAAAAGAAGGAACCACTGAGGAGCACTTCTGGACCAAGTCAGAGGTATGAGCAGGACCACTGGAATTATGCGACTGTTTGGCTGCACCTACTTTTGCACAATTATACATTTTCCGCATTTGCCACATAATCCATCATCTGCTGCATAATCTGCAGATTTGAACAAAAAAAACCTTGTTTCTAGCTCAAACTGCTCAAACGCTACCAAAAATGCAGCAACAAGTGTTACAGTGTGGTGGAAGGCCCTTTGCAAACCTAGAATGGTCACCTGTTACTTATTGCTAAATGTGGGTTTTAAATTGGTACTAATAGTGTGCAAACCACTCTTGCCTCTTTCTGTACCTCTCTTGCCTCTTTCTACACCCCTGTTCCCTTTTTATGCACCTCTCTTGCCTGTTTCTGCAACACTCTTGCCTCTTTCTGCACCCCTCTTGCCTATTTCTGCACCTCTGTTGCTTCTTTCTGCACTTCTCTTGCTTCTTTCTGCACTTCTGTTGCTTCTTTCTGCACCCCTCTTGACTCTTTCTGCACCCTTCTTCCCTCTTTCTGCACATCTCTTGCCTCTTTCTGCACCCCTGTTCCCTTTTTATGCACCTCTCTTTCATGTTTCTGCAACACTCTTGCCTCTTTCTGCAGTTCTCTTGTTTCCTTCTGCACCTCTGTTGCAAAGTTCTGCACCCCCTTGCCACTTTCTGCAGTTCTCTTGTCTCCTTCTGCACCTCTATTGGTTCTTTCTGCACTGCTCTTGCTTCTTTCTGCACCTCTTTTCCCTGTTTCTGCACTCCTCTTGCCTCTTTCTGCACCTCTCTTGCCTCTTTCTGCACCTCTCTTACTTCTTTCTGCACCCCTCTTGCCTCTTTCTGTACCCTTCTTCCCTCTTTGTGTACCTCTCTTGCCTCTTTCTGCACCTCTCTTGCATCTTTCAGCACCCCTCTTGCCTCTTTCCGCACCTCTTTTGCTCGTTTCTGCACTTCTTTTGCCTCTTTCTGTACCCCTCTTGCCTCCTTCTGCACCTCTGTTGGTTCTTTCTGCACTGCTCTTTCTTCTTTCTGCACCTCTTTTGCCTGTTTCTGCAACTCTCTTGCTTCTTTCTGCACTTCTCTTGCCTCCTTCTGCACCTGTGTTGCTTCTTTCTGCACTTCTCTTGCCTCTTTCTGCACCCCTCTTGCCTCTTTCTGCACCTCTATTGCTTCTTTCTGCACTTTTCTTGCTTCTTTCTGCACTTCTGTTGCTTCTTTCTGCACCCATCTTGCCTCTTTCTTCACCCATCTTCCCTCTTTCTGCACCTCTCTTGCTTCTTTCTGCACCCCTCTTGCCTCTTTCTGCACCCTTCTTCCCTCTTTCCACAACTCTTACCTCTTTCTGCACTTCTCTTGCCTCTTTCTGCACCCCTGTTCCCTCTTTCTATACATCTCTTGCCTGTTTCTGCAACTCTCTTGCGTCTTTCTACAGTTCTCTTGCCTCTTTCTTCACCTCTGTTGCTTCTTTCTGTACTTCTCTTGCCTCTTTCTGCACCCCTCTTGCCTCTTTCTGTACCTCTCTTGGTTGTTTCTGTACTGCTCTTGTTTCTTTCTGCACCAGTCTTGAAAATTTCTGCACCCCTCTTGCCTCTTTCTGCACCCATCTTCCCTTTTTCTGCACCTCTCTTGCCTCTGTCTGCACCCCTCTAGCCTCTTTCTGCACCTCTGTTGCTTCTTTCTGTACTTCTCTTGCTTCTTTCTGCACCTCTCTTGCCTCTTTCTGCACCTCTCTTGCCTCTTTCTTCACCCGTCTTCCCTCTTTCTGCACCTCTCTTGCTTCTTTCTGCACCCCTCTTGCCTCTTTCTGCACCCTTCTTCCCTCTTTCCACAACTCTTACCTCTTTCTGCACTTCTCTTGCCTCTTTCTGCACCCCTGTTCCCTCTTTCTGTACATCTCTTGCCTGTTTCTGCAACTCTCTTGCATCTTTCTACAGTTCTCTTGCCTCTTTCTTCACCTCTGTTGCTTCTTTCTGTACCTCTCTTGCCTCTTACTGCACCTCTGTTGCTTCTTTCTGCACTTCTCTTGCTTCATTCTGCACCTCTCTTGGCAAATTTCTGCACCTCTCGTGCCTCTCTATGCACCTCTTTTGCCTCTTTCTGCACCCCTCTTTCCTCTTTCTGCACCTCTTTTGCTTTTTTATGCACTTCTCTTGCTTGTTTCTGCACCCCTCTTGCCTCTTTCTGCACCTCTGTTGGCTCTTTCTGCACTGCTCTTGCTTCTGTCTGCTACTCTCTAGCACATTTCTGCACCCCTCTTGCCTCTTTCTGTACCTCTGTTGCTTCTTTCTGCACCTCTCTTGCCTCTGTCTGCACCCTTGTTCCCTCTTTCTGTACCTCTTTAGCCTGTTTCTGCAACTCTCTTGCCTCTTTCTGCACTTTTCTTGCCTCTTTCTCCACCTCTGTTGCTTCCTTTTTTTTTTCTTTTCTTTTTTTTTCTTTTTTAAGCGCAGCAACTTAACAAAAAAACATACATAAATCATCTGAGATATATACATTCTTCGCAATACAAAAAAAAAGGAACGGTAGAGAGAGACACAAATCAGAAGAACAGAAAATTCAGAGCCAAAACAGCAATAATACACCCGAATAGCGCTTACAGTAATTAACATTAATATTAAATAATTTATCCTCCTTATTCGGATACCCCTTCAAAAAGACTACATAAGGAGAGAGAGAGAGTGGGGAGTCGGCCCAGTTAGCCACTACGTCACTAATTACTGCTGATTTTCCTTCCATCTATAGATGGGTGCCCAGATACGTTTGCCAAGCAGTCTCCCCCTTTTTCCCTTTCTCTCATAAATCCCCTTCTCAAGATTGTAGGTAGACAGCAGCCTGGCAAGCCATTGTTGGAACGTTGGAGCTGCTTTATCCAACCACGCTGTAGCAATACAGATACGGAGTACAGACATAGCCATGAAGAGAAAGCATTGTGATGGATCTTGCCTGTCCTCACTATTTATCCCCAACAAGATTATAGAAGGAGTAAGACAAACTTTTATTTCTAAAGTTCTGTCCAAAAATAATTCTATCGACTTTTTCAAAGCTTGCAGCTGGGGACATGACGCGAACATATGTATTATTTCAGCGTCCACACTGTCGCATCGAGGGCAACTAATTCCCGTCTGCCCCCCCATTGCGCAATCCTTGCAGGGGTATAATACAAGGAGAAGATTGTTTTACACTGTTGAGCTTGAAGCCCTGCAGAGCATAATACAGTTTGGCCTATTTCTAATGAGGCTTCAAAGTCATCATGATCTATGCCGAGTTTATCTACCCATTTCTTCTCGTATTTTTCAAGATCATCATTTTTAAGTAGAGAAAGCTCAGCATATATCCTCCGAATAGTACAATTTTCCCCTCTAATAACATCCATAATTCCGTTTTTATCAAATCCACAAGACCCCCCTTCTTCCCACCTAGCAAGCTCCGAATTTGAAGATACTTAAAAAAAATTCTTTTGTTGATACCATAGCTATTCTGTATGTCTATAAACTGCCGGATTCCATGTGGTCCCATTAGATCACCGAATTTCCTGATTCCACACATTTCCCATTCCGCCATTGTAGCGTCTGCGAAGATTTCCCCAGGGAGAGTGGGGTTCCAAAATAGCTGAGTATAGCCATTCAGTCTACCAAGACCAGTTTTTTTACGAAATGCTGTCCAGATCTTATATGCAGCAATCAGGGTTTTAAACCTAGTTCTTTTAAAATAACTAGGCTCAGTAAACTTCAGAAGACAATTCTCCGCTTCTCCTCCGACCAAAATTGAGTACATATCAATTGACCCAGTCTTGACCTGCGGATCAGACGCATCTCCCCCGATTAGCCCGCTCATATACTGAAAGGCTGCCGCCCAATAATACATTCTAAAATCAGGAACAGCCCATCCTCCCCTTGCCCTTGGCAAAGACATAAAACGTAGTGCCCTCCTAGTTTTCCCATGTGCCCAAATAAACCTATTGACTATGTGCTCCAGTGCTGAAAACCATTTTCTCTCGAATTCAAGTGGAATCGCCCTAAAAAGATATAACATTTTTGGTAGAAATACCATTTTCACCACATTGCAGCACCCAACTAATGATAAATGCAGATTATGCATTCTATCAAAATCCTTTTTCACTTTCGACATTATTGGCTCAATGTTTCTGTCCACAGTCTTTCCAAGATCTGCAGATATATTGATCCCTAAATAAACAGCTGAGTCGGTAACACGTATATCATCACACACAACCCCCGCATTCTTGACTATCTGAGTCTTAGACCTATTTAAGGCATACCCTGATACAAGGCCAAAGGTTTGAGCTTCCAGCTCTATCGCAGCTAGGGCGTTTCCTGGAAATGGAGTTACCAGTGCGATGTCGTCTGCATACGCCAAGGTTTTATATTCTAGGCCATGAAATTTTATAGGAGCAATACCGCCGTTTGCCTCCAGCTTCTGGATTAGGGGGTCAATATATATCGCAAAGAGCAATGGTGAGCATGGGCATCCCTGGCGTGTACCACGTTTGATTATTAAAGGTGCCGTATATCGACCATTAACTCTAAGTCGAGGTGTGGGATCTTTATACAAAGCCTGGACTGCTTTAACAAAACCCCCCCCGATACCTGCCCACTTCATAGCTGCCCAGAGATAGTTGTAAGATAAACCTAATTTCCCTTGGAAATCACAATATATAGAGGAATCTCATTCATACACTACTTACACTCCAGATCATTCAAATCACTCCCAAAACTTAAAACATGTAAAAGGTCTCTCTATAATAAACCCAAAATCTGATGTAGCGTTATCACAAATTTATTTTGTACGATTCGTAAAAAACAGATACATTTCATATAAAAATATATTCATAAAAAGTATACATAAAAACATTCATGTGGTAAATACAAATCACCTAAATTTTCATCACAGAAAATACTATCTAAATTAAAAACATCCCTGTAAAGCTCTCTCAAAGTGAAAGTGAAAACCCAAAGAGGCACAATGATATTCACTGTTGCTAGCATAGATCCAACACTGTATTAATAAACAGAAAAAACTGGTGAGAATCTTGGTCTTATCCAAGTTAATCTGATTTGTTGGATTCTCAGAAAAGACTAGCGTCGACGCGTTTCGGTGGTGTAAACAATCCTATACAAAACCACCTTCTTCAGGACTCAACAATAATGTGGGTTTGTTCTTGTGGGAAGTAGATTGTTATCTGCATAGACGAGAAGAGAAGATATATATATTGCATCAATGTTTCCCTTTCTGTAATCCAATGCAGTTTTCATTGTAACTTAACTTATATCACACATGCTGTATATATTGAGATCCTCCTGTACATTATAAAACTGATCATATTAACATATTGTAAACATATTGTAAGCATATTATAAACATACCTACTGGTGCGCTACATCACGATTTTGTTTTTACCCAGAAAAACACCCTGATTTATCAAAAGAAAGGGGGGAACTACATAATCTAGCACTCATGTCTCATTTTCTCCATCCACACACTCTCAATGCTCACCTTAGCCAAGTTGTACTCGCTTTCCTCACTTAAAATGGGAAATATAGAGAAAACGGCTTCGTTTATGTAAATCTGCCGATACTCCTAATTCTGGACGTATTTTCAGGCCCGGAACATTTTGGCCATTGCTGTGTGCCAAAAATAAAGGAACAAAAAAAAAGGGAGGGGTTTCTTATACTTGTTGCGTTATTATTCCATTATTTCTAAGAACAAGACCAGTTTATCTTACATGGTTCTCTCCCCCCCATTTTCACTCTTTACCTTGTATATTAAAGAGATCCTGACTTAACTTCTTGTTTATAATCGTGCTGTCCTTCCAATGTTCAATGTAGTGGCTTATTTTCGTGGACCTTAAAAGATAATATATCTTAATCATTTCCTGTTATTCTATTTAAAGCCTATGTGACTCGTTATTTGTCTCTTATTTTAAATGCGTCATGGCTTACCTCACTTAATAGAGGGTCTTCTCACAAGCACTGATAAGGAAATTCATTATATGGGGGGCCCACGTTTCTTGTAAAGTTGTCCTCCACCAGGCCGTATGTCTTTATTGCCTGTTGTTTCAAGCCGCCATACGTAGTCGGCTAATAGTAGATCCTAAGGGATATAATGATGACATTCACTGGCGTAAATTTAACTAGCCCTAGCTGAGTTTTATTTGCATTAGGCATGTCCTGCTAGTTGCCCTGTATTTAGTTGGATTTATTTGGAAGGGGCCATTTCTTATGAGGAGATAAGGCAACACGAATTTATATGAGGGTGTCCCCTTGTTCCATTGGTCCCTCTTGTATATAACGCGATGGCCCTTAACTAGCTTGAACGTGGGGTGCGGAGATTCTTTTACAGCTCCCACTCTTTTCCCTGGCCTTGTGGTACCATTGTGTCCTCCCCGTGTTAAAATATAACCGGTAGCAAGATGCATTCATGCTTACATCGTATCTTGACTACCTCTGACTGGATTGTATTTGTCTTTGGCCGGTCTTACTAATTGGGTTTTAAACAACAAGAAGTTATCTAAAGGTATCCCTTTGTTCCCTTAGTCAATCCTGTGCATGCCCCAGAAACCCTTACATCACTTGAAATGGGGTACGGGGATTCTTTTGCAGGTCACACCCCTTTACCTAACCTTCTGATGTCCTAATATCGTCCCATTGTAGAAATTTCACCGACAGCGAAGTGCGATAGCGCTTACCTCGTGTATCACGGGTCCCGGTACGTCCTTGTTTTCTGTATGTCTGTACCGGACGGCCCAGAGTCCCTTTTATTGGCTGGGTACGCTCAGGTGGCGTGAGTTACATTAATTACCCGGCAACCTTCCCCACACATTCTGCGCATGTCTAAGCGCCATCTTGTAATGTGTGCCGAGGTCAATTTCATTTGAAACGCCTCGCGCGAGTTAATGCGGCATCATTTTTCAATCTCCATTAGCTTTCTAGTACGCATGACTGGTGGCCATCTTATAGTGTGTTAAAGAGTTAACCATTAGAAAATAAATGAAGTTCGTCTAATTGCGGTATCTGATTATGGTTTAATTTTGTTTCTACTTTTTGCTTGCTATCTGACATAACTTGAATAGCACTAGTGGACCAATGTATGTCCGCATATGTCCAAGCAATGTCTAGTTACAACCTTGAACCGTCTTTCTACATCGGTTTAATTTAAATTACTAATACAAATATCTTTTGTTACCCGCCATGTATTACTCTATGCATAAGTGGTGGCCATCTTGTACTATTGGACAAGGTCAGACATTAGAGAATAATTGGGATTAATCTATTCTGGATAACCCAATTAACCTTTTTTTTCTTCCCAGAGATAGTCCCAGGAGACCCGATCAAATGCCTTTTCTGCGTCCATTAGCATGACCGCCATAGGTTCTCCTGAGACTTCAGTAGCATCAAAATGCAGATAGTTAACTACCGGTTACGGGACGTCTTGTTAGAGTGCTCCTCGCTTTGCAATCTGCATTTTTCGGAGGCACAATTTATTGGTGCTTTCCGCTACTGGTGACACCCGTGTGAGTGATTGATCGCTTTTACATATTAAGGGGTGCCAGGCTTGGCTTCCTCGCAGATAGTGCCTACTTGTGAGGTTTTCCATTCATTTTTTTCAATCTCGATAAATCAGATTTGAGCAGATCTGCAAAATAGGCTTGAGGGACTTGTTTTATTAACAATCATATGTCCTGAAGATGGTCTGACGGATGTAATCGCCATAACAGACCGAAACGTCGACTACTACCTCCAATTCCACACTACTTAATTTGTTTGAGGGTTCGTTGTTCTGTTTAGTAGACTCATGTTCCCTCGGTGATATAATTTGGAATGGTTGTTGACATCTATGATTATGTAGTTCCTTTATGTATCCTCCATCATGATGTTTTATTATCTCTAAATGTCCCCTCACATTTTTGTTACAAATTAAATTTTTGTATTTAGAAAAGAAGATATACCCGTTTTCTGTCTCAGGCGCACCGCTAATGTATGCCCTACCCGTTCGCTAAGCTTGTAGCATAGCTCCTTTCTTGCCAGGAAAGTCGCAGCTGCCTTAGTGGCTATAGCCTCCTGAGCTTCAGATTTGACCAATGCCAATTTAAGCATAATATCATCCAGCGATACGCCCAGTCTGATTGCAGCATTCAGCTCCTCCTCTGTGTCAGTTACTGCCTGGCATAGCTTTTTCGCTTCCAGTGCCTCTTGTTTCTGTCTATGCATACTATAGCTCAGCGTCTCCCCTCGTATCCCGGCTTTAAATGCATCCCAGGCTACCCCTGAGCTAGTACTTCCTCTATTATTGTCCCAGAAACCCACTATCCATTCCTTCATGTGTTGTACATATCCCAGATCTTTCAGCAGCCCTCTCTCAAAAGTCCATACCCGCTCAGGTCTATCCCCCCTTGCAATATCGACTGTTAACACTATAGGGTTATGGTCAGAGATAATCCGGGGTAGCTTCTCGATCCGACACCTTGATACCAATGAATTAGATGCAAAAAAATAGTCTAGCCTAGCAGCCACCCTGTGCGGAGCCAAAAAATATGTGCTGCCTGGATCGTCAGGCTTCAATCGTGCCCACACATCCGCCAGCGAGTTATTCCGAGCTAAATTAGAGATTGCACGAAAAGTCCTTTTCTTCCAGCCCGCATACCGCTCCCCAGTCTCCGTCCAGAGTCCCCCCATCCCATTTATATTAAAATCTCCACACATAATGACTGGTGTAGGCCAGGAGGCTAATTCCGAGTCTAAAAATTCAAAGATATCAGAGTCGTCCTCGGTCGAACCATACACTGAGCAGATAGTGAACATCTCACCCCTTATCATGCACTCCACCAAAACCCATCTACCCCACTGATCTTCCAACTTCCTTTTAACTGTTATATCGCCCGTCGGGAGTGTATGGTGACCCTCTAGTTTTAGTCCCCTGTTTAGTATTTGCAATCAAATGGAAACCTAGCTGTGCCATTAAGCTGCTTCTTGTACCCTCTATATGCGTCTCTTGTAGGCATAGGAGATCCAAGCGCATTACTCTCAAGATTGCTGAAACCCGTTGTCTTTTAACCTGGTCATTCAATCCACACACATTGACTGAGGCAATTCGTATACTCATTAGTGAACATCAAGCATCCGATCATGCGATTTATCCGTCAAATTTATTTTCTGTTTTTTTATCTTTATTCTTAAGTTCTCTCTTTCTTTATTTTCTGTTGCTTCATTACACCTCTTATGTCTCCCCATGTGTCTCAGATGTCGTGCTGTGCTGTACCTTGCTCGTTCCCTCCCTACCCCCCACCACCCCACCCAGCCCTCAGACCCCCCCCAGACCTCCCCCCTTCCCCCTCACGGGCAAATAGGTCAAAAATGACCTATGTGAGGTAGCTGAAGCCCATAGCTGAGTCGCGTCCCCCCCTGTGCTCCCCTTACTCCCCCTGATAACACTCCTTTCAAGCTATTCATCCTGCCATCAAACAATTATGTAATGAATTAAGTCCCTAGTGCATATGTGAATGATAGAGCATACTAAAACAGCAATCGCCTTACAAATACAAATATCAAAATTGCATCAGCGCTATCAGACCCCTCCACCTTTCCCCTTCTTCTCTTGCAGTTCAGTCATATATGCTTGTGCCTTGATCTCTGAGAAGAACATTCAGACTTGGCCCTTGGAGATTATTTTGAGCCGGGCAGGATACAGTAAATAGGCCTCACATCCCAGTCCCTGAAAAGGAGCTATCAGCTGTCTGAGTCTCCACCTCCTTTCGACAGTGGCATGGCAGAAATCTGGACGGGCAAAGAATGTGCTGCCCTCAAATGTTCGCCTAGCGTCTGATCTTGCCTTGTCGATAATTGCTTGCCTGAGAAGAAAATTGCCAACATACACTAAGATAGCCCTGGGCCTGTCTCCTTGACTCGCAGCATGCCCTCTCCTTTGAGTCAATGGGAACCGATGCGCCCTCTGTACCTCAGTCTCCCAATTCCATGAGGCCAAGTCAGGGAATGCCCCCTTCAGTAGGTTTAGTACAAAGGCCATTACATCCCCTCCTTCTATGCCTTCTGCCAATCCCAAGACTCTGATGTTGTTCCTTCTCTGCCGATTCTCGAAATCTTTGAGCTTCCACTGAAAGTCCTCCGCTAGCTTCTCTTGCATCTCCTTGAAAGCCTGCCATTTATTGACCTCATCCTCAAGTCTGCCAGTCCTCTCCTCTACATGGGTAACCCTGTCTGCCATGTCGTCATATAATTTATTTACCTTCCTTAATGAGCCCTGAAGTTTCTTAGTTGCTTGTTTCGCCCTTCGGCTCTCCAGTCTGGCCTCCCCCTGCATCTGCTTTAGCGTGGTGTATACTAAATCCATTGAGGGAGTCTGAGCTGTGCTGTTTGGGCTGGTATGCCCACTGTGTTCAAACATTGCCCCATCATCCTGATAGAGCTGAGTGGTAGCTGAGTAATCCCACACCAGCTTTCGAGCGGTTGCTGTATCAGTTCTGGAAGGGCTCACTGTAGATTTAGATTTAGATTTTGACCTGTTTTTATGGAAGGCAGCCCTTGGAGCAGCTGGTGCTTTTTGCACTGAAGAGGTCTCTGCAGAGTCCGAGCCATCAGAGAAATTGCCATCACTAGTGAGTGAAGAGTCTGAGTCATCGTTGAGGGAAAAAAAGCAATCCCCTTCTGGCGAGCCAGCAATTGTTTTAGAGTGGCTGGGCCCCTGTCTTTGCTCCACTATTTTCCCTGAGGATGCTTTCTCTAAGAGGGACACTGTGAGGGGGAGCGGCGCCTGATCACCACGTTTATCTTTACTCCCTTCAGTCACTTCCATATTGAGGCAAGAATCACTTACTGTCAGTTCCTTATTCGTAGTCCAATCTGGTTCCTGTTCCCCCGGCAGATTCTGCTCACCCAGCTCATCCGTATTCTCATTGTTCGACTCCACTTGTCTGTCTGGGAGCCCAGCATGAGACGGCAACATTGTATCATCGCCGGGGAAAGTTTTGCCGATCTCCAGCTGTTCCACTGGTCCGGCGCTTACTGATTCTGCCAGTATTGCTGCCGAAAAAGATTCCATCAAAGTTGGCTGCCGGAGGCTGCTTTCCCGAATCTTGCTTCCCCCTTCCTTGCCGGACTTCTGACTCAGGCCGTTGCTAAAATTACCGCAATTGCCGCCATTACCACCACCAACGCTGCCGCTTTCTCCCGTTTTCTTCAATAGCGCTCTGTGAGACTGCGCTGGACCTCGCACAGTCGTGGCCAGAGATGCTGGGGCAGCTGGATCCTTCTGCGCATCCTTCAGGTCTTTCTGGTGCTTGTTCGTTCTCGGCGCCATCCTATTACCAGCAATCACACACCGATAAAGGAGGTGGACTGCGTGGCCGATTTCCAGCGCTGCTAGCTTCACGGATGCTGTCAATTCCCGGCTCCAGTACCGCCGTAACTTGCAGTTAATCACCCGGCCGATCAGCCGCTCCAGGAGGTAAGGGTGATATAACATTTCGTCTCCGCATTTTCAACCTTTTTTCTGCATCAGGGGGGGAGAGGGTTCCGCTGCGACTACTCACTACGGCCG
The DNA here is from genome assembly GCA_963921515.1 of Calotriton arnoldi. Lineage (NCBI taxonomy): Eukaryota > Metazoa > Chordata > Amphibia > Caudata > Salamandridae > Calotriton > Calotriton arnoldi. Next base: position 983,875 of record CAWUFW010005184.1, on the reverse strand, counting down.
GTCAGCGGCCATCTTGCCCCCACCATGTCTCTTCCTTCTTTCTGCACCCCTCCTATCCTTTTCTGCACCCCTCTTGCCTCTTTTTGTACCTCTGTTGCTTCTTTCTGCACCTCTCTTGCCTCTGTCTGCACCCCTGTTCCCTCTTTCTGTACCTCTTTAGCCTGTTTCTGCAACTCTCTTGCCTCTTTCTGCACTTTTCTTGCCTCTTTCTCCACCTCTGTTGCTTCCTTCTGCACTTCTCTTGCCTCTTTCTGCACCCCTCTTGCCTCTTTCTGCACCTCTGCTGCTTCTTTCTGCACTTCTCTTGCTTCTTTATATACCTCTCTTGCTTCTTTCTGTATCCCTCTTGCCTCTTTGTGCACCCTTCATCCCTCTTTGTGCACCTCTCTTGCCTCTTTCTGCACCTCTCTTGCCGCTTTCTGCACCCCTCTTGCCTCTTTCCATACCTCTTTTGCTTGTTTCTGCACTTCTTTTGCCTCTTTCTGTACCCCTCTTGCCTCCTTCTGCACCTCTGTTGTTCTGTTCTGCACTGCTCTTGCTTCTTTCTGCACCTCTCTTGCAAATTTCTGTACCCCTCTTGCCTCTTTCTGCTCCCCTTTTGCCTCCTTCTGCACCTCTGTTGGTTCTTTCTGCACTGCTCTTGCTTCTTTCTGCACCTCTTTTGCCTGTTTCTGCAACACTATTGCCTCTTTCTGCACTTCTCTTGCCTCCTTCTGCACCTCTGTTGCTTCTTTCTGTACTTCTCTTACCTCTTTCGGTACCCCTCTTGCCTCTTTCTGCACCTCTGTTGCTTCTTTCTGCACTTCTCTTGCTTCAATCTTCACTTCTGTTGCTTCTTTCTGCACCCCTCTTGCCTCTTTCTGCACCTCTATTGCCTCTTTCTGCATCCTGTTCCCTTTTTCTGCACCTTTCTTGCCTGTTTCTGCAACACTGTTGCCTCTTTCTGCAGTTATCTTGCCTCCTTCTGCACCTCTGTTCCTTCTTTCTGCACCTCTCTTGCAACTTTCTGCACCCCCCTAGCCTCTTTCTGCACCCCACTTGCGTCCTTCTGCACCGCTTTTGGTTCTTTCTGCACTGCTCTTGCTTCTTTCTGCACCTTTTTTGCCTGTTTCTGCACTTCACTTCTTCCCTCTTTCCACAACTCTCTTACCTCTTTCTGCCCTTCTCTTGCCTCTTTCTGCACCCCTGTTCCCTCTTTCTCTACATCTCTTGCCTGTTTCTCCAACTCTTGCATCTTTCTTACAGTTCTCTTGCCTCTTTCTCACCTCTGTTGCTTCTTTTTGTACTTCACTTGCCTCTTGCTGCACCCCTCTTGCCTCTTTCTGCACCTCTGTTGCTTCTTTCTGCACTCCTCTTGCTTCTTTCTGTACCTCTCCTGCTTCTTTCTGCACTCCTCTTGCCTCTTTCTGCACCTCTCTTGCCTCTTTCTGCACTTCTCTTGCCTCTTTCTGCACCCTTCTTGCCTCTTTCTGCACCTCTGTTGCTTCTTTCTGCACTTCTCTTGCTTCTTTCTGCACTTCTGTTGCTTCTTTCTACACTCCTCTTGCCTCCTTCTGCACCTCTGTTGCTTCTTTCTGCACCCCTCTTGCCTTTTTCTGTACCCCTCTTGCCTCTTTCTGCACCTCTGTTGCTTCTTTCTGCACTCCTCTTGCTTCTTTCTGCACCTATGTTGGTTCTTTCTGCACTACTCTTGCCTCTTTCTGCACCCCCTTCCCTCTTTCTGTACCTCTCTTGCCTCTTTCTGCACCTCTGTTGCCTCTTTCTGCACCCCTCTTGCTTCTTTCTGCACCTCTGTTGCTTCTTTCTGCACTTCTCTTGCTTCTTTCTGCACTTTTCTTGCTTCTTTCTACACTCCTCTTGCCTCTTTCTGCACCCTTCTTCCCTCTTTCTGCACCTCTCTTGCCTCTTTCTGCACCTCTGTTGCTTCTTTCTGCACGTCTCTTGCCTCTTTCTGCACCCTTCTTGCCTCTTTCTGCACCTCTGTTGCTCCTTTCTGCACTTCTCTTGCTTCTTTCTGCACTTCTGTTGCTTCTTTCTACACTCCTCTTGCCTCTTTCTGCACGCTTCTTCCCTCTTTCTGCACCTCTCTTGCCTCTTTCTGCACCCCTGTTCCTTTTTTCTGCATCTCTCTTGCCTCTTTCTGCAGTTCTCTTGCCTCTTTCTGCACCCTTTTTGCCTCCTTCTGCAACTCTGTTGGTTCTTTATGCACTGCTCTTGCTTCTTTCTGCACCTCTCTTGCAAATTTCTGTACCCATCTTGCCTCTTTTTGCACCCCTCTTCCCTCTTTCTGCACCTCTCTTGCCTCTGTCTGCCCCCCTGTTCCCTCTTTCTGCACCTCTTTTGCCTGTTTCTGCATTCTCTTGCTTCTTTCTGAACTTCTCTCGCCTCTTTCTGTACTCAAATGGGAAGTGCAAGCTGTCAAGTTTAAAGGTCTGCGTGCTCCCGTGACTGAGGTATATATCTACTTGTATATGTATTCTTACATGTATTATACATCTGAAGATGGTAGCTTAAAAAACAGGTAACTTCTCCTATAGGTGGTCAAATTTTCTCCGTTCTGCTCTGTCATTCGGTTGCACAGGCAGACATGTCTTATGTATATATCTGTTATAGAGCCCCTCAAATATACTATTGAATAGCCATGTGCCCTGTATTGTGAGCAGAAAGAAATGCATACACCTTTTTTACACAAATTTACAGAGTATGCTGTTTGAAACACAGGTATTCAAGTGTTTGTATGTTTATTTTCATTTAACATGTCACTAGGTAAAAGCATAGACATGCATGCATACCTTCACAAACTTGGTCAGACTAACTACAGTGATATGCTTAGGATTGCTGTTTTATATTTGGTAGGCCTAACATTCTGAGCAGTCGATTACTAGTGAACCTTCAAGTGAAAAGTGAGGTTTAAGACATCTTCGGAGAAGGATTAGTGATTAGGGTACTTTGTATGAGTCTGTTGTAAGGTACAGTCAAAGTAGGCCTCTTTCTGCACCTCTGTTGGTTCTTTCTGCACATCTCTTCCTTCTTTCTGCACCTTTCTTCCTCTTTCTGGACTTCTGTTGCCTCTTTCTGCATTTCTCTTGCTTCTTTCTGCACCTTTCTTCCTCTTTCTGCACCTCTCTTGCCTCTTTCTGCACTTCTCTTGCTTCTTTCTGCGTCTTTCTTCCTCTTTCTGCACATGTCTTACCTATGTAGGAATAGTTAGAAATTAGCATTTAAGAAACTTTAGAGATTCACTGAAAAAAACCAGAGGTTTCAGGGACGTTATAGTTAGAAATTAGCATTTAAAAAACATTTGAAATTCACTGAAAATACCATAGGTTTCAGGGACGTTATAGTTAGTTGGACATTTCACTCGTAGAAAACCAGAGAAATTCGGCCGTTATAGTTAGTTGAGCTAACTATAACTCGCGCCCCCGCAATGCACTGCTGATGACGTCACATATTACATCATTCATGACATGGTCAGTGACATCACTGGTGACATCTCAAATGACATCAATGATGACATCACTGATGACATCATCCAGTGACTGTGTGTTTCTGTAAAGTTTAAATATGTTTTATATACATATATAGGCCAAGGTGTATTGAAGAATGAGTGGGTGTATGACTGTCTGAATGGATGATTTAGTAGGTGCGTGACTGACTGTATAAGTGAGTGATTAAACATGTCTTACTGAATGCATGGGTTAGTGACTAAACTGTGTGAATGTCTGTATCAGTCTGTCAGTTGGTGTAAGCGGCTGCATGGGTTGGGGAGTAGCTACATGAGTGTCTATATGGGTTATTGATTGGTTGTCTGACTATCTGTATGGGTGCCTGAGTGTCTGTGTGGGTGGGTGGGGGGTGTGTGACTCTGTGCATAGATGTGTGAGTGGGTGATTCACTGGGTGTATGGGTTCAAGAGTGCATCTGTGAAGGGCTGTATGGGTGGGTGAGTGAGTGTATGTGTGTGTTGGTGAGTGAATGGATGTCTCAGTGGTACATGTGTGAGTAACTACATATGTGAAAGGCAGTATATGTGAGTGTTGGAGTATATAAATGACTATATGTGAGAGTGAGTGATTGTGAGAGTGGCTGTATGGATGAGTGTGTGCTTGTATAAGTGATTGTATAAGAGAGTAAGTATGTGTTAGTATCTGTATGAATAAGTGAGGTGGTGTGTGTATATAACTGTATAGGTGAGTAAATGGGAGTGTGATTGATTCTTTGCATGACTAACTAGGTGTGTGAGTAACTCTATGGATGAGTGGCGAGGTGTGAGTGTCTGTATAGGTGTATGAGTGCAAATGATAGTGCTGTATTGATAAGTGACTGCATGTATGAGTGACTGTATGGGTGAATGAGTGGACGTGTGTGTAGACCTAGGAATCAGTGAGTGGGTATGTAATAACTGGTATTGGTGTGTCTATGGTTTCGAAAATGGTAGTCTGTATTTTAGAGTGGGTGTATCAAAGGTTATATTAGGGTGTGAGGAGGTGCATCAGATTATCACGTTGTCAGGGCTCAGACTACAAGAACTTATGAGCTTCCCTGTATTAGTGTGGCTTCCGTTGGACAGACTCCAAGCTCTGTGCCCATCAACAGAAGACTAAGGGTAATTGTGACCAAAAGTAGAGTAATTGGACGGGCGCATCTAAAATGGAGGCGCGCCAGTGCAATTGCGCGTCTAGTCTCTCGCGTCTGGCTCCGAGCGCGAGGACAGGACCAGCTGTGAAGTGCGTCGGCAGCGTTCTAAGCCGTGCACTTCACCAACGCTTTTCGGTGAGGCAGGACCTGTGCGCGAACATTAGTTAGTCAGAGGCAGTTTAGAGTTTCTTGCTAGTCTTAGGCGTAGGGTAGTGTTCCGTTTCGTTTTACCGGCAGGCACACAGTTAGGCAAATTACCCAAGTACAAGAAATTATTCTCTTTCCAGCCTGCTCACTTACCGGAATTCCGAGTGGAGCGGAGGAGGCAGTTTTTTTTCTTTAATGGGTTCGGCTGAATCCCTGGTAACCAATTTATTTCCGGCAGAGTCCTCGAACCGCAAGTATACTCCTAAAAGAGAAAAGTGCTTGAATGAGTACAAAATGATTTGCTAAAAGAAAAAAAGAGTTATAATATGAAAAGAAGTCAAAGTCAGTCTGGTTAATGTACTTACCGCTTGTTTAATCTCAAGTCCAGAAGACTATAGAATTCCCTAAAAATAAAAAGAAAAAGGAAAAAGGCTCATTTTTAAAAAGTGCTGATAACTCGTTTATTGAAAACACTCGAACAGGAGCTAACACCTTTAGCTTTGAGGGTAAGAGGATTGAGAGTTCAGATGACATAAAAAGAGAGAGTCTAGGGAGGGAGACTTATTGAAGTATCAATGTTATTACTTGTTTTCCAGTTCTCCCACGAGAGAGAGAGGGAGATAGAGAGAAAAGAGAATAACAGGCAAGAGAGCAAGAAGGATAAGAAAGTGTGGAGAACCGAAGAAAGGCGAGGCAGTCTCTTCTTTGTCCCCTACCCTTTTCCCCCCGGCAGGGTTCACTCGACCTCCTGTCTAATTGGGGTTCGTGGGAAGACCTGTAGGGTGAATTGGGAATTCTCGATATTCTGCTCCCGAGAGTACCGGAAAAAGAAGTGAGTACGCATAGAGTTTTTGACAGAGTGAAGTGCCCACGAACTTCTACTCACCTGAGTAGAATGGCTGAGTGGTTCGACTTAAAGAACCTGGGGAAGGTCCTAGAGGTCATTCAACAAGAATTAATGGCAGTTAGAGAGGAGAATAAGGCTATTAAGTCGGAAATAGAGGCAACTAGATTAGAAACTAAAGAAATGGCAGCACAGATGAAGAGAGAGGGTTCAGGGGATAGGTTTCATTCTCCCCCTTCCGGAGCAAATTTATTTAATTCTAGTTCAGCTGCTAGTTCAGGGTCCGCCACTCAAGTTGTACATTCCCTAGCCCCAGTTATTCCGTTGGCACCACCTGAACGCTTCAGCTGGGATCCCCAAAAGGCCCAAATCTTCCTGACCCAATGCTGCTTGCACTTCATGTGTCGACCTACCGTCTTTCCAGATGCGTAGTCTCAAATTGCCTTTATTCTGTCTTACCTCAATGGAGACGCAGCTGCGTGGTCAATGCTCTTGGTCACTCAAGACGCAGTAATCTTGTATAATTTCGAGGAATTTAAGAAAGAATTTTTACGCATTTTTGATTGAAGGAAAGTAGCGCAGGCTACGGATAATGAATTATTGGAATTGAGACAAGGGAATCGAGAACTGGTAACATACCTTGCTCAATTCAACAAGCTTGTTGTCGAAACTGAATGGCCGGAGTCCAAAAGAGCTGCCTTGTTCTATCGAGGTTTAAAGGATGACTTGAAGGATGCCTTGTCGCAAATTCCAAATCGCCCCACTGAGGTATCGGCCTTGATTGATCTGGTTTTAGAAATAGATTATAGGCAAACCGAGAGAAGAGGCGAAAGAAGACGAGAATTTCGACCGAGCATCCCACGCTTTGACAGGGCAAGAACAGACGTGACAAGATCTGCAGAGAAAGAACAAGGTGTCGAACCTATGCAAATAGGAACCATAAGAGGGCCACTTTCCAAAGAAGAGAAGGACAAGTGAAGACTAAATAATCTATGCCTTTATTGGGGAACCAGCGGACACTTTGTGAAAGGGTGCCCCAAAAAACCCAAACTATTCAAGACGGAAAACTTGCAGCACCACCAGTAGAGGGAGTTGGGCTGGTGGTTGCTAACGAGGATACAACTCCAATCCATCACCAAGTGGCAAACACTTTGCAGTCTTCCGCTCCGCACCTTATTATGACAATGACTCTGAAGTTCCGAGAGCACACACTCCCTGGAGTTGCAGTCATGCTGGACTCGGGCGCTACTGGGAATTTTTGTGATCTCAAATATGCCTCTAAGGTTGGTCTGAAGGCAATACTTAAGGACAGAAGCGAGGCGGTGAGGGCTGTAGATGGTACAAATGTATCGTCCGGTCCCATCACCAGTCATACGGAGGTTGTGGAACTCATTTCTAATGAAGGTCATAGAGAGGAGATTCAATTCAATCTGATTGATGCCCCGCAGTTTGGAATCATTTTAGGTCTTCCCTGGCTAACGGAACACAATCCAATGATTAACTGGAGTGAGAGGACGGTGAAATTAAATTCCAGCTACTGTGTGGAGCATTGCTATTGTGAGAAGCCTGAAAGACTTGAGAGAAATCCAGCAGCCTTGTTATGCGAAAATAAGATGATGGTGTGTGCTGTACAAACCGAGAGCCTACCCATCGAATACCAGGAATATGCCGAAGTGTTCAGTGAATCAGAATCAAAGAAGCTTTCCCTCTCGATCATATGGTTGTAAAATCGATCTTGAACCTGGGGCTAATCTTCCTTGTAGCCGAATCTACGCGCTTACAGAAGCTGAGAACCAACACTTGAAGGATTATATACAAAAATATTTGGAAAACAGGTTCATCCGACCATCCCAGTCCCTGGTCTCCTCTCCATTGTTTTTCGTCCCAAAACGCAATGGAGATCTGAGAACGTGTATTGACTACCGTGCCTTGAACAAAATTACAATCAAGAACCGTTACCCACTACCCTTAATTTCCGTCCTACTGGATCAACTAAAAGAGGCTAAAATCTTCACAAAATTAGACTTGCTGGGGGCTTACCATCTCATCAGAGTGCGTGATGAATGGAAAACAGCATTTAGAACCAAGTACGGGTTGTTTGAGTACCAAGTCATGCCCTACGGCTCGTGTAACGCCCCCGCAGCCTTTCAATATTTCATTAATGATGTCTTGAAAGAGTTCATTGACCAATGCGCTATCGTCTATATCGACGATATTTTGATTTACTCATCCTCCGAGGAAGAGCATCAACACCAAGTCAAAAAGGTCTTACGATGTCTGAAAGAAAATGACCTATACGTTAAATTGGAGAAGTGTGCCTTTGGAGTGAAGTCTGCGGATTTCCTGGGGTTTGTTATCGCACCAGAAGGCCTAACCATGGATGTCAAGAAAATTGAGGCAGTGCTCAATTGGCCCCCACCTACTTCAGTAAAAGAAATACAAAGTTTCATTGGATTTGCGAATTATTATCGTAGATTCATTCGAGATTTCTCCTTAAAGGTCGCACCAATTACTAGACTTTTACGAAAAGGAGTCCCTTTTCAATGGACTACAGAGGCAGAAGATGCCTTCCAATTTTTGAAGAAAAGGTTTACCACCGCACCCATTCTGATACACGCTGATCCCACTCAACCATTTTATCTTGAGACCGATGCCTCTGAGCAGGCAATTGGAGGTGTGCTATCGCAGGGACACAAAGAAACTGGGCAGTTACACCCGGTTGCGTATCATTCCAGGAAACTGCAACCGGCGGAGATAAACTATACCATTTCAGATAAAGAGCTTCTCGCCATAAAATATGCGTTCCAAGAATGGCAACACTATCTTCTCGGAGCTAGGCATGTGGTCACGGTATTCACCGATCACAGAAATCTACAATTTTTAAAATCAGCCAGAACACTCACGCCACGTCAACTGCGGTGGTCCCTGTACTTCGCCGATTACGAATTCGTAATTATTTATCGACCAGGAAAGAATAACGGCAAGGCAGATGCACTATCACGAATTGACACAGATGGAAAAAAGAGTCTCATTAGTGAACAAAGATTAATTCCGGAAACAATGATCATTGGAGCAACAGTGGAGAATTCTCTAGAAGACAAAATTAAAGAGGCCTTGACTCAAGAGGAAATGCAGAACTGGACTCAGGAATACAGCTCGAGAAGTTCGCTATAAGTTGCCATTCCACGCCAAAGCCTTGTTTCTACCTACCCAAGAACTCCAACAACAAGCGTTGGCAGATTGTCACGATAGTCCTATGGCCGGCCATCCCGGAATCCATTGGACCGAGGAGTTGCTGAGGAGACAGTTTTGGTGGCCTGGGCTATCCAAGGACGTTCGAAACTACGTAGAAGGCTGCGGGACTTTTGCAATGGGAAAGATGGATAGGCGAGCCCCTCAAGGTTTGTTGAGACTTTTACCCACTCCCCCATACCCCTGGCACACAGTCACGATGGATTTAATTGTAGAACTGCCTTCTAGTCAGGGATTCGACTCAATTTTGGTGATGGTGGACGCCTTCTCGAAAATGGCGCATTTCGTCGCCTTGAAGGGAAGCCCATCAGCAAAACAAATAGCCACACAGTTAAATCAGAGTTTGATTACGATACATGGAATCCCAAAAGTCTTAATTTCAGATCGAGGGTCTCAATTTCTATCTCATTACTGGAGAGCCTACACCAAGAAATTAGGAATTGAGACACGGTATTCCTACTAGTTTCCATCCTCAAACAGATGGCACAGACACAGAGAACCAATCAGGAATTTGAAAAGTACCTTAGACTGTTTCTTTTGGATCAAGAGGGAGAATGGCCAGATCTTCTTTGGACCACAGAGTTCGCACATAATAATGCGAAGAATGCCTCAACAGGATATTCTCCTTTTTACTTAAATTATGGGAAGCATCCAAATTCTGCAGTTTCAATTCAAGAGGTCTCAGTGCCTGCAGCACAAGAGTTATTTCAACATCTTAGTGAGGTGCATGAGTCAGCCACCAAGAATTTAGCTCTAGCTAAGGAACGCTATAAGCAGCATGCAGATAAAAAGAGAAGACAAGAGTTAGTTCTGCAGGAAGGAGATAGAGTTTGGTTGAATACAAAACATCTACGACTCAAGGGAAATAGAAAATTCCAGCCACGTTTTGTAGGCCCCTTCCCTGTAGAACAGGTTGTAAATTCAGTAACTTATAAATTAAGGCTTCCTCCACAGTTGAAGATACATCCAGTGTTTCACATATCCCTGCTGAAGAAGGTTTCTCCCAACTTAAAAGAGCCACGAAAACCAAGACCCCTAGTAGCAGAAGGGCAAGAGGAATTTGAGGTCAAAAGAATCTTAGACTCAAAATTGGTTCGAGGTAAAGTTTTCTATCTTGTGGATTGGAAAGGTTACGGTCCGGAGGAAAGGTCTTGGGAGGTGCAATCTGATGTTCATGCTCCAAGATTGATTAGGGCCTTTCATCTGCAATACCCTCACAAACCTCAGCCCGGAGGCTTAGTCTTACAGGGGGTACTGTCAGGGCTCAGACTACAAGAACTCATGAGCTTCCCTGTATTAGTGTGGCTTCCGTTGGACAGACTCCAAGCTCCGTGCTCATCTACAGAAGACTAAGGGTAATTGTGACCAAGAGTAGAGTAATTGGACGGGCACGTCTAAAATGGAGGCGCACCAGTACAATTGCGGGTCTAGTCTCTCGCGTCTGGCTCCGAGCGCGAGGACAGGACCAGCTGTGAGGTGCGTCGGCAGCATTCTAAGCTGCGCACTTCACCAACGTTTTTCAGTGAGGCAGGACCTGTGCGCGAACCTTAGTTAGTCAGAGACAGTTTAGAGTTTCTTGCTAGTCTTAGGCATAGGGTAGTGTTCCGTTTCATTTTACCGGCGGGCAGACAGTTAGGCAGAGTACCGGAGTACAAGAAATTATTCTCTTTCCAGCCTGCTCACTTACCGGAATTCCGAGTGGAGCGGAGGAGGCAGTTTTTTTTCTTTAGTGGGTTCGGCTGAATCCCTGGTAACCAGTTTATTTCCGGCAGAGTCCTCGAACCGCAAGTATACTCCTGAAAGAGAAAAGTGCTTGAATGAGTACAAAATGATTTGCTAAAAGAAAAAAGAGTTATAATATGAAAAGAAGTCAAAGTCAGTCTAGTTAATGTACTTACCGCTTGTTTAATCTCAAGTCCAGAAGACTATAGAATTCCCTAAAAAGAAAAAGACAAAGGAAAAAGGCTCATTTATAAAAAGTGCTGATAACTCGTTTATTTAAAACACTTGAAGAGGAGCTAACACCTTTAGCTTTGAGGGTAAGAGGATTGAGAGTTCAGATGACATAAAAAGAGAGAGTCTAGGGAGGGAGACTTATTGAAGTATTAATGTTATTACTTGTTTTCCAGTTCTCCCATGAGAGAGAGAGAGATAGAGACAAAAGAGAATAACAGGCAAGAGAGCAAGAAGGAGAAGAAAGTGTGGCAAACCAAGAAAGGCGAGGCAGTCTCTTCTTTGTCCCCTACCCCTTTCCCCGGCAGGGTTCACTCGACCTCCTGTGTAATTGGGGTTCGTGGGAAGACCTGTAGGGTGAATTGGGAATTCTCAACATTCTGCTCCCGAGAGCACCGGAAAAGGAAGTGAATACGCATAGAGTTTTTGACACACTTGGATGATGTCATCAGTGATGTCATTTGAGATGTCATCAGTGATGTCATCAGTGATGTTACTGACCATGTCATGAATGATGTAATATGTGACATCATCAGCAGTGCTTTACGGGGGCGCAAGTTATAGTTAGCTCAACTAACTATACGGCCGAATTTCTCTGGTTTTCTACGAGTGAAATGTCCAACTAACTATAACGTCCCTGAAACCTGTGTTTTTTTCAGTGAATTTCTAAGGTTTTTTAAATGCTAATTTCTAACTATAACGTCCCTGAAACCTATGGTTTTTTCAGTGAATTTCAAAGGTTTTTTAAATGCTAATTTCTAACTATGCCTACAGAGGTAGGACATGTGAAGAAAGAGGAAGAAAGGCGCAGAAAGAAGCAAGAGAAATGCAGAAAGAGCCAACAGAGGTGCAGAAAGAGGCCTTGTTGCAAAGTCATCCTGTGCCCCCAACTTTTTGCTGACTGGTACTGGTGGTAACTGACTCAGACTAACCAGGCCCGGAGCCAGTGCTATGATGAAAGACACTAAAAATACAGTGAAAACACCTACATACACTAGGGTACACTATGGGTTGGGGTACCCCTGTGATTGGCATGACCTCCCCTGTAAGGTCCTAGTATGTAATAGGGCAGGAGGGTTAAAACTACCTCTAACTCAGAGGTGCAGAATGAGGCAAGAGAGGTGCATAAACAGGCAGGAAAGGTGCAGAAACAGGGAACAGGGGTGCAGAAAGAGGCAAGTGAGGTGCAGAAAGAAGCAAGAGCAGTGCAGAAAGAACCAACAGAGGTGCAAAAAGAGGCAAGGGGGTGCAGAAAAATGTAGGAGGGGTGCACAAAGAGGCAAGAGCGGTGCACAAAGAGGCAATAGAAGTGCAGAAAGAAGCAAGAGGGGTGCAGAAAGAGGCAATAGAAGTGCAGAAAGAAGCAACAGAGGTGCTCAAAGACGCAAGAAGGATGCAGAAAGAGACAAGAGCAGTGCAGAAAGAACCAAGAGAAGTGCAGAAAGAAGCAACAGAGGTGCAGAAGGAGGCACCAGGGGTGCAGAAAGAAGGAAGAGAAGTGCAGAAAGAAGCAACAGAGGTGCTGAAAGAGGCACAAAGGGTGCAGAAAGAGGCAAGAGAAGTGCAGAAAGAAGCAACAGAGGTACAGAAAGAGGCAAGAGTGGTGCGCAAAGAGGGAATAGAGGTGTAGAAAGAGGCAAGAGATTTGCACAAATAGGGAAGAGGGGTGCAGAAAGAGGCAGGAGGGGTGCAGAAAGAAGCAACAGAGGTGCCAAAAGAGGCAAGAAAGGTGCAGAAAGAAGCAAGTGAAGTGCAGAAAGAGGCAACAGAGGTGCAGAAAGACGCAAGAGAGGTGCAGAAAGAAGCAAGAGAAGTGCAGAAAGAGGCAAGTGAGGTGCAGAAAGAACCAACAGAGGTCCAAAAGAGGCAAGAGGGGTGCAGAAAGAGGTAGGAGAGGTGTACAAAGAGGCAAGAGAGGTACAGAAAGAGACAGGAGGGGTGCAGAAAGAAGGAAGAGAAGTGCAGAAAGAGGCAAGAGAATTGCTGAAAGAAGCAACAGAGGTGTAGGAAGAAGCAAGAGAAGTGCAGAAAGAGGCAAGTGAGGTGCAGAAAGAAGCAAGAGCAGTGCAGAAAGAACCAACAGAGGTGCAAAAAGAGGCAAGAGGGGTGCAGAAAAAGTTAGGAGGGGTGCACAAAGAGGCAAGAGAGGTACAGAAAGAGGCAGGAGGGGTGCAGAACGAAGGAAGAGAAGTATAGAAAGAGGCAAGAGAATTGCTGAAAGAAGCAATAGAGGTGCAGAAAGAAGCAAGAGAAGTGCAGAAAGAGGCAAGTGAGTTGCAGAAAGAAGCAAGAGCAGTGCCGAGAAGAACCAACAGAGGTGCTGAAAGAGGCGCGAAGAGCAAGAGAAGTGCAGAAAGAGGCAACAGAGGTTCAGAAAGAGGCAAGAGATGTGCAGAAACAGGCAGGAAAGGTGCAGAAACAGGGAACAGGGGTGCAGAAAGAGGCAAGAGAGGTGCAGAAAGAGAAAAGAGGGGTGCAGAAAGAGGCAAGAGATCTGCAGAAAAAAGCAACAGAGGTGCTGAAAGAGGCAAGTGAGGTGCAGAAAGAGGCAAGAGATCTGCAGAAAAAAGCAACAGAGGTGCTGAAAGAGGCAAGTGAGGTGCAGAAAGAAGCAAGAGAGGTGCAGAAAGAGGCAATAGAAGTGCAGAAAGAAGCAACAGAGGTGCAGAAAGAAGCAAGAGGGGTGCAGAAAGAGGAGAGAGAAGTGCATAAAGAAGCAAAAGAAGTGCTCAAAGAGGCAAGAGGGATGCAGAAAGAGGCAAGAGCAGTGCAGAAAGAACCAAGAGAAGTGCAGAAAGAAGCAACAGAGGTGCAGAAGGAGGCACGAGTGGTACAGAAAGAAGAACGATAAGTACAGAAAGAAGCAACAGAGGTGCTGAAAGAGGCACAAAGGGTGCCGAAAGATGCAAGAGAAGTGCAGAAAGAAGCAACAGAGGTGCAAAAAGAGGCAAGAGGGATGCAGAAAAGGATAGGAGGGGTGCAGAAAGAAGGAAGAGAAGTGCAGAAAGAAGTAACAGAGGTGCTGAAAGAGGCGTAAAGGGTGCAGAAAGAGGCAGAGAAGTGCAGAAAGAGGCAACAGAAGAACAGAAAGAGGCAAGAGAGGTCCAGAAACAGGCAGGAAAGGTGCAGAAAGATCGAACAGGGGTACAGATAGAGGCAAGAGAGGTGCAGAAAGAGAAAAGAGGGGTTCAGAAAGAGGCAAGAGATCTGCAGAAAAAAGCAACAGAGTTGCTGAAAGAGGCAAGTGAGGTGCAGAAAGGGGCAAGAGATCTGCAGAAAAATGCAACAGAGATGCTGAAAGAGGCAAGTGAGGTGCAGAAAGAAGCAAGAGAGGTGCAGAAAGAGGCAATAGAAGTGCAGAAAGAAGCAACAGAGGTGCAGAAAGAGGCTAAAGGGGTGCAGAAAGAGGCAAGAAAAGTGCAGAAAGAGGCAACAGAGGTATAGAAAGAGGCAAGAGAGGTGCAGAAACAGGCAGGAAAGGTGCAGAAAGAGGGAACAGGGGTGCAGAAAGAGGCAAGAGATGTGTAGAAAGAGAAAAGAGGGGTGCAGAAAGAAGCAAGAGATCTGCAGAAAAAAAGCAACAGAGGTGCTGAAAGAGGCAAGTGAGGTGCAGAAAGAGGCAAGAGATCTGCAGAAAAAAGCAACAGAGGTGCTGAAAGAGGCAAGTGAGGTGCAGAAAGAAGGAAGAGAAGTGCAGAAAGAAGTAACAGAGGTGCAGAAAGAGGCAAAAAGGGTACAGAAAGACGTAAGAGGGGTACAGAAAAAGGCAAGAGAGGTGCAGAAAGAGGGAAGAAGGGTGCAGAAAGAGGCAAGAGGGGTACAGAAAGAAGCAAATGAGGTGCAGAAAGAGGCAACAGACGTGCAGAAAGAAGAAAGAGAGGTGCAGAAAGTAGAAGAGATTTGCAGAAAGAGGCAAGAGAAGTGCAGAAAAAGAAAGAAATGTGCAGAAAGAAGCAACAGAAATGCAGAAAGAGGCAAGAGAGGCGCAGAAGGAAGCAAGAGATGGCTTGCACACTATTAGTACCAATTTAACACCCACATTTAGCAATAAGTAACAGGTGACCATTCTAGGTTTGCAAAGGGCCTTCCACTACACTGTAACACTTGTCGCTGCATTTTTGGTAACGTTTGAGCCATTTGAGCTAGAAACAATGCTTTTTTTGTTCAAATCTGCAGATTAGGGAGCAGATGATGAATTATGTGGCTAATGCAGAAAATTTATAATTGGGCGAACGTTGGTGCAGCCAAAGAGTCGCAAAATTCCAGTGGCCCTGCTCATACCTCTGACTAGGTCCACAAGTGCTCCTCAGTGATTCCTTCTTTTTTTGTCTCACTGAGTTAATAGATGAGCTTCTATGGAAACGAGGAAGACTAAACCTGAGGTTACCATTCCACAACACAGACTACCATACCACATAAATACTCTCCATAACACATAATACCACTCTACATAATTCCTATACACTAAATACCACATACTTTCTATCCACATAATTTCACTGCACAACATACCACATAATTCCACTACACACAACGTACATCCACTCCACTCCAAAAAACATTAGTAAAAAACTTTTACATTTACAACGCCAATAGCTCTAATTCTCGCAAATGCGGAACCTGTTACATTGCAAACACTTCTTTAACTAGTAGTCGCGTTTGCAGAGTGGTGGAGAAAGGGTGCTGGGCCTCCGACCAGCGCTCAGGAATTCTGCTGCGTAGGACTTACAGGAGGTACCAGAAGGGCTTCTTGGCCCCCAAAGTCCCTCAGGAGTAAATTGGACTTCATCCCTCATCCCGTAGTCTGCCAGGAGGTGCGTTTGCAGAGTGGTGGAGAAAGGGGGCATGGCCTCCAAAGACGCTTTAGCAATCTCACTGTGTGGGACTTACTGAGGTAACAAGAGGGGTAGTTGGCCCCCAAGGACATCCTTGGGGGCAAACTACCCCTCCTATTACCTCCAGTAAGTCCCACACAGCAGGATTGCTAAATTCTCATAGCAGGCCACGCCCCCTTTGCCCACCACTCTGCAAACGCGCTCCCTGGCACGCTCTTGGATGGGGATTGAAGTCCCCTTCGCTGCTGGGGGTCCTTTAGGGGCCAACTAGCCTACCTCTTACCTCCAGTAAGCCCCACACAGTGGGATTGCTGAGAGGTGGACACAGGCCACGCCCCCTTTCTCCACCACTCTGCAAACGCGCCTCCTGGCACGCTCTTAGTTGGGGGATGAAGTCCCCTTTCCTCCTGAGGGTGCCAGGGGGCCAACTAGCACTCCTGTTACCTCCAGTAAGCTCCATACAGCTGGATTGCTGAGAGTCCTCAATGGCCACGCCCCCTTTTTACACCTCTCTGCAAACGCGGCTCCTGGCACACTGCTGCTCGGGGGATGAAGTCCACTTGCGTCCTGAGGTCCTCAGGACACAAGAGGACCTCATCGCCCCACCAGCAGTGCGCCAAGAGGCACGTTTGCAGAGTGGTGTAAAAAGGGGCGTGGCCTCAGACCACCTCTCTGCAATCCAGCTATGTGGCACTTACTGGAGGTACCTGGTGGGCTTGTTGGCCCCCAGAGACCCTCAGTATTCAAGGGGACTGAATTCCCCAACTTAGAACGCGCCAGGGGGCGCATTTGCAGAGTGCTGCAGGGAGGGGGCGGGGCCTCCGGTGAGATGCTGGCTTTTTTTAAAATATATTTTTAGAAGGGGGGCTGTGTGGCCCCCCTTATTTTATTATTTTTGGGGCCCTGGGGACCCCATCCCCAAGGGCCTGACCCTTTTTTAAAAAAAAAAAAAAATTAAAATGGGAAGAGGCCGCACGGCCCCCCTTCCAAGGCCGATTTCGGCCCTGGGTACCCCATCCCCCCGGGCATGGCCTCCTTTTTTTTATATATATATTTATAGGGAAGGGGGCTGCATGGCCCCCCTTCCCTGGGCCACTTTTGGCCGCAGGGACCCCATCCCCTGGGGCATGGCCTCTTTTTAAAAAAAATATTTATAGGGAAGGGGGGCCGCGTGGCCCCCCTTCCCTGGGCCACTATTGGCCCTGGGGACCCCATCCCCCCGGGCTTGGCATTTCATATATATATTTAAGGAGGGGGGCCACGCGGCCCACCTCCCCAGGCCGATTTCGGCCCCAGGGACCCCATCCCCCAGGGCCTGGCCATTTATTACTATTGAAATAAAGGGAGGGGGCCACGTGGCCCCCCTCCCGGGCCACTATTGGCCCTGGGGACCCCATACCCTGGGGGGCCCTCACATTGGGGACCGTGGGGGGAGCCCCAATGCCCCCACGGTCCCTACCGGCTCCCCGCCTCCTGCGGGAGCCGGCATTGCTTTAGGCAAGGGAGCTGCTAACATGCAGCTCCCCTTGCCTGAATGCATTCTGCTTTGCTTCGTTGAAGCGAGAGCAAGTTTCCTGCTCTCGCTTCAACGAAGCAGCAGTGTTTGCTAGACAGGGCGGGAGCCGTGCTCCCGCCCTGCCATAGCAAACGGCAATGTCCCGGGGGTGGGCACCCTGGGACATTGCAGGAGCGGCCCTTGGTGGTGGCGGTCACCAGGGCTATTAAGGGCTCCAGGAGGAGGGCCGTGCGGCCCCACTCCCTACATTTTCAAAGCTCTGGGGAGGTGGTGGTCCCCGTGGCATGTGGGGGGGCTCGAGCCCCCCCACACATTTAAAAAAAAAAAATCAGAGCCCCGGGGAGGTGGCGATCCCCGGGGCTGCAGGGGTGCCGCGTGCCCCAGCGTTTAATTGTCAAAGCCCCAGGGAGGTCCCCGGGGCAGCGTGGGGGGGAGGAGCCCCCCACGCATTTTATTTATATAAATAAGCCCCAGGGAGGTGGCAGTCCCTGGGGCTGCGGGGGGGCTGCGTGCCCCCCGCATATAATGAATGAAGCCCCGGGGAGGTGGCGGTCCCCGGGGCTGCGGAGGCCCCCGCGGGCCCCCGCTACATAATTGGGCATTGCCCCTGGGACCTGGCCCACCCGGGGCTTAAGGAAAACGAGCGCGGGAGCCCGCACTGCTTTTTTTAATTTTCTCGCAGGGATTCATGCATCCAGCGAATCCGGCCGATTTAAAAAAAAAAATGCTTTTTGGGCCCTGGGGTCCTTGTGGGACCCCTGAGTCAGGCTCTAGAGGGTCAGGGTGTTTGTACCCTGCCCCTTTTCTTGTTTTTCACCTTTTTTGTACTGATTTCTTGTGACTCGGTTACCGAGTCACAAGATGGCTGCCAACACTTCCTGGTTTGGAGTGTCGGCAGCCAATCAGAAGTCAGCTCATGCTCGGGAGGAGTCGCGACTCCTCCTCGGTGCTCAGATATCGATATTTTTTTTTTTTAATTTCTCAGCAATTACTGAACGGATTTACACCATTTAAAAAAGCACGCTTTCTAGACCAAGACCTACCTTTTTGCCAAATTTGGTGTAATTCCGTTCAGCAGTTCGGGCTGTAGCTTTGTTTAAAGTTTCCTATGTAAATTAACATGGAGAAAACACGTTTTGGGACCCCCCTTTTTTCTTGGCCCCTGCTTGACAAATCACCCCGAAACCTTCAAGACAGGAGCTGACTGGAGCACCCCATTAGTTTTGAAAATTTCGCGAAGATTCGTCAACCGGCGCCAAAGATATTGGCAAATCAAAAAACACTTTTCCTATGGAAACTAGGTCCTAACTATAACTACCTACTGGCGACCGCCAGTAGGTCATATATATATACATATACATACTATTTATTACCATAGACTTACGTTGTGTTGTAAAGGCATCTGTGGTAAAGGTGTATGCAAGGTAAAGGCATTGCGCTGCAAAGGCATTGTGGTGATAAAGGCATGCCTGGTAAAGGCATGCGCTGTATTGTCATACAACAAATCTGGATCATTGCTAAATTTTGTTACTCAACCAGTGTTCGTGAGGTCAATCCCTTTTCTTCCTCTAGGACCATTGGCACTTTTGCTACGCCACTGAATAAACAGTGCATCCGAGTACTATCTCTGCTCCTCGTACAAACACAAAGAGGTTGTGGAGCGCTGATTCTGGCCAGGCACTGCTTTTTGTATTTCACTTGTCTCTTGATTCCGTTTTAGATTATCACGTAACCAAGTCATGTTAAGTTTGTATTCAAGAAATTTCCTCAATCAATCAATTCTCTGTCAGGGATGGATGAACAATCTTGATTTTTTTATTAGCCCTTAGAAAAGATTTTTTGTACCTCCATTAAAATAGTAGTGCTAAAACTCAGATAATAAATACATACAATGTTACCAACAAGAAATGTGTATATTTTTCTTGTTGCTCACAGGTTTTGTTACTATCGGAAAGGTTTAGAATTAAAAATTACATTTTCCATAAAGTATCAAAATTGCCACATGTTTTGCCTTATTATTATGTTGAGTTAATATAATTCGTCCGAACCTTTGGAGCTGTACAGCATGATTTACACCACTGATTTTACATTATTTTCACCAGCATCAATACAATTTGCAAAGATATTTGCACCAACCGATCACGATAGAATGTTATTCTTAGTCACAAAAAAGTATGTCGTACGTTGCACTGATTGGTCAGTTTAAATGTCATTTTGTGGTTATCTGAGAGTGCAAAGTCCATTGCAAAACTGCCCAGTCACCAGCTCAAAGTTGCAAAAGTCACTAGTGCAATTCATGTGATCGTGCAGCAGAATATTTTTAGATTATGCCTTGCAAACGCTAACTACACACGTTTTAAGAACAACACAACCTAAACAGTCTGATAAATTAGTTTTAAATATTTATCTCGCGAAAATCAGTCTTACTAGATGCGTGAAACCATGACGACATCGGCGTACAAATACTGTATTTTTGTATTTTTTCACACTTAAGAAATGAGGAGGACACAACATTAGGGCATCCTGTGCATTAGGGTCATTTGTCCAATATTGCACCTGTACTTTTAAGATAGTAACATGCACCACTACGTAAAGAGTGAAGAGGTAAAATATTACAAATGCTTTTCCTTTAACTAGATGAAATTCCTGTAGATACAAGCACACTATCTTCAAAGCATCTACTCCTTTATTCACTGCACGTACATACGAGAAGTGACGCACACATTTGAATGATGCAGAATTCTTTAAAATATTCAGACTTTGTATCCTTTGGTTATTGTAATTACAAGTCATTCTGTTGAGGATTTTCTATTTTTTAAGAAATCGCACTTTGTACTGATCCAGCTAACAGGATTTTCTTACATTACTTCATAAAAGGGCCATCTTTAAACTTCTAATGTTATTACTTTTCATTAGTACACACGCCTCTAGGCTGCGTTCATAAATGGGTTAAAGTTCCCAAGTTATGATTATAAAGGCCCATGGTAATTTGGAGTATCAGGGGATTTATTCAGTTTAAAATCTTAAAAGTGCAAAAGCTGAAATGAGATTGGATTAAATATATTCTTGCATGCCGTTATTCTAAACACCCTTAAGGACTGCAGAGTAACTTACAGAGGACATTATGCAAATGGCAATCTCTCTCCAAGTGCCTCCTGGGCGTTCTGGTGTAATATTTTACATGGTTGGTTAAGCACATCAAGTAACAGGCCTGACCCTGATGTACTGTAGAAGGTATCTATTTCAAAAATGTTCCTGTGGCACTGGTAAATATGCCAATGATAAGTGCAGGCAATTTGGAAAAAAATCACATCAAACAAGACGGTCAACACATCAGTCCTCCCTCTGTATTAAACACAAAAACGTGATCTGCTTTTTACTAGGCCTGGGCGAAATTTCCGTTAGGTTGATGTGATTGCATGAATTTTATGTTACGTTCTTTACGTGAAATGATGCCATTATGACACTTGACATAATTACACTGCAAAATGTTATCATAGAAACACAGTAACAACGTAAACGACCAGCACACCTGCGGGTGTTGTTTGCAGCAGTTGTGTTTTTTTGCACTATTTCTTTAATTCAAAACGTGTTTTCACACCCAAAATGGACGCATGGACGCATTTTGTGCTAAAATATAGCACTAAATGCCAGTTTTGCTTTTCATGTAATTTCACATAATTTTCGTGGATTTCACATAATTACACTAAAGCAAATTATGTGAATTTCGCACACGCTGCTTTATACTCAATATCGACAGACATCCTCTTTACTCATGGTATAGCAGTGTTGGAACAACTGAACTGCAAGTACATGGCTAATATGTTTATTAAAAGTTAGCTTTTGTGAACATTATCTGGAGGGGGGCTCTATTTTTCCACTCGTTTCATGAAGGATTCTAATAAAACAAAGCATGTGAGCTTGTGAGAAACAGCGAATAAAATTATACTATCTAGAGCTGGATTACATTTTTATTATGCCAGTGAAATTCAGGAAATTCATTTAGCATGATTCAAAATTCATGACATTTCTCAAAATGTCCTCTTATGCCTATGGGGAGACCGATTTGTGCAGAAAATGTTTAGCTGAGAGACATTCTCAATGTTAACCAGTCTTATATTGGTATTTCACGTGACTTTTCTAATAACGTCTGCCCTCGAATGAAAAAAGTCCAATGAGGTAGCGGCACACCACATTCTGCTATAAAACTGTGAAAATATCTCAAATCATTTTATGCAATTTGCAGACCCGTTATATCTGGGGGATAAAGCATTGCAACCACACTGTATAAAGGGAGAGGTTGTGGGGTAACGACCAGAGCTGCCTACATAGGAGTTAGGGATCCAGGATCAAGTCTCAGTGATGGCTCAACATCCTGTGATTCTTGCTGAGGCCGCCTCCAAAGGGGGTTCAGAGGGCCAGTGCCATAACAGCCTATGTGGGCCCATAAGGACTGGCTTGGGTGCTGCCGGGCAGCCACATCAAAGGGGGTAGTATCTCCTCTTCCCCTTGCCCTAGACCGAGAGCACACCAGGTTTGGCGCGAACTGGAGGACTAATGAGGACGTAGTTATGTTTTGAACCCCCCAATCGTGGAGGTCGCTCCGTACCTCTCAAGTTCAGCAAGGTGATTATAAGGAGCACTATCCCCCCGATCCAGTGCTGCACTCAGATGAGGAAGAAGGAGCAAAAGACGTAACGGGGGAGCCGCCTGGGGACGTGAGACGCACAGGTGGCGTGGCTGTAAAAGGGGTACGCTGGTTGGTAAAGGAGGCACACCGGAGAGCAGTGTGCTGGAGGAAAGACACTTACCTTGGGATGCCTTATGGCAGGGTAAGTAGGCCGACCAGGGAGTAAGGGGAACATGGTACTCACAGCCCAGACCCACCAGTTGGCAGGGCACAAAATGGACGTACAAGGTAGCGAGTTGAAGCCTAACAGCAGTAAGAGGCTACCCCCTCAAGATCAGAGAAGAACCAACAAAAGACCAACAAAACTTTATGACCCCAAAAAGCGACATGGAGGATGGCCTCAACAACAAAAGGTGGCAGAATTATGGCAAGCAAATGACAAGGACTTGATTAATATATGGGAGAGAGTATTTAAGACATGTCAACCATTGATGGTTTATGACATGTCACGCAGCGGGGCTTTATGATCCTGGTGAAATGATTTATTAATGGCAGAGATGAGTTATGACCTCTCAACCTTGATTTATGACCTGACTCATGATTAAGATTTATGATCTTGTAAGAATGATTTGTGATACTCAGAATGAGTTATGACAATGTAATAATGTTTTATGGCCTTGTCAACTTGAATTATGACTGACCACTGTGATTTATGAGGTCAGTGATGTAAGGTAGAGTCCATGCATGTAATAAAACTGAAGGGTCAACAACGTTACGGGCATGGATGGCCCAGACTACCATGCACAGCCAGACGAGATCGAGGGGATGTTCAACAGAATAAGGATGGCAGCGGGGAAGCATGGCAAGGAGCGGCTACACTGCAAAATGGACAAGGAGCTAAAAGATAGTCCCAGCAACAAGCAAGGGGGGGTGCATTGGGCACCCTGGCTGACTCAGAGGATATGAACACCGATCCAGAGGGTGTAGTCAGACTAAGGAAGTGCCAGAGGAAAGAGAGCAGGGCACCTAAAAAGGAGTCAGCAATAAGGGGCCTAGGCAGATGGACCCACCGCCGGCAGCCGTCCCGGCGACAGCGGGATCCAGCAGCAACACCAGTGAGAAGACATCCAATGATGAGCATAGAAGTGCAATTGTTATGGAATGCTTGAAATCTTTGGCACCCCTATTGATCACTAGCAATGGTACAGCACATGGTCAGGCTCCCTCAGCATGGAGGTACGGGAAGCGGGAAACCAGAGAAAGGGAGACAGAGGGGCATGCAGATAGGCTTGAGCAGGGCAGTTCAGCATCACCAATAGCAGCATGGGGCAGAGCAGTAATTAGCAGGGCACCTGCAGCAAAAAACCTCCCTTAGCGGGACAGGCACCTGAGGCTTATCTGAGACCCTTGCTAGGGCAGCCCTCCATCAGTGCTTAATTTGAGCTGGTGGTTTCCGGTGCTCAGCACCGCCACTTAATCACAAACACCGGTGCTATAGTTTCATGAGGAGATTAAGTGATTTGCCCATAATCACAGGATGTTGAGCCGATGCCAAGACTTGAACCGGGTTCCCCAGCGCCGAAATCGGCAGCTCTGGCCATTACGCCACATCCTCTCCCCACTTCCTGGTTAGTAGTTGGCTCTGTTACAGGCAGCGTGGTGCAAGCTGCCTCCTGACAAGAGCCCCAGCACTTATTTCTTTACAAATTAACCACTGCCCTTAGTGACCACTAAGGCAACTGGTTTGGTGAGCTTGATCCCCATGGAAGTTAAGGAGAGAATCTGGAGGAAGGAATTTATTTACATTTTTAGCCTGTTAGAAATACAGTTAGAAACCTGGACATTGCTCGGTGTGATAAAAAGGAGGAGGACAGGAGGGAAAGGAAAAGAGTGAGGAAAGAAAGGAACTTTGACAACTGGTTAGATGCTTTCAGGGTAATGGCATGCGTCATAGTGGAGAAGTTTGTCCACTGCGCTGCAAACTTATGGCTATATGAATCCAAGATATACGAAGCTCACAGGCAATTTCCTGGTGACGCATGACTAGAATATGACATGGGGGTGAGGCTAAAAATACAGGCACACCCTGAGATGGAGTGGAATTAAGAGGATGTATCTGGGTACATCCAGTAGATGATGGTGGCCAGAGAAGTCAAGGCATGGGTGCGGAAGGGCGAGCAGCCCTTTTAGACAACCTATTTCGAGGCTAACCAGGACATGGATAGGTCATCTTACAAGCACAAAACATACCACAGCTGGAGAACACCCAGTGACAGGGGGTTGGCAGCAATCTGCTGGAAATATGACATTGATGAGTGTACATTGGGGGCAGTGTGCAAATTTAGACACGCCTGTTCGGACTGTGGGGGTGATCACCCGGCTTCAGAGTGGAGGTAGAACAAGCATGGCACAGACAAGAGGGAAAAGAAAAAGAAACATTAGCATGGATAGGAAGTCTGAGGGGAGTCACAAGGAATGGGCAAGTTTTTGGCTAGCCAGATCCCCCATCAAGACACACCTACTCAGGAGGCTAGCCAGCGAATACACTCTATCTTGCTTGTGAAGGTTTTTCAGAGGAAGGCTGTACAATCCCATTTAAGGGCTCCACATCTGAGGGTGGGGTGAGGAAGCTTGATATCAGCAGAAGAATACCCTGAGGTGGTACAACATGAAATCAGGAAAGAGAAAGACCTGGGGCGCATAGTAGAACCACTAACTCCCCCCCCATGCCCCAAGGGTTGGTAATTTTCACCTCTCTGGGTGGTCGTCCTGGGGATGGAATGAGATTGTTTTGTCTAGCCTGTGAGCAGACAGTTTCGCAGGCTGCAAAAAAGGAAAGGAAATGTGAGAGATGAAACAGATGAGGACACAGCATTGCATTGCCCCCTCTGGACTACAAAAGGGGGATACTGCTTGCAGACTTAAGCCTCACAAGCAGCGTGGCATAAAAATGGGGGACATTTGTTGGTAGGGTGGCTCACCTGGTAAGGTGGTGGGCCAAAAGAAAGGCCACTCACCTGGGGATGCCTTACGGCAGGGTGAGTGGGGTCGACAGGGGGAGTAAGCAGAGCACATCCTTCGCAGCCCAGACCCACCAGACAAACGGCAGGGCACAAAACGTGCAGACTAAAGAGCGAGTTGGGCCTCAGCAGCAGTAATAAGCTGCCCCCCTCACGAGCAGAGTTAAACTAACAAGAAACCCAAGGATGTAGCATAACGGCTAGAGCGGTCGACCTCAAATCTGAGGAACCGGGTTCCAGTCTCGGCAATGACGCTCAAGATCCTGTGATTCTGGGCAAATCACTTAATCTCCCTGTGCCTAACAAAAAAATGAATGTGTCCTTGTGTAACGCAACTGGTGCTCATGTAAAGCGTTCTGTTACCTGATACCTTTGGGTCAAGTTCGCGCTATATAAAACTACAATTTTTTTCCAAAAAAGCCCTCTTAAGCAGCATGTATGATTGCCTCAGCAGTCAAAGGTGCCAGAAAGGAGGGCAAACAGATGACAGGACTGGATGGTGATCTGACAAATTTGATTTATGAACTAGAAGCAACGAATGATTTATGAGCTGTCATTTTGGATGATTTATGACCTTCTGACAAATTATGTTTTGCACCTCGTGATTTATGACACTTTAACTTTTTGATGACTTGTCACTGTGATTTATGACTTGTGCTTGGTGATCATGCATGCAAAATTAATAAATTGCAGCCATGTTTTTCCATAGCAAGATGGTAATTTCTATGGAATCTGTTGATGCAATTCATGAATGGAAATGTGTATTGTGTGTGGGGAGGAACTAGAGTGGACCGAGTGCGGGGGTTATGGGCAAATCACCTAATCTCCCTATGCGCATGGATGCCTTCACGGCTGATAAGCTGCGCTGTACAAATCTGATTATTTATTTATATTGCATGCTGCAGAGGAAAACCATGAGCTGATAGGAGTAGGAGGCCAAAGTTCACCTAACTCCGAGGAGACTTGCAGTATCCTTATCATATATGGTTGAGGAATCGTATTTCTTGCTGCATCATCTGTTGTTCCCAACCCAAGACCCTTTCCATAGTTGCCAAATGGGCCCATGTCATGTTTGACACCTTCAGCCTTCTCTGGCGTTTTAGGCATTGGTAGTTCACATGATGGGATTTGTTAACCTAAATTTCCAATGTACAATTCGGAAAAGTCCAGAAAGTAACCTACTGTTGGCTAAAAGACAGGACTGGATGAAAGTCTCCCATTTGTCAAGGAGCCTCATGATGCCAAAGAGCAACCGTTTCCAAGCAAGACCAAAAGTCTTTCTTGGCCAAAGTATAAAGGTGTTTTGTGGTTGAAAAGTAAATAAATGACTTTAAAAAATAACTCAAGGTAGTAGTTTCTGAAGGGACCCTTCCTTTGCTTTTTCAGCTGCATCAGGTTGGGTCTCTGCGATGTCTGTTCACGTGAGGCAGAGTTGAAACACAGCCCTCCAAGGGGGAGAAGAGTATCTCTTGTCACATGTAGTTACTTTCATGAAGCCTAGGGAAGAGACGGATGCATCACTTTCCCTTTGAATATGTGAGGTCAATGGTGCACAGTTACAGATGAAAGCAGGTTTCTTTTGCCATAAATGAAGTTACTTTACATTTTTCTCCATGCTGTCAGTGCACAGAGTGTGCTTGGGGGGTGCACGCCTTATTCTCTCACAATATCTTAGTGAAGACCGTTATCGACTGTTTGCTGCCACAAAGAACAGGGAAGTATTATTGAGGCATAACTACTCACTTGTAATAAATTATAACAAGCAAGGAGTAAACTTATTATCATAGTCAAGTCCTCATGTCAAAACAAGATCATATATGGAATTATAAGTGGATAATAGTGAGTAACCGATGTGTTTTTCACCAAGGAGTTCTGACTGGCTTCAAATAGACAAGAGCAAAGCTCGAGTTGTCTAAGAAGTCACTCAGAATCCTTAGGTGGAAAATTTCTTCATTATTTAGTATAACCCACCTATAATTTTGTGTTATGTATGGGCAACCCAAATCACCTGTCCCTGCTTTGAAGTTCTACATAGGACCAGAGGAGTAATGCGGGAGTCTTACATAATATGGCATCTCCTCCCTGTTGCAAAAAAAGCCTGGCCTTCTGCCATCCACTACTACCACCCTCTGTTCCTTCTTTCCCCATCCTCTCCCCTTGCCCTCCTGATGTGCTCTCTGGTCTGCCAGCCCTACACTGACCAGCTCCATGAGAACCCTGCCAGAGCAGCCTGGAATTCCTTTAAGACATAGCAACAATAAGTCACAGCTGTTGATAATCATGTTTGCTACTTCATATTAGTGAATTACCAGATTAAGGGGCATATTTATCATGGGTTGTGTTGCTGTTGCACCACGTTGCATGGTGTAAAAGCGACGCAACCCTTGAAATGCAAGTTATCAAGCCAAGCAAGGCTACCTTGTGTGGCCCTGAGTGGCTTGATAAATCCCTGATAACGTAGCACAGTGCAAACCATTGCGTTCTGCTACTCTGGCCCAAGGAGGCGTTCCTTGGGTGGTGCGTGGGTCTTCCCACACAACACCGATGGATTTTGACGCATTCCCAGATTTACCATCACTGGCAGACCTGGGAATGCGCTCAAATGCTACACATGCTCAGGGGAGGCGCAATGAGGAGAAATATCTTTATTTCTCCTCGTTACTTCCTCTTTTTATGTGTGCTGCATTCTGCAGCATACATAGAAAGAGGAAAATGCCTCAAGGTGTCCCTTCCTGAACAAAAACAATCCTCCTTACAATGCAGGCACCCTTGCACCATGGTGGAAGAGTGCCTGCATTGGCGCTAGGCAGCACATTGTGTGCCAGCGCTGGGAAACGGCAGGAATGCGCTGTATTGTGATAAAATACGGCACATTCCTGCCCTTTTCCTGTAACGCAGTGCAGCAAGGTGACTTGCTGCACTGTGTTACAGTTTGATGAATATGGCCCTTAGAATCTGGCATTCATGCTAGTGGGGTTTAGTGAGAACCATCCATAACAAATAAATAACAATCTCCCACATCTATATCCAGACAAATACAGCAGATATAGCAAATGTGAAAGATTCGACTTGAGCAAGGGTGCAGGAGGACTTGAACAGCATCTCTACTCAATTGGGTACCCAGTACACTGTGGTCAACAGGCTTCAGTGCTACAGAGGCTGCAGATATTTAGGCTGCACTTTATTTCATGTCCACAGCAACGAAGCTCAGTGGCCTCTTTGATGGTACTTTCCCACGCTTTAACATTGCAAGAAGGTCATCAACATACTGTAAAGGTTGATGTGTCGTGGTAAGTCACCGGCCAGATAATTCAAGTAAAGTTAAACTGTTAATAAGCAGATCAAGGGGCTGAGCTGCACAAGATGCAAAACAAATTGTAAGACACATTTGCAAGATAAATCTCTAGCTAGTTTTCAGTATTTGTATAGTGCACATCTGCCATTATTATGCCTTGGCATTTCTGTAGGCTTTAAGAGATGTTTGTTTCCACATGGTCCTGGATTTCATCACAGATTGTGTCCCATTCTAATGATCTGTTTCCATTATTGTGTTCTGGTCCATCAAAAATATAGTGATATTTCCAATATGTGATGTGGAGTTTGAGCAGTTGGTTGAAGTTCAGGAAGGCCAAAAAGTGGTCATGTTAGATGATTTGATGGCAATGTGTTATCCAGTGAACTGTGAGTCTATGATCATAGAATGGAAGAGGTTTAGCCACATGGATTTAATATTTGCTCACCAACATATTACAGGACAATGAAAGCAGAAACAGCAAATGCTGTAGATTAGACCTCAGAAAGAGTGCAAGACGATTGAATGGCATTACAGCAGATACAGAAAGCATAGTGCAACAGCCATAACTGGAGTTTATTATGTCCTTCACACCCCTGGACCCTGGTAACACTGCACCTGTTGCACTAATTATACTTCCAGCCCTGCAAAGGCAGCTTAAAAGAAGGGGGAAAGTCAAATCTCATGCCCCATATTGCGTGGGCCCTGTTCCCTTTGCACAAGGGTGACCTTTCCCCTAATGCTAGCAAAGAAAATGGCTTCCACCCCGTTTTTAGGTCGAGCCCTGAGCTAGCGCGCAAGCGCTGCTCTGGGGTTGATCTGTGGTAGTAGAGTACGGGAGAGAAGCCAAACCCACTCCCCCACCCATCTTTTTCATTGGCTTGTGTCTTTGTCCTTTCTAAATGCTGCCTTCCGATTGGTTTATAGGCTTGTTAGTCCCTCCTTATGACGGCCATGTCTTCATTTGTATCCTTCCATGGCTACTGGCCCCTTTACTTCGAGTGTTGCATGAACACTATTTTCTTCCCGTGCCTTCTCCCCCCCTTCCGCTGTCCATGCCTTCTCCCCCCCCACACTCCCGTTGTTCGTGCCTTCACGCCCCCCTGCCCCCCGCCCGCCCTTCCGTTTGCAATGCAATAGGTCTCGCATAAATGCGAGTCCTATTGCATTACAAATGCTTGTTTTTGCTCCCTCCTGCCCAAACAGTCATCTGATACCAAAAAAGGGAGGCAACTAGGCAGGAGAGATTTTCCAGCCCCCCCTCCGATTATGCAACGCAGCCAATCAGAGGACGACTTGGAGAGTGTTTTAAACTCCGACCCACGTGTGGACTCCACAGTCAATAAGCACATCAGAATTTGATATTGTGCACTAGGATTGGCTGAGGTGTTGGCCATACACCAATCCTAGCTCACCTTACAAATTACGGGCCACGCCCACTCTCTGACGAATCAAAAAATGTGTTCAAGTCGCGGGGTTGGTTGCCGTGCAACCTGGAAGCTCTGAATTTACAGACAAATGTCGTCCGTAAAAAGATCAATCCAGAATAATGGATACTGTGCTGAAGTTACGGACTCCGTAACGGAGAATGGATTTTGGGCTGAATTTACAGACGGTCCATGTAAGTAGATGACTGCTGTTCACCTTGAAGTCAAGCGATCTAGAAGATAGTGTACTGTCTCTTTCTCGTGGCCTATCGTGCGGTTGGGTAGCCGGGTGTCAGTGGAAGGAGGTGCGTGTATGTCCTCACTCACGCCCATGCATCTGGGTGAATAGTTAAAAGACCAGTGGTAACGTCTGCATTGGATTTGCCTGGGAAATTAATTTAGGTAAATACATTTCAGATCTTGTTGCAGTGAGAGTGAACATTCTGTCGCTCTCTTTCATGACTCTTAAATTCGAATTATCATGAGATCTTCGTTAGCCGGCCAAGGAACATGTGACAAAACATCGGCCTGAATTTTTGGCAGAGAAGCTAGGGCTGTTCCAAAGTACACTTACGGATAAACACCAATGGAGTTTATGCAGGGCTCTTGAGGTTATCAGATTTTATTAGGCCACTTGTAAGCCATGCCGCTCCATTTTGGATCAGTGATAATGCTGTGAATACCTTTAAAGGTTAACCAAATCACTAGTATATACATGGTTTTAATTGGTTCTTGACGAAGGCATTATCTACTATCAGATGTGGCTGGGAATCTAGATGTCGTAAGATTCTTCACAGAGTATTTAAATAGAAGAAACAAGTGCTTGTGCCGTCGGCCATGTCTGTATCTAGAAATAATTTGTGATTGTTTTCAATGCCTAAATTCCTTACAAACTAAGAGGGAGATGGACACTGGCAAGTTCTCCCCATAGCACATCAAGACCATGGGCCCAGAAGTGACCAAGCACTTCAGAGAGACAAGACATAGAATAAAAGTGAGCCAAACAAATAAACATGCCGGTAAACATGACATCTAGGACTTCAAAAATAGTGTTATCTTGTGGTACAGGATTTGAGAAGACAAAATACAATAGTCTAGCGTAGATTATGTTATGTTGTTTAGGAAGTTTGAAGTCTCTTTTGAAATGGGAGATTGACGTGGTCTGTTGGAATAGTATTCCAAGTCTTCGGAACATTTCAAGAGTATGACTGTTTCAGTGTGAAAGACTTTTTCCAAGTGAAGGGCTAATTTTGTGATGAGCTAGGTGGAATTAAGGCAGCCCAGTCATCAGCACATTTGCATAGTCTATATGTGAGATGACTTGGAAGGCAAGCTTGATGTAAGCATAGTATCATGACTGTCTCTCTTCAGCTCTCTCCACATTTCGTACTCCGTGCATTCAGGATATTAATATCTGGTGATTGACCCAATTCGCCTAACACAACCTCGCTTGATGTCTCGCTCTTTGGCCTTTACTCTTTCTGGGTAATGAGTGTTGTGAGCATGGTATTTATTGGCTGAAGAGAGCCTCATGTGCAAGAAACATTTAGGCCCGTGCTTTCATGTCTTAGAGGCTCTTAATATAAATAGCAGAACCTTGAAATCTGTTTTGGTGCCAAAGGCATCAAGTCACCTGGCAGTTATCGATCACAACCAAGCATACCTATTTTTAGGTCAAGCCTGGGCAGTGCATGCGCTGCTCTGCGAGGCATGCTGTACTCAAGTATGGACTTGAAGCTCCGCCCACTCTCCATCCATATTTTTCATTGGCTTGTGTCATTTTCCTTTGTAAATGCTGGCTTCTGATTCATTAATAGGCTTATTAGTCTCACCTTAGTACTGCCTTGTCTTCATTCGTAACCTCCCATAAGGACTGACCCTTTTACTTCTGTTACACGGTATATCTTATTTAGTCTGTAAGCACTATTTTCTTTAATGCGTTTCTCCTACTGCAGCCACGACATGCTTTCCTGCAACATTCAGCGAGATATGCACGCTTTCACTTTCCAAGCAGCCTGGGTCAATGGCGGCCGCTTCTTTGAAGTGAAATAGGCCTCGCATTTACAAGAGTTTGAGTTGTTGGCATTGTAAATGAAAATGCCTTTTATTTATGTGTTAATTATCAAAAACAGATAAATAACAGGCATTGTCATTTACTTAAACACTCACAAATGCGAGACCTAGTGCATCGCAAATGCTTGTTACTAGTAAGACATCTACCATTGTAGTGTAGTGCCCCCTCATAACCCCGGCCCAAGTGCCACTGCAACTGCTGCACTAATGGCCCTATTAAAAAAACATCTCCAATAACTCTCCACCTTCCTCAAGGCATCTCTCTGAGGAGGCTGTCTTTGTCATTTGTAAACAAAATAATTAGCCCCCATATAGCGCCCATTCCTCTAGGCCATCTCTTTGACGCTATTTACCATTAGGTACAGTTTACCTATTACTATAGCCTTATAGCCCGCTGCCGAGGGCTATACCGGCTGTTAAAGGCCCTGATCCCGAGTTATAGGCCCGAGCCGCAGGCGTAGGCCTATAATGAGGGAGAGTGCCTTTAACAACCGGTATAGCCTGAGGCAGAAGGGTTATAGGTTATTAGAACATTCCACCTACTAAGGGTAGAATGTTCTAAATTAAAAATGGAGAAACAAAGACAAGCATTGGAATGTTGGAGCGCTGGGCTTATACCAGCCATTATAAGCCCAGAGCAATCTCATTGTCTTCAATGGAGCTCCCAACATTCCAATGTTCTAATAAAAGATATACTTTGAAAACACTTGTTTTATCTTAAAACATTAAATCAGTTTGCAGCAGCCTACTATGTGTATAATACAATTTTAAAATACTGACTTGCATAATCACAGTTCTTTCTGTTCCGGGTTGGGACTTCTTCACACCATAACTAGACAGGTCACTACTCTCCACACCTGCAGTGATCACATTAACCAAATTAAATTTCATAATGTAAAAGAATGTATTGCCAGCTGATTAGCTCAACTTGCAGTTATTTTTCATTTAAGGGTTCCACATTATTTTATATACAGTCAACTGAAAGTGAAAAACAAGACACCCTGAATATTTTGTTCTTTTTAATGACAATTTCCCTATATATTTTTTTAAGCACTTCAAGGGCTGCTTGTGATTGAAGACAGCTTAGAAAAGGGCCAAATAAACAAAGTCGCGCTTCCAAGCCATCTTCATTTACAAGTACTTCTTTAGGCATTTGCACCCCGCTGGGAATGCAGCCACGGACCCAACTCCAACGTTTGAAGACCTCTGGCTAATAGGATTAAGAAGAAGTGAGTGCAGCTTACTTTTCTTCATGAAACGTTCTTCTAATGCTAGTGAGGGTATGTGTTACCGGGAAATTACATTATCAAGGTTAACTGGAACGCAGGAAAGCTCTTATGGGGTAACTTTTCTTGGTTCCAAAGAATAAGTTGGATGACCCGGTAATTTCCTCTAGTTCCCAAGACCCTGAGGGATTCTCTGCTTGCTTGTGGGGCAGAGGAAACCCATTGATGCCTCACTGCCTCCTCCTCTGGGTGTGGCACAGTGTTAGTCAGTGTGGAGACAACAGCTGTCCTATCTGACGCTCAGCAGGAAACTGCACATTTCCACTATAGGGTCCAAGAAGTCAGTAAAAACACAGGTTACGTTTTATGTATGTTTATTTGACACCATGCTAATATACACCAAATTAATAATATTTATTACGATGATTAGTAGGGAATATGTACAAACAAAATAAAACTGAGTAAAAATATATTTCCAGCATTGCATAAGATTCGTGTCACAAAACCTGCCCTATATTCTGACATACCGAGGAATTTACAAGAAAGAACGATGTATCTTTTACCTTTACAGCCTGTTTGAGTTCTGCCTTCATATTCTCTGCAGTCCAAGGGCATTATGTAATTTGCCCTATGCATACAGTCCGTCCATATTGATCTTATTCCTTGTGGCCGACTAAATCTTTGGCTTTTTATTCTGTTGCACAGTAGGAAAACATACCAGAGGTGAGTCCCTGCGTCCCAGGTGCAGTCTAGGATTAGTTGTGGGCAATTCACATCCGTGAAAACAAGATGTCGATGATGAGAAATCCTTGCCTTATTTGGTCTGTACATAAAGATGGTACCTAACACTAAATAGATGAATAGGAGCAAACAAACGCATCAGAATTAGCAAAAATCCTCAAATAAAAAGAATGACAAGAGTATTCAATATATTGCTCAATTTGTGCTATTATTATCAAGGGAAAAATTAATAGAGATTAATTTTCAGCACTTCTGAGGTAGATCGTAAACATAAATAAAACTCACACTGTCCCAGAAAAGTCTTATATATGCCAATGTGAAAATGATTTGAGATTATATAAAGTGGGGCTATTCTGAAAATTTGATCTAACGATTCATAGTTTGATTGGCCACTCAATCGTCATCTTCCTTAGCATCAGGCTGCCTGCCTCGTTATGTATGTCAGAAACCCAATGGGAGCCAATCATGTGTCAGGAATCCCCATAAATCTGCTGGCATCTTCTTTTACTGCATTAAAAGATGATCAGTCCATCTCAGGACTTATAGGAGTTCAAGAATGACGTCATATACTCACGAGGCTGACTGTTCCGGAAGTTCAGGGTCTCCAGCAGCAGCATTCTGAAAGAGCACCTGTCTGCAATGCATATCAAGGTTCCACGCTTGAAGCAAAGGGGATGCATTTCACCGTTCGGGCCAGTGTTTATACAATATCTCTAGCCCTCTTGCTCCTGAGCTCTGAAGAACTTCCGGTAGTGCCATTGTGCACTGGAACTGAAGTAGAGGATGTGGTGAAAGATTACGCTGGCAGTGGCGGCTCCTCCACTTAGGCGGAGGAGCGTGGCCCACTACTCAAAAGGAAAACTAAAATGATAATAACGTATCGTTATTATCATTTTAGTTTTCAGTGATTCTCGGGCGGGGCTGGCCAGAGCAGGGGAAGGAGTGGTTTGCACTCTTTAAGTGCGCAGGACTAATTGGCCGGCCAAACAGTTCTGCACACTTTGCTTCTTCCCCACCAGGC
The DNA here is from genome assembly GCA_963921515.1 of Calotriton arnoldi. Taxonomy (NCBI): domain Eukaryota; kingdom Metazoa; phylum Chordata; class Amphibia; order Caudata; family Salamandridae; genus Calotriton; species Calotriton arnoldi. The sequence goes on along the minus strand of CAWUFW010005184.1, from coordinate 949,260 downwards.
TGCATTACACAGCCTGCTGAGCAACATGCAAAGAAAGGCTCCCTGTCCCCGTCTGAGCGCCGATCCATGGCGCTCAGACCAATCACAACGTTGCATTGCAGCGTTGTGATTGGCTCAGTGGAGCCTGGGAGCCCGGATGCTTCCTCCTGCTTCCTGCTGCCGGACGGAGACAGGAAGAAGAGGACAGAGGAGAGGCGGCGGCTGGCCGTCACAGGTAAGTGTTTTTTAAAACTCCCCCCCCCGCTGCACCACCCGGGCCCGGTAGCAGCCGCTACTCTACACTGGCTCTCATGGCATTAGGTGAAGATGAATAAAACACTGTAGAGTTAAAATACAATTAATACTTGTGAAAATGAAGATTTTTTATTGTTGGGAATAATAATGAGAAATATAAATAATAGTGGAAATGCATTTTCACTACTCACTGGTAAATTCCTTGCTGATAAATGTTTTTCTGATTGTCTCAGAGCAATATTTAGCACCAGAAGAGGGGATTTTTCTTGAATCTTTTAGGGTGAAAAGCTCCTCACAGACCCTTTCTTGTTGGCCTCAGGACGCCACCCCCTTGGACATCCTTGTCTCTGTGGTTGCTTCCTCATTGGTTGCAAAAATGTCGCGTGGAACAAATTTTTTTCACTGTCTCTATTTCTGACCTGTAAATTGCCTCTGGTGGAAGAAAAGTAAGGTTTGTCCTTCCAATTTCAGTCCCACAGGTTAACCTGCTATCAGTCTGATAAAGGACAAAGAGGATAGATGAGAAAAAGCAGTAAATTGACAATTTGTCTGGTCACCTTTGTCAATGTATTGACGATTAGTACCGTGCAAGCCACACTAGCGGTCATCTGACAGAAAAAACATTTTGGATACAACTAAGTACATTTTACTTCTTTTTTCAGTTACATGATTTGTTCACTTCTTCAGCTTCTCTAGCAACTACAGAACTTTCCAATATCAGCCTCTCAAACTGCTGTGACCTTTATGACACGTTTGGTAGGGAGGTTCCTTACTGCAGCGGGGAAACATTAATGGTCGGATTTTGAGTAATGTGATTAGGGGGCATGTGCTAAAAAGCGGATATCCATCCACCCTTCTTATTCTACCACGCCATTTAGAGAATAGTGGAAGATTATGCTATCTTTAATGACACCCACTATTTGGATCACCCACTTGCAGTGCTCACACTGATGGAAATGGTCTTAGGAGGCCGACCCAACTTGTGATGTCCTTGTTTGTGGGACCACATTCAAACCATGACAGTTTTCCAAAGAAATCTTTTAAAAAGTCTCAGAAATTTGTGGAAGAAAACTACCAGCATATATGGGACATTGTGCTTCCGGGTTCCGAGGAGTGCCCCATCCCCAAAGTTTCTTGGCTGTGTTCCGGAGATCATATTTGTGACTGCATTTATACCATGCTGCTATCGCATGTGGACCTGCCGACATGGCCACTTTTTCCCTGAAAGTTCTGCGGGTATGCAAGAAGGCGTATCTTCAAAGGAAAGATATCAGCCGCACTGACAGGAATCTCCAGATTTGACTTCCCGACCACCTCCAACATGCATGAGCACAAAATACAAATCATTCACAGCGAGGCAAACAGTGAAATACAAACATATTTTAGCCTTAATCTTACATAATATGGTCTGCTTTTGCATAATTTACACTATACCTTGGTGTAAGAAATTACGTTGTTAGTTGAGGGAGCTTGTGAGCCCTTCTCAAGCAACAGCCACAACCTTGTCAGAGTGAAGCACAAACAGTCACTAAATCCACCTGTGCTTAACCCTCTGGCAGCCTGGCACAAAAGCAGTCAGACTTAACTTAGAGGCAATGCGTAAAGTATTTATGCAGCACACAAACAGTAGTGAAGTGAAAACACAACACAAGACAAAAAATCCCTCACCTGCTTAGAAAAATAGAGCAAAATGTAATAAGATATTTGATTCCAAAACACCAAAAATCCTATCAGTAGAACCGGTGCAATGGAATTTCAAAACTTTACGGTAAGTATAGTGCATAAAAGCAAAATTGCCACACGCGGTCATGCGAGACAGAGTGAAAGTCATAAGTTCAGGCCGACAGCGATGGACCTCGGGCCAGATACAGGGAGCAGGTTAGTCCCGCTGAAAATGTTACCTTCTGAAGTCCAACGCAAAGAGTTCAGTTCGCAGTTGGTCAGTCCGCTAGGAGCAGAGAGAGATCGCAGATGGTTGTTACTGTAGCACAAAGAGCGGGATGGGCGTCGTCACTGTAGGCCAAAGATCCTGTAGGGCGTTGCGGACGGTCATTGTGTTGATTCATATTAGCAGTAATAGCGGGCTGTCAATGCTGTAGAGTGAAGTGCAGATCTCATGCTGCTGGTTGTCTCGGGCAGTGGCTGTAGTGCGAAGAGTCAGGTTCACCGAAGCTTCACATTGGCGGTCACTGAGGGCGGCATGATCTTGGCACAAACGTCTTGTTCGCTGTTGCATAAAGTCCAGAACTTCAGGAATTCTTATTTCCTTTCAGGAGGAGCTCAATTGATGCCAAACCAAGGGTCCAGGTCCTAGGAGGCACCTCTTGGGGGTCAAGAACTCACTCCAGCAGAGCTTAGGAAGGTCCAGTTGCAGCAGGTTAGCTGGGCAGTTGCAGGGAGGCCTCTGGAGCTTGTTATGTCCCCATAGCTCAGAACAGGAGGTCAGTCAGCTGACCCTTGGAGTCACTTCAGCCTGGGATGAAGGGTGCAGGTTCAGTATTCCTTCTCAACAATCATGTCAGGCCTCAAGCAGCAGGACAGTTGGCTGTCCTTCTTCTGTAGCATCCACAGGTCCAAAAGTGTACTGAAGAGTGGGTCTGAGGGTCCCATTTTTATACCTGGTGCCCACTCTGAAGTGGGAGAAGTTTCCCCCTACAGAGATGTCAGGAACTTCCTGCCTCCTAGCCCTGGTTCCAGTCTGTCTGGGGGCACAATAGGCTAGAGTGAAGTCATTTGTGAGTGTGCTGTACCAGCGCCCTTGAAGTGCAAGTGCGGTAGGTGACAGTTCCACACATTAAGTCAGGATGGCCCATCCTGCCAACACTCAGGCCCTCTATTGTGACAAGGTCTGGGAGGAATACACAACGGTCAACTGCCAACTACAACTAGTCATGTGAGCTAGGATACAGTCTGCAGGCACCAAATAGTTAGGAGAACATCTTTCGAAGAGTGCCATTTTTGGAATTGTGACTTAAAATTCGACTTTACCATTAAAGCAGGTTTTAAATGACAATTCCTCAGGCATCAAAGGTAACTTTTCCACCTGCTCCCAATCAAATGTTAGCACTTATTAAATGTAGTACGGTAACCCAATGTTATCCTATTAGAGAAGTAGGCCTCACAGTAGTGAAAAACGAATTTAGAGGTTTTTCACTACCAGAACATATAAAATCTAAAAGTACATGTCCAACTTTTTAAATACAATGCACTGTGCCTAAGGGCTGTTTTGGGCCTACCTTAGGGTGACTTATATCTATTAATAAGGAAGGTTTAGGCTTGGCAAGAGGTTTATTTTGCCAGGTCAAAATGGCAGTTAAAAACTGCACACACCGGTGCAATGGCAGGCCTGGAACAAGTTTTAAAAGCATATTGAGTGGGTGACTCAATATGTGCTGTAGGTCCACTAGTAACATTTAATTTACAGACCCTGGGTACATGCAGTACCACTTTACTAGGGACTTACAAGTAAATTAAAATGGGCCAATTGGGTGTGAGCCAATTTCATCATGTTTAGAGGAGAAAGCGCGAGCACTTTAGCACTGGTTAGCATTGAACAGAATCCTAAAAGCCAACAAAAACGGGTTCAGAAAACAGGAGGGGTGAAGGCAAAACAAGTTTTGGGGCAACTCTGCATAGAGGGTCAAGTCCAACTCTCATCATATCCTTGCTCAACATGGACGCTATCATGACTTTTTCAAATGTCATTTGCAGAAGAGATTTTTTGTATTGGGTATCCTATTGTATTCCTTGAAAAGCTTAAATAAATATTCTAAAAATCCATGGACACTATTCAAGGGAATATGGCAATAGTCAAGCAGGAACTATAGCTCCAAATGTGCATTTATGTTGACTTTCCACTGTGGGTGAACTTAATGACAGAATTTTTTTTTTCTGTGTGTGGATTGTTTAAGTGCTTTGTGGTTATGGCCTTTATTCTTAGTCGACCAACTTTCTTTCAGATGCTGAAGCAGGTCACAATGTACTGATAAAGAATGTGGAGCAGAACCTCAAATGCCCTACTATCCCACAGACAGCAAATGCAAATGCAGGTAAGTCAAACTCCTATACTACTGCAAGTTTCACCAATATGCAAGGGTTTTAGTCTACTACATCAACAATCTACTGTTACCAGTTAGGACCGAGAAGCATAAATATTGATCTGCAAGATTCAGGTCATGTTGAGATAACCTATGGAGTAAGTCTACACATAGCCAAATGTTGTTCCAGATATCCCATTTGGACCAGGATGTGCTAATTATCAGCTGGAGATACTCCTTTTGCTGAGGTCGTGACTATGTAATGCATTTGGAAAACATTAATGACATCAGCATCCACTGTCCTCAAACAGTCATTACCGCACATGAAAGACTGACAGTCAGAGCTCTGCTACTCATTCATGCATAATCCATTGTCAGAGAGTTCTCAGTAAATAACTATGCCGTGCCCTCCTAGGCCCACCCAGCCTTTTGCTATGCATTACTTCTCAAGGGCAAGATGTACATAATATATGTTCCAACAGAAAAAACTGCACTTTGATGCCCTCAATTAATCCATGTGACCTGATTTAATTCTTGCAGGAATCATGCATAGAAACAATTCTGCTGCCTCCTACAGTGTGGAGACAAGGGTTGTGCCATCATAGAAGAGTCCCATCTTGGTAGATTGTAATAGTCACCTCCAAATTCAGAGAGAAAACCTATTTTTTAAATGGTTCTAACTTTTTCATCTCTGTTGAGAGGTTCCGCCATAGTTGGGGAACAAAAAGATCTTTGTGCCCCCTTAGCACACAATTTTTAACAGCGTATTGACTAGCTGTTTTTCAGCTGTCATTCCCAGCTCAGCAATCTGTATTCACACGGACACATTGCCTTCTGTGGGCTCTTTGGAGGCAGCCTGTAAGCCTTTCAGACATTGACCATCATGGCCTATTGGGGAAAATAATATATATATTTTTTAATAAAAACCTGAATCATTTACTGCATGGACACACCATCTACAATCTACTGTGCAGATTACCTGTCTGCACCATATAGCTTAGATGTTCCACTCGTTTCTTCAATTAAATCATTGATGTGCTTGCACTGTCTCAAAATCCCTGCTGTGATTTTTCAGCTATTACTATTTCCACTGCTGATAATTTCAATGTCTTCACTTTTACAGATACTTCTTGTGTAGTAGTTTCTGCAGCATTTAACTATTTGTTTATGGCCAGCAAAGCCATCTTATTAAATATCACCTTCAGTTTGATATCAAGCATCCTATTGCTCAGTACCACCATCCTCTGAAGCTCCGATAAGACCCAGGGCAGTAGCCACACTCTCTTTGGTGGGGATCAAGGGCTAAACCTCTTCACCCTCTTCTTTCATTTACACTTCTTTGGAGGCATTGAGGCACATTGCACACCCTGAGCAAACTCAGATACTGGTCCTTCACAATTTTGTCAATCCAATTGGCAACTATAGAGCTAGTCATGTGTTCGTAAGTGCACCATGAGTAGTGAGCAGTTTAGACAGTCATTCCATGGACAATCTGAACCACCCTCATACAACCAAAGTTGCCCAGGTGTTGCTTTATTGTCCTTTCTCACTATCACATCAGAAGGGGAAGTGAGTGAGACAAGTGTTTCTGGTTTCCCTCCTGTTATTTCAGGATATGACAGCAATCAAAAATATCTTGACTCCTCGGAAATCAGACTAGCAATGTGCAACAGGATTTCATTCATAGCTCCCAACTATACTGGTTGTGAGTCAGACACACACAATTTTGACAATGCCAAAGTGTCAGAGCGGGTGGTGGGTCTCTTGTAATTTGCTACTGACTGTAGCACCAACAATCCACTGATCACTAAGCCTTCACACCATTTATCATCAATCATGAAAAGAAGAATATCATATAAGCTTCCTTATAAAAGATGTTATATTATGAATCATATGAACATTCTTACAGAAAAATTGGTCATTGCAGAAGGTGATCACACAATGCATAAATAAAGTGCTATACAAAGCTGTTTTCCTCATGTGTATTCAAAGAAGACATGCACCAGAATTGGTGGGATGCAGTGGTTTACTAACAGAGAATCAACAATCAAAGCTATACTAAATAGTTTTGGTCCAGGTTGCCGGAGTTCGGGTTTTAAAGTGTTAAACACCTTGCTGTTATAGAATTTTTCACTGAAGACTCAAGAGGCATAGCTGAGACTTCTTTTCTTAAAAGACATTTAGGTGTGATTTCTGGTTTAAGTCGTAGTGCATTCAAAATGTCTTTGTTCTCTTTGGGCAGAAACAGGGGACTCTGCTAATTGTTTTCACACAGTAGGGACTTTCTTGTTTTAGAAAGCCTCCCACCACCATGGTTGATATCCATAGTTCTGGTTAGGATTTATAGTGCAGGAATACATGTCCAGCAGAATGTTCATAGTGCTGGAAAGGGGTAATGTTTGGTGTGAGAATGAGAGTTTTAGGAAAACTGCTTCTGGACATTCAAATCTCAAAGAAGAACAGTAAAAAGGAAGAAATTATCTAGACTCATTCATAGGGAATGTTGGAATTTGCCAGATAAAACACTTCAATTCTGTGTTGGAAATGACTTAACCAGCACTGTTTTCAGGCAGATTTGTGAACTAGACAGAAACCTTCACACCTGCTCCAGCACCAGGATACACCTCTGGTGATCAGTTGGGCTTTACAAATCCTTATACCATAACATAACAAATATTGAGCCTATGTTCACCATGACTTTTTCCTCCTGAAAGTGGTGGTCTAGAGAGACTCTTATATGTTCAGAAGAAGCTGAGGACCTGAGCTTGAAGTCAAATTAAATAGTGCTCTAAATAGTGCACTAGAATGGACTGTAACTGGTCGCACAGTGTTAATTTGGGTTATGTGCACTGCGGTCTGCTGTGAAACACTCTACCATTTTCCCTACAAATGGAAGGGGTGGCTGCAAATGTGTCCTGAAGATTTGTGAAATATTGGTGAAGAAGAGACAAAATTTGTAGGTTGTTTTTTAAATCTAATATATGACATTCATTTGTGGACCGGGAATAACCCAGAAAATCAAGCAGCTAAACCTGTTGCAAATAGGGGCCAGAATTTTATATGGAATTGCTTAGAAGTCTTTAAACCAGACAGCTGCGGTTGACCAACAAGAAGCATCTGAGCTACTAGAGCGAAAACCAGCTGCTGCCCTCAGGCGTTGCTTGGTGTTTGTGCTGAAGGTTGATCATTTGGTTGATCAAGTCCTCACACAATTGGTTTGGTACCAAAATATAATTGTCACAATATCATCAGACAAAGCATTCTTTCGTAAATATTATTTACAAAACAAATTGGCCTTCCAGATTTAATACTGGAAAATGTACATCCAATGGGATAATATTTTTGTAAGCGATACTTAGGACATGTTATTTATGTCAGGCAATATTTCTGTATACAATATTCTCACACACAACCCTGGTGGGGCTATTTGGCCTTGGAACCAAATTGTGGACATTTAGGTTTGTCTCTGCCAAGATTTTTGGCTTCTATAAAGGTTTCAAAGGCTGAAGAAATTCCACCCACATTCTACATAATAATGAGTGCTTGGAAGCAAGTTCACAGGGAGTTCCTAGGTCTTGTTAAACTTGTGCAAGTCCGATTTTCATTGTTTCATATGTTTTACTTTTCCCTTTGGATTTAACTTTAACATAACTTTTCAGTGGGATATTTTTAAACATTGAGTTTTCAGTTGATTTCTTAAGGTAGCATGCTTCTAACTTATTTTCATATATTTCAATTCTTATTACTTTTCTATCTTTTGCTTTCACAGTGATGTTTATTGGATCCTTTTGATTTTAGTGCATTACCATTAATTCTCATTGACGTAATTTGTTGTTACTATTATTGTTTTGTCTCTTGATCCATGATGCAGTCCCTTTAATATTTATTTTTTAGGTTTTTCAATATTTGTGATCTTTCATTAATTTAGAATGGGATGTCATTTTATCAGTTCATCTTTGTATCCGTCATTTTGACTATACAATGTGAACCTTTTTCAGTTTTGCTGGATTTTTCTCTTGTGTTTTAATTTAATTTTAATCTGAAACTTTAACGAGTTGTGGACATAGGGTTAAAATCCCTCCCTCTTTGTCTTATGCCACTGAGGTGTTGGATTTGAGTTACTGGCTTTCCTTTGAAAGGGCTGGAGGTCGAATTTTGCGACAAATTTGCAACTTAAATTCTCTGGCTGCTACCCACATTATGCGCCTGGAATTTGGTTTAGTTTCCGCTTATATCTTCTCCTTGGCAGCAGTATTGAGGTAGGACAACTCGCTCCTTAGAGGGGATGAGGGATCACTTAGGGCAGCCATGAGAGCTGAAATCTTCTTTATGTTGAAAGAACGGTGGGCTTTTATTAGGTCCTTTGAGCGAGCAAATGAAGTGTTTGGGCTTAGTTTGAATACCGACTCCGTTATGTCAAAGTTTGCTTTGAAGATGTGCATAAAGAGCTCTGTGTCCGCCATTAGGTCAACCAAAGATATTGCCTTAAGTCAGTCCAAGCTGCGTAATGAGGTGGTTTGTGGGAGTACTTTGGGGAAGAAACCGAAGCCTTATTTAATTTGGAATTTACATTATGTGATCAGAAGGCTGATCCTTTTGTTGAGACTGCACCTGTTGCCCTTACGAGAAAGTACTGGTATTTGGGACAAAATACCGAAAAAGGATAGAATCTGTGAGTCGTGTTACCAGCATGTTCAAGATATCAATCATTTGTTGTTCGTATGTCCGGTGCTGCAAAATGCTAGACGTTATTTTCTAAGACCAATGTTCATTAAATTTAACATTCACTCCACTTTTAAGGGCCGTTATTTTGTCCACCCTAAATAAAATGGTTTGCAATAGGATCTATCAATTTTTAAAACCTTTTTGAATATTTATTAGGAATTTGTACTTACTGTTTTGTGATATTTTTAACTTTTAAACAGGCTTATGTGTGCTGTACAATTTTCAGGACTGTCTTAATTCTCCTTGCACTTTGCACATTGTATTTTGCACTTTGCTCTTTTATAAGGTTTGTTTTAATTTCTCTTTGTATTGTGCACGGTATTTTTGGTAGCTGGTATTAAGTAGGCTGCACTTTAGAAAGGAAAGTTATGTATTGCATAATGTGGGAAATGGATTGAGAATATATAGTCTTTTAATTGTGATTGTATATGTGATTAATGTATTATTTGCAGTTGTGCAATTATGTGGACCTCCGTTGGAGTTCCATACCATAATAAAATGTACTTACTTACTAGTTGTGGCCATGAAACTCCATCCTTTCTTCTTACACTGTGGTAATGTTGCTTTGCAAAACACAGCACCTGTATTCACTTTCTATAATGTTTACCTGTTGCTCGCCCAAGATACTCAAGGTGAGCACAGTAACGCCTCAATTAAAGGTTGACATCTGTGGATGGAATTGTGACCCCTTGCAACGACAGCAGCTTCTGACACCGACTTTTTAACCCAGTCTTGATTTTTTTCTGGAAGACCTATATAACTATTTTATTCAATGTCTCTCTCTTTGTCCATCATTTAATTATATTTTAATTTATTTGACGACCTTTAAAAAAGCTCAATCCTGTATTTGCGCCCACCTAGTGTTTTCCATTTTTCATTTTTGTCACGAACCATGGAAATTGATTGCTAGTGCATGCATTCAGTGAAGATGCATTTATTAATTTGTTCAAGGTTACCGCATCATTTGATGCTATATAATTGCTATTTTATTTATTTCAAAAGCGAGAACCAGGCAAGGGTGTTTCCGAAAGCAATAGAATACCATTACACATTTTTAGAATCCTAAAGACACGGTATATTTAACCTGCTGTTTTGAGCTCATTGACACAGTAGACATCTGTATTTATCGTTAAACGTGCTTTATGAATATTCTGTTCATTTAATGAGATTGCAAATTGAATGGCGGTGAGAAATTTGCAGCAGGCCAAACAAGATAAGCAGACACAATATGTGTTTTCATTAGCAATAAATATTAGGATAGTCCTAAATATTTTCATTGACAGCACATGCCGATTAGTGAATATGTTTGCAGCTCATAAAAGCTTATAACATATGCTTATACTTACTACTGATATGTTTGCATCCTCTGTTTACTGTTGGAAAACGTTGCACACAGTTGTTAAAAAAAGTGTGAAAGTGGAGATTGTGTAAAGTTGCAGACTTGGAAATTCTGGTTCATTGTCGGGGTTTTAGAAATGAAGGGCAGTAAAAAATGCCTCGTTTTGAATTTCACCCTTTCACACGTCGCCAGCTGACTTAAGTTTTGGAAGGGAAATACTCATCGTGAAAAAAAAAACCCTTACTGTAATGAACCTAAAACGAAAACAAAGCACACAGTGTGCCCTCACTGCCTTAAAATTACACATCAATAACATTTTCGCTGACAAATACTTTCAAGGCAAACAAACTGAACAGAAATTAAAAAATCTCTGTGGGGCATAAATATGTAATTACACTCACGCAGGGAGCATTTTATCAGGTAAACCATCCTACTTTCTTAATTGAAATGCTGCGGCACAGGTTCTTAAACAAAGCGGCTGAATGTGTGTGTTTTACAGCACACTTCTCACGACTCAGGCTCTTGATACATTTCTTTTTTTTTACCAACCACTTTTTTTGCAATCTATTTTCCATACAATATGCTGCCAAATCAATATGTTCTCTTTTCCAACGTCTGCGCCTGAATTCTAGCCTTCTTCTTGACTTGTTTTGCACATTAATAACAAAATGTACCATAAAAGTTTGCAAAAAACATAAATGTCATAAGAACTGTAATTGGCTTTCTTCCCTGTATAAAAACTTACTAGTCAATATAAGGAGACCGGAAGTTGCGATGATGATGATAAAAATAGTAATAACTTCAGTACTTTTGAGGAAGTTTTTTTCTAAAGTGCACCACCCTTAACTATACAGGCTAGTTAATTAATTAAATATATTTGAAGTAATATTATAGTCAGTGTAACCTTAGCTCAGTGCACTTGCCTTTACATAAGGTATCTTTTTATGTTACTACTGCGTCCTATTCTATAATATAGCCTTATAGCCCGCCGTAGCGGGCTATATCGGCTATTAAAGGCCCGCTCCAGCGTTAAAGGCCCGAGCCGCAGGCGAGGGCCTTTAACAAGGGAGCGGGACTTTAATAGCCGGTATAGCCCAGCTACGAAGGGCTATAAGGCTATTAGAACATTCCGCCACTAGAGGGCAGAATGTTCTAACAAATAAAACAAAGGCCTCTCGGAGCCAGAGGGGGTTTAAATCCCCTTGAGCTCCGAGAGGCCTTTGTTCACAGCAATAGCTGTGAACAAAAGCAACATTGGAATGTTGCTCTGCGGGCCTTTACCGGCCCGTAGAAGCTCGGAGCACTCTATTGTATTCAATGGAGTGGCCACATTCCAATGTTCTAATACACAATATACACTAGTGAATGACTCTATCCCTAAATCATTCACCAATATACTACCAGTGTTGAGATATTGTGGTATCTTGCCAGGTAATAAACACCGTTAGCAGTTCAGCAGTGTAGTTATCATACAGACGCTGTGCTTTTGTCCAATCAAATGTTCAGTTCTCTTTCAAAAGAGCAGTTCCAGGTTACCAAATAGGCAAAGTAGGCACCAGCCTAGGGGCCCCACTCTTTTTAGTGGCCCCACGACAACGTATCAAAATATTATTGATTTGATCCTGAAAGAAAATTACAATCAAGCTTTCTTAAATATTGTTTCCAAAGAATAGAAAAAAATGAATCAACTCAAAGAAACGAAAACTTTACATTAAAGACTCTATAGAGAAAATACTGTATTAATGTAATGTAACCATTAACAACTTAAAGTACATAAACCAACTACATCAGATTCACATAACAGTGTGTCTCTTAAAAGCTCATCTTCTGGTACCTGTCAGTTTGTAAAAAAATCCAGTGCATTGGGTATTAGGAGATAATTTGTGAGGGGAGCCCTGAAATTTCAACTGCCGAGGTGCCTCCACAAGGTTTAATACGGCACTGTAAATGGTCAAGGTCGAGAAGGGGATCAGCCTAAACATCTTTAGAAGTACTGCGTGTACTCTGACGTAGCTCCAATCACCATCGATGTAGGATTCTGTGGTGTATGGGACTCAGTTGTCCACCACGGAAGCTGTCTGTGTGGGTACGCCGTCTGCCTGAGGCCTTGAACAGAGAACGACTCAGGAGAGAGAGGGAGAGAGACAGACAGACAGAGAGGTGTGGATTGATTATAACTGCTGCAATGGGCCCTAGGTGGTGCAGAACGTATGGAGCCATGTAACCAGGGACGACCTCTAGTTCATCTACTCTTGTAGTGGTTCCCCATAACCGGTAGATTATCATACTGTTGGGTTTACCTGAAACATTATTTGGCAGGCTTCTGTTTTCAGATCATTTTGCTATTGTCATGAACTGTTGCTTACCTTCCAGCATCGCTTCGTGGTGCGTGAGCAACGTACTTCAATCAATCAATCAATCAGGGGTTTGTTAAAGCGCGACTACTCACCCGTAAGGGTCTCAAGGCGCTAGGGGTGGGGGGGGTGCAGGTTCCATTCCATCAAGGAGGGGGTCTGTCAAAGAGCCAGGTTTTGAGGTTTCTTGCGAAGATGGGGAGCGATGTTGTCTGTCTGAGGTGGAGCGGAAGGACGTTCCATGCTTTGGCCGCGAGGAAGGAGAAGGAGCGGCCTCCCGATCTGGTCTTTCCGGTGCGGGGGACCACGGCGTAGGAGAGCTGGGCTGATCGTAGGGTCCTTTGGGGTGCGTGGAATTTGAGTCGGCTGGTCAGGTATGCTGGTCTGGTGCCGTGGAGGGCCTTGTGTGCGTGGGTGAGCATCTTGAAGGTGATTCTCGCCTCGACGGGGAGCCAGTGGAGTGTGCGCAGGTGCAGGGAGATGTGGCAGTGTTTTGGCAGGTTGAGGACCAGTCTTGCGGCGGCGTTCTGGATGTTCTGTAGCTTGCGGGTGAGGTTTTTGTTTATTCCGGCGTAGAGTGCGTTGCCGTAGTCGAGTCTGCTGGTGACCAGGCGTAAGTGACGGTCTTTCGGTGTTCGAGGGGGATCCATTTGAAGGTCTTACGAAGGAGGCGGAGGGTGTGGAAGCAGGAAGATGAGACGGAGTTGATCTGGCGGTCCATTTTGAGCTCGGAGTCCAGGATGATACTTCAAACTTACTTGCCTTGAGTTTGTTCTGGGGAGGGAAAGGCTAGCATTGGTCCCGGAGTATCAGCTTTACTTGCTGAATGGCCTTGTGTCTTTGAAGGATGCACTGGCACCAGACAGTAAACTACAATTCCTAGAAGTCTGCTGAACTCTCACATTGTTGGAAATGTTGGTGGCTATCAGTTATAAGTGTTTTTGTGATTCATGAGACTTGGTTAGGCAGTCGTGATACTTTGCTGGCACAGCCAGGACCTTGATATTGGAAACTGCGGAAGCCTTGGAGTTTTTGATTTTCCTTTTAAAGTGAGCTTGAAAATGAATACAAAGACGTATTCTATGGATCAAAATCGTGCTTTGGTATGACCCTAGTATTTGAAATGCTGAGTCTGAGAGACCTTGGGAAACATCAAACTCTATTTATTTGTTGTACATTTTTTCGATCTTATCCCCTTCAGTGCGAGTATTTGCCAATGGCTGACACCCTCTCTACCTTCTCAGTGCATCTGTGGGCCATTGACCGACACTGTGGAGGTGTATAAAGGCCCCTCTGGAGCTCTGCACCAGAGGGAGTCCTTTATTTCATTTTATCTTTGGGCTGTTCGGTATATCGGCACAAGTGGGAAGCCGCCTCCTGCATTTTTGGCACCGGGGGTCGTTGGGACTACAGTCCCCAGTCTGCTTTGCGCCAGGAGGCGCTCTTGCTGATCTTCGCGCCCGGAGGCGCTACAAAACCACCTCGCGGCTCCCGCGGCGTGGGAAGCCGCCTCCTGCATTTTTGGCACCGGGGGTCGTTGGGACTACAGTCCCCAGTCTGCTTTGCGCCAGGAGGCGCTCTTGCTGATCTTCGCGCCCGGAGGCGCTACAAACCACTCGCGGCTCCGCGGCGCGGGAAGCCGCCTCCTGCATTTTTGGCACCGGGGTCGTTGGGACTACAGTCCCCAGTCTGCTTTGCGCCAGGAGGCGCTCTTGCTGATCTTCGCGCCCGGAGGCGCTACAAAACCACCTCGCGGCTCCCGCGGCGCGGGAAGCCGCCTCCTGCATTTTTGGCACCGGGGGTCGTTGGGACTACAGTCCCCAGTCTGCTTTGCGCCAGGAGGCGCTCTTGCTGATCTTCGCGCCCGGGAGGCGCTACAAAACCACCTCGCGGCTCCCGCGGCGCGGAAGCCGCCTCCTGCATTTTTGGCACCTGGGGTCGTTGGGACTACAGTCCCCAGTCTGCTTTGCGCCAGGAGGCGCTCTTGCTGATCTTCGCGCCCGGAGGCGCTACAAAACCACCTCGCGGCCTCCCGCAGCGCGGGACGCGCGCGGGCGAAGCCCGGGCCAAGGGCGAGCCCGTCTGCGCCCGTCCGCGGCCGGGAGAGGCTGGGCTGGGCCAGGGCTCTAATCCTCGTGGTGTGGTCTGTGTCCCACCAGGATATGGCATAGAGATTCGAAAACGACAAGGTACCTGTCCGTACTATTTTAATTTACTTTGCGTTTTTGTTGCCACTTTGCTGTTACCCAATTTGGAGCGAGGAGGGCTTGGTCTCTCACTGGTGCTGTGGCTTACATCAAGTTTTTTTTTTTTTTTCTTGCTGTTTTTGTCCTTTACTATTTTAAGTGCTTCCTGGCCAAGCGGAAATGGGCAAAAGGAAATTGATTGTGGGGGAGCTTCAGGGCCAATTGCTGCAGGCTCAGCTGGGACAATAGATGCCTTTTAACCAGGGCAGCTGATGTCTTAACAAAGGAGATAGCCCTCACTGAGAAAAGACTTTCTCTGGAAACTGAGAAAATTGCACTGGGCAACGTTGGGTGCGGTTGGAATCAGGGGGAAACAGGGTCCTATCGGAAGAAATAGGCTCCCCGCACCATCAAGTACATTGTTGGAAGGCCAAATGGGTGGTCAGGACCCATTTATTGGCACTCCTGTGGCCACTGTAACTGTAGGTGATGATCTGGACAGCCCACCAACGAAGAGAAAACGAACTGCGGGAAGTAAAACCTTGAGAAAGCCCCCACGGACCAAATCAACATTACCACTGGCAGCGGTATTGGCTGAGCAAAATTCGGACCTGCTGCTGGATGGCCTTTTTTTGAGACTGGAGTCTATGACTAAAGCCTTATTAGAACCTGTAATTGCCAAGATAGAGGGCATTAAGCTAAAACTTGACTCCTTTGTCTCTATGCATAAAAATTGCATAGTAGGGGGTGATATTGCAGCTGGTGGGGAAGGGGTGTCATTGAAGTTGCTAATGGCCCAGAATGTAGACACCCGAACGGTAGCATACAAATAGATAGGGTGACTGGCACTCAATCCACCCTGGGTGTGTCTCATCTTAGCTCCCTAACTACTGATTGCGTGCCACTGGGGGTGGTATTGAACCGCGGGTAGCTTGTCAGGAAACCCGGGAAAGTGTGAACGAGGATCTCCCATCTACACTCACGTTAGCCCATAATAAACGGGTAACATTGATAAACAAATGTATAATTGATCTCCCACCGCAATCAGCGCCTTTAGTAGCTGTACTTGTGGGGGTCCCTCCTCTTTCATCTGGTACAAAGGAAACCTCATTAGATCTGATACATAAGATCATCCACTGGTGTAAAAATAATGTGATAAATAGCTCAAATATCACTCCAGATATTATCATGGCAAGAAGGGTTGGTTGGATCGGCCATGGGACTAGGGAAAATAGGGAGGGGGATTGTATAATTGTTAATTTTAAGCACCACCTGCAAGCTAAAGCACTATTAGACTGCCAACATAAATATGACGCTAAAACTACAATTAAAATAGTCCCACTACAAATTTTTTATCCTCCCAAATACTTTCCGGCAAATAGCGATCGGCATATGCCTGGCTGGCAGAAGCCTTTTAAGCTACTCACATGCCCCCAAGAAAGCAATCTTAATACTACATTATCATTATCAAATCGGTTCTTACCATTAGCGAATCTGCAAGGACTTGATGAAAATGATTGACTGGCAATGGCAGTGGGAATGCCACAGGTTAAGACCACACAGCCAGTGGCACATATAGAACCATTAATAGTTGCCCCCACTTCCCAATGTTTGTTGGATAATTCTACCAACTCTAGTATTATTCCAGATAGCCCTAACAATGCCTCTATGAAGGTATTGTCATGGAATATAGCTGGGCTGAGATCAAAGAGGGGGATACTTGTGGGTATACTTCCTTGCTAAGCATCATATTATTGCCCTTCAAGAGACCTGGGAATCTAACGATTGCTTTTATCTTGATGGCTTTACCTCTTTTTGCAAATATGCAATCCCGTCTAATATGGGTAGAGCCAAGGGAGGTCTCCTTTTGATGTTTAGTCTTAAACTCTGCTATAGGGCTAAACTGATTGATTCTTCATCACCCTATGTGCTAGCAGTGGAATTGTCAGGAAAGAATCTTACCACTATGCTAGTGGTAAATTTTTATAATTCTTTTTCTAGGACCCATGAGACTGAGCATCTCCTGGCCCTGGAAGAATTATTAAAAAATTATGGAGAAGACAGCCAAGCGTATTATGACATGCTAATCATGGGGGATTTTAATACACGGAAATGTTGCTTTAATTGTCCTTTGATATTGAAGGAGGTAGATGATTTACAAGGGTCAAAACCACTTTGAGCATACATTGTCAGGAACGCTCATAGAAGGACTGCTCTCTGTGTTTAATCTGAACTGTTTACAACAATCTGACAAATCTGTCCTGGTTCCCACCTATGTAGGAAATGGTAGTGTTAGCACAATTGACCATATCTTTTTATCTGTTTTAATAACTTCGGCTGTACAGACTTTTAATGTTATTTGTAATTGTTTTAGTGATCATAACCCTTTAATATTGGTTCTCCTCCTCTCATTTGGTATAACAGGGGGCTGCGAACCATATCACTAATGTAAACATTACTACTAAAGATCAAGCACGAAGGTTGAGGTGGGAAAAGATTACTCCAGATAGTTTTTTGGAGAACTTGTATACTACTTGCGCCCCAGAGCTTAAAGTATGCATGGACCCTGCATTACAAGATATATCTACCTTAGATGCCTTTGATATTATTGTTAAAATGGCAGCCTCGAACTTAGTGACTAAAACCAAGGTGAAATCCTCAAAATTAAAAAGGTGGTTTGATGACACATGTTCAGCTGCCCATAAGGAGTTAATGAAGGCTGTAAAGCAAAAACCGAGGGACCTGATACTAACCAGGAGTTGCAGGAAGGCGTATAAACTGGCTGTGTGTGAGAGGAAAAACAATTAAGAGAGCACGCCTGGGAGGAGCTTGGCTAAGCTTGTGTCCTGTCGGACAGCTCACGATTTTGGTCCATAGTTAACAGTCCTCTTTTCTCAGACATGCCAAATTTAAGTAAGGACTGTATAATACCGGCAGAGAAGTGGGTCCAGCATTTTGGTAATATCTATAGTGGCTCCAATTTAGCAGAAATAGTGGGATATGTAGCTCCCGGATTAAACAGTGCCCCCTTCATTTTAACATAGAAGAAGTCTACAAAGCTATTTTATCGACATCGGGGGAAAGGCTCCTGGCCCTGACGGGATACCGGCAGACCTTTACAAGGCAGACCCCAAAGTTTGGGCCAGGATCCTAACACATGTTTTTAATGCTGCCTGTGCTTATGGTTTCCCCGTCATGGGCAAAGGCAGTAATTGTCCCCATTTTTAAAAAGGGCCTCCGTGACGATCCGGCTTGTTATAGGCCTATTTCGCTCTTAGATTCTGCGTCTAAAATTATGGGCAAGGTAGTCCTGGATCGTCTTACAGTCTGGCTTGATCATTTTAATGTTATTTCTGATCTCCAATATGGATTCAGACAGAGAAAGGGGACAATAGACCAATGCCTGAATCTCCATTTGGTGATCGGGAAGTATACCATCGCTAGGGAGGTGTCTTGCATCTGGCCTTTATGGATCTAACCTCAGCTTTTGACCTTGTCAATAGGTCTAAGCTGTGGTTGGTCCTTCGTGATATAGGGCTAGAGGCTGAATTGATTTCCTTCCTGCATACTGCACATGTTAATACCACGGCTGCGGTACGGTTTAATGAAGATGGCAGTTTGACAGATTCTTGGCCAGTAGGAAGGGGGTCCGGCAGGGTGCATTTTGGCCCCCTGCTATTTACCCTATACATCAACAAACTGGGGGATATTTTAACATCATGCTGTAAGGATACGCCAAGGGCCGGTGCCAAATTGATTCCCGCATTGTTGTATGCCGATGATGCGGTTTTATTGTCCAGAACTGCAAGGGGTCTGCAACAACTTTTAAATTGTTTTATAGATTTTATGAATTCACTAGATTTGATAACGAATTTTAAGAAATCTCATGCAATGACGATTGGTTCGCGTAAGGCTGCCAAGGCCAAATTTTATTGTAATGGTGATGAATTAACTAAAGTATCCACTTTTCCATATCTTGGGGTACTTTTTGATGATCAAGGTACATGGGGAGCACAACGAACACTTAAAAAGAATATTTTGGCAAGAGCAACGGGGCCACTATGGATTTTGCAAAAAGATTAGGGTCAAAACCCCTGCCCGCACTCTTGAAAGTTTATACTGCAAAATGCATTCCTATGGCCACGTATGGATGCGATATCTGGGGCTATAAAGACGTAAAGGAAATACAAGTGGCAGAGAATAACTTTATGCGCAAACTCCTTGGGGTCCCTGTAGCCACCCCTGTTTACTGCCTGCATGAAGAGCTGGGGATGGGATATATTGCAGACCAGATCGCAGTTTCCCCTGCTACGATGGCTTAGAATCTGGACTCAACCCCTCCGAATTTAAATCAACTTATAATCTCGGACTGTATGGCGCTAGAGAGAGCCCAGCATATCCCTTGGCTTAAATATATAAAGGAAGAAACAAAATGTCTAGGGTGCCCAGATTTGTTTTTGACCCCAAAGCCTTTGGGCAAGACTGCGATTATAAATTTTAAACGGCAGTTTGTGGATAGGCGGAAATGCCTTAGGGAGGAGGCTGAGCTAGGCAAGCCTTCGGTGAGAAGGTATGTCACTCTGAGCCTAGGTCCGCAATTGCAACCATATTTATCTTATGTTAATAAACCATTCCATCGTTTTGTTTTAACAAGATTTCGTTTAAATATGGTTCCTTGGTTGCTGGCATTCCCGAGAGGATATTCAAAATCTGAATTGTTAAAACCCTGTCCCTGTGATAACTTCTCGGAACAGGATACCTTGCACCAAATGTTTTTTTGTAGCTACTATGAGTCCTCTGCGTAGGCAGCATATCCCCCTTTACTTAGAGAATGCCAGTTTGTCCAAGTGAGGCCAGCCCTGCTTTATTTACAAATGCTGGCATCACCCATGGTTTGCCTCGGGGTCGCAAGTTTTTTAACTGGGGCCATTAGACATAGGAACAGACTACTTCCGTAATTGAAATCTTGTGCTGTCTGTTGGTTCAATTGTGTTTTCTCCTTCCTGATTATTATTTTTAAACGTGATATTAAATAAGATTTTGGTCTATTGTTTAAGCACAGTGCACTTTATATGATATTGGCTCTTTTTATGAATGTTTTTAGATGTGAATATTGTGATTGATATGTGGGATTATTTTATTGCTATGTATTTGGCTGGAATGTGTATCTTCTTTTAATAATATTGTAAGCTTTTATGACTCTTGGCTGTCGAATAAAGTATTTCTGACTGACTGAGTAATGCTGGGTGGTAGGAATTTTGTTGATTCCTCCTGATTCCAGAAGTTTCCATCACCGAAATGTTAGGAAAATGTGAGCTTTCAGCCAAAGTTTGAGGTTTGCAAGGCATTGTGCGTAGGAAAACCTCATGGGATCCACGCAAGGCACACCACCCTAGAATCCCCTGGTTGTCTAATTTTCGAAAATGTGCAAGTTTTCTAGGTTTCCCTAGGTTCCAGTTGAGCTAGGGCCGCTGTTCACATGAACGCTGTGACTACTTGCTTCGTACTTCATTACAACCACCCACTATGGACCAGAGCACAAATATCTTACCCATTACCTATAATGAACTGCATGACATCAAACTGGAGATGGATCATCTGTATGAGCTGATACAAGGGGCCTTATTTCGGTCTTGGCCTGTGATGCTCCATCCTGCCAGGATGGCAGAGGTCATGCCTGTCACCCTAGCACAGGACCATCACCCACATTTTGAGATTCCCTTCTACCTGGCAGGGATCTCCCTGCTGTGAAGGGAGCTATGCCTTTGGCAGCTGTCTTCACAGCAATGAAGGTTGCTGAGTGGATGGTATGTTTAAAGTGCCCACTGTGCAAACCTCTTTCGTTCAGAGAAAACAAACTCCCAAATCAGGAGTTTGTTTTATTTCAACAAAATGTAAATGTCCCCAGTGTGCTGGGAGATTTTCTCAACATGTGGAGACCATTTAAGATTTTCCCTGCTATTGTCTGCCATGTGAGGAATATGAGTGATCATCATCCAGTCCTCAATAAAGCAGGACAGCCATTACTGTGACCCAGTGGTCCTGTTATGAACAGACCACTGGGTCAGGGGTCACCTCTGCCTCCATCAACAGTAACCCAAGGGTGTCCCTAACTCTAAAGAGAGCTGTTGATCCATGGTTTTGTCAGGCAGGAGGGCAGTGTTCCTTCCACCCTGCCAGGCCCTAAATGAGGCCCAAAGTCTGCAAACCACACTCTCTATCTCTTTCCTACAAATATTCTCCTTTTAGGTTCTGCACTCCCAATGCCCCTGTCCCTGTTACACATCACTTGACACACCAACTCCTGAAAAGTCCAGCATGCACTTCACCCACAATGCTTCAGAACATCCTGCCAGGCCCATTACTTTAAAGCAAGAAACACCCAATACTAGGTGTCCAAAGATCCCTGAGGATATCCTGTTATCGTACTCTTCAAAACTGGATGTCTATATCACAATCAAAGTTTAATCTGCCCAGGAAACCTCAGAGGGATCACCTTCTCTCAAACCATGGACCAATCACCTACACATCCATCAAGGCTGCATTCTTGAACTGCAGATCTCTGGTCTCTAATGCAACCTCAATATCTGTCCTTATCCAAAACTTTGCCTTGACACTATTGCATGCATAGACTTCTGGTTTGCTCATTCTCTATGCCACTATCTTAACAACATACTGCAACAACCTCCACCTCAACAGAACTGAAATAAGCTGGTGGTGGGGCCATTTTCCCCAAGGAGTCCCTCAATTCAAACAGATAAACTCAATAAAACCCTTCTTGTTCCACTAAGTCTGAACATCTTTTAGTGCCCACCTGGCATCACAAAAAAAGGTATATCGATGGGGTCCCTGATTATAGTACCAAACAACTCAAATAGTCAACTAGTTACTGATCAACTAGTCCACCATGGGTCATTACATTTCAGTATTCTTCAGGGAGAATGACACTCTAAGGACAAATTAAAACTCTTTTCTGAATGGGAAAACTTTACTGTTAAACAGTAAACGTCTTTAGCTTCACATTTCCCCAGGACCATATTATAGTGAATGGTCATTGCGAAGTAAAAACTTCGTAATAATGCCATGCGTACTAATGGCTTGCGAAGTAACATCATATATTCCCTCCTGTTACCTCCAGTAAGTCCCACACAGTGGTATTGCTAAGAGATCTTTGGAGGCCACGCCCCACTTTCTCCACCACTATGCAAACGCTCCTCCTGGCACACTACGGGTTGGGGGATGAAGTCCACTTTACTCCTGAGGGACTTTGGGGGCCAAGAAGCCCTCCTGGTACCTCCTGTAAGTCCTACGCAGCGGAATTCCTGAGCACTGGTCGGAGGCCCAGCCCCCTTTCAGCACCACTCTGCAAACGCAACTATTATATTATAGTTATTAATTAGCATTTAAAAAACCTTAGAAATTCACTGAAAAAACCATAGGTTTCAGGGACATTATAGTTAGTAGTTAGCATTTAAAAAACCTTAGAAATTCACTGAAAAAAACATAGGGTTCAGGGACGTTATAGTTAGTAATTAGCATTTAAAAAACCTTAGAAATTCATTGAAAAAACCATAGGTTTCAGGGACGTTATAGTTAGTTGGACATTTCACTCGTACAAAACCAGAGAAATTCGGTCGTTATAGTTAGTTGAGCTAGCTATAACTCGCGCCCCCGCAATACACTGCTGATGACGTCACATATTACCTCACTCATGACATGGTCAGTGACATCACTGATGACATCTCAAATGACATCACTGATGACATCATCCGGTTAATATCTGATGCACCTCCTCACACCCTAAAATAACCTTTCATACACCCACTCTAAAATACAGACTACCATTCTCGAAACCATAGACACACCAATACCAGTTAGTACATACCCACTCACTGATTCATAGGTCTACACACATCCACTCACTCACCGATACAGTCAGTCATACATGCAGTCACTCATCAATACAACCTCTGATATATGCACTCATACACCCATACAGACACTCACATACTCACCCATAGAGTTACTCACACTCCTAGTCAGTCACCCAAATAATCAATAACACTGCCTTTTACTCACTTATACAGTTTTACACACACCACCTCACTTAGTCATACAGATACTAACACGTACTTACTCTCTTCTACAATCACTGACACAAGCACACACTCGTGCATACAGCCACTCTCACAATCACTCCGTCTCACATATAGTTAGCTATATACTCCAACACTCACATATACTGCCTTTCACATATGTAGTTTCGCACACATATACCACTGAGACATCCATTCACTCGCTGACACAGCCATACTCACACTCACTCACCAATACAGCCCCTCGCAGACACACTCATAAACCCATACACCCACTAAATCACCCACTCAAACATCCATGCAGGGAGTTAAGTCACACAGACACTCAGGCACCCATACAGGTACTCAGACAACCAATCATTAACCCATATAGACACTCATGTAGCTACTCACCAACCCATGCAGCCACTTACACACCAACTGACAGACTGATAGAGACATTCACACAGATTAGCCATTCACCCATGCATTCACTAAGACACATTTAATCACTCACTTATACAGTCAGCGACGCACCCACTAAATCATCCATTCAAACACTCATATACCCACTCATTCTTCAATATACCTTTGCGTATCTATATATAACATTCTTAAACTTTTAAAAATCACCCAGTCTCTGGATGATGTCATCTGTGATGTCATCAGTGATGTCATTTGAGATGTCATCAGTGATGTCATCAGTGATGTCACTGACCATGTCATGAGTGATGTAATATGTGACATCATCAGCAGTGCATTGCGGGGGCGCGAGTTATAGTTAGCTCAACTAACTATAACGGCCGAATTTCTCTGGTTTTGTACTAGTGAAATATCCAACTTACTATAACGTCCCTGAAACCTATGGTTTTTTCAGTGAATATATATATATATGTATCACCCAAAAAAATCGAAATTCACCGCACTCCAAGAAATTAATCTATATTGAGGCAATCCATTCTCTTGGAGTGCGGTGAATTTCGATTTTTTGGCGATACATATATGCAAGGGACAGTCCACCCTCGACACAGGCACCCACTGTGCAAAGAGCGCACTACTAACGAACTAGTTGTTGGTTAAAAAAATTTATATATATGTATATATCATTTATAGGTGGCCCCACTCGATTTATGTCGCACAATGTGTGCCCCCTCCCTAAAATTCACTTCTAGAAATACTACTGTAGGTGGTAAATGTATGAGGTCCGATTGCAAAAAATCTGCCCCATTTAGTATTTCCCTATTCCATGTATGGCCTTATTTGTGTATGAAATTCATGCATAGTTCAAAATATAACTCTAAAATCTTGTTTCCACTTTCACAACAAAGGGAGGATGTTACAATTTGTTCAAATAACAGCAACATCAAGGATGACTAAACTGCAGGATGGTAGTTATCAGCAGGTCTACTTGGATTGAAATGCATCACCATGATTCATTAATTTAAAATTTAGGGCTAATTACTTATGCTCTCCAAAGATTTGTATCAATGCTTGATGATGATGCGGTGATGATGTGTGACCAGTTGATTCATTCTGTTTGAAATATGATCTACTGAAGCAAGAAGGGAAATCCATTCAGGAAGCATTACACATACAGAATCCCATTTTAAGGGTATTCCTGTGTAAAATGGGATTGATTTCCATGGTTGGTTTAAATGTGTGAACATGGAAAAATGTATAGTAGTTATAAGGAGTATCTGAGTGCAAATACTTAGAAGTACTTATTGAGATATTAGTATTTGGAAGTTTACATTTATTCTTGGGTCATAGTCTGTATATTGTATTAATCATTATTGTCAAAAATACATATTTTTGTTACAAATTCCACATTTAATGTTTAATATCCAAGGAATAGTATAACATGCAAGGTGTACAGTGAGTTGCTTCGCAGAAATGAATTTGAGACACACTGACCAGTGCATGGCTTTTCTTTAATCTCAGTATTAATTCAAAACAGATTGCTTATTATTATGCTTTAGTGTTTACAGTTTGATTCGGGTATGCTCATGTGAATGCACTGTGTACTGTTTCTTATGGAACATTCCTGTGCCAACCAGTGCTGCAGAGTATATGTAATGCCATTACAGAATGTTGGGGCTGGAGCTCAATAAGAGGTCTTTGTGAGAAACAAGGTCAGGGGTTGTTGAAATTGAGGTGAAGACCAGGACAGCGCTGAACACCAGGTCTACAGGAGAGCCTACATTCAAGGTGGCCACAAAGTAAAGTTAATGATTTAGAGACCTTCCCAATATCCCTCTTATATGATGTGGTGATGTGGGATGAGAGATGGGGCCTGTGAGAACAAGGTTAGGGATAAAACTTCAGGATTCCAAATTAAGGAACTTTAATAAAAGGTATATTTCCAAGAAGCAGACTAGTGAGCAATTAATTAGATTTGTAGGTATGAGGAATATATGACGTTACTTCGCAAGCCATTAGTACGCATGGCATTATTACGAAGTTTTTACTTCGCAATGACCATTACTTCACAAGTATATACTGCAAAATCATTTACATTGCGAATGCATTGAAATGTACTTAAAATGCGTTTTCACCGCATTTAATTAACACGCATACCATTTGAACTCCTTTACTGCACGTAGTAAGTACAAAAAATCTCTAATACGAACCTATCCCCTGGAACGGGATGACAGGGAATTATGCTTTTGGGTGGGGAGTATTGCAAATGTAATTTAAAACCACTTTAAATTTAAAAAAAGTCACGTAATCATTAATGTATTTTAATATTTTCAACATGCTTTTAATAAATTAAATATGTCTTTTGGGTGGGTGATTCCTTCCACTTTTTAACACATTCACATTTACCAATAGGAACACTACACTACACAAATCCTCAAACACTATACTACCCTACACTACTCAAACACCTCTACACTACCCTAAACCCTAAATTACTACCCCTAAACGTCCTTCCCCTTCCTGTCCCTACACTCTTACACTACACTGCATGACCCCCCGACACTAGCCTAAACCCTAAAACTCTACCTACACTACTCAAACACCTCTACAGTACCCTAAACCCTAAATCACTACCCCCTAAACGTCCTTCCCCCTTCCCACAGTCCTGTCCCTACACTCTTACACTATACTGCATGACCCCCCGACACTACCCTAAACCCTAAAACTCTACCCGACACTACTCAAACACCTCTACACTACCCTAAACCCTAAATCACTACCCCCTGCACATCCCTCCCCTGACCCCCTGTCCTGTCCCTACTCCCAAACACTACCCTTCACAACCCCGACACTACTTTAAACCCCCAAAAAAAAAAAATACTACACAAACAAAACACTACAACCTAAAAGACTACACCCTGCACAACCCTAAAAAATACACAACCCACTTACCTCTCTCTCCTCGTGGTCCCTCTCTTCCCCTTCATCCGTGGTTCCTCTCTTCTCCTGCTTAATGCGTCATCATAATTGCACGTCGTTGTTTGGAAACGGAAGCGCCTCCTTTTCCAAACAACGATGTAGATAGTCTGCAAAGTAAAGTACTTTGTGAAGTAACGGTAAATGCTAAGTAAAGGCATGCTAAGTAAAAACATGCGTACAAAAGATCCTGCGAAGTTATAAATGCGTGCTAATGGTAATGCGTACTAGTGCCCGCTAAGTAAAGGTAGATTACCAACAGGAGGGGTAGTTGGCCCCCAAGGACAACCTTGGGGGCCAACTACCCCTCCTATTACCTCCAGTAAGTCCCACACAACAGCATTGGTAAGTTCTCAAAGCAGGCCACGCCCCTTTGCCCACCACTCTGCAAACGCGCTCCCTGGCATGCTCTTGGATGGGGATTAAAGTCCCCTTTGCTGCTGGGGGTCGTTAGGGGCCGACTATCCTACCAGACACCTCCAATAAGCCCCAGATAGCGGGATTGCTGAGACGGGACACAGGCCACGCCCCCTTTCTCCACCACTCTGCAAACGCGCCTCCTGGCGCGCTCTTGGTTGGGGGATGAAGTCCCCTTGCCTCCTGAGGGTCCCTGGGGGCCAATTAGCCCTCCTGTTATCTCTAGTAAGCCCCACACAGCTGGATTGCTGAGAGTGGTCCGAGGCCACGCCCCCTTTTTACACCACCTGGCGCACTGCTGCTTGGGGGATGAAGTCCACTTTAGTCCTCAGGTCCTCAGGACCCAAGAGGACCTCATCGCCCCACTAGCAATGTGCCAAGAGGCGCGTTTGCAGAGGGGTGTAAAAAGGGGCGTGGCCTCGGACCACCTCTCAGCAATCCCACTGTGTGGGGCTTACTGGAGGTACCTGGTGGGCTAGTTGGGCCCTAAGGACCTTTAGAATTCAAGGGGACTCAATCCCCCAACCCAGAACGCACCAGGAGGTGTATTGGCAGAGTGGTACAGGGAGTGGGCAGGGCCTCCAACGAGATGCTGGCTTCTCTTTTTTTTTTTTTAGAAGGGGGCTGTGTGGCCCCCCTTCTCTTAATTTTTTTTGGGCCCTGGGGACCCCATCCCCCAGGGCCTGAGACATTGTTCTTTTTTTTAAATTATTAAACGGGAAGGGGACTACGTGGCCCCCTCCCGAGGCCAATTTCGGCCCCGGGGACCCCATCCCCTGGGGCATGGCCACTTATTTTAATTTAGTTTTTTAAAATTCTTTTAAAGGAGGGGGGCCGCGCGGCCCCCCTCCCGAGGCAATTTTTGGCCCGAAGACCCCATCCCCCGGGGCTTTGCCTCTTTTAAAAAATAAATCCATATTTAATTACGGAATGGGGCCGTGCGGCCCCCCTTCCCTGGGCCACTTTTGGCCCCGGGGACCCCATCCCCCAGGGCCTGGCCAGCCTTGATTTTTTATTTTGGAGGGGGGCCACGTGACCCCCCTCCTGAGGCCAATTATGGCCCCGGGGACCCCATCCCCGGGCCTGGCCTTATGTTGGGGACCGTGGGGGGAGTCCCAATGCCCTCACGGTCCCAGCCAGAGCCCCGCCTCCTGCGGGAGCCGACATTGCTTTTGGACAAGGGGAGCTGCTAACATGCAGCTCCCCTTGTCCAAAAGCAATCTGCTTTGCTTCGTGGAAGCGAGAGCAGGTTTCCAGCTCTAGCTTCCACAATGCGCCCCCCGCACATTATGAGCAAAGCCCCGGGGAGGTGGCGGTCCCTGGTGCTGCGGGGGCCCCCGCGGGTCCCCGCTACATAATTTTGGATTGTCCCCAGGACCTGGCCCACCCGGGGGCTTGAGGAAAATGAAGCGCGGGAGACCGCGCTTTTTTTTTTTCTGCCGGATTCGCGCACCCAGCGCGACTCCGGCCGAATTTGTTTTTAAAAAATGCTGTTTTTGGACCTGGGGGTCCCTGTGGGACCCCCTGAACAGGCCCAGGGTGTCAGGGTGTTTCTACCCTGCCCCCTTTTCTTGTTTTTTATCTTTTTTTTTTACTGTTTTCTTGTGACTCGTTTTACCGAGTCACAAGATGGCTGTCAACACTTTTTGGTTTAGAGTGTTGGCAGCCAATCAGAATGAAGCTTGTGATCGGGAGGGTTCGCGAATCCTCCACGGTCACCAGATATCGATATTTTTATATTTTTTAACTTCTCAGGAACTACTGAACGGATTTAAACCATTTAAAGCAAAGAGTGCACTCTGGACCAAGAGCTACCTCTCTGCCAAATTTGGTATAATTCCGTTCAGCAGTTCGGGCTGTAGTTGCAACAAAAGTTCCTATGGAAATTAACATGGAGAAAACGTGTTTTGGGACCCCCCTTTTTCTCGGCCCCCCGCTTGATGAATCACCCCGAAACTTTCAAGACAGGATCTGACCGGAGCAGGCCATTAGTTTTGAAAATTTCGTGAAGATTCTTCAAATGGCGTTAAAGATATTGGCAAATCAAAAACTCTCTTTCCTATGGAAACTGGGACCTAACTATAACTAACTATAATCTACCTACTGGCGACCGCCAGTAGGTATATATATATATATTATCTACTGGCGGTCGCCAGTAGATAGTTATAGTTAGGACCTATTTTCCATAGGAAATCCGCGACATTCTATTTGAAATAACTCTCTTGCCGGTTGACGTATCTTTGCGAAATTTTCAAACTTTGTGGGGCGCTCCGGTCCGCTCCTACCCTGAAAGTCTCGGGGATTCGTCAAGCGGGGGCTGAGAAAAAGGGGGTCCCAAAACGCGTTTTCCCCATTCATTTTTCCATAGGAAACTTTAGACACGGCTACAGCCCGAACTGCTGAACGGAATTACACCAAATTTGGCAAAGAGGTAGTTCTTGGTTCAGAAAGAACCCTTTTTGTTAAATGGTGTAAATCTGTTCAGTAGTTGCTGAGAAAATCAAAAGTAAAAGTACATATATATCTATGGGCACGGAGGATCCGCGCACCCTGAGCGCACCCTGCGCGCACCGTCCCGATCACGAGCTGCATGCTAATTGGTTGTCAGCTGGCTGTCAACATTCCGATTCAGGAAATGTTGGCAGCCATTTTGTCCCTCGGTAGAACCGAGGGACAGAAACAAGTGCGCAAAGCGCACAAAGGGGGCAGGGTAGAAACACCCTGAACTCCTAGGTCTGCTCAGGGGTCCCATAAGGACCCCCTGGGCAGAAAAAAGCATTTTTTTTTTTTTTAAACGGCAGGATGCGCTCAGGGTGCGCGGATCCTGCCGATAAAAAAATCAAATCAAAGCGCGCTCTCCCATGCTTCGATTGTATTTTGCCCCCGGGTGGCCCAAGTCCCGGGGGCATGGTGGGGGGTTAAATTTATGTATGGGGGGCCTCAAAGGGCCCCCAAGCCCCGGGGACCGCCACCCCCGGGGCTTTCATTTTAAAATGGTGCAGGAGGGCACTCGCCCTCCCGCAGCCCCGGGACCACCACCTCCCCGGGCTTCTTTTAAAAAAAAAAAAATCCTGTGTGGGGGCTTGAGCTCCCCACACGCCCCGGGACCGCCACCTCCCGGGGCACTAAAAATTTAAAATGGGGGTCCGCTTTGGACCCCGAAGCCCCGGGGACCACCACCTCCCCGGGCTTTGCTGATGTGGGGAGGGGGCCGCGCGGCCCCCTCCTGGAGCCCTTGCTGGCCCTGGGGACCGCCACCCCCAGGGCCGGCTCCTGCAGTGTCCCGGGTGCCTACCCCCGGGACACTGCTGTTTGCAATGACAGGACGGAGCCTCGCGGCTCCCGTCCTGTCATTATAAACTTGCTTTGGATATAGGAAGAGAGAGCAGGAAACCTGCTCTCGCTCCAATATCCAGCAGATTGCTTTTCCACACGGGGAGCTGCATGTCAGCAGCTCCCCATGTGGAAAAGCAATGCCGGCTCTCGAAGGACGCGGGGAGCCGGCGGGACCGTGGGGGCATTGGGGCTCCCTCACGGTCTCCATTATTATGTATAGGCCCCGGGGATGGGGTCCCGGGAGAATATAAATTAGTGGTAGGAGCTAACAAAATTTTACGGTGAAATAAGGAGTCGCGCACCCAGCGCGTCGCTCAGCGCGGCCCCTAGTGTGAACGCGTTGGGTGCGCGACTCCCAGCGCGGCCCCCTGGTGTAAACGTGTTGGGTGCGCGACTCCAAGGTAAACGCGTTGGGTGCGCGAATCCCCCAAATATTTTTTTAGGAATACCTTAGATAATCTCTTACCTTCATATGTACATTAAAGACACATACATATTATTTTTCAATATAAAAACATTCGCGGGAGTCGCGCACCCTGCGCGCCCGGGCACGTATTTGACGTCACGCGGGGCCTGCCACCGCGCAAGCGTCGCGTACGGTAATTCGTATGTGTCGCGTATAAGCCGGAGCAGGAATCGCGTACCGGTCGCTTAGCAAACGCGCACACATGTAATATACGTATGTTACGTGACTAGAAACACGCACCCGTCGCATACCATACGCGGATCCTTTACGAGTTCCTTAAATAGGTGGCTGGGGTACGCGTATTCGCCGCGTTTGGTACGCTTTCGATGTGCGATTCCAAAAAAACATTTTTAAAAAAATTAAACAATACAAATATATTAAAATAAAAATATAACAGAAAAAAATTATACAATATTTTACTTTTTAATTTATTAAATATTTTTGTGTGCAAAATACATAAAAATATACAATATTGTTTAATAAATAATATATTTACAAATAAATATAAAAAACTAAAGAAATTCAGTACAAGAAACATAAGTATAACTATTATTACACTTAAATATTAGCTTTTAAAAACCTTTGAAATTCACTGAAAAACCATAGGTTTCAGGCACGTTATAGTTAGGAATTAGCATTTAAAAACCTTAGAAATTCACTGAAAAAACCATAGGTTTCAGGCACGTTATAGTTAGGAATTAGCATTTAAAAACCTTTGAAATTCACTGAAAAAACCATAGGTTTCAGGGGCGTTATAGTTAGGAATTAGCATTTAAAAACCTTTCAAATTCACTGAAAAAACCATAGGTTTCAGGGGCGTTATAGTTACTTGGACATTGCACTCGTACAAAACCTGTGAAATTCCCCCGTTATAGTTAGTTCAGCTAACTATAACTCGCGCCCGCAATGCACTGCTGATGACGTCACATATTACATCACTCATGACATGGTCAGTGACATCACTGATGACATCACTGATGACATCTCAAATGACATCACTGATGACATCACTGATGACATCACTGATGACATCATCCAGTGTATTTGCAGTGTATGTAAGACATACACTGCAAATTCTGTCCTGCATGTAAGTAATTTAGATATTTTGTAGCTTCTGTCACTAAAAGGAGTGATATAGGTCATTTTATTGTCACCTTGTTGGCATGCCTTACATGTTTTACATTTAAAAATCCTGTATGAGTTTGCAGCCAACTTGTTGCCTCTATGATCTCAGGACTTGTTTTAACTAAGTCATCTCTCATAGAACAACTCCTACTGTATGTTATGGATGGTCTTTTAGGCAATATATGGCCAATCACTGGATCATTAAGTACCATAGGCCAGTTGTGGGATATTATAGATTGGATCTTTTGTGTTGCTTACTGTATTGGATTATAATCCTAAATTCTTTTGGTTCCCTCAAAGTGAGTTTCTGTTCTGAGTATGCTTGCGTCAGCATTAACAGCTAATTTTTCAGTTAACAACTCTTGTCTGCTCTTTCGCATAGATTTAGCAATAGCATTGTTAATGACCTGTTCTGAGTATCCCCTTTCCAAAAATCGTAATTTGCTATCTATCTGAGCTTTTGTTAGATCTATTTCTTTACTATGGATACGCCTCAGCCGAAGCATTTCCCCATAAGGGATACTGGTCACTAAATGTTTGACATGTGAGCTGCTGGCATGGAGTGTTGAATTCTCAGCCGTTTCTTTACGGTATAATTTCGTTTCTATCTTGTTCTCATCTATGTAAACCTGTGTGTCAAGAAAACTAACTGTGGTGGTGCTGATATCCGTAGTAAAATACAAATTTAAATCATTTACGTTTATAGCTTGTACAAACTCCTGGGCCTCACTAGCATCGCCATCCCATATGACGAACAGATCATCTATAAAACGCAACCATAATTTTACCTTGGTTGCCATTATTTCTCGGTATTTGGTCATGAGGACCAGCTCCTCCCACCAGCCCATGTGTAAACACGCGTAGCTGGGAGAGAAGCTGGCCCCCATCGCCACACCCCTAGTTTGTCTATAAAGAAGATTGTTAAACATAAAGATATTGTTTATCAAACAGAAATCAACCATTTCAATTAACATCTTCCTGTGGTCTTCTGTGTTGCCCACTGTATTCCCAAGAAAATGGTGCAGGGCTCGCAATCCATCTGTATGTTGAATGCTAGTATAGAGCGAGCTAACATCAAGGGCTATAAACAAATAACCTTGTTTCCATTTAAAATCTTTACGTTTTCTCAGAAAGTCACTAGTGTCGCTCACATAGGATGGCAAAGCCTTTACCAAATTTTGAAGGAAGAAATCCACATATTGGGATGTATGTTCAAGTAACCCATTCCTGGCTGATATTATTGGTCTGCCTGGTGGATGTACAGGGTCCTTGTGGATCTTGGGCAGAAAGTAAATCGTAGGTACCACAGGATGGTTGTTTTTAAAAATTTGAATTCCTGTACAGTAATCAAGCTGTTATTTTTCCATGTCGACAACTTTTATTAAAATCTGCATACATTGATTTAAGTTCTGCACTACTGCTCTTCATGTAGCAAGTTCTGTCGTTTAATTGTTTGTACGCTTCCTTAGAATATTGTTCCTTGGACATTAGCACTATGTTTCCACCTTTATTAGAGGAGCGGATAACAATTTTGTTATTTGCTTTAAGTTTTTTCAACAATTCATTGTAATCATGATTCTGTTTGTTATATTTTGATTTTCCTTTATTCATTTTCATATTGAGTTCTTTCAACTGCTCAGTTACCAACTCATGAAAAACATCAATTGAGTCCCGCATCATGACTGGATTGAATGTAGATTTAGGTTTGAAATGGGTTGACGGACCTCGTACATAAGTTGTACCAATCTGATCTACCAATTGACCTAAAGTGTTTGTATATATATATGTTCTGCACTTTCCTCAGAGGCTCGACAATCTTGTGCTGTGCTGACACCCCCCCCATTTAAATCAAACTTCTCGCCCTCCAATGGGCTGCTCGATTGAGCACGTAATGATTTCTGGGTCCTGCAGTGCAGTCAGTAATGTTATACCCAAATGGGTGCACACAAATCCTGCTGTTGACAGATTCAAAGCCCACAGATGGGCCTCAGCACACAAGTCCAATTATAAATCCTGTTAAAATGTCCCACAACACGGCTTCGTTGAATACAAAACTCCGTGGCCCCCAACATCATAGGGTGGTGCGTCTCTTACGGCTGGGCTGCCGCGTAAAAATCAAAGCTCAAAGTTGCCCACAAAGCATAGACGCACTCGGACATTTGGAAAGCAACAAGCCTTTTAATAGGTAAAACCGGAGCTTGCATACCAATCAACAGCAGGATTTGTGTGCACCCATTTGGGTATAACATTACTGACTGCACTGCAGGACCCAGAAATCATTACGTGCTCAATCGAGCAGCCCATTGGAGGGCGAGAAGTTTGATTTAAATGGGGGGTGTGTCAGCACAGCACGAGATTGTCGAGCCCTCTGAGGAAAGTGCAGAAAGCACTGAAACGCGTCAGGTGAAGACGACATGAATGCTGTAATTTCGTATTGGTATGCAAGCTCCGGTTTTACCTATTAAAAGGCTTGTTGCTTTCCAAATGTCTGAGTGCGTCTATGCTTTGTGGGCAACTTTGAGCTATATATATATATATATATATATATATATATATATATATATATATATATATACACACATCACCAAGGTCCTCCGTCGGCTGACAGGACTATTCACACCCGTTTCTGTCGAAGAAAGGACCACGAACCACCGGAAATATAGGCAATATCAATATTTATTCTGATACTTCGAACTACGCGTTTCGGGCAACACTTGCCCTTGATCACATAATCGTGAGGTAAAAACGCCTCTTTTTAAATGCAATGACTCACGTGATAAGACACAAAACATGAACATAGTGAAAATACTAACATCACTTTACATGTAGGCACATAGTCTTTTTTCCTTCCTCTTTTTATCTTTTTTCTTCTCTTATATTATTTTCTTAATTTTTCTTAATTTCTTCTTAACTTTGTCCCAAACGGAGGCAAAACATCCATAGTGTTGAGGTTGTCCCAAATCATATTTACAGATTAATCTAAAATGCAAGAGGACATAAATATAATATAAAAGTATATAAATATACAAATAAATATATAAATAAATAAATACATCCCATAATGTGTACTAATAACCTAATCTTTAGTACATTAAGATTGTATACATATAAATCCTCTTGTAATCTATGCCTGCATAAATGCTGATATTTGGAGATACCTCACAAAATGTATCATTACCTCCATTATATTCCGGGATAAATCCCCATATGTACCTATCTATTTGCCTGCTTAAAATGCAAAGTGATTAAAGTGGTAACAAATGTGCAAAATTCGCAAAAAATATTTAAAGTGCCTGTGCAACATCTATCTTATCATTATAGATTATAAAAATGTGAATGCTTTATAAAAATGTATATACATACTAATGTGAACCTAAAATAATTCAACCCAATTAAAAATCGAATAAAATCCAATTTCAACTGTGCCGAATTAAAAAGGAACACCACAGCCGGAATTGCTATTCATGTACAAAAACAATTAATATACATACAAAATGGGTATAACACATTCATGAACAACAGCAGATGAGCCCAAAATCTACTCACAGGGCATAGAGTCAATTGATCCCAACTAACTTCTATAAAAAATTGCGCAGATCCTCAGTGTTATTCAAACCCAACGGAAATTTACTATCTAACTCTAAGATCATTTTAGATTCCAACCGTCTGAGAATTTTCTCCCGATCTCCCCCTCTGCGTAATTTAGGGATAGCTGCCACCACGTAATACCTCAGACAATTCAAATCATTATTGTGTGTTTGCTTAAAATGGCGAGCCACCGGATAAGAAGAGTCATTGTTAACGATGGCTCGTAGATGTTGCAATATTCTGACATGCACCTGCAACTTGGTGCTGCCAACATATCTAAGTCTGCAGGTGCATGTCAGAACATATACTGCAAACTCTGTCCTACACGTAAACTTACCCCTAATAGCTATTTTTTCAGGGCAAAATGGTGACGAGTAATGTGTGGTATTGATCCCAAACTTACATGCTCTACAGGTGGAACATTTAGTAAAGCCATCTTTGAGTTGTAACCATGTCCTCGCCACTGATAATTCGGGGCAAGACTTCCCTATCTGTGTACACATGGACATACCCTTTCTAAACGTAATAGTGGGTTGAGATGGTAACCTGGAGGACAGCACCCCATCCGTCAAAACAATTGGCCAATTGCGCTTGATGATGGACCGTATCTTTCTCTCTTGTTTGTTAAAGGTCGTGATTAATCTAGGGGCATCATTATCTTCAATGGGCGTGGATAATTCCAAATCATTATTAAGTAAAGAATCTCTGGATCGGTCCTTAGTTTTATCAATGGCCACACTCAGGATCCTATCACTATAGCCCCTCTGCCTAAATCTCTGGTAGGCCTCATCTGTGCATCTCTTTAAGTCCTCACTGTTATTGCAAATTCTTTTTAGCCGTAGGAATTCCCCATATGGAATATTACAAATCAGATGCTTGGGGTGGGCACTGCTAGCATGCAGAGTTAAATTGCCAGCAGTCTCTTTCCTAAATAAGGTAGTACATATTTGCCCTTGGTTGTGATATATTCTTACGTCCAAAAATTCAATGTCATTTTTGCTAAACTTTGAAGTAAACTTAAGATTCGCAGAGTTATTATTAATCTGCTCAACAAAAATAGATGCACTTAGTTCATCGCCCGCCATATAATAAAAACATCATCGATGTATCTCAGCCAATACAAAAACATGATTCTTAAAAGTGGTGGCATAAATCTTCTTGAGGACCTGCTCCTCCCACCAGCCTACATGCAAACATGCATAGCTGGGGAGAAGCAAGCCCCCATCGCCACACCTCTTTTCTGTAAGAAGATGTCATTGCCAAATAAAAATAATTATTGTGCAAAATCCATGAGATTAGATTTAAAAGCATCTTGTTATGTTGATAAAATACAATGGATCTGGAATCTAAAAATACTTAATCGCATTGAGTCCTGTGGAATGTTCAATACTGGTGTATAAAGATTCAATGTCCAACGTGATGAACAATAAATCTTCTGACCATGCTATTCCTTGAACCTGCCGCAGAAAGTCACCAGTATCCTTCACATAACTTGGCAATTGTTTTACAGATTCTTGAAGGAAATATATATATATATATCCAATTGAGTACCACATGTAATTGGCTATTGGTTTACATTTTTGCTTGGCTTGAAGCACTTGCTCAGATTTAATTTGGTTTAATTTTTAGTTTGCTTACGTTCACACACCCTTAGTGGCACGCCCCATTTGGGCTTGCAGCAGGCGCTCACACTTGTATGCTTCTGCTCACCCTTACTTAGCCAACCTGGGCATGTGTATACTCACTGTTTTACTACATGTAGTGCACCCTTGGGCTGTATTCTGGACAATGATTGATCGCTTGATTCTGTTTGGTACCAGGCTCATTCCCCGGTACATGCAGCTACAGCGTAACTATCCTGGACAATTTGTCTGCTACACTGTGAACATTAAGTGCCAATAGTTAATGGATTTCTATTATTTGCCTTGTGTGCTGATACCTGAAGCACTTGCATATGTATATATGCATATCCATGTGCTTACCTTCTTTACAGAAAACCCCATGTGAACTTGTGGCAGGCGTTCATAAGCGTTTGTAATTGTGTACTTTGGTACACCTTTATTATCAATTCTGTTGACCAGTGTCTATGTATACCACAGTTGTTTACTGATAACTGCAATGTCATACCATATGCGACGGTTTACCTTTTGCTCTCATATGCATTACAAGACACCTTTACTTTCTTGATTTTCCATCTTCGAGATGCCAGTACTCTGTTTATATTGATACTTATTTCTTTCTAACACCTGATGTATGAATATAGTTGGTTAGTATTACTGTTTCCCCATGCCTGATCAAGTCCATGGGGCTGAAACGTATAGCAGGGGCTGGAGCACTTTGAATAAATCTTTGGAATATTCATCCTGAGTGCACGTGACTCATGCTTTCACTGAGCTTATGTTTATATTTATGGTTGTGTGCCACACATGGCACCACGCAACACCCCCGGACCAGCAGCATTGTACAAAGTAGAACTTTGTGATATGTATATATGTGTGTATGTGTATGCAAATATATATATATATATATATATATATATTATATATGTTTGTATATTTATATATCAAAACAATACCTTTTCAGGCATAGAGTGAGAGCATACATTATGCAAAAAAAAAAGCAGAGAACTCTGGGTAGTTTTCAAGTTTAGGAGGAAAGCACCTCCTGTATAGAACACTCTCAGCACCAGCGACACTCTAGATCTGCTCACCTCAAATGTCTGCTTTTCAATCAAAGTTTTTGCCAGTAGGTAGTTATAGCAAGGACCTACTTACCATAGGAAAATAGTTTTTTGCTTTGCCAATAACTTTAGCGCCGTTTTATGAATCCTCACGAAATTTTCAAAAATAGTTTGCCACACTCTTCAGCTGCTGTCCTCGAAGTTTCGGGGTGATCTGTCAAGCGGGGCTGAGAAAAAGAGGCATCTCAAAATGGATTTCCTCATGCAATTTCCTATAGGGAGTTTAGACACAGCTACAACCCGAACCACTGAACGGAATTACACCAAATTTGGCACAAAAGTAGCTGTGGGTCCAAAAAGCGACCTTTTTGTAAAATGGCATAAATCAGTTCAGTAAATTTTGAGATATTAAGGGAAATCAAAATTTGTATATCTAGGGAAGCAAAGGCTCCTCGAACTCTCCCAATCTTGTGCTGATATCTGATTGGCTGCCAACACTTTAACCAGGAAGTGTTGGCAGCTATCTTGGGACCTAACAGGGCCAAAAGGCACTTTAAAAAAAAAAGTTGCATGGAAACACCACAGACCAGCAAATCAACTGCAAATGTTTAAAAAACAAGCGTGGGCTCCTGTGCTTGTTTTGAATACAACCCCTGGGTGGGCCAGGTCCCATGGGAATTTGTTTTTAAAAGGAGAGGGTACACTGGGCCCCCTCATGAGGCTCATTGAGCCCTGGGGACCACCACCTCCCCCGGGCTAAAGAAAGATGAATCGGGGGCCGTGCGGACACCCGAGCCCCGGGGACCACCATCTCCCTGGGGCTAAATAACACCCACAAGTAAGTCCCCCACAGCGGGATTGCTGAGACCTCATTGGAGGCCCACCCCCTTTTTCAACCACTCTGCAAAGGGGCCTCCTGGTGCACTACTGGTTGGGGGATGAAGTCCCCTTGGCTGCTGAGGGTCGTTGGGGGCCAAGAACCCCTATTGTTGCCACAAGTAAGTCCCCCAGATGTCATCAGTGATGTCATGAGTGTTGTCACTGACCATGTCATGAGTAATGTAATATGTGAGGTCATAAGCCGTGCACTGCGTGGGCATAGTTATAGTTAGCTCAGGTAACTATAACTGCTGAATTTCACTGCTTTTGTAAGAGTTAAATCTGAGCCTAACTATAACGTCCCTGTAAACTTTGTTTTTTTCAGTGAATTTCTAAGTTTTTTTAAATTCTATATCCTACCTATAACATTCCTGTAACCTTTGTATATATATATATATAAACTTTGGAGTGCAAGAGATCGACACTATTCCCAGACAGGAATAGCGCTGCATGTTTTCCTACACCCAGGATCAGTATGTGATACCCACCTGCTCACAATAAACTCATTAAAGCATTTGGCGAATATTTGTCAACGCAGGAGTGCATTGTTATTTATTATTTTTGATATATGGTAACTGATCACAGACAATAGAACCCTAAGGAAAAATGTTGTTTGAGGAAATTTCAAACCTCACTGACAACAGAGCCAAAGTGTTTGGTTTTACTTCAGATGAAGCACAATGGATTTATTCTCAAATAGGAGAATGTGAGACCATCACTACAAGCACTGTATCAATTAAGAATAAGATGAAGCAATTATTGTATTTGATGAAGAGGTAAGTGAATCAAAGATATCACAAAATACAAAGAATTCCTAGCGGTCTGAAGGTCTAATTGAAACCTACTCTATGCAAAACCAACCAGAAATTTGTGAAAAGATGATACGCCATCCTCAATAAATATTGATCTGATATTATTTATAATTGAAGAGTTATCAAGAATGATAAATGAATTAAATGGTGAAATTGGTCAAGAAAAATGAACACAAAATCAAGAAATTTAAATGTGATACCATTGATTACAATTTGGGAAAAGTGTACAGTTGGGTAGAGATATATGTAAGGAGGAGTCAAAACAGGCCTACACCAAAATGTTCAGATGTAGAGACATCCACCTCAGAGAGTGACTTTGATCAGAGAACAAAAACAACTTCAAGCCACACATGCCCATTGTTAGAAATTGGGTATCTAGTTGGCAGAGGTATGCACCCTGTCCAAGTAGGGACCACAATCCTAGTCAGGATAGGCTAGATACACGCTAAAAGATAAACTGTGCTCACACTCAGGTAGCTTGGCACAGAGCAGTCAGCTTATCTGAAGAGGCAATGTGTAAAGTATTTGTGCAACACACACACACACACAGAAACTCAATGGAAACACCACAAAAATACTCCACACAGGTTTAGAAAAATAGATATTTAACAAGACCAAAACAACAAAAAATCAATAAGTAGAACTGGAATTATAAATTTTTAAAGAATAAATCAAAATGTAGTGCTTAGAAGTCAATAGCGCTTAGGGGTTACTTGAGGTCATGCTGGACCGAGGGAAATCCAAAGTTCAGGTTGAACCACAATAGAGGGCAGGCTGGCTACAGTACTCATGCAGGTCCCGCTGAAAAAGTACCTTGGATGTAGCAAAAGTCGACATCGAAGACTGTATATGGGGGTCGAGCCTGGGTCGCATCGGAGTCAATCCCTAGGATGGGGGTGAAGCATCTGTGCCAATTTGCACAGTCGATGAACCCCTTTACAATACACGCACTGTGTCATCATTGAGCCACGCTGCCCATC
Source organism: Calotriton arnoldi (assembly GCA_963921515.1). Classification (NCBI taxonomy): domain Eukaryota; kingdom Metazoa; phylum Chordata; class Amphibia; order Caudata; family Salamandridae; genus Calotriton; species Calotriton arnoldi. The sequence continues at coordinate 908,631 of CAWUFW010005184.1, read as the reverse complement.
GTCGTCTAGCCGCACGGTCCGTCAAGGTGATGTAGTCCATTGATGTAGTCCATTGGCTCCTGTGTCGGCATCGAAGGGCAATGCGTATGTTCCGATCTGTGCAAAGTTGTCACTACATCTATTTTGATGGTTCTAGACAGCAGAAATCACCTTTCAGGGTCCCAGGCCTGGATTAGCACCACTTGGTAGGGCAGGACTCACAGATGGCAGAGTCCAGGTGCTGTTTCAGGGTTGAAGGAAGTCTTTGATGGCCCTGAAACTTCAGAACGGGGGAATGACAGCAAGCCCTTGGAGTCACTCTGGGTTCAAGTGAGATGGGTCCAGTCCTTGTCCTCAGCAGGGCAGAGATCAGCAGGCACCAGGCCAGCTCAGCAAAGCAGAAAGCAGTTCCTTCAGAACAGCAGTCAGGCAGAGTGGCAATCCTTGTAGCAAAGTAGTCTTTACTCCTGGCCGAGTTCTTCACAGGTGCAGTAGTGTACTGTCTTGGTAGGGTCAGAGCCCCAGTACCTATACCCAAATGTGCTTTTGAAGTGGGGGTGACTTCAAAGCAGGCCCTTGAAGCGCAAAGGTCCCCTCTTCATCCCAGCCCTGGCTCCAGACCATCTGTGGGGGGTAATCAGCACTTTGTGTGGGAAACAGGATACTTCCTATTCAGGTGTGTCAGCTCCCTCTCACTCTTCCTGCCCAGGAAGAGTTATCAGAATGTAGATGAATGCAGATGAGTTCTCTGTCACATCCACGCTTCCTGTGTTTGTGGCTGTCTTGAAGAAATGCACAGAGTGTAGCTGTCACCCACCCCAGACATGTATTGGAGAGACAGGCTGCAAGGCACACAAGGCAGTAAGAGCAGAGAAATGACCACTGTCTAAAATTGGCATGTCTAAAACTGTAATGTTAAATACAATTTTACCTGTAAAGAGGATTCACCATTACCATTCTAAAGATATGAAACTTGATGCAGCTATTCCTTTCTAATCGGGAATTACAGCTTAAAAGTGTTTTAAGGAATTCCCAATGCTAGCCTTTGAGATGAGTAGGCCTCACAGTAGTGAAAAACAAATTTAGCTGTTTGTTACTACCAGGACATGTAAAACTTAAAAGTACATGTCCTACCCTTTAGTTACACAGCACTCTGCCTTTAGGGCTACCTAGGGCCTACCTTAGAGGTGACTTATGTGTAATATTAGGGGAGTTTAAGGCTTGGCAAGTGGTTTTAAATGCTAAGTCGAAGTGGCAGTAAACTGCATACACGGGTCCTACAATGGCAGGCCTGAGACAGGTTTGAAAGGCTACTTGTGTGGGTGGCACAACCAGTGCTGCAGGCCCACTAGTAGCATTTAGATTAAAGGCCTTGGGTATATGGTATACCACTTGACAAGGGACTTATAAGTCAACTAAATATACCAATCATGTATACACCAATGTCACCATATTTAGGGGAGGAGCACATGCATTTTAGCACTGGTTAGCAGTGGTAAAATGCCCAGAGTCCTAAGGCCTACAAAATGATACAGCAAAAAGTGGAGGTAAGCAGGCAAAAGGTTTGGGGGAAGACCATCCTAAGGATGACAGGTCTAACACCCAGGCATTACGGTGAACCAAGACAGTTCCATTGCATATGGAGCACTACGTGACACACCAGGGGTGTCTTTTTCAGAAACCAATCTGGCCGCAAACGAAAGACCTGAAAAGGGCACAGTATAGAAAGATCCAGGAGTCAAAAGATTTGAGCAAAAAAAGTTTGGTCCTCAATATTTCTAAACAACATTTAACTCCCATACAAATTAATTGAGACATTACAAAAAGGCACGTCTTTTGTATTAACCTATCACTTCAATAAACTGGAAATGGAAGTAAGCATTTTCAAATGTATGTGTACTTTAAGACTGCGTCGCTTTTACAGCAATGTCGTTGGTGAACAACCCAAAAAAGCTAAAGGTACATTAATGAATTTAAGATCTAAAAGTTCCTTCATGGCACCAATCAGCCACAAAGTGCTTGACTCCTTTGAAGTGGTCATTCAAAAGGAAATGAGAAACATATGTAGATCTAAAGTACCTTGACACTCCAATTTGAGTAGGAAAGAGATAAATATAATACAACAAATCACCAAGAATTCCAATATCACTAGCCACAAAGCTAATAATGGCAGTGCACTGTTTATAATGGACAGCAAACTTTATACGCAGAGCATGAATACACACGTACTAGAAGAATCCACTTATTTGAAACTCGATAGCAATCCCACCATGGAATTGTCCAAGTTATTGGCATCCATATTCAAAGAGGCCATAGAACAAGGTACAGTAACTGAAGAGGACAAAAAAGTACCTTATCCAAACACATCCCAAAACATCACATATTAAACTGTTACCCGAAATTCTCAAAGATCTGCACCACTCACATTTTAGATCAATTGTTTCTATGAGAAATCCCATTCCTTAACCAGTTGGCATCTCCAACCTCAGGTTCAAGCTATGACCACATATCTCAAAGACACCACAGACTTTCTCAACAAATTAGCAACATTGGAAATTAACCCAGATGAGAAGCTCTTTCTTTGCACCATCAATGTCAGATCATTATATACTTCCATTCCACATGATTTGGGTATTGAAGCCATTGAACACAGCTGTCTGGCCATAGACATGGACAATGACCTAAAAGTATTTTTATAGAACTATTACAGTTTTCGCTCTATCATAGTTACTTTTCTTTGATCAATGTGTACTATACCAGTGTCTTGGAACATTGAAGGGAAAATGCGCAGCTCCATGCTACGTCAATTTGTTCATGTATAAATTCAAACAAGATCACATTCTTTCAAAAGAACAATGGCAGAAACATTTGGTAGCCTATTGGTGTTACAGTGATGACATCTTCACGCTTTGGAAGGGTCCAAAAGACGATCTCATTACAGCCATTACAAAACTCAACACGATTAATGATCGCATAGGTTTTACCAGAGGCAGCCGGCACAGGTAAGAGCAGTGGGGTGGTGGGGTGGGGTGGGGTGGGGCGGGGTGGAGGAGAAGTCAACAGACAACAGGATAGGTCAAATTAAATAAAAAAAATAATAAAACCACTTACTTTACCTTTTTTCTTTTTTTACAGAGTTTTATATAGCGCAAACTTGACCCGAATCGGGTATCAGAGCGCTTTACATAGCACCAGTTGCATTACATGAGGACACATTCATTTTTGTTAGGCACGGGGAGATTAAGTGATTTGCCCAGAATCACAGGATGTTCAGTGTCATTGCAGAGACTCGAACCCAGTTCCCCAGATTCGAGGTCGACCGCCCTAGCCATTAGGCCAACTCCTCTCCCCTACCTTGAACTCACCGCATCGACGAGTTGACGATGCAGCGAGCGCAAGGTTAGTGGTTTTATTTGTTTTTTTATTTAATTTTACCTATCCTGTCATCTGTCGACTCCCCCCACCCTGCCTCGCTCCGCCCCAACCGCTCTTACCTGTGTCGGCCACCACTGGGTTTTACCCGTTAAATCAGTGATAAATTGCATTTCTTGATGTTGAGATTACTCTAGAAGGCTACCGTTTAAATACCAACATTTATGTTAAACCTACAGATTGGAACAATCTTTTGCATTACAACAGTTTCCATCAATAATCTTTGAAGATGCATATACCTTTTTCACAACTACTACGTTTGAAACGAAAAGTTTTCAATCCTGTTAAATATGAAGAAGGCAAAAACGTGATGTTTAACACATTCAAATCCAGAGGCTATCCTAATGAAATCATCAAAAAAGCTGTTGTTGGAACCAGCACTTTCTGGTTAGCTGAAGGGATGCTCCCAACCAGGCAGAACCTATCACTCCCGTCAAGGCTGGGTGATTGCACTCGCTGTATAACCTGTGCTCACCCTTGGGCAGCTGGGCACTGAGCAGTCAGGTTTTCCTCAGAGGCAATGTGTAAAGCAAATGCACAGCATCACAAAAGAGACTTCACACAGGATGTATGTAAATAATGTTTACATTCATCATACATATTCAATCATTATAACACGAACATCATATACTTTTGGACATAAAACACATTTGGAAATATTACTAGCAGTATGAGGCCCACTCATATTGTTATGATATCAATAGTATGCACACTGTGGACAATTCCTAATGTAACCAAGTGCCCACCCCCAGAGTGCACCCTTATGCGGTGCAACACCCTGCCCACCCTAGGCCCACTCTAGAAATCCTGATGATACAGTCCCACACAGTTATAGGATACAATATCAAAAATATATACATACAAGAAACTAGAACACTTTTTAGCAGCACTGCAAGCCAGAGCCACATGGGTAAACCCAACGTCAAATGTATTGTGCTTTTGGCATGAAATCAACATATAAAGCAGCACCGCTGGCAAGTGTCGTATTCCACAGGCGGTCCGCAGACTATCATTTCCCCTCACACACACTCATTCCGCACCACTACTCGGTGCGACAGGTATCAGCCCAGTCCGAAAGGGAATGCTGTTGCACACATATGTACTCAGCAGCCTAATGCGGTGCCACTGGTACCCAGCAGGTCAATGGATAACACCCTGCAGACTCTGTGGCCCCAGCCTCCCTCCACCCTCTAGTTCACCCTGTCTGGCCAATACCCCTGGATGGAAGATAAGCAGCCCCGCCTCCCGGATGCTAGGCCGCACGCAGCCGAAGTCACACATAGTATGGGTCCTCGGGAAGTAGATGGGGATATGTAGCAAGTTTTAATTAGAAGGTAGACGTAAACAAGGGGAGTTTAGCAGCAAATCAGGAAGTTCACTCACAGGTCTCAAAACACAATGGAGTCACTCAGTCTATGACCCGCTTCCGAACTGTCTCAGAAGAGTTCCTTCAACCCAGTCAATCTCTCTCGTTACTACCTGGCGCCAAGAAGTCTTTGGGAGGGGCCAGGTGTGGAGAGGGTAGTTGGTCTGCAGTGATGAGGGTCTAAATGGGAACAAGCGTTGAATGGGGAGTAATACTGGGGAGTCTCTTGGTAGGAGGAGGCACCCTGTCTGGTACACATTGATCAGGGTTGTGCCCAGGCAACCCGGGCACAATGACTGGTGCACGTTGGTATGGGTCGCACCAGACACTTCAGGTATCAAACTCAAATAGTTGCAAATTCCGTACCTTTCTGGAAATGAGGCACAATGACTGGGTCATGTTGAGATGTATTGCACCAGGCAATTACGGTCACACACAAAGAAGAGTTGCAAATTCCGTAGCGCCCTGGAAATGAGGCACAACGTCAGGTGCACAATGATACAGGTTGCACCAGATCAGTCCGGTTACGCACACAGGTGCAAGTTCTGCAGAGCCACATGAAGTAGAATGAGGCACAGCTACAGGTCTGCCCCCACCTCCGAGGATTGCACCCTGTGAATCGGACACCGCACACAATGAGCATGCAGTCAGCGTGTCGCACGAAAGAGATGCAGCATGATCTACGACACAGGCCACATGGGGTCCCACCACTGGTGAATCCGCTCATCACCAACTAGACGCTCATGAATGTCAAGGTCCCTGTGGTGCAGGAAAAACATGCCTTAGATGCGGGCAAGATTTATGGGGCTCCGTATTAGACAATCTGGTCTCTAGACACAAGCCTTAATTCCACGCTCACACCACTCTACCAGTTGGAATTCAGTAGCCGATCTGGGCACTTGAGAGGGCACTGTGAGAAGTTGGCCTGGTATATGCTGTCCACTAATTATAGTGGGCACCTTGCACCAGTCCAAACAACCCCTTATTGGAGATAGGTTAAAGACAACCTTTATTGAAAGCTATCCTAGTGGTAGCTATGGAGAGCAGCCTTCAGGCTAAGTCTTGAAGGAATGTAAAGCAGCTTGTTTTACCAGTCTATAATCTCTTGAGTGATCAAATGAAAGAGCACCACACCAGGTATATATTCAAAATATATGTATTTATTACTAAACACACCCCTCTAGTCTCTTTATGAGGCTAGAGTTCAAGTACATAAATTATAAGTTATTTAAACACAGTAATAGCACAAATACACGTTTGGGCCCTAGGGGCGTACCAAACCATATACCAATAAAGTGGTATAAGAACCACGACTGAGCTAGACACTAGGCCTAGAGCCTCTAGAAGTGCTTGGACCACAAGGAACCACCCAAGGTAGTGACACAGGGGACCCACGGGGACGCGTGCAGTGTAATTACACAGCCGCGAATCGCCGTTAACTTCTATGGAGAAAGTCGCGGTTTGGAAATTAAAGAAAAGGGACACTTAAAGAAGGACTTGGAGCAAACCCTTTGAGAACTAGGTCGTTCTAGAGTCTCTACTCACGGGAGCACCGGAGTACTCTTGTTACCTCACCCAGGGAAGCCGGGTGCATAGGTGCCTTTCGGGGTCGGGTTTCGTCGTCGATTTGAATGGCGATCTGCTGCAAAGTGCTGCTGGCGACCAAGTGAAAAGTGTCCGGGTGGATCCAAGGGTGGATCGGAGATCTGAAGAACCTGAAAGCAGAGGGGACAGAGTCTGGGTCACTAGCAAGTGACCAGGAAGGCGATGAGCAGATGCCCACCGATGTCGAGTGCTTCAGGTAGGTTGACGGTCATCTTGACTCTTCAGCCACGAGGTCCAGGGAGCGTTGTCGGTGACCAGGAGCAGGATTCGGGCTGGTACACGATGTTTGTCGACTGCTGAGGTGTCGGCGACCGGATTGGACCCAACAAGCCTTGGCAACGGCAAGTCTCGATGTAGAGGAAGATTGACGATGATGCAGACCAGCAAGGTCTGAGGAACTCACCCAGCGAGGGTAAGTGAGGGCAAGCCTGGAGCAACCAGGGAGCCCAAGTAGGAAAAGATTGGCCTTCATGAAGGGCTACTAGCCAACGGGCTAGTGACCGCGAAGGAGCCTCGAGACAGTGCACGTGGAGCTGGCTCACAGGACACTCGTGGAGTAGAGGCCAGTGATCTTCGGTACAGTTGGTGCTGGAGGCTAGGGCTACTCGGAGCCCAAAGCATGACTTCGTGGGAGACCCAGAAGAGGATGCACTTGCAAATGCGTGCAGTGTCCAGGGGTCACGGTTCCACGTTACCCACGACAGCTACGGGCCTCAGCTTTGCTGGGGACTCAGGGCAGCCTCGGGGAAGTCTGGAAATCTACCTCTGGTGATGCAAAGACTTCGGCGTCCGACGGGAGCTTAGGCGATGCAGACCGGACAATTGCTTCTTTGGTGCCTGCCAAGCAGGGGAGTCACTCCTTGACCCCAAGGGAGATTCTTCTGACCTCTAATCTTGTAGTAGAGTGTCGAAGGTCCAGGATTCTGTGTCAGAGTTTCGTCCAGGGATAATCTAAAGTCCTAAGGACTGGGTTCCTATACTTATACTAAGTTTAGGGGTTGGACTACTCTGTGGTCCCACCTATGGGTGGGTCAGGGCAGAGGGGTGGCTACACCCCTTTCCCTTTGTCCAGTTCGCGCCAAAGCAGGGGCTGCAAGCCCCTGATCCGGTTTGAACTGGGGTATGCACAGGGACACCAAACGTGCCCCCAGTGCAGGACTTCAAAGCACCCGAGAGTGCTCCCGCCCAGCCCCAATACACACACTATCCTGTCTGGGGAGGTGGTCACACCTCCCTGGGACAGGAAACCCTATTGTCCAGGCCTCCCTGCCGGAGTTTCGGTCAGCAGCAGGAGGCCAGACTCATGTCTGTGGCAGCAGCATCCATTTTGTGATGCCAGGGCTTTGGAAAGAAGTTACCGGCCAGGCCAGGGTTAACATGTCTCTCCCACTAGAAGTGTGGAATGCTACCCCCGCCTCCAGAATTGGCGGGGGGTAGTATTCCAAGATGTTTGACACCAAACACGACATGTTTCGGTGCAGCCATTCCAAAGTTAGCATTTAACGCGAGGTTATAATGCGCTTAAGAGTATATGGTCAGGCTGCACTACAAACAGCATCAGAGAAGGGTCTCCAAACGCTGCAGAGGGGCCCTGCTCATGCAGGGGCACCCTCTCACATAGGAACCATGCACTCTGCCTTCAGGATTGATAAGGCCTGCCATAGGAGTGACTTATAGGTTTATATGTGTGTATGTATATAGTGATATAGGTAGCCTATATCACAGTAAGGGGTGCATGCACCACCTTACCCAGGCTGCAGTAGCAGACCTGTGGTGTCAGTTTGGATGGCCTTCCAGGGGTGGCACAATACATGCTGCAGCCCCTGGTAGGCCTCTGAGGTACCTATGCCCTGGGTACATAGTATACCATATACTAGGGACTTATAAGGGCACTCCAGATTCCAATCAGAGATGTGCCTAAGGCACATGGAAACCATTTTAGAGAGGAAGCAGCTAGGCTGGGGTTCTGATTAGCAGGGCCCCAGCCAGACTAAGGTCAAAAAACAGTGAAGCATCAGCAAAAAGTGGGGGTACCCATGTGAAGCAGATCCTACTCTCCTACAGGCACCGGTCACCAGATGTCACAGGTAGACAGTGTAGGTCCCTTGCAGGAGATCTTTGATGTCCTTGAGATCTTAGGTAGAACAGGAGGCCCGCCGATGGTCCCTTGGAGAGCACACTTCAGGACGCCACACTTCAGCATGTCTTCAGCCCAGGCCAGCCACTTTTCAGAAAGGGCACGCATTCCCCTTCAAGGGCCGTAATCTTAAATGGTCACAACAGAGTCCTCTGGCAGTGTGCACTATGCAGTCCGGGTTCTCCGGTCCCGTGTCCCCGCAAGTATATCTCACCTTTTGCTGAAGGATGGCGCCCGCAGTTATACTGTTGTGTATCTTTGAAGTCAGGGGTGGTTTAAGGGGTTTCCCTTTGAACCACAGATGTCTCCCCTAAATTGTAGGCCTGTCTGCCAAGGAACCATGGAATGCCGATCTTAATCTTTATTGGGGCCATGATCTGGCCCCTAGAGGCTAAGGCCCCAATTATGATGCAGTCTTGGAATGGATACCGACCGACTAGTAGTCGGTGGTTCCATCTGACAAATTAGGTATGACCGCCCTTGAGGCCGTTTTTCCATGCCTGCTTGTGCTGTGGCCTGAAAAGGGCTGCAGCACAAGCCACATTGGAAAAATGGATGTTTGCAAACATCCATGCACAGTGTGCCAGACACCATGTAGTGCCTGGCACACGGGGTATGGATGTTTGGTGGGGCACCACAGGTGCCTCCCCGGGCCTCAGAGCAGAGGCTGCAGAGGGATGGGGGCCCTGCTTGGGGCCCCTAAAGTAAGTTTCCCACAGCCTTTCAATTGTGGTCAGACTGCCATTGAAAGGCTGTATTAAAGGGACATTGTAATCCCTACAGCGGTGCTATATTAAAGGGTATTACATTCTGACTGACGGTCGGATGGGCTCCTTGAGCCTGTCGGTAGCGTTGGTTGGTCCCTCTGCCTCCTGCCTCCGACCCCATGCATCATAATGAGGTGGTCGGACTGCGGCACCAGATGTCGATTGGACTGCAACCGATGGCCTGTCGATCCGACCGACATCATAATGAGGCCCTAAGTGTCAAAACTTCTCTGTCTAATCTAACCCATCTGCCCCTCAAATGGCAGAGGTTTGTCCTCCATGTGCTTTGCCCATGGTTTATGACTGTCGCTGAGGAATGCACAGATTTTCTCCCTCGACCCCTGGTGTCCACCAGAGCCAGGCACCACAGGAAACAAGAATCTTAGAACATAGAGGTGTCCATATTCTGTAAGTTGCATTTCTAAGTGAGTTGTACCAAAACCCCATTTACGATTGGAAAGGGTTTGGCATGGCAAATCCATTGATAGGAAACATTATGAGGCTGCTCCACTGCAATCCGCTGCAGCTCTAAATAATGCCAGCCACTCCTCCATGTTAACCAAAGGGAAGAACAAGCCTCATAGGTAGTGAAAACACACACAGGTATTCCTCACTACCTGGGCGCACGTGCGTTAGTGCGCACACAGACCTGCAATGGCAGGTTGGACACATTATGCCCAGCATCAGGGGTGCAAGTGCACCCACCCAAGTATACAACGGCAGACTGGACACAGGTTTAACTGATATGTGTGTCAGTGCACATGCAGAGGCCTGCGATGGCAGACTGCACTTGCAATCATGGGCACCACAGGTGCGGGTGCGCACATACAGCAGTCTGTAATGGCAGGCTGCTCATGAGCTTAATCACAATAGATGCCAGTGCACACACCCCGGTCTGCAATGGCAGACCGGCCCATGTTTCAGAACATCGAGTCAGCGCCACTTCCTAACACAGGTAGTAAGGGAGCACGTACTTTAACACTGTATTTATAGTGGGAAAGTGCCCAGACCCCGGAGGCCACACAAGAGAATCAGCAAAACCCAGACACAAAAAGCAAAACGTCTAGGGAAACGCTACATGCGTGTATCAGGTTCAACAGCTGTGAACAAAGAAGAAGCAAAAGACAGAACACATTACTGATCATTAAAAGTAAAAAAGTGATTTATAAAGAATGGTTTTCATAACCAAATGTTCAAATCCGACGCTCGCAGTGGCCATTCCACCTGGGTATAAGGTACTTAGGAAGGACTGTCCCGTCGGGAATAGGGGGGGGGGGGGGTGGCTATTATTTTTAAGCAAGAATTTGATTGCACAGCCATCCCCCTGGGAGCCTTGGAGGGTGCAGAATGTCTGGGATTCCGTTGCTCGTTAACATCACATCAGTCCCTGGCTGGTGCCCTGATATATAGGCCACCAGGGCCGGCGGGCGCCTTCCTCAATGAGGCAATAGCACCCCAGGCCCTTAGATATAATCACTTTCTTGTTCTGGGGGATCTAAACCTTCATATTGATAAACCTATGGAGTTGGAGGTCATTTCGCTGACTGAGACTCTGTCAGCTTTTAACCTTGTTCCCTTTGTGTCTAGATCAGGTGTTCTTGAATATTAAGCTAGTGGTTAATCTGCCTCTACCTCTGGTTTGGACGGACCACTGTCTAACCAGCTTTAGACGGCCATTCTCTTTGAAAAATGGTCAAAAACACTCTAATGGGGTGTAAAGTAGGCACAGAGCTTTTCACAGAATTCAACCCACGGCTCTGAGGGATGCCCTTGAAACCTCCGTCCCTCTTCTATCAGGGATCCCAGAAGGGGACGCACTTCAGCTAGAAGCCTGGGTGAGGTAGAGTGTTAATGAATTAGCCCCTATGATGATACATACAACTATTAAAGCTAGGCTTTCTGCCCACTGGTTCAATGAATGCTTACAAACTAGTAAAAGAGCTTGTAAGTGTTTGGAAAGGAAGTGGTGGAAAAACTATAGTTTGGAGGACAAACTTGAGTATAAGTTGACCTTGAAGGCGTACCACGCTAAAGTCAAGGCTATAAAAAATTTGGAAGATAAAATTGAGACATCAAATAATAAAGGAAAGGAGATCTTTAAAATTGTTGAAGTTTTCTCCAATCCGATGTCCATTATCAGAGATCACCCTCTAGCGATAGAATGGATCAACCATTTGCCGTAATTCTTTCATGAAAAAATTGTGACTATACAGAATTCGTTCGCGGTTGTACCTCCAGATGATTACTTGGACATGATAGTCCCAGCTGCGGGCTGACAGCTGGTGAAACACTCGCACTCCTGCAAATACCGCAGCTACCACTAGAAGCATCTCTGGGTATTATTAAGGGACTTATGTCGGGTTCTCCTACTGATCCTTGTCCAGCTCAACTGTTGCCAAGGTGGCCACGATTATTAATCCTTTAGTTAAAAAGGTTCTTAACACCTCACTGTTAGTTGTCCGCTTGCCTTCCATGTGAAAACGCGCTAAAATCCTTCCGCTATTAAAGAAACCTGCGGCGGATCCTAAACTTCTAGCTAACTATAGGCCTATATCTTTACTCCCGGCCTTTTCTAAGGTATTGGAAACATATGTGAACACAGTCATTTCGGACTATGTGGAAATAAATAACCTTCTGCATATTAGTCAGTCAGGCTTCAGGGCTAACTATAGCACAGCAACGGCATTGCTGGAGGTCACAGAACATGTCAAAGAGAAGTTAGATCAGGGGAGTAGAGCGATCCTAGTGAAAATGTTTTTTTAACACATGCAAATTTGTCCTGAAGAAGGCAGGGGATTGATTCCAAGTACACCCGAAATGCCGCATCGACATAATCTTTATTTTAAAAAAGGACTTGTTAAGTGAAAGTATTTTCATGTACAGCAATTATTTGTTTTTTAATAAGTCTGTTTATGTTTATAATGTATGGTTTATGTAGGGTGTCTACAAGTAATAGATGATCAGTTTTAGAAATTGTTCAGTGAATGCTGTGATTATTGTACAGATGATGTTTGATATCTATTAAGAGGCTCTATGGTTTTAGACTTTTTATTGTATTGTGTATTAATTGACTTGTATATTGAGGACACAATTAAATTAATTTGAATTATTTAAATAAATATACATTTTTCTTATAATAAGGAGACAGTCATAATTGATGATATTAAGACGGATTTTATTCTGTGCATTCTAATTGATTAGAGTTGGAAATGATCAATGGATATATTGCGTGAGCACAAAAGGGACATTGTTTTTTTATTAGTTTTACCTACCATGTCCCTTTTGGTTATTAAGGGTGACTCTTTTGAATTTAGAATCATCACAGAGACAAACACAAGGGTCGACCTTGTATTGATAACATATAGACTAAGCTAACTCATTTGGACTATTATCATGCCAAGATGGCCACCGATTTCACCTCCAATTTTTAGCGAGTAATGTTTGAGTTTTTTTTAGTCATACCTTTGTGTTTTTACTTTAGAACATATATATGGTTACCTAAATGGCGACCTTTCATAGACGCCGCAGTCATTACCCATGCGGGGCCCTGTTGGAATATTCCAGTGAGTTTCCTATTTGACTATACTGGTGAGGTTTATTGTTAAGAGGATGGCTGGACATCGATGGCATAATGATGAGCAAGTTTCCTTATTGTGAACCAGTTGCAAATGCGGAGACCAGCACTAAACGCAGTGATGCCGACAGTATTTGGCCATGAATCAGTATGGGGTTCAACATGCCTGGCACCCCTGGGTTTCAAATATTTAGACTTGCAGCTTACCTTCTTTGAGGATATTGTGTTTTTTTAGTTTGTTTAACATACACAGTTTGGGTATATTCATTACTTGCAGTGAACTCCTGTCATGAGTCATGTTTATTTATACTGCCGTTCATTTAACTTGATGGGAATCTATGGATGTTCATATTTTGGGATGGGAAAACAATTTTTAAAATGTAAGGTTAGTCTTTTGACATCCATACCTTACGTTTGATACATGCAGAGATACATTTTTCATAGTTCCAAGATGGCGATGGTTTTGAACACCACAACAGGCGCCACAAGACTATTTCCATTTTGTACATAAAGATAAGGCTTCATAGTAGCAAGATAGTGGCAGCTCTGAAGGCCACATAGGCACCACAGTGCTATCTTTATTTACTTTTGTTCTTTTTCGCTTTCGTTGATGGTAGACACCTGTAATATTTCACTTTTAGATGAGCCTTTTAAATGCTGAAAGGGTGGTTGCACTCTTCAAACTAATTGAAGTAGCTCCCGCTCCAAGTCACGTACATCTAACCCAAAGGCATTTTGTCAGAAGTCCGATGGCCTGTTTGAACGCATAAAAGTTGGGTTACACCCCTTAAATTAATCAAAGTGAACTCCTGATCCATGATACATACATTTAAACCTGAAGACATTTCATTGGATGCCAATAGCAATATTTGACACCTTTATATGTGCTTCGTTTATTTTATGTCAGAGTTTATTTGACCAACTGTCTTGGGATTTCAACACTCAATCATGAGTTCATTATGATTAATACTTAACCGGTACTTTAAATGGGCCGGTACGGTCCGGAGTACCAGCACTTTTTATTTTGAGAAGGAGAGTACCGGCACTTCTCAAGACAGACGTAATACTTTTTAATTGGAGAGTACCAGCACTTCTCAGAAACAAGCAGGTACTCTGGGACAGAGTACCTGCACTTCTATTTTCCCATTTCAAGCCCTGTACTTAACTACACCGCACCAGTACCTAATAATGTTCATTGCATCACATTTTGGTTATATTGATGAATATCAATATGTACTGTATTTTTGTGTGGACGATCCTGTACACAAAACTAGGTGTGGGTGGTAAACTCCACTCCGCCGGTGGACAAGCTCCCAGTGAAACAAATAAGCATGAGCAGCGCGATGGACTGGAATTCCGCCACTGGTGGAACTCCATGGAATCTCGCTAAGTTTTTAGGTAACTCAGTGGAATTCCGCTGAGTAAAACGCTGCGACTTCCGCCCACCCCTACACAAAACTGAGGTAATTTTTGTTTTCAGCATTATGGTCAGCAGAGTATGTACTGGGATTGTTTAAAGTGGCATTAATTATGGCAGTGTGGCACAAATTATGTTATTATCTAAGGGAGATGTATTCCTTTTCAGACCTTGATACTTTTTTTGTATTGTACATGGTAAAATTGTGCATTTGTTTTCTTTGTAGAATTATCGTCCCGTGATGAAGGACTTCTATGACCATAAATGCATTGAGCTTCATGACACATTAGATGATGACACAGGATTTGTGATACAACAGAGGATGACACATCGCAATGTCTAATGCGTGTGATGACAACAGAAAAAATAAACCAAACAATCAAATGCATTGGAGTAATATGAGTATTACTTTCATATCTGAAAGTTGAATCAACATTTTGAATGAAACAATGATCAATTCCTCTGATTGAGGAATGTTTGGAGTGCAAGAGGGGGACGCTAATCCCAGACAGGAATAATGCTACATGTTTATGTTTTCCTACACCCTGGATCAGGAGGTGATACCCACCTGCACACAATAAACTCATTTAAGCATTTGGCGAACATTTGTTAATGCAGGAGTGCGTTATTTGTCTTCCAGCCATTCTCACAGCTACAAAAGGGTTTGTGGGCTTGAAGTAATTCAACAAGCTACATCTGTGCCCATTTTTCTATCAATGATCAAGTAATTAAAAAAAAGAAAAAAAACCTTTGACCATATGCTGGACACATGGAATATCTGTCAAGGCACCCACATTTGGTGGAAGTTACACTCTTTTTACTGGTATTCACCCCCTATCAAACAAAATCCCTCCGTACACTTTAATGAAGGTCAACCCCTTTTTAAATAGAGTTCGTACTCTAATCACCTTAATGTGATCAACCACTTAAAGAGTTCATCTGACCCACAATTTAAAGTCAAGAGGTTGACAGTTATGCATTTGCCACTGATAATGCTAGGCCCTATGGACAACCCTTTGTAGCTTGGTAAAATACATTACACACATTCCTGACAATGGCATACAACCTTAGAGCCATGCTTACAACCTCAATGTGAGTTAACCTAACTCTAAGTGGGTCACCCCTACATTCTAAATAATTGAACAATCTGCAATGCCTCAAAATCATCAGCGGAGGGGGGAGAAGGTGTTGGATTTAAAATCCAACACCTTCCCTACTGTCTGCACAGACTGGAGTTAGAATAGTAAATTATACTATTCCAACATCCAGCGCCCCCCTCCGCAAGTCGTTGTTACGACTTGCGGGGTAACGACCGCGTTGTAACAACATGCGGGGTGACAGGCTGCGGAAAAAAGAGGCATATTCCCTTGCCACAGAGAATTTGTTTACAGCACTGCATTACAACTATTTAACATGGCCACATGCTCAGTTATCCGGTGATGGATGATCCATTATCAACAAAAGTTTTGGCTTTTCTTGCTACTTTGAAACATGCCTCTGTAATTCGCATTAGGTGCCCTCAGCCTTTACCTTGTTTAACATGTAGTGCTACTTGCGCCTGAAACTTTACTGGCTTGTAAATGGTAGACCATATAACTGAACATGCACAACTACACTTGCTTTTAGGGCTTATGCTACATCCATTCAATGCGCCCCCATGTGTACACACATTAATTATATGATGTGTATTACAATAGTACCTATACTATTAACTTTCTTTTTTAAATGATGTAAGGACTTATGGAATAATGTGAATAACAGTATCAAGTCTGATGTCATTTGAGATCTCATCAGTGATCTCGTCAATTATGTCGTTTGAGATGTCATCAGTGATATCATAAATTAAGTCATGTAACTTGTCACGAGTGATGTAGTACGTGAGGTCATAAGCAGTGTATGACGGCGGTGCAAGTTATAGTTTGTTCACTAAACTGTAACTGATGAATTTGTGATTTTCAGTTTTTTAAATGTTAGTTCTTATCTCATTTCAACACCGAACTATAAAGTCACTTTGACCTGT
This sequence comes from Calotriton arnoldi, assembly GCA_963921515.1. NCBI lineage: Eukaryota > Metazoa > Chordata > Amphibia > Caudata > Salamandridae > Calotriton > Calotriton arnoldi. The sequence goes on along the minus strand of CAWUFW010005184.1, from coordinate 892,334 downwards.
GTTTTTTCAATTAATGTCTATTTTTTTATGTAAGCTAAGATCTAATTACCATACCTAGCTAAAGGTCCATCAAAATATTACTCTGCCTTTTATGGGGGGCTATGAAAACCGTCAGTTTTTCATCCAAAAGATTTAGCTTCCCTGTTAGCACATCACAGAAGCCTTTGGTTAACACCTCAATTGCATCAATTTGCAGTGTTAGTGAATCCAGCATTTGTTTGCTTGTGTAGGTCGCCTCCTATGACTTGACAATAGGAGGGTGACCACCTCCCTTCCAATGACCTGAATGCAAAATAGGTTTAGCTTAGTTTAATTTGAGTTTTTGCCAACTGGCAAGCGCCAACTCCTTCTTTTATTTTAGGTATGGGCAAAATTTTAATTGCACTGGATTAATCAAAGTAATTTCGCTAATTTTGCTTTATTCTTGTGATGCGAAATTACAAAGATTTATGTGATTGCGCCTGCTCACGTAATTTAGAGTAATTTGGGGCAAAAATGTCTGCAACAAGTGCAGGAACAGAGCACGAGTTGCTGCTGGCTGCTACTTTTCATTTTCTGTTAAAATTAGCACTATTTTCTTAGCGCAAAATGCATCTCTGGGTGCATTTTGGATGCAAGGATGTATTTTGAGAAAATAGTGCTAAATGCTGGGTTGTTCTCTTCATGTAATTCTGTGTAATCTCACATAACTTTGCTGTCATTTCGTGTAATTAAACTACAGCAAATTATGCAAGTTATGCCCATCCAAACTGTTTTTTGCAGAGGGTGAGAGTGATATTATCTGGGTAACATCCATGGTAACATGCAAGATGCCCTAATAATACAAGAGTTTCCTGAAGAAACCACAGGGTTAGTGATGCTATCATCTATTCTAGGGTCACCAACAGATTTTAGAGGGTCTGGCACTATGGTGTTGGGATATGTGTTGATCTGATATTTGGTACAACGACTGGCTTCCAATATTTCTTCTCGCATCACAATTTCCTCGTTGATGACACCCATTGCACCAGTTGAAAGGTTGGCAATGGTAGTAGTAGCCCTGCTACACCCTGCCCCTTGTGTGTAGATTTCTTCTTACCCATTACAAAATGGTTTCACTGATATGGTGTTAAAGAGTCCAAGAGCGAATGGGGGTGGCCCAGCCTTCTCCGGGTTCTTACAGGCTCATACAGGCCAATCTTGGCCCAGTCTTCACCCGGGGCACAGCCTGTGCGTGTCCCGCTTTATAGCACTGGTGCCCCTTCTCCTTGCAGTTTCCAGCAAGGGCTTGTAGATGTTGTGGTGCAGGGCCAAAAGCATTTCCATCATGTTTTAGTTAAGCCCAGTTGCACCCTATTACATATTAAGATATTTTAATTGATAAACAGGCCGTGCTGGAAACTAACATGGAAGCCATGTCATTTTAAAATTTTGGGAAACACTTTTTGTAAATGTTTCCAAGAAAATATTTCCATGCCGTAATATTAAAAAAGCGAACAGGTATCGCAGTGACACTGTGAGAGTTCACAACGGACAGTTACATAAGGCAAAATGATTGGGCAGCCTTTGGAGAATGTGGTGAAGGGATCCTGATCCCTGCATTTCTCACAGATCGTCATTGCTTTGGGTTAAATCGAGCCCCCATGGGCTGCCCCATCCTGCTTTTCACCCCTGACAAAGTGTATGTAGCCAGGGTCAGGCTGGGACAGAAAATAGACCTCGGCATTAAAAAAAAAGTGGACTCCATTAGCGACTCAGATAGCTAAAAAGGTGACCCACATATGGGAGACTGCATGAACTTGTGCTTGCTGTAGACAATGTTTGTGTTATCAACTGTAAAAATCAGCTGAGCATACCATAAAACAGGCCCAGAAACAACCAAAGAATGGCTCACTCACTGACCTGTCAGACCAACCCTTCCATACATGCCAATAGACTTGATTCAAGTGGGAGACTGCCGATTTTTGAAGCACAAATGGCTTTATTTTAGGTGTCTCCCACCTGCAATTGCCTCTGCTTGAATAGAGGTCAATGGGGAAAACTACACTCTCCCGAATATCTGTTTTAAATCTCCCACTTTCTCCTTCTAAAATGTTGATAGCTTTGCCCTTCTGGCACTGCGTGATTGTCCTATAGGCCAGTCCGACCCTGAATGTAGCATAAGCCATTACAGTGATTGATCATACTCCATTGCTAGAGCCTCCCACCTTTGCGGTGCCTCTCATGTGCACAAAGCTGCACCAGGCAACTGCATCTTTCAGCCAATCCAGACGCTGCTCCCTTGCTGCATCAGGATTGGCTTGAGCAAGGGAACTCGCCGCTCATTAGGAGACCGGGGGCTGCGGCAAGGATCAACCCTCGGACTCCTAATATGCAGCCAGAGCAAAGCCTTTAGAGGGCATGTCCGGCTGGCCATAAAAATTCTCCGTCCAACCTGACATGCGCACTTGTGCTGTGCGCTTGCTGCCACCCATGACCACCCCTATGATGATGTCACATGTCAGTCAGTCTGTGACTGAGTGTAGCCCCACCCCTCCTTCAGAGACGCTGACTGTCGGTAATAAATCAATTAAATAAATACAATATTATTGAGAGTGTTTACTGTGTTTTATTATACATGTAATAGGGGGCCAAAATATTACTGCGGCAACACCCCAGCGCCCTGAGGCTGAAACTGCCACCGCAAGTGATGTACTGATCTGAGACGAGCTCTTCGCACTCACGATAGCAGTCAGATGAATTATACTGGGAAATGTTAGCTGGTAAAGGTAACTCAGCGAGAGCTGTATCTAAACCTGCAGGTACCAGATTTGACGCCTAACGATGTTCACAAAACTGTTCATCCTTCTGAGATCGATTAACTGAACATGATGGATTTGAGAAATAATATTGTATATTCTTTGTCTTGCTAGCGACCGGCAACAAATGCGGTAGCAAGCACTATATAGAAAGTTGTGTTTCAAAACTATTTTTGCCATTGTTGGTACTTCTTATAGAGTCATTATTAAATTTGTTTAGCTGATTTTCCATCACAGTTTTTTGTTCCGTGTCTTACAGGGATTGTAGTGAAATTACTCAGCAATAATGCATGGGAGCAAAAAAACTAGAACTTAAATATATATCTATATATATATAAAATATAAAAAATAAAACCACAGATAAACGTACATAGATAAAGTTGTACTGATTCAACACGTATTTGCGGAATGTGTGTGGTTCGTAGTTACATCATTATTTGTATAATGAACATAGTTGATCAAATACAATGCCATTCAGCGTCAACAAAGTAAATTAAACAGCAGGGCCAAACACAATTTTTATGGCATCGTATTGTTTGTGTTGCTTTGCCCCAGTGGCTTTCTAGCTAATTTATTTCCCTTTGCTGAATATATAATTTTGAACCTCTACGTATTATTATATTCTATACAAAATTGATTTTTGGATTAGATTTTTTTGCATTTCCAATTATAATTAAATCATATATAATCATGAGGGGTTGACTGGAGCTTGCATCGGCAGACTCCTACTGAGCGTCAGTAACTCAGCGTGAAAAGGGTTAGTGAACCATATTGAAGAAGCAGTGTTGCCTTTTCATTTCAATTTCAATGAGATTGGATTTCTAAAAACTGCATTTGCATATTGATTCTGCACAGCAGAACATGGCAAATTCTGCATTTTGTTCTCATGGTGGTGCATGGCAATGCGTAGTATTTTAAATGTTTAACAAATGTATATTATTTTTAAGGCCCAATGGCGTTATAATAATTTCTAATGCCTTGTATTAGTTTTGATGTAAAACGAAGGGTACCGTCTTTACTGAGGATTATTACACCTTACCTCTTTCTAACACATCAGTTTCTTGTCTAGTTCTTTATTTAGTGTACTAGAGTATAATTATAAAAATCACCAAAATGAAGGAGCGACATATGCTACTAACAATACTAATAATAAAGGTTAGCTATTATTATTGATATTTCTATTACTCTTATTATTTTTATTACGCTAGTAGTAGTAGATGTAGTAGTATAAGTAGTAGTATTGCTATTCTTGCTAATAATAGTAACAATAATATTAACAGCTGACCTTATATTGTTATTATTATCATTGTTATTCTAATAATAATAGTAATAACAATAATAATGCTATTACTACTACTAATTGTTCTATTATAACTACTTCTACTACTACTCCTACTAGTAATTATGGTAATAATAACAACGTGTTCTCTCACAGATCACAGGTTTGCTATTTAATAGCTCTGTGAATAACAGAGTTTCCATTACCCACCTAAATGATACCCAGTATGCTGGTCAATAAGGATGAAGGGTTGAGTCAGAGCTGCAGAAAAAAACTGAAAATGAAAGTACACTGTAGGAGAGACCAGGTCATGGGTAAATTAACATTACTCTTAGAGATTAAAGAACACACATGAATGATTCTCAAAACACTTCATGCACACTCTAAATAATTCGTAGGATTTTGGTGACTGTAAGAGAACATAAGTTGGGTGAGAGATCACATATCTAGGACTTAGGGCAAGACAAAGACCTTATCAAATACATTTTCTTTGGGGCTGATCATCTAAAGGGGCAGCTGTTGTACTGTGTAGGAGTAATTTATACACAAGCAAATGCATCCAGTTAACCAAATGAAACAGAAGTGCAAATTATATGTTTACGTTGATTCTGCTTAAACGTTTACCTGGTCACACATAAATTAAAATACAGTCAAGATAAACAAGGGGATATTCAATGAGTTAACGACTGCATTGAATCTGAATATCTTGATTGCTTATCGCTTATCTTATTACAATGATTTGATTTTCATCCCAGTCTTTGATAAGGTGTGGGATAAGCCCATCTTGGGTGAAAGATGCCATAGGCGCTGCAGCTACAACCCTTCAAGGTAGGTCAGCCACAAACCCCAAGCCCCAGCTCTACTTAGGGGCATGACACAAATGTTCATCTCCATTTAAGTACCGCCTGTGAAGACTATTGAAGACCATTAGACTTGTGGTCACAAGCCTCCCGTGAAAGGGAAAGAGGGGTGTAGTGTCTACAACAAGAACTAGCCACTCAGAGTAATGAAATTACAGACAAGTAATGGAGGCATTATCTCCTCAATTATCCTCCTCATCTTAGTCCTTCTTTACCTGTTAGGGTTTATCCAAACCATCAAGCCCAAAGACCTCATTACAAGTGGCCTGGGAAATGACCTGGATTTTCCCCACCCAAGAAGTTACCGATACTAGAGTTATAGGTAACTATGAGGATGGGGAAAATCTGGGCCATTACAAGTAGGACCTTATACGTCCATTTGAAAATGGGGATTTACTGTAAGACTCAACAATTCTGGGTAGAATTCCTCTTCTAATTCCCCATTTTCCCCAGATATCTGCATGAAAATAAACAGATCGGTAGAAACACAGTGAATATCATAATTCTGATGGGCCGTTAACTTCTTTACTGCCCCATCAGAATTAAGGGCCCACTCGTAATGAAGGCACAAGTCTTCAGGTCAGAAACTCACATGACTGTGATGGATACTGGTCACATGTACACAAATGGAATTTGTGACTGACACTAAAATTACATGTACACAATGTTAGAAACTGGGCAACTGGTTGACTGGGGTGTGAGCCCTGGTCAAGCAGCAAATCAAATCCTAGTCAGGGCAAGACACAAGTAAACCCAAAATTAACCTGTGCTCAACTCCCTGGCACAGAGCAGTGAGGCTTAACTTAGAGGCAATGTCTAAAGTATTTGTGTAACACTTCAAACATTAAAACAGTGAAAACACCACACAAAAAGATCAAACACCAAGTTAAAAAAATAGAGCTTAATTTAATAAATAAATAAAACGACAACAACAAAAATTCAATCAGTAGAACCAGAGTTATGAAAACTGCAATATAGCGCCAAAAACCATAAAGAGGCAACCGCGGCTATCTGGTCGTACTGGACCGGGTCAAAATCAAAAGTTCAGGCCAGTCACGATGCAGTGTGGGTCAGATACAGTCCCAGATTAGTCCTGCTGAAGTTTTACCTTCTCAATTTTTGTGCCAAGAATCCCGTTCCCGTTGGAGAGTGTTGCCGGCAACAAAGAGAGCGTCGTGAGCGGTGGTATATGTGGAGCGAATAGCAGGCCAATTGTCACAGATGGATGAGCTAGAGCTTCGTGTTGGCAGTCCTCTGCAGGCTCTCCATGCTGCTGTGCTGAGACAGGCTGGTGGAGGCTCGCGCTGATTTTCACTGTGAGTGGCGTGTTTACGTGCAAACAGGCCTGTTCGCGTTTGCAAAGAGCCCAAAAGCTTGATTTCAAGACCTCGAGAGCTAAACCAAGAATCCAGGACCTGAAAAGCACCACTTGGGGGGTTAGGAACATGCTGAATACAATTCCAGGAGCTGTTGGAGAGCCTTTTATGTCCCTGAGGCTCAGATCAGTAGGCCAGCAGACTAGCCCTTTGAGTCACTTGGGGGTCCTGGGTTCAAGATAGAGTTGCAGGTCTGGTTCTTCTTCCCCAGGCAAGAGGGCAGCAAGCAGCAGGTCAACACAGCAGGACAGCAGTTCCGTTAGAGCAGCAGTCCAGCAGAGTGGCAGTCCTTGTAGCAGCACAGCAGTCCTTCATCCTGGCAGAGTATCCACAGGTCCAGAAGTGTACTGAAGAGCTGGTGTCTGAGGTCCTTCTTTTATACACAGTTGTGCCTTTTAAGTGGGGAGAAGCTTCTAGAGGCATGCCTTTGAAGTACATAGATGCCCTGCCTTCCCTGCCCTGGCTCCAGACTAGCTACAGGGGTTATGCAGCCCTTTGTGTTGAGACAGGATACAGCCTATTCAGGTGTGAGTGAGGCTCGGCCTACCTCCTCCCTCCCATACTTCCAGTGATAGCCTATCAACTCATACCTAAACTCCCATTGTGGGTAGCTGTCTAGGAGGAATACACAAAGCCCAAATGCCCCAGTCGTGTGACCAGAGACAGCCGGCAGGCACCAAATGGCTAAGGCAAGAAAATGCCAACTTTCTAAAAGTGGTATTTTCAGAATTGTAATTTAAAATCTGACTTCGCCATAACTTAAGATTTTAAATTAGGTTCCCAGAAACACCAAACATGAACAACTATCTATTCCCATTTGAAAATTACACTTATAAATCGCAATAAGGCTACTCCAAAGTCATCCTATGGGAGGGATAGGCCTTGCAGTAGTGAAAAACGAATTAGCGTTTTTCACTTCTAGGACATGACAGGCTAAAACTGCACACGCTAGCTCTGCAATGGCAGGCCTGAGACATGTTTGAAGTGCTACTTAAGTGGGTAGTACAATTCCTGCAACAGGCCCACTAGTAGCGTTTAATTTACAGGCCATGGGCACATGTAGTGCACTTTACTAGGGACTTCTAAGTAAATTAAATATGCCAATTGGGAATATATTACCATGTTTTAGGGAAAGAGAACTAGCACTGGTTAGCAGTGGTAAAGTGTGCAGAGTCCTTAGACCAGCAAAAACGAAGTCAGCAAGAACAGGAGGTCTGAAGGCAAAATGTTAGGGGGAAACCACACCAAGGATGCCAGGTCCAACACACAACTAATGACAGCACATTAGTTCCACACACACCGGAGCACAGATGTCCTTGACTTTTCAGCAGTTGGTGACAAAAGTTGAAGGAATGGACCAAGTATGAGTCCTACAAATATCAGTCAAGGAGGCCACCTGAGCCTCCTCTAACAAGGTAGAAAAGCCTCTGGTGGATTGACAATTTACATAATTTACAAACATTCATTCCATTTGCAGTTGCCAGCCTGTTCGGATTTCTTCGAGAAGACCTTTTTCCTCCTAAATGGATAATTTGTATTGCCCTCTTAGCTCCTTATAGGATGTTTTGTTCTCTGTAGCCGTCTTCTGTTGACTTCTTTGGGCATACTTTACCTCACATTCCATGGTTTGCTTATTTCCTTCAAACCATTTATTATTATTTTTCTGTAATTGCTACACTTTACCTTCTCAGAGGTATATTTCTCACAGAAATTTTAGGGATTAATACTACAGCTCTGGTAGGGTGGATTCTTGGTCAACAATTAGAGGAGTAGATAGCATAACTTTGTTTCATTGTTTGGTCTGTATGATTCTTCACGGTTCTATATTTTGTTTATGTTTCAAATATCACTGCAATCATGGATTAGTAGACTACACTCGCAAACAATACTGCTATATCATCTGACCAATCAATTTCTTTTATTGTGACCCTTCCAACCTTAGTTTGGCGAGAGAGCAAATCTAAAATATGTCCCTGGTTTTGGGTTGAAGCCTTGATATATTGCTTTACCTCATGATATCCACATCAGCCAAAACTCCACTAGTGCTACACCCATCCCAACCCCGTACCATAGGTAACAGTCTAACAAAACAATCAACTGCCTTTGATGTAGCACATTGAAAATTGTAAGTTACAGCAGATTATCCTGAAACCCTTTGTATCTTTCATTGGGTGATAGACTAGAGCAACCATAAACGTTTCCACTTGGAAGTAGGACATTTTCACCATCAGGTCTTCAAAGGATGAGAAATAGTAAGAATGTCAATAGAATCCTTCCCCCTGCCATGTACACCCTAATGATGCTAAAGTTGTCAGGGACCATCATCTGTAATGCTGAGCCTAAGGCTACACTGAGCAAAAGTCTTGGCTATAAAAAGTGAACCAAGATCCTCTTCCGTTATCCACAGGGGCGTAGCCACCATTGATGCAGCAGGTGCAGTGCACCAGGTCCCGGAGCCCTGAGGGGCCCATTGAACCTTGCTAATTTTACTACCCTAACAGCAGTCAAAGGGGCCATTTTTATTGCGTGCACCAGGGCCCATGCATCCTTCCAGCGCTACTGGTTACCAGTAATTTACGGTGACACTACAAACATTAATAGGAAACGCATTTATAAGAGCACATTTTAATACTGCTAACCTGTTTTTCCTGATGTTTTCAGTCTGTCCATATTCTTCAGAATGAGGGGGAAGGGTCGCTTGCCACCCTCCTCTATCATGTAGAATCTACGAGAACCCTGGGGTTCTGGGACACTGGGAAACACACAGAGGACTGATAATGGAGCTAGCCTACTATTTTCATCCATTTTATCATTAGGAGGAGAAAGTAGGTGCTCTGACTGGTTACCCAGTTCCACCTCCACTTGGTGCTCTGAACCAACTTCAAGAACCTGGCCGATGTTAGATGACTGATGTTTCATTAAGCGTGGGTTTCATGTTTCATGGGCTGATGTTTCCCCATCCTGAAATATTCATTCTTCTTTCTTATTGTGCCACAACTAGATATTTTTCTAGTACTATTGACACTCTACTTGGATACACAATCATCCGAATTAGAACAGATTCAGTCAGCCCATGTGTAACTCACTCAGAAAATACAAATTCGCTACCCCACTCAGAACAGATGAAGTGGTCTCTTACAGTCTAGCTTCAAGGGAGCCACTCTAACCAGGGGGACAATTCTCTGCTCTTGTGCCCAAACATACCCAACCCGGTACACACACAGGTTTTCACACCTCCTTGACATTGGTGGCCGGCACGGCTCACAGGTGGCAGGGTGGGCGCGGGGGGGGGAACAATATACATTTTTAACAGAAAATAAAAACTTACCTTGCCGCCTGGTCCCACGTCTCTGCTCCTGCTTTTCTCCGTGGGACTCCAGGAACAGGAAGCACAGCCAGGCTCCCCTGACCAATCACAACGCTGTGATTGGTCTGAGCATCGTGGTTCGACGCACAGCCAGGGAATGGGGGTCTGGGCATGTTCTCCATGCAGGCTGTAATGCAGCCTGCGTGGAGAACAGGGAAAGTGCGCATGACTGTTTGGCTGGTCCCAGAAGGCTGGCCTTACATTCATGTGCACTTAGGAGTGGGCAAACCACTCCTCCCCCGTCCTGCTCCGAGAGAGGAGCAGCCCCGCCCACCCACAAAGCAGCACAGAAACATAAAATGATAATAACTCAAAGTTATTATCATTCTATGTTTCCTTTGTTTGCACTGCTAAAAAGCAGTGGGGCGACGCTCCTTCGCTATAGCGGAGCAGCCGCTTCTAATTCTTGACCTCTGTATTGGCACTGTCACTCTCTCATGACATAGTGCGTATCTCTTTACTAGGCACTATACACATGTCGGGAAACATGGCTTCCCTGCTCCATGCGGTGGTAATAAAAAGGGAGCAGGCCCTATGGACCTTAGTTTCAAAATCGACCCTTAACTATTCCTATTAAGAGCACACTCCTAAAAATATAGCAGTACCATGTAACAATTGAAAAACACAGTATCTCAGACACATTTTACTGCCAACTTGTAGTTAAAAAAAGAATCTAAGTGACCTTAAATTAGCGGTATTAGCTGCCAGGTTTTAAGAGGGATGTTATAAGTCAAGAGGACTCACACATGCATGGCCCCAACTAGACCCTGTCACTCACTAATGACATAACCTGCATCACGCGCCCACAGCCACAAACTTATAGATTAGGTAGGTTTTTGCCATTTTTAAGTCTGTTTCCGAATTTGGAGAATTCAAATTCTTGCACAAACAGGAGTTTGCAGGTAGATCGGAATTTCTAGTCTTGCAGTAAAAACCGAACTTCTGCGATTTTCACCTGACATACTGGCATCTTTTATAGGGGGAACATGCCTAGAAAAATCTTCAAAACATGGATATTTCTGTTTATTAAATACCGGTTACAAAATGTATGCCTCATATCAATGTTGAAAGCTCATTACAGAAAGTAATTACCTGGTAAATATCTTACCTAGAGGCAGGGTTTCACCTAAGGTGGTAACTAAGAGTCTTATTCCTACCTATTGCTAATCAGGGCCATAGAACTATAAATAACAGGTGTTACTAGAGAGAGAAAGAGCCAGAGAGAGAGAGAGAGTCAATAAATTGATACTGCCAGGGAGGGAAAAAAACAACCTTTTGATCAATTATTCTATTTCAGTAATGGCTTTGTCTAATTGTGCGAAGACGGTAAAAATTTAATTTGTTTAGTTACAACGTTAATCAGCACATAAAGCGATGATGTTAAAAGAGATATCATTCATTAAAATGTATGAGCTATAAGCGCTCGTCCCAAACTTATGTATCTGCATAATTAGCTGAACCAAGGAGAGGAGCAAAAAGGGCTCGTGTTTGCGTCCCAGAAGGCAACATAATTCCCTCAGTGCAGCTCGAGTTCTGTAAAGTTCTGTTTCATCCCGAATCAGTGAGGTTTGATCTCAAATCAGGAGTGCACCTGTTTGAACACTCAAGGACATGATATTACAAGAGTTTAAAACTGCTTGAAAGGAACGCTCAGAAATAAATGATGTTGGAATACATTAAGCAAAGTCTAATAAATAATCACACTGTACAGATATATCAGAAAAACTCAATAGGATCAGAGAAATCTCGAAGACTTCAGCATTTTTCTTGCTTCAACAGGACCCCTGCAAGTTCAGTAACTTGGCCCCAAGATGTACATTAATTTGTCTCTTTCATTGCGACCGCCCTGAAACAGCATACAACAGACATGTTCACAAATTCACGAAAAACTGTCAAAAACCATTCTCATTCAAAACCATTACAAATGATTATGCTTCTTTTGTCATGTACAAACTGAAAGAGATCAGCTGCTAGAGGATCCATATACCATACTGCCAATCCAAAAATATTTCCTTCCCCGTCTTCCCATAATAGCTTGTTTTCAAAAATGTTTCATTTGTGAGTGCTGGGAGCTCAGACGTCTGCAATAGGAGGCTGTGCTAGATAGGTGTGTTAGAAGCTTTTGTAGGGCCTGGGTCACAAATTTCAGGGGAACGCCACTCTCTGGTTTTCTTCTTGTTCAAAATAAAAAATAATGTCCTGGGATCAGTGCTTAATTTGTAAAAAAAAAAAAAAAAGTGGGTAGCCTAAAAGTTTGCTCACCTTGGCCAGCAACATTGAAGGTCGGGGTGCTGAATACCAAGGCTGTGTAGTCTTGATTCCATCTTATGCCTATTTAATCCACCACCAGACACTCCCTGCCTCTTTATGTCACTCCATCAGTTTCTTTTCCAGCCCCCTTTATCCCTTTGTAACAGTTTTTCTGTTTTTTTCTTCCTTCTGTTGTGTTTTTCTCTCTCTCTTACTCCGGATCAAATATTGCTGTAGAAAAATAAGTGCCAGTCCCCAAATATGAGTGCCGGTGGACCACACCTGCAACCACCAGCTCAAATTAAGCACTGCTGGGACACGTTTTGAGGCAGCTCCGGCATATGCACCAAAGAGTGTCACCTGGGGATAGCTGTCTCAGCATGAACATATCACAAAAGCAGACAAGGCGTGCTGTTGTGATATATAAATACATTTAGAGGTGGCAGTGAGGGGCCCGGGGCAAATAGCCCTGAAAGCTCCCACCCGCACCTTATGAAGGCCTTTGTGCTAGGTTTGCAACAAACTCTCAATAAGTACTATTCATTCAGTCACTAAAAATCTGGAAAAGGCAGAAGCTTCAAAGTTATAACAATTTATACTGAGACACACTTTAATTGGAACATGAAGTCTAGATGAAAATTGAAGGATGCACAGATACCTCCTAACCAGCTGCAGAAGAGAACACTCTACCTGATGCAGACCCAATCAAAAGTATGTACAAGAGATCCTGGAATTTTCAGATAGCCCATGACACCATGGACTACAAGGCAAACGCGAACATTTAGGAAAGGTGGTTGGATTGTCAGTGGCAGCCCACAAATAGGTCCATCTTCTACCCTACATCCTTGGTGATCCACTGCAGCCTTGGTTCAGCAATCCCAGCATTTGGCAGTGCCAGAGTCGGGCTCCCAAGGCAAACTTTGGGTCCCTGTGCTTACGTTTAAAAACAAAAAATAATGTTTTATTACAAATTAAGCAGTGTAAACAGTGCACTGCCTCCAAAGAGTGCGCTTACTCACCCGAAGGTTTTGTAGTTACGGCTATAAGATGGCACACAACACTTCATTATTGGAAAAAAAATATTTGGTTACCAAATGCACCTAAGTGAATTTAAACTGTTCACCCCAGTTCACTAAATAGAATGTGGAAACATGCCAAACAATTTCGGTGTTAGGCTTACCAGACGTAACCTCTCGAGGGACTATTGACAAGAGTACATATAAGTGAAGAAACAAACTACTGTTGGTGGATAACAATGGATCTCTGCAGATGTGTAACACATAAAAATCAATATATAATCTGTTGTAGCTTGTGTGGCTGCAGACAGTACCACAGAGTTCAGGTGTGTCTCAATACATTTTTATTTAAATAATCACAAAAGGCATAGAAGTTCCAGAAGTTCCAAAAGTGATACTCGACTAATCAGTGTGCACTGCTTGAGAAGGGGGATCGAAGGTCTAATTTCATGCATCACTAAAAATGTAAAATTAGCGGAATGGTATGTATTTGTTTTGAAAGAATTCTATGCTGATTAAAAAATTGTTCAGACAATTTAGAAGTGGTATACATAGAAATTCGGGAAGATAAATGTTGAGGCACTAAAGGATCGATTCATAATGTGACTAATGAATGTGACTAATGAATGTTTTAATTATTCTACGAAACTGGACAGTAGAAATTGGAACCTAAACAGAAAGGTACTTTGAAGCATCTTCAAATTGTGTGATGCAGCGCGCGCAACGAAATTAGTTTTATTTATTTGTTTGTTAACTTACCTCTGTACGGCCGTATTCCGTAGTTTACTACCCCCACCCTGCCCCTCCCCCGCGTCACCGCCCGGCAGCACTCCCACCACGGGCCGCTACTGAGGCCTACCTTCCCTACAATATTTGTGAGTATACATGTGATCCAGCGGGTTACTAGCAACGAGCATTCATTCACAAAATACTCACTTGGGCCCATACATTCATACTACGCTAGCAGTTTCCGCTGGTGGGTCAGTTGGTACTCTTTATCAAAATCCCTGCTACCAATTACTTTTCCGATTTGAAGAGTAATGACTTACCAATGAATACTTTGCTAATTGGAAAGTTTAAAATGAGTGACGTTCATTACAATTCATAATCCTGAAATAATCACTGAGTCAGAAAGTTTTAAAATGTTTATCTAAAGATTTAGCAGAGTAAAATACAGAACCACATGATACTTAATCGCATATCAAGGATGAAGCATACTAATCAATTATCGATCAATGACAGTCCCTTAGGAAAGGAGAAGATAGAGACAGCAGTGCAACCAAGGTTTGCATTTATATTTACCTAAAGTGCGAGAACCAAACCCCTTGGCCAAGGAGTTGGATAAGATAGGACCCTGGACAGGGCCGGACTGGGAACCAAAACCGGCCCTGACAAAGTGCTCGGCCGGCCCCCCCCCGGGTGTTGGGGGTGCGGCCGAGCTCTTTGCCACGGCCGGTTTTCGGCCGATTTTGTTACAGGGCCGATTTTGCAGCTATGCTGCAAAAACGGCCCTGTAACAAAAACGGCCCCCAGGGGCCCAAAACCGGCCCCCACCCATGCGGCGCACCAGGGGATTGCCCGGTGCCCGCTACGGTCAGTCCGGCCCTGACCCTGGAAGGATGAAGAGCAAAGATCTCCTCCCGGATCAGGACAGGACCGGTGACCTCTCTATCTACGACGCCTGCGTCGTTCCCCTCTCTGGTACTTCGCTTCTCCTCGATTTCTCCCGTGTCTTCCTTCTAAGGTACTCCGCCGCACCCACCTCAGGACCTCTCTGGACAGCGGTTCAGTCTGCAATCGATCAGCTCGTCATGGATGCTGGAGCTATGTGCTTGCCTCTCTACTTGTGCCCATGCTAATGCTAACTAACTAGCTAATTCTATATCTGTTATACCCTTCTACGCCCATGTACCTCCCCTTAATGTTGCAGAATTATGGGACCACTACTTCTGATTGGACAGGGATAGGGGTTGATCCTCACACCATATTGATTTAATTCATTTTCTTAAAGCCTTTTGTTTTAAAATGCCGCCCATCAATTTTAATACATTTGCTTTATTTCCCACCCGTCTCACCACAAAGTTTATACAGTCTTCAGGTACATTGTTGCACATTAGTGAGGACATTCATGTGTACAGCAATATTGGCCATCAGGTCACGGCCTTGGACGACGTCCAGGTTGACTTCATCCTTTTCTTTCTGGGCAGCCTTTCAGGGAGCATGCGCAGAACCATTGTCACACGAGTTTTCAGTTCACCAAACCCCAGGCCCAAGTTTACGAACTAATAAAAGTCAAAGAAGAGAATATTAAAATCACAAATAAAATGTTTCACTGAATACCCACTCTTTCTACTCTATTCCCATTTATTTATAAATTCTATCCCGCATTAGTAGCGTTAGAATACCACAGTTTAATTATAACACAAGAGCAAGCTGTATCACATGAAAACATGAAGCAGCCATTTTAAGGCACACTGCGCAGAAGCAAGAGTTTCCCACCAAGCAAAGAAAGACGTCACACCACGTGATATGGTTCGGACATGCGCAGTAAAGTTCCCGCGTTTTAGCGGCCATTTTAGAATAGACAAGCGTTATTTGTTAGTTAAAACACATAAGCAAGCTTCCTTGCTACTTATATTTGTGTGTGCAGTTATTAGTACAAACAATACAAGTTTAATATTAATACTTTTGAGAAGATTGCATCCGAGCAAGTCTCATTTGTGAGTCCTTGCTCCATCAGAAACGCTCATCAGAGAGGGGATACTACCCACAACCAGATGCCAACTTTTAGCATAAAATTGTCTCAGTTTCATTCTTACACATTCTATTTTTCACATCTCCTTTCAGTTTCTTGTATAATTCACTTCTTAAATCTTCAAGTTCGATTTCATCAAACTTTCTCTTCTTTCCTTTTCCTGTCACATTATACGATTCATTCCTTCTACAACATTTGCACCATATTGTTATTGACAGTACTATTATTGCTATCCCTGCTAAGGGTATTAATATTTGACCTATAAGTCCTTTCCCTACATTAACAAACCAGGTACCAATTGACCTAATACTATTGGTCAATCTTTCCCATACACTATCAACTTCCAGTGGTTTCAGTTCCTTCTCAAGTTTAGTTATATTCTGTATATACGTTCCAATTTCTGCACTTTTATCAGGTATGTAAGTGCAACAGTGTTTCGTCTTCAATAATTTACAGACTCCGCCCTCTTTCGCTAATAGTATATCAAGAGCAAGTCGATTTTGCATAACCATAGATCTAATCGCAACCATCTCCGCATTAATCATTAGAAATCCTCCAGCAGTGTCAGTTGATAAACGATCAACTACTGTCGATAATTTACATATCTTCCTTGAGTTCAGAATTATTCCCACTGAAGGTATCAATGCACCAAATATATCACCTATAATTTCTGAAAAACTAGCTCTTTTTCTACGTGTTAATTCACTAGTATTTTCATTGCTGCCAGTGTTTCTTTTTACGTGGTATATTTTTGGAAACACTATTCCAAAATAACAACTACCATACCACCGTGCAGGAAGCCTAAAGTAAGCCTTATTCCCACACACATAATAGATTCCAAGAAAAACTGAATCTGTTCCTCCTTTGAGTCCCCAACCTCCAAGAATTAAGAAATTGTGTTCACATTCACTGGTACCGATGAAAACATTGTTATACTCCGTCTTTAACCTATGTAGACAAATTTTCCCTGTCTTTACAAAATCTAGAGCCATAGCAGCTTGAGCCTTGCCAGGTGTGTAATTATCTTCTTTCTCAGCCCAAGGTGGCAAATGAGCCTTATGCTCAGAAGCTTTCTTTTGGAAATCTTGTCTTCTACTCTCCACTAAATTCAAAAATATCTTTTCTTCTTCATGTAATGAACATGTTAGATTGCTTCTATGTGCATGTGTTATGTCTATTGATTTCATTGTTAAGAAAAATTCTCCCATAAACTGTGCATCTTTGCTACTAAGCACTGGATTCATATTCTTTCGAATCGGAACCTCAGAAAATATCACATCTATATTTGAATAATAATACTGAAGTCGCCCTGTTCTATAAAATAAACTAGTCAGTACACTACATGATATGCCATAGGTTAATGGCAAGTGATGATACGTTAACCCTTCTGCTACTGAGTCAGGTAGTTTCATACAAACATAACAATTACTAACTTCCATGGTATCTACATACTGAAACAATAACTTTGTGAAAACATTCAGACTAGTGTCGTTATCTGTTACTTCATGATGCAATTCTGGTTCATCTTCTGCCTTTAGTTCTACTCTATTACTTTTCAAGTTATCTGTCTTTTCCTTTGTTTCGTTGTTAATCTTTTTATCTATTATCATAAGGTAAGGAATTGCTATGATCACGACTAACCATACTATAAGCATCACTACCAGATTGCATATGCATATAGCACAACATCTTTTACAACCTTTCTGCTTTGGTCTCCCAGTAACTCTATCGTCAGGCATTTTTGACAAGGAAGATTTCTCTTCTTATCGTATTCTTCAAGTCTCTTTAAGTTCTCAAGGTGGTTCTATTTCTTTTTCATAAGTCAGTTCTGCACTAGTTCCTTCGTCACCACTTTCACTTGATTCTGAGCTTTCGTAGTCTTCGAGAATAATATAAGTCCAATCAGGACCTTTAAATTTATTGTTCACAAGTTTCAGTCTTTTGCTTCTTCGTTTTTCACTTTTATTTTCTTGTCCCGTTTGGCTTGTTACTTCGTTCACTTGATCTGGATCTTCACTTCTGGTTGTTATGTGGTATTTTACTCTTTTAATGACACTAGGCCAAGGATCACCTTTTCTTGTTTTCTCTGTTTGTACTGTCTCTTTATTTTCTTCTTCAGAAATTCTTTTATTTTCAGGTTGTTTTACAGTTCCATTTTCTTCAATTTCAATTTCTTTTTCTATTTGTTCTTTTTCAGGTCTTATTTGTTTCTCTTCAGCTTCTCCACTGTTAGTCTCTAGTAACTGATCTTGTTCTTGATTTACTTTTTCATGCTCGAGATTCTCGAGATCTTCTTCTTCTGTGTACTTTTCTAGATCTAACTGGTTCTGATCAGGGCTTATTGCACTTTGTACTTCTGCAGCCTGACCGCATTCTTCTAAACCTGTCTGTCCTTGCTCAAAATCTGTTTGTTCTTCTTTAATTTGAGCCCAGTTTCCTTTCCCTATCTGTTCCTGCTCAGGTTCTCTTATTATCTCTTCTTCTTCTTCCTGAGCTGCTTCTTCTTCACCTATCTGATCTTCTTCAATTTCTTCTAAATTTGCTTGACTTCTTGTTCTGTGGTACACTTCAGGAATTTCCACCACCGGTATCCAGCCCTGACTTGTGCTCGGTTGTTCTTCTTCAGCTTCCTTCGAATCTTGTTCCTGAGATTCTTCAGCTTGGCAACCTTCAGCTTCCTCAGCAATCGATACTGTCTGAGTATTTTCTTCTTCAGGATCTGGTACTCTTTTGGTGTGGCTTACATGAATCCAATTAGGAAATCCTGCACACTTCACTGCTGTGTTTGTGACCAATATGACCTGACAAGGTTCGCCCCACCTAGGTGATAGACACGTTTCTCTGGTGTGATTCTTCACTACCACCCAGTCTCCGGGACTCAGATCATGTTCTTGTTCAGGCTGCCTGGAAACTGCGTCTTCTCCAACCTGGTGAGAGACAGAACGCACTAGGTCAGCCAATCCTTTGCAATAATCCAGAACCATATCATCAGATATATTCAGCAGTTTATTTGTGGGAACATGTGCTTGTCTCATTGCTCTTCCCATCATTATTTCATGCAGACTCAATCCATGTTTGCAATCAGGAATGCTTCTGAGTCCCATTAAAACAAGAGGCAATGCATCTGGCCAATCTAATGATGTTGATGCACACATTTTTCCCAGTCTGGATTTTATCGTGCCATTCATTTGTTCAACCACTCCAGAAGCCTCTGGACGATATGCACAGTGCAATTTTTGCTCAATTTGGAATGCTTCACAGATTATCTTTATCACTTCACTGTTAAAATGTTTTCCTCTATCTGATTCCAAAGTTACTGGAAAACCAAATCTCGGAATGAGTTCATGTAGCAACAACTTTGCGACTGTAATACTGTCATTCCTCCTGGTAGGATATGCCTCCACCCACTTTGAAAACAGACACACTATGACTAGCACATATTTCAACCCTCTACATGGCGGTAACTGAATGAAATCAAGTTGCAATCTCATAAATGGACCCTCCGCCTTTCCAATTTTCCCAAACCCAATTACTGTTTTTCTTCCTGGATTATGCATTTGGCAAGTTAAACATCTCTGGCAAAGACTCTCTGCTACCGCCCTAAACCTTGGATTGTACCAATTTTGTCTGAAGAGCCTAATCATTGCATCTCTCCCTACGTGTGTGTCTTCATGATACATCCTGGCCATTTGTGAAAGCAGACAATCAGGCATGACTGGTCTGCCATCGGCACAAATCCATACATCATCGTCTGCTCTTTGAGAACATCCCATTTTGATCCATGTACTTCTTTCACTCTCATCAGCATCATCTTGCAATCGTTTCACATCATTCCATGTTTCAGGAGGACATACAGCATAAGTTGGCAGCTGATTCCCATCCTTTCAACCCTTTTATTAACTGACAATCTGTTTTTGGCACAATGTTGAGCCACAAGGTCTGCATATCTGTTGCCGACTACCACCCAGTCATCTCCTGACTGGTGTGCGGCACATTTCACCACAGCCAATTCTTTTGGTGATTGTATTGCCTCCAGTAGTTCTTTTACGAACTGTCTATTTTTAATGGGGGATCCTGAAGAAGTCATGAAATCCCTCTGCATCCATAGTTGGCCAAAATCATGCACAATCCCGTAACCATATTGGCTATCTGTAAATATAGTTACTCTTTGATTCCTCCCAATTTTGCAAGCTTTTATTAATGCGATCAATTCAGCTATTTGTGCAGATTTGACTCCCGGTAAATAGGATGCTTCGACTATTCCAGTTAGTTCACACACTGCATATGCTGCAGTTAGTTTTCCATCTTCATGCCTTTGGCATGAACCATCAACAAACAGCTCCCTGTCTGGCTTCCTGAGGGGCAGTTCCTGAATATCAGGACGTGGTTTCGTGCACAATTCTGTGACTTGTAAACAATCATGTTCCTCTTCGTCATCTTTAACTTCTTCATGATATGGGTCTGGTAGTAAGGTAGCTGGATTTACTATTGTGCACCTTACAATGGTCACATTTTCAGCACCCAATATTATTCTCTCATATTTAGTCAGCCGACTAGGAGTAAGATGCTGAGTTCGGGTTCTTGTCAACAGAATCACAACCGCATGTGGAACGAACACTTTTACAGGGTGTCCCATTACAATTGACTCACTTTGTTCAATGCTCAAACAGGTAGCCGCCACTGCTTTTAAGCAGCCTGGCAATGCGGCTGCCACTGGGTCCAATGTAGCAGAAAAATATGCTATAGGATGTCTGTCTAAACCGTGTCTCTGGGTTAAGACTGAAAGTGCACAATTTTCTCTTTTGTGGCAAAATAATGCGAATTTTCTTTTATAATCAGGCATGCCTAGGGCAGGTGCTGCACATAAAGCATTTCTTAATTTTACAAAAGCTCCTACGCTTTCATCATCCCACTCAACTGGGTCCTTTGCCTTCTTTTTCGTCATTTGTATTAAGGGCTTTGCTAACAGTGAAAATCCTAGTATCCATTGTCGACAATAACCTACAATTCCCAGGAACATTCTCACTTCTCGTTGAGAGACAGGCATTTGCATTTTCTTTATTAATTTTATTCTCTCAGCTGTTATTCTTCTTTTGCCCCTCTCAATCTGGTGTCCTAGATACTTCACTGCTGTTGTACAGAACTGCAATTTTTCAGGTGAAACTTTATGCCCTTCTTCAGCTAAATGATTTAATAATGCAATGGTGTCAACAACACAATCCTCTCTGGTGTTAGATGCCACCAGTAAGTCATCTATATACTGCACTAAAACTGAGCTTCCTGGCATCACTAGTTTCTCTAGGCACTTTTTCAATATCTGATTGAAGATGGAAGGACTTTCCGTGTACCCCTGAGGAACACGATTCCATACATAAACTTTGTTCTCAAATTTAAATGAAAATAGATACTGGCTATCTGGATGCAAGGGTATTGAAAAGAATGCCTGGCATAAATCAATCACAGTAAACCATCCTGCACTCCAAGGTATCTGGTATAAAATTACGGCAGGATTGGGTACTATAGGACAACAGGGTTCCACGATCTTATTTATTTTGTGCAGGTCCTGAACAATCCTATATTTTCCACTAGGTTTCTTCAGACCCATGATTGGTGAGTTACAAGGGCTACTCATTACTTCTTTTAGTATTCCCTGATTTACCATTCTGTTTATTTCTTCAATGACTCCTGCTTTTACTTCTGCACTCATTTTGTACTGTCTGGTGTTTGGGAAAATCGCACCTTCTTTTACCGTAATTTTAACTGGGTCTATTTTTGCCATAAGTCCTACTTCCTTCCCCGTGAAATCCCATACCATGGAATTCACTGTAGTTTTCAGTTCTTCTGGTAACTTGTCTTTTGTTATTAAAGAAAACATCTCATCTACTTCTGTACCTTGCTTTGCAATCATAAATTTATATACATGGTCTTCATCTGGGGTCTGAACTGCCACACCATCCGGCGTGCAGAAAATTGTGCAATTCATTTTGCATAACAAGTCCAGGCCCAATTAATTTACTGGACTGGAATCACATACTACAAACTGATGCATTTCTCTAAAGTTTCCGATTTTTACTTCCATTGGTTCGGTAAGAGGTGTTCTAATCTTTTGATTAGCCACCCCCACAACTTGGATAGCTTCTCCAGAGAGAGGAAGGTCTGGGATGTCTGCTGTTCTTACAGTAGACCTGGTAGCACCAGTGTCCAAAAGGAAAGTAATATCATTACCTTTCACATTTCCTTCAACATATGGACCTGACTGATCTACCGGTAAGGATGCACCAAGTATGCACTCCTTCTCCCCCTCTCCCAGGCACCGTCATGAACTATAGGAACAGAAGTCGTCCTGTAAAAGAAATTGTGATGTTACATAATCATTCTTACCACTTCCTCCTTGATATCTGACGTCTGTACCGTGCTTTGCTCTGCTTACATTACCCTGTATAGGTGCAGGTGGCAACTGACTCTGAGGATTTACACCCTGCTGTGAGTCATTCTGCGTCTGTGGATTTAAATTTTGATTTGGGCCATTATTATTCCGAATCTTTTTACATTCATCCTTCCAATGCCCCAATTTTCCGCACCCGTGACAAGGAAACTTCTTTTTAGCCTCTTCCCTGCTCATTCGTCCTCTCACTTTTCTTCCACTCCCAGTGTCACCATTCGTTCCAGAATCTTTTCCCTGATTATCACTTGGATTATCCAAATTAATTCCTTGTTTCTCAGCCATTTTCACCTGAGCCCACATTACTTTCTCCTGTAGTTTCTTGTGCCTATCCTCGATGTCATCTCCACAATATTTTGCATATTTCAAGATCTCGTCTATGGGCTTCCCTTGCCAACATAACATATGCTGCTTAATCATCTGACAAATCTCTGGCTTCAGACCGTAGACAAATCGATAGACAAACTGACTCATGTTTTTATCTCCAATATCCTCAAATCCACTATACTGCTTGAATACCTGCAATAAACGCTCATAGTAGGCATGTACCGATTCACTTGCTTCTTGGGTAGTTCTATCTATTTTCACCCAGTCTGTTTCTTTTGGTGGTATTTTCCCTTTCAGGTAAGTTATCACCTGCTGATACTTTTTCATGACATCACTTGATGGGGCACCTGTCTTTGGATCTCTAGGATACTCTTCACTGGGCCAATCAACTGTGATTTTGCAATCTATCCACAAATCGGCAGGTACCACTATATCGAACAACCCATCCAAGTCTTTCAACAATACCTTTGACACCTTCATAAACCTCTCAACCTGCTTGTACCATTCAATTGGCTTTTCCCTCAACTTTGGAAAATCATTCGTAAATGACAAAATATCCTGTCTGCTCCATGGGACATTTACATATCCCCCTCCTGGAACTTCTCGCATCGGGTACATTTGATCTCCTTTCCCTGTTTCCTTCATTAAATATTCAGAAGTTGTTCTACTGTATCGTGCTTCTTCCTTTTTCTTTGTCCATCTAACCTTCCACTTATCTAGTTCTCCCCATTTCTGCAAGACTGTCATTAATTCCTTTACTTGTAATTTTCTTCCAGAGGCATTCATGTTTTCCAAATCATTATCTGAAAAATCTGCTCTATAGGGTTTTTGTAATACTTTTGACTTCCCTATTTCAATTCCCATCTGTTGAGCTAAGTCTGATAATTTCTCATGAAATATTTTTACATTTTTGGTGATGCTTCTGCATACGAACAATAATTCTTCTTCATCGTAGGTATTTAGGCGATCTACTCCTACATTTCCTGCTATCATTTCTTCTAATTCAACTTTTAATTTATAAATGTCCATGATCTTTGGGGGTGAACTCTGTTTTTCTGATCCTTGTGCCCATCTTTCTAAGTCTTCTGGGGTGACTACTGTGGCACTTTTCGTTCCTGATGAGGTTATTATGTTTACATATTTGGAGCAACCAGGGGTTACTCTTCTTGGAGTACTATTTACAGAATCTCGAATGGGCAAGTCCATTAATGAAATCATAGACTCGCAATCACTAAAGTGATCCTCAACCATTGCTACCGCTTCAGGTTTAGTAACATTCACAGGTGTAGGCATAACTAAAGGTTTGGGATAAGTTACTTTGTCACCGTACAAGGGAACCACTGGACCAATTGTTACAGGTATGGTCAATGAATCAGGATGAATACTCAATTGTGTTACTTTCTGGATTAATTCTGCTCTGTTTTTATCTATTGCTTCCTTTTCTTTATCGTGAAGTACTCTACTAACTGGGGAATCATGCAATACTTGTGGTACCAAAGGTGTCCTTAACAAAGGTGCACTTGGGGTGCATCCACTTGTCCCTTCCTGATATGGTGGCGGATTCTTTAATATATCTTCCATAAATTCATCTTCGGAATCTCCAAATCTAGTTAAGTGTTTTGTCTTTTCTGTGCATTTACTCCCTAATGATTCTTCTGCCATTAATATTGGATACAGACCCTCTGTGAGCATTGCTCTTCTCCACTGTTTCATCTGACCGTCCCTTGACTCATTTTGATATCGGGGAAAAAAACCCCGATAACCCCTATTACTTCTGGATCGGTCACGCTCAAATGCCTCGGTTTCCCACTCTTCTAAGGCTTCGTATTGAGTTAATCTAGGTCTGGGTTCTAGGTCATTCATTCTTAATCTCAAATTTTGAAGAATTCTCCCATTGAAAGTACCATTCTCGGGAAATGCTAATATTCCATCATTTTTGGTATATTCCATCCAATTTTCTATCCATACGCAAGTATGATAACCTCTCTCCATCATCATAAATGAAGCGGGCGTTTTTGCTGGTGGAATGATAATTCCTTCACTAGTTTTGATTTGTTTATCCTTTTTAAAATAATTCTTAATCTTTTGTAGAACTGACATTTTCCTCTTCTCTCCGTACATTCTTGGCAAATTCCGATGTACAAAATTATATCCTACAAAGCCTAGGAATCTCCTATCTGGACGAACTCCTATTAGAGTCGGATCACGTTTTAACATACAATCTCCACTATCCACTAGGATTTCAGCTTCTATGGTAACAACCAATCAGATTCCGGCTAACTTTTGTCTCTGAACCAATCCTAGCGCGGCCTTTTTGTGACGTTTATTCTATCAACCCCTCCTTTACAATCTGCGCTTCTCTGTCCCTCGGTGTTTCAACCAATCCCAGCGCGGTACCTGTGACGTCAGTATTACTACTGACCCCTCCTTTACAAGAGTCTTTCTACGCCCGCTGTTTCAACCAATCTCAGCGCGGCGTTTTGTGACGTCAGCTTCCTCTCCGGTAGCTGACCCTCCCTTTACAAAATCGTACGCAAAACTTTATTTTCTCTACGCTTCTTATTCAAATTTAGTAACAACATAAAACATTCGCTATCGTGCCAGTTTCTCTAAATTGAAAAGGATAGTTTCTCTCGCACTTAGTAAACCTTTCCGTTTACTATACATACACTACGAGTAAAACCCTTCCGTCTACTCTTCACACAAGCTTCAGAAATACCTGTTACTTCTTCAATGTTACCCTTTTTAGGTGATATAACATCAAATTTCCACTAGCATATTCCTTTACTTTTACTTACACGTATAGAGTCCCTAACAAGTACTGACAGCCCTGCTTAACTTTTCAGTACTATTTCTGCCTGACAGATAACCTCACTGCAGTATGGCTTCCACTAACAATCCCCTATTCTTTCCCCGGGGATTTCTGGACAACATACAACAAACTTTAAACAATAACGTATGTTAGTTCATAGAAGTATTATTCTCATTACCCAACTAACAAAGCAGAACCATCCTCTGATAACCAGAAAACTGATCCAGCGGGTTACTAGCAACGAGCATTCATACACAAAATACTCACTTGGGCCCATACATTCATACTACGCGGGCAGTTTCCGCTGGTGGGTCAGTTGGTACTCTTTATCAAAATCCCTGATACCAATTACTTTTCCGATTTGAAGAGTAATGACTTACCAATGAATCCTTTGCTAATTGTGAAGTTTAAAATGAGTGACGTTCATTACAATTCATAATCCTGAAATAATCACTGAGTCAGAAAGTTTTAAAATGTTTATCTAAAGATTTAGCAGAGTAAAATACAGAACCACATGATACTTAATCGCATATCAAGGATGAAGCATACTAATCAATTATCGATCAATGACGGTCCCTTAGGAAAGGAGAAGATAGAGACAGCAGTGCAACCAAGGTTTGCATTTATATTTACCTAAAGTGCGAGAACCAAACCCCTTGGCCAAGGAGTTGGATAAGATAGGACCCTGGAAGGATGAAGAGCAAAGATCTCCTCCCGGATCAGGACAGGACCGGTGACCTCTCTATCTACGACGCCTGCGTCGTTCCCCTCTCTGGTACTTCGCTTCTCCTCGATTTCTCCCGTGTCTTCCTTCTAAGGTACTCCGCCGCCCCCACCTCAGGACCTCTCTGGACAGCGGTTCAGTCTGCAATCGATCAGCTCATCATGGATGCTGGAGCTATGTGCTTGCCTCTCTGCTTGTGCCCATGCTAATGCTAACTAACTAGCTAATTCTATATCTGTTATACCCTTCTACGCCCATGTACCTCCCCTTAATGTTGCAGAATTATGGGACCACTACTTCTGATTGGACAGGGATAGGGGGTTGATCCTCACACCATATTGATTTAATTCATTTTCTTAAAGCCTTTTGTTTTAAAATGCCGCCCATCAATTTTAATACATTTGCTTTATTTCCCACCCGTCTCACGACAAAGTTTATACAGTCTTCAGGTACATTGTTGCACATTAGTGAGGACATTCATGTGTACAGCAATATTGGCCATCAGGTCACGGCCTTGGACGACGTCCAGGTTGACTTCATCCTTTTCTTTCTGGGCAGCCTTTCAGGGAGCATGCACAGAACCATTGTCACACGAGTTTTCAGTTCACCAAACCCCAGGCCCAAGTTTACGAACTAATAAAAGTCAAAGAAGAGAATATTAAAATCACAAATAAAATGTTTCACTGAATACACACTCTTTCTACTCTATTCTCATTTATTTATAAATTCTATCCCGCATTAGTAGCGTTAGAATACCACAGTTTAATTATAACACAAGAGCAAGCTGTAGCACATGAAAACATGAAGCAGCCATTTTAAGGCACACTGCGCAGAAGCAAGAGTTTCCCACCAAGCAAAGAAAGACGTCACACCACGTGATATGGTTGGGACATGCGCAGTAAAGTTCCCGCGTTTTAGCGGCCATTTTAGAATAGACAAGCGTTATTTGTTAGTTAAAACACATAAGCAAGCTTCCTTGCTACTTATATTTGTGTGTGCAGTTATTAGTACAAACAATACAAGTTTAATATTAATACTTTTGAGAAGATTGCATCCGAGCAAGTCTCATTTGTGAGTCCTTGCTCCATCACATGCGAGAGCTGGAGCACTGCAGCACATGCCTTTTTAGCTGAGCACCAAGTAAGCAACATGTTTAAATGCCTGGGAAACAGCATACGCTATACCTTTTCAAGGAAAGACGATAGAACATGTTGGGATGGAAATATCTCCTACATGGTTTACAAGCATGCACCACTGCCTTGAGTTACCCTTTCTGCAAACCTTTACAGTATGATGACATTTTTGTGGCTCCACTCATGACAATCATACATGTGTATGTGTGCTGAGCCTCAGGTGTAGTGATTGGTAATGAAGATCCAGAGCGAGGTTCTGTGATCTGGAGGTTTACACAAACTATACCTTCCTTGGACATGAGACTACCGTCCTTGTGCTGGCTGCAGGGCCGGCTTTAGCACTGGTGGCGCCTATTGCAATAATGATTTTCGGCCCCCCCCCCCCAATGACCACTTCCGCTATGGATTCCCGCACTACCACCCTTTAACTGTCTCCATAACCACTCTCTCTCAGATGCATTTAATTAGTTTTATAGTCACTCATAAAAGTGAAGGGTGTCAGAGCACTTTACATTGCACACACATTACAGAGACAATAAATCATATATGTGTAAATCAGTGTATAGGAAACATTATATAAGACGGAGGACTACAAGGGGTAGGATTTATATGTCATCCATACTGGTAGGAAGTATAGTTTAGGGGGGCTTGGTCTGGAGAAGCACAAACTCAGAATTTGAAATGTAACACCATGGTTGGGGGTTCTCTTTAATAATCAGAAATGATTTCTACCCAAATGAACCCTTTGTGAAACTTTAAGATAATGAAAGTCAGGGGAAAAAATTAATACGCTCTAATCGAAACTTGAAGTCTGCTTTTCAGTTCTTTGATGACAGTTAGCTCACTGTTTTACATTAGGAGTTTAACTTGTAAACTGCAAGTAACAAAAGGAAGTCTCTGACGAAAGCAGTAACCCACTGACCTATTTATGTTATATTCACTTTGTGATTTGCATGGTAAACATTCTTTGCAGCAGGCATATTAACCCTCTGCAATATCTTATGAGGAATCAAAACTTCCAGCAGTCAAAACTTCAACTAGACAAAACTATGGTCTCTCTCCGGGAAGAACATTAATCACCGGAGTTAACTTGACATTTTTATTATTGGCAGAAAATTGCTGGAGGCCAGTAAGGCGGCAGCGTGTGCTTTAAAAAACAATATAAAGTAGCAAACAGGTGCCCCCATGCAAAGTCTGCACCCGGTGCGGTGGCACCGGTCGCACCGCCCTAGAGCCGGCCCTGGCTGGCTGACATAAGCTTGGCAGCATATTTTTGCATTGCAGCTGTAGGTCAGGCCTTTTCACCTATTCTCTGCAATCGCAAGTGGGCTACCGGCCTAAAGTTCTGCATGAATAGTGCATGTGCATGATCATAGGTAGATGGTACTGTGAGGCAGTGGAGCATGGGGACTGTATGAGTATCTGTCCGTGGAATCCATTTTGGATTGCTACTGACAGATTGCTGCACAAGTTATGCATTACTAGCATTCCTGAGGCTTTCATGAAGAAACTGGCTATAAAACATTGGAGAACTGAGTAAGGGTTCCTTATAGAAGTGTAGAAGTGACCACTTGGTGTGATCCTGCCCTATGTCCCTTTCTGGAGCTCTCAGATTAGTCTGGATGGATGAGTGGAGAAAAAGTGGCAGTGGCTTCTTTTGTAAGACAGGATAAACCTTTTAGGTCAGTCTACCTTTTGTTAATACAGCGGTCCTGCTCCTAAAATGTAGAAAGCTATCAGGTGTGAGGGCATTACTCCTCTTTCTGCTTGTGTTATGGATGGTTTCCTTGCAGACTCCCGTTATCAGTCCCTGGCTGCAGAGCCATCACGTGAAGACAAAGACTGTTTCTGCTTTGGAGAGAAGGTATGCACAAAGCAAGAGAACTGCCTCAAACTGATACCAGAACAGATTATGGCAAACCAGCAATCAATGTATGGAAAAGTAGTAAAAGAGGAGGACTAAACCAGACACAAAGTGTTTCAAGACTTCTCATTGACTGGTGTAGGTGACACTCTGGAGAGTGTCAGGGAAACTTCTGAGATCTAGGGCTTGTGTCACTGCAATCAGTCACTCAGAAGTGAGGGGACATCACCAGAAGAAGTCTGCAACAACTCTTTGGAGGGGAATTGTGGGTTTGCCTTGAAAATGAGTTTATCTGGTCTGCTCAGTGTGGGGCGCAGAGGGCATCAATGCAGGAGGATGTCTGCCAGGAGGGGAAGCCCAGCAACAGTGGCCTGGTGGAGTGGCTGTTCAAAAGAAGCAGAATGGACATTACAGATTCCAGCGTATCCCACTCCTACGTTGTCACTACTGACTGGAGCGGAAGAAGGGCCCTGTTGCAGTAGTGCAAACCCCCAGTTACCCGCACTGGATTAATTGGATACTCCCATGCCTGGGAGTGAGTGGAGCAGTAGCTGATGTGGAACTACCAGTGGGAGAGTGCATGTCTTGACCCTTAATCCAAAGTGGGTCACCCTACCTTCCGGTGGCAAAGGCATGTTGTGCCGATAAGTACTGGTGACCACGTTTCTCTAGTAAACCCAAGACGGTTGTATGACAGAGACATGCATGGGTAAATCACTCGTGCCTCTACTATGCGCCCCCAACAATGAATGTGTCTGAACAATGCATTCGTGTTAGAGCTGGTATTCTTGGCGTGGTTTCCCCAGACTTTTTGCCTCTACCTCCTGTATTTTTTAGGCTGTGCTGGATTTCGTATTTGCTGGGTTAGATGCTTTGGGCACTTTGCCACTGCTGATCAGTGCCAAAGTGCAAGTGCTCCCTGTGTAAAATGTTATTGTGATTGGTTCTCCCTTATTGGCATATTTGATTTATTAGTAGGTCCCTAGTAAAGTGCACTAAGTGTGCCAGGGCTGGTAAATCAAATGCTACTAGTGGGCCTTCAGCACTGATTGTGCCACCCACATGAGTAGCCCTGAAAAGATCTCTCAGGCCTGCCACTGCAGTGCCTGTGCGCAGTTTGTTAACTGCCATGTCGACTTGGCAAGTGCACCCACTTGCCAGGCCCTAACCTTCACTTTTCTTACATATAGGACACCCCTATGGTAGGCCCAAGGTACCCCCCTGGGCAGGGTGCAGTGTATGTGAAAGGTAGGACATGTACTGATGTGTGTAACATGTCCTGATAGTGAAATACTGCCAATTTCGTTTTTCACTATTGAAAAGCTATCTTGCCCGATAGGACAGAATGGGGAATGCTTTGTAACATTTTACAAGCATATCTTCCCATAGAGATGAGATAGAAAAATGGAGTTTGGTATCCTTGAACTCATAATTTAATAACACATCTTTTAGTAAAGATGGTTTTTGAATTGTGTGTTTGAAAATACCACTTTTAGAAAGTGGCTATTTTCTTGTTCAACCATCCTGTGTTACTCTTCCTGTTTGTGGATTGACTGTCTGGTTTTGGTGTGACAGAGACAGAGGATGTGCATTCCCTGTAGACAGCCCCGGGGGGGGGGGTTGAGGTGTGCCTGGCCCTTCCTGGATGACTCAACCCTGAGCTGAATAGACCCTGGATGCATATAGAGTGGTGGGAGGAGATTTGCCTTACACCTGAATGGAGCCTGTCTCCCTTGCACAATGCTGTCTCCACCCCCTGTGGTCATGCTGTACCAGTGAGGACCGAACTGGTTTGGACTGGGCTCACAGCCCCTTGCACAAAGACATCAAAGACATTTTGGGGTATATGTATTAGACCTAACACCCCTGAACTTTAGATCATCCCTGGAATTCAAGAGGACCCTTTGCCAAGGAGAAGAGCTGGAGAGACTGAGGAGAAGTACTGCCCCTTTGCTGTGTGCTGTGTGGGGTTGGCCTGCAGTTGCTGTTTCTGCCAAGGAAAGGAGAAGTGCTGTGTGCTGTGTCCCCTGCTTGAAGGAGATCTCCAAGGGCCTGTGTGTGCTTCCTCCTGTTCTGAAGCCTCAGGGACACAAATACTTCACCCCCAGCTCCCCTGAACTCTGCTGCTTTGAGTTCTGACCTGCCAAGAGGTGCCTGTGCCAGTCTTGGGCCTCTGGAGGTTGTTGTTGCTGTTTGGGAGCTGGAAGAAAGAAGAAACTTGAAGGACTGCAAAAATCGACGCATCGCTCTTCTTGCGGCTGTTTTTCCGACGCATCCTCGCAGTGCAAGAGAAATTTCCACGCATCGCCGAGTTGCTGCCGAAGCTGACGCTGCGCCTGTCGCCGCTGCAAGAATCGACGCATCGAGGGATTGTGACTGAAGAAAACCGACGCAGCGCCGCTTGACGCCGCCAAATCGATCGCCGACGCAGCCCGGATTTCCAAGCATCGCACCTGTGCGGCAAGTTTTTCCCGACGCATCACCCGCGGACCGGAATCGTCTCAAAGAATCGACGCATTACTTCCCTCTACAGACCAGATTTGACGCATCACTTCACCTGCGTGCAGCAGAACTGTCGCATCACCTCCCCAAGGTCTCAGGAACCGACGCATCTCTGTTTTTGATGCTTCTTCACTCAGCGGCTGTTTGGCCTTGTGAATTTTAATGCAACTACAGGTACTTTGTGTAAAAGTCACGCATCCATAGTTTTCTATGGTACAAGTTCTTGAAACCTTTTGAAAGTCATATTTTTAACAGTGTATGTTGGATTTTTTGTTGTTTTGGTCTTGTTAAGTTTAGATAAAGATATTTAATTTTTCTAAACTGGTGTGGTATCCTTTTGTGGTGTTATTACTGTATTACTGTGTGTTTTGAGTACAAATACTTTACACATTGCTTTTGGGATAAGCCTGTCTGCTCGTGCCAAGCTACCCAGGGGATGAGCAGGGGTTATCTAAAGTGGGTATCCCCCTTACCCTGACTAGAAGCAAGGGGCCCTATTTGGACAAAGGTACCTACCTCTGCCAACTAGAGACCCCCATTTCTAACAATTCCTTTACCACGCATTCCTTTATCTCGCAATTTCATGGAAAAGGCATGACTGGTAAAGGGATGTGTGGTAAAGATCCCACCCCAACCCCCCTGCCCTGAGCCTTAAAAGCTACCCTGGCCCCCCGAGCCCTAAAAACTACCCCTTCCTCTGAACCCTAAACACTATCCCGACCCTCCTTGAATCCTAAATACTTCCCGACCCCCAACTCCCCGAGCCCTAAACACTACCCCAACCCTGAGCCCTAAACACTAGACCAACCCCCCAGCCCTAAACACTACCCCGACCCCCACCGAGCCCTAAACACTACCGGACCCCCTCTGAGCCCTAAAAACAACCTGACCCTAAACACTACCTGACCCCCGACCCTAACACTACCCTGACCCCCTGAGCCCTAAACACTACCCTGACCCTCCAAACCCTAAACACTACCCAGACCTCCCCTGAGCCATAAAAACTACCCCGAGCCATAAAAACGACCCGAGTGCTAAAAACTAACCCCACCCCCCCAAAACTCAGCCCCAGCACCCCTTACCTCACTGCGTCCTCTCCCGATCCTTCCTGTTCCTGGGTCCGTCCATCCCAGCATCTAGACCACGCACTGCCTTAACCATGAATATGCATAGTTAAGGCATAAGCGTGGCTAAGGCATGCGTGGTTGAGCTTGTGGGGAAAAGGCACGTGTGGCTCTGCCCACATTATTCATGCCGTTTCCCACCCAAGACCTATTGTGCAACTGTATTGCACAGCAATGAGAAGAATCAGCTCCTGCAGTCTGCTGTAAACTCTGCAATCAGTGTTAGCATTTAATGGTGCCCCATGTAACCTTTTACCATAGTGTTCTGAGACTAGGACCTTGGAGGGCAGGCTATTGTATCAAGAAGAGTCTCCAATGAGTTTTGCCAATGGACCTGTGGGTTGGCTGTAAATTTTATTTTGGGGTGAGGGATTTTGTTGGGCCATGAACCACACAGGAGACTGTGACCACTTCTCCAGGGCAACCACAGCATCTTGTGAAGAAGCAGGGCCCTGACACTAAAGTCCTGCTGCAATGCTTCACGCACTGACATTACTTAAGAGCCCTCTGGTACTGCAGAAACCTTGTTCTGTTTCTGAAACTATTAAGTAACAGGGTGCAAGTATGAAAGGCAAGCCTACGGGTCACAGACACAGCAATAAGCTTGCATTCTCTACTGTGATGTTTCACCTGTGAATTACCCTCAGCATAGCATTTTAAATGGTTTTCTTCTAGCACTATTGTTAAACCCTGTGTACATAAAGCCCTAACTGGACATTCATTATTAACAGCTATTTGTTGAATGTTGAGTTTATGGTCTCTAACCTCACATCGCCTATATGCGTAAGGCTTGGACTGCTCGCCTTGCTACCCTGTAAGTCTAGCGCTAAACTTGGGGCCCAGTTATCAGTGGCCATGGCAGGTGAGGCCCCAGGACATCAGAGCCCCCATGGTTGAAGCCCAGTATCCCCTATGTGCCCTCGGACCATTGAACGAGTTGTAACACAAACGCTAGTTAAGTAATGGGTTCTTGTATGACTAGGGATGTTCTGTCATCTGATTGGCTGGCATTGTGTGCATAGAAGAGTAGGTGTGGAACATTTCAAGTAGCTGGTAGTTCAGTTCATTTCTAAGAAGAGTTGAGGTTTGTTCTCTGGAGTGATCTGGGGGGTGCTTGATCTGGGGGGTGCTCACTTACACTGGCATTGTGGCAGGCCTGTTGGACCCCAGCCTTGCCATGCTTTGCATGGCTGTCAATGATCTGATATAATCCATGATTGGAGGGACCTGAAATGCCAGTGCCCTCAACGTGACAGAAAGGACACGTGGGGACTCAAGGCCTCAATGGCCAGGCACTAGCACTTGCTGTGCCACCAATGAGTAAATTACCCAGAGCGGTTCATGCTGAGCATACTGTTCTCACGAGACACTTGGAAGTGAAACGTAGGGAGTGGAGTTGCTGGACCTAGACTCACAGTTACATGAAGGGCAGCATGTGGACATTGTCCGCCGAGTCACCACGAAAAACAACGAACCCCTTTGATATGTTATGAGGCACAGAGGGGAGCTTAGGTTCCTGAGAAGGCTCCTACACAAATATATCAGCCCACTCCACCTGTCACAGATCTTACATTTCTCAGGTAGGGAGCACAGGCAAAGCTTTATACAGTTCACGCTACGCATACAAGACACCGTAACTCTTTATTGTGAAGTAACTTACATCTCGCTTCTTTCAGAACCAGTCATGACTTTTTACTGGCAGGTTGACCTTGGCAACTTTTTCCAAGTAGGTTTGCAAGAACTACTCCACGCATAGACCTCATACACGTTTTTACCTCTTAACTGACTTTCACTTTTACCAATGTAGCTGAAAAAATGAATATACCATGATTTATAGCCCCCATTGGAGCACATTTCTACATTTTTGTGTTAAATAACTACTAATCTAGAAATCTGTCCGAAAGGATCCCTTGAGTAGCATGGTGCTCCTGTGAAACAGACTATTTGCTCGAAATATAACAATAGATTCAAATGAAAAGAAAGTACTCGGGCTTGCAGCCACATCCGGATAAAATTGTAAACTCTGGAACGACGCATACAATTATCAATTGGATAATCCTTAATTATTTAAAACGACTGTTAGTTGGCTACAATAATGTTCATGCCCTGTGATCTGAAGACCTTCTGCCTGATTCTCCAAAACAAAGTACTCCTCAGACGCTGCAGTAATTGATTCCTACTCACAGAAACACTTTACAGGAGTACATAGTGCACGTTTACTCTTATATACATACTTACCAAACATGCGTTTGCACATGCTCACGTTTTTCTTTTCCACAGGGAAAATATTTTTCCCTGCAGAGACCCCTCCCTCGCCACCCACATCGTAGTGAGTTTGTTTACTCCCCTTTCCCATTTAAAAAAAAATGTTTTTATTAACAGTTCGTTTAATGTTACATTTACAGTCTAGTTTTCTTGGTGCACAGATTAAAAAAACACGGTATTGTACAGAAATTGGTCTCATCGTTTGGCATTCATAGATTTATCAGCTCATTTTAGCTATCTCCCGCGACCCGCCCATGTACAAAACATATCCTTTTTTACAATGTATTTAGTCACTACTGTCGGACTCGGATTCATCCATTGGGGGGGGCTCACAAATATCCCCCCAATAAGCGTTCCATCTACCCCAAATCTTTGTCCATTTTTTGAGGCATCCTCTATGAGTATAAACTGACTTTTCCGCCATCATTGCTAGATCCATGTCCCTGCACCATTGATCAAGGGTAGGACTGAGGCTGGACCCCCATCGTTGTGCAATGTTTCGTTTTGCCACTGTCATTCCTAGGGTGACCCAGTCCTGAGCTGTAGTGCCCAAATCCGTAGGGTCCCAGATGTTAAGGAGACAGCATCTCGGGTCTGGTAGAACTGTGACATTCGTGACCTGGGAGAGTGTACGCATCACCGCCTTCCAATAGAGCGTCATCTCTGGACAGAGCCATATGGTATGGTAAAATGTACCTATTTCCCCACAATTCCTAAGACAAAGCGGCGTATCTACTCGGTGTATTCTGTTTAGTAGTGTCCTGGTATAGTATGTGCGGTGCAGAACTTTTAATTGCACTAGTCTAAGTCTCGACGGTATGGCAGACTCTCTAGGGGATGCCAGTGCCTCCCGCCAGTCAGCCTCGTCTATGTCTCCCAATTCTAGTTCCCATTTGGCCTTCAATGCCGCCGTGGGGTCTGGGCGATTATTTACTATTTTCCGATAGGTTTGTGAGATCGCCTTTTTGTGGAGATGGGCCGTCAATAGCCTGTCTTCTAGTGGGGATGCCTCTTCAGGTCGTGTTCCTGGTGGCAGCAGGGATTGAAGCGCGTGACTGACCTGAGTATAGCGAAATAGCTCTGTCTGTGCTAATCCATAAGTGGCCTGTAGATGGGCAAAACATGACTACTTGTCCCTTCTGCCACAGATCCCCTACTGTCGATATCCCTATCAAGTCCCAATTGTTAAAGCCTTTGGTATTGCGCAACATACCTAGCCTCTTCGTATCCCATAAAGGCATGGCTTGTGTGACTACTCCATCCCAACCTAGGGCTCTTTGTGCCTCAAACCATATGTGTATCGTGTGTGCTGTTGGGCCCGTG
Source organism: Calotriton arnoldi (assembly GCA_963921515.1). NCBI lineage: Eukaryota > Metazoa > Chordata > Amphibia > Caudata > Salamandridae > Calotriton > Calotriton arnoldi. Next base: position 856,138 of record CAWUFW010005184.1, on the reverse strand, counting down.
AGGTTATGCCTTCTCTTTTGGTTGTAAAGCGCTCCCATGATCCCAGAAGGGGCCAGTAGGTGTCTATCCATTCGATACGCTGGGTCCTCTTGGGGGGTATGGAGCCAGTAGTTAATTGCCACCAGTTGGGAAGCCCAATAGTAAATTTTAATGTCGGGGAGGGCAATGCCACCGTCATACCAGCTTCTAGTAAGTTTATACATAGCTATACGGGGAGTTTTCCCATCCCAAAGCAGCGCCGTTATTCCCGCATTTATCACTGCGAAGTATTCCCGGGGGACAGGGAATGGTGTGTTTTGTAGCGCGTATAAAAACCTGGGGAGCGCCACCATTTTAAAAAGGGCAGCTCGCCCCAGTAAGGTTAACGGCAGCGAGCGCCAGTGTGCGACGTCACTTTTGAATCTCCTCAAGGGCTGTGTCAAGTTTTGTTCAGTGAAGTGTACGTGATCATGCGTTATGAATATCCCGAGGTACTTAAGGCCAGTGGTTGCTACCTGTAGGGTGCATCCTTGTGGGAGCTGTGGCAGGGGGCCGTGTAAAACATAGAGGAGTGACTTTTCCCAGTTAATGGTATAGCCGGATACTCGTCCATAGGCCGCACATATGTCTAAAAGGCGGTTAAGGGAGCGCGCTGGGGATGCTAAGTATAATAAGATGTCGTCCGCATACAACGATATACGGTCTTCCCAGTCGATTTCCCATCGTAGGCCACGTATCACTGGGTCCCACCTGATCCATGCCGCCAGAGGCTCGAGTACCATTGCAAATAGGAGTGGCGACAATGGACAGCCCTGCCGTGTCCCTCTCCCTAGTGGGAATTCATTCGATATAAGGCCGTTCACCACCACCTGCACCATCGGTTGAGTATATAATAGTTGGATCCATGCACGAAATTTTGGCCCGAAACCCAGGTGTTCCAGGGCTGCAAAAAGGAAGGGCCATTCAACTAAATCAAACGCCATTCGTGCGTCAAGTGATAGTATCACTGCGTCCTCCGCTATGGTCGACCTACGCTCCATCACCCCATGCAATCTTCGTAGATTTTGCGCTGTATTGCGGTTTGGCATAAAGCCCGATTGATCCGGGTGGATCACCGCGGCTAGATGTGGTTGCAGTCTGGTGGCTAGCGCCTTTGCAAGTATTTTTGCTTCCGCGTTAATCAAAGAGATCGGCCTGTAGGACGTGCACTCCTGCGCCGGCTTGCCCGGTTTGGGTATCGCAACTATAGTTGCGAGACGTTGATCCCTCGGTAGGATCCCTGTTTCTAAGCTATCCACGTACATGGCCAATAGGTGTGGCACCAGCAGGGGGCTGCATATTTGTAGAACTCAACCGGGATCCCGTTGGGTCCCATTGCTTTCCCTGTATGTAATGCTCTGATTGCCTGCGTGAGTTCTTCTGGTGTAATGTCCTCCTCTAAAGCTTTTACTGCCTCTGGGGTTAACTTGGGCATGCGTATGTCATGAAGAAATCTTAGATTATCTTCCCTAGTCGCAGTGGCTATTGGTGTATATACTGTCGTATAATGTGTCGCCAGTGCTTCTGCAATTTGTTGCGGTGCAGTTACTATACGTCCGTCTTCTAATCTGATCTGTGCTATCCAGTTATGCCCCCTTTCCTTTCTTTCCAACCAGGCAAGCAATCGCCCTGCTTTATCACCCTGGTCGTAGATAGTGTGTTGCGTGGTGGTTAACGTAGCAACGACCTCCTCCCTTGTGTAAGCTGTATGTTCCTGTTGTGCAAGGTGTAATCTGTGTGTCGCTTCTTCAGTGGCGTCCGCCGCATGTGCAGCCTCTGCCATCGCTACTTCCTGTTCTAACTTATCTACATGGCTTTGTCGTTCCCTTCTCTGTCCCACTATTAAGGGGATTGCCTGCCCACGGAGGACTGTCTTGTATGCCTCCCATAGAGTCGTTGGGGAGGGGACCGAGTGTTGATTTTCTTTAAAATAGCACTTTGTCGCCTTAATGAGGCCCTGTCGTATTGTACGATTTTTGAGATACCCTGGGCGAATTAGGAATGCCCTCTGGTTCCGTGGGGCATATGCAATAAGTATCGGCGAGTGGTCCGATATTCCCCTGGACAAGTGTGCGATCTCTGTCATTCCCAACATTCCTGTGGCTAAGGTAAAGACGTAGTCTATTCTGGAGAGACTATTATGTACGCCAGAGTGGAATGTATATTGTCGCCCTGTCGGATGTCTGATTCTCCAGACATCTAATAATCCAAGCGCATCGACAAATTTGTTTAATTTGCGATTGGTCCCTTCCGGGTCCCTAGCGGGCTGCCGGTCTAAAGATGCATCCATGGCGGCATTGAAGTCGCCTCCCATAATTAGTTCTCCATCTGGGAGTGCGAGTAGGAATTTCCCCAACTCTGGAAAGGCATTCTGGTGTAGCATCGGCGGGGTATATACTGACACAATATTATATAGTCTACCATCCCATTGGCATGTTATTGCTGCAAACCTCCCCTGATCGTCCTTGTGTGTTCCAGTTACTATCAAGGGGAACCGTCTATTTATTAGGATCCCCACCCCTCTGGACCCGGAGGTGAAGTCAGAGTGGACTATCATTTTGAACCCCCATCTATCAAGAGCCTTTACGGTCGTCCCCTGCAGGTGAGATTCTTGGAGGAGTGCGACCGCAGGATTTTTACGTCTAAGGTAGTGTAATACCAGACCTTGTTTTATTTTGTCCCCCAGGCCGTTGACATTCCACGAGATCACTTTCAGCGGAGGGCCCGATTCATGAGAGGTCTGTGTCCGGAGGCCAGTGTCACTGTCTTCTAGGGTCGTGTCTGCCATAGTGATCATTAACGGCTAACCTGCCGTGGGTGACAAGGAGCTCGTCTCTTATTCTGCCATCTATTTTAACCTGACCTGTAGCACCAAACATTAAAGTTGTGAGCATAACAAAAATAAACTCAGATAACTGAACCCAACCCCCCACCCCCCTCCCTGCCTCCCTGCATAGCGGATTCAAAACTACCCGCCACCCCAACTCAGCAGAGTGCTTTAACCCCATAACTGTGTACTTGCGTAAAGGGGTGGGGGGGAGTCGTTCCGTGCCCTCCGCCTGTCCCCAAGTGTGTCCTCATTGTCCAAGGCGAACAGCCTGCACCTTATATCTTCTCGGTCCAGGTCTCATTGTTCAGACAGAGCATCACACGGCCACTATTGCCACTCCCTTGGCATGAGGCAGAGCCTTTCCCGAGCTCCGCGGGGCCGCCCCGGGGCGATCCCCTGGCGCCAGACACATCACCAAGTAAGTCATTCTATGTCACTACCAGGCGCCGTCTTGATGTTTGTCGCTGTCAAGATCTCTGTCCCTGAGGGTCGGCCTGTTTGAGAATGTTGCTGTCTATGCTTTGCTCCTTGTCGGTTACTTCCTTTGGATGGGCGCCACCCTTCCAGCCAGTCGTGGGCCTCCTCCGGTGTCACGAAAAACCAGCTCTTACCTTCCGCTTCAACCCTGAGCTTTGCTGGGAAAAGCATTGCGTATTTCAGTTCCCTGTTTCGCAGCTCTCGCTTGACTTCCAAAAATTTTTGTCTCTGTCTAGTGACCGCCGCCGTATAGTCCGGGTACAGTGTCACATCGCTGTTGTCTATCCACAAAGGGGGACCGACTCGGGCCGACTGTAGGATCGCATCTCGGTCCCGGAAGTTAAAAAGTCGTGCCAGGATAGGTCGCGGGGGGCCCCTGGCTTGGGTCGCCCGCCCGGTACACGGTGGGCTCTTTCCACCGAGAAGAATCTTGAGAGACCGCGAGGTTTGAGTTGCGTTTGGATCAGTTCCTCCACAAAGAGATCAAGTGCTGGTCCCTTGATGCTTTCTGGTACCACTACTAAACGGATGTTGTTGCGCCGAGAGCGCCCTTCCTGATCGTCGAGTTTCTCAGCCATCTGCTTGGTCACTTGCTCAAGATGTCGTACTTGCTGTTGCAGCGCTGCCGTGTCCGTCGATAGGGCCGCCGTGGTGGTTTCAACCTCTGTCACTCTTGTGTTTATTTTTGATACATCGGCTCTTAGCAGTGTGATGTCACAAGATATAGCACCTATGGAGGTTTGCATTTGTTGAAGGGTGGCCATCACATCTTGCAGGGTAATCTCTTTTGGTTTTTCCGCCTGTTGGCCATTAACCGAGCTCGGGGCGTCACCCGATGTGTCCTTCTGCTCTTTGACAAAGGTGTACTTGTCTAGGCGGTTGCTTTGCACTGAGCGCTGTCCCCTTCCTCCCATGGCGCCTTCAGACTCAGAGGGGTACCCCCCCTCAGTTGGCACCGGGGGGGGTTCATAGTCGCTTATCTGCGTTGAGGTTTGAGTCAGGGCGACCTGCCTGCTGTGTCTTTAGATAACTAGCTGCTACCGATCTTATCCAAAAAGGTGAGGCGGGGCTATGCTGTCTTGTACTTCTTATAGGCTGTAGTAACTTTGCTGCTTCGTGACTGTGGGGCCTTTAAATTTTAGCAGACCGGTCTGATCGTGCGGTCCACACCAGAGAACCGTCTCATGTGGGGCCTTCCCTCGTTGACTGCTACCCCAGGAGGTCGGCTTTGTCTCTTCGCAGTTTAAGGGTTAGGCTTGCCACGTCTGGGCACCTTATTCCAGATATTGGGTCTCTACCTCTCTCGGTCGCTTTTGCTCTGGTGTGGCCAGGGCTTCTCCTCCTCCCCTCAATTCCGGACGGTCTCTCCACCGGCCCGGCCTACCGGTATTTCGCCCACTGGTCGCTCCGGTTACGCTGCAGCCAGGAATTGCGCCCAGGTGTCGTTTTCAGCAGGCCGTGCGGGGAAGCGCGCATACACTGCCCGCCTCAGCTCCCGTCTCAGTGTGTGGCTCCCACGCTCACCTCCCTGCAGTCGCCGTTGTGCCTCAAAGCGCCCAGATCTCACCGGGACACCCAGGATGCTTCCGCGCCTCTCGGCGTCACCACCAGATCCCGTCGTCTTTTGGGAAGGAAGTCGCAGGCCGCCTCGACATCTGCTACTCTTTGGGCGGCTCCGCTACTCCTCTGCCGTCTAGCTTCTCCCCGGGTCTCCGTGTAGCCAGGGGGGCCCGCCCGTGCCGCGGGCGGCTACACACCTCATGCGAGGTCCCGGCTCCTTCACAGGGCCTAGGCCTTAGCTCCGCCCCCAGGGCTTCGGCGGCTCCAGTCGCATTCTGCACAGTGGAAACCGCGGCAGCCGTCGCTCGGGTTCGCACTGTGTCTCCGCCGTCATTTTCCGTCGGTGCAGGTGCTGGATCAGTGTCAGGATTATAGGGGAATGTCGTGAGGTCCCCGGAGCTCCCTTAGGCTGCGGCCATCTTTGCCGGTCGCTAGCCACGCCCCCCCCTTTCCCATTTTTGATTAAGATTTGCTTCTGCTATTGATGCGATTAAATCTCTGATTGTATTCATGGCGGGTACGTGCACTGTAAACGTTTGTGAAAAGCCACAAACTCACAGATTTGAGGATATTCGCATATTTTCCTTCAATTTCACAATGGAACTCCACTCATGACCAGTGGGGTGACAGATTTCTCCTATTTAATATAATTTACATTTGTATTATGAATATTATGATTTCTGCCAAAAAGGAATGAAGAATTGTGTATGTAAATGGTCTGTAAATACTGCAAGTTAGATATACTTTACATAAAAAATCGGATGCAAAAAAGTAATTAAATATTTCTAAATCATATGTGTGTGACTATACGTGTGCTAAAATTCTTCATAAGTATAATAATAAAAACATCTGTAAATAAAAACAGTGGATAAGTGTATGATTACACATTTGTACTTCATGTTGTACAGTTAAGACATGTGGACAACAAGGTAATTTAAATATTTATAAACTCACACAATAAAGTGGCCTAATTGGAGTATTGACCACCTAATAAACCCGAACTACTCCTATGTCTAGGAACTCACACTATGTACGTAGGTGGAGAAACAAAAGAAGGGTCGGCAGAAATAAGAAAGGAAAAAGGAACTGCAAAGCACTTATGTGTTAAGACAAGAACCCTCACTCACCTGAGGGTGACATGCTTCATCATTGGGTCCCCTCTTCACACTGGGACCTCACGGTACCAGTGTGGGCTACAACTCTCTCGGAAGAGAGGAGCGGGGGTTGGCCCTAATTCTGCAGATATTAATTATTTTGTGGGGAGGGAGGGGCAGAGTGCAGCAAATCAAAAAGGTGAATTAAAACTATCTCTTGGTGGGCAAAACAACTTTTATTCTGGCGCCCCCAATGGATAGAGCGAAAAGCCAAGCTAAGTGAAAAGGGCTATAAATGTGCCCTTTATTTAAAGGTCAACATGTTTCTGCCTTTCTTCGACTACAAAAGTTCGTGGCATTCCTAAGGACCTAGGGGCATATTAGCAAGGCCCTTATCGCCGCTTTAGCGGCACTTTTTGCCGCTAAAGCGGCGATATTTCTATCGCCCTATTAGCAAGCTGTCGCTAACAGCTGTTAGCGACAGCTTTATGGCGAAAGCGACCGTTTTGGTGCCGCTTTGCATGTCAGCGATATATATCGCTATTGACATGCAAAGTAGGCATTCCCAACTAAAATGCGACTGAAAATAGTCGCAAACACAACTTCCCCCTATAAGCTATGCCTGAAGTGATAAAAAAACTCGCGCTAACCGCGATTATCGCTAGAATCTAACACCTGCTAAAAACCTGACTTAACCATTCTAGTCAATGGGAGGTGGATTGTAAGGTCAAGTCCTCACCTGCCTATTAGCAAGCTTTTCATTAGCGCGTTGAATTTATCGCTCGATTTCTCGCGCTATTGCTGGGTTTCGCCGCTATCGCTGGATTTTTTATCGCCTTGGAGATAAGCGTTGATAATAACGCGTTATCTCCGCGATGAAATCCAGCGATAGCCGGCGATAAAAAAAACAGCGCTAAGCGCGCTTTGCGATAATTATCGCAATTCCTTGGTAATATCCCTCCATGTTCTAAAGTCACTCTGCTTAACAATCAATAAAGAAAAAAAAAGTGAACCATACTCTCACAGAATTAGTCATTTTTGTAGCATCATCTTTCAGTATGATCCACCAAAATCTGAAAAATATGTAAAACACAACAATGATAAGCAGTCCTAGTACCAATTAAATTTGATGTGCCCATCACTAACACTGCAACCCTAGTGTAAAGTGAATCCATGTAACCATAAAGAAATTGTTAAAATATTCCTTGCAGTGTGAAGAGGGGACCCAATTTAAATATTTAGGCACTAAGGGCCAGATGTAATAATATTTGATTCCCAAAAAAGTGGTTGTGAATCGAATCAGATTTTGCGAATCTACCTATGTACTAATAGGTCGGTTTGCAAAATAAGGAGCCACAGGGCGAGGCAGAATGACTTGCCTAATTATTATTCATTAAGCTGGTCTCAATTTGCAACCCCTGCTATTGTCTAGAAGCACATGATGGTGGCCTGCAAGGGACAGCAGACCACTGTTTCTGTGATTACATACCAAAATGGAAAACGTTTTTTAAAGAACCCTGAGTTCCTCAAAAGGACCAGGGCTGCTTTAAAAAAATGTTCCAGCTTTGGAAAACTTCAGTGGTAGCAGGAAATGTTCGCCTGGACCTACTCCCACTGAAACTGCAATCCCAAATTCCAAAGGGGAAAGGGACCAAAAGTGACCCATTCCCTTTTGCAAATCAGTTCTCTCCCCAACGTGGGAGTCAGTGACAGCCATTCCAAGCCATTGATACATACCTTACAGACCCACAAATTAGAAAGAACGCCCCTTACACAATCTTTCTAAATTGGAATCCAGTATGGGTCAAAGAAAGGCCTTTTGCGATTGGGAAAAACATTTCCAAATTGAAAAATGAGATTAGTACATAGAAAAAGGGATTTTGCAGAGGCAAACTCTACAGTTTTGTGAATAGTAGGGATAGAAAGCTCAACCCCATAGTACACCTAACCACAAGCTTTTTGGGCAGTATGACATAAAATATTTAATATTCTACTCTTGGCCATTGGTTTTGCTAACTATATCAGCTCAAACCTTTCTATTTTTCATTCTAGTTTTTCCTCAGCTTCAACCTCTTTTCCTCTCTCAGTCTCTCTCCCTCATCCTCCTCTACCATTTCTAAATGCTTACTAGCCACACATTCACATAAATCCCAACTATTCATTCTTTACACTCCCACTCCTAACCGTGACATCACTCAAACAATCCATCTGTCTTTTATCTCCTTCTCCCCAATATGAGATATCTGAACAGCTCCCTTGTTCATACCTTCTTCATTAGCCATTTAAATATAAGATATTCTTCAACATTTTCTGACAATATCCTTGCTTTATATATTTTTGTATCTTTTCTGACGGCTCACTTTTACTCTACTTATCTTCTTCATGTCCTGATTTGAATTCACTTCGCCAGTTCAATATCCCCCCACTTCTAATCTCCCTTTCCTGATTCAATTCCTCTCTACCTGTTCACTTTCACTGTGCTCCTTTTCTTCCTTTCCTCGCTTGATGCTCTCTGTCTGTTCACTTTACTTCTCATTCATCTTCCTTTCCTGACATTATCACTCTGTATGTTCACTTACACCCTGTCCCTCTTTTTTGGTGTTCTGATTTTATTCCTCTCTGCCTTTTCACTTTTACCCTGTCCCTCTTCTTTGGTTTCAATATTTTATTCCTCGCTGCCTGTTCTCTTTCATCATATTCTTCTTCATTTTCTGATTTCATTGCTCTCTGTCTGTTCACTTTCACTTTCTTCCTCTACTTTCTTCCCTATCTCAAACCTTCCTCCTGTTTATGTGCCTTGAGCTTTCCTGGTGTATTTGACATTATTGATCATCCTATAACTCACACTCCGGCTTCACTCCTGATGATTCACTTCTTACTTGCTTTATCACTCTACATGGCTCTTGATCAGATCAAATTTATCTCTCTAGCCTCTGAAATATTGAGAACAAGAATATCATGGCACATTAATATTGTGGAGAAATTATTGAGGGACAAAATATCGAAAGGTAAGTGCACAGAGGGAAGAATAGATTTACTATTCTTAAATCCAGATCTATGTACCTTGAGGATATGTGTATTGTTAAGGTACATACACGTGTTAGGTACAGAAAATCTATTCATACTCACTTTTCGATATTTTGCCCCTCAATATTCTGTCTATAATATTAGTGTCCCACGATAGCCTGCAGTCAATATTCAGGAAGCACACCCTCTGACACATTGATGTCCCCCAAATGCTAATTTGCAGATTCTCTTTTTTCTGCAAAAACACTCACACACAAACAAACAAAAAGCAGTGGTATTTGTATCAGAAGTAGGCTCTCACTCAGGGAAACCTACGAACCCCAGACATTTCTGAACAAAAGACACTTGGATGAGTCCTGCATTCGTGGTTTGTCTGGATGCCACTAGTTTTTCGTACTAGGAATCTCTTGCAAATTTAAAACATTGGCTAAAAGAAATCAGAATTTCTTCATATTTCAGTGACAGTTCTGGAATTTGCGAGGACCAACAAAACTCCAACCATGCTGTGTTCCCACAATTCTACCAATACAGAGAGTACCTTATATGTGTAGGATGAGTTATTGTAACTGACCGTGACATGCCGAATCTGTGACTGTGTGAAGTCAATATAGTGATAATTTGGCCTTCGCATGGTCACAGTTTTGGACTATTCCTATCCCATGCAATAGGCCCACCCACAAATGTGGGGTGCTATATTTATCAGAAGAAATGTGGAATCATTAGATGGTTTGTTGTTTCCCATTTGCTTGAAGTTCTGGAGTTTTCTGTCCCAGAAAAACAGTAGACATTGTGATGTTTTTAGTCATGCTTTGCCATTTGCAAGAGATTATGAGTATTAAAACTTGCTAGGATTCGGGGCGTGGCTTCCGCGACACACAAGATGACGATGTTTCTGTGAGCTCCGCTCAAGCGTGGAGCGGTTTCATCCTTGCTTGGCCTCATTCACTCGTCCCGAGTGATTATCTTGGCACCGAAATGCCTCTTACTCATTACACCTCCATTTGACCGGCTTTGGTGAAATTGCAGTGCTCCTTCCTCCCTGCAGCTGCGGCGGTGCTTTTCGTCATCTGTTATGAGTGGCCGCCATTTTATGAGCGTACCGCTCTCATTCCATGAATTCCAGGGCCCACAGCTGAGGTAACTGGCATTTTATTTTTCCCCTCATAAAACGCTTGACAACGTTTTTTGTAATGGATTCTTAACTTCTTTGATTCTCTGCATTTTGTTTTAGTGCCCTGTACATGAGGAGGAAGAAGAGAAAAAGTAATTAGAAATGTAGAATAAGAAAATACATCGTTGAAAACTGCATGTGAATACATATTTCAAAGGATTTCTCTGGCATTATTTTTTCTTTTTCTACTCTGGCTTGAGGCTTTTTGCTGCTTTGTTAAGTTGTCAACTGATATAGCCCTATTCCTCATTTTATATAACATTTTCTTTTCTGCCTTGTATGGGACTTGTTACATTTTATTTTTTATTTTTTTCGTTACTGATTGCATGCACATTTTTGCGTACTGTGGATCCACTTTATGGGCAGACTTAAATCTCTACAAAAATCTCCACATCATCCTATATATTACGCCAAAATGGCTAGTGATATCTTAGCTGCTGCCAAGCCATCTTCTTCTGGAGCTAAACCTAAGCAGGCAAAAAATGACCCCCCCCCTCATCCATCTTGTCATCCCACAACTCTGTTCTTGACACTATTCTTGAGGCAGTGAGGAATCTCAAACCTTTCATGACCGCTACGAATGAAAAACTCCAGCAAATTGAAGATAGATGGATGACCATAGAAGCTAAGGGGCCGATTCCGATTCAGGCCAAAAAACGTACCGACCGACTCGGTACGGGAATTTAGTCCGACCGACACGTACCGGCGCTGCCCGATCCGCGTAGTACGATGCAATGCATGTGAATCACGACCGACTCGTACGGAACACAAGCCGAACGACCGAACCACACGGAAACCAGCTCTCCGGCCGGAAAACCACGTGAATCGAACAGACCGACACGCACCAGGAATGAACCCGACAGAAATGTACCCGCGAACTCCGACCCGCGCAGTACGATGCAATGCGTGTAAAACCAGACCGAGTCGCACGGAGCACAAGCCGTACGACCGACACGCATACAAAACGGAGCCGAAGCAACCCAATCCTCCGCGACCGACCCAGCAGAAACACAGCTTGAAAGACTCGGAGAAGCTCGCACGAGCCAACTGCAGCGTCCTACTCGGTCAGAAGAACGTCTCCTACATGCCTAAAAACTACAATGGAAAAAATACAAAAAAAAGGGCCAAACAAGCAATGACAAAGTCAATAAATACTGGGGGGAAAAAATATGGAACAAAGACACACCCACAACTCCACCCATATAAAGGCCACAAATCCCTACCATGATCCTTTGCAAATTCAACTGACCTGCCAGCACAGAACACCATCAGACAGCAACCACAGACACACCCACAACTCATCCATCACACAAGCCACACACCATTAGCACCTCCCAAATAGCACCCTCACATACACCCAGCAAAACCTACACTCACCCACCCTCACTTGCACACTCACACACACATCAATCCCCACCACCACCCATCACCATGCCCCCAAAGAAGAATCCAAAGTTCTTGAATTGGAAGTCCTGGTAGATGAAATCCTCAGGGTAGAGCCACACCTGTTTGGTACATTGGTCCAACAGACCCCCATGTCGCAGAAAACCAAGATGTGGGAGAGGATCGTCGACAGGGTGAACGCACAATCACCATGTTTGCGCACAAAGGAAGACATCCAGAACAGGTGGTATGATGTGCGCAGGAGGGTCAAGGCCCTACTGAAGAAGGATTACGCCTTGACTCATCGCACCGGCAGTGGCCCTCCTGCCAAACCAGTATACCTCAGGCCCTGGGAGGAGAAGGTGCGGGCCATCCTACCACCAGAGAGCGTACATGGATTATCAAACATCCCAGAGCCTGGTGAGTACACAACCAATATACCCAATATTGTGTGATAATACACACATATCACTGTAAAGGGGATAGTGAAACCATGCACCGTTAGCAAAGCCACAGTAACCAAAACATAATCATCCCAAGATGTGTATGCTAGTCAGACAAACACAACACCTGCCATCTCATAGTGATATGTAACTGTGTCATGACATGTACAAACCTAACAACAAATAGAGCAAGACAGTGGCACAAATCTAACCAACAAACACTGTCAGACATTTTGACACCACTAGAACACCACCTCACAGGGAAGCTCACTGAAAGGAAGGAATTATGTGTATGCTGGTGAAGTCAGTGTAGCCAATAGCATGATGGGAGTTGTAGTCACAGATATGGGTCACCCTCACAATTGGCCCATCAACACCACTCTGAACCATGCTCACATCACAGGGAGTGGAAAAGAACTGACAAGATGGCTGACACTGGGTACTGCTGTGGGGAGCACAAGGCCCTGCAGGGAACTGTGCACCAACCAACAGCAGGACACCACTGACTGACATCCTGAAAGCCAACTTGCACTCCCTGCAATGGAAGCACGTTCCATGGTGGGATATCTGGCTGGGTGGGAAGGAGGACTGACAGCACTGACCATAGTTATCAGCAGCTTTTCTCACACACACCATTAACACAAATTCCACACAACTCACCTTGGAGAATGTATTTCCTCACACTCTAATTAAATATCCCACAAAGAACCACCACCCTGGGTTATGCTGTGTGAAGCACAGGGACACCTTTGGGACTTGTAGCCAAACAAACGCCAGGACAACACTGTCAGCCATCCTGTCAGCACAGGCACACTACCCCACAGGGAAGCAGAGTCAAAAGGAAGGAAGCATGGGCATGCTGGGAAGGGGGGTGTAGGCAATAGCATGATGGGAGTGGTAGTCACAGCTCAACATCCCCCACCCACATGGCCCAGCAGGCTCACACTGAAGCATGCACACCTCACAGGGAGTGAAAAGCCACTTCAAAGATGTCTGACACAGGCCTCAGCTGTGGGGAGCACAAGGCCCTGCTGTGAACTGTGCACCAACAAACAACAGGACCACACTGTCAGCCATCTTGCCATTGCTGTCACACTCACACACAGTGAAGTCGACTCAAAAGGATGGAAGTATGGGCATGCTGGGAAGGGGGTGTAGGTAATAGCATGATGGGAGTGGTAGTCACAGCTCAACATCCCCCACCCACATGGCCCAGCAAGCTCACACTGAAGCATGCACACCTCACAGGGAGTGAAAAGCCACTTCCAAGATGTCTGACAATGGTGCTCTGTTGTGGGGAGCACAAGGCCCTGCTGGGAACTGGGCACCAACCAACAGCAGGACACCACTGACTGACATCCTGAGAGTTAACCTTCACCCACTGCAAGGGTGGCATGCTTCATGGTGGGATAACTGGGCTGGAGGGAGAAGGAGGTCCAGATGTCAACCAAATACCACCAATGCTGGTCATGCACACACCTCAACATTCACATTGAAATGCTTCAGGTTGGCAGGACAATGTGCTACACCAATATCAACCTCTGACTGTGGCAACTTAGGGCAATGCAATGTACAGGCCGGCATCCAGAGGTACAGTCACAACTGTCAGGTGTTTGAACCATTGATGCCTGTAGAAACATAACATACATTGTGTGTCTCTTCCAAAAACAGGTGATGATGGGGACACAGCAGCAGATGATGAGGAGTCCCTGTCCCAGGCTCCGGGGGACCCTGAGCTCTCTGGTGTGGAACAGCCTCTGCCCTCCTCGGATGGCGAAGACCTACCTGGCCCCTCTGGTGTGAGTCATCATGCAGCACCAGCAGGACCACCATCTGTACCCCCTGCACCCACTCCTCCAACATCTGCCAACACACAGACCACCCCCGCCGACACGGACAGACCAAGGACACTCAATAACAACAGCACAGGGACCCCGGCCCACCGTGAAGCAACGGACAACAACCCCAGTACCAACCCCCAAGGGGGCCTAGGCTCACCTGTGCGTGCCACCGCAGGTCCCGCACGTGTGGCCAGGGGTGGTGGGAGGGGTGGTAGGCAGAGGTCGCTGTTTGCAGAGGGGTCTGGACTGCATGATGACCCACAACTGGTACACATTGCTGATGCGTACCAGAATAGCACCGGAGAGGTCAGCCAGGTAGTGGGGATCCTCAAGGACATTCAACAGCAGCAGGCTGCCCATCATGCCCGCTTGGACTCCCACATGTCCCGTGTGGAGACACACATGTCTCGCATGGAGTCCAAGTGGGACACATTGGAAGAACTGACAGCGGTGCAGAGGGACATATTGACATGCCTCCGCCAGATTAGCACCAACATGGCCACACCTCCTTGTGATCCCACAACATCTGGTGCCGCAACAACTGCAACTGCCACAGGGAGGGAGGATGACTCTGGTGGAGAGTCCTCTGCACCGCAGCGGCCTGCACGTGAGGGTCCCCCCCGAAAGAAGAGGGGTCGTCCGAGGAAGGAAAACTGAGAGGCCGATGGCCATGTACATCCCCCAGGAACCCAAAACCTGTTCTGGAAATTCCCCTTTGTGTGCAAACTGTTCACCCTGTCGAATGCAACCCAACTCTCCCACATGACATGGGGAGTTCAAGTTGGACCAATGTATCAGATGACTGTGGACTTTACTCAGGACATTTCTGCTACCAACACTTCCAACTCATCTGGGAACTTTGGATTCCAATCCCAATGTACAGCACCCACCATCCTGTGCACTATCCTCACACATGTATGTAAATAAACTCACTAATACACCATACTTGCCTCTGTTGTGATTCCAACGTTGCTTTTGTCATGGAGATGATGATCTGCTAAATGACACTGTGCATGCTAACTGCTACAGCAAGTTCCACACCGTCATGTGAGTCATGGCGACGTGACACATATGAGGGAGACACACCACTAGGGCTACACAACACATACACACCAGGGCCATCTGACTCATCGCCTACACTGATGTTGCCAGGAAATACAGTGGAATGCACAGACACCACACCTATTCAGAGTATGTGTTAACTAGCCCACAGGTGAAGTAAGCAAATGTCAGTTAGATGTGTGACCACAGACAACGCACATCCCAAAGTGAAGCACAGGTTTATTACACATTTGCAACATGTTGTGTCCACTACAGATGCAAGGTAATCCCACGTGGCAGTGGCCACACAGTCACCAAGTGTAGAGGAAATAAAGTCCAGGGGTGTGTGGCACATCACCTGCAGGGAAACAACTGCTTCCACCCTGGAAGTTGAATCATGGTGTCAGGGGATGCGAGTTGACCAAACAACTCTGAAAGTACCCTGTGAAGGACAGACATGACACACAGTCAAAAGCACTGAAGAACAGGACAGAACTGCAATACTCATGCCCAATACATGTCACAAGATACCTACACAAAACCAAGTTAGCATGTCAACACTGTTGGGGAGTACAGACTACCTGTAAGGACACATCCCTGCCGCATACAGTCAAGTAGCACATGGCCACACTCAAACAGCAACAGAGCACCACCAACACATATCATGCAAACTCAAATCATTGACATAACATCTCTGTATACTCACATTCAGCTGAAGAAGTTGGTGATGAGCTGTGTGTGGACATCACCCTCATCATCATCATCATCACTGGCATCGTGGCCCAGGCCAGGATCCTCCACAGGTGGCGGACGTTGGTCATCGTCATCCAGGATGAGAGGCAACTCCTTCCGCACTGCCAGGTTGTGTAGCATGCAGCAGACGATGAAAATCTTGCACACCTTTGCAGGGGCATATGGGAGGGCCCCTCCTGTCTTGTCCAGGCAGCGAAAGCGGCTCTTCAGGAGACCAAATGTCCGCTCGATCACTCTCCTGGTCCGACCATGTACCTCATTGTAGCGCATCTGGGCTGGTGTCACAGGGTTCCTGAGGGGTGTCAGCAACCACGGCATGTTGGGGTATCCGGAGTCACCTACATACAGACAATTTCACATTAGCTGAGTTGGAAAAGAGGGTGGAATACAACATTGCAGAACACACACAATGGTATAAAGTCAGTACACACCGACAAGCCAGGCACGCTGGTTCTGCATCTGTGACATCATCCTCGGGATGCGACTACTCCTCATCACGTAGGCATCGTGTGCAGAACCGGGGAAACGTGCACACACATGTGAGATGCTCATATCTGCAAGACATACCACCAGGGCATTGATAGAATGGTAATGTTTCCTGTTCCTGTATGCCTGCTCATGTGCCTGTGGTGGTGTCAGGACGCCAAACACTCTTACCTGTAAGGTGCTTGGCTGTGTTTCGCAGAGACGCTATGAGCCAACTTCCTAGAACCCTATGTCACAACCTGAATTCAGAATATACTTAAGGCTACAAAATAGGACTCAGGGAGGAGGGCCTGGTACTGGACGCTGGCGATGTCCTGTTGTCGACCTGCGAGGCAACAATACATATGTGTAAGAGTTTGACTTCTAGTTGTCTTGTTAGCTAACAACTAATCCCTCTAGCCTTCTTCCCAGGAAACGCTAAAGAAGCCTTCCTACCTGCGATCTTTAGGAGTTAGGTGTAGCGTCCAGTAATCTTGTGATGGTGGTGATAGTGGTGTTGATGAGTGGTCAGTCTTAGGGTGATGTCAGGGTAATAGTTGTCTCTGTCTCCTTGAGCGGTAGAGAATTGTGCTGTTTACCTGGAACATGAAAACATATGAATAAGTTACTAATTCCTCTGACTATAGGTTCACAAACATGAATAGTGCACTGCCACTTTCACTTACTCTTTTCTGACCCCCACTGTCTGCATGCCATCACTTGATTCTAAAACGAAATAATTATTTACACAACAATGTGCACAAAACACAATAACTTTCTAAATATAAAAGTCCTTCGTTTTTTCTTTGATTTCTTTCAAGCTTTGTTGCAAGAAAAGTTCCAAAAATTGTTCTTCAATGCTGCTACATTTAAAGTCCCATTCTGTACTGTCTTGCGATGGGCGCCAGAAAATAGGAATGTTCACTTAGCTTTGTTTTGTCTTTTCCTTCCTCAGGTGTTCTCTGCGAAGCCGCGCCGCAACTCTGAAGCCCAGCAAGCAAGAAGAAGCTCCGGCGGGAAACAGGTGAGTAGACAGCTGTTCCTCGAACGAATCCGGAAGGCTAAGCGGTTTCCAGAAGTCGGGTGTGGCATTATATACCCATGCCACACCCATGCCTGCTACGTTGCGCGTGATGTAACGTAACGCGCGTCACTTTTCCGATCCCGATAAGGAATCGGATCGGGTCTCTTCACCGGCGCTGAAAGCAGAGTGTTTTCTGCTCAGCGCGAGTTCCATGCTGATCCTCTCTCTGTCTCTGAAGGCGCTGGAGACAGTGCCGCGATTCAGTCCATGTGCTAGAGGCAAGAACCTCATATACTTTGATACACCCCAAGACTAAAAACATACACAACAACACAGTGGTTTACAGTCAACACTACATTCGGCACATTCACAGATAAATACGGAGTGCTGGTTGGCACGGGACAGGGGTGGGTTTCAATTGGGAATCGAACGTTTTGGTACTCTTGTACATAGGTGTGGAGTCGCTTCACAGAAGGGTAGTGTAGTGTTTTATGCGGAGTGTGGAGTGAAGGGGCGGGAATCATGACAGTACCCCCTCTCAGAAGCCCCCTAAGACCAAGGGAACCGGTTTTGGTTTGTCAGGATGCTTATTATGAAATAATTTGACAAGTCGTGGGGCATGTTGAAGATTAGCTAGAGGCTCCCATGACCGTTCTTCTGGGCCAAACCCTTTCCAGTCCACCAAGTAATGTAATTTACCCCTAATTCTTTTGGAATCCAGGATCGGTTGAACTTCAAATTCAGGTTGACCATCAATTTCGATAGCGGGGGGAGGTGCCGTGAAACGAGTTTGTGGATGAACAGGCCTTACCAGAGAAACGTGAAAAACTGGATGGAAGCGGTACTTGGGTGGAAGCGTTAACCTTACACTTACTGGATTCAAGACCTTTTCTATAGGAAATGGTCCTATGAAGCGAGGACAAACCTTCCTATTGCTTAGAATCCTTAAATTTTTTGTGGATAACCACACCTTGTCTCCAACAGCATATGACGGTTGTAAAGAACGATGTGTATCCGAGCTTCTCTTTTGAGTTTCTTTAGCTGTAGCCAAATGGTATTGAGCTAGTTGTTGAATGGACACCAATTCCTGAACATAATCACAAACAGAGGGGTTTGTTACTGGCTGTGTAGGGAGACCTGGAACACTTACTGGATGAAAACCATGAGCACAAAAGAACGGGGACATACCAATGGATACATGATCAGAGTTATTGTATGCGAACTCTAAGGCCCACAATATGTCTGACCATTCCTGTTCACAATCAGTTAACATGCATCGTAAATATTGCTCTATAGTTTGATTCGTGCGTTCTGTTAACCCATCGGTTTGTGGATGATAACTAGATGAGGTGCGGACTTCCATGTGTAATGCTTTTCCTAATTGTTGCCAAAAATGAGAGATGAACTGAGGACCTCTATCTGAAATTACTACCGAGGGAATTCCATGCAACCTAACGATTTCTTTCATAAAGACCTGAGTGAATTCTTTTGATGTTGGTAATCTCTTTAAAGGAATGAAGTGGGTCAAACGTGTAAAATGGTCAATGACGGTTAAAATGGTAGTAAATCCAGCTGAAGTACGAGGCAATTCTACAATAAAATCTAAAGATATTGTATGCCATGGCTGAGGGGGTATGGGTAAAGGCTGTAATAAACCACTTGGAGCTTGATGTGTTGTCTTATTTTGAATACAAACAGCACATGTGTTTACAAAAGTTTTTACATCATTAAACATGGAAGGCCACCAGAAAGTTCGTTTTACTAACTGGTAAGTCTTAGTGATTCCTGGATGAGCAGACAAAGATGTATCATGATGTAAGTGTACAACGTGCTTCCATAAAGAGGGGGATGGTACAAACACTTGGTCATTCATATAAAGGAGATCATCTCTCCATTGCAATAATGGGTAATTTTTTTTCCAATCCTGAACTTCCTTAACAGCTTAGTAATGGGGGTTATGAGCTTAGAAAACTCATGAATGAAGCGTCTATAAAAATTGGCGAACCCTAAAAAGCTTTGGACTTGTTTCACGGATGTTGGACTGGGCCATGTGAGTATAGCCTGAGTTTTCTTTGGATCCATTTCAATTCCAGATGGAGTGAGTACATATCCCAAAAACTCAACCTTTGTAGCATGAAACATACTTTTTCTAATTTCACAAACAGAGAGTTCTGTAAAAGTTGCTGAAGAATGGCTCTTACTTGTTTTACATGGTCTTCTTTGTTTTTTGAATAAATCAAAATGTCATCGATATATACCACACAACAGATGTCTAAATAGTCCCTTAAGACCTCATTTATAAAAAACTGGAATGCTGCTGGGGCGTTGCAGAGTCCGAAGGGCATGACTTGGTATTCATAAAGACCGAATTTTGTTCGAAAAGCGGTCTTCCATTCATCACCCTCTCGGACCCGTACAAGGTGGTATGCCCCACGCAAATCCAGTTTTGTGTAAATGGTGGCATCTTTGATTTGATCCAGCAATGTTGGTATTAATGGCAATGGGTACCTGTTCTTGATGGTTACGTTGTTAAGGGCGCGGTAGTCTATGCACGTGCGCAATTCACCCCCTTTCTTTGGTATAAAGAAGAGAGGCGAGGAGACTGGGGACTTAGAATGCCTGATAAAGCCATTAGCCAAATAGTCATCTAAATAGGTTCTTAAATGTTCGTTTTCAGACTCAGTGAGGGCGTAAATGCGACTACAAGGTAATGTCGCTCCAGGCACTAGGTCGATTCGGCAGTCGAAATCTCTATGGGGTGGCAATGTGTTTGCCCTTTGTTTATCAAACACGTCAGTAAGATCTGAGTATTCTACTGGAACCCCCTGTAACGCTAGCACAGTTTCTGACGTCTTGGGAAAGTCATAACCCTGCACTAAAAGCTCAGAACTGTGGTGTTGAAAACAGTCCGACTGGCAATGGTTAGATTTAAACAGTAATGTCTTTTGAATCCAGTCTATATGAGGGTTGTGTTGCACCAACCATGGGATTCCTAAAATAAGACGAAATTGAGGCGCGTCAATGACGTCGAATGTATGGGCTTCAAAATGCTTTCCGGAACAGATCATGAGTAATTTTTCAGTATGAAATTGTATGGGGCCAGAGGTTAACTCTTTACCATCGACTGCTCGTACAATTTCTGGGTTGATTTTTGAATTTGTTGAAACCCTAACTCAAGTATGAATTTTGTGTCTATGAAATTGCCTGTGGCTCCGGAGTCTATCAAAGCGTCCACGGACCATGTCAAGTCTTTATTCTCTATGGATTGTAGGGTGACTCTTATACTAAGGTGATTGTTTGAAACTGCGGGAACAGTAGAGGCCAAGCTTGATTGTTTACCCGACAAAGTGACCTCTGTTTTTGCTGAGCGATTTAGTTTTCCGACTGTTCTAGGATAGCTACTTCATTGACCTTCCCCCTTGGTTTGTTTGGACGTGTAGGACACTCCTTTACGAAGTGACCCGCTTTTCCACAGTACAAACACAGATTCGATTTCCTACGCTTCTCCTTCTCCTCTTTTGTAAGAGGGCCTCTTGTGGTCCCAATCTGCATAGGCTCTCCCATATCTACCTTAGGGGTGGAATCGCTTTTTGGTTAGATCTGTCTTTAAATAAAAAAAGTTTATGTTCTGGCTTCCTTTTTCTCCTTTTCTTTCCATTAAACGGTGGTTTAGCTTTACCACTAAGTCTATGAATTCCCCACAATCCTCTGGTGGGTCCAAAATCTGAGTCACCATATCTTTTAATTCATCCCTCAGGCCTCTATAAAACAGAGAGACTCGTTTTTCCTCAGGCCACTCTGCTTCTATCACTAACCGATTGAACAGCGAGATGTAATGAATTAAATCTGATGATCCCTGCTTCAAATTAAGTAGTTCATGATCAGCTGACTGAACGAACACATGTTTGGCAAACAATTTCTTCATTGTATCTTGGAACCGTCTGAAATCATACAATAAGGGATCATTACGTCCCACTATGGGTACAGACCATAAGGCTGCATCGCCTCCTAAATAAGACAAAACGAAAGCTACCTTAGACGAATCATCAGGGAAAGCGGTTGGTTTTGCTATGAAATGAAGATGACATTGATTCAAAAAAATAGTGAATTTAGCACTATCCCCAAAAAACCGTTCGGGAGGAGCTAAAGGAACAGTAACAGGAGTTACTACCTGTATTTGAGTTGGGGTAGAACCTGTGGTACTATGTAAAGTCTGCATATTTGGTTGAAAACTAGGTGGTTTTAGGATTGGCCTCTCTGACGCAGGAAATCCCCAAGAAGTAGAACTAGGAGTAGTAACTCCTTGCATGTTTGTTTGCAAAGCTGAGATGTCTCTGCGCAACGCGGCATTTTCTGCTTTAATATCAGTTAACATAGCAGCAATGTCCTGCAACGAGATCTGTGATGTTTGAGTCATAGCGTCTGGGCGAAACAGTATTCGTGGGCTTAGCCTTCTGTCAGGACGCCAAACACTCTTACCTGTAAGGTGCTTGGCTGTGTTTCGCAGAGACGCTATGAGCCAACTTCCTAGAACCCTATGTCACAACCTGAATTCAGAATATACTTAAGGCTACAAAATAGGACTCAGGGAGGAGGGCCTGGTACTGGACGCTGGCGATGTCCTGTTGTCGACCTGCGAGGCAACAATACATATGTGTAAGAGTTTGACTTCTAGTTGTTTTGTTAGCTAACAACTAATCCCTCTAGCCTTCTTCCCAGGAAACGCTAAAGAAGCCTTCCTACCTGCGATCTTTAGGAGTTAGGTGTAGCGTTCAGTAATCTTGTGATGGTGGTGATAGTGGTGTTGATGAGTGGTCAGTCTTAGGGTGATGTCAGGGTAATAGTTGTCTCGTCTCCTTGAGCGGTAGAGAATTGTGCTGTTTACCTGGAACATGAAAACATATGAATAAGTTACTAATTCCTCTGACTATAGGTTCACAAACATGAATAGTGCACTGCCACTTTCACTTACTCTTTTCTGACCCCCACTGTCTGCATGCCATCACTTGATTCTAAAACGAAATAATTATTTACACAACAATGTGCACAAAACACAATAACTTTCTAAATATAAAAGTCCTTCGTTTTTTCTTTGATTTCTTCCAAGCTTTGTTGCAAGAAAAGTTCCAAAAATTGTTCTTCAATGCTGCTACATTTAAAGTCCCATTCTGTACTGTCTTGCGATGGGCGCCAGAAAATAGGAATGTTCACTTAGCTTTGTTTTGTCTTTTCCTTCCTCAGGTGTTCTCTGCGAAGCCGCGCCGCAACTCTGAAGCCCAGCAAGCAAGAAGAAGCTCCGGCGGGAAACAGGTGAGTAGACAGCTGTTCCTCGAACGAATCCGGAAGGCTAAGCGGTTTCAGAAGTCGGGTGTGGCATTATATACCCATGCCACACCCATGCCTGCTACGTTGCGCGTGATGTAACGTAACGCGCGTCACTTTTCCGATCCCGATAAGGAATCGGATCGGGTCTCTTCACCGGCGCTGAAAGCAGAGTGTTTTCTGCTCAGCGCGAGTTCCATGCTGATCCTCTCTCTGTCTCTGAAGGCGCTGGAGACAGTGCCGCGATTCAGTCCATGTGCTAGAGGCAAGAACCTCATATACTGTGATACACCCCAAGACTAAAAACATACACAACAACACAGTGGTTTACAGTCAACACTACATTCGGCACATTCACAGATAAATACGGAGTGCTGGTTGGCACGGGACAGGGGTGGGTTTCAATTGGGAATCGAACGTTTTGGTACTCTTGTACATAGGTGTGGAGTCGCTTCACAGAAGGGTAGTGTAGTGTTTTATGCGGAGTGTGGAGTGAAGGGGCGGGAATCATGACAGGTGGTACCAAAGCCACATGTGTCCCATCAATGGAGCCAATGACATGTGGCATCCTCCCCAGGGCATAGAAGTCACTCTTGACGTCAGTGAGTTGTTGACGTTTAGGGAAATAGATGTACTGGTTCAAGTATCTCAACATCGCCTCCAAAACATCGCGTAGCACACGGCTGAACATGGTCTGTGACATCCCACCAGCAGACGCCACAGTGTGTTGAAAGGTACCGGTGGCAAAGAAGTGTAGGGCTGCCATCACCTTCACCTTGGGGGTCAGCGCTGCAGGGTATGGCCGGCCAGGTTGCAAATGTGGGGCCAACTGCACCGCCAATTCCTCAATAAGCGGCCTGTTGAAGCGGTACCGTCGGATGCAGTCACGTTCAACCATGGTTGCAAGGTCAGGGAATGGTCTATGGACAGCTGGTGCCCTGCAGTGCATAGGTGAACAAAGAAAGATTGTCAGTCACCCCATATATGTGGCATTGACCATATTCAATATCACATGATACATCATTACGAGACACAAGTACTTGATGTGTGTGCCATTCTGCATGGACATATATGGCACCTACATGGCCAACATCTAACATCTCAGTTCAACATGTGTTGACAACAAGTTCCAGGTTGTGCTATGGGAAATCATTCGGCTGTGTCACAGTACCCATGTACTGCTGTCACGTTCCAAACACACACCACAGTGACAAGTGAGGACAGATGTGCCCCAGGCATCACAGCTCTTTGACAGGTAGATTCCCAGGGACCCTGTATTGCCACATGGACACTGGCATGACATGGCGTATCATGTACACACCAGCAAAACAACCATGACTCCCACAGGTAGTGGCCCCTGTTGCCTCTGCAGGACAGACATGGACGTCTGTGACACACACACGCACAACATCAAAGTCGATGCACAAACAACGTGGATGTGGAGACTGTCTCCCATTGTGCACATGGAATCCGAGACATCTGAAACACAACATGCACACAAACTGTGGAGGGCCATCACAATTGTGGCAATGGGTGACCCTGTGACGTACATACCATCCCACATGGGACTCAGGGTGTATGTGACATAACATACACATACACAACCTGGAGATGTGACCATGCCATATGCTCTGAACTGAATAGTTGCACACCACAGTGGTCATGTGCACAACACACAAAGGATTCTGTCCCCATGAACACGTGCACAGCCTGGGAGAGGCTGCCCCCAAGTGCCACCCAACAAACCACATGTTGACCCCCATACACACACAGGTAATGCAGCCTTACATGCCTTAGGATACAGTGTGGACAGGCTGTGGTGTTGTAGGTGTGCCCCTGAGTCCCTGGCAAGTAATTGTGGCTGGCATACGTTCACCAGTGAAAAACATGGTGACATATGCGAGTGACTTGTACAGGGACGCGTTGTACAGCAATGGACCGATCGGTGCGCACGCATTGGCCATTGCATATGATGTGGACAGATGCGTGTCGCTTTCCGAAATACGCGTTGTACAGCAATGGACCGATCGGTGCGCACGCATTGGCCATTGCATATGATGTGGACGGATGCGTGTTGTTTTCCGAAATACGGGTTGTACAGCAATGGACCGATCGGTGCTTACGCATTGGCCATTGCATATGATGTGGACGGATGCGTGTCGTTTTCCGAAATATGCGTTGTACAGCAATGGACCGATCGGTGCGCACGCATTGGCCATTTCATATGATGTGGACGGATGTGTGTTGTTTTTCGAAATACGCGTTGTACAGCAATGGACCGATCGGTGCGCATGCATTGGCCATTGCATATGATGTGGACGGATGCGTGTTGTTTTTCGAAATACACGTTGTACAGCAATGGACCGATCGGTGCGCACTCATTGGCTATGGACTGACATGGTAACGGACGCGTTTTCGAAGCTTTTACGAGCCGGATGCAGTGAATTCAGTTGGCCACCCACAACAATGTGACAAATTCATGGGTGTCATGAAGTTGAACTTTTGAAGGATGCTGTGGGCGTGTATAAGTGGTGCAATTCCATGGATTGGCCAGATTCAGAAGATGCAAACGACTTGGACCTATCACTTTGGGCACATGGGACAGTATCTGCCTCTGCAGCACACATATAATGCTGGCTGTTCCCCTGAGAGCTCACTTGCCTGCACTACATGCTCCAGGACGACATCTGCCACCACCACTGCTGCTGTCTCTGCATCCTCTGGCTACTGCAATGGCACGTACTGTGGAGAGAGCCCCAGCCTTCAGCACCGAGGAGAACCAGGCCCTGCTGGACAGCCTCCTTCCACAGTACAGCAAGCTGTATGGGAAACCAGGGGAGCAGGTGAGTGTGCTGTCCACTGCCTTACTAATTGTGCATGTTGTCTGACTAGCAAGACTTACAGTGTGCACACCAGTGGCTAGCATGCTCACTGAGTAGTTGTCACCCCCAAAGTGTGTAGTTACATGCACTGAACAGGTATAGTGCAGTAACAGTGCATTCCAACAAGGTTTTACTTCCCAGGCAATGATACCATTTAGTAACTGCTGGACAACTGTTCATAGCCATAGTTGCACTACCTGTGTACATCATATGCCCCTGTGATTGAGACATGTATATCCAACTGTGTGATGCACGGATATGTTGCATGTGTAGTAATGGCCTTTTCACTTTGTCATCCTCACAGGTTGATGCCCACCAGAAGCAGGAGATCTGGCTGACCATCGCCAGGGCAGTACGATCTGTGGGGGTCTACAGGCGCCGGATCCGCAACTGCCAGAAGAGGTGGCAGGACCTTCGTGGCTGGACCCGGAGGATCGCAAGGGTCCAGCTGAAGCTGTCGCCTCCTCGCAGGAGGGGCAGACACCGGACCCTGACCCCCCACATGCTCCGGATTCTGGCGGTGGTCTTCCCTGACCTGGATGGGCAGCTGAGGGCCAGAGAGCAGCAAGGAGGGGGTAAGTGCTAGCCTTTTCTGTGTACTATGACTAACATGCCCTATGCACTCCTTTAGCCTGGTTCCACTTCCACAGTACAACTGTCTTGTCCTCCTGGACTCATGTTCCTCACTTGTGTCATGCCCCCTCCTCATCTGATACACAGGTGTGGCCCTTACAGTCTGTGACTTAGGTCACTTGGGTACTGTGTACTTGCAGTTACCTGTGGTTCAAGTTGGGGACAGCATCAGTTACAGGAACTTTGTTGTGGGCTGCACAATGCCTGTGATCTGACATGTACTCTGGGTATGGCTTCACAATGTGTTCCAATTGCTGCTCTGACTCACCACATGTCTGGGGTATGTGCCACACACCCATGCTGCAGCAGAGACCAAGGGGGGAGCCTCAGAAGTATGTACATCATGTGTGTGACACATGCATAGCCACCTGCCTAGTGTTCAGGGTAATACCATGTTGCACATGGACCAGGACTGTAATGCCTACTCCGTACATCGAAGGCACTCTGTTCTCCCACTCCCGTGTGTCAGCATACATATTGGGCATTGTGAAGAGTGCACTCAGGTGTCTGCCTCTGTGTCACCGTGGTGTGGCCTTGCTTTTGGACTCCTGGAGTGTTTAACAATTTGGGGTTGCCAGCCATCTGAGTTGTGACTATAGGATCTGCACATTGGTTAATGCTTAGGTCTCTGATCCCTTTACTGTGCACAAAGGTGTATGAAACATTGAGGTGCCGGCAGCTTTGGTTCATTCTCATCAGTCGGTGAAGTGCCCATATGTATGGATTTGTGTTTGCAGTCACTAAAATGTCTCATTTGATTGACGTGGGATCATCCTAGTCCTCATGATGTGGGTGGCCAGGGGTGCACATGTGCACCTGTCAGCTACAGGGCTTGCATACCCAAAACTTCCATGCTTGTGACACAGTGTAGACTGGTGTTGTGTGTATGCACTGCCCCTGTGACAGAGACAGTTATGACTGACTTGCCAGACAGGCCTGTGCCATGACATTCAACTCGCAAAGGGTGATCCAGCAGTAGTGTGATATGTCCTGCAAGCACACCATTGTCGCATTGTCTATCAGGACATGAGGACATCATTGTGTCTGGTGATGGAAGCAAAACCCGCATATCGACAGGGACTCTGCCCGTCACTTTTCCTGACACATGTACTGAGTCAGTGGCAGGAGATGTCATGTGTTTAGAGTGACACATTTCCACATGTTCTCTTGGATGTCCAACAACTGTGTATGTGGTGCATGTGTGCACATATGATTAGTCGCATACAACAGGCACTAGACAGAAGGGTGCATGGACAGGTAGGATATGTGTGGCATGAATGACTGTCAGGCAGACAATGGGCTTCTTCAAATCAGTGTCAGCACTTATTGCAATGTCTAGCAAATGATGGCAGGGCTTGCTCTGTGATGTGCTGTACTTACAGTGGCGTGTGTGGTCAGTACAGGTGACTAATGTTGCTCTGTTTATCCTGATTCTTTGCAGATACATCCACGGCCACAGGAGGAGACAGCTCCACGGACCAGGAGGAGCGGCAGAGCCTGACTGGGTCCACTGCAGGGGAGACCGAGGGACCCAGTGGCACGGAGGGTGAGGGGAGCCACACTGAGGAGACCTCAGCTACGACCACCTCAGCTGAGGACCACAGCACTTCCAGTGAGGACTCCCTTGTGGAGACGGGTGTCAGCAGACCAGAGACAAAATCAAGCAAGTCTGCCCCCGCCACCACCACCATCTCCACCCTCCCATCTGCTCCCATCCCACATGTCCGTGGAGGCTCCCGTGTAGGGGAGCGTGTCTCCTTCATGCCAGGCACCGCACCCCCTGCCTCTGTCTCCCCTGCTGCCCCTGCTGCCCTGAGTGTGGAGTCTGTGGACTTGCTTAAACAGATCCATGTAGGGCAGACATCAGTGCTGAGTGTCCTCCATGCACACACGGGTCTGTTGACACTACTGGTGTCATTCATGGAGGGCATGTCATCTGGCATGTCTGCCCTACATCGGACCAATCAGTCCATGGCCTCCTCACTGACAGCAGCAGTGTCCCTCCTGCAACAGTCCCTCACCCCTCCTACCTCTGCCCCATCCACAATCCCCAGCACCCTGCCTGTCCCAAGCACACACACACCGGCACAGGCACCCACCAGCACAGACACAAGCAGCACACAGACACACACGCCAAAATCCAGATGCACACGCACGCACAGTCAGGGGACTGATACCTCACTCACAGGGGATGGGGCCCAGGAACACACACACGCATCCACGAGCACTGCGCAGTCCTCAGATACCTCTCCCTCCAAAACCCCTTCCCTTGCCTCACCTGCAACCCCCCCTCCCAGAAGCTCTTCCTCTGCGAGCTTGGCCTCTTCCCCACAGATCCATCTGACACAACGCACAGGCGGAAGAGGTGACCACCACACACAGAGGGGAGTGCCCCTCACACCCGGACACCCTCCCCCAGGCACAGGCAGACTGAGGACCCCATTCGGAAGTCCCCCCGGACCAGGAAGGGCAAGACCCCACCACCACGCAGCTCCACCACACAGTCTCTCTCCTCCATCCCCCAGGCCACCACTCCACAGGTTCCCCCGCCACACCCTGCCCCAGGTTCCCCCACACACCCATATCACATCCCCAAAATGCTTAGGCCCTCCCCCCCTGCCACTTGCTCTTCCACCCCCAAGCCAGACGCTCGGCCTGTTTGTGCCACTGGTGTGGAGACCGGGTCCCCCCTCTCTGTCCTGACCACCTCATCTGCCCCCCCTTCCACTCCCTTGGATTTATGCACTGCAGTGGAGTCCACAACCACCCCGTCTGACTTGGGCACTGCAGTGGGGACCCAGTCCACTCCATCTGACCGGCCCACTGCAGTGGTGCCAGCACCCACACCATCTGACTTGTGCCCTACAGTGGTGCCGGCCCCCACTGAGTCAGACACCTCCACTGCAGTTGCTGGTGACACTCCTGCACCCACCACCCCTTCACTGCCTCCTTCTGGCATCCCTTGATCCTGTCCCTGCGGTGCCTGGCCTGCCCCTTGTATGCCCCTCCGAGGGGGATGTCCCCTGTCCGTACCAGTGCAGGCAAGCAATGGGTGACAAGTTGTCACATATCACCCTGTTCGGACTGTGTATGTGGACTGGCCATTGGCCTTAGTTTCTTTTGGACTTCAAATTTTTTTCAACATTTGCTGAATAAAGCCTCTTTTTGTTTACTAGTGGTTTTTCTTTTGATGTACATGATGTAGATGAGTATCATCATGCATTTGCTGTTGTAATAGTGTTCAGATCAGGAAAATGAAGTGTTGCTTTGATGGACTCCATGTGGTCCATGGGATATGTGTCCTAATCTAGTCTGGATCCATAGCATCCTTTGCTGCAGTCTGAGGGTGTAATGTTCTGCATTTGACACAGGGATGTACGTTTTGCATTTGTAAATTGACATCTGTGGCTTACACTGATGCACATCTGGTGGGCTTACCACTGTTCAATGTTTCTATTTCCCTGACTGTGTGCCCATCTCCACTGGACATGCAGTTTGGCACATCAATGTTGAAGGACTCATCTGTGTATACAGTGCAACTTGCTTAACACGTGTTTTGGGTATATGCAGATGACTGACGTGACACTCCCGTACCCAGGCTGATGTGAGCAGAGCCTTCAGTGTGTTGTGATTGTTGACTCACTGACGGAGTGTTTTGCTGACATGTTTGAGTGGTGCACAGACAAGGTTTGGCACAGCGGACCTTCCACAGGAGTGGAGTGCCCTCTTGGCAGTGTGTAATCCCGTGACATTGCCTGGGCCCGTGTTGTGTGTTGTGTAAGCATGTCTGTGTGTGTTCCCTTCCCTTTTCCTACACCGGCTGTGTCCCTACGGATGTTCCTGTTTGTGATGCTTACTGAGTTGTCCTGTGTTCATCCAGCATCTTGTACCTGGTTTCTCCGTGATGTGGGTGCATGGCAAACTAATGTTCATCAAGTTGTCATCCCTAGTTGTCTTTGTTGTCAGGGCTGGGGATGTGGGCAAACGCAGATGAGACACAGTCAGGATTCCCCTTGGCACTTGTTGGTTACACAAGTTGTAGGAGAGTAGGATCTGCTTCACATGGGTACCCCCACTTTTTGCTGATGCTTCACTGTTTTTCGACTTTAGTCTGGCTGGGGCCCTGCTAATCAGAACCCCAGCCTAGCTGCTTCCTCTCTAAAATGGTTTCCATGTACCTTAGGTACATCTTTGATTGGAATCTGGAGTGCCCTTATAAGTCCCTAGTATATGGTATACTATGTACCGAGGGCATAGGTACCCCAGAGGCCTGCCAGGGGCTGAAGCATGTATTATGCCACCCCTGGAAGGCCAGCCAAAATGACACCACAGGTCTGCTACTGCAGCCTGGGTAAGGTGGTGCATGCACCCCTTACGGTGATATAGGCTACCTGTATCACTACCAATGCACACACATAAACCTATAAGTCACTCCTATGGCAGGCCTTTACAATCCTAAAGGCAGAGTGCTTGGTTTTTATGTGAGAGGGTGCCCCTGCATGAGCAGAGCCCCTCTGCAGCATTCGGAGTCCCTCCTCTGATGCTGTTTGTGGTACAGCCTGACCATATACTCTTAAGTGCATTATATCCTCGCGGTACAATGCTAACTTTGGACTGGCTGCACCAAAACATGTCGTGTTTGGTGTCAAACATCTTGGAATACTACCCCCCCGCCAGTCCTGGCGGCGGGGGTAGCATTCCACCCTTCTAGAGGGAGAGACATGTACCCACCGGCCTACCTGGTAACTTCTTTCCAGAGCCCTGGCATCACAAAATGGATGCCGCTGCCACAGACACGGGTCTGGCTTCCTGCTGCTGACTGAAACTCCGGCAGGGGAGGCCTGGACAATAGGTTTCCTGTTGAAGGGAGGTGTAACCACCTCCCCAGACAGGATAGTGTGTATTGGGGCTGGGCGGGAGCACTCTCTGGTGCTCAGAAGTCCTGTACTGGGGGCACACTTGGTGTCCCTGTGCATATGCCAGTTCAAACCGGTTGCAGGGGCTACCTGCCCCTGCTCTGGTGCGAGACTGGACAAAGGGAATGGGTGTAACCACCCCTCTTCCCTGACCCTCCCATAGGTGGGTCCCCAGAGTATGTCCAACCCCCTAACTTAGTATAAGTATGGGACCCCAGTCCTTAGGACTTTAGATATCCCTGGACGAAACTCTGACACTGAATCCTGGACCTTCGTCGCTCTACTTCAAGATTAGAGGAGTGAAGAATCTCCCTTGGGGTCAAGGAGTGACTCCCCTGCTTGGCAGGCACCTAAGAAGCAATTGTCTGGTCTGCATCGCTGAAGCTCCCGCCGGACACCGAAGTCTTTGCAACACCAGAGGTGGATTTCCAGACTTCCCCGAGGCAGCCCTGAGTCCCCAGCGAAGCTGAGGCCCGTAGCTGTCGTGGGTAACGTGGAACCATGACCCCTGGACACCGAGAACTTTTGCAAGTGCATCCTCTTCCTGGTCTCCCACAAAGTTGTGCTTTGGGCTCCGAGTAGCCCCCCCCTCCAGCACCGACTGCACCGAAGATCACTGGCCTCCACTCCACGAGTGTTCTGTGAGCCAGCTCCAAGTGCGTCCACTCAAGGATCCTTCGCGGTCGCTAGTCCGTTGGCTAGTGGGCCCTCCCGAAGGCAACTCTTCTTCTGCTTGGGCTTTCCTGGTTTCTCCAGACGTGCCCTGACTTACCCTCACTGGGTGAGTCCCCCAGACCTTGCTGGTCTGCATCAACGTCCTTTCTTTGTTTCCACGTGACTTGCCGTTGCCAAGGCTTGTTGGGTCCAATATGGTCGCCAACACCCCAGCAATCGACAGACGTTGTGGGACAGCTCGAATCCAGCTCCTGGTCATCGTCGACGCCTCCTGGACCTCGTGGCTGAAGAGTCAAGATGACTGTCAACCTACCTGAAGCACCCGACATCGGTGGGCATCTGCTCATCGCCTTCCTGGTTACTGGCTAGTGACCCAGACTCTGACCCCTCTGCTTTCAGGTTCTTCAGATCTTCGATCCACCCTTGGATCCACCCGGACACTTTCGACTTGGTCGCCGGCAGCCTGCTGCAGCAGATCGCCATTGAAAACGACGACGAAACCCGACGACAAAAGACACCTATGCACCCGGCTTCCCTGGGTGAGGTAACTCGAGTACTCCGGTGCTCCCGTGGGTATTGACTCTAGAACTGCCTAGTTATAAAGGGATTTGCTCCAAGTCCTCCTCTAAGTGTCCTTTCCTTTTAAAAATCCAACCGCGACTTTCCCCATAGAAGTTAACGGTGGCTCGCGGCTGTGTTCTCACACTGCACGCGTCCCCTGTGGGTCCCCTGTGTCACTACCTTGGGTGGTTCCCTGGGGTCCAAGCACTTCTACAGGCTCTAGGCCTTGTGTCTAGCTCAGTCATGGTTCTTATACCACTTTTTTGGTATATGGTTTGGTACGCCCCTAGGGCTCAAACGTGTATTTGTGCTATTACTGTTGATAACTGACTTGTAACTTATGTATTTTGAACTCTAGCCTCATAAAGAGACTAGAGGGGTGTGTTTAAGACTAAATACATATATTTTATATATATACCTGGTGTGGTCCTCTTTCATTTGGTCACTCAAGAGATTATAGACTGGTAAAACAAGCTGCTTTACATTCCTTCAAGACTTAGCCTGAAGGCTGCTCTCCATAGCTACCACTAGGATAGCTTTCAATAAAGGTTGTCTTTAACCTATCTCCAATAAGGGGTTGTTTGGACTGGTGCAAGGTGCCCACTATAATTAGTGGACAGCATATACCAGGCCAACTTCTCACATTGGTGTGCAGCATGTGGGATTCCAGCTTGCTATTGTTTTACCAGATAATCTCAATTGAAATGATCAACTGAAAACCACTAAGGGTACCTTAGGTACATATAAAAACAAGCTTAGTATACAGTAAGTTCTACTGAACTTAGAGTTGTGTGTTAAGGGCTTAGCACACCCTTTCTACAACTCCAGAGAGTTTAGTAGGCCACACTAGAGTAGGTAGTGCATACACCACACCTCACTAGTAATGTCTTCAGGGCCAGGAATCAGTAGATCCCTGCCAGGAACCAGTGGGCTCCTGCCATCCAAATATGACAACCTCCCATTCTTGGAATTGAGAGAGTTGTGCAAGGTTAGGAAACTGAAGACAGGCAAAAGTGCCAACACCCAACATCTCATGGAGATGCTACTGCTGGATGATCTCAGAAGATCCTTTGGGCCTGAAGGGGTAGGCAGAGAGGGTGGGGCAGAAGATGAGGAAGGGGCCAGGGGTGAAATCACCCAGGACCCCCCCTCTGAAACTGGCCAGGAAGGTGACAATGACCTTGACCTGGAAAACCCAGCTATTCCTGTGGAGGAAGAGGAGGATCAGGATGACCTCCCCTTTGTCCCACCAGGAAGAGTTGTGAGTGTGCCTAGAAGGCCCAGATCTCCTTTTCAGGAGTCTGACCATTCTGACACCTCAGTAGGGACCTCTGTTTCCTCTCATAGGAGGGAATCCTCTCATGAAAGGAAAAAGAGACTGCTCCAGTATGAAGAAGCTCAGTTGAGAATCAGAAAAGAGCAGTTGGCAATAGACAGGGAGTCCCTAGAGCTTCATAGACAAAGAAGAAAGTTGGGACTAGAGTCCCATGGTGGCAGCAACTTCCCTAGTGGTAGGGAAAGGTCTAATGACCATAGAAACCTGAGCAAGATTGTCCCTCCCTACCAGAGTGGGGATGACATCCACAAATGGATTTCTGCACTGGAGAGGGCCTGTAAAGTACAGAGGGTCCCTCAGGAGCAGTGGGCAGCAATCTTGTGGCTCTCCTTTGCAGACAAAGGTAGAGATAAGCTCCTCTCTGTTAGAGAAGAGGATGCTGATAATTATCCAGTCTTAAAAAGTGCATTGATTGATGGGTTTGGCCTAACCACTGAACAATACAGGTTAAAGTTCAGAGATACCCAAAAGGCACAGACTCAAGACTGGGTGGACTTTGTTGATTGTTCTGCTAAGGCTCTGGAAGGTTGGTTAGTGGGCAGTAAGGTATGTGACTTCAAAGGATTGTACAATCTTATCATGAGGGAGCAGATTCTTAATAACTGTCAAAATCAGCTGTTGCATTAGTACCTGGTGGACTCTGATCTGACCTCTCCCCAAGAATTGGGAAAGAAGGCAGACAAATGGGTCAGAACCAGGGTGAGGCAGAAGGTACAGAACCAAGGTGGTGACCCAAAGAAGCAAGATTCTAAGAACTCTGACAAGGGTGGGGAGAAGGGTAAAGACCAGAAGTCTTCACAAGGCCCCCAAAAATCTTCTTCAGGTGGGGATTCACAGTCTAACAAAGGGAAGGGCCCAAAGAAACCATGGTGCAAAGTCTGTAAGCAAAAGACACACTGGACCAGTGATTGCACCAAGTCCAAAGACTCTATTCCAGCCCCCACCAATGCCCCTAAGGCACCTGTTTCCCCTAGTGCAGTTACAATTGGTGGTGGGAGTACACAAGCCAAGGGTTTAGTAGGGTTGACCCTGGGTAATGAGATGAGCTCTGGCCTAGTCAGAGAACTCACTCAGGCTGTCCTAGTCTGTGATGGAGGCATGGATGTGACCTCCTCTGTGAGTCCCAGTAATCTGGGCAAGTACAGGCAACAGCCATTAATAAATGGAAAAGAGGCTTTGGCATTTAGGGACACAGGAGCAAGTGTCACCATGGTGACACAAGATCTTGTGGATCCTGGGCAGATTATACTTGGTGAAATGTACCAAGTGACCAATGCTAGCAATGTCAGAACAGACCATACTCTGGCAGTTGTTAACTTCTCCTGGGGAGGGGTAACTGGCCTTAAGAAGGTTGTGGTAAGTGCAGACCTACCAGTTGAATGCTTGCTTGGCAATGATCTAGAAACTTCAGCTTGGGCAGAAGTGGAGCTCAGGACCCATGCAGAAATGCTGGGCATCCCTGCAGATGTGTTTGCTGTGACCAGGTCACAGAGCAAAATGCCTAACACTGAACAGGCCTTGGATTCTGGAACAATGGACCAAGTGCCATCCAAGAGGAGGAGTAGTAGGGTAAAGGCAGTGCCTTCCCCTTGGCTCAGAAGGAAGATCAGTCTCTTCAGGGAGATGATCTCAGTCCTGAGGAAGGAACTGTCCCAGAGGAGCTTGAGCCTGATCAGGTTGAGTTCTTAGGGACAGGGGCCCTTCCAGGGCAGATCTGAGCCAGGAGCAGCAGAGCTGCCCCTCTCTTGAACCCCTCAGACAGCAAGCTGCTGCTGAGGCTGCTGGGAATGCTAGTGGTCCCCATAAAGTGTATTGGGATGATGGACTCTTGTACTCAGAGTGTAGAGACCCCAAGCCTGGTGCCACCAGGAGGTTGGTTATACCTCTGAAGTTCAGGGGCTTCCTATTGACCCTAGCCCATGACATTCCTTTAGCAGGTCACCTGGGCCAGAACAAGACTTGGGACAGAATTGTCCCTCACTTTCACTGGCCCCACATGTCTGAAGACACCAAGGAGTTTTGTCGCTCCTGTGTAACCTGCCAGGCCAGTGGCAAGGCAGGTGGCACTACAAAGGCCCCCTGATACCACTACCTGTGGTGGGGGTTCCCTTTGAAAGGGTGGGGATTGACATTGTTGGTCCCATGGATCCCCAAACAGCATCTGGGCACAGGTTTATCCTGGTGGTGGTGGACCATGCCACCAGGTACCCAGAGGCTATACCCCTTAGGACCACTACAGCACCTGTGGTGGCAAGAGCCCTCCTGGGAATTTTCTCAAGAGTGGGCTTCCCTAAGGAGGTTGTATCAGACAGGAGTGCAAACTTTATGTCTGGATACTTGAAGGCAATGTGGAAGGAGTGTGGAGTGACTTACAAGTTCACCACACCCTATCACCCACAATGCAATGGTTTAGTTGAGAGATTCAACAAAACCTTGAAGGGCATGATTAAAGGGCTCCCAGAGAAGCTTAGGCGAAGATGGGACATACTCTTGCCCTGCCTTTTATTTGCATACAGGGAGGTGCCTCAAAAGGGGTTGGCTACAGCCCTTTTGAACTTTTGTTTGGTCACCCTGTCAGGGGTCCATTGTGCCTGGTGAAGGAAGGATGGGAGTTACCTCTCAAGCCCCCAAAGCAGGACATAGTGGACTATGTACTTGGTCTCCGCTCCAGGATGGCTGAGTACATGAAAAAGGCAACTAAAAACCTTGAGGCTAGCCAGGAACTCCAAAAAGCCTGGCATGACCAAAAGGCTGTACTGACTGTTTACCAGCCAGGACAGAAGGTATGGGTGTTGGAGCCAGTGGCCCCAGCAGCTCTCCAAGACAAATGGAGTGGACCCCATACCATTGTTGAACAGAAGGGTGAGGTTACCTATTTAGTAGACCTAGGAACACCCAGGAGTCCCCACAGGGTTCTCCATGTCAACAGATTGAAACCATATGTGGACAGGGCAGACATGGGCTTGCTCATGGCTACTGATGAGGGACAGGAGGAAGAGAGTGACCCACTCCCTGACCTGCTCTCACAGAACCCTGATGATGGGTCAGTGGATGGTGTAGCCTTGGCAGGCAGCCTCACTACCCAGCAGCAAACTGATTGCAGACAGGTGCTCAATCAGTTCAGGCATATGTTCTCTCTGACACCAAGTCAGACCACCTGGTGCACTCATGAAGTGGACACTGGGGACAGTCTGCCTATTAAAAATAAGATTTATAGGCAACTTGACCATGTCAGGGACTGTATCAGGACAGAAGTCCAGAAGATGTTGGATTTAGGAGTTATTGAACCCTCAGATAGCCCTTGGGCTAGTCCAGTGGTCCTTGTGCCAAAACCTCACACCAGTGGTGGGAAAAGAGAGATGAGGTTTTGTGTGGACTACAGGGGTCTCAATGCAGTCACTAGGACTGATGCCCATCCAATACCCAGGGCAGATGAGCTAATAGACACTTTGGCCTCAGCCAAGTATCTAAGCACATTTGACCTAACAGCTGGCTACTGGCAGATCAGGCTAGCTGATGATGCAAAGCCAAAAACAGCATTCTCAACCCCTAGTGGGCATTATCAATTTGTGGTAATGCCCTTTGGTTTGAAGAATGCACCTGCCACTTTTCAGAGGTTGGTGAATACAGTCCTTACAGGTCTGGAAGCCTATAGTGCAGCAAATCTAGATGATATTGCTGTCTTTAGCTCCACCTGGGAGGATCACCTGGTCCACCTCAGAAATGTTTTGGAGGCCCTGCAAAAGGCAGGCCTCACTATCAAGGCCACCAAGTGCCAGATAGGGCAGAGTCAGGTTGTGTACCTGGGCCACCTTGTAGGTGGAGGCCAGGTTCAACCACTGCAGAGCAAAATCCAGACCATCATGGACTGGGTTGCTCCAACTACCCAGACTCAGGTGAGAGCCTTCTTAGGCCTGACTGGGTACTATAGGAGATTTGTCAAGGGGTATGGATCAATAGTGACACCCCTGAATGACTTAACTTCCAAGAAAATGCCCAAAAAGGTTCAGTGGACAGCTAACTGTCAAAAGGCATTTGATGACCTGAAGCAGGCCATGTGCACTGCTCCCATTCTACAGAGTCCTGATTACTCCAAGAAGTTCATTGTCCAAACAGATGCATCTGAATTGGGGGTAGGGGCTGTACTGTCACAATTGAATGATGAAGGTCAGGATCAGCCAGTAGCTTTTATTAGCAGAAGGCTGACCCCTAGAGAGAAACGTTGGTCAGCCATTGAGAGGGAGGCCTTTGCTGTGGTCTGGGCTCTGAAGAAGTTGAGGCCATACTTGTTTGGTACTCACTTCCTTGTTCAAACAGACCATAAGCCCCTCTTATGGCTAAAACAAATGAAGGGTGAAAACCCCAAACTGCTTAGGTGGTCCATTTCCCTACAGGGGATGGACTTTACAGTGGAACATAGACCTGGGAGTAACCATGCCAATGCAGATGGACTCTCTAGGTACTTCCACTTAGAACATGAAGACTCAACTGGACAAGGTTAGTTTAATGTCCCTGCGTTTGGGGGGGTTGTGTAGGAGAGTAGGATCTGCTTCACATGGGTACCCCCACTTTTTGCTGATGCTTCACTGTTTTTCGACTTTAGTCTGGCTGGGGCCCTGCTAATCAGAACCCCAGCCTAGCTGCTTCCTCTCTAAAATGGTTTCCATGTACCTTAGGTACATCTTTGATTGGAATCTGGAGTGCCCTTATAAGTCCCTAGTATATGGTATACTATGTACCCAGGGCATAGGTACCCCAGAGGCCTGCCAGGGGCTGAAGCATGTATTATGCCACCCCTGGAAGGCCAGCCAAAATGACACCACAGGTCTGCTACTGCAGCCTGGGTAAGGTGGTGCATGCACCCCTTACTGTGATATAGGCTACCTGTATCACTACCAATGCACACACATATAAACCTATAAGTCACTCCTATGGCAGGCCTTTACAATCCTAAAGGCAGAGTGCTTGGTTTTTATGTGAGAGGGTGCCCCTGCATGAGCAGAGCCCCTCTGCAGCATTCGGAGTCCCTCCTCTGATGCTGTTTGTGGTACAGCCTGACCATATACTCTTAAGTGCATTATATCCTCGCGGTACAATGCTAACTTTGGACTGGCTGCACCAAAACATGTCGTGTTTGGTGTCAAACATCTTGGAATACTACCCCCCTGCCAGTCCTGGTGGCGGGGGTAGCATTCCACCCTTCTAGAGGGAGAGACATGTACCCACCGGCCTACCTGGTAACTTCTTTCCAGAGCCCTGGCATCACAAAATGGATGCCGCTGCCACAGACACGGGTCTGGCCTCCTGCTGCTGACTTAAACTCCGGCAGGGGAGGCCTGGACAATAGGTTTCCTGTCGAAGGGAGGTGTAACCACCTCCCCAGACAGGATAGTGTGTATTGGGGCTGGGCGGGAGCACTCTCTGGTGCTCAGAAGTCCTGCACTGGGGGCACACTTGGTGTCCCTGTGCATATGCCAGTTCAAACCGGTTGCAGGGGCTACCTGCCCCTGCTCTGGTGCGAAACTGGACAAAGGGAATGGGTGTAACCACCCCTCTTCCCTGACCCTCCCATAGGTGGGTCCCCAGAGTATGTCCAACCCCCTAACTTAGTATAAGTATGGGACCCCAGTCCTTAGGACTTTAGATATCCCTGGACGAAACTCTGACACTGAATCCTGGACCTTCGACGCTCTACTTCAAGATTAGAGGACTGAAGAATCTCCCTTGGGGTCAAGGAGTGACTCCCCTGCTTGGCAGGCACCTAAGAAGCAATTGTCCGGTCTGCATCGCTGAAGCTCCCGCCGGACGCCGAAGTCTTTGCAACACCAGAGGTGGATTTCCAGACTTCCCCGAGGCTGCCCTGAGTCCCCAGCGAAGCTGAGGCCCGTAGCTGTCGTGGGTAACGTGGAACCATGACCCCTGGACACCGAGAACCTTTGCAAGTGCATCCTCTTCCTGGTCTCCCACAAAGTTGTGCTTTGGGCTCCGAGTAGCCCCCGCCTCCAGCACTGACTGCACAGAAGATCACTGGCCTCCACTCCACGAGTGTCCTGTGAGCCAGCTCCAAGTGCGTCCACTCAAGGCTCCTTCGCGGTCGCTAGTCAGTTGGCCAGTGGGCCCTCCCGAAGGCAACTCTTCTTCTGCTTGGGCTTTCCTGGTTGCTCCAGACGTACCCTGACTTACCCTCACTGGGTGAGTCCCCCAGACCTTGCTGGTCTGCATCAACGTCCTTTCTTTGTTTCCACGTGACTTGCCGTTGCCAAGGCTTGTTGGGTCCAATCTGGTCGCCGACACCTCAGCAATCGACAGACGTTGTGGGACAGCTCGAATCCAGCTCCTGGTCATCATCGACACCTCCTGGACCTCGTGGCTGAAGAGTCAAGACGACCGTCAACCTACCTGAAGCACCCGACATCGGTGGGCATCTGCTCATCGCCTTCCTGGTCACTGGCTAGTGACCCAGACTCTGTCCCCTCTGCTTTCAGGTTCTTCAGATCTTCGATCCACCCTTGGATCCACCCGGACACTTTCGACTTGGTCGCCAGCAGCCTGCTGCAGCAGATCGCCATTGAAAACGACGACGAAACCCGACGACAAAAGACACCTATGCACCCGGCTTCCCTGGGTGAGGTAACTCGAGTACTCCGGTGCTCCCGTGGGTATTGACTCTAGAACTGCCTAGTTCTAAAGGGATTTGCTCCAAGTCCTCCTCTAAGTGTTCTTTCCTTTTAAAAATCCAACCGCGACTTTCCCCATAGAAGTTAACGGTGGCTCGCGGCTGTGTTCTCACACTGCACGCGTCCCCTGTGGGTCCGCTGTGTCACTACCTTGGGTGGTTCCTTGGGGTCCAAGCACTTCTACAGGCTCTAGGCCTTGTGTCTAGCTCAGTCGTGGTTCTTATACCACTTTATTGGTATATGGTTTGGTACGCCCCTAGGGCTCAAACGTGTATTTGTGCTATTACTGTTGATAACTGACTTGTAACTTATGTACTTTCGAACTCTAGCCTCATAAAGAGACTAGAGGGGTGTGTTTAAGACTAAATACATATATTTTATATATATACCTGGTGTGGTCCTCTTTCATTTGGTCACTCAAGAGATTATAGACTGGTAAAACAAGCTGCTTTACATTCCTTCAAGACTTAGCCTGAAGGCTGCTCTCCATAGCTACCACTAGGATAGCTTTCAATAAAGGTTGTCTTTAACCTATCTCCAATAAGGGGTTGTTTGGACTGGTGCAAGGTGCCCACTATAATTAGTGGACAGCATATACCAGGCCAACTTCTCACATTGGTGTGCAGCGTGTGGGATTCCAGCTTGCTATTGTTTTACCAGATAATCTCAATTGAATTGATCAACTGAAAACCACTAAGGGTACCTTAGGTACATATAAAAACAAGCTTAGTATACAGTAAGTTCTACTGAACTTAGAGTTGTGTGTTAAGGGCTTAGCACACCCTTTCTACAACTCCAGAGAGTTTAGTAGGCCACACTAGAGTAGGTAGTGCATACACCACACCTCACTAGTAATGTCTTCAGGGCCAGGAATCAGTAGATCCCTGCCAGGAACCAGTGGGCTCCTGCCATCCAAATATGACAACCTCCCATTCTTGGAATTGAGAGAGTTGTGCAAGGTTAGGAAACTGAAGACAGGCAAAAGTGCCAACACCCAACGTCTCATGGAGATGCTACTGCTGGATGATCTCAGAAGATCCTTTGGGCCTGAAGGGGTAGGCAGAGAGGGTGGGGCAGAAGATGAGGAAGGGGCCAGGGGTGAAATCACCCAGGACCCCCCTCTGAAACTGGTCAGGAAGGTGACAATGACCTTGACCTGGAAAACCCAGCTATTCCTGTGGAGGAAGAGGAGGATCAGGATGACCTCCCCTTTGTCTCACCAGGAAGAGTTGTGAGTGTGCCTAGAAGGCCCAGATCTCCTTCTCAGGAGTCTGACCATTCTGACACCTCAGTAGGGACCTCTGTTTCCTCTCATAGGAGGGAATCCTCTCATGAAAGGAAAAAGAGACTGCTCCAGTATGAAGAAGCTCAGTTGAGAATCAGAAAAGAGCAGTTGGCAATAGACAGGGAGTCCCTAGAGCTTCATAGACAAAGAAGAAAGTTGGGACTAGAGTCCCATGGTGGCAGCAACTTCCCTAGTGGTAGGGAAAGGTCTAATGACCATAGAAACCTGAGCAAGATTGTCCCTCCCTACCAGAGTGGGGATGACATCCACAAATGGATTTC
Organism: Calotriton arnoldi; assembly: GCA_963921515.1. NCBI lineage: Eukaryota > Metazoa > Chordata > Amphibia > Caudata > Salamandridae > Calotriton > Calotriton arnoldi. The sequence continues at coordinate 814,443 of CAWUFW010005184.1, read as the reverse complement.
TGCACTGGAGAGGGCCTGTAAAGTACAGAGGGTCCCTCAGGAGCAGTGGGCAGCAATCTTGTGGCTCTCCTTTGCAGACAAAGGTAGAGATAAGCTCCTCTCTGTTAGAGAAGAGGATGCTGATAATTATCCAGTCTTAAAAAGTGCATTGATTGATGGGTTTGGCCTAACCACTGAACAATACAGGTTAAAGTTCAGAGATACCCAAAAGGCACAGACTCAAGACTGGGTGGACTTTGTTGATTGTTCTGCTAAGGCTCTGGAAGGTTGGTTAGTGGGCAGTAAGGTATGTGACTTCAAAGGATTGTACAATCTTATCATGAGGGAGCAGATTCTTAATAACTGTCAAAATCAGCTGTTGCATCAGTACCTGGTGGACTCTGATCTGACCTCTCCCCAAGAATTGGGAAAGAAGGCAGACAAATGGGTCAGAACCAGGGTGAGGCAGAAGGTACAGAACCAAGGTGGTGACCCAAAGAAGCAAGATTCTAAGAACTCTGACAAGGGTGGGGAGAAGGGTAAAGACCAGAAGTCTTCACAAGGCCCCCAAAAATCTTCTTCAGGTGGGGATTCACAGTCTAACAAAGGGAAGGGCCCAAAGAAACCATGGTGCAAAGTCTGTAAGCAAAAGACACACTGGACCAGTGATTGCACCAAGTCCAAAGACTCTATTCCAGCCCCCACCAATGCCCCTAAGGCACCTGTTTCCCCTAGTGCAGTTACAATTGGTGGTGGGAGTACACAAGCCAAGGGTTTAGTAGGGTTGACCCTGGGTAATGAGATGAGCTCTGGCCTAGTCAGAGAACTCACTCAGGCTGTCCTAGTCTGTGATGGAGGCATGGATGTGACCTCCTCTGTGAGTCCCAGTAATCTGGGCAAGTACAGGCAACAGCCATTAATAAATGGAAAAGAGGCTTTGGCATTTAGGGACACAGGAGCAAGTGTCACCATGGTGACACAAGATCTTGTGGATCCTGGGCAGATTATACTTGGTGAAATGTACCAAGTGACCAATGCTAGCAATGTCAGAACAGACCATACTCTGGCAGTTGTTAACTTCTCCTGGGGAGGGGTAACTGGCCTTAAGAAGGTTGTGGTAAGTGCAGACCTACCAGTTGAATGCTTGCTTGGCAATGATCTAGAAACTTCAGCTTGGGCAGAAGTGGAGCTCAGGACCCATGCAGAAATGCTGGGCATCCCTGCAGATGTGTTTGCTGTGACCAGGTCACAGAGCAAAATGCCTAACACTGAACAGGCCTTGGATTCTGGAACAATGGACCAAGTGCCATCCAAGAGGAGGAGTAGTAGGGTAAAGGCAGTGCCTTCCCCCTTGGCTCAGAAGGAAGATCAGTCTCTTCAGGGAGATGATCTCAGTCCTGAGGAAGGAACTGTCCCAGAGGAGCTTGAGCCTGATCAGGTTGAGTTCTTAGGGACAGGGGCCCTTCCAGGGCAGATCTGAGCCAGGAGCAGCAGAGCTGCCCCTCTCTTGAACCCCTCAGACAGCAAGCTGCTGCTGAGGCTGCTGGGAATGCTAGTGGTCCCCATAAAGTGTATTGGGATGATGGACTCTTGTACTCAGAGTGTAGAGACCCCAAGCCTGGTGCCACCAGGAGGTTGGTTATACCTCTGACAGTTCAGGGGCTTCCTATTGACCCTAGCCCATGACATTCCTTTAGCAGGTCACCTGGGCCAGAACAAGACTTGGGACAGAATTGTCCCTCACTTTCACTGGCCCCATATGTCTGAAGACACCAAGGAGTTTTGTCGCTCCTGTGTAACCTGCCAGGCCAGTGGCAAGGCAGGTGGCACTACAAAGGCCCCCCTGATACCACTACCTGTGGTGGGGGTTCCCTTTGAAAGGGTGGGGATTGACATTGTTGGTCCCATGGATCCCCAAACAGCATCTGGGCACAGGTTTATCCTGGTGGTGGTGGACCATGCCACCAGGTACCCAGAGGCTATACCCCTTAGGACCACTACAGCACCTGTGGTGGCAAGAGCCCTCCTGTGAATTTTCTCAAGAGTGGGCTTCCCTAAGGAGGTTGTATCAGACAGGAGTACAAACTTTATGTCTGGATACTTGAAGGCAATGTGGAAGGAGTGTGGAGTGACTTACAAGTTCACCACACCCTATCACCCACAATGCAATGGTTTAGTTGAGAGATTCAACAAAACCTTGAAGGGCATGATGAAAGGGCTCCCAGAGAAGCTTAGGCGAAGATGGGACATACTCTTGCCCTGCCTTTTATTTGCATACAGGGAGGTGCCTCAAAAGGGGGTTGGCTACAGCCCTTTTGAACTTTTGTTTGGTCACCCTGTCAGGGGTCCATTGTGCCTGGTGAAGGAAGGATGGGAGTTACCTCTCAAGCCCCCAAAGCAGGACATAGTGGACTATGTACTTGGTCTCCGCTCCAGGATGGCTGAGTACATGAAAAAGGCAACTAAAAACCTTGAGGCTAGCCAGGAACTCCAAAAAGCCTGGCATGACCAAAAGGCTGTACTGACTGTTTACCAGCCAGGACAGAAGGTATGGGTGTTGGAGCCAGTGGCCCCAGCAGCTCTCCAAGACAAATGGAGTGGACCCCATACCATTGTTGAACAGAAGGGTGAGGTTACCTATTTAGTAGACCTAGGAACACCCAGGAGTCCCCACAGGGTTCTCCATGTCAACAGATTGAAACCATATGTGGACAGGGCAGACATGGGCTTGCTCATGGCTACTGATGAGGGACAGGAGGAAGAGAGTGACCCACTCCCTGACCTGCTCTCACAGAACCCTGATGATGGGTCAGTGGATGGTGTAGCCTTGGCAGGCAGCCTCACTACCCAGCAGCAAACTGATTGCAGACAGGTGCTCAATCAGTTCAGGCATATGTTCTCTCTGACACCAAGTCAGACCACCTGGTGCACTCATGAAGTGGACACTGGGGACAGTCTGCCTATTAAAAATAAGATTTATAGGCAACTTGACCATGTCAGGGACTGTATCAGGACAGAAGTCCAGAAGATGTTGGATTTAGGAGTTATTGAACCCTCAGATAGCCCTTGGGCTAGTCCAGTGGTCCTTGTGCCAAAACCTCACACCAGTGGTGGGAAAAGAGAGATGAGGTTTTGTGTGGACTACAGGGGTCTCAATGCAGTCACTAGGACTGATGCCCATCCAATACCCAGGGCAGATGAGCTAATAGACACTTTGGCCTCAGCCAAGTATCTAAGCACATTTGACCTAACAGCTGGCTACTGGCAGATCAGGCTAGCTGATGATGCGAAGCCAAAAACAGCATTCTCAACCCCTAGTGGGCATTATCAATTTGTGGTAATGCCCTTTGGTTTGAAGAATGCACCTGCCACTTTTCAGAGGTTGGTGAATACAGTCCTTACAGGTCTGGAAGCCTATAGTGCAGCAAATCTAGATGATATTGCTGTCTTTAGCTCCACCTGGGAGGATCACCTGGTCCACCTCAGAAATGTTTTGGAGGCCCTGCAAAAGGCAGGCCTCACTATCAAGGCCACCAAGTGCCAGATAGGGCAGAGTCAGGTTGTGTACCTGGGCCACCTTGTAGGTGGAGGCCAGGTTCAACCACTGCAGAGCAAAATCCAGACCATCATGGACTGGGTTGCTCCAACTACCCAGACTCAGGTGAGAGCCTTCTTAGGCCTGACTGGGTACTATAGGAGATTTGTCAAGGGGTATGGATCAATAGTGACACCCCTGAATGACTTAACTTCCAAGAAAATGCCCAAAAAGGTTCAGTGGACAGCTAACTGTCAAAAGGCATTTGATGACCTGAAGCAGGCCATGTGCACTGCTCCCATTCTACAGAGTCCTGATTACTCCAAGAAGTTCATTGTCCAAACAGATGCATCTGAATTGGGGGTAGGGGCTGTACTGTCACAATTGAATGATGAAGGTCAGGATCAGCCAGTAGCTTTTATTAGCAGAAGGCTGACCCCTAGAGAGAAACGTTGGTCAGCCATTGAGAGGGAGGCCTTTGCTGTGGTCTGGGCTCTGAAGAAGTTGAGGCCATACTTGTTTGGTACTCACTTCCTTGTTCAAACAGACCATAAGCCCCTCTTATGGCTAAAACAAATGAAGGGTGAAAACCCCAAACTGCTTAGGTGGTCCATTTCCCTACAGGGGATGGACTTTACAGTGGAACATAGACCTGGGAGTAACCATGCCAATGCAGATGGACTCTCTAGGTACTTCCACTTAGAACATGAAGACTCAACTGGACAAGGTTAGTTTAATGTCCCTGAGTTTGGGGGGGGTTGTGTAGGAGAGTAGGATCTGCTTCACATGGGTACCCCCACTTTTTGCTGATGCTTCACTGTTTTTTGACTTTAGTCTGGCTGGGGCCCTGCTAATCAGAACCCCAGCCTAGCTGCTTTCTCTCTAAAATGGTTTCCATGTACCTTAGGTACATCTTTGATTGGAATCTGGAGTGCCCTTATAAGTCCCTAGTATATGGTATACTATGTACCCAGGGCATAGGTACCCCAGAGGCCTGCCAGGGGCTGAAGCATGTATTATGCCACCCCTGGAAGGCCAGCCAAAATGACACCACAGGTCTGCTACTGCAGCCTGGGTAAGGTGGTGCATGCACCCCTTACTGTGATATAGGCTACCTGTATCACTACCAATGCACACACATATAAACCTATAAGTCACTCCTATGGCAGGCCTTTACAATCCTAAAGGCAGAGTGCTTGGTTTTTATGTGAGAAGGTGCCCCTGCATGAGCAGAGCCCCTCTGCAGCGTTCGGAGTCCCTCCTCTGATGCTGTTTGTGGTACAGCCTGACCATATACTCTTAAGTGCATTATATCCTCGCGGTACAATGCTAACTTTGGACTGGCTGCACCAAAACATGTCGTGTTTGGTGTCAAACATCTTGGAATACTACCCCCCGCCAGTCCTGGCGGCGGGGGTAGCATTCCACCCTTCTAGAGGGAGAGACATGTACCCACCGGCCTACCCGGTAACTTCTTTCCAGAGCCCTGGCATCACAAAATGGATGCCGCTGCCACAGACACGGGTATAGCCTCCAGCTGCTGACTGAAACTCTGGCAGGGGAGGCCTGGACAATAGGTTTCCTGTCGAAGGGAGGTGTAACCGCCTCCCCAGACAGGATAGTGTGTATTGGGGCTGGGCGGGAGCACTCTCTGGTGCTCAGAAGTCCTGCACTGGGGGCACACTTGGTGTCCCTGTGCATATGCCAGTTCAAACCGGTTGCAGGGGCTACCTGCCCCTGCTCTGGCGTGAAACTGGATAAAGGGAATGGGTGTAACCACCCCTCTTCCCTGACCCTCCCATAGGTGGGTCCCCAGAGTATGTCCAACCCCCTAACTTAGTATAAGTATGGGACCCCAGTCCTTAGGACTTTAGATATCCCTGGACGAAACTCTGACACTGAATCCTGGACCTTCGATGCTCTACTTAAAGATTAGAGGAGTGAAGAATCTCCCTTGGGGTCAAGGAGTGACTCCCCTGCTTGGCAGCCACCTAAGAAGCAATTGTCAGGTCTGCATCGCTGAAGCTCCCGCCGGACGCCGAAGTCTTTGCAACACCAGAGGTAGATTTCCAGACTTCACCGAGGCTGCCCTGAGTCCCCAGCAAAGCTGAGGCCCGTAGCTGTCGTGGGTAACGTGGAACCGTGACCCCTGGACACCAAGAACTTTTGCAAGTGCATCCTCTTCCTGGTCTCCCACGAAGTTGTGCTTTGGGCTCCGAGTAGCCCCCGCCTCCAGCACCGACTGCACCAAAGATCACTGGCCTCCACTCTACGAGTGTCCTGTGAGCCAGCTCCAAGTGCGTCCACTCGAGGCTCCTTTGCGGTCGCTAGTCCGTTGGCTAGTGGGCCCTCCCGAAGGCAACTCTTCTTCTGCTTGGGCTTTCCTGGTTGCTCCAGATGTGCCCTGACTTACCCTTGCTGGGTGAGTCCCCCAGACCTTGCTGGTCTGCATCAACATCCTTTCTTTGTTTCCATGTGACTTGCCGTTGCCAAGGCTTGTTGGGTCCAATCCGGTCGCAGACACCCCAGCAATCGACAGACGTCGTGGGACAGCTTGAATCCAGCTCCTGGTCATCGTCGACACCTCCTGGACCTCGTGGCTGAAGAGTCAAGACAACCGTCAACCTACCTGAAGCACCCGACATCGGTGGGCATCTGCTCATCGCCTTCCTGGTCACTGGCTAGTGACCCAGACTCTGTCCCCTCTGCTTTCAGGTTCTTCAGATCTTCGATCCACCCTGGATCCACCCGGACACTTTCGACTTGGTCGCCAGCAGCCTGCTGCAGCAGATCGCCATTGAAAACGACGACGAAACCTGACGACAAAAGACACCTATGCACCTGGCTTCCCTGGGTGAGGTAACTCGAGTACTCCGGTGCTCCCGTGGGTATTGACTCTAGAACTGCCTAGTTCTAAAGGGATTTGCTCCAAGTCCTCCTCCAAGTGTCCTTTCCTTTTAACAATCCAACCGCGACTTTCCCCATAGAAGTTAACGGTGGCTCGCGGCTGTGTTCTCACACTGCACGCGTCCCCCGTGGGTCCCCTGTGTCACTACCTTGGGTGGTTCCTTGGGGTCCAAGCACTTCTACAGGCTCTAGGCCTTGTGTCTAGCTCAGTCGTGGTTCTTATACCACTTTTTTGGTATATGGTTTGGTACGCCCCTAGGGCTCAAACGTGTATTTGTGCTATTACTGTTGATAACTGACTTGTAACTTATGTACTTCGAACTCTAGCCTCATAAAGAGACTAGAGGGGTGTGTTTAAGACTAAATACATATATTTTATATATATACCTGGTGGTCCTCTGTCATTTGGTCACTCAAGATTATAGACTGGTAAAACAAGCTGCTTTACATTCCTTCAAGACTTAGCCTGAAGGCTGCTCTCCATAGCTACCACTAGGATAGCTTTCAATAAAGGTTGTCTTTAACCTATCTCCAATAAGGGGTTGTTTGGACTGGTGCAAGGTGCCCACTATAATTAGTGGACAGCATATACCAGGCCAACTTCTCACACAAGTCATGTAATTTACAGTTTGTGGTAGCTTTCAGTGATTGTGACACGTTGTGTGTGTGACTGCTGCCACTCCTCAGGGTCAGAGCTGCAATGTTGGAAGTTGTCTACGTGTGTTCTTTGTGGGTGACCTTGGCTTCTTCATTGGTGTGTGACTGTGGCCGGGATCCCATTGATTGGGGTGGATTTCATGTCATGCCCATGTACGGCGTACTGTGCAGTGTGTCAGACATTCACGAGTCTTGTTGACTGGCCAGGTGTGATGGGTTTCTGCACCTTATTTCCCACAACCACCCCTGGGATTGTCATGGGTGCATGTGCAATGTCACCTGTCCATGTGAGCTTCACTGCTGCACATTGGTGGAGATCAAGGTGTGTGGTGTTGAGTGTGTGCAAATGTAAGTTGTTGTACGGCTAGACACCTACCTCCATTTTGGCCTTGGCTGACAGGCCGTGCTGATGGATTTGTGCTTGTGTAGGTGTGATGGTAGTTTGTTGCTCAGGACACATGGCTGTGGTTCACAGTGTGAACAACATCTAGCTTTGTCATCACAGTGGGATTATCATGCAGGCTAGTGTCACCACAATGTGGGGTCCCTGGGGGTAGTGCTGTGGTGGGTCTGTCTCTTGCTGTGTTAGTTGCTGTTCCTACAAGCTTGTGTGACATGTGTAATTTGGGCTCCCTCTCATCTGACAATGCCTGATTGCCCACATAGGGGAATCCGATCCATGAGTTACTTTTGTATGGCACTGTATACACATCTGTGTAATTGGAATTCAGGCCTCCTCATGTGTTGTGTGGTTGCCTGGGGACACTGGCACCCCCCCCCCATCACCTGTTGTGTTTGATATGCAGTGTGAGGCTGCCTGTTTGTGTTTGTGCATCTGCACCACTGCATTGGCATATCTTTGGTGTGCCATTGCCTGTATGTTGTTTGGAGGATTTCCCATGCTCTCCCTGGGACTCCTAGGTCATCAGTCAGCAGAATAATCATGGTTCGTATGTCCCATTGCTGCCATGGTATGGTATTTGTTCACCTCACATCTACAGTCTCCCCAGGATATCTACATTTGTGTGTCCATTAGTGCAGATATGTGGGTCTGCATTATGATGGTCACTTCTGGCATTGTGTAATTGATAAATGGAGATGATGTCAGTCCCCATGGGTGATGTTTGTCTGCACATGGCCAAAGGTATGTTTTATTTGCACTGCACTGTTTGCCTCACCCAATCTATGTTGCTATGGGACACAACCACTACTTTGCCACTGATATGTTTGTTGTTCTGTGACCAGGAATAATCCATGCTGTTTGGCAGTTGCAGCTTTTTCCATGACAACACTTACCCTTTGGTCACTGTGATGATGGGGGTTTGGACCCCATTGCCACAATGTTCAAAATGTGCTTCAGCTATGGAGCCCACACTTACCTTTTGGTCACTGTGATGATGGGGGTTTAGACCCCAATGCCACAATGTTCAAAATGTGCTTCAGCTATGGACCCCACACTTACCTTTTGGTCACTGTGATGATGGGGGTTTAGACCCCATTGCCACAATGTTCAAAATGTGCTTCAGCTATGGACCCCACACTTACCTTTTGGTCACTGTGATGATGGGGGTTTGGACCCCATTGCCACAATGTTCAAAAGGTGCTTCAGCTATGGACCCCACACTTACCTTTTGGTCACTGTGATGATGGGGGTTTGGACCCCATTGCCACAATGTTCAAAATGTGCTTCAGCTATGGAGCCCACACTTACCTTTTGGTCACTGTGATGATGGGGGTTTAGACCCCATTGCCACAATGTTCAAAATGTGCTTCAGCTATGGACTCCACACTTACCTTTTGGTCACTGTGATGATGGGGATTTAGACCCCATTGCCACAATGTTCAAAATGTGCTTCAGCTATGGACCCCACACTTACCTTTTGGTCACTGTGATGATGGGGGTTTAGACCCCATTCCCACAGTGGTCATGGTCTGCTTGCATTGTGAAGGGCACACACATTTTTGTGTGACACATGTGATAGGGGGTCACATTGTATGTTCAATGTCATGTTCAGTGTTGTAGGCATTTGACACAGACTACACACTCTTGTCATGATGTTGGGGGGATGTCTTTTGCTGACATTCATTATGTTGGAGTATGCTGGTTGTGTCATGCATTACCCGTCCTATGAGTGGGGATGGTAGTAGTGACAGGCATCCAGCCCCCCATGAGTAGGGGTGGTGGTAGTGACAGGCATCAATTCCCCTATGAGTGGGGATGGTAGTAGTGACAGGCATCCAGCCCCCCATGAGTAGGGGTGGTGGTAGTGACAGGCATCCAGCCCCCCCTGAGTAGGGGTGGTGGTGGTGGTAGGCATCCAGGCCCCCATGAGTAGGGGTGGTGGTAGTGGTAGGCATCCAGCCCCCCCTGAGTAGGGGTGGTGGTAGTGGTAGGCATCAATTCCCCTATGAGTGGGGATGGTAGTAGTGACAGGCATCCAGCCCCCCATGAGTAGGGGTGGTGGTAGTGGTAGGCATCAATTCCCCTATGAGTGGGGATGGTAGTAGTGACAGGCATCCAGCCCCCTGAGTAGGGGTGGTGGTAGAGGTAGGCATCAATTCCCCTATTAGTGGGGATGGTAGTAGAGACAGGCATCAAGCCCCCCCTGAGTAAGGGTGGTGGTAGTGGTAGGCATCCAGCCCCCCGAGTAGGGGTGGTGGTAGTGGTAGGCATCCAGCCCCCCCTGAGTAGGGGTGGTGGTGGTGGTAGGCATCCAGCCCCCCATGAGTGGGGATGGTGGTAGTGACAGGCATCCAGCCCCCCTGAGTAGGGGTGGTGGTAGTGGTAGGCATCCAGCCCCCCTGAGTAGGGGTGGTGGTGGTGGTAGGCATCCAGCCCCCATGAGTAGGGGTGGTGGTAGTGGTAGGCATCAATTCCCCTATGAGTGGGGATGGTAGTTGTGACAGGCATCCAGCCCCCCATAAGTAGGGGTGGTGGTAGTGACAGGCATCCAGCCCCCCCTGAGTAGGGGTGGTGGTAGTGTAGGCATCCAGCCCCCCCTGAGTAGGGGTGGTGGTGGTGGTAGGCATCCAGGCCCCATGAGTAGGGGTGGTGGTGGTGGTAGGCATCCAGGCCCCCATGAGTAGGGGTGGTGGTAGTGGTAGGCATCCCTATGTGTGTGTGACATATGTCGGGTACGTGTCGTTTGTTTGTGTAGTGGGTGTTTGACTTACCGTCTGCGCCGTACGCGTCCGTACCGGTTCCGGTAATAGATGTAGAGTATTGGTAGGACCTGCGTGATGGGATTCATGGTTGGTTCGTCTCATTCGTCTTTCTCGTGGCTTCGACTCGTACTCGTAGCTGGCTTGTTCGTCTCGTAGCCGTGGATCGTCTTGTGACGCGAATCGGAACTTATGTGCGGCTCTCCCGGATGCTCTGACGTGCCGGACGTAGCGACCAGTTCGGCGCGTACGGATTGCGCATCGTACTAGTCCGGCCGGAAGGTCCTGTGTATTTACTTCCGTGCGACTCGAATCGGCGTTTCCGGATCCAGCTCGGTCGGGGAACTGGAGAAGGAATGGGTACGTACGGCTCGATCGGAATTTTAGCAGTAATGCGCAGCGTACTTGCTCGCTCAGACGACTGTTCGAATCGGTCGGGAAAAACGCGTTGGGCTCGTATTTTTTCCGGACGAATAGTATTAGGTGCGCTTCCAGCCGAGATCGGAATCGACCCCTTAGTTGTTTGACATAGAGCAACGCATTAGTGACTTACATGATGCCACTGCCAAGATTCCACTTCTGGAACATTAAATCCAAAGAGTCAAGCTTCATACAGAAGACCTTGAAAATAGAAATAGGCGTAATAACCTTCGGCTATACGGCCTGCCAGAAAATTTGGAGGGTCCTGACATCGTCAACTTCTTGAAAAAATTCCTTTCTGAGCTATTGGACCATCCTAAAGATCCATCATTGAGAATTCAACATGCGCATTGTCTTGGTAGCTTCCAACCTCACTCGACCAGACCTAGAGGAATCATAATGCTCTTCTTGGAATTTACAAGTTGCTCCGTGTGTTCCAGGCAGTAAAAACTAAACGTCGTCTTGTGTGGTCTGTTCATAATATTTTTATATCTCAAGATCTCTCCACTGCTATTAATGCCAGAATGTTATATTCCATACAGGTACCCCGATATAGGCCCGGGTAACATCCCAACCTTTTACCTATATTTGTCCCTACATTACATACATAACGGGCATTTAGGACTGACCCTTTACCTAGCTATGGTACTGCTTACAGAACATGGGGTTTTCCCTTAACAAGAGCCTCATATATTATGCATGAGGATTCTTGGATTCATGGAAACTCAGCAGGACTACCATCTCCTGCATAATAACTATGTACAAGAAGGTTCCTTCCCGGCGTCATCCTAAGTCCGACAATGGCACAGCAAGGTAGAACCCCTGGGGATACCTTTGGGTATATAAATATCACATATTGCTGAGATAGTCAGAGGAGATCAGGACTTCCATGCCGACACACTGAAGCGAGACGCTGAGGTTCCTGCATGCAGATACTCCAGCTCGCAGTGGTCTGATATCCCTTGTGGGGTGTCCAGCTCAAGACCAAGACGGGGTCCCACAGTCTCTCACTTCAGGTAATGGGGTTGACTTTATCCTAGAGGGATTCTTGGCCTAACACCTATACACATGTTAGGTACATTTAGGTACTTCTAGTTAGGGTTGCATCGTAGGAGTACGCATTTTATTGTCATGTATTTTATATACATGACTGTATTCATGGTTATAGCAAAATGGTAGAAATCTACCATCCTTTCACTTTCTTAGTGTTTCTAATCATTTATATCTGTTTCTGTATAGTGGTTGTTTCAGCACACTTATTTTACACTAGAATAACGACTGTTCAATAAATGCTTATTGAAAAATGTCTATACCGTTTATTCTGTGAATCTCTCTGAGACTGAGTGAGCACGAGTGACTAAGCGAAAAGTAGTATACTGTTTCCACGGTCCTGAGGGATCAGGGTTGTCATGTTCGATAGTTACCAAGAACTATTCTCTCCTTGGTAAGAGGAGTTTCTAGTGGCACTGTGAGCTAGCTGGTATACAGACTAACATACCCGGTAGGGGTGTCTAGAATCAGTCTGACACCAATCCTACAGTGTATGTTGTCTAAATGCGCAGATCTTATATAGGTTTATAAGAACTACACGACATGGCGCCGCCAAGGTTGGTTGGGTACTTATTTAACAGTCAAATCTGAGTAGTTCAGTCGTGCTATTCTCAGAGACCCCTACTCACATTTCCCCAGAGACGTCTGGAGTGGGAGGGAACAAAATACGCTGCAGCTGAGTAGGCAAAATCCTATGTATTGGCTGTTGGTTAATCAAGTTTGAAGGACACATTGTTCCTATTGTGCATAAAACCTTATCTCAGTTCCCTTGAAAGACTCTTCTTACTAAAAACAATGACTGAGCAGCAGGATGACGCTGTGGTGAACTACATCTCTCAGCCGAAGAAGAAGATGCAGATGCAATACAAATTTCAGAAAATGTTAGAAATGCCAGCACCCTAAAACTAGCAGCATATGGTTTAATAGCTAGGGGTGGGCCAGTAACCTTCGTGATTGAGGCACACGAATCATATAGAACAGAGGTTTTCTATTCAAGGGTTAGATTCCCACAGGCAGATGCATGAACAAAAACATTTCATTACTACATAGAAGATGATATACCGAATGAATATTGTCCGTATGAGGACATTGAAGTTCTGCTCACCTACCAGGAGCATATAAACTGGTTTAAAGGCGCCCTCCCCCATACAAGAAATAAAGTAAGACTCGGTCCGCTCGGAAGAGACGGAGCAACATGGCCAGTACTAGTGGCCTATACACCACATCCTGACATTGAAACAATGCCAGTAGGAGTCTTAAGTACACTTCATAAAGAACTAATAAGACTTTACAGAAACATGACACAGTTCGTGATGCGAACACTCACACTCCAGCCAACCACGGCTATACCAACAGGTCCGATTCAAACATCGACAACCAAAATTACGCCACAAACGTTACACGCAGTGATGGGTAAAATGCCCACTAAACGTGAACAAATGCCATTCTGGATAGCTCAAAAAATAACACAGCTTGAGGCAGTATTTCCACACACTGGTCCACAAGAAAAGCATAGAATACTAACAATTTGCTTGCCCATGGGAATAGCTCCCCAGATAGAGGATTGTACCACTTGGGGTACAGTCTTAGCTGCCATATATACCAGGACTCATGGTATCCCTTCATTAGCAGAAATACCAGATGTATTAAGACAAATACAGAATGAGTATGGAGCAGAACCTGCTCTGAACTTAGGGATGAAGTTACTAGGTAACTTTGCCCAGGTATCAGCTATAATATTAGCAAACATTAAAGGGGACGCAGTAGCAGTTGCAATACGCCAATGCCTGAGGGATTTCACTCCTTTACAACAGGAGACAGAATTACCTAAAAGCATTGAAACCGCTTATGCAGAATTAGGTAGAGATAGTTTGGGAGCTAGACCAGTAAAACCTCAACTAATGGGAGGTCGAGAAAAAGAACACACCAAGCAAACACCTGCTTCTTCAAAGAAGAAATGGGATAATAACAAACAACAAAAGAATAGATCTCAATCCAGAGGTAGGTCTCCTCAGCAGGAGTCCTCTGAAAGGAGGTATAACCTTAGAAATAGAGATAACATAAAAAACCTGACTGGTATCAGGACACTGATACACGTTCCTCTCGTTCCTTTCAGGGTTCACCAAGACACTCCGAGAGGGAAGGACGGTCAGAACACAGACAAGAAGAGCGTACAAAGTCCAGAGACACGCTACGCACTTCAGACTACGCATCCAAAGAGGAAGAAAAGCCTAAACCAAAACCTCAATTCAAAAAGAAGAAAGTAGCAGGTCTTAAGATCAGACATGCCCAGAATTCTGAGGACTCAACTACTGAATGGGGAATGGGCTCTGACGATGCTAGACAGTGCAGCAGAAGTAACAATAGCTCGCCAGAACCTGATGGAATTTCTAGTGACAGTGGAGCTGAGTGAACATATCACGGTGGAAACACCTGATACTAGGGTAAGCGTCCCACATAGGTTACATTAAATAATACTCCAAATGGAAAGGGACAAGCCCAGAAAAATTAAAGGTCTCTTTTGGGACCACCTGACTTTTGGCTATGACATTCTTTTAGCTGAAAGAGATTGGCCGCCTGCTATTGTTATGGATTGCCCAAAGGGAGAAACTGTCATTTTTCCAGCCTTTTTGACCTCGTTCCCACACACTTAAAACACACAAACGCACAGGAGTGGGCGGTAGCCCTTGCCCCTGCACTATATCGCAACCATGTTGGGTGGGATGAAGAGTCAGCTCACCACGTGACACCACTCAAATCTACTCCAACTCCACAGAGACAGTTTCCAATAAAACAGGACGCGAAAAAACAGGTCAGGGAGATCTTAGATCAACTTGAATACCAGGGTGTGATTGAAACTTGCACCTCTTCAATGGATAATCCTTTGTTTCCCGTAATGAAACCAGAAAATTCATATCGTCTAGTTTTAGATTACAGACATTTGAACTCATGCACAAAAACATTTGCGGTACAGAACGCACACAGTGCTGCATTAATGAATAACATTGTGCGAAAAAAATACAAAATAACACTAGATATCTCGAATCGATTCTTCTGCCAAAATATAGCACCTGAGAGCAGATATTTGACAGCATTCTCAGCGCTGGGGTCCCAGCGTAAATTTTTTCGCCTCCTACAGGGGTATAACAACAGCCCGGGGTTGTGTTCCGCCAGGGTAAATGAGTTACTTCAGAATCTGGATGAGGAGGCATTGTCCTATGTAGATGATATTTATCTGACGGATGATGACCTGGAGGAACACTTGACCAGGGTGAGCACCATCATTTTGGGATTTGCCTCAGAGGGCTACAAGTTTAAATTTAAAAAATCAAAAATAGCCCACCATCTCAATGTCCTGTATTTGGGATATGAGCTTTTGAGTGAAGGAAAAAGCTTGGCAGCTAATTATTTAGAAAAGTGTGCGATGCTCCAACCTCCAAAATCATTAAAAAATGTACAATCCATACTGGGATTCCCAAATTTTGGTAGAACATACATTTTGGATTACGCAGAAAGGGTTAAACCTTTCTAAGACCTTATAAGGCCTGATTTTTCAGTTAGGCAATGGACACCGGAACACACACATATCCTTCGTTCCCTACAAGCTGACATGATAGCGTCCAAACACTTACAGACACAAGTAAATGTCCGCAATCTAGTAATCCATATAGTTGCGGGTCAATCTGGGTACACCTACCTAACATACAATGAAGGCGAAACGGTACCCATAACATACAAATCACACATATACACAAACATTGAGATGCGTTTTGCTTCTACAGAAAAAATTCTGACAGCTGTACAGACTGCTGTAGTGAGAGAAAGAGCACTGGCTCAGGGGAAACGAATAATTGTCGTGACTCCAGTATCAGCCTTAGAGGCTGCTACAAAGGCAAGCATTCCAAATGCTAAAGCCTTACATCTGAGATGGATACAATGGGCTAAATCTCTCACTGCATCAGATGTAGAATACAGATATGACCCAAGTCTAAAAACACAAGCATTTCTGTAATATGAACAAGAATATCCTCTCCCGAATGAAGTAATGCCTCTAGATCACTATAAATACATAATTTACACTGACGGATCTGCTCAGCCGGCCATTGGAATTAAACAACAATATAGCGCTGCTTGTGCGATTGTAGAAGGTCGTATGCAGGATGGCAACTTCCATCCAAGCTGTACAAAAACTCAGTCTCTAGGAGACTTCACGGCTAAGCTAGCAGAACTAAAAGCTTTTTTACTGGCACTGATTAATACAAATCGAGAATTCCCTACACTAATTGTATGCAATTCCTTTTACTGTGTCCAGTCATACAATGAATATTTTCACTATTGGGGACAAAATGGATTTAAGGATTCGAAAGGTGGCACAATTAAGCATAAAAGGCTATGGGAACAGGTATCTGAGTTGAAAAACGAACTACCAAGAGCTCACGTGATACACACGCGGAGTCATCAACATGATGGCGTTCACGTTGAAGGGAATTCATTGGCTGATGAAGCCGCAAAGGGGGCAGTACGAACTGCGTCCGTAGCTGCAATCACTCGTTCAAAAACGAAAATAGACGTACAGAAAATGGTAGCTGTCATTGCATCACGCAAAGACAACAAGGCACTGCCAAAAGGTTTTCCACTCAAGTACTCCTACAAGTTAGATGCAAATAACGTTCCATTTGCTCAGATTCCAGGAGTGGGGGATAGAGTAATACCAAACATGGATCGCAGATTAGGCTTAATCCTAGCTGCACACGAGGGTCTGGGTTCTGCGCACGCAGGAGTCATGGCAACAGTTTCTTTACTGAAACAACGCTACTGGTGGCCAGGGTTAACAATTCAGACCAAAGATTATGTCTTAAAGTGCGACATCTGTCAACAGATGAAGGGCTCCACCGTGGCTCGTCCTGTGCAGACACCATTAGTAATATCAGACAGACCACTAGCGTGTGTCTATTTGGACCACTGCGGCACCTTACAATCTGATGGGGCTTACAAGTACATCATGGTTGCAGTGGATTCCTGCTCGAGATTCCTATGGGTATGGCCTCAGCGCTCGGCTGACGCTCGAACTGTTATCAAAGATTTGCGAGTCTTTATAGGGACATACGCAGTTGGCACATTACATTCTGACCGTGGCCCCGCCTTTAGCTCTAGGGCTTACAAGGAAGCCATGGGAGGTTTGGGTGTAGCATTGCGGTACTCCTCTCCGTACCATCCAGAGGGAATTTTGGTTGTGGGGAGGAAAAACCAGGACTTAAAGCAATCTTTAACAGCTAGAGTATTAGGTTCGGGTGGTAGTTGGGTCAATCACTTATATGGGGTACAGCGGGCCCTCAACAATATGCCAAGAAGTTCTCTAGGGGGTGTCACTCCTTATGAGGTCCTGTTTGGGACGAGAATGTGGGTACCTTATCTTTATTGTGAAGGCACAGTGGCGGATGATAAACCTTTTGACATCAATAAACGTTTGGCTGTTTTACAGGATCTGAATAAATCCAGAGCACTACAGAGGGTAAACATCACTCACCCCACATCCGTGACCCCACATGTTATTACAACGCGATCGTTACAACGACCGCGTTGTAACAACCCAATACCATTACCCCGCAAGTCGAAACCACGACATGCGGAAGGGGGAGAAGGTGTTGGATTTAAAATCCAACACCTTCCCTACTGTCCGCACAGACAGGAGTTGGAATAGTAAATCATACTATTCCAACATCCAGCGCAGATAATGGTATTGCGTTGTTACAACGCGGTCGTTGTAACGACCATGTTGTAATAACATGCTGGGTGAGGGAAAGCGGGAAAAGGAGTGCTATTCACTACAGAGTAATGTGCAGGTAAAACGGTCCGCCACTGGGAAAGTCAAGTCAGTCACGGCAAGGCCCGTCTGGGTCCCTAAAGTCGGGGATCTGGTCAGAGAAAAGATAACGGACAAGAAAGAATTTGGACCATCCTACAGAAAGCCTGTTCTTGTCCTGGCCGTTGAAGAAACAAGAACTGTACTTCTGCCGCCTCTTGCCGGAAAAAAGGAGAAGAGATTTGTCTCCATTGATCTGATAAAACCACACTATGTGGCCGATACTGAATAGTAGTCCTAGTGGGCTCCTGAGTAGCCGACGCCCTCCTCTCGCCACTATACAGGAAGTTCAGACAGAAAGGCTCATCACGTTTGAAGAGTCTCCTATACGGAATGATGGACTATGCAACAATGCCATGGAACTCGTTCCTCTTGAAACAGAAATTCAAAATCAAAATGGAAGACAAATTTCAATTCGACCTAACACTGATGTCTACATAAACATGCCTCAACAGGAGCCATCTACAAGTTCAACAAAACCTGCTGAGCTACCAAAAATAGATCAAACTGCATCTGGCTATTTCATCGACTTTGATAACTTTTCGTTGGATCCAAGTGAACCTGAAACAACGCCAGCCCTAATATCTCGTCAACAACAAATCAAAGACTTCTTCATTTTTCTTACTTACCTGGTGTCACCTTGGAAAGAACTTTGGATAATCACCGGGATACCTTTTTTCCTTTTCTGGATAGGCTTAGTAACTGTCTTCTGCTTACTTGTTAATGGAACTTACCTTCGCTAAAGCTCTGCAGCATCAAAATTGAACTTGATCCTGAAACCTCATGTTTCATCACATCGTGAACAAAGAGACTTGTCATCAGTGAACATTACAGCAGTTCCTATACCTGATGGTATTGTATGGGACGGTGCACAGTCAAAATATCGAAATTTTTATATCGATGTACAGAAATATCGAGTTCACAATATCGAGAGTGTGAAATATCGATGTTTTGTATATCGATGTAGTAAATATCGATTTGAGGTGTTTAGGTAAATATCGATGTTAGAAATATCGATAGTAAAAATATCGACATGTTAAAATATCGTTTTTGTATATTTTTTCAAATATTTTATAGTCAATGTTAAGTAGTAAATTGTGTTTAAAATGTATATAATAATGTTTTTTTGTTATACTGTTTTAGGAGCGGGATGTTGGGTTATAGGGGATAAGGGTGGGGAGTGTTTTAAAAAAATTAATTTAATTTGTATAAATGTTTAAATTTTAAGTATGAATTTATTTTTAAATTTCGAATTTCAAATTAAAATTTAGGAGCGGGATGTTGGGTTTATAGGGGATAAGGCTGGGGAGTGTTTTAAAAAAATTAATTTAATTTGTATAAATGTTTAAATTTTATGTATGAATTTATTTTTAAATTTCCAATTTCCAATTAAAATTTAGGAGCGGGATGTTGGTTTTATAGGGGATAAGGGTGGGGAGTGCTTTAAAAAAGTCACAAATATTTTGTTTAAATTGTAAAAATTAAAAAAATAATTTGAAATTAAATTTCGAATTTGAAATTAACATTTCGGAGCGGGATGTTGGGTTTATAGGGGATAAGGGTGGGGAGTGTTTTAAAAAAGTTAAAATTAATTTGTTTAAATTGTAAATTTAAAAAAAATTATTATAAAATTAAATTTCGATTTTGAAATTAAAATTTAGCAGCGGGATATTGGGTTTATAGGGGATAAGGGTTGGGAGTGTTTTAAAATAAATAAATTAAATTTTTTTACATTTCATAAATTTAAGTATGAATTTCTAATTAAATTTAGATTTTGAAATTAAATTTTTAGTAGTGGGATGTTCGATTTATAGGGGATAAGGGTGTGGAGTGTAGTAAAAAAATATAAAATATTTGTATACATTTGTAATATTTAAGTATGAATTTATAATAAAATTTTCAATTTCAAAATAAAATTTAGTAGTGGGGAGTTGTGTTTATAGGGGATAAGGGTGGGAGTGTTCTATAAAAAATATATTTTATTTGTATAAATTTGATAAATTAAAGTGTGAATTTAAAAATTAATTTCGAATTTCAATTTAAATTTTAGGAGTGGGATGTTGCGTTTATAGGGGATAAAGGTGGGGAGTGTTTTTAAAAAATAAATAAATATTTTGGAAAATTTTAAAATTAATAATTATGAATTTTTACATTAATTTCGAATTTAAAATTAAAATTAAAATTTAGGAGTTGGATGTTGAATTTCTTGGGTATAAGGGTGAGGAGTGTTCTGTAAAATTAATATTTTTATTTGTATAAATTGTAAACGATAACATTTTTTTTTTTTTTTTTCAAATTTCTAAGTAAAATTTATGAGTGGAATGTTGTATTTATAGGAGATAAGGGTGTTTTAATTTGAAAAATAAATATATATAAATTAGCAAACATTTTACAAAAATATTTTATTGTATACTATAAACATATTACAATTTAATTAAATGTAGGGAAATGTAAACACATTTGTAAAAAATTAAATTAATACAAAGAATTATAAAATATGTTACAAACAAAAAAAGTATAATGTTATACAATGTATGTACTAGTGTGAACATTTGTTAATTAAATAGTGATTATAGTGGGAATAGTAAATAAATGAAGTTTAGTGTCCAGCACCTACCCCAATTAAATACAGACTGGAGTGGGAATATTACATTAATTAAGTTCAGTGTCCAGCAACTACCCCAATTAAATACAGGCTGGAGTGGGAATAGTAAATTAATTAAGGTTAGTGTCCAGCACCTACCCCAATTAAATACAGACTGGAGTGGGAATAGTAAATTAATTAAGTTTAGTGTCCAGCACCTACCCCAATTAAATACAGACTGGAGTGGGAATAGTAAATTAATTAAGGTCAATGTCCAGCACCTACCCCAATTAAATACAGACTGGAGTGGGAATAGTAAATTAATTAAGGTCAGTGTCCAGCACCTAACCCAATTAAATACAGACTGGAGTGGGAATAGTAAATTAATTAAGGTTAGTGTCCAGCACCTACCCCTATTAAATAGTTATTGTAGTGGGAATAGTAATATAATTAAGTTCAGTGTCCAGCACCTACCCCAATTAAATAGAGAGTGGAGTGGGAATAGTAAATTAATTAAGTTTAGTGTCCAGCACCTAACCCAATTAAATACAGACTGGAGTGGGAATAGTAAATTAATTAAGTTCAGTGTCCAGCACCTACCACAATTAAATACAGACTGGAGTGGGAATAGTAAATTAATTAAGGTCAGTGTCCAGCACCTACCCCAATTAAATACAGACTGGAGTGGGAATAGTAAATTAATTAAGGTTAGTGTCCAGCACCTACCCCAATTAAATACAGACTGGAGTGGGAATAGTAAATTAATTAAGGTTAGTGTCCAGCACCTACCCCAATTAAATACAGACTGGAGTGGGAATAGTAAATTAATTAAGTTCAGTGTCCAGCACCTACCCCAATTAAATACAGACTGGAGTGGGAATAGTAAATTAATTAAGGTTAGTGTCCAGCACCTACCCCAATTAAATACAGACTGGAGTGGGAATAGTAACTTAATTAAGGTTAGTGTCCAGCACCTACCCCAATTAAATACAGACTGGAGTGGGAATAGTAACTTAATTAAAGTTAGTGTCCAGCACCTACCCCAATTAAATACAGACTGGAGTGGGAATAGTAAATTAATTAAGGTTAGTGTCCAGCACCTAACCTTATTAAATAGTCATTGGAGTGGGAATAGTAAATTAATTAAGTTCAGTGTCCAGCACCTACCCCAATTAAATACAGACTGGAGTGGGAATAGAAAATTAATTAAGGTTAGTGTCCAGCACCTACCCCAATTAAATACAGACTGGAGTGGGAATAGTAAATTAATTAATGTTAGTGTCCAGCACCTACCTCTATTAAATAGTCATTGGAGTGGGAATAGTAAATTAATTAAGTTCAGTGTCCAGCACCTACCCCAATTAAATACAGACTGGAGTGGGAATAGTAAATTAATTAAGGTTAGTGTCCAGCACCTACCACAATTAAATACAGACTGGAGTGGGAATAGTAAATTAATTAAGTTCAGTGTCCAGCAACTACCCCAATTAAATACAGACTGGAGTGGGAATAGTAAATTAATTAAGGTTAGTGTCCAGCACCTATCACAATTAAATACAGACTGGAGTGGGAATAGTTAATTAATTAAGGTTAGTGTCCAGCGCCTACCCGAATTAAATACAGAGGGGCAGATTTACAAGCCCCTTGCGCCACTTTTGCGTCACTTTTCCCATGTTAAAAGTGACGCAAAAGTGGCGCAAGGGGCTTGTAAATCTGCCCCAGAGTGTAGTGGGAACAGTAAAATAAGTTAATTAAATAAAAAATATTATTGAGTATTTATGTTGAGTGGTATGTAAGCATAATTTAGGTGAGTATTTTTTAAATATATTATAATAATATTATTAAAGGTAAAATTAGTTAAAACATATTTAGTTATATGTAAAACAAGAACAGATATATCATATATCATATATATTATTTAATTTAAATGATGTACTTTAAATAAAATAAATTATTACAAAACATTTAATTATGTACATTAAAAGTGATAGCAATGAAAAGGTAGTCAAACAAATAGACATCTCATTTTTATTAACACATTTTATTATATAAAACATAGAAATGACAGCTAAATCCAAAATTTTATTTTTTATTAAACATTAGAAAAAAAATCACAAAATATATATATTTGCAGGAGAGTGTATTTATTACAGAGAAAATAGATTTTATCAGTATGTATATTTTAACAAGTAAATTATTCAAACCAAGATTTAATAATGAAAAAAACTATATTTCACAATTGTATATATTTTACAAATATAGCATGATGCATATCAATTTTTTTAAGGAGATTTTGTACATTAGTATATATTTTTTAATAAGTACTAAGGGGTCCATTACGATAACCGGCGTTAAAAAATCCGCCACCCACCATAGCCTTAAAAAACCGCCCGCCTGCACCATGGGAATACCGATCGAGCAATTATGATGTCGCAAAGCAACCTCCGCCCGCGGCGGTAAAAACACAAAAATTCCGCACGTCCATGTCCGAGTAGAAGATTAACCGTCCGCAACGGACGCAATACCGCACGAAAACCCAACACCGTCCGCCCTGACGACCGAGACAACGACCGTGAAATTATGATCTCCCCGACATGAGCGCGGACAAACCACATATTCCCCGCCCGCCACGGTTGACAACAGCGACACGTCCGTGCACGGAAACCATTTGCGGGACAAAGAAATACACACAACATGGCCAACAAGTCCACACGGCAAACCACGCCAAAATACACAAACACAGAACACATCCCAATGACACATGCCCCCTGCCAAAGATAAAAAACTACAAATCCCAGGACAACAGACACAACACACCTGAAAACGACAGACCATCATGACACATACACATAAATTAGTACAAAAGCAGCCTCCTCACAGACCACAATCCCTTGCACGAGGACAAAGCGAAGACGCAATCAGACAACACAGAGAGACACAAAGGAAAGCAGCACACCACACGCACGCACACATCACACACATCACCACCACTACCACCATCACCACTGAAACAACGGCACCACGAACCCCCTACACATCACACACCACACAACAACCACACCAGCACAACAAACAGCAGACCACACACCATGGCAAGCCATAGGATGCCAAAGTTCACTGCCACCGAGTTGACAGTCATGGTCGATGAGATCATCAAGGTGCACCCACAAATCTATGGGAACCAGGTCCAACAGACACCATTAGCCAACAGAAACAGGATGTGGAGAAGGATAGTGGACCAGGTGAATGCAGTTGGGAACGTGCCACGCAACCGGGGCGAAATCACAAAGAGGTGGCACGACCTGAAAAGCGTGGTCAGGAAGAAGGAGGCCAAGAACCGTGAGCTGGCTGCCACGACTGGCGGAGGAAATCCCGCGCTATTCAAGACCTTCAAGGCGTGGGAGGAGAAGGTGTGAGGCATTCTGCATCCGGAGAGTCTCACCGGAATACCAGGGGGAGTGGAGGCTGGTAAGTACAAACAAATGTATACCAGCACACTGCTATGTACTGTCATGCACTACCAGAATGCCATAGCACCGAGGGCCAAACACCCCCATGTCCAGTACACAATACACAAGACATCTCTCACACATGCAACAGACACTCCCACACACTCAGCCCAATGGTACCAACAAACAAAACCATGGGGGCATGTGTACAGGCAGCCAGCACCACAACTCACACCAGGTCGCTCTGAACCCCAGATGAGCCGGAAGGAGCACTCCCCACACCCACACTCATGTGTCAGCCATAGCTGCACTAACCAACAAGTAACAGGCAAGTAGCCTTACCACAAACTCCAAGTATCGGAGGGGGGACTGCAGAAATACAACCACCACCAGGCCCCTAGTCCTACAGCGCAGCAAGATGGAGCACTCCCACACCCATGTGTCAGCCATTGCAGTGCACACCTTCACCCGACAGCTAGATATGTTACCCTACATGGAGGGGTGTCTGTGGATGGTAAGCCCCCACCACAACTCACAACATGGCCCCCACTGCCACAGACCAGCAAGATGGAGCACCCCTCCCTCTCATGACCATGTGACAGCCATGGCATTGCACCCTACAAACCAACAAGTAGGTAGACTACTGTACAGGGCGGGGTGTCTGTAGGCATGAGGACTGTACTACGACTAACATTTGGGACATGTCACGTAGCAGAGGAACAGGTAGCACTGCTCCCTGCCATAATCATGTGACTAATGTGCACACGGACATGAATTACAGAGTCAAATCCCACATGAGTCATCACAAATACACCAACACGGAAGGAGTCACGTCTGCATGCACAAGTCTCACTGGAGTACTGACCCACATGCCGTGCACTGTGCCAGTCATCACACACATCAGCAACACCATCGAAGTATTGTCCATGTAGTCGTGTCTGCTTGTTCCCTTGACATCGTACAACATCACCCATGTAAGTCTATCTCGTCTCAATGTAACTGAGTGGAACCACAGTAATGTCACATACACCACTGGACCCATGAACCACACAGCTACACAATGCACATTCAATGTCTCATCCATCACATCTTAACAGCCCCAATGACATGAAAGGTATATCATCTAATCAGTTGTCCCATATACAGTAGTTCAGCAAAGATTCCTGCCGATGACCAATAATGTGTCTGTAGTGTCTGAAGCGCACGTCACACTGTGATTCGCAACATACCTAATATAGTCAACACACCAAGAGCACTGCATTGCTGCACATGGCTGAGGGTAGCACGCACACAAAGGAATTGACCCATCTGCAATACGTCGTGTGGCACACAACAATAACTCACTCACTACAATGCTTGCAGTGTAATGGCCCTAAATGATAACAGTGAGCAGATATGCTTGGTACGTCAGACATACACACACCTTTGTCTCTGCAGTGTCGTGTGGCCAAGACACATGTCCCCTCCTGCACCCATATGTCACAGTATGTACCCCAAAACCATATTTCACCTCAAAAGCGTGGAGGGGGATGTACCCATTTTCCCATCTGCGTTTCTAAGCGTTTCAAATGAACCCCAAAACCATATTCCACCTCAAAAGCGTGGAGGGGGCTGTACCCATTTTCCCATCCGCGTTTCTAAGCGTTTCAAATGAACCCCAAAAACATATTTAATCTCAAAAGCGTTCATGGGGCTGTACCCCGTTTCCACCAAAGCCACAAAATGTAGGGGTACTGCAACACACACCGATTGGCATTCCAAATCCGTCCCATGCCATATGCACCCATCACACTATTCCATTGCCTTGATCACGCACACACATTACAGAGCCATACACACGCATCTGGGAAATCACTGCACAACTGTGCACAAACTGTGAATGTCAGACATCTAACACAAACCTTGCAAGGTGCAACAAAATAACCTTTCGTCTCCGCCCCACAGGTGACGAACTGCATGATGCTGGAGAGGGAGACAGCAGCCATCACAGCCAGTCCACAAGCCCTCCACACGGACTCACGGATGTGGACGAGCTGGACACCTCTTCGGACGAGGACACCCGACCAGGCACATCTGGTGTGGCAGGGCGCAACCGCTCCCCAGGACCCCTCCTACCCACCAACCCATCTCCCAGGGCTGGTGACCAGTCCCAGGCCCCTGCTGCCACGGTCATTGCGGCCACCACCACCGCCGCAACCACCACCACCAGGGCCTCCCTGACCACTCACCCTGCGCAAGGTGTAGTACTCACCTCAACATCGACCCTGGGAGCGACAACGAGGCCCCGGGTGACCACTGTGGCCAGTGGGCAGGTCGGTGGCAGTAGTCCAGGTGGGAGGAGCAGGGTCAGGCCAACGCCATCCGAGCCTGGGAGCCAAGCCCTGCCGCAAATCGCCAGAGTCCTTGGGGCCTATGAAGAGGCCCAGGGACAATGGGCCAGGTCAGCTTCCGATACGCGGGAAATCCTTGGGGTGTTGAGGTCCATGGACGCCCACATGGGCCAACTTGTGGACCTCATGGGCCAGCTAGTGGTGGCGGTGAGGGCCCAATCAAGGCCAACCACACCACCTCCGACACCACCTGCTGGGGCGCAGGGTCGTGCAACATCCAGTTCCCCTGCGTCCACAGCGAGTGGGCAATCCTCAGCCACCACAAGCAGCCCACAACAACACCCCCCCCTCCCAAACGTGGAAGGGGTCGTCCGAAGAGGAAACAGGTGTCCAGAGAAGACTTTGCATGCTCCAAACGCCTGTGAGTCAGCCAGCCACGGTGCCCATCTACTGCATTCACTTGGACTACTATCCTACCCCACACTGCCATGTGAATGGCATGTGTCTGTCGGACTGTGGACCCAGAACTACATGGCTACACCTTGACCATCACGTGGACATGTCCGTCAACTCATTGTTCCAGCATGCACCACTTGTGTGATCACCTTGCCCACATTCACATGTCACTGCTTTAAATAAATACACCTGGATCACATTCTGTCTCATCTGCTCTGTGTTTAATCAAAGATGTGCAACCGTCCCCAAGATCAGAAATGCATCTGTAGTGTGGTATGTCGATAGGCCAGGAGAGGCTGTAGGGACCTAGGGGGGAAAAACAGAACAAGAGTCCATTGAATGTGTGTGTCACACACTCATCACACAGTACTTGTCATCAAGTTCAAGCAATGTACACACATCTCATAGAGCAACAGGGCACAATGCCACAGCCACTGTCAGTGGCATACTACCCTGGACATGGACCATTGCCACACAGCACTCAGTGAACAATAGGCCGCCGTGACAATGCACACATACACCTACACAAATACAGCAACATCAGCCGTCGTACATGGTCACTCACTGTCAAGTGAAGTAGCGGACGATGAGCTGCTGACGCTCATTCACTGCTTCCTCCTCTCCACTGTCCTCGTCACTGGACACAGCCTGGTCTGCAGGCGGGGCTCCTGGCTGATCACCGTCATCCACTATCAGGGGGATCTGCCTGCGAATAGCGAGGTTGTGCAGCATGCAGCATGCCACAACTATCTGGCACACCTTCTGTGGGGAGTATGCCAGTGCACCCCCGGTGCGGTCCAGGCACCTGAATCTGGACTTCAGGAGTCCAAAAGTACGCTCCACCACATGTCTGGTCCTCCCATGTGCCTCATTGTATCGGACATCAGCTGGTGTCCTGGTATGACGGAGTGGGGCCAGCAGCCAAGGGCCGTTAGTATATGCCGAGTCACCTGGGTGTGAGAAACACAGAGAATCCTTGCAATTCCAACAGGACACAAGACAGCATGTCACACCCAGCACGCTACACGAGTATGCATACTCACCAACAATCCAGGCACGGTCCGGTTGAAGATTGGACACCAGTCGTGGGAGGATGCTGTGGCGCATGATGTGCGAGTCATGGGTGGAACCGGGAAACTTTGCACACATGTGCGTGATGATCATGTCCGCCAGGCACACCACTTGCACATTCAGGGAGTGGAAATGTTTCCGGTTACGAAAGATGTGCTCCATGGCCTGTGGTGCAACAAGGCCAACATGTGTGCAATCAATTGCACCAACAACGTGGGGGATGCGTCCAAGTGCATAGAAAGCCCCCTTCACTGCCGCCAAATCACGAGCCCTGGGGAATCTGATGTAGCGGTTCCTGTACAGCATCATAGCTGACAGGACATCCCGTAGCACCATGCTGAACATGGGTTGGGACATTCCAGCTCCACTGCCTACCGTGTGTTGGAAAGATCCGGTAGCGAAAAATGCAGTGCAGCCATCACCTTAGCCGTGGGGGTGAATGCTGTTGGATACACCCTGCGAGGACGAAGGTGGGGTTCCAACATGGCACATAGGCGATGCAGGGTGGGTCGGTCCAGCCGGAATTTACGAATGACCTCCACATCCTCCATGTCTGACAGCAATTGGTAGGAGCGATGTATGTTTGGTCTCCTCCTAGGACAGATGGAAGTGGACACATGTCAATGCAACACACCACATGGCACATACACATACCAAAAATAACTGGCAAAGCTATAGAATCACAGAACAGGTGACAAGTAGGGGCAGCACAGCCACAATACTCTTACACAGGTCCCCTTACCAATAGCAATGGTTACTGACACAAACCATTGACATGAGCATGCACATGGGGATTTAGGCCGTAATAGCTTGAAAGGCATCATGATGATTTCAGACTGCATAGGTGGGAGGCGACAACACCACGGCAATATACCTAGCTGCTGTGCCAGACACAGCTTCCGAGGCCGGGTGAGTATGGCACACACCAACAACACAATGTACACAGGCTGAGCGGCCAAAACAAGTGGGTCCTGTTGCACAATGGGATATGAGACAGTCAATGATGTCCCTAGTCCACCCAATGTCCAGCACTGTACGTATCACACCTCCAACACACATTGACAGGTGTACACATTGACAACTCCATGACAACACAGCTGTGTGAATGCAAACACACATCACAAGTGACACGTAACGTTGCACGTGCCAAGTGGGAGATGTACATAGAGAAATATGGCATGTGTGTGCATATGCACATCCCATGCACCCATGCTAATGTGTACATGATGATGTGCCAACAGACATGTGGAGGCTGAGCACTGGCCGTCAATGCCAATGCACACAGTAGCATGAAGTGGCCCTGTCCAGTGTGGACATGCTCCCACACACAAATCATGGCCACACCTACAAATGCATGGCGCACCTTCAACTGTGGATTCCACATGGCACCAGCGGACTGTACCCGCCATGGACCAGGCCCTTGAGGCCAACTCCAATGGCCCTCGCGACTGCATCCTGCATGTTCGACGATAGAGGTAAGCGTACCGGGACAGCTCGGTGCAGGCCATTGTGTGCATTTGAAGCAGGCAGACATGGTACACCAATTGCAGCAGCTTGGACCCACTGGAACAGCTCCAGGGGGCTATATGAGTGTGGGAGGGAGACAGGCATCACCACAGCTTACAGGGACTGCTGCCTGGCATCCCTCAACAAAACCTGCCGCTGCTGCCACATGTACACCTACATGTCGACGACTCTGAAGATATGTCCAGGTCCACTCACCAGCGAGGAGCTGGAGATCATGGATTCCGAGCTCCACGCACACTGCCCAAGGCTATTCATAGCAAAACTTGTGTGTGTAAGACAACTACAGTGTGTGTGGGAGTGCATGTGGGGGACACACACGTCGTAGATCCGCAGCACTATGATTCTGAGCCTGTGGGGTTCCAACATGCACTGCTTACCATGCTAACCACAGGTGTAAGGGGTATGTAGGCTCTATGGCGCTTTCCCATGCATGTCCCTCACGAGTGGTGGTACATGGCATTTCCATGTCAGACATCCAGCCACGCAGCCACTTGGCAATGCAGGACTCAGGGCAGTCATTGCTTGTGTGACTGGCTTGCTGGGTCCCTGCTGGCCTTCTCAGTGGCAGCAGACCTGGGCTGCACATTGACCGCACAATCCTAGAAGGAGACAACACTGACTGTACAGTGGGTTACATGTGTCTTTTGTTCAGGTCTCTCCTGAAATGCACAAACTCAGCCCTGTCGATTGGACACACCATGCCTTGTGATAGGGATGTGTGTGAGAGATAGTGGCACTGAATGTGACCTCCATTGCGTGGTGAGCCATTCACAGGGCGAGTACGTTGAGGGCTGCGCAGTGTTGGACACAGTGAGTCCACCCACAAAGATGTGTTGCCTTGTGATCTATTTGTTGGTCCACCTGACAATGGACAGTAGATGTGGGCAGACTACACATTGCTCAATGTGCTGGCAACCTGCATGTGAATGGGATGGACAGGTACTGTGTACACACTCCCAGCAGCATGCATTCACGTGTGGTGTACACATGCTGTTGGGCCATGTCCGATTAATTCCTGGCTCTGTTGCACGTCTCTGAGTATTTGGGATGGGTCAGCAGCATGCCACTGTGATTGGTGGATGTGGGTGATGTTGAGAAGTGCATGACTGACATTCCAAGGCTCTTGTGTACCATCCCTGCAGTTTGAAGTCCTCCAGCCCAAGGGCATGTGATGAGGCATTGCATCCAAGTAGATGCCTCTGTGTATGTGTGACCGACAGTGCAGCCAATTCCACAAAGGGTGTGACGTCTTCTGCCGGATGAGCTACTACGTGGTGAGAACGGATCGGGGGATGCCCCCTCGTATTGTCAGGTCAGCACGGCGCTGCATTTCACCAGTAATGGTCTGCATCTTGACAGTCACACAGCCTGTGCTGGATGCATGTTTGTAGGGGCATCAGCAGCAAGCAAGTGTACAGTAATGTGGGATGGTTTCTTCTGCGGTGAGAGGCAGCATGTGTCCACAGCCTAACCATAATCTGGGTGATGCGATGTATGTTGTGTATGCAGTGGGTTGTAAGTGTACTCTGTGCTGTGTGCACCTGACATGCATTTGCGATTCCTGAGGGTCAAGATGTAATTTGAGCACTCTGCATTCTCAATGCACTCAGAGTCGTAGCCCTCTGGAACAACCTGTAGTGGCCTGGATTGGCAATTCACATGTATGTTTGAGGCACTGTGCCTACTCTGATTTCGTTCGGTCATATGTTTGCGATGCCTCAGCTCATATCTCTGGTGCTTACACATCCGGCACACTGTGCAACAGCAGTTATGCTCGTGTCAATGACAGGTGGATGGCATGGGCTCATGGCCATTGTGGGCCGTCATGTTGCAGTCTGTGTGAGTGGTTTGCCATTCTGCTCCATTCAGGTATGTCTTTGGCCTAATTACGTAGTGGTCATCCTTGCCCCATCAGGACAGTGGGTGTGCACACCGCGATTTGGGACCATGGTCGCAGGGTGACACAGGCCGGGTGTAGTGCAATGTGCACAACACATGTGCCACTTATTAGAGGCTTCATTTACTATACGCCAGCCATTACGTGTTGATTGTGGTGGCTGTATGCAATTGCACAGGTATCGTGCAACATGTGGATTGGTGGATGTTCTGTGCTGCTTCCCTTGCACATGTCTGTTTAATTGATGCCAGATGGATGAGGCCACCTCGCTCTCTCTCTCATGTGGCATCTCCCGTGGGTGCTGAGGGACAGGGGACGGTCAACAGTGGTGTGGCATCGGATGTAGCAGCTGCACAGGTGCTGAGTGTGTCAGATGTGACCAGCGCCTCGGAGGGGCCTGACGTGTGCTGGATGAATTACAGGCCGAGACGGCAATTTCTGAGTCATCTGAGGACTGAGGTGATGCATCCATGTTTGCTAACACAGGGGACGTGGACTCTGGCTCCTCTTCAGCCACGCGGAGGCCAATGCCCGCCCTCCCATCTACTTCCACTGGTGCAACACGTGTCGGCACAAGGATGATGCCCCTGCACATGTGACCCCTGCTGCCCTCAGTGCTGGGTCTGTTGAGCTCATGCGCCATCTCTGCATGGGGCAGACAGCTCTCCTCAATAACGTCATTGCCCATGACATCACTTTGCCGCAGGTGACACAGTACATGGAGGGCCCACATGTGCGCGTGGGTGGGCTACGCCAAACTGTCCAATGGTTGTCCCCCCAGTCAAGGTGGTCCTTCAACTGGGCCAATCTCAGGCTGACATTCCTGACCCTTTCTCCACCCCCTGGGCAGTGGCACATCTGACAACAGCAGGGCACGAGTCCTAAAATAAGGGGTGGGGGGACGCTGACGTCACGACAGGAAGTGACATCACGGAAGGTGGCTTGCAACGTCTGACTCATTGCCTCCCCTCGCTCACCCCTGATATGCGATTGCATCGTAGAAGCCAGCGCGTGCACAAGCAGCTCCGATCTCGCCCCAGAGAGGCCAAAGAGTAAATGTGTGGCTCCATTTGCCCCAATTATCTGTCTCGCGGTGATATGAGTGGTGGGACGCCGTCCACCCGCGTGGTACCCCGACTCGATACCTGGGCAACAGTGACAATGCATGACAGCCTCCGGAGTCCGGATACACCACATGCAACACACTGAGGCTGTGGTCTGCCCTAGCGGGCCAGGCAGCAAACACAATCCCACACGTAAGGTTGACCCACCCCTGCGCGCATAGTCATTACAACCGCTGCCATTGACAAGGGACCCATGTGGTGGGACATGGGCCTCAGGGTGATGCGCCTCCGAGCCATCCCCCGCCAACGAGTGTCATGCATCTCACACATTTCGCAAAGACAATAGGACACTTTGCCTGCACACCAGGTCTCGAGTCAGGGTACCACGCGGGTGGACGGCGTCCCACCACTGATTTTACCGCGAGCCAGGGAACTGGTGCAAATGGACACACAGATTCACTCTTTGGCCCCTCTGGGGCGAGCTCGGTGCTGCTTGTGCACGCGCTGGCTTCTCTGTTGCAATCGCATGTAAGGGGTGGGCGAGGGAGGCAAAAAGTCTGATGGTGCAAGCCACCTTTCGTGACGTCACTTCCTGTCGTGACGTCTGCGTCCCCCCACTACCTATTTAGGACTTGTGCCCTGCTGCTCACTGAGAATGTGTTGCCTGCGAGATGTGACCAGGAGAAGGGCGCCATGAGCTCCCACCCACCAAGCTCCACTGCCATCCCATGCCCTGGGTAGCCTGTGCAGGCGGACAATGTAAGGGGTACACCTGGTGGACAGGGGATGTGCATGCCTTGGCAAGGGCCTGGCAGAAGCACAGCAGTAGCAAATACTCTCCCCAAAGACCTATATTTCTTTGCACAAGATTCAATCTTATATGGGTTGAAATTCAGATGCGAAAAGCTAAAAAGGTCTGATACTCAATTGAACTTAGACATCTCTTTTATATCAAAATTCCTTTTATTTTCCATATTTATAATTTTCTCATTTATTATAAACAGTATACATCAATTGTGTACTAAGTTCAATTATTAAAAATTACATTACAGAAATAATGATATCATGTTAATGGTCCCCCAACCAAAAACCCATCTAATCAAAAAACACACACATACATACTAAACACTCACTCACAATCGTGCAAGACACATATACACATGTTGATATGAAGAACACATGGATATAATACGTTTCCAACAGGCAAAATTAATGATCAAGGCCAAACGGTCTGGGCGCACGTTGTCGACGCGCGTTTCGGTGGAATAACACACTCCGTGAACCACCTTCATCAGGACCTCGCCCAAATTGAGTACTGTGTCACAACAACAAAGCAAAACGGGGGTACTAAAATCTGTTTGTAGATTGCCCTTGTAGATTGTTCTTCTTACACGGGGAATAGCTGTCGAGATAGTAGACAGCAATGTCTATGACCAATGATGATTAGCTATCTCCTAATGGCTCAAGTAATTACGAACTTCCAGATAGTTAGAGTCCTCTTCGCCAATAATCAAGGATTCTAAGGAAGTATATGTGTAGGACATAGAATCTTGCTCTACCAAAAACCAAATGCTTCTTAGTCCAAATCATATAAAAGAGAATGTTCCTGTGATGTATATCGCGGTAGGTATTGATAAATATATCTACCATGCATAAAACCGTTCTATACTCAATCGCATCCACATGGCTCCGCGTTCAATTGCAAACTGGCGAGAAAATTATAAATATGGAAAATAAAAGGAATTTTGATATAAAAGAGATGTCTAAGTTCAATTGAGTATCAGACCTTTTTAGCTTTTCGCATCTGAATTTCAACCCATATAAGATTGAATCTTGTGCAAAGAAATATAGGTCTTTGGGGAGAGTATTTGCTTTGGTTGTTTATTTGCCCCTCTTTCTCCCAGACCTTAAAGTAGCATACAGAGGGGGTCCCTTCATTTACTAGTAGACGCACAGCAGTATCCAGCATGTCCCCAGAGGGAGGGCTAACGTCTACACCTGATGCAACATTGATCGTGTGCCCGCCTGTTGTGCCCACACGAGTTCACATTCATCTCCAGACAGGTGTGCTTTCCAAATACCCAACACAGTGGAAATATAGCCCTCCGGAATCCTCCCCACACAGTCTGTTTCAACAATGCATGTGTGCACCTACCCGTGCCACCCACCCACCTGGCCCAAGCGGAACTCCCGCTTCACATGACACATGTGTGTCTTCCACAGTTGTGCTTCTCTCTCAGGGGCGGACCTCCAACTGTCCCGTAGCACATAGACAGCACGGAGTTGAACGGGCCATCCTGTTTGAATGGTAGGGACACACACACATCTACCTGTGACACAGTGGTGGCTGTGATGGCTATTGTGCCTGCCATGGCAGTGTTGGTGGCCATGTCAGGGTACACTCACACACATTGCATACGCAGCTTTTCGTGTCACTACTCTGCACATCGGACTGGCCACTGTCCCTGGTGTTGAGCACTTTTGCCGCCTGTCTATGTGATCTGTGACTGGATGCTGTT
This sequence comes from Calotriton arnoldi, assembly GCA_963921515.1. NCBI lineage: Eukaryota > Metazoa > Chordata > Amphibia > Caudata > Salamandridae > Calotriton > Calotriton arnoldi. The sequence goes on along the minus strand of CAWUFW010005184.1, from coordinate 779,973 downwards.
GTTCCTGTAGTCGGTTGTGTCTGTGTAGTTGCTGATTGCAGTTGTTACTGTGTGTGCATAGTTAAGTGAGGCACATGCCTTGAATGGGACCTCAACAATTGCAATGTCTGGTGTCACATTCCAATGTGTTTTACACGTGGCTAGGACTTCACTTCTTTCAGACTCTGCCACTTGTGTGTGATGAAGAAGTTTTTTAGTGACACGGATTGTCTGCATGTATTTGCTTGAATTCCATGGTGAATGTCTACGTGTCATGTTTGCGTGCAGGCAAAGCACGGGGTGTGAGTCTGGCCATAGGATGACAGGTAGCATGTGCATAGTGTGCGGGTATGTGTGAGCTTACTTTCTGGGTGGCCAGCAGTGTAGGTGTATGTTGATCTTGGGATGGACATTGAGCATGGGCACATGGGTTACTTTCAAAGTGTGCATTTGGGAAGTGTAGGTATGTGTGGTGTGAAGTGTGTGACTTTGGGGTGGTGTTGGTGTGTGTGTGTGCACTCTGGCAATGTTGATTATACACATGTGTTACCCAGGGGCATGGTGGGTGTTTGTATCCGTGTTCAGGTCTGTGGATGTGAGCACATGTGTGTACTGTATGTTGCACAGTGTGCAGTGTGTGGGTGTGTCCTTGCAGTTCAGGATGGCTCCTACTTAATATGTTTTGGCCATTGTGGGTCTGCAGGGTGTGTGACTGTCAAGATTGTGCCTGGTTTAATGAAGCATGCATGTGATTTTCAGCTGTTCGTACTCACTGTGCGGACCTGCCCACCAACACTGATTCCCTGTGTATGTTTTGACATGCATTGCTGTAGCATGCTTGTTGCGTGGGTCCAACTTTTGCTTGATTAGTGGGATGTCCGACTGTGAAGGTAATTATACACATATGTAGGACTGTGCTTTGAAGTGACCAGCCTGTCAGTGTTCATGTGATGAACTGTTGTGCCACGTCAGAGTCTGACAATAAATGGCCCATGACCTGTAGTATTTCACTAGGTCCACTGTGGCGGCAACTCATATGCATTGACATCCAATGTCACTGGACTACATGGTCATCTCACGGCTCTCGTGTACTTCACACACTCTCATCCTCTCTCATTCGTACTTGTCTCCTTGAAATTATTCCACAGAGTCACATATTTGCTTCGAGGCATGTATTTGGACTTACTTCCTCTGTGATGCAGTATAGTGGACACTACTGGCAGCAAAATGCATGTGGTGGATATACTTAGCATGATTACACATACGAAAGGGGGTACAGGTAGATGTAATTAGTTTTTGACTGTGGAATGGAGGCTTCAGGGTTACAGCTGCCTTGCACTTTCTATGCTACAGTACATTTGCTGATTACTGATGGTCTCTGGGCTTTGACACAGACAGTATTCATTCAGCCTACCAGACAGCTTGGCTTCATAGGGACAGTTCATCTCAGTTCCATGGTACCGGTTTAATACAATAGTGACTCCGACACACCAGCGTCAGAGGTGACATCAGGGCATGTGCCCACCTGCATGCAGCAGCGTCTCACCAGTTGTTGTAATGTGGGGGCTACTGAACATGACACTGTTACTGGTGCCATGTTGTAGGGGGTTGCAGTAGTTGTCCATGCAAATGTCCTGGCACGGAAGTACAGACAAAGGTGAGGTGACAGTTCGCACGTACTACAGCAGACAGATGTGTGTGCACTGACAGGTGCATGTGTCCAGGTGCGCAGGATACATATTATGGCATAGTTGTTTGTGCTGTATTGCCCATGTTGTTACTGTACACAAGTCCCATACCTCTGCCTCCCCCTGTTTATGCAGAGACACGGGATATGGTGGGGTACAGGGTGCATGTCCCGGAAATGTCAGTTGTCATGGCAGTGTAGTTGATGGTAAGGTGTTATTTGAAGATTATATGGTATAGTTCTTGTACAGCTACCTGCACACTCCGTGCGGAAGCCAAGCATGGGTACGGTGTTGTACATCTATGTTCAATTGTGGTAGTTGATTCGGGGACCCATGAATTGACAAGTTGACGTGTATGCGACACCTTCCAGCAGGGTATCCATCCCATTGATGGTGAACATGGATGTCATCCAATGAAGCGGGTGGTGGGTGGCAAGGTGTTCGTTGTAAGTTGCCCCTTGTAGAATCCTGATGGGACATGTTGGATGACATTCGATGAAACTGTGATCCAGGAGACGTTCTGTGGAGGCACACTGGTCCCATTGCAGTGTGTCCCCGATTGCAGCCACAAACGCCATGCCCCCATACACTGAACAGATCCTGTCATGTTCGTCCAGGGGTGCAAACAATTGTACCAAGTCCGCCTTTGGACATGCCGGGTTGGAGAGACATAAATCCACAGGCCAGTGGAACGGACACCTCCGACAGTAGAATACGGGGATGACGCAGCTGAACATTACAATGCGGTAAGTTAGTCAGTAACTTACATTCAGCATTGCCAGGTTTGAACAGCCCACTATGTGTAGCATGCTGTCACTGTACAGCTTGATCTGTCCAGCGTAGTTGAGGGTCAGTGGTGCAACAGCCATTTTGCTACAGGGTGATGTGATGGCGTGGTCCGTCTGCCTGAGCAGTCAGCAGAGTGCAGCCTCCGTCGATGCTGGGAATTCTGGAATGGATGTAAGGCGGATGGACTTGTGGTATAGCTTGGGCGGAGGACACAGTCCCTCATCCCACATGCTTCTATGAATAGTCAAGGCCAGTGGTGTGTGACTCTTTCCACATTACTTTCATTTGGTCCACATGGAGGAGTGGTATTATTGCATTTTGTGGTGTTATCTATCTTTCATGTTGTGCGCTATCTGCCAGTGGACGTTTTCCTCTGCATGGCTATGTTTTGCTTCTTGTTGGTACAATGGCTCCATTCTCCGGCATTATTGGCAGCAATGTTATTTCGGAGCAGGAATGGAAGGCCATTCAGTGCTATCTGCTCTCCCGTGTGTGGGCGGGTCACTGCGTTTCCACTGTTCATTTCGGCTTCTGTGTGGGTGTTGTGATTGTGCACACCTGTTCTCAGGCAGCCGTGTTTTTTTATTTTGTACATTGCATGTGTTGTTGTTGCGGGCAGGATGGTCTTGGTATTTCTTGTTGTGACTGGCGTGCCTTTTCCGGACATTGTTGATATTCTGCGCTGTTATGTGGTAGCCGCCGTGTGATTATCCATGTTTTACATACAAGGGTGTGTCCTATTTCGCATTCATATTACTCCCCTGTTCGGGACACTTGTGTGACGTCAAGTTGACAACTGTGAGTTGTCGGTTGTGGATATGACTGATGCAGGAAGGCCACATGACATGTACCTTCCGGGTGGGGCTGGTGTGTGGGGTGTGTAGTAGTGGCCCTATGGTGTTTGTGTGCAGCCGGATTCTTGCGCTGTCGTTGGCCACTGTGTTGTGCGCATGTGTACCTGCATCATCGCCGCTACGCTGCGGTGCCGTGACGGGGACGTCACTTCCTGCGGCCGGGTCGTGGGTGCCCAGGATGTTGCGAGTTGTTTAGTTTTGACAGGTGGGACGTGTGTGGGTACAGTGGTGGATGTGTCCTGTCCACACAGGGGTGTCTGGGGGGGCCATGTGCACTTTTCCCGCCCTTGCACTGTGTATATTGTTTTCGTACCCTTTTTGTGTGTCTGCCTACCTGCGTCGTCGTGGTGCGTTCACTCCTAGGTGGTGCATCAGGTAGAGCAAGGGGATGGCCTGGAGTGCAGGATTCATCTCTGGGTGGTCCGCCTTTTTAGTCTCCGTCAGGTAAAGTCGAGTCTCCGCCTTGGTATCTCGTGCGGTGTCTCTTAGCCGGTGGGGCTGTTTGGTTGTGGCATCGTAATTTGTACGCCGGGCGGTACGTCATTTCGTCGGACGGTGTGTCTCCATTGGCTCGCGCCGCTACGTTGACTGGCGCACTTTGATGGCGGGCGGCGCAGCAGGCTTGCCGGCGGTGTTTGCCTGACTTTTCACATCCTAATTTTGCGGGCGTGTGGGCCGTTGCTGGCGGACGGTAACTAGCGGTTTTTGCCTCCGCCAGCACGGCGGTACTGCTTCCGCCCGACATCGTAATGGGCCCCTAAATATTGTTTGTCATTTTTAATATTTTTACAACTGTTACAAAATTTGTTAAGTATTTATTGACATTATATACTGTAAATATTTCTACAATACATTTCACATAATAACATAGTTTAATTTTGTTATACAAACTAAATATATTTTAATTATTAATATTAATAATAAACTATTAATATTAATAATTATTACATTTAATAACAGTTGTTTATTTTATTTACAATTCACATATGTTTTTAAACAAAAATAACATTAATACAATGTTGTAGTAATTGTTGTTTGACATATATACATTTTTATAATTATAATATTAAATATTATTAATTCATAATATTTATTATTATAATTTTACATCATATAAAAAACAGATAATAAATATAAAAAAACCAGGTATATTTTAAAATATTTTATTAGAATGCAACAGTAATTTTTAAACCATTATATAATATTAAATAAATAGTTTAGTCATTTATTTAATATGTTTATAGTTGACATCTTTGTTTGGGCCTTTAATTTAGTAACCGCTCGTTGTTGTTTTGGGTCATTTGGGAAGAAAGAAGCTCGCGGTTGGGAGCTGCTTCGCGTCTGAGAAGGTAAGAGTAATTTTCTTTCATATTAAACTATTTTAAGTGTGTTTTGAAGGTAGTAATGTTGTAATTAGGGTGCGTGGAGTTATGTTTTAGAAGTTATGGTGTTTTTAGTGGTTTATTTAGGTATTAATTGTTAACGTTGTGTTCCGTATTTGCGGCCTAGTTAGTATTTTTCTATGTCGTTTTTACGTTAATATTGTGTGAATAATGTTTGTAGTGATGTTTTAAAGTGTATTATGTGTACATTTGTGTGGGTGGGAATGTTTGTTTTTCTCTTTTAGGTTTTACGATGAAGAAATTTGGAAATACGGAACATTGCGTTTTTTTTTTTAAAGGAAGTGTGTATTAGTTATATTAACTAATATTTATTTTACACTTCCTTTATTATTCGGTTTCCATGGAGTGGTTCTCAATTTTATACGATTTTTCTGGTTTTTATGGTTACTGGATTGTCGATTTTTACCTGGAGGATTAAGTTTTTGACACAGTTGTATTTTTACATTTTATTGAGGTTCATTTTTAATATCTATGGATTGTGAACTACCTGGATTATTTTGGAAGATGTGGCATTTTCGTATTAGAGCAGCGGGAAAGGTAAGTGTTTTTAAATATTTTAATTGTGGGAGGGAAATTATATTATTTTAAATACTGTAGTTGTTTAGTTGCTTTGCTGTTTAATTAATTTGTCTATATATATGTTTTTATAAATTAATAACATATTACACAAAATAATTAATTTTTTGATTTAAAAGTATGCACTGTTTTTATTCTAATAATTGTTTGTTGAGAATGGTAAATTTAAATTGTTCATATGTTTTAGAGTAGAGTTTTAGCTATCATATTTAAGTACTCAAGGCCTCTTGTGGAAGGGTATAGCTGAACTTGTTGTTGGAGATACTGATACATTTGACTAGTTTGTCTAGATAGTTTTGGTTTTAATTGGATGACAGATTGTTGCATTCTCAGTTCTTGGAAGCTTTGTTCTTTTTGTATGGCAAGTAATAGTTTATGTAGGGTAGGAGTGCTTCGTCCTGTAGAAGATAGGAAGGCATTATGCCAACCCTCAACTGCGTTGTTTGTTTTAGCTTCTTGGTTAAGTGTAGTTAGATACACATTCCACCAAGGAATTTGGAATTTAGGTTGACGTCTATGGCCTGATCTGTGTAATCTCCCCACCCAGGTATCCTCAAAATAATCTAGGAGGGGAGATAATTTTTGTTCATTTTGTTGGTAAAATGGACTTTCAATTAAAATGTTATAATGCTCAGCCACATCTGTCACTGGCACATAGGCCAGGGCTATTAGGTTTTTTATTTGGTATACAAAGGTAATATTTGTTGCATATTCCACACTAAGAGGGTCATTACGATGCCCGCCACCATAGCGGTGAATGGGACCGTCCGCCATAGGAGCGGCGGTCCCGCCGTGAGTATTAGGATGCCACCGCCACGGTGGCGGTTGCATCCCCTATTCCCAACATTGTGGCGGGCGGTGTTCACAGCACCGCCCGCCACAATGCTGGGAATGCACGTCGTGCATTGGCATGCACAAGGTGACAGGCACCGCGCGGTGCCTGCCACCTTGTCCATGCCAATGCAGGGGGGTACCATAGGTACCCCCCATGTGCACCCCCCATGCCCCCAACATCCTGGGGGCCCGCTACGGGCCCCCAAGTGCGAAGACCGTATGCCTTTCCATGGCGAAGTTGCCGCCATGGAAATGCTGCTCTCCGCCACCATCCTAATATGGATGGCGGTGTCTTGCAGACACCGCCTCCATATCATTGTCCTTTTCCGCCCGGTCCCCTGTTGGACCGGCGGAAAACCGGCGGACGGTCTTTCCGTACACCGGGCTCCCTCCCGCCATCGTAATGTGGCGGGGGGAAATGGCATGTGGGCGGAGGGGAATGGCGGGCGGATCGCCACTGCCATACGGGCGGTGGCGATCTGCCCGTCATCGTAATGACCCCCTAAGTGCAGATTTCTGTAAATGTCTCCATAAACATTGGTTGAAATGGAAGTAACATCCTTGTATAGATGTGTGGGGGTACAATTTAAGGATAGAATTTATCATGGCTTGCTCAAAGTCTATTACTATTCTTTGAGGAAAAAAGTCGTTTGTTTCTTGCTTTATTTTACCTAACATTTCAGTATATGTTGCATTCTGTTTATTTGGTACTAATGCATATATAAAGGGGATGCAACTGTTATGATATTGCCCATGGATACTGTACAGTTGGTAGAATGGTTTGGGGCATATGGTGAAGGTGCCATCCATCATCCATGTTTGGCATTGTTGAAGTTTAGTTATATTGTTTGCTGTAGCAAACATAATAATCCTTTTATCTTTATTTTTATTGTCAAAGAAAATAAAAGGTTCATCACTGTGTGTTATACTTAGTTCTGGGGAATTATGACATCTTCAACATTTTTAGGCGTAGGTATTGTCGGTGTTGTTGCTTTTTTGGTCCTAGCTATTGTTCTTTTAATAGAAGCAATTGATGGTAATTGACCTGTTGCTTCTTTGGGTATTTTAGGTAACATTTCTTTAAGTATAACACTTGTAGGAAGTTGTGAGCTACTACTTAATTCTTTTATATTCTCAAGGGTTGATCTCACTTCAATTTCAGAAACATTTGGCGGATGGTTATGCTCTCTAGTATATAATACAGTTGTTTCCCTGGTGGTAGCACGACCATAACATTTATTTGAGTAATATTTTGAACATTTCCAGTTCACTTTAAGGTCCGTTTGCTTCTCTTGGGTGTAGACGTACCCCATATAACACAATAAGAATTTCCCTTTCTGAAATGTTATAAATTGGGCACCATCAGTCATTGTGATGTGGAAAATTCTATAAAAAATGTATATGAAGATATATGAAAAAGAATATTATACATGTTTATATGAATAGTAAAAAATGCATTTTTAATATATACTTACCAAGTATTATTTAGTTGTAGTTGAATGGAGATGTTCTTTGTTCAATAAATGCTGTTTGGTTGAAGTAAATAAAGCATATTTTATTTCATGTTTTACAATTTTACATGGGGTGGTATTGGTGTTTAAGATAGACTATAGTTTCATTAACGTTTTTGTTTGATTTTACAAAGGTTTTTAAAAAGTTTAAAAGTCTAAATGGGGTGGTTTTGGCGTTTAGGATATATTAGGTGTTCAGTTGCCTTTTAGTGAGATTTTACAAATGTTTTTTAAAGTATGCTTACTTTGTTAGTCAGCTGTTTTTGCAAGGTGAAATCTTTTTCTCGTTTTTGGAGTAATATCTGTAGTGGAAATATAAAGAGATAAAATATATAAGTTAGTCATTTTAGTTAGCAATTGAAATCTGTGTTACATTTCAATTTAACAGTTTATTTAGAAATGGTAATTTACTTACTTTTTCCTAAGTGTAGTAGGCTTGATTTTAAAGCTGTGTTTAATAGTGGTGATAATCCGGCAGAGTTTCCCCTTCCTTAATTATTTTGGTTTAAGGTGTAAAAGAAGACAGATTTTTCTTTGTTTATATAGTGTGTTTTTAATTGTTTGTTGAAATTCATTGGTTTATTTCGATCTTTTGTATTTCTATTGGTTAATTTGTATTTTGTTTCTTTGTTTGGTTATTGTTTTCCTTATATGGAAAACGCTAATTAAGAGTAATTTTTTTTGGGTGAGGAAGGAGATGTTGAACTAATTATATTAAAAAAATATGTATACTATGGGGCCGAATCCGATTCGGAGCCCTACCGGCCGAGATCGGAATCGGCCCCATAGTATACATATTTTTTTAAATATTCGGAGCCCTATTTCCCGACCGATTCGTACGTGCGTCCGGGCGAGCGAGTACGATGCGTGCACTCGCGAAATCGCCGACCAACTCGTTCGCAGAACCCGACCGCTCCGACCGACTCGCACCGCGCAATGGAGATGTTCCCCGGCCGGGTAAGTACGATGCGCGCCTCGAGCGGTCCGACCGACTCGCGCAGTCCGGCTCCAAAGAGCAGTCGGAGCCGCACTTTGGGGATCCGTGTCGGACCCCCCTGTACGTGTAGCCGCGCGAGTCGCACACAGGGGGACCCATGGGTCCCCCTACCTGTGCATGTACGGTGCGAGTCGCTTCGCCGCGTACCCGCTGTAGGGGCGCCCTTGTTCGCCTCGCACCCATTGAGTCAATGGGAGCCCGCGTACGCGTTGTACGACCGGCTCCCATTGACTTCAATGGGAGTCCGACCGAATCGAGTCCAATAGCATACGTGCGCATCGTACTCGTTCGGTCGGGCTACTAGGGTCCGATTCGGTCCGATTCGGTCGGAAATCTCTCCGGGTCCAGCTCGGTCGGTGAGATTTCTGGCCCGCATCGGAATCGGCCCCTATGTATTAAAAAGTTTGAATATGTTGCAAGTATATGTTTAGAAATATTATTATTTGTGTGTTTATTATGTTATTATTTATTTATGTTGTTATTATTTTGATAGATTTTGATAGATATGTTTTTAGTTTAATTTAATGTGATATGTATGTTTATGTAATTTATTGTATTTATGGTGTTAAAAGTAATCGTTTTTATGTGTATTTGAGTTGTCGATATATTGTAAAAAACGATAATATTGATGTCTATATTTTTGTACTCGATATTTTGAACATGTCCGATACTTATTTATAAACATCGATAATTTGTATTGCGATATTTATGTGTGCGATATTTGTGTAGTCGATATAGTTGCATTACGATATTGTGGTATCGATATTAGTGTATTTTTATAATTAAGTATACAACATCGATATTTTTGATGTCGATATTTTTGCGTCGAAATATTTGCAGTTCGATAATATGACTTTCGGTATTATGTCAGTGATTCATATGGGACAAGGTTAATTATGATATATTTGGCCCGACTGAACTTTTAAAAAAAATACCACATTTATTTAAAATTTCCTTAAATTATATCATTACCTCCAGTACATTTTCCAATGATTGGGACTGTGAAACTGTAAACAATATGTTGTCTGATTTTGAACAATCTGCCGCATTTTCTAGCAATGAAATGTTAGAAGACACATCAGATTTTAACACCATGTATTGTTATCAACATTATGGTCATCATTTTCTACACAAATCCAGTACCCCTAGGAATGTTTTCACATATCACCAATGGGAACATTGCCCTACACCACCGAAAAGTAGTTCAAAAACCTTTTTACAGATATTTTCATATTTTTCAGGGTTTAACATTTCTGACCCGACCTCATATTACTATAAGGTTGCACGGACATCCGCACAGAAAAATATGCTGACTAACAACAAACAGATTTACTCTGCTTCCTTTATTACCCAACTGTCTGAACAGGGTTTCGACTTATGGAAAGACACTATAGACTTAAAATCGGTCTGGGGTTCTACAGACTGGCAAGTTCAGGGAACAGAAGCGCTATTTAGAGCATGCCTCATTCCTCAGCAGATGATATTTCTAAATGATACTGTGCAACAGACTTCCTGTCTTGGAATAGCTGAGAAAAAGGATTTGAATACACACCTCAGCTTCCAACACATACCGAGACAAATTTTACTTCACAAGAAGGGGCTACAATAGATGACATTTTACAATACAATAGATCAGACCCCAATTGGAAGGGATGGTTGGTTTGGCCCACAGACACTAATAGATGTCAGGAAAAATTCAGGGGTACCACCGAAGGGTTCAGTATCCATAGGCCAGACCCACGCTATGTACAAAGAGAACATCCGGGGATGGTGACATCATACAGTGTTGGGAAGTTATGCCTCGATTGGCTAAAGACCTCAACACTACCACACGTGAAACAGCACTTATCCTTACTTACAGAGGATGTGGACCTACGGGATTTTTTATTAGGTCCCAGAAAGCCACATCAGAAACGTTTCTTATATGCTGTCCATAATGAAATTTAGAAAATCTCCCAACAAGAAGCAGCGGAGAGACTACGAGAAATAGATAGGATTAACTTAGAAAAGGCACTAGCCGTAGTTGACAATGGTATGACTACGTTAACATCCAGGATGTATTCACTGGGCAACATTGTATCTTCTGCTATTGATGTACTAGACCAAGATTTGTCCATACTACAGCACGGGCAATCGCAATTACCTTCTATTATGTTATTTAGCTGGACGATGCAATCATTGCGCGCAGGTTATGTGCCTTGGCGTTTTATCAACAGCACGTCCTTGTTTTCTGAATACAATCTAACCGAAAAACAGATGAAAATGGCACAGAGGGGAGCAAAATATACAACGCTGCGTATTGAAAAACTGGACAGATTACCCTTTACTGTGGCAGAATCACCGTCCACAGAGTGGTTAATCCATGGCCATATTACATTACCAGTCACAACTTTCCAGTTTCAGTATTGCCTTGAACAACAACAGGCAGGCAGATATGAAGGAATGGGTAGGGAATTCATCAAGGAATCTTGGGAATTGCCGTACAGATTTCGATGCCGGAGGGGGTATCTAGAAGTGTTTTTAAGCAGTATAAACTGCGAGAACGCTCTAAGTGGGTCTCTCATATGCCAGGATATTCTGCTGCACGTGGCCTGCAATGGTTCAGTAGCAAACGTATCCTGTCACTTGATGGGTACCCTGGCAGCCGTGATTACCCCAGTATTCAGGCTACTTTCAAATGGGATTTACTTGATGCTGAACGATCAAGGTTGTTGTGGGATGCTTCCGGGCATCGCATATCTAGTCACCGTGAGCTCCAGGGTTACTTGCTGTATGCAAGTATTGTTTCCACCGACACACGCAGTCATGCTATGGCCTTCATTGACTGTTTCCTTTATACGGTTTGATACTCTGAGCAGAATGAAAGCCATGCTTCTACAGAAAACCGTGCCCTTAACCTCCGCCCGGGAGACTTTTGATCTCCAAATAGCAAGGTCCTCGGCTGAGATACAGGCACTCATCCGTACGAACTGCCCCTTCCATTTCACAGAAATGGTAAATCGTATCTTTAACATGTATGATACGACGGGTATAGTCCACCTATTTAAGACCATAGGTTCGGGATTGTTAAGCTCCTTTCAGACGGTCCTCGGAGTTATACCAAACTTTATACACTACGTATTCGGAAGCATTTTTGGAGGACTACCGCTGATCCTGTTCCTAATAGCAGGTATCCTGATTGTAATTTTTCTGCTACGCAATGGACGCCCCAGTCACCAAGGAGATGGAAAAAGCACTCCTGGAGCGTAAATACTGTGATCGCATGGTACAACATCTGGGCACACCTCGCCTACGGGAACTAAGTGCCTCTTGGTTCCTGTCATTTAGACCAGTCTGGATGGACTGCATCCTACCTGTTCTCCGATGCCTGTTCTGCGGAGAAGAATGCGTGTTGGATCTCTGTCTGACACTTTCATCAGTTGCACAACCGGACGTTGATGCTTTACTGGACCCGATAACGGCCCATGTTCTGCAGTGTCCCCAGCGTATTCCCATGTTGATGGCAGCATTTTTAGAGCCACCACAGGAAGTCTCTCCTCCTGTTGGAATGGATACCGGCTCCTCCACTAACACCCAGGCCTTGGATGGCGCACAGGCTGCCCCACCATTGGGTGCAGGCAGTACAGAAGATCATCTGTGCTCAATTGATGTAATCTGCGAGGTGTTAAAGGGATCGTCGTCTGCGAAGGCAGGCAACAGCAATGTTGCATCTACCAGCCAGGACACATAATCATTTGGCTCATCGTGTGCAGGGAAAAATTCGGCCTTTTTAAAAAAAAAAAACCTCAAAATTGGAACTCCAAAACAAATTGACACTTTTTATGACCTGCATGGCTTTCCGATTCTTGTAGTTGTTCGGACTATATATACGGACGCATTAGAGCTATTGCTTGAGTGACAAATTTTTTGCGTTTTTTTTCCTCTCTTTTAGAGGTTTTAACAATTTTTAGCAAAACAATTGTTTTTACTGTAGTGGCTTGCGTACTGGTGCCTAGACAACCGAGTAGTACGTTAGAATTTAATTATATCGTCCAGTCAGATGAGGAGTGGGTGTTATATTCCATATAGGTACCCAGATATAGGCCCGGGTAACATCCCAACCTTGTACTTATATTCGTCCCTCCATTACATACATAACGGGCATTTAGGACTGACCCTTTACCTAGTTACGGTACTGCTTACAGAACGTGGGGTTTTCCCTGAACAATAGCCTCATACATTATGCATGAGGATTGTTAGATTCTTGGAAACTCAGCAGGACAACCATCTCCTGCATAATAACTATGTACAAGGTTCATTCCCAACGTCATCCTAAGTCCAACAATGGCACAGCAAGGTAGAGCCCCTGGGGATACCTTTGGGTATATAAACATCACATCTTGCTGAGATAGTCAGAGGAGATCAGGGCTTCCATGCCGACACACTGACGCAAGACGCTGAGGTTCCTGCATGCAGATACTCCAGCTCGCAGTGGTCTGACAGCCCTTTCAGGGTGTCCAGCTCGAGACCAAGACAGGGTCCCACAGTCTCTCACTTCAGGTAATGGGGTTGACTTTATCCTAGAGGGATTCTTGGCTTAACACCTATACACAAGCTAGGTGCATTTAGGTACATCTAGTTAGGGTTGCATCGTAGGAGTACGCATTTTATTGTCATGTATTTTATATACTTGCCTGTATTCATGTTTATAGCAAAATGGTAGAAATATACCATCCTTTTACTTTCTTAGTTCTTCTAATCATTTATATCTGTTTCTGTCTAGTGGTTGTTTCAGCACACTTATTTTACACTAGAATAACAACTGTTCAATAAATGCTTATTGAAAAACGTCCATACCGTTTATTCTGTGTATCTCTCTGAGACTGAGTGAGCACGAGTGACTGAGCGAAAAGTAGTACACTGTTTCCACGGTCCTGAGGGATCAGGGTTGTCATGTTCGATAGTTGCCAGGAACTATTCTCTCCTTGGTAAGAGGAGTTTCTAGTGGCACTGTGAGCTAGCTGGTATACAGACTAACATACCCGGTAGAGGTGTCTAGAATCAGTCTGACACCAATCCTACAGCGTAAGTTGTCTAAACGTGCAGCTCTTATATAGGTTTATAAGAACTACACGACAAGAAGGAAGACATTTCTTACTCTTTATCCACAAATGAGACAGTTAAACATACGTTATGGCATTTTACATCTTTGTCTTTGTAAAATTACTCACGATGGTTCTACTCGGTCATTCGATGATCCTGTTAAATTGTAATCTTTTCTTCAAAGCATCTCTCCTCCTGTTATGGTTACCTCTATCCAACGTTCCTGAATACCTCTTATTTAGTTTCTCACCCTTTAATTCATATATATGGCTGTTATCCTTATCATATTCTTGTTTTTCTCTCCGCTGCTCATCTTGCTCTTGGTGCTGTCACATCAAATGCTCTTTTCTGATGTTCTTCACTTTAGATCTGGATTTTCTTCTTTGATCTATCTTTTTATCCTACTATCTCCTTCTCCCTTTTCTATTTTTGTCTCCCTTTATCCTTTATTTTTGGTGAGTACCTTTGTCCTTTTCGTCTTCATTTTTGAATTATACTCATGTTATATATTTATTACAACCTAGGGGCCGATTCCGATTCAGGCCGGAAAACGTACCGACCGACTCGGTACGGGAATTTAGTCCGACTGACACGTACCGGCGCTGCCCGATCCGCGTAGTACGATGCAATGCATGTGAATCACGACCGACTCGTACGGAACACAAGCCGAACGACCGAACCGCACGGAAACCAGCTATCCGGCCGGAAAACCACGCGAATCGAACCGACCGACACGCACCAGGAATGAACCCGACAGAAACGTACCCACGAACTCCGACCCGCGCAGTACGATGCAATGCGTGTAAAACCAGACCGAGTCGCACGGAGCCCAAGCCGTACGACCGACACGCATACAAAACGAAGCCGAAGCAACCTAATACTCCGCGACCGACGCGTACGCCGCACATGAAACACAGCAGAAACACAGCTTGAAAAACTCGGAGAAGCTCGCACGAGCCAACTCGGTCAGAAGAACGTCTCCTACATGCCTAAAAACTACAAAGGAAAAAATACATAAAAAAGGGCCAAACAAGCAATGACAAAGTCAATAAATACAGGGGAAAAAAACATGGAACAAAGACACACCCACAACTCCACCCATATAAAGGACACAAATCCCTACTATGATCCTTTGCAAATTCAAATGACCTGCCAGCACAGAACACCATCAGACAGCAACCACAGACACACCCACAACTCATCCATCACACAAGCCACACACCATTAGCACCTCCCAAATAGCACCCTCACATACACCCAGCAAAACCTACACTCACCCACCCGCACTTGCACACACACACACACATCAATCCCCACCACCACCCATCACCATGCCCCCAAAGAAGAATTCAAAGTTCCTAGACAGTGAATCGGAAGTCCTGGTAGATGAAATCCTCAGGGTAGAGCCACACCTGTTTGGTACATTGGTCCAACAGACCCCTATGTCGCAGAAAACCAAGATGTGGGAGAGGATCGTCAACAGGGTGAACGCACAATCACCATGTTTGCGTACAAAGGAAGACATCCAGAACAGGTGGTATGATGTGCGCAGGAGGGTCAAGGCCCTACTCAAGAAGGATTACGCCTTGAGTCATCGCACCGGCAGTGGCCCTCCTGCCACACCAGTATACCTCAGGCCCTGGGAGGAGAAGGTGCGGGCCATCCTACCACCAGAGAGCGTACATGGACTATCAAACATCCCAGAGCCTGGTGAGTACACAACCAATATACCCAATATTGTGTGACAATACACACACATCACTGTCAAGGGGATAGTGAAACCATGCACCGTTAGCAAAGCCACAGTAACCAAAACATAATCATCCCAAGATGTGCATGTTAGTCAGACAAACACAATACCTGCCATCTCATAGTGATATGTAACTGTGTCATGACATGTACAAACCTAACAACAAATAGAGCAAGGCAGTGGCACAAATCTAACCAACAAACACTGTCAGACATTTTGCCACCACTAGAACATCACCTCACAGGGAAGCTCACTGAAAGGAATTCTGTGTATGCTGGTGAAGTCAGTGTAGCCAATAGCATGATGGGAGTTGTAGTCACAGATATTGGTCACCCTCACAATTGGCCCATCAACACCACTCTGAACCATGCTCACATCACAGGGAGTGGAAAAGAACTGACAAGATGGCTGACACTGGGTACTGCTGTGGGGAGCACAAGGCCCTGCTGGGAAATGTGCACCAACCAACAGCAGGACACCACTGACTGACATCCTGAAGGCCAACTTGCACTCCCTGCAATGGAAGCACGTTCCATGGTGGGATATCTGGCTGGGTGGGAAGGAGGACTGACAGCACTGACCATAGTTACCAGCAGCTTTTCTCACACACACCCTTAACACAAACTCCACACAACTCACCTGGGAGAATGCATTGCCTCACACTCTAATTAAATATCCCACAAAGAACCACCACCCTGGGTTATGCTGTGTGAAGCACAGGGACACTTTTGGGACTTGTAGCCAAACAAACGCCAGGACAACACTGTCAGCCATCCTGTCAGCACAGGCACACTACCCCACAGGGAAGCAGAGTCAAAAGGAAGGAAGTATGGGCATGCTGGGAAGGGGGGTGTAGGCAATAGCATGATGGGAGTGGTAGTCACAGCTCAACATCCCCCACCCACATGGCCCAGCAAGCTCACACTGAAGCATGCACACCTCACAGGGAGTGAAAAGCCACTTCTAAGATGTCTGACACTGGCCTCAGCTGTGGGAGCACAAGGCCCTGCTGGGAACTGGGCACCAACAAACAACAGGACCAGACTGTCAGCCATCTTGCCATTGCTGTCACACTCACACACAGTGAAGTCCACTCAAAAGGAAGGAAGTATGGGCATGCTGGGAAGGGGGTGTAGGCAATAGCATGATGGGAGTGGTAGTCACAGCTCAACATCCCCCACCCACATGGCCCAGCAAGCTCACACTGAAGCATGCACACCTCACAGGGAGTGAAAAGCCACTTCAAAGATGTCTGACAATGGTGCTCTGTTGTGGGGAGTACCAGGCCCTGCTGGGACCTGGGCACCAACCATCAGCAGGACACCACTGACTGACATCCTGGGAGTTAACCTGCACCCACTGCAAGGGTGGCATGCTTCATGGTGGGATAACTGGGCTGGGGGAGAAGGAGGGCCGGATGTCAACCAAATACCACCAATGCTGGTCATGCACACACCTCAACATTCACATTGAAATGCTTCAGGTTGGCAGGACAATGTGCTACACCAATATCAACCTCTGACTGTGACAACTTAGGACAATGCAATGTACAGGCCCGCATCCAGAGGTACAGTCACAACTGTCAGGTGTTTGAACCATTGATGCCTGTAGAAACATAACATACATTGTGTGTCTCTTCCAAAAACAGGTGATGATGGGGACACAGCAGCAGATGATGAGGAGTCCCTGTCCCAGGCTCCAGGGGACCCTGAGCTCTCTGGTGTGGAACAGCCTCTGCCCTCCTCGGATGGCGAAGACCTACCTGGCCACTCCGGTGTGAGTCATCATGCAGCACCAGCAGGACCACCATCTGCACCCCCTGCACCCACTCCTCCAACATCTGCCAACACACAGACCACCCCCGCCGACACGGACAGACCAAGGACACTAAATGACAACAGCACAGGGACCCCGGCCCACCGTGAAGCAACGGACAACAACCCCAGTACCAACCCCCAAGGGGGCCTAGGCTCACCTGTGCGTGCCACCGCAGGTCCCGCACGTGTGGCCAGGGGTGGTGGGAGGGGTGGTAGGCAGAGGTCGCTGTTTGCAGAGGGGTCTGGACTGCATGATGACCCACAACTGGTACGCATTGCTGATGCGTACCAGAATAGCACCGGAGAGGTCAGCCACGTAGTGGGGATCCTCAAGGACATTCAACAGCAGCAGGCTGCCCATCATGCCCGCTTGGACTCCCACATGTCCTGTGTGGAGACACACATGTCTCGCATGGAGTCCAAGTGGGACACATTGGAAGAACTGACAGCTGTGCAGAGGGACATATTGACATGCCTCCGCCAGATTAGCACCAACATGGCCACACCTCCCTGTGTGCCCACAACATCTGGTGCCGCAACAACTGCAACTGCCACAGGGAGGGAGGATGACTCTGGTGGAGAGTCCTCTGCACCGCAGCGGCCTGCACGTGAGGGTCCCCCGAAAGAAGAGGGGTCGTCCGAGGAAGGAAAACTGAGAGGCCGATGGCCATGTACATCCCCCAGGAACCCAACACCTGTTCTGGAAATTCCCCTTTGTGTGCAAACTGTTCACCCTGTCGAATGCAACCCAACTCTCCCACATGACATGGGAGTTCAAGTTGGACCAATGTATCAGATGACTGTGGACTTTACTCAGGACATTTCTGCTACCAACACTTCCAACTCATCTGGGAACTTTGGATTCCAATCCCAATGTACAGCACCCACCATCCTGTGCACTATCCTCACACATGTATGTAAATAAACTCACTAATACACCATACTTGCCTCTTTTGTGATTCCAACGTTATTTTTGTCATGGAGATGATGATCTGCTAAATGACACTGTGCATGCTAACTGCTACAGCAAGTTCAACACCGTCATGTGAGTCATGGCGACGTGACACATATGAGGGAGACACACCACTAGGGCTACACAACACATACACACCAGGGCCATCTGACTCATTGCCTACACTGATGTTGCCAGGAAATACAGTGGAATGCACAGACACCACACCCATTCAGAGTCTGTGTTAACTAGCCCACAGGTGAAGTAAGCAAATGTCAGTCAGATGTGTGACCACAGACAACGCACATCCCAAAGTGAAGCACAGGTTTATTACACATTTGCAACATGTTGTTTCCACTACAGATGCAAGGTAATCCCACGTGGCAGTGGCCACACAGTCACCAAGTGTAGAGGAAATAAAGTCCAGGGGTGTGTGGCACATCACCTGCAGGGAAACGACTGCTTCCACCCTGGAAGTTGAATCATGGTGTTGGGGGATCCGAGTTGACCAAACAACTCTGAAAGTACCCTGTGAAGGACACACATGACACACAGTCAAAAGCACTGAAGAACAGGACAGAACTGCAATACTCATGCCCAATACATGTCACAAGATACCTACACAAAACCAAGTTAGCATGTCAACACTGTTGGGGAGTACAGACTACCTGTAAGGACACATCGCTGCACGCATACAGTCAAGTTGCACATGGCCACACTCAAACAGCAACAGAGCACCACCAACACATATCATGCAAACTCAAATCATTGACATACCAACTCTGTATACTCACATTCAGCTGAAGAAGTTGGTGATGAGCTGTGTGCGGACATCCCCTCATCATCATCATCATCACTGGCATTGTGGCCCAGGCCAGGATCCTCCACAGGTGGCGGATGTTGGTCATCGTCATCCAGGATGAGAGGCAACTCCTTCCGCACTGCCAGGTTGTGTAGCATGCAGCAGACAATGAAAATCTTGCACACCTTTGCAGGGGCATATGGGAGGGCCCCTCCTGTCTTGTCCAGGCAGCGAAAGCGGCTCTTCAGGAGACCAAATGTCCGCTCGATCACTCTCCTGGTCCGACCATGTGCCTCATTGTAGCGCATCTGGGCTGGTGTTACAGGGTTCCTGAGGGGTGTCAGCAACCACGGCATGTTGGGGTATCCGGAGTCACCTACATACAGACAATTGCACATTAGCTGAGTTGGAAAAGAGGGTGGAATACAACATTGCAGAATGCACACAATGTTACAAAGTCAGCACACACCGACAAGCCAGGCACGCTGGTTCTGCATCTGTGACATCATCCTCGGGATGCGACTACTCCTCATTACGTAGGCATTGTGTGCAGAACCGGGGAAACGTGCACACACATGTGAGATGCTCATATCTGCAAGACATACCACCAGGGCATTGATAGAATGGTAATGTTTCCTGTTCCTGTATGCCTGCTCATGTGCCTGTGGTGGTACCAAAGCCACATGTGTCCCATCAATGGAGCCGATGACATGTGGCATCCTCCCCAGGGCATAGAAGTCACTCTTGACGTCAGTGAGTTGTTGACGTTTAGGGAAATAGATGTACTGGTTCAAGTATCTCAACATCGCCTCCAAAACATCGCGTAGCACACGGCTGAACATGGTCTGTGACATCCCACCAGCAGACGCCACAGTGTGTTGAAAGGTACCGGTGGCAAAGAAGTATAGGGCTGCCATCACCTTCACCTTGGGGGTCAACGCTGCAGGGTATGGCCGGCCAGGTTGCAAATGTGGGGCCAACTGCACCGCCAATTCCTCAATAAGCGGCCTGTTGAAGCGGTACCGTCGGATGTAGTCACGTTCAACCATGGTTGCAAGGTCAGGGAATGGTCTATGGACAGCTGGTGCCCTGCAGTGCATAGGTGAACAAAGAAAGATTGTCAGTCACCCCACATATGTGGCATTGACCATACTCAATATCACATGATACATCATTACGAGACACAAGTACTTGATGTGTGTGCCGTTCTGCATGGACATATATGGCACCTACATGGCCAACATCTAACATCTCAGTTCAACATGTGTTGACAACAAGTTCCAGGTTGTGCTATGGGAAATCATTCGGCTGTGTCACAGTACCCATGTACTGCTGTCACGTTCCAAACACACACCACAGTGACAAGTGAGGACAGATGTGCCCCAGGCATCACAGCTCTTTGACAGGTAGATTCCCAGGGACCCTGTATTGCCACATGGACACTGGCATGACATGGCGTATCATGTACACGCCAGCAAAACAACCATGACTCCCACAGGTAGTGGCCCCTGTTGCCTCTGCAGGACAGACATGGACGTCTGTGACACACACACGCACAACATCAAAGTCGATGCACAAACAACGTGGATGTGGAGACTGTCTCCCATTGTGCACATGGAATCCGAGACATCTGAAACACAACATGCACACAAACTGTGGAGGGCCATCACAATTGTGGCAATGGGTGACCCTGTGACGTACATACCATCCCACATGGGACTCAGGGTGTATGTGACATAACATACACATACACAACCTGGAGATGTGACCATGCCACATGCTCTGAACTGAATAGTTGCACATCACAGTGGTCATGTGCACAACACACAAAGGATTCTGTCCCCATGAACACGTGCACAGCCTGGGAGTCGCTGCCCCCAAGTGCCACCCAACAAACCACATGTTGACCCCCATACACACACAGGTAATGCAGCCTTACATGCCTTAGGATACAGTGTGGACAGGCTGTGGTGTTGTAGGTGTGCCCCTGAGTCCCTGGCAAGTAATTGTGGCTGGCATACGTTCACCAGTGACAACCATGGTGACATATGCGAGTGACTTGTACAGGGACGCGTTGTACAGCAATGGACCGATCGGTGCGCACGCATTGGCCATTGCATATGATGTGGACGGATGCGTGTCGTTTTCCGAAATACGCGTTGTACAGCAATGGACCGATCGGTGCGCACGCATTGGCCATTGCATATGATGTGGACGGATGCGTGTCGTTTTCCGAAATACGCGTTGTACAGCAATGGACCGATCGGTGCGCACGCATTGGCTATGGACTGACATGGTAACGGACGCGTTTTCGAAGCTTTTACGAGCCGGATGCAGTGAATTCAGTTGGCCTCCCACAACAATGTTGCAAATTCATGGGTGTCATGAAGTTGAACTTTTGAAGGATGCTGTGGGCGTGTATAAGTGGTGCAATTCCATGGATTGGCCAGATTCAGAAGATGCAAACGACTTGGACCTATCACTTTGGACACATGGGACAGTATCTGCCTCTGCAGCACACATATAATGCTGGCTGTTCCCCTGAGAGCTCACTTGCCTGCACTACATGCTCCAGGACGACATCTGCCACCACCACTGCTGCTGTCTCTGCATCCTCTGGCTACTGCAATGGCACGTACTGTGGAGAGAGCCCCAGCCTTCAGCACTGAGGAGAACCAGGCCCTGCTGGACAGCCTCCTTCCACAGTACAGCAAGCTGTATGGGAAACCAGGGGAGCAGGTGAGTGTGCTGTCCACTGCCTTACTAATTGTGCATGTTGTCTGACTAGCAAGACTTACAGTGTGCACACCAGTGGCTAGCATGCTCACCGAGTAGTTGGCACCCCCAAAGTGTGTAGTTACATGCACTGAACAGGTATAGTGCAGTAACAGTGCATTCCAACAAGGTTTTACTTCCCAGGCAATGATACCATTTAGTAACTGCTGGACAACTGTTCATAGCCATAGTTGCACTGCCTGTGTACATCATATGCCCCTGTGATTGAGACATGTATATCCAACTGTGTGATGCACGGATATGTTGCATGTGTAGTAATGGCCTTTTCACTTTGTCATCCTCACAGGTTGATGCCAACCAGAAGCAGGAAATCTGGCTGACCATCGTCCGGGCAGTAAGATCTGTGGGGGTCTACAGGCGCAGGATCCGCAACTGCCAGAAGAGGTGGCAGGACCTTCGTGGCTGGACCCGGAGGATCGCAAGGGTCCAGCTGAAGCTGTCGCCTCCTCGCAGAAGGGGCGGACACTGGACCCTGACCCCCCACATGCTCCGGATTCTGGTGGTGGTCTTCCCTAACCTGGATGGGCATCTGAAGGCCAGACAGCAGCAAGGAGGGGGTAAGTGCTAGCCTTTTCTGTGTACTATGACTAACATGCTCTATGCACTCCTTTAGCCTGGTTCCACTTCCACAGTACAACTGTCTTGTTGTCCTGGACTCATGTCCCTCACTTGTGTCATGCCCCCTCCTCATCTGATACACAGGTGTGGCCCTTACAGTCTGTGACTTAGGTCACTTGGGTACTGTGTACTTGCAGTTACCTGTGGTTCAAGTTGGGGACAGCATCAGTTACAGGAACTTTGTTGTGGGCTGCATGGGTGGTACAATTGCTCACACAATGCCTGTGATCTGACATGTACTCTGGGTATGGCTTCACAATGTGATCCAATTGCTGCTCTGACTCACCACATGTCTGGGGTATGTACCACACACCCATGCTGCAGCAGAGACCAAGGGGGGAGCCTCAGAAGTATGTACATCATGTGTGTGACACATGCATAGCCACCTGCCTAGTGTTCAGGGTAATACCATGTTGCACATGGACCAGGACTGTAATGCCTACTCCGTACATCGAAGGCACTCTGTTCTCCCACTCCCGTGTGTCAGCATACATATTGGGCATTGTGAAGAGTGCACTCAGGTGTCTGCCTCTGTGTCACCGTGGTGTGGCCTTCCTTTTTTGACTCCTGGAGTGTTTAACAATTTGGGGTGGCCAGCCATCTGAGTTGTGACTATAGGATCTGCACATTGGTTAATGCATAGGTCTCTGATCCCTTGACTGTGCACAAAGGTGTATGAAACATGGAGGTGCAGGCAGCTTTGGTTCATTCTCATCAGATGGTGAAGTGCCCATGTGTATGGATTTGTGTTTTCAGTCACTCAAATGTCTCATTTGATTGACGTGGGATCATCTTAGTCCTCATGATGTGGGTGGCCAGGGGTGCACATGTGCACCTGTCAGCTACAGGGCTTGCATACCCAAAACTTCCATGATTGTGACACAGTGTAGACTGGTGTTGTGTGTATGCACTGCCCCTGTGACAGGAGACAGTTATGACTGACTTGCCAGACAGGCCTGTGCCATGACATTCAACTCGCAAAGGGTGATCCAGCAGTAGTGTGATATGTCCTGCAAGCACACCATTGTCGCATTGTCTATCAGGACATGAGGACATCATTGTGTCTGGTGATGGAAGCAAAACCCGCATATCGACAGGGACTCTGCCCGTCACATTACCTGACACATGTACTGAGTCAGTGGCAGGAGATGGCATGTGTTTGGAGTGACACATTTCCACATGTTCTCTTGGATGTCCAACAACTGTGTATGTGGTGCATGTGTGCACATATGATTAGTCGCATACAACAGGCACCAGACAGATGGGTGCATGGACAGGTAGGATATGTGTGGCATGAATGACTGTCAGGCAGACAATGGGCTTCTTCAAATCAGTGTCAGCACTTATTGCAATGTCTAGCAAATGATGGCAGGGCTTGCTCTGTGATGTGCTGTACTTACTGTGGCGTGTGTGGTCAGTACAGGTGACTAATGTTGCTCTGTTTATCCTGATTCTTTGCAGATATATCCACGGCCACAGGAGGAGACAGCTCCACGGACCAGGAGGAGCGGCAGAGCCAGACTGGGTCCACTGCAGACCGTTTCCAAAAAGATAGCATCCCTTTCAGCCAATTTCTCCGTCTTCGGAGAAACTGCACCAACATCACGGATTTTCTCAAACAAGCAGACATCCTGAGAAACAAACTTGTCAACCGTGGATACCCTTTTAAATTGGTTAAGGACTCCTTCAAGCGGCCCCGATATTTTAATCGGGAAGCTATGTTCCAAGCCCAGGAAGGAAAGAAAATGGACAGAGTGGTCTGTGTTACTAAACATTCTAACATCAATCATAAAATTAGACACACGGTCAATTCCCTTTGGTATTTGCTTAACCTGGATAACAGCGAGCCCAAACTTGCCAAGCCTCTTTTTGCATTCAAGAGAAATAAAAACTTGAAAAACCATCTAGTGACGGGCAAGATAACTCAAACCGCTGGCCTGTGCCAGAAGTCCATTACAGGTCATAATCCCATTCATGGCAATCATAGATGTGGTTCCTGCCAGGCCTGTGCCAATGCTTTGGTAGGTGACGTCATTAAGATCAGGGAACACTCCATATCACTTTCAGACATGACGAACTGTAGGACATCTAATGTGGTGTATATCATCACATGCCCGTGTGATTCCATCTATATTGGTGAGACGGGACGTGAAATAAGATATAGAATTGGTGAGCATAAATCCAACATACGTACCAAAAAGACATCAGCACCCTTGGTGGAGCATTGGCTCAATAAACATCATACTGAACTAGATCTTAGATGGTCCATTCTTGAGAGAATTAAGGTGCCTTCGGGAAAGGATCCCACGCAGACTAGAAAAAAACGCGAAGTTTTTGGGATTTATTTTCTTAAATCTGTAAAGAACGGCCTCAATGAGCATTGTCCCTGGGAGAATGCCATCATGTAGTAACTTTTTATCTGACCTTCCAGTCTGTCTTTTCTCGTTTTTCGCGGGTTCTGAACAGCTTAGCTTTGCCGTCCTACAGATTCCCTTTTGATAATAAGTTATTATCATTTTTTTGTTTTCTACCTTATTATTCTTTTTTTATTATTTTCTTATTATTGTGCGGGTTTTGTTTGTGTGGATTAGTCTTATATTTTCCTGCTTCAGTGTCTGCTACTTGTGGGAATCTGATTTCCCCTATTTATAGATGGCCGCCGTTTCTCTGTTATTTCATCTTTCCTTGACACTGGAGTCCTTCGTTTGTGTCTGCACGTTGCTCCTGGGTGGGTTCACGGACAATACGTCTGTGAAATCCAGCCGAGCTTTATTCATCTTTGATTCGGATGGGAGAAAGAAACGGGTGACTTTTTTATCTTTCTTTTTTTGAGCGTGGATCGTATGTTTAGTCAACGATCTTGGCCTTTTGGAATAACTGTAGATAGACGATCACTCCTATGGGAACCATATTCTCCCACCATTTCCAGATGGCTGCTGTTTTGCTGTTGCCTATTCTCCGTGAACTCATGGGTCCTTTGTTTGTGTCTGTACGTCGGATTTTGGCGGGCTTATAGCCGAAATGCTGTTTATATCCAGCTGGCTCTCTCTTATCCCTCACGCAGACGGGAGAAGGAAACGGGTGATATCCTTACCCTCATCTTGATCGTGGGTCTTACATCCAGGTAATGATCCTGATTCTAGGGGATATCGTAGTTAGGCATCCATCCCGGTATAGGCCCCTTAGCTGCCTGAATGTTTCTAGGTTTTAAAGGATCGCTTTTCTTATTCCTTTCGAGTTTTTGTCGCTATAAACTGCATTAACTCTTGAGTTAGGACATTTGGGATTATTTTTATATTATTTAGTTACACGCTGTGGTGTGTTTATTGTTTTAAAGTTTTTACTGTTGTTGGTGACAAACTTTTCTAGGACTTCTTTAATCTTTATTTTCTGGTATTTTCTTTAAGATCCACTTTTATTCTGTGTCTTTCACAAGAACCATTACGAAGATCTAACTGGCTGAAGCTATATAAGTGTGATTCTTCGTCAAATATTTATCTGGGCCTACATTATCGGGTAGGTTTGTATTGGTCTCTTGTCGTTAAGTTTCGATTATAGTTTTGTGTTGTCCATTACAAATTGTGTTTGCTTGTTCGCCCTATAGAGATGAAGGTTGCATCTTTTGAGCACCCGTAGACCGATCTGGCTATTTTTTTATCATGTCGCTGTTGGATTATGTTGTGTTCAGAATACCTCAATAGGTATGTCTATATACTTATCTTTATGGTGTTGGGTCTTTACCTAAATAATATTCACTTTTGATTGGATTATTTTCACGTGGTACCTATATATTTCGGGAATCATGATGAATAGCTTTTGTTTGGTGGTTGGTTTGTATTTTCTCTGTGGTCTCTAGTACCACTGTCACCAATTCTTTCTACGATATATTCCTTCTTGAATCGCATGACTCTATTGTCGGTCTGTTTCTTTATCTCTGTTTTTTGTGATGCACATTTCCTTTATTTCGCTTGTCTGACCATTGTTGTTGGATCTTCATCTATGTATCCCTTGTTATCATATCTTTTTAAGCCTCTCGTGCATGCATTGATTATGATGTGATGTCTGTTAAAGAGCATTGGAAACTATATATTTGTATTCATATCATTATAGGTTAATTGAGTGTCCCACGCCATCTATTTCATTGCTTATGACTTGCCCGGAGGAAGGTGTGGCCCGGGAGTAGGGTTTCCACCGAAACGCGCGTCGGCGTTGGTCCTTCTAAACCTTGAAGTGATTTTCTATCTTCTATCTGGACCAGTTTATTAGAACATTCATTTACCTTGCTGGCTTTCTTTTTAATTCTGGATGATTTCTTATGTATGTCTGTTGGATGTAAAGAGCTCATGTGAATTGTATGAGTGTGTATGTATGAATGATGATTGTTTGTGGGGTACTTTATTCATTGTGTTTTCTTCATTGTATTTCATTTATATGTATCATTTTTTTTGCAATATAAGATATATTCTGTGATACTCTTTGATATTTTGTTAATAAAAAGACAAAACTACTGATTGTATTTATTGTTGTTCTTCCAATGCATGCACGGGACTGCTTTGTCCATTTAGTTATTATTATAGGACTCCTTTGTGGGCCTTCATAATCCGTGAATGGGTGGGTATTTCTCTTTTCCTGTACTGTTTACCTGATCCCCTATTTTACCCACCCTTATCTTTTCTTAGGGGTCCCTCCTTCTTTTGGTTATTACGTCACAGCAAGGTTGTTGTGGAGGTTCGCTACCTTTGGAAAGTGCATTCCTTTTCTCTTATTGTTTCTGTAATATTTTCCTTATAATTTTTTCTTTTTCTTTTTTTCTAGAGTTGTGTCCTTTATCACTTGGGTGTGTTATATCTTGCCTCTTTAGTGACAGCATGGCGAGCATAAAAACATTCGGATTCACGGACGAAGAATTTGCCAATATGATTGGGTCAACAGTTGAGAGTAGTAATCAGTTTAATCTATCTAAGGGTCTTGAACAAGAATGGAACAAACTATTAGATACCCAAAAAAAGTCCAAACGCACTGAATTCCACGCGAAATTTATGCTTGAGTATCTGAAGGCGGGCACAATTCCGATTGGACTGAGAGTCCGAAATATCCCCGGTCTTTTTGTTGACATACGCCAGTTTCTTGAGAAATGGGCACTTATTGCCAACCGTTGCTCTAGAGACTGGATTATGTTAATTATTGAGACCGCGAGGGAGGTAATAGCTATTCTCAACAAGGAGATTGATGACCTTGAAGAAAAATTAAAAAAGGACAATTCTGTTGAACTTGGAAAGAAGAAACTCGAAGAGATCAGCCAAGAGCTAGATTCCTTTTCTGATTATCTCCTAAAAAGGAAAACAGAAAAACTCAGAAAGGATATTCGATTTTTCTCCTTAGAGCGAGCTTATCCGTACCTATCCACCAATTTCTATACTCCTGCTGATAATCAGGGTGCCCAAAGTGAGACTCCACGGTGGGGTAACAGGCGAATCACTACATTCTCAGACACTACAGATTCGGATGGTGAGGGACCATCAAATTATGAGTCTGAATATAATCCCAATTATCAGTCCAGACAAGGATCTGGAGAGAGATCCAGTATGCCTAATCGTTTTTTAGGCCAAGGCAGAGGGAATTTTCGTCCCAAAACACGGAACCCCCAATCGAGGAATTTCAATCGGGGTCAGAGTCAACCTCAAATGTATGTCCAGACCCGACAACAGCAATACTGGAGAACATAAAAAACATCCCTGTATTCAATCTGTCTACCTCTATCATTGAACCTGACTCCTTGGAACTGTTATCTAAAGGTCTCTCTTTTGTTCCCTCTGTCAGTTCTAATAAATTTGAATTTATGAAAGATCTATATTCATTTTTTAGAAAAATTTGACTTAGGAAATTCTTTTCCACGAGATCCCTTGTGGAAAATGATGTGAATTCTTCTGGTTTGAAACCTCCGTCTAATTTTACTCCCACTTTGGACGAAGTTGGCCCGGAAGTGGCCTTCTTTGAGAAAGCAGTCCTCTTGAAAATTGAACAAGTGATCAAATATGTCCCTAGACCGACGGATAATCTCTTGAGAACAGAGAATTCTGCTCTACTGTCTCTCAAAAACAATAGACAACTGACCATTAAGCCTTGTGATAAGGGGGGAGGAATTGTGATTTTTGACACTTCCACATATATTGAGAAGATGAATATCCTTCTTTCATCTACTCAACATTACAAACGTATCTTGAGAAATCCTGAAGCTGTTTTAAAAAAACGGATTGTACATCTGGTAGAGGCAGCTGTGGAACAAGGTTTTATATGCACTAGTGAAGCTGAATATCTCACGCCTACCCATACAAGGATGGCTATTATCTATGGTGTCCCCAAGACGCATAAAGATCTGACGTCACCCCTCTGAGACCCATTGTATCCACCATTGGGTCGGCTACTGAACCTCTTTCCAAGTATGTGGATCAATTTCTCAAACCCCTAGTCCAAAAATTGGACTCCTTTGTTAGAGACACAGGACATTTCATTTCTAAAATCGAAGGACTGCAGTATTAGTGTGATAGAGAACTCCTAGTCACTCTGGACTTGGAGTCCTTATACACTAATATACCACAGGATGGGGCCATGAAAGCTATACAGGAAACTCTCTTTAATGAACCTGATATTACCAATGCCCCATTTATTCTGGATTGTCTCCAAGTGGTTCTTGGGGAGAACTATTTCGAGTTTAATAACAACTTCTTTCATCAGATCCAAGGAGTAAGTATGGGAGCGTCCTGTGCCCCTAGCGTGGCGTGTTTATATATGGGCCAGTTTGAACGAATCCATATATACAATGAGATTGCCCCTTTTCATGAAAATGTCCGAGCCTGGTCTCGGTTCATTGATGACATCTTTTTCATTTGGGTAGGGGATTCCACCACTCTGGATGAATTCATCTCATGGATTAACGCTGCTGACGTGAATTTGAAATTCACGGCTCATTCCAGTAGGCATAAATTGGAATTTCTTGATGTCTGGGTTGAGCATAATGAGAACAAATTATTTGTGTCTCTGTACATTAAACCCACTGCCAGAAACACCCTATTGCAGTATGGGAGCTACCATCCACGTTTCCAAAAAGATAGCATCCCTTTCAGCCAATTTCTCCGTCTTCGGAGAAATTGCACCAATATCACGGATTTTCTCAAACAAGCAGACATCCTGAGAAACAAACTTGTCAACCGTGGATACCCTTTTAAATTGGTTAAGGACTCCTTCAAGCGGGCCCGATATTTTAATCGGGAAGCTATGTTCCAAGCCCAGGAAGAAAAGAAAATGGACAGAGTGGTCTGTGTTACTAAACATTCTAACATCAATCACAAAATTAGACACACGGTCAATTCCCTTTGGTATTTGCTTAACCTGGATAACAGTGAGCCCAAACTTGCCAAGCCTCTTTTTGCATTCAAGAGAAATAAAAACTTGAAAAACCATCTAGTGACGGGCAAGATAACTCAAACCGCTGGCCTGTGCCAGAAGTCCATTACAGGTCATAATCCCGTTGATGGCAATCATAGATGTGGTTCTTGCCAGGCCTGTGCCAATGCTTTGGTAGGTGACGTCATTAAGACCAGGGAACACTCCATATCACTTTCGGACATGACGAACTGTAGGACATCCAATGTGGTGTATATCATCACATGCCCGTGTGATTCCATCTATATTGGTGAGACGGGACGTGAAATAAGATATAGAATTGGTGAGCATAAATCCAACATACGTACCAAAAAGACATCAGCACCCTTGGTGGAGCATTGGCTCAATAAACATCATACTGAACTAGATCTTAGATGGTCCATTCTTGAGAGAATTAAGGTGCCTTCGGGAAAGGATTCCACGCAGACTAGAAAAAACGCGAAGTTTTTGGGATTTATTTTCTTAAATCTGTAAAGAACGGCCTCAATGAGCATTGCCCCTGGGAGAATGCCATCATGTAGTAACTTTTTATCTGACCTTCCAGTCTGTCTTTTCTCGTTTTTCGCGGGTTCTGAACAGCTTAGCTTTGCCGTCCTACAGATTCTCTTTTGATAATAAGCTATTATCATTTTTTTGTTTTCTACCTTATTATTCTTTTTTTATTATCTTTCTTATTATTGTGCGGTTTTTGTCTGTGTGGATTAGTCTTATATCTTCTTGCTTCAGTGTCTGCCACCTGTGGGAATCTGATTTCCCTATTTATAGATGGCTGCCGTTTCTCTGTTATTTCATCTTTCCTTGACACTGGAGTCCTTCGTTTGTGTCTGCACGTTGCTTCTTGGTGGGCTCACGGACAATACGTCGGTGAAATCCAGCCGAGCTTTATTCATCCTTGATTCGGATGGGAGAAAGAAACGGGTGACTTTTTATCTTTTCTTTTTTTGAGCGTGGATCGTATGTTTAGTCAACGATCTTGGCCTTCTGGAATAATTGTAGAATGACGATCACTCCTATGGGAACCATATTCTCCCACCATTTCTAGATGGAAGCTGTTTTGCTGTTGCCTATTCTTCTGTGAACTCATGGGTCCTTTGTTTGTGTCTGTACGTCGGATTTTGGCGGGTTTATAGCCGAAATGCTGTTTATATCCAGCTGGCTCTCTCTTATCCCTCACGCAGACGGGAGAAGGAAATGGGTGATATCCTTACCCTCATTTTGATCGTGGGTCGTACATCCAGGTAATGATCCTGGCTCTAGGGGATATCGTAGTTAGGCTTCCATCCCTGTATAGTCCCCTTAGCTACCTGAATGTTTCTAGGTTTTAAAGGATCGCTTTTCTTATTCCTTTCGAGTTTTTGTCGCTATAAACTGCATTAACTCTTGAGTTAGGACATTTGGGATTATTTTTATATTATTTAGTCACACGCTGTGGTGTGTTTATTGTTTTAAAGTTCTTATTGTTGTTTGTGACAAACTTTTCTAGGATTTCTTTAATCTTTATTTTCTGGTATTTTCTTTAAGATCCACTTTTATTCTGTGTTTTTCACAAGAACCATTATGAAGATCTAACTGGCTGAAGCTATATAAGTGTGATTCTTCGTCAAATATTTATCTGGGCCTACATTATCGGGTAGGTTTGTATTGGTCTTTTCTTGTCATTAAGTTTCGATTATAGTTTTGTGTTGTCCATTACAAATTGTGTTTGCTTGTTCGCCCTATAGAGATGAAGGTTGCATCTTTTGAGCACCCGTAGACCGATCTGGCTATTTTTTTATCATGTCGCTGTTGGATTATATTGTATTCAGAATACCTCAATAGGTATGTCTATATACTTATTTTTATGGTGTTGGGTCTTTATCTAAATAATATTCACTTTTGATTGGATTATTTTCACGTGGTACCTATATATTTCGGGAATCATGATGGATAGCTTTTGTTTGGTGGTTGGTTTGTATTTTCTCTGTGGTCTCTAGTACCACTGTCACCAATTCTTTCTACGATATATTCCTTCTTGAATTGCATGACTCTATTGTCGGTTTGTTTTTTTATCTCTGTTTTCTGTGATGCAAATTTCCTTTATTTGCTTCTCTGACCATTGTTGTTGGATCTTTATCTATGTATCCCTTGTTATCATATCTTTTTAAGCCTCTCGTGCATGCATTGATTATGATGTGAAGTCTGTTAAAGAGCATTGGAAACTATATATTTATATTCATATCATTATAGGTTAATTGAGTGTCCCACGCCATCTATTTCATTGCTTATGACTTGCCCTGAGGAAGGTGTGGCCCGGGAGTAGGGTTTCCACCGAAACGCGCGTCGACGTTGGTCCTTCCAAACTTTGAAGTGATTCTCTATCTTCTATCTGGACCAGTTTATTAGAACATTCATTTACCTTGCTGGCTTTCTTTTTAACTCTGGATGATTTTTTATGTATGTCTGTTGGATGCAAAGAGCTCATGTGAATTGTATGAGTGTGTATGTATGAATGATGACTGTTTGTGGGGTACTTTATTCATTGTGTTTTCTTCATTGTATTTCATTTATTTGTATAATTTTTTTTGCAATATAAGATATATTCTGTGATACTCTTTGATATTTTGTTAATAAAAAGACAAAACTACTGATTGTATTTATTGTTGTTCTTCCAATGCATGCACGGGACTGCTTTGTCCATTTAGTTATTATTATAGGACTCCTTTGTGGGCCTTCATAATCTGTGAATGGCTGGGTATTTCTCTTTTCCTGTACAGGAGGAGCGGCAGAGCCAGACTGGATCCACTGCAGGGGAGACCGAGGGAGCCAGTGGCACTGAGGGTGAGGGGAGCCCCACTGAGGAGACCTCAGCTACGACCACCTCGGATGAGGACCACAGCACTTCCAGTGAGGACTCCCTTGTGGAGGCGGGTGTCAGCAGACCAGAGACAAAATCAAGCAAGTCTGCCCCCGCCACCACCACCATCTCCACCCTCCCATCTGCTCCCATCCCAGATGTCCGTGGAGGCTCCCGTGTAGGGGAGCGTGTCTCCTTCATGCCAGGCACTGCACCCCCTGCCTCTGTCTCCCCTGCTGCCCTGAGTGTGGAGTCTGTGGACTTGCTTAAACAGATCCATGTAGGGCAGACATCAGTGCTGAGTGTCCTCCATGCACACACGGGTCTGTTGACACAACTGGTGTCATTCATGGAGGGCATGTCATCTGGCATGTCTGCCCTACATCGGACTAATCAGTCCATGGCCTCCTCACTGACGGCAGCAGTGTCCCTCCTGCAACAGTCCCTCACCCCTCCTACCTCTGCCCCATCCACAATCCCCATCACCCTGCCTGTCCCAAGCACACACACCGGCACAGGCACCCACCAGCACAGACACAAGCAGCACACAGACACACACGCCAAAATTCAGACGCACACGCATGCACAGTCAGGGGACTGATACCTCACTCACAGGGGATGGGGCCCAGGAACACACACATGCATCCACGAGCACTGCGCAGTCCTCAGATACCTCTCCCTCCAAAACCTCTTCCCTTGCCTCACCTGCAACCCCCCCCCTCCCAGAAGCTCTTCCTCTGTGAGCTTGGCCTCTTCCCCACAGATCCATCTGACCCAACGCACAGGCGGAAGAGGCTACCACCACACACAGAGGGGAGTGTCCCTCACACCCGGACACCCTCCCCCAGGCACAGGCAGACTGAGGACCCCATTTGGAAGTCCCCCCGGACCAGGAAGGGCAAGACCCCACCACCACGCAGCTCCACCACACAGTCTCTCTCCTCCATCCCCCAGGCCACCACTCCACAGGTTCCCCCGCCACACCCTGCCCCAGGTTCCCCCACACACCCATACCGCATCCCCAAAATGCTTAGGCCCTCCCCCTGCCACTTGCTCTTCCACCCCCAAGCCAGACGCTCGGCCTGTTTGTGCCACTGGTGTGGAGACCGGGTCCCCCTCTGTCCTGCCCACCTCATCTGCCCCCCTTCCACTCCCTTGGAGTTATGCACTGCAGTGGAGTCCACAACCACCCCGTCTGACTTGGGCACTGCAGTGGGGACCCAGTCCACTCCATCTGACCGGCCCACTGCAGTGGTGCCAGCACCCACACCATCTGACTTGTGCCCTACAGTGGTGCCGGCCCCCACTGAGTCAGACACCTCCACTGCAGTTGCCGGTGACACTCCTGCACCCACCACCCCTTCACGGCCTCCTTCTGGCATCCCCTGATCCTGTCCCTGCGGTGCCTGGCCTGCCCCTTGTATGCCCCTCCGAGGGGGATGTCCCCTGTCCGTACCAGTGCAGGCAAGCAATGGGTCACAAGGTGTCACATATCACCCTGTTCGGACTGTGTATGTGGACTGGCCATTGGCCTTAGTTTCTTTTGGACTTCAAATTGTTTTCAACATTTGCTGAATAAAGCCTCTTTTTGTTTACTAGTGGTTTTTCTTTTGATGTACATGATGTAGATGAGTATCATCATGCATTTGCTGTTGTAATAGTGTTCAGATCAGGAAAATGAAGTGTTGCTGTGATGGACTCCATGTGGTCCATGGGATATGTGTCCTAATCTAGTCTGGATCCATAGCATCCTTTGCTGCAGTCTGAGGGTGTAATGTTCTGCATTTGACACAGGGATGTACGTTTTGCATTTGTAAATTGACATCTGTGGCTTACATTGATGCACATCTGGTGGGCTTACCACTGTTCAATGTTTCTATTTCCCTGACTGTGTGCCCATCTCCACTGGACATGCAGTTTAGCACATCAATGTTGAAGGACTCATCTGTGTACACAGTGCAACTTGCTTGACACGTGTTTTGGGTATATGCAGATGACTGACGTGACACTCCCGTACCCAGGCTGATGTGAGCAGAGCCTTCAGTGTGTTGTGATTGTTGACTCACTGACCGAGTGTTTTGCTGACATGTTTGAGTGGTGCACAGACAAGGTTTGGCACAGCGGACCTTCCACAGGAGTGGAGTCCCCTCATGGCAGTGTGTAATCCTGTGACATTGCCTGGGCCCGTGTTGTGTGTTGTGTAAGCATGTCTGTGTGTGTTCCCTTCCCTTTTCCTACACCGGCTGTGTCCCTACGGATGTTCCTGTTTGTGATGCTTGCTGAGTTGTCCTGTGTTCATCCAGCATCTTGTACCTGGTTTCTCCGTGATGTGGGTGCATGGCAAACTAATGTTCATCAGGTTGTCATCCCTAGTTGTCTTTGTTGTCAGGGCTGGGGATGTGGGCAAACGCAGATGAGACACAGTCAGGATTCCCCTTGGCACTTGTTGGTTACACAAGTCATGTAATTTACAGTTTGTGGTAGCTTTCAGTGATTGTGACACGTTGTGTGTGTGACTGCTGCCACTCCTCAGGGTCAGAGCTGCAATGTTGGAAGTTGTCTACGTGTGTTCTTTTTGGGTGACCTTGGCTTCTTCATTGGTGTGTGACTGTGGCCGGGATCCCATTGATTGGGGTGGAGTTCACATCATGCCCATGTACGGCGTACTGTGCAGTGTGTCAGACATTCACGAGTCTTGTTGACTGGCCAGGTGTGATGGGTTTCTGCACCTTAGTTCCCACAACCACCCCTGGGATTGTCATGGGTGCATGTGCAATGTCACCTGTCCATGTGAGCTTCACTGCTGCACATTGGTGGAGATCAAGGTATGTGGTGTTGAGTGTGTGCAAATGTGAGTTGTTGCACGGCTAGACCCCTACCTCCATATTGGCCTTGGCTGACAGGCCGTGCTGATTGATTTGTGCTCGTGTAGGTGTGATGGTAGTTTGTTGCTCAGGACACATGGCTGTGGTTCACAGTGTGAACGACATCTACCTTTGTCATCACAGTGGGATTATCATGCAGGCTAGTGTCACCACAATGTGGGGTCCCTGGGGAGTAGTGCTGTGGTGGGTCTGTCTCTTGCTGTGTTAGTTGCTGTTCCAACAAGCTTGTGTGACATGTGTAATTTGGGCTCCCTCTCATCTAACAATGCCTGATTGCCCACATAGGGAATCCGATCCATGAGTTACTTTTGTATGGCACTGTATACACATCTGTGTAATTGGAATTCAGGCCTCCTCATGTGTTGTGTGGTTGCCTGGGGACACTGGCACCACCCCCATCACCTGTTGTGTTTGATATGCAGTGTGAGGCTGCCTGTTTGTGTTTGTGCATCTGCACCACTGCATTGGCATATCTTTGGTGTGCCATTGCCTGTATGTTGTTTGGAGGATTTCCCATGCTCTCCCTGGGACTCCTAGGTCATCAGTCAGCAGAATAATCATGGTTACGTATGTCCCATTGCTGCCATGGTATGGTATTTGTTCACCTCACATCTACAGTCTCCCCTGGATATCTACATTTGTGTGTCCATTAGTGCAGATATGTGGGTCTGCATTATGATGGTCACTTCTGGCATTGTGTAATTGATAAATGGAGATGATGTCAGTCCCCATGGGTGATGTTTGTCTGCACATGGCCAAAGGTATGTTTTATTTGCACTGCACTGTTTGCCTCACCCAATCTATGTTGCTATGGGACACAACCACTACTTTGCCACTGATATGTTTGTTGTTCTGTGACCAGGAATAATCCATGCTGTTTGGCAGTTGCAGCTTTTCCATGACAACACTTACCCTTTGGTCACTGTGATGATGGGGTTTGGACCCCATTGCCACAATGTTCAAAATGTGCTTCAGCTATGGAGCCCACACTTACCTTTTGGTCACTGTGATGATGGGGGTTTAGACCCCATTGCCACAATGTTCAAAATGTGCTTCAGCTATGGACCCCACACTTACCTTTTGGTCACTGTGATGATGGGGGTTTAGACCCCATTCCCACAGTGGTCATGGTCTGCTTGCATTGTGACGGCCACACACATTTTTGTGTGACACATGTGATAGGGGGTCACATTGTATGTTCAATGTCATGTTCAGTGTTGTAGGCATTTGACACAGACTACACACTCTTGTCATGATGTTGGGGGGATGTCTTTTGCTGACATTCCTTATGTTGGAGTATGCTGGTTGTATCATGCATTACCCGTCCTATGAGTTGGGATGGTAGTTTTGACAGGCATCCAGCCCCCCATGAGTAGGGGTGGTGGTTGTGGTAGGCATCCAGCCCCCCTGAGTAGGGGTGGTGGTAGTTGGAGGCATCCAGCCCCCCATGAGTTGGGGTGGTGGTAGTGGTAGGCATCAATTCCCCTATGAGTGGGGATGGTAGTAGTGACAGGCATCCAGCACCCCATGAGTAGGGGTGGTGGTAGTGACAGGCATCCAGCCCCCCATGAGTAGGGGTGGTGGTGGTGGTGGTAGGCATCAAGGCCCCCATGAGTAGGGGTGGTGGTAGTGGTAGGCATCCAGGCCCCCATGAGTAGGGGTGGTGGTGGTGGTAGGCATCCAGCCCCCCCATGAGTAGGGGTGGTGGTAGTGACAGGCATCCAGCGCCCCCTGAGTAGGGGTGGTGGTAGTGACAGGCATCCAGCCCCCCCCTGAGTAGGGGTGGTGGTGGTGGTGGTAGGCATCCAGGCCCCCCTGAGTAGGGGTGGTGGTGGTGGTAGGCATCAATTCCCCTATGAGTGGGGATGGTAGTAGTGACAGGCATCCAGCCCCCCCTGAGTAGGGGTGGTGGTAGTGACAGGCATCCCGCCCCCCATGAGTAGGGGTGGTGGTGGTGGTAGGCATCCAGCCCCCATGAGTAGGGGTGGTGGTAGTGACAGGCATCCAGCCCCCGAGTAGGGGTGGTGGTAGTGGTAGGCATCCAGGCCCCCATGAGTAGGGGTGGTGGTAGTGGTAGGCATCCAGCCCCCTGAGTAGGGGTGGTGGTAGTGACAGGCATCCAGCCCCCATGAGTAGGGGTGGTGGTGGTGGTGGGCATCCAGCCCCCATGAGTAGGGGTGGTGGTAGTGACAGGCATCCAGCCCCCCCTGAGTAGGGGTGGTGATGGTGGTAGGCATCCAGGCCCCCATGAGTAGGGGTGGTGGTAGTGGTAGGCATCAATTCCCTATGAGTGGGGATGGTAGTAGTGACAGGCATCCAGCACCCCATGAGTTGGGGTGGTGGTAGTGGTAGGCATCCAGCCCCCCATGGGTAGGGGTGGTGGTAGTGGTAGGCATCCAGCCCCCCATGAGTAGGGGTGGTGGTAGTGGTAGGCATCCAGGCCCCTATGGGTGTGTGTGGCATTGGTGATAGCCATCCCGCCCCTATGGTTCTGCTGTTGCTAGTGTACGTCATTTCTGCATCCCTATGTGTGTGTGACATATGTCGGGTATGTGTCGTTTGTTTGTGTAGTGGGTGTTTGACTTACCATCTGCACCGTACGCGTCCGTACCGGTTCCGGTAATAGATGTAGAGTATTGGTAGGACCTGCGCGATGGGATTCATTGTTGGTTCGTCTCGTTCGGGTTTCTCGTGGCTTCGACTCGTACTCGTAGCTGGCTTGTTCGTCTCGTAGCCGTGGATCGTCTTGTGGCGCGAATCGGAGCTTATGTGCGGCTCTCCCGGATGCTCTGACGTGCCGGACGTAGCGACCAGTTCGGCGCGTACGGATTGCGCATCGTACTTGTACTGCCGGAAGGTGCTGTGTATTTACTTCCATGCGACTCGAATCGGCGTTTCCGGATCCAGCTCGGTCGGGGAACTGGAGATGGAATGGGTACGTACGGCTCGTTCGGAATTTTAGCAGTAATGCGCAGCGTAGTTGCTCGCTCACACGACTGTTCGAATCGGTCGGGAAAAACGCGTTGGGCTCGTATTTTTTCCGGACTAATAGTATTCGGTGCGCTTCCGGCCGAGATCGGAATGGACCCCCTAGTGTTTTACTGTTTCCCTCAGCATTTTCACTGCATATCATCAGGAAATCTAAATGTAATTTTAACCCTGATAAATCTCACAAAGCATTTCAGTCTGCCGTTGCCACTCGTCCATTATTTGATGTTTGGAAAACTTGTAACCCTGATACTGCTGAATTTACATTTTTCTCTAATGTGCACCATACCTGCTCAAGAATTGATTATATTTTGATTTATCTCTAAATAACCCAAAGACTGGTCGTTGGAAATGTAATAATTTTCTTTTATCTGATGATCAATAGAAAAATGTAATGTAACAATCCCCTTGGTACTTCCATTCCCATTACCTGGGATGCCTTTAAGGCTTCCTTTCATGCTTTTACCATAGCCTATTCAGCTAAAAAAATGAACTCAAGCCAAATATGTTGCATTATTACAACAACTCAAAACACTTGAGCATACTTATCTTTCCTCTAAAGCCACTTCTGCTCTACATGAGTTGATTAAAGTTAAGTCTGCTCTTAATAAACTAGCTACTGTTGATGCTTGTAACATCCTCCTTAAACTTAAATCTAAATATCACGGCGGCCAAAACAAAGCAGGCAAACTGTTGGCTAAGTTTTTTTTAATTACATCTGAACAGAAGAATATTGGCCCCATTCGGAATGAATATATCAATAAGCTTACATCCTCCGATGCATCTGCCTCTTTCCAAAAATATTATCAATTACTCTACTCGGATGACACCAATCCCTTGGAGCATAATATACATACTTTTTTCATTCCATACCCAATCCTCCTCATATGCCTGACTTGTTCAACATATTAGAAGCTGACATAACACTCCAAGAAATAATAGATGCCATCAAATCCCTTAAGAAAGCCAAGGCACCTGGGCCTGGTGGCCTCTCTATTGAATTTTTCTCCTTTTTCCTCTATTTTTGCTCCTAAACTACTTGAACTTTTCAACTCTTTTTTATCAAACTCCAAGGCCACAGGTTCCTTCCTTGAGGCTTTGATTATCCTGATTCCCAAACCTGATAAAGACCATACCCTCTGTAAAAAGTATCGCCCTATCTCATTAATTAATTATGATTGTAAAATATTTGCTAAAGGTTTAGCCTCCGGACCTGAGACTATTGTTCCCCTGCTGGTGAAAACTGACCAATCTGGTTTTGGAAAAGGCAGGTTGGCTGCTGACAATGCTAGAATGTTCTCAAACATTATTAA
This sequence comes from Calotriton arnoldi, assembly GCA_963921515.1. NCBI lineage: Eukaryota > Metazoa > Chordata > Amphibia > Caudata > Salamandridae > Calotriton > Calotriton arnoldi. Next base: position 740,063 of record CAWUFW010005184.1, on the reverse strand, counting down.
TTATGGTAAAAAATAATCCTTCTCCTTTAGCTGCACTGTCTTTTGATGCTAAAAAGGCTTTCGATTGCATCAATTGGTAATTTATGTTTGCCACTTTATGTTGGTACGGCTTTGGCCGCAACTTAATTTCTTTTATAGAATTGCTATATACGAACCACGTGCCAGTGTTTTTGTTAATGGTTGTTTTTCCCCTTTCTTTCCTTTATATAGAGGCATGCTTCAAGGTTGTCCTCTATCACCTTTCTTTATTATTTATTTTATGTTTAGAACCTTTCCTTGAACGCATTCGTTGTAACACAATTATATCAGGTTTCAACCCTAATTCCACTGAAATCAAAGTATAAGCTTATGCAGACGACATTCTAGTGTATATGGCTAATCCCCTTTCCTCTTTACCTCCTTTTTTAGCCAAAATTAAATTATATTCTAGTATTTCTGGTTATAAACTAAATTTCTCAAAAACTGAAATAGTACCATTAAACCCTTTATGTTATCAGTATATGTTTGCTAATACCGATTTCACTTGGTGCCCTCTCAAAATAAAGTATTTTGGTATTTGGTTCTCTTCTACTATATCACATACTATCAGTTATACTTTCACTGCTCTCAAACTCACTTTGCAGAAACTGCTTTCTTCATGGTTTCATCTTCAACTATTCTGGTGGGATAGACTGGATACTATTATGATGATGATTGTACCGCATGTCTTGTATACATGCTTCATGCTATACTTCAAGATACCTGCTTCTTATTTCTCTCAAATCAATTCAATTTGTACCAAATTACTTTGGAATAATAATCATTCCCGTATTGCTTTGACTAAACTTAAACGCCCTAAGATTGAAGGTTGTGTACGTTTTCCGGATTTTAAATTTTATCACTCTGCATTTATAATTCGACCGTTTTTTGCCCTAATTCATGATTTTTCTGATAATCCCATACCTCGATGAATTATATTTGAATGTTCTGTACTCAAGGCTTTTTCATTTGATGATGTTATTTATATGTCTAATTGTACTTTTATATCAACTAATTCCATACTAAAATATTCGCAACAATTGTTACGCACAATATTTGTTTCAGGTTTTGATTCACGTCAATGTTTCCTTGCTTCCTCTATTTGTTACAAAAAATTTATGAAATTCAGGTGCAAATCATTCTATTATAAATATTGGAAAGAGAAGGGTCTTATTTTTATTCACCAACTTGTACATCACAATTCTGTCATTCCCTTTTCACAATTGCAAACACGATATAGCTTACCGAGTTTGTTTTTGCAGGAATACCTTTCTATTTCTTCTTCTCTTCCATCCTATTTAACAACTCATGATTTCCCTCCAGATGGTGTGCCGCTCACTCCCTATACTCCATTATATATCATTTCTCCTGACTGTGTATCTAAGGCAGCTTTTTTATATAATTTGTTATTATCACCCACATCCATTAGGACCAAATCTTCTATTGAATTATTGTGGGAAGCAGACTTATCTCTCTCTCTCTCTCTCTCCTTCTCCAACTTGGGATAAGCTATGGCTTAAAATATTCAAAACATCTAAAGCTGCTCGACTTACCCAATCTTTATTTTTTATTTATAACAGAACCCTTATTACTCATATATGTATCTCCAAATTCTCTCCCTCTTCCTCATCCCTTTGTTGGTCCAGTTCTTCTTCTCCAGGGTCTCTTCTTCACTTGCTTTACTTTTGTCCCAATGTTTTAAAATTTTGGGAAACAATTTGGTTAAAATGTTTAAAGATTTTTCACTGTAATATTCAATTATCAATTCATAATGTTTTTCTTGGAACTGTTTCACCAGATTTTGATTATTTCTCCCCTAAACCTCTGTTGTTTGATGTCTTTATTGCTATTGCATTTAAGGTGATTGTTTCTTGCTGGAAAGATAATTCCAAACTATCTATTTTGTCTTGGTGGAATTTCATATGTGATGAATATAGGCTAGCTAATGTCTCTACTCTCTCGTTATCACAGAAAATCAAATCTGATCTACTCTGATTACCTTTCACCACATATCTTTCTTCTAACTCACCTCTCTCTTAACTCCCATTTTTGTCCTTTTTCTCCCTATATTTCTTTTGTTCTCTCCTATTTTTCCTTACTTTTTTCTTATATAAAACATTCCTGTTATATTATTTATTTTCTCGCATTGTTATATTTTTCAATTTCAATAATGTTATTACTTTGTAACTTTATTAGATACTGTAACCTATTGCTGTTATAGTTGATTGTTTGACATTTTCTATGCTTTTGATTCTTCAATAAAATGTATTAAATCAAAAAAACTTGCTAGGATTCACACAAGCCACATCACACTGGACCACCCCTTGTCTCTAGTTTTCAGAACCCTCTACGGTTGATAGGTTCCCCAAGAGACGGCTGACGCTCTGCACGAATACCGCAGACATCAGCCATGGAACCACCAAAACATCCTGGTGTCTAGTGTGTGGATCTCTGCTCAAACGGTGAAAAACCACAGGTCTGATAGCCCCATTCTAAGAAGACAGGGAAAGACCACTGCTTTTGGACTACCCTTGGCAGGGATATATTCCTGTGTGATGAAGACTGAAGAAAACTACCAAGTTATGGAGAAAAGGCTGAAACTGTATGTTTGAAAGTTTATGCTGGAAGGTTATGTTGGCCCATTTGGGAACTGCAACAAAATGTTCATCAACTTAGCTGTAAGCAGTTTGAGGAATACAGCATGTGATTAGCAGTCACAGTTACAAAAACAAAAGCATATTGCTGCAATATTGGTTCTCATGTGGAATCTATACATTTTGCTTCTGATTTGTTTCAATATGCAGTCATTTAACTATTGCAGTTTCACATTTCAGCACCATGCAACCCTTACAAATGATGCTTTTAATATGGCAGCCCGTAAGCTTTATTATACAAGGGTTTTGGATCTCTGAGTATTCAGGAAATCTCCAGTAATTCTGACCCCTTCAACATTGCCATGCAAGTGACAAGCGAATACCTGGAAAATACACTCAATACATTATACAGTTTCCTCTTTCTGATGATGGTTGGTGCTTTAAATTGTTATTCCATATTAAGACCCTTGCAGTGAATAAAGAGAGTCTATCCGTAAATTAGGACCACACTTGGGAAAGCAAAGCAAATCAAATAACACTGTATACACAGGGGCATATTTATGAGAGCTTTGCATCATGCTTGCACCATGCAACGTGGTACTTGGCGACGCAAACCTCGAAGTCAGATTTTTGAAGCCACACAAGGCCACTTTGCGTGGCTCTGAATGGCTTCAAAATTCTAGAGTAAGGTAACGCAGAGCAAATCGATGCGTTGCCGCATTCTGCCCTGGGTAGGCGTTCCATGGGTGTTGCGGTGGGTGTTCCCATGCAATTTCCATGTTTTTTGACGTATTCCCAAATATACAAGCACTGGAAATGCACCAAAATCTTACGCCTTCCCAGGTGAGGAGTAACAAGGACAAATTTCTTTATTTCTCCCCATTACTTCCTCTTTCTATGTGTGCTGCATTCTGATGGTAACCATGTGCGAATTTTGAAAAATGCACAATTTAAATTTTGGGGGTGCTTCAGGGGTGACTTAGGCCTCTGGGCACCCTTGGCTTTGCATTTGCTAATTTGCAATTACCAATTTGGTAATCGCAAATTAGCTAATGCAAAACCATTCGCACCTATGGGTCTTTCTGCCCATAGGAATGAATGGAGCCATATTACCTAATAGCGATTTGTTATTTACTGAATCGCTATTAGGTAATATTAATATTTTGCGATTCCTACATGCATAGCATTTTGTGATTCCCAAATAGCGATTCAGTAAAAATCTCTATTTCAGAATCGCAAAATGCTCTTTTGATACATCTGGTCCAAAGTGGCAAAACTATCTCATTAGTTTCTCAGGACACTACACAATGAAACTTCTCTAAACGTTCTCCAAATTTACAATATCTGCAACATAACATACATTGGACTAGCCTGTACTCTGCAAGTGCAATGTAGCAACTCATTAAAACATTCCGCAGTTAACACTTAAACAAAAATATTTTGCATAAGATGCATTGCACTTTTAATTGGAACTTCATGTTCTCCTAGAATTAAAAAGACAGACGTTTATGGAACAAGATGGCAACCAGAATTTAGCCACTTTAAAATGCAGGCCTGCATTAGCTATGATCAATTTATATGTGAATAGTACGCAGTTAGTACATTTCTGTGTTTACATGTTGTTGTTAATACAAATTCAAAAACATTTGAATATGAAAAACAACCTCATCAGAGGTACGACCAAGACAGGCAACAATGAAATCTCTCAGATGAGGTGAATCTGTACCAGAAAGAGGAGATATGAGAAATTGTGGAGTTTTTGGAATGCAGCAGTATTACTGAGTGTTGGTGGAAATATGTGCCTGTACTGAGGATTAGTAAATTATGGTGAAAATCTCTAAATACAGAAATGATTATTGAGCGATGGTGCAAATATGAACATACTTTAGGATTAATGAATGCAACCTAGTCTTCTTATCAATGGCCCCAATCTGACTTTCATTCATTCATTCATCTTTTCTGATTCCTTCGCCAAAAATTAAGTATGATTTGTGTAATCTTGTTTTGTTAGGAATAGGTCTGTGTACCCTGTATAGGTGTTTCTAGCATACTTTGATAAATGTGGAGTATTTCTTCTCTCCTGCAAATAAAAAGCGCGCAGCAGGAATGTGACTGAGGTATCCTCCATGACATCATTACTTTAAGCGCAATTAGATTATAGCTTGTTTTTATATTTTTCTTGGAACGTTCTAACCAAGAAATCGTCAGAAAAATATATATTATGCACACCTTTTAGAAATTCATTGACTGTAGGTATGGGGAGACATTCATAAGAACTGTGGGAATTGCCGTATCTTTTTTCGGAATGGACATTTTCCACTTTGTATCAAAGGGGACCTCTTATATCCCTCGGGTGTTTATTTAAGGAATTACAGACAGCTTTGTGCAAATGGGGCAAAATGGAAATGTTACCCGAAGTGCTTTGCTGAGAAGTCCAGGTAATTTTAAATTCTACATGACAGCAGTGATGGCAGAAGTAAAACAGCAGATGGGGTTGTCTATTGTCTTGGCAAATCAGATTGGCTGTTCTCAACCAATGAGAAGGTTTCTCTGTGGTTAGACATTAGGATTTTTAACTTGGGTCCCATTCAGACTAACCATGGGCAGCATGTGCCTTTCCGGTCCCTTCTTAGGTCTGGGCAGTCGAGAGAATTCCGAATATAAACGTTTTCACATAACGATCTGCTCTTCAGTTAAAATAAAAAAATAAGTTTGATTCTGTTATTTTTACATTTTGGCTAAATGTGTTCATCCATCACTAATGATATGTCTTTTTCATCATCATTTTCATAATGTAAGACTTTCACCTCTAAAATACCCATTTGTTATGTTGTACAGGATATAAGAGATATTTGACACATTTTTCATGAAGAACAACATAATGGTCCCCACCTGGTTTCTGTTTGGATTACTTTCATTAGAATATGAGTGCAAGCAATTTGTCAATCTCGTCTATTGATACATTTTCTTCAAAATTGAATATACTGGGTGGCGTGGCTTCGGCGCCGGGAGCGATGGCCGCACTTCCGTGAGGCTCCGTGTCTCCCCAGGCTTCTGCCCATAATTAATCCTGCAAAATAGCCGCATCTCATGTCGGAACTCGGCGCATGAGCGTCGGAACTTAAAGGGACGGCGGCGTCGGACGAGCGGCGATTGAAGAAGGTACGGCCAGCTCGGGACGCGATTTGCGGCCTGGACAGAAAGAGAGGCCTCGGCCTCGAGTTGCGGGGGAGCCCGATCAGCAGACTTGGAGAGGATGACAAGGGTCCGGGAGGCCCAGAGAAAGTGCGGACTGGGTCTGTAATCCCGGAAATCAGCAGCACGGAGTGCCGCAGGACCCGGGACTCGGACATTGGTCCCGGAAACCGAGGAACACCTAGTGATGCAGGAAGGAGGTGGCCGCCTCATAGATGTGAAGGCGTCCAGCGGTCTAAGCCACCGAAGAAGAAAACGAGGCTGGGTAGTGCTGACGGCGGCGCGCCAGGGCACCACTACCTTTTAACCGAAGGAGCCGGGCAGGAGGATATTTTTTTAATTTTATTTATTTATTTTATTTGCAGAGTTTTATATAGCGCTGGCTAGACCCGAAGGTATCAGAGCGCTTTACATGAGGATCAGCGGGTTACAGGATACGAAAATTACATCAGTTACAGTTGCAGTTACAAGTATAGGCTTAGGAGAAAAACATGAGATTACACAATAATATAAGTTATTAGCGCGTAGCATAACCAAGACACGCGTCTTATGGGGAATGGAAGGTAGGGGGGGGGAAAAGGTAAATGGGGGAGAGGAATGGAGATAGTCAGGTAGACAGGAAGGGGTAAAGTACTTCAAGGGGAACAAAGCAGTCAAAGAGAAAGACAGATAAAACCGTGAAGAACCGTGATAAACAATGTCCGATGTCCGGCTGGGTAGGTGACGGCCGAGGGGGTGAACCAGAGCCAGACTCCTCTATAGCTGCATAGGACAGCTCCACCGGGCAACGGCCAAGGGTACTCGGGCTTTGCGGTAAGTACAAACAGTTTCGGTTTCCGCCCATGGGGCATCGTCATAGTTCATAGAAGGCAATGGTCCCGGTGTTACTGGGAAACGCCGTCCGCCTCATCCTTCAGCTCGCGCCATGATAGGAGAGGTGGAAGAGACAGCTCCTAAATCTGCAGATCATCCCCATTCCCCGAAGCAGTAGTGAGTGTTGGGCAATTGTCCAGGAACACAGTGGTAGGGGGGCCATGGACAGCTCAGGGTCGAAAAGTGATGCTCGGAGAGTGGTAGGCCGCCGAATAGAGCCTTATAGCCTCAACCAGCTAGTGGAGCGCTGTGGTGCAGCGGCCAGGGCAGCTGACTTCGGAGCACAGGGTTCACGGTTCAATACCCGGCTCCGGCGGCAGCTCAGCTCAGCACCATGTGACTCTGGGCAATAGCTCACTTAATTTCCACGACGGCCCCCAGCGCCTTGAGACCCGTAAGGGTGAGTAGCTGCGCTATATAAAAACGGACTTACTTACAACCAGGAAACCGGGGTCTCCAAGCTCCCAAAGGACATAGGGAGGGATCGCTGGTGGCAGTAAAGGAAGGAAAGTTCCCTGGCGGTGGATGTTATGGAATCAACTTGCTCAGAGGGGTGTTATTGAGTGCAGAGGGACGGTGCACAGCCACTGCCAATGACTACATACCTCCCAGCCGCGGGCTCAGACCCCGATAAAGGTCCGGTCTCGTGGGACTCTGCAGGTCGGGCTCGTGTGCCCCTGTGTTTTATCTGGCTTCCCATTTTGGGCACCGAAGGCTCTTGATACACCCCCCGCAGCAGCTGCCCAAGTGACCGCCACCACACCCAATGCCAGGCGTCATGATCTCGCCGCACAATTCTTCCAGCTTCTATGCTCGTTGTGAGGTCTACAGGGCGCACACAAGCAGCGAACAGGCCTTCTGTGTTATTTATGCCAGCTCCTCACTGCGTCTGCGCCCTCCCCTGTGTTTTAGGAATGAAGATTGTCCCGGTTCTGTCTACTTCTGGCTATTCGGGTGAACTGATTGTGCCACCGCAGTACTCGGTCAGTGTGCCTCTATTTTAGGCCCACGCCTCTCCTCTGCTTTCCGATCGCTCACCGCATGGGGCCGATTCAAAGGCCTTAATCCACACAGCCGCCCGGTTCCCTCTCGCAGCCTTCCTTGAGCCGGAGGGCCCAGCGGGAGCTTCAATCAGCTAGCGGTCTTAAGTTTTCACCCCTCGCCCTCAGGCCCGCAGCTCAGGTCACAGCCCAGGCCGCTCCTTACTCACTCGGAGGGCTCGCAATTGGCTCTACTGCACAGGTCTGCTCCACTCCTCTGGGCCACTCTGCGCGCAGATTTCCGGTTGCCGATTCGGAACTCGGCGAACGCTCCTCACCGTCGGCGCAGCAGTCAACGCCCTCGACGGCCCCGTCCTAGCAGTCGTCTCGGCTCGCCTCCGCTTCACGGTCCGGACGTGAGGATATTATAGGCAGAGCCCTGGAGGCATAAAATGGCGCCAACAGGCAGATAACAGGGGCACAGTGGACTTAACCTGGCTGTGGGAGAATAACTACAGAAGAGCCCTCTAATCTCTGATGGGTCCCTGGATGAGCTGAGGAGCAGCAAGGCGGCGGGCTGGTAGTGGACCTCACAGTTTGCAAGGAAGTGGCAGAATATAGCGCACAGAGGGGAAGTCAAGAGGAGAAACAGCGCTTACTCCCCAGAGCGACGGAGGGGAAGAAGCGGTAGCACTGGTCTGCGGACCTACAGCAGCCGGAAGATTTATCGGCTAGGCCCCGGTGGGACCTAGGCAAGAGCAGCTTCGATCCCCAATGGAGCAGCCTAAGACATTGAGCGTGGGCAGCAGAAAATCGGGACCTGGGTGTCGCTGAACTGTGCCCAGAATAGTTGGAACCAGGGCTCCAGGCACGAAATAGCAGGCACGTTTCGTGGTGCGAACAGCAGGGGGCTCAGAAGCTGTTGGCGCAGAATACTAGGAGCAAGACAGGAGCTGCAGAGAGCACATGAGAAAGGGAGCTTATACTACCCATCTGGGCCCCAACAGATTAACCGCTAAAGGGCCACAATGTCAGGGGGCAAAGGTGCGAAGGGAACCCTCCAGACCAAGTTGGATAAATTTACTATGCAGAAGCGGTCCAAGCCTGAGACTCTTGGTAAGGGAGGGGAAGAAGCAGGGCAGGAGCCGGATAGTGGAGAACCGTCCCTGAAAGATATTATGGAGGCCATAGTTGGAATCCGTACGTCGCTGGAAACAAGAATGGACTCAATAACGGCAGAGGTGACGCTGATGAGGGCCGACATGCATAACATTAGCGAGAAAGTTAGGAACATGGAGGTGGTCACGACGGAGCTAAGCGGGGAGGCGTGACAGATGCAACGGGAAATCAAGGATCTTCAGGTCGCCAGTAAAAAAATGGAGGGTCTATTGGCTGATTATGAAGGCTGGTCACGAAGGATCAATATCAGGATACTTGGGGTCCCGGAGAAGGCGGAAGTGCCGGCAGCCTATCTCTTCGTAGAAACCCTCATCTGTGATTACTTGAAACCGCAGACCTTATCGACCTTCTTTACTGTTGAAAGAGCACACAGGATTCCCGGAGGTAGGCCCAAACTGGGTGCCCCTCCTAGGCCCTTGTAAGCGAGACTGTTAAATTTCAGAGACCGGGACATTGTGTTACAAACTGCCCGCAAGGCCCCATCGATTAAGTACAATAACATTGAATCACTTTCTACCCGGACTTCACAATCGCAGTACAGAACAAGCGACGGACCTTCGTGGAGCTCAAGCAACAGCTGCGAGAAAAAGGGATTAAGTACTCGATGTTATTTCCGGCAAAACTCAGAGTAGAGGCAGAGGGAAGATCTTGGTTCTTTGATACGCCAGAATCAGCTGCAGATTGGCTGGAGGGATGGAGACCGGCAAGAGACCACAATCACAGGAAAGGGAAAGACCACAGCTCGTTCGCTAAATCTTCACACCAAGGCGGGCCACAAGATGCGGCAACAAAGGAGACCGAGGGGGATGGCGCATATGGCTGAGGGATGGATGCACTTGGCGTCGCCGCTGGACTGGATCGAGCAGAGACCGATAAGTGACTATATTGCAACAGAACTGAAGTGTGATTGAGACATGAGAGTACATTGCTTGGCATGGCGGGAACCGGGGGGTCCGGCCTGTGGGCCCCCCCAAACTTTACTTTTAGTTAGTTTCGTATGGGGCGACAGGCACTCTGCATAGTTGGGGAGGTGGGCAGTTCTAAGCCCAGAGTGCAGGGGAGCAGGGAGTGGGGTATAGGGGGTTTTGTTGTTATTGTTTTGTTTGTTTGCTACAGATTCGCAAATCATGGTGCAAGACGTAGGCGGAACAATGGGAGGAGGAATAGGCTTGGTGGGCCTGAGTGACCACAGCCACCCCCCCCTGGTTTGAATCATGCGATCTGGGGAGTATATTGCTGTATTTGGTGATATGTAGTGGGCAGAACCATGGGTACCTAAAGTGAGAAGGGATTCCGGCTCCTGTCCTGGAATGTCAAGGGGCTGTGGGACAAATTCAAAAGGGGAATTGTATTACAGTTTATTAAACGACATGCCCCGGAGATAGTATTACTCCAGGAAACTCACTTGATCGGTAATATGTGTAAGGCTCTGGCTCGATGGGGTTATCAACTGGTGGCACACTCAGGGTTTACCACGGGCTCGCGAGGAGTGGGTATCATGAAATAAAGGCCGTTTCCCATGGCAATAGATCATGTATGTACAGATAGTTTGGGGAGATATGCAGCAGTGTCTGGAATTTGGGCCGGCGAAGTGCTTACCATAATAGCGGTATTCTTGCCACCAGGCCGCAGGAGGCTGCACTCAGAGATATAGGGAAGGTGATGTTAACGTTCCCCACGGGGAAATTGATTATGGTGGGGGACCTTAATTCCGCGCTTTCGGTAAGACTCGACCGATAGCCCCCCAGAGATATAGCCCCATCGCAGCTAATACTCCCGCATTTCCTAGACACAATGGGACTAGTGGATGCCTGGAGGGTTCATCACCCGACTGAGTCACACTTTACTTTTCACTCTGGGGCCCATAATAGTCTCTCTCGAATCGACTACATTCTTACTCCGGCTGACCAGGTCAGGTACGTTCAGGAAATCAGGCATTTAGCGAGGGGTATATCAGACCACTCTCCAGTATGGGTACAAGTGGAGATGGGGAAGTGTAGCAGTACTAGGTTGGCGCCCATAAACCCGTGGCACCTCCGCAATCCGAATATCAAATTGAAGGTCACTCAGGAAATAGATCACTATTTTAGGGAAAAATAAGGTTCTGCAGACTCAGCACAGATCCTCTGGGAAGCCTTCAAAACGGTGATACGAGGACATGCGGTGTCCCAGATCGCAGGAGCAAAGAAGGAAAAGAATGCAGGGCTTCTCCGATTAGAAGAGGAGATACTGAAACTAGAAAGTGAACTTTCTGCACCAGCGGGGCAAGATAGTGCGCACATTCTCAAGTTGAAGCAGGAGACGTATAGGAGTGAAGCGAGGGATAAGGCGAGAATGCTGGATAGACACAAGTTAGGGCGCATATATGAGCTAGGGGACAAAGCCGGGAAACTGCTGGCGTGGCTGGACAGGAGAGAAATGGCGAGTCGGCTGGTTACAGAACTTGTAAGGGATTCTGGGGACAGTCTCATAGACACACAAGACATTGCTAACGAATTTTCTAGATATTACGAGCATCTTTATACGTCTACGGTCACCAGGCAGGACAGGTAAGTGAAAGGGCTGCTGTCGGAAATGCATCTACTGTTACTAGCGGAAGGCGATAGAACTTCTCTAGATAGTGACCTCGCCCAGGAAGAAATAACTCAAGCTATCTCCAGACAGGGAAGGCGATGGGCCCAAATGGTCTCCCGATTGAACTTTATAAATTGAGGCCGGATAAAATAGCCCCACACCTTAAGGCGATGTATGAAGAGAGCCTTGAGAAGGGACGCCTTCTGCAAGACCAGAGGATAGCCACTCTGGTGGTGCTTTACAAAGATGGAAAACCTAAATATAAATGCTCTTCGTATCGACCTATATCGCTGCTAAATGCAGAGGTCAAAATTCTGGCCAAATTACTGCCCACCTGACTGGATCGGGTAATTTCTGGTTTAGTCCATCCAGACCAATCTGGCTTTATGCCGTCCAGAAACACATCATTAAACTTGCGACGATTGCATGGAGTGATGGGAAGGGTGGACACCATAAAAGAAGACGCGGTGTTGGTGTCCTTGGATGCCACCATGGCATTTGATACCATTGAATGGCCATATCTCTTTGCTGTCCTGGAGAAACTTGGGTTTGGTCCGAAATTAATTGGCTGGGTACGACTCCTATATGCTGAACCCCTTGCCCAGGTAGTTGTTAATAACATAAAGTCCGCCGTTCTACAACTCCACAGAGGGACACAACAGGGTTATCCCTTGTCACCGCTATTATTTGCGTTAACATTAGAGCCCCTGGCCTACTGGATCCGGAAAGACCCTATAATTTGGGGACTGCGATGGGTAGAGGGTTGGGAAGACAGTATCTCCCTAAACGCAGATGACTTTCTGCTATACCTGGCCTCTCCAGAGAGGTCCCTACATAGGGTTCTTAATATATTTACTAACTTTGGTACCTATTCCGGTTACACCATCAACTGGTTTAAAATAAATAATATTTGTATTGAATGGCAACCCGCCAACACTCCCTAGGGACTGCAAAGTGGCGAAAGCCAAGGATGGCTTTAAATATTTAGGGCTATTCATTACGAAAGATCCCAAACTTTATTATGCTTACAACTTGCTGCCGCCACTGCAGCGGCTACGGCACGATGTGGAACATTGGAAGACGCTTCCGCTGTCGCTACTAGGTAGGGCGGCGCTCTTCAAGATGATGTTGTTGCCTCGTTTTTTGTACATCCTACACAACTCACCCACCACCGTCCCCGCATCCTATTTTGCAGTGGTGGAAAGTGCGCAGAGAACGCTGCTGTGGGGCAATAGACCATCACGAATATCCTTCCCGAAATTAGTAAAGGGCTGGTATGATGGAGGAATTGGGCTGCCAAACATCAAAAAGTATTACTGGGCAGCGCAGCTAGTCGCCATTAACCATTGCTTATACCGACCTCAGAATGATCCAGGATATGCTATGGATAGGTGGCTCCTGCCTGGGAGTAATCATACACGAGCATTATATTCTAGACCCACCAAATATGGTCTGACAGGCCCCACAAAACACTCGGTGCAGGTGTGGCATTCGGTACAGAGGAGTTTGGGTTGGGCTAAGACCATAACACTGGCCACTCTGTTGTGGGATACGGAACAATTGGGCTCCCTCTGGAGAACAAAGGGTTTTGATAAATGGGATACCATTGGGATATCTCGGGTGGGGGACCTGTGGAAAAAGGGAGAGGTGATGCCCTTCGCGACACTACAACGAGAACATGAGATGGCGGAAACCGAGAGATTCCGGTACTTGCAGGTACGACATGCCTTGAGGACGGCGATCCCGACGGGAGTAACTCCTCCAGAGGCTTCGCCTATGGAGGATAGGCTCCTGGATGGCTATATGCCACGCAAGGCAATTTCCCTGACTTATTCGAAATTGATAAACCACTCACCAGATCCCCTTCCGCAACTCCGTGAAAAGTGGGCGAAGGACTTGGCGGAGCTAGAGGAGGAGGAGTGGCAGGAGGCATTGGCATCGCCAAAGGAGGTAGCAATATCCTCTAAATTGAAGATAGTGCAACTGAAAATATTGCACAGAATAAATGTCACTGGGCCCGCTTTGGTCAAGATGGGATATAGAGAAGACCCTAACTGCTGAAGGCAATGTGGCCGGGAGGGTACGTTCCTACATATTATATGGGAATGCCCGCACATTAGTAGGTACTGGAGTGCTGTTGTTCATTGCATGGGGGAAGTACTGGGAGAGAGACTAGCCCCAGAGTCAAAACGCTGTTTGCTACACGTGTGGGAGCCGACAGATTTGGGCAGTAAGGAGAGAACATGGGTGTCTCTGGGTGAGATGGTCGCTAAGAGAAACATAGCATGGAAACGGGGGGCACAAGATGTACAGACGGTGAAGGAATGGGAAAATGATATGGACTGGTGCATGTTCAGGGAGAAAACAGTATATGTGTCCACGGGGTGCCCGAGAAAGTGGATGCAAATATGGGGTAAATGGAATGCCTACAGGGGAGATATATGTGTACCGCCCAGATTACCGTCACAAGCCTCCTCAGACTAACTGGACATTTGAGATTCAAGAACAATCTAACCAAGGGCAGGGATTACTTAATGAAACTGACCCAAGTGTTCCGCGTCAATGAATCTGGTGAATTGACCGCTGCAATAATTGTGAAATCTGTACTGTTTGTTGCAATCAATAAAAAGAATTTAAAAAAAAAATGAATATACTGAAGGCAAGCTCTACACACTCATTAACTGCACTAAAACAGGCATTTGTTAAAATTGTGTGCTTAGGTGGATCCTTCACCTCAATGTGACCAGTGCCAGTAATCATTTTCCCTTAACTTAGTGAGCAATATATAAGCCAAGATAGACAGAGAGACAGATAGATAGATAGATAGATAGATCTGTCAGCCTTAGGGTGGTCTTCCCCCAAACGTTTTGCATGTTTTCCTCCAATTGTTTTGCTGAAATTTGTTTTTGTTGGCAATAGGACTCCGTGCACTTTACTACTGCTAACCAGGTATGCCTGAATGGGCCATCTCTTGGCAGGATGTGGGTGGGGTGGAGCTGGGCACAGCTTCACTTGCAACTGAATAAATTGTGCTCTGCCTTCACACAAAGGGATTGTGACACAGTAGCTAATTGTTCTCGCCATTATGAAGTTGCTTAATGGGAGGGGATCTGCTGTTCGGAAGGCCCAGTGAGTCATGTGAGCAGGCAGGGAAATGACACACACATGGGTGACTGTTAGATCTACAGATCATCTGGGCATTTGTGGAATGAGTAATTTTCTTATTTCTTTATTTTTTAGCCTTCTCATTCTACTGAATTAGATGGAATGTCACAGCGGAACCGGCAACATTTAGGAATTTGGCAGTGGTCTACAAATGGACTTAGATGGCACTGGATATGTGCCGATCTGTGGCAAAAGTAATGTGATGTCCTATATTTTGCAATAGAGCATTCATGACCAGATGCAGTATTTGTAAGTAGGCTGGTTTGGAGATGCCACATGCCAATGTCACAGCATTCTGATTGTAACCAGTGTCACAGAAATTCACTACTGCTAACAACTTCACAAGTAGAGATGAGCCTGTCTGTAAGCATATGTTAGGTTGTAGGTCCTTCTCTATGAGGGGCAGCATGGAGCTGATGCTGTTATATCAAGTCTGTATGCTTTAAAACTGTGTGCTGCAGATTTGTCAAGTGGTTTGTGTCTTGCCAGTGTTTCCTCACTATCCACCTCCTTCACCTCCTCTGCCCTGAATGATTTGCAACAATTTGTTCTACTGCTCTGCTTCTCAGTGCCTTGCATGGGCCAGCAGTAATGGTATTTTCATTAGTGCCCTCATGTGAGCTGGAGCGGTGACCTTTGCTCAGTGGTCGTCATTTTTATAGAGCAGGGAGGCAATCAACATCTGCCACAGGTGTCCTTGATTTACTATTGACTTTTGAGTAAGGTTAACATTCTTTATAAAATTCAAGCCTGTATTTCCAATCTTTTTACTCATGTTAACACATGCATATTTTATTCCACATTTCCGTTTCAATGTCATAGTGAGCTATTTTTGGTGTAATTTCAGCAGTGGTATTAACAAACTTTCTGCAAATGCTTCTAATTAACAGTGATCTAATTTTTTTGCAGTATTTCTTTTACCTTTTTTTTTTTTTTGCATTTTCAACAATCTCAAAATGAGGGCTTTAGTGCAAAGGGGTTTTGGGGTGTAGCCAATGAGCAGGTCTGTCCTCTCGGCGATTTGGGTACAGCGGTGCAGTACAGGATTTTGCCAGACACTATTCATGGGTTGAGGTGGAGGGGTAATATATAGGCAGTGACACACCAGTTGGGGGGCTAGGTAGCTAGTTTCTTGGCCACTCATTTCGTGGGGGTAGAGTGGTTAGGAAAGGCTGTAAGGCAGTCGGGATAACAGGTCTAAGTGGTTGCGGGAGTATTGTGGCATAGAGAATCGGCGTTAGTAATGTTCAGGAGAATAAATATAGAGGAGGCATGCAGGTCCTCAGGAATGCAGGAAGAGAAGACCTTTTGGTGCCTGCAGAGCGGAGGGGTGTACCTGCCCAGCGAGGCGGTCTGCAGATGGCGGTGGTATGGGCATGCTCACCATCATGACAGAAATTTCAAAAAATGATGGCAGGTGAGAGGGGCTGGTGGAGAGACATGCGAGCAGGAGCACTCAGCACTTTTGAGCTGCAGGGTGATGGACAGGTAGAGCGCTGTATGGAGGACATGGTTTGCATGTCTGTTGAATCCACCCCGCCCGGTCACTCGTTTACATCGTAAAGTCGGGAAGCACACCTAGGAGGCGCAGCTGCAAATACAAACATGGTGACACCACACAGAGGTTAGGGTGCACTGATGCAGGGAAGAGGCAGTACCCCCGTATGCTTGACTTCTGTAAGCTCCATGGTGAATAAGCGAGGGCGGGTCACCCCGAGAGAAGTTGAGCAGGCAGGGCAGATGAGCAAGTCTGAGGACAGAACGATGGGTATAGCAATGGCAATAGTGGCTGCCATGCTGGAGTGGAGTGGGGGGAAGATGATAAGGGTACAGGAAGGAGGGAGACAGATGAAGGGGGTGAAGAGTGGGAGATGAGAAAAACACTCAGAGTGAAGGTTTTACTGGTCAAAACAAGGGAGACTGGGGCGAAGAGGATGTTGAAGGGTTTTAAGGCAGGAACATGCGCCGAGCAAGCTTCTAGCATGGAAAGGGTGATGCACAAGCTGGGCAGCTGGGTACGGGTACCACAGGACAAAATAGATAAGGACCCCAATATGCTGGGCTGTTTATTTGTTCCAGCAGGCAAGACATCATGGCATCGAGTGGATTTGGGAAGGCTTGGTGCAGCCCCATTATCCCGAGTAGAAGAGAAGGGTGGGAGAGGATGGCTCGATGACTGCAATGAACCGGGCAAGGAGCAATGCAGGAAGATCTGGTGTGTCCTTCCCTTCACAGAACATCACAAATGTGCCTGATTGTTGGTTGATTAGAAGGGCAGGTGATGTGTAGATGCCTGGTGTGATGTAGCGTCGTTCCATGTTAGAACATGGAGTGTTGATTGAGAGGGTTCTTACCTGGGCAGTTGGTGGAAGACACCGATGGATGGGGTTTTACAATAAAGCTTCTCTCATTATCTTCATCTATATCCAGTGTGGCGGCTTTATTACACTGGCGACGATTGCGTGTTTACTGGACATGTAAACCCCAACATCGTGGTGAGGTTGAAGAACGGAACACGCGAGCGGCGTGCAATGAAGAAGAAACGGTGGAATTCAGCGTTGCAAAAGCGTGGGAAAGAAAGATCAGGGAAACGGAAGACAGCGGATGGTGTCTGCATCGCTGTATCGAAGTTAAATGGTGAGAGTGCGGGCAAAAAGTAAAGCGGAGGAAAGCGCAGGTAGCTGGAACGCAAAATTCGTCTGCGTTTCACGTCCTGCGCAGTGAAAATCCAGCTTGCGTCAGTGTGAGCCCAATCGCCCTATGAAAAAAAGACCCACGGTAAAGATATTCCGGCCGTAAGAATACAAGCCAGATCAACTGAGGAAACTGGCACCAATGTTGACGTAGCGACGTTGGTGGCCATTTTTAAAGAGGATCACCATTGGATTTTAATCTGAGCAAAGAGTTTTACCGGCGGGGAAGAAATAGATTAAAACAACAAAGGAAACTGGCACCAATCTTCAGGTTGTGACGTCGGGTGCAATTTAAAAGAGGATTAATGGAAAAATAGGAGTTTGCCGGGTTTTTTTTTGGAAGGAAAATTATTTATCTATTATTTAAAGACTTTAAAAAAAAAGTACTCTCCAGTGAAAAGATTACAGGAGATTGGAATATTTTTCAGTTTTGAGAGCAATAACTTTGTTTTAAATAGCGAGAAACACAATGTTTGTATTTGAAAATGAAATGTAAAATATATGTTGGGGTGGAAAATAGTTTAATGGACAGTTAAGTGGAAAAAACAGGAGAAGTAATTGCAAGGTAACATACAAAGATAAGTTAGAGTGTGAATTTTTTTTTTTTTTTAAAAGAAGTGTAAAAAGAGGTAGTAGAATGCAAAATGTAACTCCTCCTCCATTTTTTATGACAAGTCCAGGGGAACCACCAGTAAAGTGGCAGAAATGGAACAAAATATTTGAAAATTATGCCAGAGTGTGTGGGACTCATTTGAGTGCGGAGAGGAAACAGGCACTTTTGCTTCATTGTCTAGGTGGTGAGGGGCAGGAGGTGTTGGAGAATTTGCCTCAATTAAGCCCCGTGAGTCAAAGAGGATTAAATGAGTATGAAGTATGTATAAAGCAGTTAGATATACATTATCTACCTAAAGTGAGTACTATCATGGAACGTTATTATTTTGGATTAAGAGAATAAGGGAAAGAGGAAACTGTTGAAGAATATGTGACTGCTCTCAGGAAGTTAGCCTCAAGTTGCAAATTTGGGGAACTAGTGGAAGAGAGAATACGTGACCAATTGGTGTTAAAATGTTGCAGTGACAAGATTAGAGAGGAACTTTGGTTAAAAGACGAACCACCATTGGATGAAGTGATGGTTATTGCAAAGCGTGTTGAACACATGTTGAAATGTGTGAGTGAATTAAGTAAGGCAGGAAAAACAGGTAATGCTGCAGAAAAAGTAGAAGAAGTTGTGTGTCAAGCAATACACAAGTCTGACATAACTAGTAACAAGTCTGGGGAGGAAGAGAAGAGAAACAAGAGTGGGGATGAAGGAAAGAATAATATTATGGCCTTTCAAGGAACTTGTTATCTTTGTGGTAAAGTTGGTCACAAAGCCAACGCAAGTTCTTGTCCTGCTCTCAGAGTGGTTTGTAATTACTGTGGGAAAAGAGGTCACTTTTCAAAGAACTGCCGTTTCCGCAACAAAAGAGATGGCAGGAATGAGGTGAAAGAAGTAAGTTTTCAAGTGAATGAGTGTGGTGTAGAACATCCTTCTGAGTGGGTTAATGTAGGAAATGTGAGGATAAAAATGAAATTTGACTCTTGCTCACACCTCACGTTTATTTCAAAAGAAGTGTATGAAAAAGATTTTAAAGAAAAGGTTAAACTTCTCAAATCTGATGTAAGACCAACTGGTTATGGAGGAACTCCAATAAGAATGTTGGGGTATTTCCAGGCATGTGTGGAGTGCAATAAGAGATTTACTGATGCAAAAATCTATGTGGCAGAGAAGGGAGATAACTTACTGAGTTGGACACATCAGGATCGCCTTGGAATTATACTAAATCCTAATGGAAATCCCCTGTGCAGGTACAGTCTGTAGGGAATGTAGAAAATAAATATGTGAAGAAGTTTGAAGAATTGTTCAAGGATAAGTTGGGGCGTTTGAAGGGATATACTCACAGAATTAAGCTGAAATTGGGTGCCAAGCCCATTGCAGCTAAGGTCAGGAGGATTCCACTGAGTGTGCAAGAATCCGTACAAAAAGAGATTAATAGACTACTTGATTCTGGTATGATTGAGCCTGTAGAAGCAACAGAGTGGTTGGTTCCCATTGTGGTAGCGAGAAAGAGTAATAATGAGATTGGTTTATGTGTTGATCTACGTGCATTAAATAAGGAGGTTGTTGTGGACAAGTTCCCGTTACCAAACATAGATGAGATGGTGTTGACACTGGATGGTGCATGTTTTTTCAGTACACTAGACTTGGCTTCAGCATATCACCAAGTGCCTCTAGATAAGGGTTCTCAGGAGCTTACTGCTTTCATTACTCCTATGGGGGCGTTCAAGTTCTTGAGAATGCCTTTCGGTTTGGTTTCAGCGGCCTCCGTGTTTCAAAGGATTATGAGTGATGTGGTCAAGGGAATCTCGGGGGTCAGGTGTTATCAGGATGATCTTTTAATTTATGGTAAGAGCATTGAGGAACATGATGATAGGGTGGAGAAAGTGTTGGAGAGATTACTTAAAGCTGGTCTGACTTTACGTTTTGACAAATGTAGATTTGGGGTCACTGAAGTTGATTATCTGGGGCACCACATATCTGGGTGTGGTGTAAAACTGAAGAAAGAACTGGTAGATACTATTGCGAATCTAAAAGAACCGTGTTCAAAGGAAGAGCTTGCATCATTCTTGGGAATGGCTGAGTTTTACAGCAAGTTTATAAGGAATTTTGCGGATAAAACTTGTCATTTAAGAAGTTTATTGTGTAAAAAAACTGAGTTTGAGTGGGATGAAGTGTGCAAAGAAGAGTTAGCAAAAGTTAAGTTTGATCTCAAGAATGCTCCAGATTTACAGGCTTTCAAACCTGGTGATCTGACTTACATTGTAACTGATGCGAGTAAAAAAGGACTTGGGGCTTTGTTGATTCAGAAGAAAGATAATCAAGAGAGATTGGTTGCTTGTGCTTCAAGATGTTTAAGAGGTGCTGAGGTGAACTACTCAGTCATTGAGAAAGAAGCGCTTGCCATCTTCTGGGCTTTGAATAAGTTTAAAAAATGTGTGTGGGGTACTCGATTCATTGTTAGATCCGATCACAAGCCACTTAAAGAAATTTTTGAGAAGAAGGGTTTGGACTCTATTTCTTCTAGGATCAGAAGGTGGGTGATCGCTCTTCAAGATTTTGATTTTGGAATGGAATATATTCCAGGAGCTACAAATGTTTCAGCAGATTGTCTCTCACGTTTAGTAGACTGTGTGGAATCTGAAGACATAAAGGAAGATGATGATTTTATGGATGATTTTGAGGTGAAGGTGTGTGAAATCACTTTAGGGGCTATCAAAGAGGATGATTGGAAGGAAGAGATAAAACAAGGATCCTGAAATGATGAGAGTCATAGAGATGGTTTCACAAGATAGAGGAAGCAGGCTTGATAAACCTTGGTCTTTGGTGTGTGATGAGTTAGCTATTTATAATGACATTCTAACAAGAGGGACAAGGTTAGTGCCTCCGGAGAGTCTGAGGAACAATATTATTAAAATGGCTCACGAAGGACACATGGGTATTTGTAAAACAAAAGAACGGATTAGACAGGATTTTTGGTGGCCGGGTTTAGATCTCATGGTGGAACGGGTGGTGCGTGATTGTGTCCCTTGCTCTTTGAGTGACAAGATTCTCAAGCCCAGACAATCTCCCATGGTTTGCAGGAGATTACCCTTATGTCCGTGGGATGAAGTTGCAATTGATATTGTCGGTCCTCTTCATGGGGAACATCAAACTCCATACTTAATTGTTTTAATTGATTTGTACTCACGTTGGATTGAAGTTAGCTCAGTGCGTGATATCACAACACAGTCTGTCAATAAGTTTCTTGATGCAATTTTCAAGCGGGAAAGTTTTCCTAATTCTTTGCTTTCAGATAATGGTCCACAATTTTGTTCAGGTGAAATGGAAGAATATTTAGTAAAGTGTGGAATTAAACATAAAAAAAATCTCTCTTTATCATCCCGAGAGCAATGGTGCCATTGAAAGATTGAATAAAACTATAAAGGAAAGCATTCAACTTGATAGAGTCAACAATTTGAATTGGAGGGATGAATTGCAAAATAGAATTTCAGCTTACAGGTTTACTCCACACTCCTCTACGGGGAAAACTCCTTTTGAGTTATTCAAAGGAAGATCTGCAAATACCATCATTTGTCCTGGCTGGATGTGTTTGGACAAAGGTGTTAAGGATAATGACATTGTCAGTGGAGAGAGAAAGAATTGGCCTTGCAAAAGAAAAGGAAGATTTATTATGACTCTCACAAATTGGTTAAACCTGTTGAATTCAGGGTTGGAGACAAAGTTAAAATCAAAGCGCCAGTGGGCTGTCTGAACTGGTCTAAGTTCACTGGTGTTAAGTCTGTGGTAAAATTGTTCAAAAATGCTGTGAAGACCAATGATGGTCGCATTAGGAATCATAGCCGTGTAGTTCATTTTGGAACAAAAAATGGTGATGTCAGTGAAAAACGAACATATGAGGCACCTCTTTCAGGAAAGCAGTCTTTGGAACCTATACGCAAAAGTTTAAGATCTTGCAAAATTCCTGTATATCTCAAAGATTTTGTAAGAAAATAGTGGTTTTTTTTAAGGAAAGTGAAAATGATTCATTTTGTGTTATAAGGGTGGAAAGGTTGGGGTTCTTATTGCTCTGTGATTCAATTGTAGAAAGCAATCTGTTTGGGTTTCTTTTGCCTTTTTGTTTAAAATGTAAAGAGGAAGAAGTGTGATGTAGCGTCGTTCCATGTTAGAACATGGAGTGTTGATTGAGAGGGTTCTTACCTGGGCAGTTGGCGGAAGACACCGATGGATGGGGTTTTACAATAAAGCTTCTCTCATTATCTTCATCTATATCCAGTGTGGCGACTTTATTACACCTGGTACGAGTGGTGCAGGAATGGACATGACAGAGGAAGACTGGATGCTAGACTATGAGGAGGAGGAGGATGAATGGGAAGAAGGTGAGGTGAGAGAGGAAGAGCAGGGGGAAAGTGGGTCGAAATGGAGATGGTGGGCAGAATATGGGTCACAGCAGAGGACCATGGGGGCAATACAGTGGTAGAGCTTGCTGTTTTACAGGAATCAGAGAGGAGAAAGCCGATGGAGGTGGTGAAAGCGAAAGCACTGGAGGCATGAACACTGAAAGGACAGCAGGCTGCAATGCAGGCCCCGACCCTGAGACCAGGTAAGCAGTTTGTTGCTGGCACAAAGCTAAAAAGAAAGTAGAGGGGAGAGAGGGGATTACATAAAAGAAAATATGTAACAGTTCAGGGAGTAGGGTCAGGCATGCAGAGGACACCCGGAAGAAGGAGGAAGTAGGGACAGGGAAAAGCAAGGTGAGTGAGGTCGAGAAAACGAAGGAGAAAGAGAAACATTATGCAGGAGGTGAGGGGGAAATGACAGGGCACAGGACGAAGAGGAGAAAGAGGAAGCTAGAGAGGAGGAGGATAAAAAGTAGAGAGCAAAGAGTTAAAAGTGAAAAGGCTTCCCTATATGCGGATAACTAAACCGTTAGGCATACATTTGATAACTGCATATGGAAAGGGGAGTACATGGAGGTATTTAAGTTGTTTCACAGGGAGGTGCGAGTGAAAGAAGGAACCAAAGAAGAGGAGTATGAGTTAGCAAAGAAGCCCAGGGTACCTGTGACAATTGAAAATTGGACAGTGGCCTTTTAAATATACGTCAGTGTGTACTGCAAGAAGTACTCCCAAATGTGCATAGCTTTATTTAAATACATGGATGTCATCAGGAAGGCAGAGATTATGTTTGGGGTAATATGCTTGGATATCATATGATGGGGAATTCAAGGCTAGGCGAGGATGCTGAGGGCAATTGGGGGGAGTTAGATAATGATCTATGGCTGCATATGATGGCTCCTACTAAACCGGAGCCAACAGTTTTTACAGAATGTGTCTTCCCGGTGGTTTTTCATCCCTTTCAGGGCCACCCAACCAGGGGAGGGGTGGAAACAATGGTAAGGGGACAGCAGGCCAAAGGCGGGCATGGTGGGCATTAAACAGGGGAATCTGCAATAGAGAATTTTGCAAAATTAGAAATGTATGCTCAAAATAGGCAGCAAAACACCCATTCAAGCAATGTGGGGTGGCCATGGTAGAAAGGCAGGGAAAGATTGGATGGTCTTGACAACAGCAAGGGCAGAGAGGGAGAGGCAGAGAAGCACAGGGACCCATGGGTAAAGGAACCTACACCAGTTAAGGTGCACAGGCTTGCTTACTGGATGCAATGGTATGGGGAGAAGCAAGAGGCAGACTATTTATTGAGGGGTTTTGAAGACGGGTTTCGACTGAGGTATTAGGGCCCAAGGGTACAGAGCGGGCGGAGAATTTGAAGTCTGCCAAAGAGCATCCAGAGGTGGTGAAGAGCAAATGGCAGAAGGAGATATCATAACGCAGGATGGAAGGTCCATTTAAGGACTGGCCTATGATAGATTGATCGTGTCACCCATTGGTGTAGTCCCTAAGAAAGGACAGAGGCAGTTTAGGTTGAAACAGCATTTGTCATGGCCAGAAGGTTCGTCTATAAATTATTTTATTCCAGAGGAAGAGTTGTCAGTGAAGTATTCGTCAATGGACGTTTTCGCCTTGGCTTTAGTGCAGGATGTTGGAACGGGGGCTTGCATAGCAAAGAGCTTTTCAGCTGCTTCTTGTGCACTCTGTAGATTATGGATTGCCAGAGATACAGTTCCAAGGGGAATGGTTTGTGGACAAAACATTGCCAATGGAGCTTTTGGTGTCCTGTGACCTCTTTGAAAACTTCAGTTCTTTTCTGTATTGGCTGTTCACGTTTGAGACAGGTTGCAAGTTGATGACACATAGCCTGGATGATTTTTTTCTTTGTGGGAGCAGAAGGGTAGTCACAGTGTGAACACATGTTGGGTAAATTTTAGGGGTGGGCGGAATTTGCGTAGTCGCGCTACGCAAAGCTCCGCGAAACGGATAAAAAATCTCTGCGAGCACGCAAAAATTTCGCGAACACGTGGAATTGCTTGTTCCGCCCGTTCGCGATGCTTTTTTCCTGTTTGCGAACGCTGTTTGCGTGCTCGGGGAGAAATATCTCGCGAACACGCATTTTGAAAGCGCGAACAAGCAAAAAATTCCGCAAAGCCGCGGATCGCGGAATTTTTGGCAATTCCGCGTTCTCCGCGGAACGCGAAATTATCCAAATTCCGCAAATTCCGCGAGCGGAACGGAATTTACCGCCCAGGCCTAGTAAATTTCAGAGATAGATGGCCGCAGTGGGGGTACTCCTCGCGGAGGAGAAGACGGTTGGTCCTCGTACGGTTCTGTCATTCCTAGGAATTTAAATTGATTCTACTAAAATGGAGTCAAGGCTGCCCAAGGAAGAAAAAGGTGATGATTCAGTTGTTAGAGTCATTGTTGGCATGAAACAAAATACAGGTGAGGGAGGTGCAGGTACTGCTAGGGCATTTAAACTTTGCATGTAGAGTGGTGCGAGCTTGCAGGACATTCTGCTGGAGGTTGGGTTTGGCTTTGTCAAGTTTGTCTTTATCACATCATCAAGTCAGACTTTCAGCAGGGCCGATTTGAGGAAATGGCAGACTTTCTTGGAGCATTTAATGGCATTTCCCTGGCAGGTTTGATTGAAGAAAGCGAGTGGAATGTAGAAATATTGTCAGATGCCACAGGGGGAGCAGGCTTTGGTTTGTTTTGACAGGGAAAGTGGTGCGTAGAACAATGGCTGCATGACTGGAAACACTGGGGCATCAGCATCGCATTTCTGGAGTTCTTTCCACTGGTGGTGCCATTGGCTTTGTGAGGCAAAAAGCTGGCAAACAAGAAGGCCAGTTTCAATGTGGACAACATGGCGATGTTGGACATAGTGAACAGACAGTCTGCTAGGGACTTGAAAGTGTAGCAGCGGCTTTGGGCTTTTATACTGGGCTGTGTGTAGCACAACATTGTATTCATAGCACGTCACATTCCAGGCATCAACAATGGCATTGAGGACGTTTTATCTTGTTTGTAGTGGCAGAAATTATGTGGGTTTGCCGTGGGAGCAGACTCAGAAAAAACTCAAATTCCTAAGGATGTTTGGCGGATAGGAACATGAGAATACTGGACCTGGTTCATGGTTCTTTGGTACCATCGATGCACAGGTCATGCACACTGGCTTGGAAGGAATGTTTGGATTTAAGGGCGATGAGGAGTGATTGCGCAGTGACCAATGGAAGAGGCGGGAGGACGTAATTGCTTTTATCATGGGTTATTTGACAAAGGTCTATATCGAATAACTATAACTGGAAAATTGGTTGGCATATCCTTTTTTGGTAATCTACTGTTGGGCTATGAACCTACAGCAGGGCAATTGGGGCTTAGGGGCTTAGACGGCTGGGATAGGAAAAGGGGGGAGGGTGCACAGTGAGTAGGCCTTTAATATGGACAGTGCTGCTGCAGGTGATTTACAAGCTACCGGAGGTGTGTAGTGATAAGGATGAAATGGTGCTGTTTTCCGTACTTATGCTATGTGTGTTCTTTGGGGCGTTCAGAGTATCGGAATTGTTGGAGTCGCAGATGCTACCATGCATGACAGAAAAAGACAAGTAGGGGCTTTAAGGAATGAAGGTTACAGTGTGGAGTTCAAAGAGCGATCAATGGGCACGAGGAGAGAGGGTGTTGCTAAAGCCCTACCCAGTAGCAAGGCTGTGTCCGGTTCAATGGTGGTTGAAGTATCATAAGGAAAGTGTTAACACTGGGAGGAGGGTGTTTAGACACAAGGACGGTTCAAGGGTGACAGCATTTCAGTTGCTAGCAGTGATGTGGAAGGCTTTAAGGGCATTAGGGCTGAAGGGGAAAATATGGTGCACACTCATTAAGGACTGGGGCAGCAATGGAAGTGGAAAAGAGGGTCTGGGAAGCCAGCAGGATAAAACAGCTGGGGAGATAGTCGTCTGAATGTTTCAGGACCTACATGCACATCTAGAAGAAGGTTGAGCAGTTATGGCATGCTTTGTTTCCAATTTCTTTTTAGGTTCAGTGCCTGGACCACTGAGCAATCTGATCACAGTATGGATTTGTGGCCATTCATTTATAAAAGGGGCAGAGCATCAAGGAGTGATGAGATGACATGGGAAGCAGTTGTGACTTTGATGAGTTGGCTATAACAGTGCAACGGTGGGGAAAAGAGGGCATGAAATGACATGAACTGCTTTCTACATTGAAGAAAAGGTTGGGTAAAGATGGGTGTCCTGATGTGCTAGTAGTACATTTAGGGGAGAATGACTAGGTGAAAGTAAAAGGCTTAGCTCTGATAAAACAAATGAAGTTGGATTTGAAGGAGATAAAGGTGAGTTGGGCAGAGACACATGTGATGTGGACAGAATTTCTCCCTAAGAGAGTTTGGAGGGGGGTGGGGGGGGGGGGGAAACAGCGGCAATTGACAAACCAAGAAGAAAGCTGAACAGAGCGATGAGTAGATTTTGCAGGGAACAAAGGATTGGCAGGGTGAGTCACCCAGAGATTAAACTTGAGGAGACAGCCTTTTTTTGGTATGACGGTGTTTCCCTATCAGTGCTAGGCATGGATCTGTATTTGATGCAGCTGAGAGAAGCAGTGGCAGAAGTACTGGGACTGAAGATGTGGACAGGATGAAAGAGTAGGCCAGGAAGTGACTAGTTTGGGGAGGGCAGATAAGCCAAGGTTAATGTTTTTGTGATACGCACCTGTTTCATTGAAGGGGCCTTTTCCATACAGTTGGAATTTGAGGTTTGTTTGACTGCGCCATTTCGCCCAAAGGGGACTTGGGGGGCAGCTGATGGGGAGGTATGCCCTCTGGGCGGTTTGGGAGCAGTGGTCAGTTCAGGAGACTGCGAAGCACTATTGGTGGGTTCAAGTAGGTGGGAAGGGTAGTATATAGGTAGTGATCACAAGGGGTGGGTGTCCATTTTAGTTTGAAGCAGTGACATAGCTATTAGAGGGCTAAGCAGCTTGTTTCTTGGTCCCTGCCCACCGATCCCCAGGGTTTAGTTAATGGAAGGTATTGGAGGGGTGTAGCTCAAATTGACTAGGTGAATAGGGGAGGGGTTATGTGATTGTTCAGGGGCTCTTGTTGTGGAGCAGGTGCTTAGTTGGTGTTGATCAAAGTTTCAGTTTAGAAACAATTTGATTTCAAGTTGAAGGGGGCAAGGCAGTGTAGGAAGCTGGCTCTGTATATACTATACCAAAGTAAGGTATAGTGTGCAGAGTCCAGTGGATCCCCAAAGGCTTACAGAGGTAAAAGTAGATAATACATTACTCTCGATTTGAGGCAGCGTGGGCTAGCAGTAAAGCCTTATCAGAGGGTACCGTTAAGTATTTATTGTACACACTCAGGCAAGAAATGATATCACACACTCAAAGACTGAACTCAGACCAATTGTTTGGCAAGCTGGATGAGAATGACTTTTGTTACAGTTTTGTGCAAAGATTTCAATAGAGTTGAAATTACTTTTGGATTACTTTTGATTACTTTTTAGAGTACTTTTTAGAATCATTTTTCTACTCAGTGTGATATGCCTAGATATCATACTGGGACATTTCCTAGATAAAAGGTAAGTAAAACAGTTTTCATAAAATCACAGTTTCTTATGTTTCCATACAAACACCCTCAACATTTAGAAGTTTTTCAGAGGAAAACAGTCAATGCAATCCTATGGAGAAAAATGAGGTTATCGGTTGGATGCAGGGGTGCCTTTTGAGGTCAGATTTCACCTTACCGGGCCACTCCCAGTTGAGGGGTCTCTGTGCAGAGGCTGCAGGCGATGTTGGGGAGTCCTGGAGGGGTCAACCCATGGTGGACTCGGACTCTGGAGCACTGGGTGACCTCACTGGGCCACTCGGACTCGGGCCGTAGGTGACGGGTGCAGTGGTGGTTCCAGGCGTCGGCTTTCTTTGTCTTCCGCAGGCTCAGAGTCTTGCTTTGGAGATTCTTTTGAACAGAGCTGCTGTTCATGGGAGATCCGGTCTTTGTTGAAGGCAGTCAGTCCTCCCAGGGGTTCTGGAGGTTGCTGGTTGCAGGACAAGGTGACTTTTGGCGCAAGAGCTCTGGAAACTGCAGATGGGTCAGTAGGGCTGGGGCCAAGTCAGTTCTTCTCTGCAGTCTTCTCTGTTGGGGGTCTTCTTTCATCCTTCTTCTTCGTAGGGTTGCGGGAATCTGCCTTCTGGGTTCAGGGCTGCCCTCTAAATACTGTTTAGCCAATAGGCTACTGACCTTAGGGTGACTACACCCTTGGTGTGCTTACTCCACGTGGGGGAGTGGGCACAATCCCCAACATTGATTGGAGAATGCCTGTCATCTAAAAGATGGCGGACACTGAAGGGTGGGCTTCACCTCGCCTCCCCCACCTGAGGGGTGGGCTTGGCAGAGGAGGGCACACCTTCTGGGCTGGTCTAATTTCTACCGCCTGTCTTCCCACCGAAAATGGGGTGAGATAGGAAGGGGGCCTGCTCCTGATAGCAGGAGAGGCTGGGGGTCATGTTACAAAAGCGGAAGGCCTTTGAAGCTCCCCTGCCACAGATGGCTCTTCCTGACATAGGGGAGGTGTGACCACCTCCGCCCAGGAAAGGCTTTATTTCTGGGTCCAGGGAGCGAAGGCTCCTACCCCAGGGGTCCAGAAACATGTCTCGTGGTGGCAGGCTGGTGTTTACCAGTCAGAGAACCCACCAGAGGCTGGTCGTTTTCAGGGGCATCTCTAAGATGCCCTCTGAGTGCATTGTGTAATAAATCCCACACTGGCATCAGTGTGGGTTTAATATGCTGAGAAGTTTGCTACCAAACTTCCCAGCATTCAGTAAAGCCATTATGGTGCTGTGGAGTTCGTAATGAAAAACTCCCAGACCATATACTCTTTTATGGCTTTACTGCACTGACAATGTCTAAAAATGAACTTAGACACTGTAGGGGTACAGTGCTCATGCAACTTTACCCTCACCAGTGGTATAGTGCACCCAGCTAGAGGGGTGTCTTACCTATACCGTAGGCAGTGGGTTGCAGGCATGGTACACAGGTATGTGTGCCGTGTCGACTCTTCACTTTTCTCTGCACCAAAACACGCAGCCTGCAATGGCAGTGTGTGTGTGCTAAGGTACAAGACCTCTAAGGGTGGCACAATATGTGATGCAGCCCTTAGAGGCCTTCCCTGGTCACAGTGCCCTTGCTACCCATGGTACCCTTTACAAGGGACTTACATGTGGCCAGAGAGGTGCCAATTGGGGGTACAAAGGTACAGTTTTGGGGAAGAACACAGGCCCTGGGAAGCTGTTTGGCAGGGACCCAGTGCACAACAAGTCAAAGTGCCTCGGAAATCTGGAAAAAAGTGTGTGTGGGGGGGTTCCTGCAGAAGAAACCCACTTTCCTACAGGCAGCTTTAAAAGGGAGATGATGGGGAGGATGGGGTATGGTGGACATTTCGGTTAGAAATAAGTTTAACATCTGAGGTTGGAGGAGTTTAAGCATGGTTTTGTGTGAAAGCGTTGTGCAGTGCTTAATTTGTAAAACTATAAGTACCAGGGCCCCATCAGGAGTCTACTGCACCTCGCAACACCCACTGCCCCTACCAGCACTGCCAATGACAGTAGCAACACAACCAATAACCATCAGTTCTACAAGTGTGACAATTCAGACTGTTCCAGGCCCTAGAATCTGAGAGAATGACTTGGGTGGCAGGTATTAGTCATTTATAATGTACATTAAATTAATAAACAACTGTTGTTCTGCTCAGCTTTAAATTATACTAACAGTGCTACCATGGGGCAGACTGTCATATGCGCCGGAGTTGACAGTTAAGTGCTGGTGCCGAGCACTGGAAACCAGCGGCTCAAATTAAGCACTGGCGCTGTGGGTTGGTTATTTAGGGGCGGGGTGATATATGAGGTATAGTGAGGTCTGTTTAGTCTGCAAGGCAGAAAGCCAAGGTTAATGTTTTTGTAATGCACACCTGCTTCATTAAAGCAGCCTTTTCCACACACTTGGGAGCCGTTTGCTTTGTGAATGCACCATTCCGCCCAATATTACCATTATTTAACTTCAGCTGATCTCAAGCTTTATTAGTCTTAAAAGTATGCCAACCTCATCATACGTGAGAACACCAAGCTGGAATACACGACTGCACTACTGAACGTAGGTGAGAGATCTCTTTCTATGGTTGATAAACACGTGTCTGCGCCTTTGAAATTAGTCTGCGATTCTTGGGCTGTTAAAGCATAAATGATGTTTTCATCTATGAAAATCTATGAACACAATAGTTCTTTTGGCTCTAAATAGAAGATAAAACGCTCTACCAATTGTTTATGTGGAGCTGAAATGGGTGGGAGATGCAATGATATATTTTATGCTATGATGCTTTGCAGGACAAAAATAAAAACTTCCCTTTTTGAATGGATTTTAGGATTATTATTTTTTGCTTAGCATTATAGTGTGTTTTGCTTCTCTTCTTAATAGCATGCAGTCCCTTGCCTTACACGATCCAACACTTTCTTTGATCAGATAAAGAAAGATGTTTCTTTCCACATAAAGGCTTAAAAAACACAAAATGTTCAGTGCTACTTCAGGGACCCAATGTTTGAAGCCTTCAACCAATCTCAAAACAGTTTAATCTGTCCAATTTATGAAAAGGAAGCACGTGCCTCAAACTACGCAATCCATTTTGGCTAAACAAAAAATGTAAGGTGGTGTTAACATTTTTTCATTTTTCTTTAAAAAAAATAAACCTAGGGGATTCCACTGGAGGTGTCACAAATGTAACAGTGAAAATGAATGAGCAGTAGTTTAGAGACATGAGTGTCATTAATCAGCGATGTGCATCTCTTCTTATTCAATGCAGTGAATGGTGGCAGCTCTGTTTTTCTGGGTCTACACACAACAGCCCCACCACCCCCAAACTATCTCGCAGTATGAGTCGACTGTTTCAGCCAGACAACTCACAAAACTTCATGCTATGGTGGCGGGGTCCGAGTATGGCCGACAGAACACCACTCAAAACAAAGACGGGGCTTTAGCACAAAGAAGCCACCTTACCAGTACTGCGCCCTCTAAGCACGCGGTGACGGTGCAACGGCAACAGAGACCAGCATGTTTGTCAATACTGTTAGGTTGGATTTTCATTTAAAGCTATCAATTTCAGCTATTGATGGTGTCTTTTGAAGGCCGAAGAGCTGCGCGTTTCGGAGGATTACCGAACTTCTTGGGTGGCTTTAATCCTTTAAAGGCAAGTGCTAATCCTGGGCGCCTATACTTGTGCTAATGAGGTGACATTTTTATGTGGTAACAAATCACTGCATCATGAAAACTTGCCTTTACCGCAGGCCCTTGCAGTGTTACTCCAGGCTTAAGAATCACGTTCAACGACCGCACATTTTTAGACATATGGATAATTTGTAACTCACTAGCGTGTGTTTGTAGTGCGTGTGTGGCCGCTGTCCCAAGAAGTAAGACCTCCATTTTGCAAACGACGATTCCAAACCTCTCATGAGTAAACCCTGGACGAATAATTTCGTGTCTCAAGTTTTTTTTAAAATCTGTAGCCCTAGTGTGTAACTCGTTTGTCTTGGACCTGTGGTTATTCAATAATTGCCGCGGTGACATGAAAGATGTAAAACCAAGTTTGTCGAAAGTGCTTTTAATTGGAAATGCATTACGGGTGCATGCTAACATAATGCTGCCCTGTTTCCTGGTCCTCTGCAACCGAGCCAAAAACCTAAGAATGGAAACGATTCAGTATTTTGGACAACAATCTCTGAACTTGTGCGGGAGATTTTTTCTTTCTGAAGTTTAATTGGTTCATTGTTCGCTCAAACTTTAAACCATGGGGTTGATGGCAGGACTGGAGTTTACTTCTGTAAAGGAAGATTAACATATTCGGGAATCTTACCCTAATCCTTGTTTTAAGTTTACTCAAGCAGATCAGATTAGCAATTCTTACCTACCACCCACTAGAAATTTAGCTTCTCAGACAAGCATTTGTATTGTACACTTGCTCATGTCTTATCCATACTCCAGACATTCTCTGGAAGGAAATGATACCGTCCAAAGGGGAAACAGCTTTGTGCTATGAAAAAAGGGACAGGGCCAAGGGCATCGTTTTTTAATTAAGTTGGACCCTCTCCCACTTGGTTTTTATTCTTTTTTGACAAAGCAGCGCATGCCTCTTTTGTGTACCTTTTGGTGGTGTTGCACCATAGCCATAAAGAGAAGGCACACCTTCAAGGGTGCACCTGTAACAGTCACAGTTCCATTGAGAAGTATAGAAGAGTCAATTAATTTTTTCCTCCTAAGTAACTTCACCCTATAAAAGCATAATCGTAAACATGGAAAGGGGGGGCTCAGTGAGTTGAATGTTGCTGAAATACGTGGTGATCTGTAGCTCAAGAGTTCATATCGTAGCAAGGCTGACTAACTTAGCTTTCCATTTTCCACGTTGGATAAATGGAGTGCTGATAAACTGGGAAACAGCAGCACACACTGTTTGTAGTGCATCAAAACATCTGAAGAGCTATATCGAAACTTTTATTATGGTTACTCACAGTATGAAGTTAATCACAAAACTGACTTCTATTGGTGAACGTCTTAATTGTTGATAATTTCGAAATACACCAACTTATTTTTTTGTCTATTTTATTTTGCTTTTGTGCGGATTATCAAAAAGGAGAACACGTTCTTAGTTTGTTACATTAAAGCTGAAATATGCTGCAATAGTTGTAAGTGTGAGGACAAACAGTACAGTGATAGAGAAAAAGTTGGAAATTAGAATCATAATTTAAAGTCCACGGTTGAAAGGAAGCAACAAAATCAAATAAGGTGTTTTTGAGCAAAAAACATTTAAGAATCTATTTTTTTTTCTTTACAAATCATGCTTCAGTAGAGCAAAAAGTTTATAGTTCATCATTTAGAGATCAAGTGACAAAGCTCTATAAAAGTCAAAAATCTTTATTTGCTGGTTTACTCTTAAATTTGGAGCAGATTTTACATTTTATGGGTAATTACAAAGAATCCCAGGAGTTGTTGGAAATATAAGGCAGTCATAAATTTTCAATGGGCACTCAATTTTGTGGAATTTTTCTAGGCAGCTTCCCACTTGGGCGAATTCTACAAGGGTAAATTATTCAGCATTGTGCATTTGCTCATTTAACTCCTTCCCTCCATAGGCAAATTAGGTTTCCCTGTGGAGACTTCTCTCTTAAGTATGATGATTTTTCTTTCTTTTCCTGGAAAGGCACCCAGGATCGAATTTAGAATTGATGGTCAGTCGAAAATCTTCTGTAAGAAGTGCCCAATCCACCTCTGAAGGATGGACCTCCAA
Organism: Calotriton arnoldi; assembly: GCA_963921515.1. Taxonomy (NCBI): domain Eukaryota; kingdom Metazoa; phylum Chordata; class Amphibia; order Caudata; family Salamandridae; genus Calotriton; species Calotriton arnoldi. The sequence goes on along the minus strand of CAWUFW010005184.1, from coordinate 706,461 downwards.
TGGAGAATCCACCGGTAGAATTACATCAGGCATACTATGCCTACGGTTAAGATAATAACTCCAACAGATTTTCCAACAAAGATGCAGTGTTGGTAACGAGGGCCTGGCAGTCATTAGTGCAGCTGGTGCAGTCCTGCCTGCAAGCCTTGGGACCCACTGTAGCCAAATTGTGGATGTCTTGTACTTCCCTTATGGAAGAAAGAGGGCCCAATTTCCTTTCTTGCACTAGGTCCCTTAGAACCCTTGCTAAAACACTGAAGTCTTCAGCTGGTCCATTCTGTGTTGACGGTTGGGCATACACTGCTTTGAAAGGTGTTATATTTGAATCAGTTCAAGAGCAGATTGCTTGACCTCCACAAAGGGGTGGAGGCAGATGTCCACCCATGTCTGTAATAACAGCACCAATTACACATAAACTTTGATGTCAAGGTGAGCGAAAACCAAAAATAAAGAAAGCAAGCACTGGAAAAACCAATAGATCTCACCTTTAATGCTGACTTATTGGTTTTGCCAATGCTTGTTTTCCTTGGCACTTCGGTGCATCAATGAATGCATGTGTTTGCATCGTGACACATGCACACGTGCATAGGGCAGACATTTTGCTATAGTAAGTAAAACCATTCCAAGATGGCTGCCATGTCTATGCATGTGTACACATGCGCACATATGTTGTGATGCACCATAGATTATGTGAGCATTATTTGTTTTTTACTTTACTGGTCCAAAATAGCCAACAACCGTGTTGGAAGAGTAAATTAAATGTAAAGTGTGCAGAAACACATAAATGAGAAGTGATTAGCTGAGAAACACTTTGCAGATGTCAGCTCAACAAAAAACCTAATTAAAAGTGGAGCAGGTTGGAGATGGGTGTTGGAGCACTGCAACAGTAGGTGAACAGCAAGGAGCATCGAAGCTCAGTTTTTGAACAGGAGGGTTAGGCAGGCAGACTTTGTGAGAGCAGTGTACGAGCAGTTGAGGTGAAGGCTGGGCAGCCAGACTTTGTGTGTGTTTGCATAAATATGGAGAAGCACTACTTTTCAGATATTCACATCCACAAAATGCCCTGGGCTAATACTAACACCGGTGGTCTGCCCAGTGCACCAAAGCTTAAAGCCAACTAATCCACAACAGTCATTATTTGAAAGGGGCTGCCTTAAAGCCATTTTCTGTACTTGTATGTGTATTTGCATGTATGTTGTGTGGTGTGTTATGATAATAGCTCTCACTATATATCTAAAAATTTCTGAGGGCAAGACCAAGAACTATAGAGAAAGCACCTGAAAAGTATTTGCTAGTATATGCTCAAGTGCATGTGAGTTCTTTTTCCAAAATAACCAGGTATCCTAATACAAGCTCCTACAAAGGGGAGTCCTAAATGTCCCATCAGCAGATGAAGAGGTTAGATCCTCCCAGCCGTAGAGCATTCTTCTGAGGAGGCGGTGTAGTTGCTCAGCTCATTGCTGCCCCAATTCTCCTGTTGTCAGCGAGCCCTCACAAGCAAGACTCTCCGCTCCATGTGGATTTACTCACCTTGCTTCCATCTGCGAAACCTCTATCAATAACAGGCAGTTTTTGAAGAGTGTGCACTGTATTTATAGAGGATTCTCCCAAGATGGCCGCCGAGAGTTCCTGAAACATAGCAAGAGTTCGAGGATGGTAGCCATCTTTGACTAATCTTTCGAACTGTGGCCATCTTTAACCAGTCTTTCAAATGGCAGCCATCTTTGGCTAGCCATTGCATGGCGACCATCTTTGCCTAGTCTTTTAGATGGCAGCCATCTTTGCCTAGTTATTTGGATGGCAGTCATCTTTGCCTAGAGTAAAACAAAGAGCACAGTGGCAATACCACCACCAGTGTCCTCCGTGGCGATTTCTGTTCCCATATGGCCCACCATGCAGTGTATTGGTAGTGCTTGCCATGGTGAGTGCAAGCTGGGCATGGAGACCTTTCTTGACATTACTCCCTCCTCTAAGCCCAGCTTGCCGAGGCACGTAAGTTGAACGAGTAGCTAAGAAACGCTGGATTAGTCCAGGCTTGCAGGCTCCCAAGAACCAGACTTAGGTCCATAACTTGCCCATGAGATCAAGTACCATGTTTGGCCATTCCAAGTGCCTTGATGGCCTTGATTTTATATTCTGGAAATCCTTTCACCAAGACCGGAGGAGTGCGTGGACAATCCTTGTCCGAAACTGATTTAAGAAGGAATGGAATACAGGGTGGAGTTTCAACGCAGATGGGAGATCCAGGTGATAAGTGACCGGGTTGACTCTGGCGAGAACAGTAAATGGCCCTACAAACCGTGGGTAAAACTTATTCTGTTGTTTAAAATTAAGGTTTTTGGTACAGAACCACACCTTGTCTCCTTCTTTGTATTTGGATGCCTGCTGCCGGTGTTTATCCGCAAACATCTTATACTTCTGCTTTGTGAAGCACATGTTTCTTGGTTTGACACACAATCTGTGCCAGTTTTTGAAGGTGTTCAAAAACATGTGGAACAGAATTGCCCTTTTGATGCCACAGTAAAGGTAGGCAGTGAGGCTGAAACCCATGATTCGTATAGAATGGGGAAAACTGAAGTTTGAAGTTGAAGCATGTGGTACCACAATGTATGCAAATTCCACAAGCCAAAGCATGTCTTTCCAAGACATGGGGTCATCTTGGGCTGGTGGAAAAATAAGTTTGGATTCCTCAATTAGAACATCAAGTTTTCCCAAAGCAAGAAGTAAACTGTACCCCTCTGCCTGAAGTATAAGTACGAGGACACCCCTGATGCTTGACTAAATGCTCTAACATCATTTGAGCAACCTGAGTGGCTATGGGTATACCTTTGCATGGCATGAAGTGCGCCATCATGGACAATCGATCCATGACCACCATAATAACACCATATCGATTCTGAGAGGGAAGTCCCAAATTGAAATACCCTGAAATATCCTCCCACATGTGTGAGGAAGTGGGTAATGGTAGCAAGAGGTCCCTAGGCTTGGCTCGATCTTCCATGGCTTGGGTACAGATGTCACAATTAGCTACATATTCAGTCACATCGTGGATCATTCCTGGCCTCCAAAAATGTCTAGTTACTATTTCCTGAATCTTGGCCCTTCCTGAACGCTCTAACATTGGGAGCCTGGTGACGCTAATCTAGGGCCTAGGTGTGTAGAGGGGAAGTAGGTACATATAGCTTGGAGCCTTGAAAAGGTAATCCTTGGGGAGAGGATGTAGCCTTACAGCTAGAGCGGTCGACTTTGAAGCTGGGGAACCGGGTTCGAGTCTCGGCAACGACGCTCAACATCCTGTGATTCTGGGCAAATCACTTAATCTCCCCGTGCGTAACAAAAATGAATGTGTCCATCTGTAACGAAACTGGTGCTCATGTAAAGCGCTCTGATACCCGATTTCTCGGGTCTAGTTCGCTCTATATAAAACTCTAAAAATAAAAAAAATCCTTCTCGAATACTTCGATCCTCCTCCAAAGAAACCCATGTTGACAGTTCTACCAAAGACTGGGCCTTTTTGATGTCAGCTAGCAAGGTTTGTACTACATTGGTGTTGGCTCGTATCAAATGAGAAATTTGAATGATGTATTGGGGGGGGGGGAGGTCCAGTGATTTCTCGATGTTTCCCTTTTCATTACATCAAGATAATGAATCAGCTTTTTGATTTTCTGACCCTGAACGGAATGTCACAATGAAATTGAATTCAGCAAAGAAGAATTACCATTGCAATTGGTGCACTATTAAAGCCCAAGCAGATCTTAAAAATTGTAGATCACGGTAATCAGTGATCACTGTAGTTGGATGTTTACTTCCAAGTAGGTAATGTCGCCATTCTTAAAAGGCAGTGCAAATAGCCAAAAGTTATTTTGCTGCAATTGTGTACTTTTGCTCAGTGGCACTGAATTTGTTAGACAAGTATGCAAAAGGATGTAACTGCCCTAAATCAACGTCTTTCTGCAAGAATATAGCACTGATTACTTCATCTGAGGAGTCTGCTTTCACAATAAACAGCCTTTCTAAGTCTGAGTTAGCAAGAACGGGAGCAGTTGTGAAGACATTTTTTAATGTGCAAAAAGCTTGTCTATCTTCTAGAGTCCAGATGAAGGTGGTATTCTTATGTAGAAACTTAGTAATCAAAATTACTGTTGAGGAGAAGTTGTGAATGAACCAGCAACAGAAATTTGTAAACCCCCAAAACTTCTAAATCTCCTTGAAATGTTTTGGGGTTGGCCAATCTTTTACGGCTGGAATTTCACTTTCTGCCATTGTTATCTCTTGTGGGGTCAGGATAAAACCAAGGGATTCAACCTCAGTGACATGAAACTCACACTTGGGTAGTTTACAGAGAAAGTCCATGCCGTTGCAGAGTGTTCAAAATGATTTTGACATGCATTAGAAGTTCTTATTTCCACAAAGAGTAAATGAGTATGTCATCTATATATACAATGACTAATTGACTGAAATACTCTCGCTACACATCATTTAAAATAAACTGAAAGGTCGCCAGAACATTTTATAGCCCAAAGGGCATTGCACAATACTCTTACAAACCAAAACGGGTATTGAAGGCGGTCGTCCACTCATCTCCAGCTCTGATTCTCAGCAGATCCAGATTTGTGTTAATTCTGGCCAAGCGCAAATTGTCCAATAGGAAAGAGATTAGGGGGAGAGGGTACCGATTCTGAAGTGTAATATTTTTTGATGCCCAATAATCAATGCATGCACGCATTTCACCATTGGCCTTGGATATGAATAATAAGGATGGGACTTCCTTCAACTAATATGGCCTGATATAATCATTTAAAAAATATTTATGTATATATTCTCGCAAATGGAGATTTTCTTGTTCGGTTAGGGCATAGATGCAACTACACAGAATTTTGGCTTTGGCACTGGGGACCAAATCAATTTCACAATCATAGTCTCGGTGAGGTGGAAGAGTTTTAACTTTTGAATCACTAAACACATCAGTGAATTTATGATATTGTGGTGGTAAATCGTTATCTTTCTTGGCAGTGGTTGTTACTGTATGATGTAAGTATACCTTTGTGTGCATGACGTCTGTTAGAAGATGACTGCAAACGTCTTTACAAAAGAGGATGTAAAGGCTGCATGATGTTAATTCCAGTTATTCTTTGAGTTGTGTAGAGTGAGCCAAGGCATTCCTAAGACTAAATTAAATTGCAGGGCGTCAGTGGCATCGAATTGGATTGATAGAGGCCACAATTTCCCTCTTTAAATCTACCAGTATTGCACACAGTTGTTCCAAAGAGGCCATCTTGGTAAGTATTGCTCAGGAGGATCAATTAATTTGCAGGCCTGTTATTCTGTCAGGTCGAGAGATCCTCTGGAACATTACCTTCGAAAGTTCGCCTTCCAGCAGCTCTGACTCCGGTTGGAATTTCCACAGAGTATCAGAGTGGCTAGATGAGAGGAAGAAAAATTAGGAAGGATACTACTGGGAAGGAGACCTGCAAGAAAACAGCTACCCAAAAACTTCAACACTACAATAACTGGCCTCTTTCTAAAACAGTAGTGTCAGCGGGACACACCTATGGCACTGCCAATAACATGATCTATTTAACCATTGCCATGAACAGTTAGTCAATGCCAACATTGCACACCGCTCTCATTTCTCAACAAGACTATTGACAAATGTCAAAGATTATCGAACATGATACAGTCTTGAAATTGAACCACGCTACTTGTGTTACATCACACAAGATTATCTTTGCCTGTGTAATAATGCTCTGCATGTTTCTCAAAATTGAGTAATAGTTTCCAGTATATATGGACTCTCAGTTCTTAAGTCCGAGATTACTTCATCCCTTTTAAATAGTTGCTGGGAATATGTTCAAGTGCACGAGTACTTTTTTCAAAATAGCCAAGTATCGCAATACAAGTTCCTTCAAAGGGGAGTCCTAAATATCCCTCAAGCAGCGGAAGAGATTAAATCCTACTGGCTGTAGTGCGTTCTTCTGAAGTTGCTCAACCGATAGACGCCCTGATTTTCCTGTTGTGAGAGAGCCCGCACAAGCAGGACTCACCTTGCAAATGAGGGAGCGCGCTGTAATGATAGCACTGGCACTGTAAGTATGCAAGCACCATCTGTATTGCAAAAGGGGCTGCACAAGCATCTGCGGCCCCTTCTGTAATACCAAAGTGCCCTAGGGGCGCATAAAGCGGGTGCAAATGCCCGTTGGGCACCAGGGTGCTGGTGTAATACAGCCCTTGTGTTCTGTCATGATGAAACAACATATATCCACAGCTGTTGCCAATCCCCAATTCCACTTTCAAACTGACCACAGGCATTGAAGGTTTCACAAGCTGCAAATAAGGAAAATAGAGGAAAGGGGATGTGGATTAAGAAAAGCAAAGAACAAGGCATGAGTTTGTCGCAAGTTTGTCACAGGTCTCCGATATCTAGTACAGTCCTCCGATTTCTGTGTTCTCTGTGTTCACTGGATTTTGGCTGGATATACTTTGCTCTGGTGATAAACCCAGAGTAACTTAGCACAAACTATTATTTTTTTTTCTTTTCGTAAGATGAGTGGCTTCTTTCTGTACTACGTCCTAACTAAGGGCCTGATTTAGATCTTGGTGGATGGGTTACTCCATCACAACGTTGACGGATATCTCGTCTTGCCAAAATATAAATCCCATTATATCCTATGGGATTTATATTTCGTCGGACGGGATATCCGTCACAGTTGTGATGGAGTAACCTGTCTGACCAGATCTATTTCAGGCCCTAAATCACTCCAACCTGATACTCCCCAGTTCCCCACAAACTTGAAGACCTTCTGGCCTTCTATGTGTTTCACAAACTAGAGATAAGAAAAATAAATCAAATGTTTATGTTGTACGTACACTAATACATTGAGTCTGTAATAAGATGAGCTCTAAGTGTTTATCTGTTACTTCAGAGTTTTCACAAACATCCAGCCTTTGTACATGCATCCAAAATTAGGCCTTCGCTTATGCATTCATTAGGGAGTTTCTTGTTAATCTTTGGTGCTTTTCACCATGTCAAATCTCAAGCCCGATAGTTTTTGAGCCCTGGCAGTAGTTCTCAGACACTTGCTCCATTATATATTCTTTCCTCTTAACCAGTAAAATGAAAAAGTGATCAATTACATAATTTCAGCACTGCAATGTGAGCCAGTTAGATATTAAGAAACACCCCAGATGGTTGCCAGGTCTAGCAAGATGTTAAAATCTGACTAGAGTGTATGTCTCTCACCGAGGAAGCGTTCAATTCTACCATGCGCTAATACTTCAAGACTCCAAAAGAACTCCCAAACTCATTAAGTGCAAGAAACCCCCCAAGCTCACACAGCATTTTTTCAGCATGTTACAACAATTAAGGCATGAGAGTGCCCACCAACTTCTTGGGTACTACATCAGTCATAACCCGAGACGAGAATGCCAGTTTTCAACTACAGAAGGGGCCTGATTCACAAAGGTAAACTTACACTTTTGCGTAAATTTACTATTTTTTGGGTATTCACAAACTACAAGTTTAATTTTACTAATGATATTTTTATGACGGCAGAACTCCGCTATCAGATGGAGAACTCTGCACATTAAAAGATAGGACAGGCCTACTTTATATTTACAGAGTCTCCACCATGAGTGCGGTGTCACCACAATTGTAAAATTACTATTGGTAAAATTAAATGTGTCGTTTGTGAATACTAAAAAAACAGTAAACTTACACAAAAGTGTAAGTTGACCTTTGTGAATTTGACCCAAAGTCTCCATGCAGGACCGGGTGAAATCCCAACACTCACTATAATGATAAAGGACGTTTTTCGTAGTGGATGTGGATTTTTTTACATTACATTTTTTTTGCATAGGACGCCATTTCATGAACTATTGTACTGACATATATGTTCTTATATAAGATTTGCTGCCTTTATTTGAAGACTTAGGCCCTCATTGGAGTGGGCTGATAAATTCCGATATGTGCAGCAACTCCAGTTGCTTCAAAAGTGGGATGAATACAGGAAGTGTAGGGTGGAGGAAGAAAGAGGCATGAGGTGGCTTCAAAACTAGGTAGCATTGGAATCTGGCAACCCAGCATGTAGTAGTGCCTGCAGGAGGCTTTTACATTTCTTTTTACCCATGCACTTATTTTTTAGAAATCGTTTACCCATGTACTTATTTCTTGTTACAATTTAAGCATTAGATTCATGCTCTGTGGTGAACAAACAGTTCCATTTGATGTACCAAGAAATATTCAAAGATTTGAATGGTATGATTAAGAAGCTGAATAATGGAGGAGGGAGAGCACAGAAAGCAATCCTTCACGGAGATTTCAGTTTACTAATCTAGAGAGGGGCCCATTAGGAAGACTAGTGCTCCAGTATGGTCCCGGTTGACTTTGAGGAGAAGTGTGCTTGACCTCTATCTGCTCTGCATGTCTCTTTGTGTCTGAGGAAGTTACAATCTGGAGACAATGGATAGTAGAATTGCATGTGTTTTCCTAGGCCATGTTGTAAGAGGTCTGCTGTCTCCTGTGCTTGTGAAAAGGTGATAATATTTGAATGCTGCACATTAGGCCGTCAAAGTCTACACAGGAAATAAAAACTCCTGTTTTTATTTAGGGGGATACTTTGCTGCAATATGTACAACATTTGCATTAAAAAAACATTGCTTCCACCCATGAGCCGCAACCCATGTAATACTGTGAAGCTTTAGTGGCTGTCCACTGTGTGTACCACAGAGAGGCACTCAACATGACAAGCATATGTAGAATGAAAGGCGCTTTCAGTATATGTGCAAGATACACATTGATTGTAAATTATGTGCTTATCATTCAGATTCACCAAACACAGCATGCAGCTTCGGTTTTAGTGTGTGTTTAATTCATTTGTGGGACATGGACAACGAATGGAGTTGGGTACCTCTAAGACAAACGGAATAGAGCCTTTAGCTATGGCTTCCGAGCACAGCGGGCTAGATATACAGAGCTTTTTGCGAAGAGCAAACTCTGCAATTCGCTCAGTCATAGGGTTTGTGATGGCAAAATGGCTTTTTCTATTGCTTTGTGACCCCCGGGGCTAGAGATTTTGCTATGTACATACCTCACAAAACACAATCAGAGATCGCAAAAGGTCAGTATGCAATTTGTGACCACATTTTGCGACTACTGTTTTACTACATCTTGCCATATATGTTTTCTCCATAAGCCAAGTTCAGTCAGTAACAAACTATGACATTCCCAGTCGCAAAACATTCCTACATACTAATGCGACTTGCTATTAGGAAGGGACACCATTAACACGCCCCTTCCTAATAGCAACTCACAACCCTATTTGCAATTCGGTAATAGGTTACCGAATCGCAAATAGGGTTTGGTACATTCGAAAATGTTTTTTTCTGGTAGCAAATGTCCCGATTCTGCGAATCGGCCCGTTTGCAAGCAGAAAAAAATTTGTACATCTGGCCCATTGTTCTGAGTTCAAAAACCATTTTCACTTTAGTGGTGATGAATCAGGGCTGGATGTTAAATTCCACCTATACCGAGTTGACGCTGGTAGGTTCTAGTCCCACTATAAAGAAAGTGTGTGATTTCCATAAAAAGAAGCATAAGGGCACCCACACATTGGCCTCTTTGAGATCGCATCCTCAGCATACAGGGGCAATTACACCAGCAGTCAAAGCCCTGCAGTTTTCATATGTGCTTGTTAACCAAACTTTGTCCTTATACATTAGAATGCACTTGAGCCACCACAGCAAGGACCATAGAGAGATTCAGGATTTACTCGGATTGTACTTTGTGGGGACTTCCAAAAACATCCTGTCCCAACTATAGAGAATCCTCAAGTTTAGTTAGGGCAATAGCAAATCTTAAGCATTGAAGCCATATCACTCCTAGACGAAGGCTTCATTCACCCAGTAGCTGAAAGAGTAAAGTTTTGAAGCCACACACTAATCAGTATGCATTGCAAAATCAAAATTGTAAGGATATGCCCCTCATAGGTACCAAAGACCTTTATATATAATGGCTGGTTAAAGGGTCCCAGGTTAAAGTGAAGCTCTGTGGGTGGTAAACTGCTCCAGGGCTGAAGATCCAAGTGGAAGAATAATATCCTCTGAAGTTTTGAAATATTGATAGATAAAAGAGCAGGCTAAATCAATTTCTATTTTTAGAGTTCTTTTTGGTAAACCGATTCAGTCTATGCTAGTACAGGAATGCTTAAGGGGTTTGCCATGAGAAGGTGGAAGTGTATGTTGGGGTGTTGGAAAAGACCATCTTCTGAGTCGTATCGGCCAGATTTTTGCCTGACTGTTTTTGCTGGCTGTAAAACTCTGTTCACTTTACGTGGATTTTCTAGGGGTAAAGTGCCTGTGCTCACCCTTGCAGCATGATGGAACTGGCATACCCCTGGTTGGTATATTTAATTTACCTACAAGTCTCTAGTATATGGTACAAAACTGTCCCCTTGACCTGTAAGTTAAATGTCACAAGTGGACTGCAGCATCCATTGTGCCATCGACTGCAGTGACAGTGTAAACATGACTGCAGGTCTGCCATCTGTAACCTGGCTGTGCAGGTTTAAACTGCAAATTCGATGACTTGTCAAAATAACTCCTTTGACAGACCTACACCTTCCTTTTAAATATTATTAAGTCACCCCTAAGAGGCCTTACTACCCATAAGGCAGGGTGCATATAATTTAAAAGTAGGACATGTAAAAGCTTTGTGTTAAATATTTCCTTAGAGTGAAAAGGCCCTACAAGATATTTTCCCTGCAGCAGAGTTGACTGTTCCTGAGGAAAGCACTTCCAATATTTTTTATCTCCTGCTAGGAAACAACTACAAGGTTAATTTTTGGACTTTTAAAAATATTTCTTACAAGCCCAATTCATTGGTAAAGTTGGATTTCCAATGAATATTTTAGAAAGGGTACATTTAGAAGTTACCTTTTCCCTACCTAAAGCCTCCAGAGGCCCCTTTGCATGAGCTTCAGCTGTCACCTGGCAGCTGAATACCATCCTTGATGAGGTGTGACCTTGCTCTCTGCTGGGGTGAATCTTGACCCCAAGTGCTGTACCCACGATCCTGTACCCTTGACTGGTGTCAAAGTATATTCCTCTCAACATTTCCTGAAACGTAGAAACATGTTGTCTGCAAAGATCTCCGGACGACCAGGACCAACCTGCAAAGCCAATATCGCAACGGTGTGTTGCCACTGGTGCCCAAAAATACAAGTTGCTTCCGCTTGGAGTTTATCCACAGTAGCAAATCCTATTCAGCGGGACCTCACAGAGAAGGTATCCAGCCTTGTTGAGCCCTTTTCAGGTACAGCCTGCAGCCTTGACCCGCTGAAAGAATCCGAGCGCCAAAAAAGTGACTAAGTACAAAAGTAGAAATCTTCACCGGGCGAAGCCAGGAAAAGTATCTGGTCTGCGCTCAAAAGTCAAATTTCTCCCGCTCAGAGCTTTGCTGCCAAAAGTCAGCAGCTTCACTTATACCTCGTCCAGCAGCTATGTGACGATATGGAGTCATCTCTGGTCTCAGCCTGCTTCTTTGCTCCGCTTAGGATTTTTAAATTCCATTTCAGAGACTAAAGGCCAGACATACAAACGCTTTTTGCTGTCGCGAACTCTGCCATTCAGTAAATTGCAGGGTTTGCAACAACAAAACTTGTTTTTCAAATGTACTAAACCAATTTAGCAATTCTGTAACATGTCACTGAATCGATAAATAGGTTTAGGAAGCCGTTAGGAATTGCTGTTTGGAAGGGGCGTGTTTAGGGCACTTTTTTGCAAATTCCCTCTCAGTACATCTGGCCCTTTGTCCGAAGGAAAAACGTCCAACTGGGTCAAACCTGGTTTCTATATCCGACTCGCGCTCCATCGTAGTCAGCTTTAACTTGCACCTAGGCACCGGTAGGACATTTACCTGCTCCTGCTGCAGGCTTATGTGCAGTGCTTTGGGCACCGGCACTTTTTCTTTTGCGAGTTAAGCACCTACTGACTTGCAGGAGTAGCGAAATATGAAGATGAAGAGAGGGTTTTACTAAATAATATTTTGCCATGATTCAGCAGCACCTTCTGAAGCAGAATGAAGATGCCTATCTCGCCCCTGGAATGACTGAAGGATGTGTGGAGTAGAAGCAGAAGGTTGGTCAGTGGAAATGGGAAGTAGCTAGACTCGGATGGAGCCCGTCATCTCTGCTTGTAGGGAGGACACTTAGGGGTCGATTCCGATCCCGGTCGGAGGCGCACCTAATACCATTCGGTCGGGAAAAAAGCCAGGCGAATGCCTGTTTCCCGACCGATCCGCATATACGTCCGAACGAGCAAGTACGATGCGCACAACTGCCCAAATCCCGACCCAGTCGTACTCACCCAATACAGGTCCTGTACTCCGACTGAGGCGGATCCGGAAACGCTGAATCGAGTCGCACGGAAGCTAAAATGCAGCCCCGTCCGGCCAGACAAGTACGATGCGCTTTCCGTACGCGCCGAACCCGTCGATACGCACGGCACGTCAAAGCATCCGGGCGAGGCGCACATAAGCTCCGATTCGCGCCACAAGACGATCCACGGCTACGAGACGAACACGCCAGCGACGAGGACGAGGCGAAGCAAAGAGAAAGACGAACGAGACGAACCAACCATGAATCCCATCGTGCCGATCCTACCAATATTCTACATCTATTACCGGAACTGGCACGGACGCGTACGACGTAGAAGGTAAGTCAGACACCCACTACACAAACAAACCACACGTACCCGACATATCACACACACACATAGGGATGCAGAAATACTTACACCAGCAACAGCAGCACCATAGGGGCGGGATGGCCATCACCAATGCCACACATACACATAGGGGCCTGTATGCCCACCACCACTACCACCCCTACTCAGGGGGTGCCAGATGCCTGTGACTACTACCACCTCTACCCATGGGGGCTGGATGCCCACCACCACTACCACCCCAACTCAGGGGGAGCCAGATGCCTACCACTACTACCACCCCTACCCAGGGGTGCCAGATGCCTACCACTACTACCACCCCTGCCCATGGGGGGCTGGATGCCTACCACTACTACCACCAACCCCAGGGGGTGCCAGATGCCTGTCACTACTACCACCCCTGCCCATGGGGGGCTGGATGCCTACCACTACTACCACCCCTGCCCAGGGGGTGCCAGATGCCTGTCACTACTACCACCTCTACCCATGGGGGGCTGGATGCCTACCACCCCTGCCCATGGGGCGCTGGATGCCTACCACTACTACCAGCCCTGCCCAGGGGGTGCCAGATGCCTGTCACTACTACCACCTCTACCCATGGGGGGCTGGATGCCTACCACTACTACCACCCCTGCCCAGGGGGTGCTAGATGCCTACCACTACTACCACCCCTACCCAGGGGGTGCCAGATGCCTACCACTACTACCACCCCTGCCCATGGGGGGCTGGATGCCTACCACTACTACCACCCCTGCCCAGGGGTGCCAGATGCATGTCACTACTACCACCTCTACCCATGGGGGGCTGGATGCCCACCACCACTACCACCCCTACTCAGGGGGTGCCAGATGCCTGACTACTACCACCTCTACCCATAGGGGGCTGGATGCCCACCACCACTACCACCCCAACTCAGGGGGAGCCAGATGCCTGTCACTACTACCACCTCTACCCATGGGGGGCTTGATGCCCACCACCACTACCACCCCTACTCAGGGGGTGCCAGATGCCTGTCACTACTACCACCCCTACCCATGGGGGGCTGGATGCCCACCACTACTACCACCCCTACCCAGGGGGTGCTAGATGCCTGTCACTACTACCACCCCTGCCCATGGGGGGCTGGATGCCTACCACTACTACCACCCCTGCCCAGGGGGTACCAGATGCCTGTCACTACTACCACCTCTACCCATGGGGACTGGATGCCTACCACTACTACCACCCCTGCCCAGGGGGTGCTAGATGCCTACCACTACTACCACCCCTACCCAGGGGGTGCCAGATGCCTACCACTACTACCACCCCTGCCCATGGGGGGCTGGATGCCTACCACTACTACCACCCCTGCCCAGGGGGTGCCAGATGCCTGTCACTACTACCACCCCTGCCCATGGGGGGCTGGATGCCTACCACTACTACCACCCCTGCCCAGGGGTGCCAGATGCCTGTCACTACTACCACCCCTGCCCATGGGGGGCTGGATGCCTACCACTACTACCACCCCTGCCCGGGGGTGCCAGATGCCTGTCACTACTACCACCTCTACCCATGGGGGCTGGATGCCTACCACTACTACCACCCCTGCCCAAGGGGTGCTAGATGCCTACCACTACTACCACCCCTACCCAGGGGGTGCCAGATGCCTACCACTACTACCACCCCTGCCCATGGCGGGGCTGGATGCCTACCACTACTACCACCCCTGCCCAGGGGTGCCAGATGCCTGTCACTACTACCACCTCTACCCATGGGGGGCTGGATGCCCACCACCACTACCACCCCTACTCAGGGGGTGCCAGATGCCTGTGACTACTACCACCTCTACCCATGGGGGCTGGATGCCCACCACCACTACCACCCCAACTCAGGGGAAGCCAGATGCCTGTCACTACTACCACCCCTACCCATGGGGGGCCTGATGCCCACCACCACTACCACCCCTACTCAGGGGGTGCCAGATGCCTGTCACTACTACCACCCCTACCCATGGGGGCTGGATGCCCACCACTACTACCACCCCTACCCAGGGGGTGCTAGATGCCTGTCACTACTACCACCTCTACCCATGGGGGGCTTGATGCCCACCACCACTACCACCCCTACTCAGGGGTGCCAGATGCCTGTCACTACTACCACCCCTACCCATGGGGGCTGGATGCCCACCACTAATACCACCCCTACCCAGGGGGTGCTAGATGCCTACCACTACTACCACCCCTGCCCATGGGGGGCTGGATGCCTACCACTACTACCACCCCTGCCCAGGGGGTGCCAGATGCCTGTCACTATTACCACCTCTACCCATGGGGGCTGGATGCCCACCACCACAACCACCCCTACTCAGGGGGTGCCAGATGCCTGTCACTACAACCACCCCTACCCAAGGGGTGCCAGATGCCTGTCACCACTACCACCTCTACCCATGGGGGGCTGGATGCCTACCACTACTACACCCCTGCCCAGGGGGTGCTAGATGCCTACCACTACTACCACCCCTACCCAGGGGTGCCAGATGCCTACCACTACTACCACCTCTACCCATGGGGGCTGGATGCCCACCACCACTACCACCCCTACTCAGGGGTGCCAGATGCCTGTCACTACTACCACTCCTACCCATGGGGGGCTGGATGCCCACCACTACTACCACCCCTACCCAGGGGGTGCTAGATGCCTACCATTACTACCACCCCTGCCCATGGGGACTGGATGCCTACCACTACTACCACCCCTGCCCAGGGGGTGCCAGATGCCTGTCACTACTACCACCTCTACCCATGGGGGGCTGGATGCCTACCACTACTACCACCCCTGCCCAGGGGGTGCCAGATGCCTGTGACTACTACCACCTCTACCCATGGGGGGCTGGATGCCCACCACCACTACCACCCCTACCCAGGGGGTGCCAGATGCCTACCACTACTACCACCCCTGCCCAGGGGGTGCTAGATGCCTACCACTACCACCACCCCTACCCATGGGGGGCTGGATGCCTGCCACCAACACCACCCCCACTCATAGGATGGACAATGCATGACACAACCAGCACACTACAACCTAGGGAATGCAAGAAAAAGACATCCCCCCAACACCATGACAAGCGTGTGTAGACTGTGTCAAATGCCTACAACACTGAACATGACCATGAACACACAATGTGAACCCCTATCACATGTGTCACACATAAATGTGTGTGGCCTCCACAATGCAAGCAGACCATGACCACTGTGGCAAAGGGGTCAAACCCCCATCATCACAGTGACCAAAATGTAAGTGTGGGGTCCATAGCTGAAGCACATTTTGAACATTGTGACAATGGGGTCTAAGCCCCCATCATCACAGTGACCAAAAGGTAAGTGTGGGGTCCATAGCTGAAGCACATTTTGAACATTGTGACAATGGGGTCTAAGCCCCCATCATCACAGTGACCAAAAGGTAAGTGTGGGGTCCATAGCTGAAGCACATTTTGAACATTGTGACAATGGGGTCCAACCCCCATCATCACAGTGACCAAAAGGTAAGTGTTGACATTGAAAAAACTGCAACTGCCAAAATGCATGGATGATTCCTGGTCACAGAACAACAAACACATCAGTGGCAAAGTAGTGCTTGTGTCCCATAGCAACATAGATTGGGGAGGCAAACAGTGCAGTGCAAATAAGACATACCTTTGGCCATGTGCAGACAAACATCACCCATGGGGGCTGACACTATCAACATTCATCAATGACACAATGACAGAAGTGACCATCATAATGCAGACCCACATATTTGCACCAATGGGCACACAAATGGAGATATCCTGTGGAGACTGTAGATGTGAGCTGAACAAATACCATACCATGGCAGCAATGGGACACACAAACAATGATCATAGTGCTGACTGATGACCTAGGAGTCCCAGGGACAGAAGGTCAAACCCACCAAACAACATACAGCCAATGGCACACTAAAGATATGCCAATGCAGTGGTGCAGATGCACAAACACAAACAGGCAGCCCCACACTGCACATCAAACACAACAGGTGAGGGGGGTGCCAGTGTCCCCAGGCAACCACACAACACATGATGAGGCCTGAATACCAATTACACAGATGCGCATGCAGTGCCACACAAAAGTAACTCATGGATCCAAATCCCCTATGTGGGCAATCAGGCATTGTTAGATGAGAGGGAGCACAAATCACACATGTCACACAAGCATGTAGGAACAGCAACTGACACAGCAAGACACAGACACCACAGCACTACCCCCAGGGTCCCCACAATGTGTTGACCCTGGGCTGCATGACAATCCCACTGTGATGACAAAGCTAGATGTCGTTCACACTGTGAACCACAGTCATGTGTCCTGAGCAACAAACTACCATCACACCTACATCAATCAGCACGGCCAGTAAGCCAAGTCCAAAATGGAGGCAGGGGTCTAGCCGGGCAACAACTCTCATCTGCACACACTCAACACCACACACCTCGACCTCCAACAATGTGCAGCAGTGAAGATCACATGCACTGGTGACATTGCACATGCACCCATGACAATCCCATGGGGGGGGTGGTAACTAAGGTGCAGAAACACATCACACATGGCCACTCAACAAGACTCCTGAATGTCTGACACACTGCACACTACGCTGTACATGGACATGACAGCAATAACACACCAACCAATGGGATCCCAGCCACAGTCCCACACCAATGAAGAAGCCAAGGTCACCCACAAAGAACACACATAGACAAATACCAACATTGCAGCCCTGACCCTGAGGAGTGCCAGCAGTCACACACACAACGTGTCACAATCACTGAAAGCTAACACAAACTGGAAATTACATGACAGGTGTAAACAACAAGTGCCAAGGGGAATCCTGACTGTGTCCCATCTGCGTTAGCCCACAAACTCAGCCCTGACAGCAAACACACCTATGGGTGACACCCTGATGACCAGTAATGTGCCATGCACCCACATCACAGAGAACCCAGGGAGAAGACTTTGGGGGAACATAGGTCAACTCAGCAAGCATCACAAACAGGAACATCACTAGGGATCCCAGCATGCACAGCAAAATGGAAGTGAACACACACAGACATGCTCACACAGCACACACCTTGGGCTCAGGCAATGTCACAGGATTACTCACTGCCATGAGTGGACTCCACTCCTGTGAGAGGAAAGCTGTGCCATATGTCGCCTCAGTAGGGCACCATCATGTCAGCAGAACACTTGGTCACAGTCAACAATTAGCACGAAATGAAGTCTCCCGTCAAATCAGCCTGGTCATGGGAGTGTCAACGAAATCATCAGCACAGATCCAACACACATGTATAGCAAGTTGCACTGACAACACAGATGAGTCCTTCCCCATTGATGCCCAAACTTGCATGTCCAGTGGAGATGGACACACGGTCAGGGAAGGAGACTAATTGAACAATGGCAAGCACAACAGATGTGCAGGGGTGTAAGCCACAGATGTGATTTTGCAAATGTAAGTAGGAAATCCCATTGCCAAATATTAAAAACATGACACCCTCATATGCTGCTAAGGATGACATGGATACACTACAGGATAGGACACATTACCAGTGGACCACATGGGTTCCTGCACAGTAACACTTCATTTTCATGAGACCAAAAATCACCATCACTGCAGCAAGGGCACGGTTAGCATCATCAACATCATGTACATCAGAAGCAAAACCACTAGAGAACAGAAAGTAGCTTTATTCAGCATATGTGGGTTCTAAAGTTAAAATCCAGAAAAAATAGAAACAAAGGCCAATGGCCAGTCCATTCTGAAAGTCAAAACAGGGTGACAGTGGCAGATGTCACCCTACGCATGCCTGCACTGCTACACACCAGGGACAATCCCCTCGGAGGGGCATACGGGGGGCAGGCCAGGCACCGCAGGGACAGGATCAGGGCTCACCAGAAGGAGGAAGTGAAGGGGTGGTGGGTGCCGGAGAGCCACTGACAACTGCAGTGGAGGTGTCTGACATGGTGTGTGCCGGCACAACTGGGGGGCATGACTCAGATGGTATGGGTGCCGGCACGACTGCAGTGGGCCGTGCAGATGGAGTGGACAGGTTCCCCACTGCAGTGCCCAAGTCAGACGGGGTGGTAGTGGACTCCACTGCAGTGCCTACCTCCAGGGGAGGAGAATGGGGTTCAGGTAAGGTGGGCAGGACAGAGGGGGAGGACACCGTCTCCACACCAGTGGCACAGACATGCGCAGCAGGGGTGTGGTGCCGGAAGAGCAAGTGGCAGGGGCAGAAGGCCGGATCTTTTTGGGGATGGTGTATCTGTGGGTGGGGAAACCTGGGGCAGGGTGTGGTGGGGGCACCTGTGGAGTGGGGGCCTGAGGGATGGAGGAAGGAGACTTGGTGCTTGAGCTGCAGGGCGGCGGCGGGGTCTTGCTCTTCCGGGTCTTGGGGGACTTGCGGGTGGGGGCGTCAGTCGGTCTGCGCCTGGGGGAGGGTGTCCGGGGGTGAGGGGCACTCCCCTCCATGTGGGTGGGCTTCCTCTTCCCCCTGAATGCTGGATCAGCTGGATCGGAGGGGAAGAGGCCGAGGTCACTGAGGAAGACCCGCTGTGTCTTTGGGGTTGCAGGTGAGGCAAGGGAAGGGGCCTTGGAGGGAGAGGTAAGTGAGGACTGTGCAGTGCTCGTGGATGCGTGTGTGTGCGCCTTGGCCCCATCCCCTGTGAGTGTGGTTTCAGTCCCCTGACTGTGCGTGCGTGTGCGTGTGGATTTTGGCGTGTGTGTCTGTGTGCTGCCTGTGTCTGTGCTGGTGTGTGCCTGTGCCGGTGTGTGTGTGCTTGGGACAGGTAAGGTGCTGGGGAGTGTGGATGGGGCAGAGGTAGGAGGGGTGAGGGACTGTTGGAGGAGGGACACTGCTGCCGTCAGGGAGGAGTCCATGGACCTATTGCCCCTCTGTAGGGCAGACATGCCCGATGAGATGCCCTCCATGAACGACACCAGCTGAGTCAACAGAGTGGTGTGTGCATGGAGGACACTCAGCATCGCTGTCTACCCTACATGGAGCTGGCGAAGGAGGTACACAGACTCCTCACTCAGGGCAGCAGGGGACACAGGGTCAGGGGGTGCGGTGCCTGGCACGAAGGAGACACGCTCCTGAACATGGGAGCCTCCACGGACCTGGGGAATGGGAGCCGATGGGAGGGCGGTGGTGGTGGTGGTGGTGGCGGGGACAGCAACACTAGCTGTGGTGTGGTGGCTGCTGACACCCGCCTCCACAAGGGAGTCATCCTGCGAGCTGCTGTGGTCCTCAGCTGAGGTGGATGGTGCTGAGGACTCCTCGGTGTGGCTCCCCTCGCCCTCCATGCCACTGGGTCCCTCCAACCACTCCTCAGCTGCTGACCCAGTCTGGCTCTGCGGCTCCTCCTGGTCCGTGGAGCTGTCCCCTCCTGTGGCCGTGGATGTATCTGCAAACAATAGGGAAACAGACAGACATCAGACACCTGCACCGAACACACACACCACAGTAAGTACAGCACATTACAGAGCAAGCCCTGGCATCCTTAGTTGAACATTGCTAAAAGTGCCCAAACAGAGTAGGGGAAGCCAATTGTCAGTCTGATGGTCAACCATGGCACTCACATCTCTCCTGGCCTTGCACCCATCTGTCTGGTGTCTATCGGATGGCAATACCCCAGTGTGGACACATGCACCACCTACACAGTAGTTGGACAGTACAGAGAAGACGGTGAAGCATGTGAACATGCACACATCACAACTCTTGCCACTGAGTCAGTACACGTGTCCGGATAAAGGGATGCCCAGAGTCAATTTTGAAATGCATGTGATGCATACCAGCGACAGACACCATGATGCACCCATGTCCTGATAGTCATTGCCACAATGGTGTGCATGTAGCACATGTCACTCCCCTGCAGGATCACTCATAAGAAGTTGCATGCCATGGCACAGGCATGCCTGCTAAGTCATACATCACTGTCTCCAGTCACATGGGCAGGGCAGCCAGACAACAACAGTCTGCACTGTCACTATAGTAGGTCATGGGGAATGCAAGTCCTGGAGCTGAACAAGTGCACATGTACACCCCCCACACACCACATCATCTGAACCCTTATCTGTCCACGTCATACCAATTGGACATATGGGAGACCTGCAACAGAACCCTCTGAACCTGAGCACCTCACAATCTGCTGTGAATGGGAAACAGCTGCCTGAACATCACATTTGCATAACCCAGTCTGCACAGTCAGGTGATCAAACACCTATGTGTCACACAAGTATCGTCTCCTATGTCACATCTCCGGTGGCATGCTGAGCCCCAAACGAGACACAGCCCTGACAACGAAGTCACAGCACACTGACACAGAGGCAGACACCTGAGGGGACATATCACTGAGCACAACGTGTCAGCTGATACACGTGAGTGGGAGTACAGAGTGTATTGTATGGCCTGGAGTAGGCATGACTGTCCTGCCCCACGTGAATGAGGGATGAGCCCTGGACAGTAGGCAGGTGGCTAAGTATGTGTGACACACGTAATATACACACTCCTGGGGCCCAAACATTGTACCCACCCGCGCATGGTTGTGTGCCAGATACCCCAGGCACATGTGGTGGATCAGCTCAGCAATTGGACCACATATCAAAGTAACACGCAGATTACATGGCAGAACACAGGCATTGTGTAAGCAATGGACCCACCCATGATGCCCACCACAGAGTTAGGGGAACAAATGCTGTCCCCCACCTTGAGCTGAGCAAAATGCAAGGACACAGTACCCAAGTGACACAATTCCCTGACTGTAAGGGCCACACCTGGGTATCAGATGAGGAGTGGGCAGTGCACAATTGAGGGACATGGGTCCTGGACCACATGACTGATGTACTCTGGAAGTTTAACCAGGCCAGAGGAGGGCACATAGCATGGCAGACAAAGTTCACAATGCAGTCATGGACTCACCCCCTCCTTGCTGCTCTCTGGCCTTCAGCTGCCCATCCAGATCAGGGAAGACCACCGCCAGGATCCTGAGCATGTGGGGGGTCAGGGTCCGGTGTCCGCCCCTCCTGCGAGGAGGCGACAGCTTCAGCTGGACCCGTGCGATCCTCCGGGTCCAGCCCCAAAGGTCCTGCCACCTCTTCTGGCAGTTGCGGATCCGGCGCTTGTAGACCCCCACGGATCTCACTGCCCGGACGATGGTCAGCCAATCTGCTGCTTCTGGTGGGCATCAACCTGTGAGGATGACAAAGTGAAAAATGCCATTACTACACATTCAACATAATCGTGCATTAAACAGTTGGATATACATGTCTCAATCACAGGGGCACATGATGTACACAGGCAGTGCAACGATGGCTATGGACCGTTTGCCAGCAGTTACTACATGGTATCATTGCCTGGGTAGTAAAACCTTGTTTAAATGCACTGTCACTGCACTATACCTGTTCAGTGCATGTTACTACACACTATGGGGGGTGACAACTACTCAGTGAGCCTGCTAGCCAGTGGCGTGCAGACTGTAAGTCTTGCTAGTCAGACAACATGCACATGTAGTAAGGCAGTGGACAGCACACTCACCTGTCCCCTGCTTTCCCATACAGCTTGCTGTACTGTGGAAGGAGGCCGTCCAGCAGGGCCTGGTTCTCCTCAGTGCTGAAGGCTGGGGCTCTCTCCACAGTACGTGCCATTGCAGGATCCAGAGGGTGCAGGTACAGCAGCAGTGGTGGTGGCAGATGTCGTCCTGGGGCATGTAGTGCAGGCAAGTGAGCTCTCAGGGGAACAGCCAGCATTATATGTGTGCTGCAGAGGCAGATACTGACCCATGTGTCCAAAGTGATAGGTCCAAGTCGTTTGCATCTTCTGAATCTGACCAATCCATGGAATAGCAGCACTAATACACGCCCACAGCATCCTTCAAAAGTTCAACTTCATGACACCCATGAATTTGCAACATTGTTGTGGGTGACCAACTGAATTCACAGCATCAGACTCGTTAAAGATTTGAAAACGCGTCCGTTGCCAGGCCAGGCCATAGCCAATATGTGCGCACCGATCGGTCCATTGCTGTACAACGCGTATTGCGCATACAACGCGTAACCGTCACATTGTATGCAATGGGCCGGCCGGGAACACCGATCGGACCATTGCTGTTCAACGCGTACCAGGCATACAACGCGTACCCGCTCACATTGAATGCAATGGGCCGGCCGGGAACACCGATCGGTCCATTGCTGTTCAACCCGTACCAGGCATACAACGCGTACCCGCTCACATTAAATGCAATGGGCCGGCCGGGAACACCGATCGGTCCATTGCTGTTCAACGCGTACCAGGCATACAACGCGTACCCGCTCACATTGAATGCAATGGGCCGGCCGGGAACACCGATCGGACCATTGCTGTTCAACGCGTACCAGGCATACAACGCGTACCCGCTCCCATTGAATGCAATGGGCCGGCCGGGAACACCGATCGGTCCATTGCTGTTCAACGCGTACCAGGCATACAACGCGTACCCGCTCACATTGAATGCAATGGGCCGGCCGGGAACACTGATCGGACCATTGCTGTTCAACGCGTACCAGGCATACAACGCGTACCCGCTCACATTGATTGCAATGGGCCGGCCGGGAACACCGATCGGTCCATTGCTGTTCAACGCGTACCAGGCATACAACGCGTACCCGCTCACATTGAATGCAATGGGCCGGCCGGGAACACCGATCGATCCATTGCTGTTCAACGCGTACCAGGCATACAACGCGTACCCGCTCACATTGAATGCAATGGGCCGGCCGGGAACACCGATCGGTCCATTGCTGTTCAACGCGTACCAGGCATACAAGGCGTACCCGCTCACATTGAATGCAATGGGCCGGCCGGGAACACCGATCGGTCCATTGCTGTTCAACGCGTACCAGGCATACAACGCGTACCCGCTCACATTGAATGCAATGGGCCGGCCGGGAACACCGATCGGTCCATTGCTGTTCAACGCGTACCAGGCATACAACGCGTACCCGCTCACATTGAATGCAATGGGCCGGCCGGGAACACCGATCGGTCCATTGCTGTTCAACGCGTACCAGGCATACAACGCGTACCCGCTCACATTGAATGCAATGGGCCGGCCGGGAACACCGATCGGTCCATTGCTGTTCAACGCGTACCAGGCATACAACGCGTACCCGCTCACATTGAATGCAATGGGCCAGCCGGGAACACCGATCGGTCCATTGCTGTACAACGCGTCCCTGGACAAGTCACTGGCATATGTCACCATGCCTGTCACAGGTGAACATATGCCAGCCACATATACTTCCCAGGGAGTGAGGGGCACACCTACAACACCACAGCCTGTCCACACTGTATCCTAAGGCATGTAAGGCTGCATTACCTATTCTGTGTATGGGGGTGAACATGTTGTTCTGTGGGTGTCACTTCGGGGCAGCCACTCCCAGGCTGTGCACGTGTTCATGGGGACAGGATCCTTGGTGTGTCGTGCACATGACCACTGTGATGTGCAAGTGTTCATTCCTGAGCATGTGGCATGGTCACATTTCACGGTGGTGTATGTGTATGTCATGTCACATACCCCCTGAGTCCCATGTGGGACGGTATGTACGTCCCAGGGTGACCCATTGGCACAATAGTGATGGTCCTCCACAGTCTGTGTGCATGTTGTGTTTACAATGTCTCTGATTCCATGTGCACAATGTGTGACAGTCTCCACATCCACGTTGTTTGTGCATGAACTTTGATGTGCGTGTGTGTGCCACAGACGTCCATGTCTGTCCTGCCGAGGCAACAGGGACCACTACCTGTGGGGGTAATGGTTGTTTTGCTGTGGTGTATTCATGATGCACCATGTCATGCCAGTGTCCATGTGGCAATACAGGGTCCCTGGGAATCTACCTGTCGATGAGCTCTGATGCCTGGGGCACATCTGTCCTCACATGTCACTGTGGTGTGTGTTTGGAACGTGGCAGCAGTACATGGGTACTGTGACACAGCCTAATGATATCCCATAGCACAACCTGGGACTTGTTGAGGGAACATGTTGAACTGTGATGTTATATGTTAGCCATGTAGGTGCCATACATGTCCTTACGGATCGGCACACGCATCATGTACTTGTGTCTCGTAATGGTGTATCATGTGATATTGAGTCTGGTCTATGCCACATATGTGGGGTGACTGACAATCTATCTTTCTTCACCTATGCACTGCAGGGCACCAGCTGTCCATCGGCCATTCCCTGACCTTGCAACAGTGGTTGAACGGGACTGCATCCGACGGTACCGCTTCACCAGGCCACTGATTGAGGAATTGGCGGTGCGGTTGGCCCCACATTTGCAACCTGGCCGGACATACCCCACAGCGCTGACCCCCAAGGTGAAGGTGATGGCAGCCCTACACTTCTTTGCCACCGGTACCTTTCAACACACTGTGGCGTCTGCTGGTGGGATGTCACAGACCATGTTCAGCCGTGTGCTCCGCGATGTTTTGGAGGCTATGTTGAGATACCTGAACCAGTACATCTATTTCCCTAGACTTCAACAACTCACTGACGTGAAGAGTGACTTCTATGCCCTGGGGAGGATGCCGCATGTCATTGGCTCCATTGATGGGACACATGTGGCTTTGGTACCACCACAGGCCCAAGAGCAGGCATACAGGAACCGCAAACACTACCACTCGGTCAATGCACTGGTGGTATGTCTTGCAGATATGAGCATCTCACACGTCTGTGCCCGTTTCCCAGGTTCTGCACACGATGCCTTCGTGATGAGGAGCAGTCGCATCCCGAGGATGATGTCACAGATGCGGAACCAGCGTGCCTGGCTTGTTGGTGTGTACTGACTATGTACCATTGTGTGTGTTCTGCAATGTTGTGTTCCACCCTCTTTTCCAACTCAGCTAATGTGCAATTGTCTGTATGTAGGTGACTTCGGATACCCCAACATGCCGTGGTTGCTGACGCCCCTCAGGAACCCTGTGACACCAGCCCAGATGCGTTACAATGAGGCACATGGTCGGACCAGGAGAGTCATTGAGCGGACACTTGGTCTCCTGAAGAGCCGCTTCCGCTGCCTGGACAAGACAGGAGGGGCCCTCCCATATGCCCCAGCAAAGGTGTGCAAGATTGTCATCGTCTACTGCATGCTACACAACCTGGCTGTGCGGAAGGAGTTGCCTCTCATCCTGGATGACGATGATCAACATCCGCCACCTGTGGAGGATCCTGGCCTGGACCACGATGCCAGTGATGATGATGATGATGATGGTGATGTCCGCACACAGCTCATCACCAACTTCTTCAGCTGAATGTGAGTATCCGGAGATGTAATGTCAATGATGTGAGTATGCATGATATGTGTTGGTGGTGCTCTGGTGCTGTTTGAGTGTGGCCATGTGCGACATGACTGTATGCGTGTAGCGATGTGTCCTTACAGGTAGTCTGTACTCCCCAACAGTGTTGACATGCTAACGTTGTTCTGGGTGGGTATCTTGTGACATGTATTGGGCATGAGTGTTGCAGTTCTGTCCTGTTCTTCAGTGCTTTTGACTGTGTGTCATTTCTGTCCTTCACAGGGTACTTTCAGAGTTGTTTGGTCAACTGTGATCCCCCACCACCGTGATTGAACTTCCAGGGTGGTAGCTGTCATATCCCTACAGGTGATGTGCGCCACACCCATGGACTTCCTTCCTTCTACACTTGTTGACTGTGTGCCCACTGCCAGGTGGGATTACCTTGCATCTGTAGTGGTTACAACATGTTGCAAATGTGTAATAAACCTGTGCTTCACTTTGTGATGTGCGTTGTCTGTGGTCACACATCTGACTGACATTTGCTTACTGCACCAGTGGGCTAGTTGACATAGACTGTGAATAGGTGTTGTGTCTGTGCATTGCACCGTATTTCCTGGCAACATCAGTGTAGGCGATGAGTCAGGTGGCCTTGGTGTGTATATTTTGTGTAGCCCTGGTGGTGTGTCTCCCTCATATGCGTCACGTTGCCATGACTCACATGCCTGTGTTGTACTTGCTGTGGCAGTTAGCATGCACAGTGAAATTTGGCAGGTCATCATCTCCATGACAGAAACCACATTTGAATCACAACAGAGGCAGGTATGGTGTATTAGTGTGTTTATTGTCATACATGTGTGAGTATGGTGCACAGGATGGTGGGTGCTGTACATTGTGATTGTAATCCAAAGTTCCTAGATGATTTGGAAGTCCTGGTAGCAGAAATGTCCTGAGTAAAGTCCACAGTCATCTGATACATTGGTCCAACTTGTACTCCCCATGTCATGTGGGGGAGTTGTGTTGCATTGAACAGGGTGTACAATTTGCGCACAAAGGTGATTATCCAGCACAGGTTTTGGCTTCCTGGTGGTTGCGCATGGCCATCGGCCTCTCAGTTGCCCTTCCTCAGACGACCCCTCTTCTTTGGGGGGGACCCTCAAGTGCAGGCTGCTGCGATGCAGGGGACTCTCCACCAGAGTAATCCTCCCTCCCTGTGGCAGTTGTTTCAGCACCAGATGTTGTGGGCACACAGGGAGGTGTTGACATGTTGCTGCTCATCTGGCGGAGGCATTGTGATATGTCCTTATGCACCGCCGTCATCTCTTGCAGTGTGTCCCACTTGGACTCCATGCGGGACATGTGTAAGTCCAAGCGTGCATGATGGGCAGCCTGCTGCTGTCGTATGTCCCTGAGGATCCCCACTACCTGGCTGAGCTCTCCGGTGCTGGTCTGGTACGCATCGGCTATGCGTACCAGTTGTGGGTCTTCATGCAGTCCAGACCCCTCTGCGAGCAGCGACCTATGTCTACCACCCCTCCCACCACCCCTGGCGACACGTGCAGTACCTGAGGTGGCACGCACAGGTGATCCTGGGCCCCTTGGGGGTTGTTGGTGGTGTTGGTGTCCATAGCCACACGTTGGGCTGGGGTCCGTGTGCTGGTGGTGGTGGTGGTCCTTGGTCTGTCCGTGTCGGCAGGGGTGGTTTGTGTGTTGTCAGTCGTTGGAGGGGTGGGTGCAGGGGGTGCAGCTGGTGGTCCTGCTGGTGCAGCATGTTGACTCGCTCCGGAGGTGCCAGGTAGGTCTTCGTCATCCGAGGAGGGCAGAGGCTGTTCCACACCAGTGAGCTCCGTTTCCCCTGGATCCTGGGACAGGGACTCCTCAGCGTCTGCTGCTGTGTCCCCATCATCACCTGTTTTTGGGAGACACACACAATGTATGTTATGTTTCTGCAGGCATCAATGGTTGACACACCTGACAGTTGTGACTGTACCTCTGGATGCGGGCCTGTACATTGCATTGTCCTGAGTTGTCACAGTCAGAGGTTGATATTGGTGTAGCACATTGTCCTGCATACTTTGAGCATTTCAATTTGAATGTTGGGGTGTGTACATGGTCTGCATGGGTTGTATTTGGTTGACATCCGGCCCTCCTTCTCCCCCAGCCCAGTTATCCCACCATGAAGCATGCCACCCTTGCAGTGGGTTCAGGTTGACTCTCAGGATGTAAGTGAGTGGTGTCCTGCTGTTGGTGGTGCCCAGTTCCCAGCAGGGCCTTGTGCTCCCCACAGCAGTACCCAGTGTCAGCCATCTTGTCAGTTCTTTTCCACTCCCTGTGATGTGCGCATGGTTCAGGGTGGTGTTGATGGGACAGTTGTGGTGGTGACCAATATCTGTGACTGCCACTCCCATCATGCTATTGCCTCCACCCCCTTCCCAGCGTGCCCATACTTCCTTCCTTTTGACTCTGCTTCCCTGTGGGGTTGTGGGCCTGTGCTGACAAGATGGCTGACAGTGTTATCCTGGGGTTCATTTTGCAACAAGTCCCATGTGTGTCCCTGTGCTTCACACAGCATGACCCAGGGTTGTGGTTCTTTGTGGGATATTTGATTGGAGTGTGAGGCAATGCATTCTCCCAGGTGAGTTGGGTGGAGTTTGTGTTAGGGGGTGTGTGGGTGGAGCTGCTGGTGACTATGGTCAGTGCTGTGAGTCCTCCTTCCCACCCAGCCAGATATCCCACCATGGAACGTGCTTCCATTGCAGGGAGTGCAAGTTGTCTTTCAGGATGTCAGTCAGTGGTGTCCTGCTGTTGGTTGTTGCACAGTTCCCAGCAGGGCCTTGTGCTCCCCACAGCAGTAGCCAGTGTCAGCCATCTTGTCAGTTCTTTTCCACTCCCTGTGATGTGCACATGGTTCAGGGTGGTGTTGATGGGACAGTTGTGAGGGTGAGCAATATCTGTGACTACCACTCCCATCATGCTATTGCCTCCACCCCCTTCCCAGCATGCCCATACTTCCTTCCTTTTGAGTGTACTTCACTGTGTGTGAGTGTGACAGCAATGGCAAGATGGCTGACAGTGGTGTCCTGCTGTAGGTTGGTGCCCAGTTCCCAGCAGGGCCTTGTGCTCCCCACAACAGAGCACCATTGTCCGACATCTTTGAAGTGGCTTTTCACTCCCTGTGAGGTGTGCATGGTTCACTGTGAGCTTGCTGGGCCATGTGGGTGGGGGATGTTGAGCTGTGACTACCACTCCCATCATGCTATTGCCTCCACCCCCTTCCCAGCATGCCCATGCTTCCTTCCTTTTGAGTGTACTTCACTGTGTGTGAGTGTGACAGCAATGGCAAGATGGCTGACAGTGGTGTCCTGCTGTGGGTTGGTGCCCAGTTCCCAGCAGGGCCTTGTGCTCCCCACAACAGAGCACCATTGTCCGACATCTTTGAAGTGGCTTTTCACTCCCTGTGAGGTGTGCATGGTTCACTGTGAGCTTGCTGGGCCATGTGGGTGGGGGATGTTGAGCTGTGACTACCACTCCCATCATGCTATTGCCTCCACCCCCTTCCCAGCATGCCCATGCTTCCTTCCTTTTGAGTGTACTTCACTGTGTGTGAGTGTGACAGCAATTGCAAGATGGCTGACAGTGGTGTCCTGCTGTAGGTTGGTGCCCAGTTCCCAGCAGGGCCTTGTGCTCCCCACAACAGAGCACCATTGTCCGACATCTTTGAAGTGGCTTTTCACTCCCTGTGAGGTGTGCATGGTTCAGTGTGAGCTTGCTGGGCCATGTGGGTGGGGGATGTTGAGCTGTGACTACCACTCCCATCAAGCTATTGCCTCCACCCCCTTCCGAGCATGCCCATGCTTCCTTCCTTTTGAGTGTACTTCACTGTGTGTGAGTGTGACAGCAATGGCAAGATGGCTGACAGTGGTGTCCTGCTGTAGGTTGGTGCCCAGTTCCCAGCAGGGCCTTGTGCTCCCCACAACAGAGCACCATTGTCCGACATCTTTGAAGTGGCTTTTCACTCCCTGTGAGGTATGCATGGTTCAGTGTGAGCTTGCTGGGCCATGTGGGTGGGGGATGTTGAGCTGTGACTACCACTCCCATCATGCTATTGCCTCCACCCCCTTCCCAGCATGCCCATGCTTCCTTCCTTTTGAGTGTACTTCACTGTGTGTGAGTGTGACAGCAATGGCAAGATGGCTGACAGTGGTGTCCTGCTGTAGGTTGGTGCCCAGTTCCCAGCAGGGCCTTGTGCTCCCCACAACAGAGCACCATTGTCCGACATCTTTGAAGTGGCTTTTCACTCCCTGTGCGGTGTGCATGGTTCAGTGTGAGCTTGCTGGGCCATGTTGGTGGTGGATGTTGAGCTGTGACTACCACTCCCATCATGCTATTGCCTCCACCCCCCTTCCCAGCATGCCCATGCTTCCTTCCTTTTGACTCTGCTTCCCTGTGGGGTTGTGTGCCTGTGCTGACAAGATGGCTGACAGTGTTATCCTGGGGTTAGTTTTGCTACAAGTCCCATGTGTGTCCCTGTGCTTCACACAGCATGACCCAGGGTTGTGGTTCTTTGTGGGATATTTGATTTGTGTGTTTGAGGCAATGCATTCTCCCAGGTGAGTTGTGTGTAGTTTGTGTTAAGGGGGTGTGTGTGAAAAGCTGCTTGTTAATATGGTCTGAGGTGTGAGTCCTCCTTCCCACCCAGCCAGATATCCCACCATGGAACGTGCTTCTATTGCAGGGAGTGCAAGTTGTCTTTCAGGATGTCAGTCAGTGGTGTCCTGCTGTTGGTTGGTGCACAGTTCCCAGCAGGGCCTTGTGCTCCCCACAGCAGTAGCCAGTGTCAGCCATCTTGTCAGTTGTTTTGCACTCCCTGTGATGTGGGCATGGTTCATGGTGGTGTTGATGTGCGCAATGTGAGGGTGGGCAATATCTGTGACTACGACTCCCATGATGCTATTGGCTACACTGACTTGCCCACCATACACACAATTCCTTCCTTTCAGTGAGCTTCCCTGTGAAGTGGTGTTCTAGTGGTGGCTACATATCTGACTGTGTTTGTTGGTTAGATTTGTGCCACTGCCTAGCTATATTTGTTGTTGGGTTTGTACATGTGATGACACAGTTACATATCACTATTGTTATAGGGATTCTGCACACACACAGAGCTATGCACAGGATAATAGGACCTCGGAATATAGTGGTGAGCCAAGCATAAACCTTAGCACCTAAAACCCCAACCCAACTAGCCTTAGCGTCCCATTAGCAACAATGTACCAATGATTAGACAACCCAGAACACGGTATCTCTCTCTCTCAGGACTCGCAGTAGCAAGAACACCCTTTCGTCACTCACTCATACCTGTCCACAACCGGCGTAAGAAGAGACACAGTATAGGTTAAAATGTTTATTTCAACATACGTGCTCTAAGATACAGTACACGTGACAGTACTATCAGCATAATGCATAAGAATAATATAATCAGCATAGTTACAATTCCATAGAACACTAACGGGGAAAGCATTTCATAAAGCAGTGGATAGAAGGCTGAATGACATTACCACCCTCCCCGTGCTAGTAGCTATTGTATTATAAAAATAGAAGACCTCTGGGCTTTGGCAAGCGAACCCCCATACCTCAGTCTCTAGATGCAAAGACTACATCAGCAGACAATCACAGCTCTTCTCTCTGGAAAGGTTTTCTTCAAGTCCCTCTTAAGAGGGAAAAACGCAATAATAAAAGCCCACCAATTTCCCCATGGCAGCTGTACATAGTGTTATGTCTAGGTGCGAGGGACTGGCCATATCAGCAAGAACCAGGGACGTGTTTTTCGACCTTGTAACTGTTGTTCAGACTGAGCCCAAAAGGAACAGGAGAAAAGGTGAGAAACAGAAAATGCACAGTTGTAAAATAACTTGGCAGGAGCAGAGGGCGACAGAACAACGGCTAAGAGTAACGTGCGCAAAAGTCATCATGGCAGTCAGGCCTATGCCAACGTATCCAGGCAGGCCAGGAGGCCACAAACCACAAGACACTATGAGATGGCATGTATTGTGTTTATCTGACTGACATACACATTTTGGGATGATTCTGTTTTGGTTGCTGTGGATTTGCTAAGGGTGCATGGTTTGACTCTCCCCTTGACAGTGATGTGTGTGTATTGTCGCACAATATTGTGTACATTAGTTGTGTACTCACCAGGCTCTGGGATGTTTTCTAGTCCATATACGCTCACTGGTGGTAGGATGGCCCGCACCTTCTCCTCCCAGGGCCTGAGATATACTGGTTTGGCAGGAGGGCCACTGCCGGTGTGTTGGCTCAAGAGGTAGTCCTTCTTCATCAGCTCCCTGACCCTCCTGCGCACGTCATACCACCTGTTCTGGATGTCTCCCTTTGTGCGCAAACATGGTGATTGTGCGTTGACCCTGTCAACAATCCTCTCCCACATCTTGGTTTTCTGCGCCATGGGTGTCTGTTGGACCAATGTACCAAACAGCTGTGGCTCTACCCTGAGGATCTCATCTACCAGGACTTCCAATTCACTATCTAGGAACTTATGATTCTTCTTTGGGGGCATGGTGATGGGTGGTGATGGTGAGTGATGTGTGTGGGGGTTTGCAAGTGAGGGTGTGTGAGTGTGTGTTTTGCTGGGTGTATGTGAGGGTGCTATTTGTTGAGGTGCTGCTGGTGTGTGGCTTGTGTAATGGATGAGCTGTGAGTGTGTGTGTGGTTGCTGTCTGTTGGTGTTGAGTGCTGGCAGGTAATTTGAATTTGCAAAGGATCATGGTAGGGATTTGTGTCCTTTATATGGGTGGAGTTGTGGGTGTGTCTTTGTTCCCTGTTTCCCCCCCCAGTATTTATTTGCTTTGTAATTGCTTGTTTGGCCTTTTTTTGTGTGTTTTTTCCTTAGTTCTTTTTGTGCATGTAGGAGACGTTCTTCTGACCGAGTCGGACCCTGCAGTTGTCTCGTGCGAGCCTCTCAGATTCGTTCACGCTGTGTTTGTGCTGTTTTCTGTGCTGCGTACGCGTCGGTCGCGGTGTTTTGTGTTGCTTCGGCTCGCAGTTTTGTATGCGTGTCGGTCGTACGGCTTGGGCCCCGTGCGACTCGGTCGTGTTTTCCACGCGTTGCATCGTACTTGGCGGGTAGGAGTTCGCGGGTACGTTTCGCTCGGGATTCTTCCTGGTGCGTGTCGGTCGGTTCGATTCGCGTGGTTTTCCGGCCGGATGGCTGTTTTCCTCGCGGTTCGGTCGTTCGGCTTGTGTTCCGTACGCGTCGGTCGGGTTTTGCACGCTTCTCATCGCACTTTGCGGGTCGGGCTGCACCGGTACGTGTCGGTCGGAATTAATTCCAACTCCGAATCGGTCGGTACGTTTTCCGGCCTGAATCGGAATCGGCCCCTTACTGTCCGAAAACAAGGAGGTGCTTTCTGGGTCTCAGAATCAGGAGTACATGCATTGTGAGGAGCCCAATATTTTGAGGCTCACACACAGTAGATTTTCCTCACCTTCAAATTGAGTTGTGAACGGGGAGAGGGTGTAGCCTAACGGCTAGAGCGGTCGGCCTCGAAGCTGGGGAACCGTGTTCGATTCTCTGCACCCACGCTCAACATCCTGTGATTCTAGGCAAGTCACTTAATCCCCCGTGTCTAACAAAATGAACGTGTCCATCTGAAATTCAACTGATGTAAAGCGCTCTGATACCTTTGGGTCGAGTTCGCGCTATATAAAAAAAAACTCCAAAAAAACAAATAAAACTGTGACCTTGGTGGAGAAAAAGAAAACTGACAGATGCTTGTCATCCGTATCTCTGAGTTGTAGTTACAGGAGTAAAAGGGTGTTTAAAATCCAACAAACATGCCAAAAATCTCTTATTCTTACAGACGAAAGACAATGGGGCCCATCCAAACCCTATGAACCTTTGCACACAAAATGTTTGGTATTCTATAAAGGTTAGTATTTATTATGAGCCATTTTCTGCAAATCATATAACTACTTTCATAACACTGAATTCTCATCAGCTACAAATATATTCGGGTGAACAAAATACTCACACCAAACATTTTTAATCACACATCCCTAATAAATCAATCTATAACTCCCTTTTCTTGCGCAAAATACATGATCAATATTTAGTTTATTGTAAAGCTATCTAATACCCCTCATATCGTTAGACCTGAAGGCCTTCAATTTGGTAATTCAT
Source organism: Calotriton arnoldi (assembly GCA_963921515.1). Lineage (NCBI taxonomy): Eukaryota > Metazoa > Chordata > Amphibia > Caudata > Salamandridae > Calotriton > Calotriton arnoldi. Next base: position 672,244 of record CAWUFW010005184.1, on the reverse strand, counting down.
ATAAGATTATTTTTTTACCTTTTCCTCATAACAAGCCAATGCAGACAGACCCTGTGTTTGCAACAGTCAGCTAACAACAATGCTCTCTTTGTCAGAATTAGGAAGCGTGGACGCACTAGCTGTTTGTTACTGTTGAGCTCCGTAAGCACGAAACTATACAAGTTCAGCTTGTAGAAGTCCTGTTACATCGCCAACTCCAATATTCAGCAACAAAATGGAAAACTCCCCTCACTGCTGAAGTAGAATTAAACAAAATAGAATGTTTGGGTCAATGTCACACTTCGTTAGCTCGCAAGAAATAAATTAAGCAAATTCAGGTTCATTCCAAGGACTGGTGTTTAGGCCAAACATACAAACTAAATAAAACCATATACTCAGTGCCAATTAATGCACAAATATGGACTATGTTAACATACCGTCAATGCATGTTCTCATTATCAAACACAAAAAGGCGTGTCTGCACATGACTTATTTACCACTGTTGCCTGCTGCTCCATGGGAACTGGTTCTAGTCAAATAGGGAATTGTCTCTAAATTCCCAAATATTCCTTTCAAATTTTTATATTCTTTTTTTTTTTTAACATGTTTTATTTGCATTTGAAAGCTCATACACAAGGTTATCCAACGTGCAAACATTGTGGTGATACCTGGACTTCCCCTACCACCTGGCGGTTAAAGTGCGCGAGTTTGTGCGATTTTTGAGCAGGATAAATGTCTCTTTACTGGAGCGTTGTACTGGGGTGATTCGATTCCTGGTATGTTTATACTTTGATGGCATTACCTATTCCCGGGTCTGACCAAACATAGGCCTGATGTTTTGGTACCATGGCTCCCGTCTCCTACTCCTCGGTGGAGTACCCTCCTATATTTTCTCAAATTGTTCGGGGCACCTCCGTCCTTTGTATATTCATTTTTCCATTATTTAGCATACATTTATTTCCCGTACCCAGTCCTGCAGCCGCCTTATGAGCTTCCCCATTTCTGTGCAATTTCTCGTTTCACCGATAGGAATCCTAGGTTACTCAAGGTTTTCTTGTAGGATGTAAGATCGGAGTCACCCCATATCCCCAATCAGGGTTGGATTGGGATCACAAATAGGCCCGGGCACACTAAAAACAAAGTGGCCCACATTTGCATATTGCCTTTCTACAAAACACTGCTTCAGCAGGCAGAGGCATGTTTTCTTAATTTCACTTAGATCAAAAAAATGCATGGATTTTATCACACTGGTGAAACACACCTGAATACAAGTAAGGCCACTTCTGCTCAGGCCCCCTGCCCCCGCTCCAATCTACATACATTAATGGGCCAGCCCAGCGAGAGAAAGGGAACAACACCTCTGCCCCGTTGGTAAAAAGGAGGTAATAGAGGCCCGTCTGCCTCCAGAAAGGCCACCTAGGCACCCACTGGGCCGCTGGCGTCATCTTAACACAGACACCACCCAATTTGGGGGGCGCTAGAGGGCGCGCAAGCAAGATGGCCGCACTTACGTGAGGCTCTTGCAGCTCGGGGCCCATAAACAGCATTATCCTCCTCAAATGCCGCATTAGCACTTTTGAAAACAACTACCGAGAGATCGGAACGCCTCCGCTATATCCTACAGCGGACCACAGCGTTTAAATCGGCCCGGCGGCCGAGATATCAACTCTCAGGACCAACGCTGCCGAGACCTCAAGATGGCGGCCGCCATTGCCTGATAACGGACACCATTGCCCCTGCATTTCCAGCTCCAGTGATTACCAGCGGCGTGGGCCTGAAGGCGATCGGGTACGCACTTGAAACAAAGCTCCCACACTGCTCTGGCTGTCCTTGGGAACCCAACCATCAGCATCGCTGCAACCAACCTGCCAGACGCGGCTGGTGGGCCCGGATACGCTGCTGCCTGCCCTCGGCCGCCGCGGACGGAGCCGTGCCCTGAGGGTGCTCTCCTACCTGGTGTGATGCCGGTGCTGCTGTTCCGGTGAGTGGAGACCACCTGGGGCTGTGGGATCGCTCCGGGTGTGAGTAGCACTCCTGCTCCCCCTTCACCGCTCCTCGCCTCTGTGACCTAGCTGAGCTGCCCTGCACTGAGCCTGCTGCGAACCGGCACCTCATCCGGGGCCTCACGCGACCTGGGGCGGCTCTGCGGACTGCAGTGGGGAGCCCACCCCCCGGGGCACAAGAACTCTCCATCCCCACTCCTGACTCCTGCCTAGACCGGCTCCGGGGTGACAAACTCTGGCCTAGCACAACCCCAACTGCCCCGGTGCTCAACACTGCTCCTGCTGACGGGGGCGCCATCGCTGGGGTGACGCGACCCCCCACCGCGGCACGCTCTCCACTCGGGGAACCATAGCTGCGACCCGCTCTCCTCTCAGAAAGCCATAACCTGGTTACTATGGGCTTCCCCCGTGAGAACTTGATCATCGGCACATATATTATCGATAAAGACAATACCGCGCTCCCCATCAAGCTGATGACTGCCTGGTAAATACCTAATCGAGAGGAGGGCCTGATTGACTATTGCCGCCACCCATCTTGTCTCTCCCACAGCAGGAGCCACCTGCAGCATTGCCATTACGCCTCCCTCAGTATCCAACGTAAATGCTCACAAAATAAATACGCAGCAACAACCGCTTTCATCCCCCACAGAACCCTCTCTACTACTGTCGTGTAGTTCCTATAGTACCCCTGCAGGACCTGCGCGTTTGGATAACATAAACTGTGGGCTTGGTGACAGACTGGCTCTGTGCACCTGCACCGCGTATGTTAGCCTGATTTGCATTACCTAGCTCACAGTGCCACTAGAATCTCCTCTTATCGGGGAGAGATTAGTTCCTGGCAACCTTAGATCATGACAACCCTGATCCCTCAGAATCGTGGAAACAATGTACTACTTTTCACTCAGTCACTCGTGCTTACTTGTTCGGTTTGTCTCAGAGAGTTACACAGAATAAACAGTCTGGGCGTTTCAATAAGTATTTATTGAACAGTTGTTATTCTGGTGTAGAATATATGTGCTGCAACAACCAGCAGACAATAGCAGAGATATATTATCAGCAGTACGATAAAAGTGAAAGGATGGTACAGTTCTACCATATTGCAATAATGATGGTTACATACATGAATATATGAAATGCATTATAAAAGTGCGCGTACTCCTACGATGCCTAACTAGATGTACCTAAGTGTACCTAGCATGGGTGTAGGTCTAAAAGCCTAAGAGCCAAGAATCCCTCTAGGATTTTAGTCGAACCCCATTACCTGAATAGAGAGAGTGTGGGACCCCGTCCTGGTCTCGAGTTGGACACCCCGCAAGGGCTGTGTTAGACCGCTGTCAGCTGGAGCGACTGCATGCAGGAGCCTCAGCGTCTCTGGTCAGCGTGTCGGCATGGAAGTCTCAGTCCCCTGTGCCTTACCGTGGCAAGATGTGGTATATTTATACCCTAAAGTGTCTCGCCCCTTAGTATGGTTTGTATTGGTCTTTGTTGGGCATGAGGAAGACGTCAGGGGTGAACTTTGTACATACATATTATACAGGAGATGTAGCTGGTGAATGCTCATGCATAATTTATGAGTACATTGTAGGCCTGTGTTCGGGAAAAACCCTTCAGTGTTCAAACCACAGACTAGATAACATTCAACCCTCAGAGTTCGTTGTGTACTGTAGGGAACTAATGTAGGTGAAAGATCATGCCTATATTAGGGCATAGGAGATCATGACTATACTAACTCATAGACGATTATGACCATAATAGAGCATATACAATTATGACCATAATAGGGCATATACGATTATGACCATATACGGTATATATGAACGTATCTATATTAGGGCCTGTTGGACTTGGCCCTTTTTGGCTAAAGTTCCTTAAACTTTTTGCTTTCCCCCTAGACCCTTTTTCTGACATGGTGTTGCCAACTTAGATGCTTTGGGCACTTTGCCACTGCTGATCAGTGTCAAAGTGCAAGTGCTCCCTGTGTAAAGTGTAATGGTAATTGGTTGTCCATAATTGGTATTTTTGCCTTACTAGTGAAGTCCCTAGTAAAGTGCACTATGTGTGCCAGGGCTGGTAATGCAAATGCTACTAGTGGGCCTGCAGCACTAATTGTGCCACCCACACATGTAGCCCTAAAGAGAGAACTCAGGCCTGCCACTGCAGTGCCTGCGCGCAGTTTGTTAAACTGCCTTGTTGTCCTGACAAGTGCACCCACTTGCGAGGCCTTACCCTTCCCTTTTTATGCACATCAAACACCCCTATGGTAGGCCCAAGGTACCCCCCTGGGCACGGTGCAGTGTATGTGAAAGGTAGGACATGTACTGAGGTGTGTACCATGTCCTGATAGTAAAATACTCTCCATTTCGTTTTTCACTGTTGAAAGGCCATCTTGCCCATAGGACAGAATGGGGAAGGCTGTGTAATATGTTTCCAGCCTATCTTCCCAAAGGCTTAAGATGGAGAGGTGAAGTTTAGTGTGCCTGAACTCACAATTTAATAACACATCTTTTTGTGAAGGTGGTTTTTGAATTGCGTGTTTAGAAACCACTCTTTTAGAAGTGGCTGGGTTTTTGTGCTCTAACATCTCTGTGCGTCTCTGCCTGGTTGTGGATTGACTGTCTGGATTTAAATGTGATAGGCTCTGGGGAATGTCTTGACCCAGGGGAGGAGGTGAGACAGCAACAGGCTGACCTGCATCTGGAGTGTAGGGGGGAGGAGTAGCCCATGGAGGTGAAGAGGCCTGGGTTCCTGCCATAAACCAATGGCTCCGTCCCCTGCTGAGTGATTAAGGATCCAGACCCCCACTATCAAAGGCAGAAGGTGTCACTGGCAGGGAGACACCCAGAACTGGTTTAGACAGGGGTCAGTGCCCCCCTGAACACAAAGACTTCAAAGACATTTAGGGGTATAACTATGAGAGCTGAAACCCCTGGACTTTGGAATGGAACTGTTCAAGACTGTTAAGGATTGAACCTACTTCGTGGTCAAGAGGAACCTCTGCCAAGGAAGAAACAGCTGAATAGACTGAAGGAAAGGACTGACCCTTGCTGTGTGTTCTGGGGCTGGCCTGCAGTTTGCTGCTTTAACCAAGGAGAGGCTAAAGGGACTTTGCTGTGTGCTGTGTCCCCCTGCTTGAAAGGACTTTGCTGTGCTGTGTCCTGAAGTAACTTAACCCCAAGGGCCCGAGGAGAGCTGGCTCCCTGTTGTGGAAACTCAGGAACACAAAAGTTTCCAGAAGTGTCTCAGCGACGCTGTGTGCGTGTGCTTTTTGCAGCCTGAGACCCTCGTAAGAAGTGCCCTGTGATCGTGGGCACCAGGAGTCCAAGTGAGTCTCAGCGACGCTGTGTGCGTGTGCTTCGTGCAGCCTGAGACCTTCGTGAGGATTGCCCTGTGATCGTGTGCGCCCGGAGCTCAAGTGAGTCTCAGCGACGCTGTGTGCGTGTGCTTTTTGCAGCCTGAGACCCTCGTAAGAAGTGCCCTGTGATCGTGGGCATGAGGAGTCCAAGTGAGTCTCAGCGACGCTGTGTGCGTATGCTTCGTGCAGCCTGAGACCTTCGTGAGGATTGCCCTGTGACCGTGCACACCCGAAGCTCAAGTGAGTCTCAGCGACGCTGTGTGCGTGTGCCCTGTTGCAGCCTGAGATCTTCGATATCGCCATTGGCCCGGAATCAACCAAGTCGCATCGGAGGCCCAAGTCGCGAGAGCAGGAGAGGGTAGCGAGGTCGCACCCCCCAGGTAACGTGTGTCGCCGCCTGGGGCGGGGTGCGGGCTCGGAGAGGGATGCTCTCGGCCTCTCCCATTCTTGCAGCACAAGCATCTGCTCAAGCTCCTATCGCGGCCTGTACATGCCAAGGAGTGGCAGTACCGGGGCCGGAGTGTGGAGCTGTACTTTGGTTTACACCATACCCGTGTTGGGGGCATATGTTGGCGGAAGCTGACCGCGAGTCAGTACGAGAGGCAGAGAGACCGTCTAAAGCACCGTGATCAGTGCCGAAGTGCCTTGCACATTGCATTGTTTCTGCATAACGAACTACCTGATTGTTACATTGCGCATTGCATTGTGTTTGCATAACGAACTGCCTGATTGTTGCCTTACGCATTGCATTAGTTTGCATTACGAACTACCTGATCGTTACATTGCGCAGTGCATTGTGGTTGCATAACGAACTGCCTGATTGTTGCATTATGCATCTCATTAGTTTGCATTACGAACTACCTGATTGTTACATTGTGCATTGCATTGTGTTTGCATAACGAACTACCTGATAGTTGTATTACGCATTGCATTAGTTTTGCATAACGAACTGCCTGATTGTTGCATTACGCATCGCATTAGTTTGCATTACGAACTGCCTGATTGTTGCATTACGCATTGCAGTATTTTGGCATTACGAATTGCTGGATTGTTGCATAACGAACTGTATTATTTTTACATTGCAAAGTGCCTGATTCTTGCTTTACGAACTGCATAGCATTGAATTAGGATTGCATTGGATCACCTAGATTTGCTCATTAATACCGCCAGACCCTACAAGGGCTGGCTGGCCTAATAACCGGCTAGGAGGAATATTACAAATACGCATATGTTGGATTTTTATCGTGTGGTCTCATCGTATATCTTTTTATATAAACATATACTTGTTTTTCTATGAAACTCGTGTGGAGTCCTTTTGTGGTGTCATCATTGGGTCACTGAGAGCGTGGTTGCAAATACTTTACACATTAGCCTTGAAGATAAGCCTGGCTGCACGTGCCAAGCTACCAAGGGGGTGAGCAGGGGCTATCTGAGAAGGTGTCCTTCCTTTCCCTGACGTGGAAGCGGGTGGGGATTTCAACCCCCCCGGTTCTAACAGGGCCTCTATACCAAACATAACACCCACTCCTCTTTCGAATTGGATGACAATGACCATACTTAAAATTTGGACAACTTAAAAAATATACTTAAAACCAGCTAAAAACATGACTTTAAAAAGACGTTAAAAAATGTTTAAAATGTTAAAATTAGCTATGCTTTCTTGCCACTTGAAAAAGTCAAATCTGTCCCACTTATAAAAGCACCACTACAAGCAGAAGAAGGCCACGCTTTTTCAAGCGAAAGTGTCAATTTAGGAAATGTTCCAAATTTTGTTTGTTTATTTATGAAACGAAGTGGAGAAGCCGAATTCTTTCCCAGGATGCAATGAGCCAATTCAAGATTAAGCGTCCTGGCTGGGAGATACAGCATTATCGGTGTTAGCTACTGCAGACGACAAATCCAACGCCTCACAGAGAACATCAATCGCACATAGATGGAATGTAGCACTGCCGACAGTCGGTGCTGCAGCAGCTTGTGCGGCAGTTGTTACCTGGGTGCCTGTGGAGGAGCCACCTAACCCAGCAGGAGCAAACGGCACCTGTGGATTCTCAAGGAATGCGTTCATCAGAATTGGAAGACGCTGGGGACAACGCAGAGCATGGGCCTTTAGGGGGTCCAGCATAGCATCCATGTACGGAGGCGTATCTAATGGAAACGTTAGACAGAGATCCAACGCGCATTCTTCTCCGCAAAACAGGCATCGAAGAACAGGTAAGATGCAGTCCACCCAGACTGGTCTAAACGATAGAAACCAAGAGGCGTTCAGTTCTCTTAGGCAAGGTATACCCAGAAGCTGCACCATGCTTTCACGGTATTTCCGCTCCATGAGTATGTTCACCATTTCCCCGGAAATTGGGCCGTCCATTGTGTAGCAGTAAGATTACAATCAGGACTCCTGCAATTAGGAACAGGATAAGCGGGAGACCTCCAAAGATGCTTCCCAATACGGAGTGTATAAAATTTGGGATTACTCCGAGGACTGTCTGAAAGGTGCTTAATAGTCCTGACCCTATGGTCTTAAATAGGTGTACAATACCGCTCGTATCAGACATATTAAACATACAACCCACCATTTCTGCGAAATGAAAGGGGCAGTTCGTACGTATAAGCGCTTGTATCTCAGTCGAGGTCCTTGCAACTTGAAGTTCAAAGGTTTCTCGAGCGGCGGTTAAGGGCACGGGTTGCTGTAAAAGCATGGCTTTCAGTCTGCTCAAGGTATCAAATTGTATAAAGGAAACATTCAACAAAGGCCATAACGGCGCCTCCCTGACTGTGTTCAGTGGCGGAAACAATACTTGCATACAGCAAGTAACCCTGGAGTTAACAGTGACCAGATAGGCGACGCCTGGAAGCATCCCACAGCAACCTTGATCATTTAGCATCAAGTAACTCCCATTCGAGAGCAGCTGGAAAACTGGTGTGATCATGGCCGCTGGGGTCCCTGACATGTGACAAGATAGATTTACTACCGAACCACTACATGCTCCATGGAGAGAAATATCCTGACACATGAGAGAACCGCTTAAAGCGTTCTTGCAGTTTGTACCACTCAGATACACTTCTTGATCCCCACTCCGGCATCGATATCTATATGGTAACTCCCAAGTTTCCTTAATGTATCCCTTACCCATCTTTTCATATCTGCCTGCCTGCCTGCCTTTGCTCAAGGCAATATTGAAACTGAAACGTAGTGACCGGCAGAGTGATTTGGCCATGAATTAGCCATTCGGTTGATGGTGATTCGGCTACAGTGAATGGTAACCTTTCCAGTTTCTCAATACGCAGCATTGTTTATCTAGCTCCCCTTTGTGCCATTTCTGTCTGTGTATCAGTTAGATTGTATCCTGAAAACAGATACGTGGTGTTTATAAAACGCCAGGACACGTAGCCTGCACGCAAAGATTGCAGCGTCCAGCTTAACATCATAAAAGAACGTAACTGAGATTGCCCGTGTTGTAACAAGGCCAAGTCTTGTTCTAATATGTCAATTGCCGAAGATACAATGTTGCCTAAGGAGTAAATCCTGGAGGTCAAAGTTGTTAACCCATTATCCACTACAGCTAATGCCTTCTCTAAGTTAATACGGTCTATTTCCCGTATTCTTTCTGCGGCCTCCTGTTGGGATATTTTCCAGTTTTCATTATAGTAGGCATAAATATCAGCATATATGAAACGTTTCTGACGTGTTTTCCTTGGGCCTAGCAAAAAATCCCTAAGGTCTACATCAGGTGTGAGTAAGGTCAAGTGATGTTTCACTTCTGTGAGTGTTGAGGTTTCTAGCCAATGAAGGCACAACTTCCCAACACTATAGGATGTCACTACCCCTGGGTGTTGTCTCTGTACATAGCGTGTATCTGGCCTACTGATACTAAACCCCTCGGTTATACCTAGGAATCTCTGTTGACATGTGTTCGTGTCAACGGGCCAAATCAGCCATTCTGTCCAATTGGGATCTGACCTGTTGTACTGGAGAATGTCATCTAATCCTACCCCATGTGTAGTTGAATTCTGCCCCCCACCCATCTGTGATGGTGCTGGAAACCCAGGTGTGTTCATTTCCTTGTTCTTGGCTAGTCCAAGACAGGATGTCTGTTGCACAGTTTCATTTAGAAATATCATCTGCTGTGGAATGAGGCATGCTCTAAAAAGCGCTTCTGTTCCCTGGACCTGCCAGTCCCTAGAACCCCAGATTGATTTTAAATCTATAGTTTCCTTCCATAGGTTGAAACCCTGTGTAGACAACTGGGCCATAAAGGAAGCAGAGTAAATCTGTTTGGTGTTAGTCAATATAATTTTCTGTGCTGATGTTGTTGCCACTTTGTAATAAAATGACTTCTGGTCAGATGTATTAAACCCCGAAAAGTATGTGAATTTCTGTGCAAAAGTTTGCGAACTACCTTTTGGAGGTGTTGGGCAGTGTTCCCACTGGTGGTATTCAAATACATTTCTAGGTGTTATAGATTTGTGCAAGAAATGATGCCCATAATGTTGGTAACAGTACAATGTATCATAGTCTGAAGTACCTTCTAACATTTCATTGTTCGGAAATGCTGCAGTTTTTTCCAAATCAGACATCATATTATTTACAGTTTCATTGTCCCAATCATCAGAAAATGTACTGGAGGTAATGATATCACTTAAAGAAATTTTAAATACATGTTTAAGCTTTAAAAGTTCAGTTGGACCGAATATATCGAAATCAATATTCTCCCATACTATACCATCCGGTACAGGAACTGCTGTGATGTTCACTGAAGACAAGTCTCTTGGTTCACAATGTGAAGACTGGTGTGGCTTTAAAATCAAATTGACTCTTTGGGCTGTAGAGCTCTGCTGGAGATATCATCCATTAATAAGCATACTAAAAGTCATAGTTAAACCTAGCCAAAAAAGAAGAAATAGAATCCCAGTGATATACCATAGTTCTATCCAAGGTGACACCAGGTAAGTCTTTCTAAAAAAGTGCAAAAAGTCAATGAGTTTCTGTTTGTGTGATTTTTGGGCTGGCGTCGTTTCCGGCTCGCTTGGATCCAGTGAAAACGTATCAAAGTTCATGAAGTAGCCAGAAGCGGTACGATCAATTGTTGGAATTGCATTGGGATTTGTTGAAATTGGATTTTGCTCTTGACAAGGAATGTTGACGTAGACGTCTGTAGTCGATCTTATTGCAACTTGGTTGTTAAGTTGATTTTCTTCTTGAAGTTGAACTTCTTGTTGAAGTGGAACAAGTTCCATAGCATTGTTGCTTAGTCCTTCATTCCGTACAGGTGGCTCTTCAAACGTGATGAGTCTTTCTGTTTGAACTTCTTGGATTGTAGCGAGAGGAGGGCGTCTGCTACTGTGGAGTCCACAAGGCCTACTGTTTAGTATCGGCCACATAGTGTGGTTTGATTAAGTTGATTGAGACAAATATTTTCTCCTTTTTCCCGGCAAGAGGCGGCAGAAGTACAATTCTTGTGCCTTGGATTGCTAGGACCGGTACAGCTGTTCTGTAAGATGGCCCAAATTCTTTCTTACCTGCAATCTTCTCTCTGACCAGATCCCCGACTTTTGGGATCCAGACAGGTCTTGCCGTTACGGCCTTGACTTCCTCAGTGGCGGTCTGTTTTAAGTGGACGTTGCTTTGTTGTGTCCTGGATTCATTTAGATCCTGTAAAACAGCCAAACGATCATGGATATCAAATTGTTTTTCATCCGCCACTGCGCCTTCACAATCAAGATCAGGTACCCACATTCTTGTCCCAAATAGGACCTCGTAAGGAGTGACACCCCCTAGAGAGCTTCTTGGCTGGTTGTTAATTGCTCTTTGGACCCCATAAAGGTAACTGACCCAACTACCGCCCTTGCCTAATACCCTAGCTGTTAAAGATTGCTTTAAGTCACGGTTTTTCCTCTCCACAACCGAATTTCCCTCAGGATGGTATGGAGAGGAGTACCGCAATGCTACGCCCATTCCTTCCATGGCCTCTTTGTAAGCCCGAGAGCTAAACGCCGGGCCACGGTCAGAATGTAACGTGGCAACTGCGTATGTGCCGATAAAGACTCGCAAATCTTTTATAACAGTTCGAGTGTCAGCCGAGCGCTGAGGCCAGACCCATAGGAATCTAGAGCAGGAACCCACTGCAACCATGATATATTTCTTGGCCCCATCAGATTGTAGGGGTCCACAGTGGTCCAAATATACACATGCAAGAGGTTTGTCTGATTTTAGTAATGGTGTCTGCGCTGGGCGTGCTACGGTGGAGCCTTTCATCTGCTGGCAGATGTCGCACTTTAAAACATAGTCTTTGGTCTGCTTTGTTAACCCTGGCCACCAGTAGCGCTGTTTCAGTAAAGAAATAGTCGCTGTAACGCCTGCATGCGCAGAACCCTAACCCTTGTGTGCTGCTAGTATTAAACTTTGCCTATGATCCATATTTGGTATTACTCTATCCCCCACTCCAGGAATCTGAGCATATGGAATGTTGTTTGCATCTAACTTGTAGGAGTATTTGTGTGGAAATTTTTTAGGTACTGCTCAGCTGCCTTTGCGTGAAGCAATGACAGCTACCAACATCTCGCCGTCTATTCTCGTTTTTGAATGAGTGATTGCAGCTACGGATGCTGTGCGTACAGCCCCCTTTGCGGCTTCATCAGCCAATGAATTCCCTTCAATGTGAACGCCAGCACACTGATAACTCAGTGTATGTATCACGTGAGCCCTTGGTAGTTTGTTTCTCAACTCCACTACCTGTTCCCATAGCATTTTATGCTTAATTGTGCCACCTTTTGCGTCATTAAACCCGTTTTGTTCCCAATGATGCAAATATTCATTGTATGATTGTACACAGTAAAAGGAATCACACACTATCAGTGTGGGGAATTCGTGTTCTGTATTTACGAGTGCCAGTATCAGTGCTTTTAATTCTGCTAACTGAGCCGTGCAGTCTCCTAGAGATTGCGTTTTAGTGCAACTTGGATGGAACTTTCCATCGCGCATACGACCTTTAACGATTGCACACGCTGCGCTGTAAGCTTGCTTACTCCCTATGGCCGGTTGAGCAGATCCGTCAGTGTAAATAATATATTCATACTGATCTAGAGGCAAAATCTCATTTGGTAGAGGATATTCTTGTTCGTATTGCAGAAATGTTTGTGTTTTTAAACTTGGATCAAATCTGTATTCAACATCCATTGCAGTAAGAGAATTAGCCCATTGTATCTATCTGGGATGTAAGGCTTTCGCATTTGGAATGCTAGCCTTTGTAACAGCCTCTAAGGCTGGTACTGGGGTCACGACTATTATGTGCTTTCCGTGAGCCAGAGCTCTTTCTCTTGCTACAGAGGTCTGCACTGCTGTCAGGATTTTTTCTGTTGAAGTGAAACGTATCTCTGCATTTGTGTACAGGTGTGATTTGTATGCAATTGGTACCGTTTCACCTTCATTGAAGGTTAAGTAAGTGTACCCGCATTGACACGCTATTTCTCGGATCACTAAGTTGTGTACATTTACGCGTGTCTGTAAGTGTTTTGAAGCTATCATGTCTTCTTGTAGTGAACGTAGGATGTTTGTATGTTCCTGTGTCCACTGTCTGACTGAAAAATCAGATTTTATTAAGTCGTAGAAAGGTTTTACTCTTTCTGCGTAATCCAAAATGTAAGTATCGACCAATATTTAGGATCCCCAGAATTGATTGTAAATTCTTTAACAATTTTGGAGGTTGGAGCAGCGCACACTTTTCTAAAAAGTTAGCTGCTAGGCTTTTTCCTTCACTTGACAGCTCATACCCTAAGAACAGGACATTGAGATGGGCAATTTTTGATTTTTTGAAATTAAACTTATAGCCCTCAGAGGTGAATCCCATAATAATGGTGCTCACCCTGGTCAAGTGCCTCTGTAAGTCATCGTCCGTCAGATAAATATCATCCACATAGGACAATGCTTCTTCATCCAAATTTTGGAGTAACTCTGTTACCCTTGCTGAAAACAACCCCGGTCTATTCTTATACCCTTGGGGGAGTCGACAAAATTGCAGTTGGGACCCTAGCGCTGAGAATGCGGTCAAATACCTGCTTTCAGGCGCTATATTATGGCAGAAAAATCCATTTGAGATATCAAGTGTAGTTTTGTATTTTTTCCGCACAATGTTATTCATTAATGCGGCACTGTGTGCATTTTGAACTGCAAATGTCTTTGTGCACGTGTTTAAATGTCTGTAATCCAAAACTAAACGATATGTGTTGTCAGGTTTCATTACGGGAAACAAAGGATTGTTCATAGGTGAAGTGCAATTTTCAATCACCCCCTGGTATTCTAGTTGATCTAGGATCTCCCTGACTTGTTTTTTAGCTTCCTGCTTTATAGGGTATTGCCTTTGAGCATTTGGGGAAACTTTTAACGGGATCACGTGGTGAGTTGAATCCTCATCCCAACCAGCATGATTTTTGTAGAATGCTGGAGCTAGGGCAACCGCCCACTCCTGCGCATATGCAGGTTTTAAATGTATGGGAACGAGGTCGGAAAATGCTGAAAACATTACCGTTTCTCCCTTAGGGCACTCCATGACGAATGCTGGAGGCCAGTCTTGCTCTGCTAATAGAATGTCATAACCTGATGACAGATTTTTCCAAAAGAGACTTTTTATTTTTCTGGGTCTGTCCCCCTCCATCCAGAGTGTTATTTCATGTAACTTATGTGGGACGCTTACCCGAGTATCAGGTGTTTCCACCGTGATATACTCACTCAACTCTGCTGTCACCAGAAATTCCTTTAGGTTCTGGCGAGCTATTGTTCCTTCTGCCGCGCTGTCTAGCATCATCAGAGCCCATTCCCCGTTCAGAAGCTGTGTCCTCAGAATTCTGGGCATGTCTGATCTTGAGACCTGCTACCTTCTTCTTTTTGAACTTAGGTTTTTGTTTATCTTCTTTTTTAGGTGCGTAGTCCGCAGCGCGTTGAGTGTCTCTGGACTTTGTACGCTCCTCTTGTCTTTCTTCTGACCGTCCTTCCCTCTCTGAGTTTTTTGATGAACCCTGAAAGGAACGAGAGGAACGTGTATTAGTATCCTGATACCTGTTAGGTTTCCTAATATTATCCCTATTCCGGAGGTTATACCTCCTTTCAGAGGGCTCCTGTTGAGGAGACCTGCCTCGGGATTGAGATCTGCTGTCTTTAGACTTTTGTTGCTTTTTATTCTCCCATTTCTTTTTAGAAGAAGTAGGTGTCTGCTTTGTAGTGTCCTTTTCAGAACTGCCCACTAGTTGTGGTTTTAATGCTTTCCCACCTAAACTGTCCCTGCCTAATTCTGCATATGCAGTTTCAATTATTTTAGGTAGTTCGTGTTGTTGATCTACTGGACTGAACTCCCTTAGGCGTTGGCGGATCACCACTGAAGCTGCTTTCCCCTTAATGTTAGCTAGTATTATGGCTGATACCTGTTCGTAGTTACCTAGTAACTTCATCCCTAAGTTAAGGGCAGGCTCTGCTCCATACTCATTTTGTATCTGTCTCAATACGTCAGGTACTACTGCTAATGACGGGATACCATGCGTTCTGGTATATATGGCAGCAAAGACTGTACCCCAAGAGGTGCAGTCCTCTATTTGTTGTGTGATCCCCATGGGCAAGCAGATTGTTAGTATTCTGTGTTTATCACAGGTGGTAGTATTCGGGAATACTGCCTCAAGCTGAGTTATTTTCTGAGCTATCCAGAATGGTATTTGTTCACGTTTTGCAGGCATTACCACGTGTAATGTTTGAGGAGTAATTTTATTTCCTGTACCCTGAGCTGGAATACTATTTGCTGCACCTGGTGCAGGTTGGATTGTTAAAGTCCTCATGACAAATTGTGTCAGGTTTCTGTAGATTTTAATTAAATCTGTGTGTTGTACGAGTAAGTATCCTGGTGGCAATGTCAGGATGTGGTGTGTAGGCCGCTAATATTGGCCATGTGGCTCCTTCTCCTCCGAGTGGTCCTAACCTTACTCTTCTTCGTACGTGGGGTAGGGCGCCATTAAACCAGTAATAATGTTCCTGGTAAGTGAGTGGAATCTCTATGTCCTCAAACGGACAATATTCCGGTGGTGCATCTCCTTCTATATAGTAGTGAAATGTATTTGTTATTGCATATGCTGCTGGGAATGTAACCCATGAATAGAATACCTCTGTTTTGTTTGATTCGTGTGCCTCAATCACGAAATCACGAAAACTACCATGCCACCCCTAGCTTGTAAACCATTTTCTAATAGTCTTAGGGTGACTGTCCTTCTGAATTTTGGTGCAATCTGTATTGCATCCGTAGGATCTTCTCCTTCTTCTGAAAAATTCAGTTCAATTCTTTCTGCCCTTACCTCGGCATCAGTCATGTTTAGAGGAAGAAGTGTTCCAAGGGAACTAAGATAAGGTGTTATGCACAATTTTTAGGAACACTATGTCCTTTCAAGCTTGAATAACCAACAGCCAATAAATAGTATTTTTGTACTACTCAGCTGCAGCGGATTTTGTGCCCACCCACTCCAGACGTCTCTGGTGTTTTGTGAGTAGGTTCTCTGAGAATAGCACGACTGAACTACTCAGATTCTACTGTTAAATAAGTACCCAACCAACGTTGGTGGTGCCATGTCGTGTAGTTCCTACAGTACCCCTGCAGGACCTGCGCGTTTGGATAACATAAACTGTGGGCTTGGTGACAGACTGGCTCTGTGCATCCCAACCGTGTATGTTACCCTGATTTGCATTAGCTAGCTCACAGTGCCACTAGAATCTCCTCTTATCGGGGAGAGATTAGTTCCTGGCAACCTTAGATCATGACAACCCTGATCCCTCAGAATCGTGGAAACAATGTACTACTTTTCGCTCAGTCACTCGTGCTTACTTGTTCGGTTTGTCTCAGAGAGTTACACAGAATAAACAGTCTGGGCGTTTCAATAAGTATTTATTGAACAGTTGTTATTCTAGTGTAGAATATATGTGCTGCAACAACCAGCAGACAATAGCAGAGATATATTATCAGCAGTACGATAAAAGTGAAAGGATAGTACAGTTCTACCATATTGCAATAATGATGGTTACATACATGAATATATGAAATGCATTATAAAAGTGCGCGTACTCCTACGATGCCTAACTAGATGTACCTAAGTGTACCTAGCATGGGTGTAGGTCTAAAAGCCTAAGAGCCAAGAATCCCTCCAGGATTTTAGTCGAACCCCATTACCTGAATAGAGAGAGTGTGGGACCCCGTCCTGGTCTCGAGTTGGACACCCCGCAAGGGCTGTGTTAGACCGCTGTCAGCTGGAGCGACTGCATGCAGGAGCCTCAGCATTTCTGGTCAGTGTGTCGGCATGGAAGTCTCAGTCCCCTCTGCCTTACCGTGGCAAGATGTGGTGTATTTATACCCTAAAGTGTCTCGTCCCTTAGTATGGTTTGTATTGGTCTTTGTTGGACATGAGGAAGACGTCAGGGGTGAACTTTGTACATACATATTATGCAGGAGATGTAGCTGGTGAATGCTCATGCATAATTTATGAGTACATTGTAGGCCTGTGGTCGGGAAAAACCCTTCAGTGTTTAAACCACAGACTAGATAACATTCAACCCTCAGAGTTAGTTGTGTACTGTAGGGAACTAATGTAGGTGAAAGATCATGCCTATATTAGGGCATAGGAGATCATGACTATACTAGGGCATAGACGATTATGACCATAATAGGACATATGCGATTATGACCATAATAGCGCATATACGATTATGACCATATACGGTATATATGAACGTGTCTATATTAGGGCCTCTATACGAAACATAACACTACCGTCATCGAGCCGCGTGCCGCCCCCACTGGCTGGACTGCGGCGGCGCTGGCTGGGGGCCACTGAACTTACTGCTGTTGCTCTTCTAGTGGACCGGGTTCATAATTACCACCTGCTGGCTTCTACCCACAATAACTCAGAAGCAGCAATACTGCCCCCCTTGCCGCCGCTTTGCAGTGCCGGATCCGCACTCTTGCCCATCTGCACTCAGCTCTTATCCCCCAGGCACTGCCACTCCAACAGGCAATCACAGGGCAAACACCATGGGGAAGACGGACGGCAGACAGCCAAAACTCACGTTTGACGCCCACAAATCAGCCAGAACGCAGCATGAAGCGGACGACAATGCGCCCGACGCCCCCGTCGCGGGTGCACCCACGTCCACTGAAGACCTGAAAGATCTCCTTCTTACAGTGAAATGTAGCCTCACTTCAATTGAGACCAAGATGGACATCATGTGCACCCGTCTCGATAACCTCACACACAAGCTCGACCAGCATGAGGAGCGGATTAAAGACACTGAACAACGTATCTCTGATTTAGAAGATACCTCCTCCGCCAGCACTGAGAAACTGCTTAGTATGGAAAAGGTCCTTCAAGTCATCGCCGCCAAGAATGAGGACCTAAAATCAAGATCGCGCAGAAACAACCGTCGAATTCTTGGCGTAGCTGAATCTACAAACACCGGGAAAATGGAGGAGTATGTTGAGCGCTTACTTACCACGCTATTTGGCAGAGAGGCCTTCTCCGCTCTTCTGGTGGTCAAATGAGCACACCGGTCATTAGCCACTCGTCCTCCCCCAGGAGCCCCTCCGCGGCCAATAATTGCGAGGATTTTAAACTACCGCGACCGCAACACCGCTCTACGGCTGGCAAGAGAAAAGCAGCCACTATCCTTTGAGGGCACATCAATCTCTATTTACCCGGACTTTACCATGGCCGTCCAGGAGGCTCGGAAAAAGTTCCTGCCCATCAAGAGAAAACTCCAGCAGGCCAACATCACGTATGCCATGCTGTTTCCAGCACGTTTGAAAGTCACATATCAGGACAAACAGCATTTTTTTAATCAGCCTCAACTTGTTAATGACTTCTTGAAATCCCTGCCCAAGAGACCCTCTGGCCAAACGTCACCTGGCGCTTCGCGTACCTCTACCACGGACCTCTCAGATGTTGAATGATGGAGGAATCAGAACTCTCTGTAAGAGGCCTACTACACCCCAGGGACTGTCAATGCAGGCAGTTTTAGTTTTTCCTACGCTGACACAACCGAAGAGGTAAAGCATGTTTCCCCTGTATTGGACATGGCATGTGCGAAGAAGATCCCGTGCCAATACGCTACATCATGATGACATTTGAGACACCATATTTACTCCTGAGCACCCTCGTACCACCGAGGAGGCCCTGTGGCGCCCTCTAGCCAATACCCAATAGGTATTCCCTACATTGTGTGGTACTCTGATGTAACAGAGATTTGTACTTACTCCCCCGTTGGGAATTTAGTGTTGGGGTATATAGGGAGGGGAGGGAGGGCTACAAACCACAGCAGGATTGGGCTGCTGATGTGGGAGGTAGGGAGGGGGAATTTTACCCAAAAACTACCGCATGCCACAATAGATACAGACAATCACTATTATGCAAATCACCTGCGAGACCACCCACCGCCCAGAATAACCCACACACTCGCGATGACCCAACCTAGTCCCCCTAGCTACAACCTTCTGACATGGAATGTACATGGCCTAGGGAACCCACGCAAGCGCAGACACATCTTAGCATACTTAGCCAGACACAATATACACTGTGCCATGTTGCAAGAAACCCATCTAGGACCTGACTCTTCGCCCGCATTTGCAGCCCGCTGGGTGGCGCACCGCAGCTTCTCCTCGTTTTCCACATATGCTCGGGGCACCACAATACTGATCAGACGCACTCTCCCATACACCGCCATAGGTTCATACGCGGATCCATCGGGGCGATATTGCATCATGTGGGGGAGGCTGGAATCTCATTCCATTACCTTTGTCAGCTGCTATGGCCTCAACATAGACAACCCTGATTTTTTCCATATTCTATGGGGGAAAATCCTGGCCATTGGCTCAGATCATACGGTCTGGGGGGGGAAGACTTTAATGTCGCACTGAACCCAGCTATGGATAGGTCGCACCCTCAGCCACACCACTACTCTAATGCCCAGCACTGCCTCCAGGGCCTCATCGCAGATAACGGTCTGATTGACGCTTGGCGCCATCTCCACCCTACGGACAGAGAAGGCACTTGATTCTCCACAGTGCACTCCTCATGGTCCTGCATAGACGGATGGCTCTTGTCCAGAGGACTGGCACCCTGGCTCACACACGCTATACATCTGCCACGCACTGTTTCAATGACTCTTACCCCCCCTTGTGCGGAACCCCTGTACAGGTCTTGGTGTCTACCTACCCTCGCGCTTCTCGACCCCGTCTTTAAAGCTGTCCTGGAAACTGAAACAGAGGACTTCTTCCCTCGAAATGTACAGTCAGTGCCGCGCTATGCTACGGTATGGGAAGCATTTAAAGTCACCATTCGAGGCATATGCATCGCCAAGGAGAGCGGGATATTAAAATACATACGGACCACTCTTGATAAATTAGAAAAGGATCTCAACCACCTCAACGCCCAAATGCAGCAAACACCATCCCCTGATTTGCAGGCCAAATGAGGGACATAGTATCTGAATATCAGGACACCGCTGAGAGGGAATGCAAATTCAGGGGGAAATACTTCCGGGCCCGGCAGTATGGAGAGAAGGAACGACCGGGGAAAGTCCTGGCAGCGTTAACCCGGTCTCCTAGATTCTCGAACACTATACTCGAAACATTAGATGAGGAGGGACAAGTGCATAGAAACACCCCAGACATCATGGCCGTCTTTCGCAAATTCTACCAAACATTATACAAATCCCACAGAACGCAGACGACAGACTTCGCCCCCTTCTTTGAAGATACAGCAATAGGCTGGCTGGGTGACTCCCAGCGCGAGTTTCTCCTTGCGGACTATGAGGATGACGAAATTAAGGCTGCGATTATGCAACTGCAGTCGGGTATATCCCCTGACCCCGATGGGCTCACAGCCGAATTTTACAAAACGTTCAGCTCCTCCCTCATCTCCATTCTTCGACAGGTCTATGAAGAAGCCAGAGAGACGGGATCCCTTCCTCAGACAATGCGCGAAGCATTGATCATCTCCCTCCAGAAGCCAGGAAAACGAGCAGACCGGTGTGACTCATACAGGCCGCTCTCCCTCATCAATGTGGATGCAAAAATCCTGGCCAAGATAATAGCAAACCGTATCAGCCCCCTGATGACTGCCCTGGTATTACCCGACCAGTCAGGCTTTGTCCCTGGCCGGGGAACATCTCACAATCTCCGAACTTTATTCGCTGTTCTCCAGGATATAGACCCTACAGAAAATGCGGTGGCTGTCTTTCTAGACGCGACTAAAGCATTTGACTCCCTGGAATGGGAGTACCTGGCTTTTGTCCTCCGAAGGATGGGCTTCCCCACACCCTTCTTAGCTTGGATTCAACTCTTATATACCAACCTCCAAGCCAGCATCCTCATTAACGGATCCCGCCCTCCGCCCTTTAACATCGCGAGGGGAACGAGGCAGGGGTGCCCCCTGTCGCCCCTCCTTTTCGCCCTCGCTATAGAGCCTCTGGCAGCAAAACTGCGCCAGCACCACCGTGACTCTGCCCTCATATACCCTGAACGACAACTCCTAATATCCTTATATGCAGACAACCTCACCCTCTATCTTTGCAATCCCGAAGACAGTCTGAATCCGATCCTCCGTGTCCTCATACACTTTGGTAACTTATCTGGCATCAACATAAACTGGGGTAAATCCCAAATATTCCCTCTCACCACAGCTACCACCCGCTTTGACCCGGATTTCCATCTTGCTTGGTGTGCAGACACGGTCACTTACTTGGGCATAGTGATCACGAGAGATAAAGATGAGTTAATGAGAGCAAATTACGGGCAGGTTCTGGACCTTATCACGGAGAAAATTACACGTTGGATAGCCATGCCACTCTCTATGGCTGGCAGAGCATCACTCATAAAGATGGTGATTCTCCCCAAACTTTTATACCTCTTTCTCAATATCCCACATGCCCCCAGTGGATATTTTTTCAAAACCCTGAAATCCCAACTTATCCGCCTCACATGGGGAGGCAAACAACCAAGACTCAAATGGGACACTCTTACTCGCCCATTCGCTGCTGGAGGGTTCGAAATCCCAGATATGAAGCTATACTTTAGCTGCGCTCAAGCCCACTATGCTGAGTACTGGATGAACCCCCCACCCTACATGCCCCACCTAGCAGTAGAAGACGGATATATGACTCCCACCCCCAGCTCGGCCTATCTTAGCTCACCTCCCACCCACGCCCGCACCACTCTAACCATGGTAGACTGCGCAAACAAAGCCTGGGGAGACCTAGCCCGTCGACTCAGACTGGATATACTATACTCCCCCCTGCTGCCCCTTGCAGGTAGATTAGACCTCCCTGTCACTCAGGAGGGAGGCTGCCGGCAAATGCTCAGGAAACTCTCAGCTCTGACATGGGGAGACTTATACAAACACAGCGAATTTCGCACCTGAGAGGAGTTTTTCGGGGACCCACCCTACACCACTAGAACTCTTTCTGTACATTAGGCTACGACAGGATGTCAAGTCTATCACCCTTGACTTCCCACATGAGTCTCCCACCATGGGCCCGCTACACTCCCTTCTACAGAAAGAGACCCCCACGCATGTAGTCTCCATGCTATATCGCACTACCCAGATTGACTGTTCACACGCTACTCCTGCCGCGCGAAAGCACTGGGAGGAAGAACTAGGCTTTCCCCTTACGGATGACCAATGGACTTATTGCTGCCAGCAGAGCGGGAAAATTTCTGCCAGTAGCAGATTGTGAATAATCCACTACAAGTTCCTGCACCGTCTCTACTACACGCCTGCGAAACTCATGCGCTTCCGTCTTAGGGACACAGACCGCTGCGACAGGTGTGGGACAGGGGGGGCGGACTTTCAACACATAGCCTGGGACTGCGCCCCTGTTCAGCAGTTCTGGACAGACGTACTAGAGGTGCTCGACCAGATGACTGGCCTGCACATTCCAGATACCCCGCTAATCGCG
This sequence comes from Calotriton arnoldi, assembly GCA_963921515.1. Taxonomy (NCBI): domain Eukaryota; kingdom Metazoa; phylum Chordata; class Amphibia; order Caudata; family Salamandridae; genus Calotriton; species Calotriton arnoldi. The sequence goes on along the minus strand of CAWUFW010005184.1, from coordinate 649,941 downwards.
GTATTAGGCTACACCAAGGAGCTAGATGTACGATATAGGTGGTTTATATCACTAGCACTCCTGATCGCCAAGCGAAGAGTGGCATGCAGGTGGGGAAGAGGGAGGGCACCCAAATTTAAAGATTGGCTGCAGGACCTCAAATTTAGCCAAGAACAGCTGAACACATACGCAGAGCTGTTACCAATATCGTCGCGTCCACGAGACATTTGGGGCCCCTTGCAACACTACTTGCAGGCACAATTGGTAGCTCCTACAGCGGAAACAGCGGAATCTGGTGATAACTGACTACGAAACCCCAAGAGAAGCGCACAACAACCTAAGATGTTTTATGCTCCCTGGGGGCTTGGCAATGAACTAACTTGATGGGTCTGGGCACTCATAATGTAAAGCATAACTCGCCTTGTTATTCAAAGTGTAATACTCTGTAACTGTGGCATGGGTCACTCTATTTTCTTTTACTTTATCGTGTGTTGTATCACACGGAGTATTTCTTGTTTCTGCTGGTAAAATAATAAAAACAGTTTAAAGAAAAAAAAAAAAAAAGACACCACCCAAATCGCCCCCCCCCCCCAGGCTGCCCAAAAAAGCAGCCCACAGGTGGAACTGGGATATTGGCCCCTCGGCCATTGCCCAAGTGCCTGCCTTACCAATTCGACCCTCTCCCCAATAGCATCAGTGGTAGGGTGACAAGGCATTCCGGATTTGCCAGGAAAGACCCGGGTTTTCACCAGCTGTCTCAGCAGATTTCAGAAAATTTAGCTCATCTCCCGGTTTTTAGATGGGGGTCGACTGAAAACGGTGGGAGGTGCCTTTTTATGTTTTTCCAAGCAGGGATAGTTATCAGCTGTTATAAGAAAGAAATTTAATTAGCAGGCATGATACTGGCTTCAAAAATTGCATTTTATGTTCTTACTGCCTCTTCTGTATTTCTCTGCTGAGGAGCGCTGTCTTTCTGTGTGCTCAGTTGAAGTACAATTGTAGTCCTATTTTTGTGAAATGTCCCGGTTTTTGGCTTTAAAATTCTGGTCAGCCTAATCACTGGGGCCTGGCTTTCGATGTGTGTCCCTATAGCTGCTTCGAGGTTGTTTTTCACCCCCTCCCAGAACATACGTATCTTAGGGCAATTCCACAGTGTGTGGAAGAAGGAGCACCGTTGTCTGCAGGCATGTATCATCGACGGTTCTGCCCATTTTATGCAAGAGTGCCCTGGTGGAATATACTCTGCGAAGTACCTTGAGCTGAATCAGACAAAAACGTGCCTTTATTGCTGCTTCCCTGGGGATTTGGAGTGCCTCCCGCCAGTTGTTGTCATCCAGTTCCCCTATGTCAGCCTGCCATTTTCCCCTTAAGTGCGTTAATTCTCCCTGCATGTTGTGCATGTGCAATTTTTATGTAAGGGAGATTGCCTTGACTGTTATATGGCCATCTTTCTGTCTCTCTAGGGGGGAGTCTTCTTTGGTTTTCTCATCTGGGGTGATTCTCATCTGCAGTGCATGGCGTAGCTGCAGATATTCAAATATTTGTGTGGTTGCCATGTCATATTCATCCCTTTCGGTATTAAAACAAAACTATACCATTGGCGACCCATATGTCCTCCAGGGTGGAGAGGCCAATAATGTCCCATTGTCTAAAACCCTGCACAATTGTTACTGCGCCCAATTTCGTACCCAGCCATAGGGGGTTTTTGGTGTCAATCTTTTTCCCCAGCCCATTTCCCTCTGCAGTGTTCGCCAAACTGAAAGCAGCATTTTTGTCGCCACAGAGGCATCTTGGCTTATCTTCCCTCCATATGGTACGTGAATATATCCTTTGACACCCAGGGCTTCGCGGTCATGCCGCTAAGCTGGGTCCTCTAATGGTGCATATGCCCACTCATTAATAATACAGACTTGGGCAGCCTAGTAGTATTTGCTAATTTTCAGTAGTGCTATTCCGCCTTTTAATGTGGACCTTTGGAGGGTGTGGAGTGCTGTGCATGGCGGGCCATTCAGCCAAATCAGGGATCTCATGAGCCTATTTATTTTAAGAAAGAATGATTCTGGTATAACATGCGAACTATTCTGCAATGTTTACGTGAGTTTGGGAAGGAGGATCATTTTGAAGAGTGCTGCTCTACCCATTAATGACAATGGGAGTGCCTTCCAGTGTTTTACATCCATCTCTAATCTGTGTAAGAGTCGGGCTAGGTTGTCCTCGTAATGTGTGCACTAATTCGTCGATACCCAGAGTCCCGGGTATTTGAAATGGTGATTTACTACCTTTGGTGGCATGGGAGGCTACTTCCGGGGTCCCCAGTGGGAATATGAGGGATTTCTCCCAATTAATACCTAATCCCGAGTACCGTCCGTAGGTTGCAAAGATTTTGCCCACTCGTGTCAGGGAAGATTCAGATTCTGCTAGGTAGAGAAGGTTCTTGTCTACATAGAGAGATATCCTTTCCTCCCATGTGGCTCACCCATCGCCAGCCCCATATCTGAGCATCTACCTTATTCCAATGCTTCTATTGCCAGGGTGAATAGCGTAGGCAAATGTGCCTGGTGCCTCGGCTGATAGGGAATTCTCAGGAGAGGACACCATTCACTTTGACCCATGCCCTCAGATTCTTGTAGAGAAGTGCAACCCTTCTTAGAATTTTGGGTCCAAATCCCATTTTTCTCATGATTTCTAGTAGGAAGTCCACTCCAGTGAGTCGAGCGCTTTATTCACGTCTAGCAACACCACCGCCAGTGGGAGCTCCACTCCTCTGGCGGTGGCGGTGTTATTATGTAACTAGCAGAGGTTGAGTCTGGTCGATCTGTGGGGCATGCATCCATTTTGGTCTGGGTATACCAAATCCAGGATCACTTCCCTCAGGCTGTTTGCTAGCACTTTAGACAGCACTTTAGTGTCCGAATTGAGCAGTGATATCAGAGAGTACGTATCCCATCTGTCTACAGGTTTCCCTGCCTTGGGTATTAACACTATTGTTGTCAAATTGAGGTGACGGGGGAGGGCATCTGTTTGTATGCCTCTACATATAACTTGTGTAGAGGTGGAATTATTGTACTTGTCATTTGTTTACAAAATTCTGCAGGAATCCCATTGTCTCCACTATAGCTTCAGAACCCAGTACTTTCCCCCGTGAGGGCCCATTATTCGTTTCTGCTCTTTTTGCTGCTGCTGAGCCAGGCTAGCATCTTCCCTGCCTTGTCATCAACTTTGTATAATCGCTTTTTTTTATATGTAGTCCATTTTAACCACTTCTAATGCTAGGGAATGGTATTCCTCTGTTCTAAATAGGATACATGTCCTCATAGCCTCCAGGGGCTGTCAAGTGTATTACTCGTCTAGGATTAGCAGTTTCCTTTCCATGTCTGCACACTCTGTCATTTGTCTCCCACTTCCCCATATATGTTCACCCCCTCATATCATGGCTTTATACACCTCCCATAAGTTGGACGCTTCCCTCACTGTGCCTATGTTATCTTTAAAGTATTGTTCTGTGTTTTGTTGCAGGCTGCCCACCTCCTTCTTGTTGATGAATTGCCATGTTGCCATTCTCCATAAACTCCTTCCCCGAATATGTGGTGATTCTAGTGTGATGCAAAGTGGTGGTTGGTCAGAGATCCCTCTTGCCTTTTAGTCTGCCTCTGTGAATCTATGTAGGGTCATGAATGGGTTGAAGTAGTGATCTATGCGGGAGTGTGTGTTTTGTGCCCCTGAGTAGAAAGAGTAACTTGAGTGCTCTCCAGCTATCTCCCATACCCACGGCCTGAATGAAAGTATCTAGTTTCCCCACTCTGGTGTGGTGTGTCTGTCTGGCGTGGGCCCTGTCTAAGTGGGTACCCAGTACCATGTTAAAATCACCACCCAGTATGGTGGTGGCCTTTGGCATTTCGGGAAGTATTTGACCCAGGTATTGGAGAGTATCTGTTTGAAGCCTCGGTGGGATATAAACATTAACAAGGGCAATCGGCTTCCCTTCCCAATCTCCCAGCACCGCTGTGCATCCCCCCAATTCACCCGTCCATATTCTACGTATGTGGAAGACTATCGTTTCGTGATTGAATTCTTTGTTGGAGGGGGCCGACAGGTGCCACTACCTTAGTTCATGGCTGGGTGCATCAGTGGCACCGGTCTGCAGTTCAGTCGACTGTGGGGGAAAGTCTCACAAGGGCAAGTTCCCCCATCTACTCTGCCGGTCTCAATGTGTCAAACTGGGCACAAGCACCCCCCTGTTCCTCCGACTTCTCTCCCACCCCTGAGCCCTCAAGGGGGGAGGTGGCATTGCTTCTGTTGTTCCCTCTCTCTTCTGTTTGTCTCTTATGTTGGTCCAACGACAGGCCACCACCTATGCCTTTATGTGCCCCTGACTGGGTGTCTTAGTGCTCCGCCTCTCAGAGTGACCAGATCTGGCTTTGGTCCACTCACCAGCTGCTGTTCCACTTGCCTCTCACCCTAGTCCGCCACTCAAGTGCCGGATCTGCCTTCTTTGGTCCTTGGGGCCCCAGTGTACAGCGTGGCCCCCTTGCCTTAGGGTGCTCACTGGCTGATCCACGCTTGACCTCCTTCAGAGGCCTTACAGCCACCGTGGGGCCCCCTCCAATTGCAGCCATTTGGAGGGAACATGGTCCCTGTGTCCTCAGGGCTCCCTGGGGCCACGCTAGACCGCGCTGCCTGCACGGTCGTGCACGCCTCTGCAGCCCCTTGCCTATGCACTGGGCTGCCGCTGACCAGCTCGAGCCAGCAGTTGTTGAGTCATCAGCGCACAGCCCCATAGCTGCCATCTTGAATTTTCACGCCGCGGCCGGGCGCCTTATACTACGCTCCTTTTCTGTGGCTCCCTCGTGCTGCGGCCGCTCTGGTGGTTCTCTGGGTCCCTGAGTCAATATCTGCTGCTTCCCGATCACAGCGAGCCGGGAGGGGGGATATCTGTTCACACAGTCCATGGGTCCCAGAGCCGCACAGTTATGCTGCCGACTCCATGCGTCCCTGGCCACATCCAGTGGTTCTATATTTCTAAGTTAAAAGATAAAGTGTTTTCTAGTAGTCTTCGAGTCTGATATTTACATTTAATTCTGGTAATCGAAGTCTGAAATTCATGCTGGAATAAAGAAAACTACTAGCTCCAGAATGCAAAGTAAAAGTCTACACTGGATTACTACTCATACAAGGACCTGCTTAACCTTAAAGCACAGAAGTAACTCTTAGACCTCCAGGTCAGAGGCATTGGGACTCCCTCATGCGGATTACCATGATCGTAGCTACAAAAAGAAATATGTTAGGCCTGATTCACAAAAGTAACTTACACTTTGAATAATTTACACTTTTGAGTAGATTTACTGCTTTTTTGCTATTCACAAAATCCAAGTATAAATGAACTCCTAAAGTGGAAGTTCCATGTCTTAAACAAACGGAAGTTCCTAGCGATTATTCCCAAACTGCAGGGGCTACTTTTGTAGTACAATTGTAGTCCACGAAAATGTACTACCAAATGCCCCTAAGCCCTTCAATTTGGTGTAGACATGTAGGTTACAACTTTGGAGTAAATTTACATTCAGATTTTGTGAATAGCCAAAAAGTAGTAAAGTTATGTAAAAGTGTAAATTACTCTTAAGTGTAAATTACCTTTGTGAACCAGACCCATAGTTTGTTGATTCTACATTTCAAAATCTAAATATTGCTGGCAGGATTTGAAGGTGATAAATACTGATTTACAAGTTTCCTTTTGAAATCTCTAGATAAGGTCATAATTTTCACTTGGAACCACTCCTGGCTTCACTTTACAGCCTTTTATACCTTCCAGACTGTCCCAAAAAAAAGAAAACAATGTTTCTTTCACATACAGTTTTTTGTAGTTCTATGTTGTTATATATTCCATACCAAAGAAACATTCCTTATTCACCCAATGGCATGTGTATGGGTGGCCTTTGTGATGCCTATGATGTGTGGGAGTGTTTGTAGTGTATAGGATGCATGTCTTTGTGGTGTCTGGGCATTTGTATATACATGTGTGTGTGGTGTGTTAGTATTCATGTTCTCCATCAAGCCCTCAACTCAGCTCATTTTTAGGAGGCCTTTCTAAAATTGTGTTACAGAATTAGTGTACAAGTATTTTGAATCCCAGACACAGGGTTTGGAAGGGATTGTGTTTGCTACCTACACTGGGAGGTGTGAATGGTGTATAAAACACTGGGAATATCAATTTACCTTTTATGCGTTCTGCAGATTTGCAGATATTTCACGACTCTTGATGCCCATGCATGCTCTGTGGTGATTGCCGCCTTCTTTTATTTTGTAAATGGGGACGCCCCCGTGCCGCAGCCCCCCCTTCCCTGGACAGGCATGTTTTCCAACTACAGGTTCAGCGCTATTACAGTGCAGGTGGCGAAATGTCCATTGGCAGAAAAAACGCGGCCCAAAGTCCGAATACTCGTTCTGCACACCTGAACTCTCAGATTGTAGGTGATACCCATGCTACCTAAGTAGAACAGACTGGAAGTCGCCTCTTGTGACAAGCCGGTACAATGGCTTTGTGAGTTAAACATTTACTGCAGGCATTTGGTGGAAACTGTTGTTCAAGAGATTGAACATTTTAATGTCCTTTTTGCTTGGATGAGTCATAACATAGCTGCTTTAAAAAAGCATGCTTCCACATAATGCCTAATAGTTTATGTCAAACTTGTATTCTTGTGGTTTTGTGGTCCATTTATAAATATTTGCATTACATTTTTAATTTAGTTTCAGTGCCTCTCACCAGCTGAAACTACTCCATGTAGTTCTGGCAGTTTGCTGGGCATGTGTTGTGTGATTTGTGCCCATTGCTCTCCACATGATGACTCTGCGAGCTGAAAGAGGCCAAAGTCCATCCCCTAGTATTTAGAATTAGTTGGAATTATCTGATATTAAATAGGCAAAGTCCCAGCTACATTTGTAATGTAAGCAAATTAGTTCAGGACGGATAGGTCCATACATCAGTGAAAAAAGTGTAACATGCAGGTGAAAGATAAAAACTGCAGGGGGATGAGGTTAAATCTGATTTTCATCATTCAAATGCAGGTAAAGTGTCATTCAGTTTGATTAAATGACACGATTGATGATTTAAGTGTTGGTTGCAGACATGTGAGTATGACCTGCAGATCATACTCAAATGTACTAAAATTCCTGCAGGTCCAACTCAGCTATTCATTTTTGGATAATAGTCATGCATATTAGTCACACCCAGAGTGGCAAGAACACTACTATAATGCACTGTATTCAAATTTTTTTATTAATATACCTTAATTCCAACAGTTAAGTACATATTATAAGGCAATTCACAGTGTTGTCTGAGCTGTCCAAGCAGTCATTTTTATGTTGCCACCTACAATGCGAAAGACATTTTCGCCGCTATGCGAAAGACATCTTGGGGATTTTCAGAAAGTTGACCTGAAAACGCATTCCGTCAATGGCTTGCTATTGGCTTTATGGTTTGTGAGTCACGTTTTCTGCCTTTCCATTTGCTGGCTTTATTTGATTTGGGCTGTGCAGCTTGAGTTCATACCTCCCCATGCTAAAGCTATGTTTACAGTATTTTTCCACAAGCTCATTTTCGGTAATGAACAGGCCTTTAAATTTTGTTCTTATCTCGTCACATTTGCTGGGCATTCAAAGACAAAGGTCAAATGTCAAGCTATGTTTTTGTAGGAGCCTGGTGTTTATTTTGCTTGCGACTGACTTCAAAGTGAGAGCGTTTATAGGAAAGAGGAATGCAGCATACTTTCTCCAAGGAGGCTGCTTGTGCCCTTTTTGAAAAAAAAATATTTTAGACATAGCCATCTCAAATTGTATCTCGTTCTTCAGCTGCACAAAACATTTGCACGTTTTTTGTAAAATTCCTCTTCTTTGGTGAGGCCATTTAATTTGTGAAAATGACTTTATAGTAACAAAGTACAAAACCGCATTTCTGTCTCAGTGTCAGCCTAATGTATGGTGATTTTGGGCAATTTACAATGTTTATGGCCCATTCACTGTCAAGCACAGGATAAGATCTTTTCACATAATTTAACAATGCTTGGTTTTCACTTTGGCCTGTAAAGCATATGCATTATTTAAGACATCTGTGGCAACTCGTTTTGGAGAGTTGGATACGTTTAAAGGCACTCTTTATGAAAGCTGGTGTGTTTATGTTTAGCTATACAAAAATTATGCATTCCATCTGCAACTGTGCCTTTTTCGGAGCACATTTATTACTGGATATAAACGATTTCCTCATTTGTCCTTGCAGGCACTAGGGTCATGATTTGAATGGTGCAGCGGGTGCAGTGGCACAGGCCTCAGAAGGTCTAGGAAACCCACTGAACACCAATTGTTTCTATATTTTACTACTAAACCAGCAGTCAAAAACAAGTGCATTTACCCTGCAGGCACTAGGGTAATGATTTGAATGGTGCAGCAGGTGCAGTTGCACAGGAGCCAAGAGGTCTAGGAAACCCACTGAACACTGATTATTGCTAATTTTACTACCAAACAAGCAATCGCACGTGCAAGTACCTTGCAGGCACTAGGGTCATGATTTGAATGGTGAAGCAGGTTAGGGGCCAAAAGGGCTAGGAAACCCACTGAACACCGATTAATGCTATATTTTACTACTAAACAAGCATCACTAGTGTGGTTACCTTGCAGGCACTAGGGTCGTGATTTGAATTATGCAGCAGGTTCAGTGGCACAGGGGTGAAAAGGTCTAGAAAACCCACTGAACACTGAATATTGGTGTATTGTACTGCTAAACAAGCAGTCAGGAGCGCTTTTTTGGTTCTTTTGTAACCATTGCTGCCAAAGTAGCCTAAAACATCAATGTAACAGAAGCTATTGGACTTTTCTGTCTACCTACAACTTATGTTACATTCAGCACATTTATATGGCACATTTTCACAGTTTTTGTATGGTCCAAAATGCTTCTGAATCTGGACATACTAACACCTTGGCAAGGGCATTCTCTATTCTATAATATTAGCACTTTAGCCGTAAACACTATATATATATATATATATATATATATATATATATATATATATACACTTTTAACTTACCATATGCATTCCATACCAAACATTGGCAAAGCCAATAGGTCTCACGTATGCGAGATCTATTGGCGTTGTCAATGTTTTTTAGCCATATTATACAGCAGCGCTAGCTTCAGTACAGCATAACTAAAAATAAAAAACAAAAAAAGAGCTTTAACGCGGACAATGCTGGCTGTGTCATACAGCTTTTTGTACATTACTTTCAGCCATTTGCAACATAGCTAAAAAACATTACCAAGGCCAATAAATCTCATGTAGGCAAGACCTATCGGCTTTTCCAATGCTTGTTTAGTAACTTTATGCACTTTACCTCTGTTTATATTTGGTTGTGTTTAAATGTGCCCCAATTGTTGTTTTGGAATAAAATGTGCACACCTTTCTTGTTCCTATTATAGTCTCTAAATTTGGTAGCTCACACTTATCATCTGATTTGTGATACAAACACTCAGATCACACTCTAACTGGCAGGCAGGTGGGACTGAAGGATTCTGATGGGAAACAGCATAGCTGTGCTGTTCTTCATTAAGATATACAGCAGAAATGTGCCCCTAGCTGAGGCAATTTAAAGTTATACAAGACAATGAATAACAGGAGACATTGTTTACAACAAACGCGCTACAATGCATTCCATTACAACACGGTCGTTACGACTTGCTGCAGGGGGCAGAAGGTGTTGGATTTAAAATCCAACTCCTTCCCTACTGTTGCACAGACTCGAGTTGGAATAGTAAATTCTACTATTCCAACATCCAGCGCCCCCTACAGCAAGTTGTTATAACGACTTGCGTTGTAATGGTTTGTGATGTAACAACGCGGTCGTTGTAACGACCGCGTTATAATGGAATGCGTTGTAGCACATTCATTGTAACATCCCATATTCTGAATAGCACCTAGCATCAATTCATAATGTATGTGAGCTAAGAAAACGATAAATAAATTAGAGTGTTTCTAAAAATAGTATATAGACCTTTTATTATTACTTTAAAAGATGAGTACAATAAAAATCATTCAAATTCATCAGCATATTTACAAAATATATAAAGACAATGTAAAATATAAATAATGAGGAAGAAGTCAGAAACAGTTTTAACACAATCAGGATAAAAACAAAAAAATATTATAACAAAGTGAATTATATACTGACAGGCCTTGGGAATTAATGGGTTGCCCTATTATGTTGACCATACTTCACTAAGATATGGCCAAGGAAAGGAGGAACAGAAGAGAGGTTTTCTTTTGTGGCATAAGATTCCCTTATTACCCCAGCCAGGACTGTTTAAGTCCTTTATTGTTTCCATGATAATATCCTTTTTAAACCAGTCTTAGAATAACTTTTTGGTATTATTTTTCAAGTCAGAAATGTTCAAAACATATAAATTCACATTCAAAACTTAGGGAATTGACCCAATTATAAAGAGAGAAAAAAAGAAAAAGAAGATAAGATTCAACATTCAAAGTTTAGGATTTGGTCTAGAATATAGAAAATCACATAAAACAGCATGATCAACTAGTAAACATTAATTTAATCAAGAATATAGTTTAAAGAATCCCAGTTAAGACCTACCCATGTAGGATCAAAAGTTTTCAGAGAGGAGAGACCTCTAGCTTTGGCCAAAGCCAGTTCAGACTCATTCATTTGCTGAAGAGAAGCCCACCACTCGGCTTGCTTTGGAGGGGAGATAGAAACCCATGACCTAGCAATACAAAGCAATCGGTTGATACCCCAATCATGTTCAAGCTTAATTCCCCTCAGTATCTCTTTGGGAGATAATTGAACTTAAGACGGAAGATATTAGCTTGGTCACACCATCCCAAAATTTCTGGGGCAGGTGGCAAACATATGTACAATATCTGCAGCTAGCCAGTCACACTTAGGACATCTAGGGCCATATTACAGAAAGTGCCCCGGGGACACAACAGGCATTTGCGCCTGCTTTGTGCACCCCCGTGGCACTTTGGAATTACAGAAGGGGCCGCAGACACTTGTGCGGCCCCTTCTATAATACCGATAGCAGTGGCGCACATAAAGTGCCAGCGCTATCTGCAGGGGGCGTCCCCTCATTTGCATAGAGGTGTGTCCCATGCAAATGAGGGAATCCCTTTGCCTCTGCGCCCGCGCCGTATTTCAGACGTGTGGGCAGAGGCACAGAAGCCCTCAGGAGCCGCACTGACAGTGCACCACCTAAAAGGTGGCGCACTGTCAGTGCGCACCCTGATGGCAGCCCTCTTTTGGAGGGAAATGGGGTCCCATGGACCCCCCAGACATCCCCTTGCAGGCGGGTGCAGTCACTGACTGCATTCCTGCAAGGGGATCTCTAATCCCCTTCAAAAGTGCAGGTGGTTTGCCGCCTACACTGTGAAAACATGGAACAGCTGTAAAGCAGCGTTCCGTTTTCCACCTGAATGCGCTGCCCAAGTTCGCAGCTGCCCTGGGGCAGGACATTCATCATAACAGGGTGCACTTTCATTGTTTACGCCAGGCGCACCTTGCGCCCGGTGCAAACAATGAAAATGTGCATAATGTGTAATGTGGCCCCTGGTCTTATCGGTGCCAACGTTCGCGCCCCATTTTGAAATTTTCTCAAGTGTATAATGCAGTAGACAGAAAGCCTTAAAATGTTGTAATTTTAGGTTAATAGAAGATACCGAACAGTTGACTATTTCAAGCGCGCTCTGAATCTCAGAGATGAGAATATCAGAGGAGAGCAACCTATAATATACTGGCATACATCTTGATAGATTGTACTTATCGAAGATTTCTCAGCTTGCTTATGTAGATGTAATGTTAGCCAATTACATAAAAAAACTATTTGTGCTTGTTTAAAACAGTGTATTTTTAAGGAAGAGGCAAGTTTTGAAGTTTATTTACAGTTTTAACAGATAAGGGACTGCAGAAGGCGGAAAGGGTGGATGGCGTACAGCTTGCCAGACATCCTCAAGGCACGCCTGTCACACTTATAGTGCGAGGCTTATGTCCTGGCCTAAAATGGGCGGTGCATCATGTTGACATAACAGCACTCTTAAAATGATGATATCCCCCTCACAATCCAAGGGGGGTGATGTCTACCTTCGGCAATTTAGAAGTTGTGATATTTAAGAAATTCAATACCCCACCAGATCATAACCTATAAATGCATTGGCATCTTTAATAAAAGGAATTTCTAGTAAGTAATACCAAGTCGAGCTGTACATGCCACTGCTGACCTACATGGCATAAAGCATTGTTCTCAATGTGACACCAGTGGCAGTTTCTAATAATAAACGTAGGTGGATTCTTTTAAGGAGGTCAGAGGGAAATATATATATCTTACATTAATAAAATTCCATTGCAGTACATGGTCACTTTAGAGCCAAACATAAACTATGCATTGCAATGGAACTACTTAAGAAATAAAACAATACAATAGCTGACCAATCAAATGCTCGTAGAGAAGAATATCTTTATAATAGGTGGAGGGAGCCAAAACCACTTCCTCAAAACTGATTTTAAAAGCTTTTTTTGGTGGTTGTGTGAGCTTTGGCTGACAGCTTTCACCATCTAGTCAGACCTGAAACGCACTTTCATTTACAGACAACTGAATACTAAGCATACACTTACAATTGTGCATAATGGAAACCAAACCTCCATGGCACCTCATGAGCTAGAGATCCGTGTAAGAAGGCCTTGGTATTAAACATTATAGCTCCCCTTACAAAAAAAAGTGTTTAATATAGGGTTACACCAAGCAAAACCAATTCCTACTTATTTGACATGGGCTCTGTGCTGAGAATTCCTGCATCACTTATGAGCAATCAACTAATTAATAAACAGTCCAACACAGCTGCTTCCAAATCAAATTAAATCTTAAGACGATCAACATGGGGTGAAGTTAAAGCCCTGCAGTCCCTTTAATACTTGATTCAAATGGAGCACCAAGTACACAGGTTTATCATGGGACACTCGTTTAGCACTTGACACTCAGGGGTCGATTCCGATTCGGGCCGGAAATCTCTCCGACCGAGCCGGACCCGGAGAGATTTCCGACCGAATCGGACCCGTGCAGTCCGACCGAACGAGTACGATGCGTCCGTATGTTATCGGACACGAGTCGGTCGGACTCCCATTGAACTCAATGGGAGCCGGTCGTCACAACGCGTACGCGGGCTCCCATTGCCTCAATGGGTGCGAGGCGGACAAGGGCGCCCCTACAGCGAGTACGCCGCGAGCGCTCGCGGCGTACACGCACAGGTAGGGGGACCCATGGGTCCCCCTGTGTGCGCCGCACGGGTACGCCAGTACAGGGGGTCCGACACGGACCCCCAAGTACGGCTCCGACAGCGAGTTCGAGTCGGACGGCGCGAGTCGGTCGGAGCGGTCGAGGTGCGCATCGTACTTACCCGGCCGGAAAACGTCTCCATTGCGCGGTGCGAATCGGGTCCGAGCGAGTCGGTCGGAGCGGTACGATCCGGGTACGAGTCGGTCGGAGCGGTCGGGTCGCCCGGACGAGTCGGTCGGCGACTCGCATCGTACTCGCTCGGCCGGACCCGCAGTACGGTTCGGTCGGGAAACAGGCTTTCGCATGGCTTTTTTCCCGACCGAATGGTATTGGGTGCGCCTCCGACCGAGATCGGAATCGGCCCCTCAGTGTAGTGAAGATGAGCTGTCCTAAACTTACTCAGGGAATTGATGTACGTTATAAACTCAGAAATACACAAAGTTAACAATAACAATTAGCAAATCAGTGGCACAGCAGAGATTTTACTTTTAAAAACAGAAAGTACTTTATTTACATACAGCAAAATGCTAAACATAAACTGCAGATGTACACAATATAAACAGACCTATCAAATCCCTCCTAAATTAAAAGTTTGTGTAAGCAGGTCTCTCTATTTCAAACAACATGATGACCTTTCCTATGGCGTTTGCCATGGAGTACATAATGCAATATCCCTTCCTGTTGTTTTTGTCAGTGAATTCACATTCTAATACATTTGTCACAGAGTTTGCAATCTAAAACCTCTTCCCACTGCATTTGTCAGGGTCCACAATGTAAACCCCCTTTCTATTGCATTTGTCACAGAGTTTGCAATCTAAAACCTCTTCCCACTGCGTTTGCCAGAGTCCACAGTGTAAACCCCCTTTCGTTTGCATTTGTTAGAGAGTTCACAATATGACATCCCTTCCTACTGCATTTGTCATAATGTTACACCATGCAACATCCTTTCCTAAAGAATTTGATAAATAGTTTTAACAGTTATTAGCTTTGGAATTACCTCATATGTGTAATGACAACTGATGACCAATCAAAATCTGTACAGAAGCTCAACATAGAGGCAGAGCCGAATGTACACCCTTAGCACTGCGTTTAAAGCTCTTTTTGGTGAATACATGAGCTCTGGCAGACGACTAAAACTTTCTCTAGCTAGAGCAAACAAAATATGTAAAATCCATTTGCACCAATTTTGCAACTTCTGTAGTAGGAATAGGAGCAACTTAAATTTGCACCTAGGCAAACATGGCACATACTGATTGCGTTAGTTCTGCTGTTTCAATGGAAAAAAAGAGGAGAACATGTATTTTCTCTCCTTTTTAAAAGTGAAGGAAGTTAATTATGTTTGATGAAAGCAGGGTCTTATTTGGAGTTGGGTAAATGTAGGACTTCTACCAAAAATGGTGGATGTCCCGTTTGCCTAAGATGAGTACAGTGATGTCAATGGCATGCGGAATAAGATTACCACTTTTTTTTAGATGCCACATTTTGACAAACTTCTAAATAAGGCCCTAAGTTTATTTATTTTACATGAGTAGTAAAAGCAGTGAAAACTATTCTTTATCATTTTAATACGAGGTTTGACATGGACTATGGTTTCTTTGTTAAAATCTCTATGAAATATGGACAATGATTTATAAGCAAACATTTACATCATCTGTGTTTAGCAGTGGTTCCACATTACATTTTTCAAGTTTGGCCTTGGTTCAAAACCTTTCTGCAATATGGACTGTGACTAAATTTGTTTGCTGCACTCCGCTTTAAGCAACTAACAAAATTGGGCAGAATTGCCTGCCCTGTATTTGCTCCAATGCAACTTTTCTGCAATAAACGGACAAGAAAATGAACAGATTCCCACTATTGGCATGCAGTGGAACATCTAGAAGATATTTTAGTAAAGAACTAGTCCGTAGCATTGAAAGAACATAGGGAAAAATTGTCTGTGTTCTTTGAAGGTATTCATTTGAATATATGCATTGACTGCTTTCCTTTTCACTTGACCAACATGGACCAGTGTATCAGGAAGTGCTACAATCAGCAGCCACAATTTTCTAGGTGGATATATAAAACCATGGAATGCATGTCAGGAACCACTGATGCTTTAGGGGGTTCATGATCATTATCTTCCATTGTCACCAGCCATTACCTGTGACGAGGCACCACAATGTATTAAAGTGGCAGCCATCACTAGAGATCATTTTCAATGCCTTTGATATTATCTACCAACCTGAAAGGGTACCTGGCCCAACATTGTGACCACACTTACATCATCATGCAACTACAAAGAGGTTCTCGTCCCTGAATCAGGTCTGCAGTCTGGATGTGGGCTTGTTTTTTACAGTGAATATCTATGGTTTTTTAATACTATTTCCTAACTATTGCGTACCTGTAACCTTTGCTTTTTCAGTGATATTCTACTGTTTTTAATGCTATTTCCTAACCATAATGTCCATGTAACCTGGATGGGTGTGTGAGTGTGTGGTGGGTGTGTCAGTTAGGGCTGGGCAAAATTCGCAGAGTTCCACTACTCGGTATTCCGCGAAGCGTCTCCAAAACTCCGCTTTACTACGCGGAGATCCGTGAGCGGGTGAAGCTACTCGGCCGCCCTTTCGCACAATCTTTTTTACATTCTAGTAGTCCATATCTTTCTTCCAAACACTCCCTCCTCGGCATTGTGCTCCGCCATCTCCCCATTTCCAACAAACTCCATAGCTCGATGCCCTCTGCCAGTCCCAGCAATGACTGATGCTGCCCTGGACCCTCTTCCTCTTGTACATTCCCCATCCCTCTCTTACCTTCTCAGCGTCATGCTCTGTTATCTCTCCATTTGCAACAAATGCCATTGCGGGATGGCCTCTGCCAGCAACGACTGACGCTGCCCTGGCCTGGATCCTCTTCCTCTTGTGCTGCTGCTGCGTGCTAGCGCCGATGTCTGCGCCGAATGAGGAGCAGCGCTAAGACCCTTGCAGCCATCACCACAGCACCTCCTCCTCTGTTCCCTGCTCATCCACTCATGCCCTCCCCGCAGCCCTGCTTCCTCCCTGGGGCAGGACAGAGGGTGGGGCTTCTGTTCCGACTCCCTATGGCTATTCCTCTCATTTACTCAAGCTTTCATCCTCTGAATGGAGGGGAGAGTTGAGAGTGACACAACAGAAAGAACTGGCTTTGAAAAGGCAGTGACATAATTATATGCACCGGACCGGCCCCACACCGTCCTTTCCTCGCAGAGATCTGACATGGGAGCTTCGAGCACTGCCCTTTGCATGCAGTGCTTCAGGGGTATGAACTCCAAGGGACAGGTATCAGCCTCTCTGGCACGAGAATTTACCTCACTGTCCTTTGCATGCGGATGTAAGTAGAGGTGAGAGCGCGCTGTTAAACTGAACTCGGCCCCGCCAGTGGTTGACAGATTTTTTTGCTGAGTTCCAAAAGTCAGCAAACTCTGCTGGTGAGGCAGAGTTTGCCGCAAACCCCTAGTGTCAGTGAGTCTGTGAGTTGCTATGTGGGTCTGTGAGTGGATGTATGAGTGGCTTTGTGGCTTTGTGAGTGGGTGTGTGAGTGGCTGTATGAGTGTTTATGTGGGTGTGTGAGTGGGTGTGTGAGTGCTTCTGTGGGTGTGAGTGAGTGTGTTAGTGCATGTGTGATTGACTGTATGGGTCTGTGAGTGGGTGTGTGAGTGGTTGCAAGGGTGTGTATGTGGGTGTGTGAGTGGGTGTGTGAGTGCCTATGTGGGTCTGTGAGTAGGTGTGTAAGTGGTTCTCTGGGTCTCTGAGTGGGTGTGTGGGTGGCTGTATGAGTGTTTATGTGGGTGTGCGAGTTTGTGAGTGGGTGTGTGAGTGCCTCTGTGGGTCTGTGAGTGGGTGTATGAGTAGTTCTTTGTGTCTCTGAGTGGGTGTGAGAGTGGTTGTATGAGTGTGTAAGTAGCTGTGTGAGTGGTTTCCTGGGTCTCTGAGTGGGTGTATGAGTGGCTTTCTAGGTCTCTGAGGGGCATATGTACAAGCCTCTATCACCACGGGAACGCCACTTTTTGTGACGTTCCCCTGGCGATAGGGGCCTTGCCTTATTTACAAGGCAGTGTTAAGCACTTTACGTGGATTAAAGCTGCCCTGTAAATAAGGCCCCCTTTCACGCAATGCTTAGCGTGAAAGGAGTGGGCAGTGGGTGTTGAGGTGGGCGTTCCACCGCAACACTCATTGATTTTGACATTGCCCCTATTTACAAGGGCAGCGTAAATAGGAGGCAGCTCCAAAATTAAGACCAGGGAAAACCTGGTCTCAAGTTGGTGAAACGAGGAGAAATGCTTTAATTCTCCTCATTTTTGCTTTTTCCATGTGTACTGCCTTGTGCAGCACACATGGAAAAATCAAAAAGCCTTGGATTGTTTATGTGTAGGAAGGTGACCCTTCCTGCACATAAACAATCCTTAAAGAAAATAACATTTTGTAACTGCATTAAGCAGCACACATAGAAGTGACAAAATGGCATTTCAGGATTGATTATGTGCAGGAAGGGACACCTTCCTACACATAAACAATCCTCCCCTGCACGCAGACACCAAGGGTGCCTGCGTTGGCGCTACACTGCTAAGTGTAGCGCCAGTGCAGGGGGAAACGCAAGGCTGCACCATATCCTTGTAAATATGTTGCAACCTTGTGTTTCTGATGTGGCAGAGTGAGGCATTAAGCCATGACGGCTAACACCTCACTCTACCACTTCCTCGTACATATGCCCCTGAGTGAGTGTGTGAGAGGTTATGTGGCTATGTAAGTGTGCGTGTTAGTGTGTATGTGACTGACTGTATGGGTCTGTGAGTGGGTGTGTGAGTAGCTGTACAGGTGTGTGAGTGGTTGCAAGGTTATATATGTGGGTGTGTGAATGTGTGAGTGCCTGTGTGGGTCTGTGAGTGGGTGTGTAATTGGTTGTCTGGGTCTCTGAGTGGGTGTGTGAGTGGCTGTATGGGTTTGTGAGTGGCGTTCTGGGTCTCTCAGTGGGTGTGTGAGTGGCTGTATAGATGTGTGAATGGTTGTACGGGTGTGTAAGTGGGTGTGAATGAGTATATGAGTGAGTGTATTTTTTTATTGAATCTGCATCCACCGAACCATTGCAGATTCAAAGGGGTAGCCGCGGATCCTTGCATGCCCCAAAAAAGGTTCTTGCCCGTGAAGGGGCCCTCACAGACCCCTCTCAGTCCCATAGTGTCAGGATACCTCTATCCTAACCCCTTGCACCCTATTTACACTTTATTTCCTTCCCGGGAACTGTGTCCCAGTTAACAAAATGGTGGACACAACTTTTCTCTCAGGTTGTGGCCAGCCAATCACAGCATTGATGTCGGTGCTTGGATTCGTGTCTCTAGATATAGATTTGTAGATATGCATAAATCATTTTTCTTTAATAACTCTAAAACTACTGAACATATTTACAGCAAATTACAAAAAGCACTCTCTCTGGTCCAAGATCTAGCTTTCTGCCAAATTTGGTGTAATTCCGTTCAGGGGTTCAGGCTGTAGTTGTGTCTAAAATCCCTAAGGTAAATTGCATGGGGAAATGTGTTTTGGGACCCGCCTCTTTTTTCGACCACTTTTTAAGAATCACCCCAAAACTTTACAAACAGCAGCTGAAGTGACTGGCAAACTAGTTGTGAACATTTTGTGACGATTCGTCTAATGGTCCCAAAGTTATTAGCACAACAAAACATGCTTTTCCTATGGAAACCAGGTCCTAACTATCACTACCTATATATACATATACATATATAATTTGCCTGTATTGCATGCAATAATCATGTTGGCTTATTGACAGAAGAATATGGTTATTAGTCTTTCCACATATCCGCTACTATAACATCTAGTCCAAATCCTCTAGCATCCATGACACGTGGTTGGAGATGCAAATCCTGTGTGAAGTTCAAGTATGAGGCTGGTACAGCGTAATTTTGACCCCACCTTTACACGTCACATACACATGATATAGACATGCACTTAGCACATATTTCCTGTGTGGCCTAGCAACAATTAATATGAGATGTTGCACTTGACATTCTTATTGAAGTGCATTTACTGTAGAATTAGAGAATTCATACATAATACTGTGTGCCTTAACCATATTAAATTAGATAATCTTTGGAGGCTTGATGAATAAACCATCCTCACATATTTAGAATGTGTTCACTCTAGAAACGTTAATGGATTTATGTAAGTGTTTGCTAATTTTTCAGTATATTTCATATAAAATGTAGTTCTTAGGCATACTTACACATGCTTATTAAAAACTTACTGTATGCCACATGCAATATGAATCTAATGTATTGACAAAGTAATATTAATTTGTGTTTGGAAGTGCACACGCATATTAAATGTGCACCAGTGATTTAATAATTTAAACTTGCGCTTACTAGGCCTGTTTTCCGTTCTGCATAAAATACTGTGTTCCATTTCTGCTCGTATGACTTTTCCATTGCAGGTTCGTTCACACACATTGCTAGTTTGAGAATAGATACAACACTGTTTTTGCGATGGAGAGAGAGCCTGAGAAGAAGACCTTGATAAAGTAACATGGAGAGCCAGAGCGTTAACTAGAGTCCTATTCAGCAATATTACAACATGGCTTGATTGAGCAAGGACAATGTTGTTACCATGTTTAGTGTGGGATATTTCGCCAATGTTACAGTTTACAACGTGAGAATGGAAAAGGACAATGGAACCCCTGATGATGTGAATAGAGGGGTGGTATAGCTGGAGTCTAAACTCTCCGATGCTAGAGTCACTTTTCTTGGACTTTGAGAGGTATAGACCTCTATGCTTATTCCATTTGAGTCTTGCTGAGTGTGGCTTAGACTAATACTCAGAATGCTCCTGACCCAAGAAGACTATTGACTGAGTTTCTTCAATGCTGACACCTTCCTTCACTTCCCTTATTTTCCCGAATTTTCCAATTTTTTATGCAGTTCGGATTTTAAGTTAGATGGTTCTAGATTTACACATGTATAGAAGAGAGGACCAGAACCTCTTCTCTGAGCACCAGATTTTAATGCTGATCTTTTGTATTGCTGTGACTGAAGTTCTTGTTTGCCTAATACTGGTATGCTGAATAGGATAGGTAGATGCAGATGCAACCACTATGTATTATCAACTATACAGATGAGGGAATGCCAACAACCGTTTATCCACATTGTAAATGCTCCACATACTTGTCTTACTAAGCTTGGAACTGCAGTGCAAATTCAGTGTCCATATATGTAGCTGTCATCAGATTATGCTGAACAGCTGACATTCCAATTAATGTGGTTTATTTGGCATTACATTTAATCTGTGACAGGTTTCTGAAGGCCACTTGACCATTGTCACCACTAAAATTCAATCTGGGGGGACAGGAATAGAAGCATGTTTCCATCCCTTTAGGGCACCAGTAGATATTCTAGAATTGTCAGAAAATAGTGTGTGTAACCTTTAGCGTGCTGGTGCACACCTTCCTCATATTTATGATGGGTTTCAGTGTCTAGCTCTGATGGCTAGACTAGGACACGGAATCTGTGATTCCAAAAATTCAGTAGCAAAATACTGTGTTGAAAAGGGACTGTATGCAGTTGTCAGGAATCAGCAAGTTATATGTGGTTTGAAGATGTCTTTGAGAACACCTGTGAGGTGTAGTTCTTGAAGACTGTGACAAACCAGCCTGTGGCGGCTGATGTAGCATGAGTAGCAAGCCAGTCTGGGCCAAGGGTGAGACTTATGGGTCATGGTAGGCGGCTGCAGTATTTAAATAATGTGAAGCATTTAGGAAGCTGCCTAGAAACTTTCAGTATTGTTTAGGCTATCCACGGATCAGTTACATAATATCAAGAAAACAAATATTAACTCAATTTTTTTTATATTGTTAACAAAAATATGGAGTCCCTGTACATAACTATAAAAGTCCCTTATATCTAACACATAAATATCAGTGACAAAAAAATCAAATCTTACATATATTGACAATAAAAAATATCAAAAACTTAAAATATTGTTACTTATAAAATAAACATATACCATGTCAAAAATATTGAAAACAACAATATCGACTACATAAATATCATTAAAGAAATAGTGAATATGATTACAAATGACTAAAAACACATTATTCAAACAAACAACAATAATATATCCTAAAATGATAACGAAAATATATAAATAAATAATAATATTTTACTTCACCAAAAACTTTAATATGAGCAATATCAACATATTACACCTCTAAAATATACATTACCCATATTTAAACCACATTTAGATACAATAAACATTTATATTAATAAAACAATATTAATTATTTTCTCAACACAAATAAATATAATATTAAATAAATAAACATATATATAATCTGAACATAAAAAACATTAATTAGCGTTTAACAAATAAGGACATAACTGCCCAACATTTTTTAATTCAGCCGAAAGCAACCAATAAAATTAAACTATACACAACCAAACCGAACAAAATAGCTTAACCAATTAAACAAAGAATATATAAGCTATACTTATTAAAGCAAAAAATGACAAACAATTGAAGAGGAGGAAACTCTTTCGATTTTTCCCTACCAAATAGAAGCCTGTAAAATATACATCTACATCTCCAAGTAAGTATTAATTATAATTAAAATAAAAAGTAAAATAATTTTAACTTGCAAAAAGATTAATTACCAAACAATGTCTAACGTACTTTTTAACATTTCTCCTTATACACAGATTATCCAATTTTCTACTAAACACCATTTACAACTACACATCAAACACAACATAATAAAGGGGTCATTACGATGGCGTAACGATCGCCACCGCCGGGCCTGTGGTGGCGACCGTTACGCCATCGTAACGTGAATTACCCACCGCCATATTAAGATGGCGGTGGGTATCGCGGCGGACGGAAAGTCCGTCCGCCACTTTTCCGCCGGTCAGCAATCGTTACGATTGCCGGCCGGGTGGAGCTGGGGCACATATATGGTGGCGGTGCCTAGCAGGCACCGCCATCCATAATATGATGTTTGGTTTTCAAGGCCTTTCCATGGCAGTGATGCCACCATGGAAAGGCCCATGTACTTCTGAATAAGTATATGATTTTATAGTAAATTAGTGAAAGTTATGTACTCAGAAATGAGAACAAAACATACATATGCACACACAGATATATAATGTACAATTACACTTATTATCAAATTAATGACGTGAAGTGAAGACACAGAAATATATTTACATATCACAACACAATATATACATAACAAATAAACATATATTCAAGACACACATTTAGACACAGTGTGAGGTATATGAAAAAATGTTTCAACCCAACTAGCAATTGGTCTAGTTATTCTTGATTGTTCTGGGTGAACATTAACACTTGATAGTATGCGTCGACGTTTCGACCCCTGGGCATTAGTGTGATTATGTAATCGTCTGTGGGGGGTCTTCTTCAGGACTATATATAGAGTCTGTGTGTGGCCTGTTTGAGAAAAAGTGAATGCGCTTTAGAATCTATGTAGGGTTTGGATAATTATGGTTTTATGTGGAGAGACCATCTGTCTCTGCTCACCTTCAATAAGATTCCACCTTGATACCAGATTAAAGGTATTGACAGCATGGCAGCTTGTACAAAATAGGCAGTAGACCTGTCAGAAATAAATTATAATGACTGTCAACACCTGTGTTCAAAGCAAACACTCTTAGAAAGACTTCTACAATGTACCCTTACAGGGACTGTACTTGAATCGAAAGCAGCTTTCCTCATCAGCTGGTTTAGAGGTCAGTGGCACAACGTGCCTTCAACTCTATGTAAATAAATGAGGGTATCAATTAATCACAACGTTTGACTGCATTTAGTAAAAAATAATAAATAAAATGGCAAAAAGTCCATAAATCAAAACAACTAACCTCCGGCGTCTGGCGCTCGGGGTCTTCTATTATTATTCAAAACTACACAATTGGGGCAATGGTTTGTCGGGATGCGGCTCAGTCTTGGAACCCCTGTGTCGTTATGTGGATATCTTTCTGCAACCCTGGGTTTCCAAGACTAGATCATACATACTTTTAATCTGGTATCAAGGTGGAATCTTATTGAAGGTGAGCAGAGACAGATGGTCTCTCCACATAAAACCATAATTGTCCAAACCCTACATAGATTCTAAAGCGCGTTCACTTTTTCTCAAACAGGCCACACACAGACTCTACATATAGTCCTGAAGAAGACCCCCCACAGACGATTACATAATCGCACTAATGCCCAGTGGTCGAAACGTCGACGCATACTATCAAGTGTTAATGTTCACCCAGAACAATCAAGAATAACTAGACCAATTGCTAGTTGGGTTGAAACATTTTTTCATGTACCTCACACTGTGTCTAAATGTGTGTCTTGAATATATGTTTATTTGTTATGTATATATTGTGTTGTGATATGTAAATATATTTCTTTGTCTTCACTTCACGTCATTAATTTGATAATAAGTGTAATTGTACATTATATATCTGTGTGTGCATATGTATGTTTTGTTCTCATTTCTGAGTACATAACTTTCACTAATTTACTATAAAATCATATACTTATTCAGAAGTACATGAGTTTCTTTTGTTTGGACTTGATTTGGACATTCTTCATCAAATGATAGTCCCATCTTATTAGAGGGACCAAATGTAAAAATAGTTTTGACGCTTTCTAAAGCTAATAGGTGGCAGAACCACTGTTCACTTAATGTACGAATCCCCAGGTTCTGCACATAACGGGGCTACCCCATTGTTTTATATTGCCATGGAAAGGCCAGCAGGGATTTGCTTTGGGGGCCCATTGCGGGCCCCCGGAGGGGTGGGGGGTCGAGGGGGTGCACTTGGGGGGTACCTATGGTACCCCCCTGCATGTCCATGCACAAGGTGGCAGGCACCGCAGAGTGCCTGCCACGTTGTGCATGGAAATGCACAACATGGCATTTCAACATTGCGGCGGGTGCTGCAGCCAGCAGCACCCGCCGCAATGTTAAGTCCCCAGATGCGACCGCCGCGGTGGCGGTCGCATCATAATTAGGGTGGCGGGACCGCCGCATGGCAGGCGGGCGGTCCCGTTACCGCTAGGGTAGCGGGTGGACTAAAGTCCGCCCACCATCCTAATGACCCCCAAAGTAAGTATATTTGAATAGCAACTTTAAACTTACTCCAATAGCAACGCCAAAAACCTGCTAATCACCTAAACATCGTCAAACATTAAAAATGCAGCACATGCAATTAATAAAACTACTTTTTTTCTTCCAACAGAAAAAAAGACCTGTTTCACGATCAAGATTGCTGAAAGAAAATGCTCAAAAAACACAAATTTTCTCTGAACAACATACAAGTATAAAAAAAAAAATAGGTAATGTATACTTAACTGTATGTTAATAAATGAAATATAGTAAATAGCTATTTTTTTATATTTATATTATTACAGTAATTAAAGATTTAATGACAGAAGGGGCAACATTTATAATGTCACAAAAGGGAAAACTGTTATTGTGTTACATGGGATACACCTACAGCCAAGAAAATGCTTCTACTGAGCGGATTAATTGGAAATGTACAAAATATTATTCCAATGCATGCAGGGTTGTACTGTACTGTAGTAATTGATGTAAAAGAGCATAACCACCCTCAAAATGTAATCGAGGCAGAAGTGAGAGAAATTTTAGAAAATATACGAGAAGCAAGCACTAATATTCAAAAGCCCACAACACAAATACTAAAGAATATACTACCCCAAGTACCTGAATATATAACAGGCAATTATCATTAATTCCCACCTTAAAAAGCCTAATAACACAGACTTAAAAGGCCACCAGCGACACCCCATCTGTCCTAAAACATACAGGGACATAGACATACCAACACACCTAACAATAAAACATAGAGAGGAACCCTTCCTCCTATACGACAATAAAAGTAATGACAAACGAGTACTAATATTCTCTACTTGTAACAACTTAGTCAACTGTCCCAATGTCAAACATAGATGATGGATAGGACAATTAAAATGTGCCCCAAACCATTCCATCAACTATACACCATACATGGTGAATTTCAGAACACCAATATTCCTTTTGTTTACGCTCTACTTCCTAATAAAGAAGGCAGTACCTACATGGAACTACTAAACCACATAAAGCAACAAGCAAACAACTATTACCCACAAAAAATTATAATTGACTTTGAACATACTATGATTATAATTAATGATATCCTTAAAATATACACCCACACAGCCATACAAGGATGTTATTACCATTTTAACTAAAGTATATGGCATCACCTACAGAAATTTGCATTAACTGTGGAATACACTACCGAGGAGAAATGTACAGTTGAGGTAAAAAAAAATATTGCACTAGCCTACATCGCTGTCACAGAAGTAGCCAACGACTACAACATCCTAATTAAAAAAGCCCCTATTACCAAAGAAATGAATAGAAACGTACTCCCATAATGGACTACTTCGAAGACACATGGGTTGCCAGACTGTATAGGTCAGGACACAAACGCCAACCAAAATTCCAGATTCCTTGGTGGAATGTCTGTGACAGCACCTTGGCACAGGAAGAAAAAAAAAACAATGCAGTGGAAGGATGGCATAATGCCTTCTAATCCACACTAGGCAGAACTCAACCCACACTATACAAATTACTAGAAGCCTTACAAAAAGACGAAAACTACCAAGAACTTAGAATAGAACAACCGGTTACTGATATATGCCCTAAACTAAATAAACAAACTTAAAAAATGTATGAGATGCTGCAAAGCAAAGTAAAAATATTTATAAATAACAAAGGACTAGACTACTTAGAAATAATAGCCAAATCTATCCTATAAAACACATATAAAACCTACTACAAACCTCAGAGACTACAATATACTACACCAGAAAAATTAAATATATATTTTTTAAATACTAATAAAATATTATTATTATATCTGTGAAAAAATAAAACTAAAATAAACATTACTCACTGTCAAGGTCAGGATCAAAAGGTACTTTATTCGGCCACTAAAAGCCATAAAAGCAAACCTTTTTAAAAAGACATTTCATCAAAGATACAATCAAGTTAATAAAACAATAAAAAGGTCAAATCACACAGATAGTATACTAAAATCAGCTATACAAATCAATAAAAGGACAAACGTTGTTGTTTCCAGGGCTAAGTTTATAAACAGCAAGGGATGCAATGTATAAAGTGCTACAGTGCTGAAGCGTAAAATCAATTGCTGTAATTGGTATAACAGAGAGAACACGAGATGACACATAATGATACCTGGGCGCAGCCAGTAAAGATGGACTAGCTATTGCAAAGACAACTTCTTCCTGTGTCTAATGGCCCCTGTTAAAAAGCTCGCCACCCCAAAACAGACCATGGGAGAAGATAGCATTTGAAGATATAATAGTCAGGCCTGACTTGGGCAAATTGACAGTTTCTGAGCAGCGGAAGTATATACTTTCTACGCAGGGGGTCATAAAGGTCACAGAAAAGATAAAATGTAGGGTGTCCTGCTCTGAGAAGTTGTCACATGGACTGAGCTAAAGAATGATAATGGATTCAACTCAGATCTGTGACTGGGGGTGAGTGTTTGAAAAGTTTCAGCACTCCGTCCATCATCTCCTTGTGATTGCTTTGTTCACCCTAAGTTGGCAGGGTATGCCCAGACGTGGGTCATTTGCTCACTTTGCCACTGGATTCAAGCTAGCCTGGCTGATGAGGGCTGTTAGCCCAAAACCGGTCCCAGGATGCTTGATTCTGGTCCTGGGAAGACATGGCTTGGCAGTTCGGTCTGGACTGTTCCCATGAGGCACAGGGTCAGGACTGATTTGAATATAGCTGTGTCTGAACTGGGGTGGCAAAGTGAGCTAAAGAATGATGATGGATTCAACCCAGATCTGTGACTGGGGGTGAGTGTTTGAAAAGTTTCAGCACTCCGTCCATCATCTCCTTCTGTTTGCTTTGTTCACCCTAAGTTGGCAGGGTTTGCCCAGATGTGGGTCCCTTGCTCACTTTGCCACTGGATTCAAGCTAGCTGGCTGATGAGGGCTGTTAGCCCGAAACCGGTCACAGGATGCTTGATTCCGGTCAAGGGAAGACATGGCTTGGCAGTTCAGTCTGGACTGTTCCCATGAGGCACAGGGTCAGGACTGATTTGCATATAGCTGTGTCTGAACTGGGGTGGCAAAGTGAGCTATAGAATGATGATGGATTCAACCCAGATCTGTGACTGGGGGTGAGCGTTTGAAAAGTTTCAGCACTCCGTCCATCATCTCCTTGTGTTTGCTTTGTTCACCCTAAGTTGGTAGGGTATGCCCAGACGTGGGTCCCTTACTCACTTTGCCACTGGATTCAAGCTAGCCTGGCTGATGAGGGCTGTTAGCCCGAAACCGGTCCCAGGATGCTTGATTCCGGTCCAGGGAAGACATGGCTTGGCAGTTCGGTCTGGACTGTTCCCATGAGGCACAGGGTCAGGACTGATTTGCATATAGCTGTGTCTGAACTGGGGTGGCAAAGTGAGCTATAGAATGATGATGGATTCAACCCAGATCTGTGACTGGGGGTGAGTGTTTGAAAAGTTTCAGCACTCCGTCCATCATCTCCTTGTGTTTGCTTTGTTCGCCCTAAGTTGGCAGGGTATGCCCAGACGTGGGTCCCTTGCTCACTTTGCCACTGGATTCAAGCTAGCCTGGCTGATGAGGGCTGTTAGCCCGAAACCGGTCCCAGGATGCTTGATTCCGGTCCAGGGAAGACATGGCTTGGCAGTTCGGTCTGGGCTGTTCCCATGAGGCACAGGGTCAGGACTGATTTGCATATAGCTGTGTCTGAACTGGGGTGGCAAAGTGAGCTAAAGAATGATGATGGATTCAACCCAGATCTGTGACTGGGGGTGAGTGTTTGAAAAGTTTCAGCACTCCGTCCATCATCTCCTTGTGTTTGCTTTGTTCACCCTAATTTGGCAGGGTATGCCCAGACGTGGGTCCCTTGCTCACTTTGCCACTGGATTCAAGTTAGCCTGGCTGGTGAGGGCTGTTAGCCCGTATCCGGTCCCAGGATGCTTGATTCCGGTCCTGGGAAGACATGGCTTGGCAGTCCGGTCTGGGCTGTTCCCATGAGGCACAGGGTCAGCACTGATTTGCATATAGCTGTGTCTGAACTGGGGTGGCAAAGTGAGCTAAAGAATGATGATGGATTCAACCCAGATCTGTGACTGGGGGTGAGTGTTTGAAAAGTTTCAGCACTCAGTCCATCATCTCCTTGTGTTTGCAGGGTTTTAATGTGCCAGGTTTCGCATATCCTTTGGGGAACGCCAATAGCCAGGGGACCAGGTTCAAACGAAATCTAGTTAACACAAATCAATGATACGCATTGCTAACGAGGAGTAAATACGGTTGTGCCTGTGGGCTCAAACTCAATGTGACAAACCTTCTCATGGAGGGCTTAGCTAACTCCTTCTCTTCCCTGAGCCCCTGCCATTTGTCCAGAAACTGCTGTTTAATGTCTCTAATGGCTATCCGGCCCAAGGACCTGGGGTTTAGGTACTCACTGATATAATAAAAATATTAATAATAGAATAAAATAAAAAAAATTAAACTATTAAATAAATAAAATAAACTAACAAACTAACTATACATAATTAAATAAATACAACTGATATTTTTCAACAGAACAACATATTAAATACATCACCATAACATTATTTAAAGCATATCACATTTCCCACTCACAGTAAATTGTTAAATTAAACTTAACGATTTTATTACTGCAGATCTCCGTCGAAACCACATAGTAAAAAAAAGTAATCCACCAAAAAGTACTTAAAATGATCATAAAAAGCCCTATAAAAATGCAAACATGAAGAAAAAACAAGAACAATCCCTCGAAGAAATCCATAGTCGGTAGGTTCCATAAAAGCCCGAAAAAGATTTTAAAAAAGAACCACTCCAGGAAACAAGATAAACAAGGAAGTCTATGTAAAAAAATTGGTTTATAAAAATCCAATTCAGATTTTCTCAAAAAAAAACAGAACGTCCAACTTCCCTTAGAAACACCTATGTCACGCAAACCTGTACCAAATAAATAAAACACCCTCCTGTACAAAACACTAGGGGCCTGATTACGACTTCTGCGGTCCTGTCGGAGGCGGTCCAACCGCCATAATCTCGTCGGAAGCGGTCGGTCCGACCGCCAGATTACAATGCATGCCTCCTGTACTCTGACCGACTGCCGAAAAACCACCGACTTCACCAGCTGAGATGGCGGCAGAGAAGAACAGCATCCAGAGGTCACTACAGGGATCTGTGACTGCTGTCCTGATTACGATGTGGGTTTCTGATGAGTCGACCGGGGCGGTCCGACCGCCTGCCTCGAGTTGTTGGAAACAATGGATTTGGGGTGCATACTCACCCAAAAATCAGGTTCTCCCTGACAGACCCCGGCATGGATCCCTTCCTCCAGGTCCCCCCTACACCACGGCAGTAGAACCCCGAAGACTACGATCCTGTGGACGCCGGAATGCAGGTAAGTCTGTAGGTGGCATGTATCCCCATTGACTGGACTATGCACAGATCGCCACACTTCAGCAATGGGGTACATGGTGCACAAATCATTTCCCTGCATATGTCAAGCATGTGTGTACATATCACATGTTTCCTGTGAGTTTGCAAACACTTGCAGCAACATACTCGGGTTATGTGCACCGGCGTAGATGAGACCTCCGCAGTAGCAGTGTGACATCGTAATACGGCGAGGAGAACTTTCCTGGCCTCAGCAGTCTGAATCGGATTGTGACCACGGCGATCAGATGGTCGGTCCAACCAGCATTGTAATAAGGCTCTACATTCCCAAATTGCTATATTCATACCATTAAATTATACAAAAATAGTTAGCAACACATATCTTAAACATAACTTTGACAGAAATATACTTTCCATTAAAAAAACATGATAAAGCAACACAATACAATATAGCATTAGAAATGCGATAAAACACACAAAAAACTTACCAATAACAACACACACATCTTTTATACAACTTTACTACATCCCCTAACTTACAAACACCTTAAAAAAACTAAAAATCTACTTACCTTTACTGATGAACAGCAGCACCCAACTGCGACTTCTTCCTTCCAAAGTAACACAAATAGACTACTAAATATAGCTAGCTGTAGGAAAAATGGCCGCCTAATAAAAGTTTAAAAAGACTATCTCCAAATAAGAATGAATGGGAAAAATAGCAAAAATGTTTTTAAAATGTTTAAGAAAATGTAAAAAAATGTACAAAATATTACACATGTAAAATAATATTGTATAAATTACATTAAATAATATTATAACATATAAAAAGTTATTTTACATATACTAATAATACTTATGTTAATAACACTTACAAAATGTATATAAAAGTGTTTCAAAAATATATAAAAAATGTACAATGTTCTAAAGAAAATGTACATTATGGAGAATGTAATCAAGACTATTATGTTCTGTATTTGTTTTACAACTATACATTTTTTTTTATATATTTGGATAAACATTTACTACTTTTTACTACGTCATATATATATTTCACAACTACTAAAAACTTGCAATAAGTATTATTTATTTAAAAATAAAATATGAATATGTATGTGTGATTTGTTTTACTATACTTATTATTATGAAAATAAAAATAGTAAAAAAATAAAACTTTTTGTACCATACCAATACAAAAAAAACTGCTACAAATTATTTAACCCTACAAACATAACACTTAGGGCCTGATTTCGAGTTCGGTGGTCCACATGACCATTAACCCGTGGTGGCAGTCTGACCACCGCCGCACTGCTGGACCGCCTGCAGAATTACCGCCACAGAACCTCTGCGACTGCAAGGGATCCAGGATCCCACTGCGTTCACACAGCGGTCAGAGGCAGAAATATGCTGGTGGTGCCGCAGCGGCACTGCCAAGCATATTTCAAGTTGCCTCATCACCACCCTTTTCATGGTGGTGAGCCCAACATGAAAAGGGTGGGGATGAGGCAACTAAGGGTGCACTATAGGGCCCCTGCCGCCTCAGGGCCCAGGGGGTGCATGCAGGGAGGCACATGTAGTGACCCCCATGATTTGTACTCCCAGTTCCTGCACGGTTGTATGCCACACCTTGCAGGAAGGTGCAGTTGGTGCTCTGAGAGCGGCGGTCTGCATGTTAGGCTGTTCTATGAGCCTATCAAACTGCTACTGTCACACCACTGCACGACCTCCCCCCAGACCAGGATTGAAGTCTTAATCTAGCACGCTGGCCACACCATGGGTTTGGCAGTCCTACAGCAGACGGCGCGTTGCACCATCCGCTGCAGGACCACCAAACCCGTAATGGGCCCCTTGCTATTCCCACTTAACTACAAACAAACTAAAGAAATATTTATAACACTTAAGGGTTAACAGTTACTATTCCCACTTCAATATAACTTAGGGACTGATTACGAAAATATAGAGGGCACTACATGTGTCCCCCGTCATGCACCTTCTGGCCCAAATTCAGCAGGGAGCCCTATAAGGGCCCCCTCTGTTGCCTCTCCACCACCCTTTTCATGGTGGGATCACTGCCATGAAAAGGGTGACAAAAATGCAACTCGAAATATGCTCAGCGGTGCCGGCAGCAGCACCAGCGGGATCCCTGATCCTGGCGGTGCCGGCGGTCTTATGGTAGTCCGACTGCCGTATTGGACACTAAAAGGGTTACATTTAGTATTCCCAATCCATTATAAACTAACTCAAGGAAAGTGTTGGACTCTAAAGGGACAACATTTACTATTACCATTCCAATATAAACTAACTGAGGAAGGAGTTGGACAAGGAGTAACAATTACTATTCCCACTCCAATATAAACTAACTCAGGGTAAGGTGATGGACACTAAACGGACAATATTTACTCTTCCTACTCCAATATAAATTAACTCAGGGAAGGTGTTGGACACTAAAAGGGTACAATTTACTATTCCCACTCTAATATAAACTAACTAATGAAGGGTGTTGGACACTAAAGGGGCAACAGTTACAATTCCCACTCCAATAAAAACTACCTCAGGGAAGGTGTTGGACACTAAAGGGGTAACAATTACTATTCCTGCTTCAATATAAACTAACTCAGGGAAGGTGTTGGACACTAAAGGGGCAACATTTACTATTTCCAGACTGTAAGTACTGCACACTAAAAAGATAGCATTTACTATTGCCACCACAATATGAACAAAGTTAATAAACATGTAACAAATTCTTTCAAACAACACATAATTATCTAAAATAAAAACAAACATCCTTAACTACAATATATTTTTTCATAAAAAGTATTAAATATATTTTATATCTGATTTTATTCAATAGTATTTTTTTATTTTTAACAAAATAATACATACCTTATTAAAAATGTAAATAATATTATTTTAAAAAACAAACCAAATTTTAAATAAAAACTTTAAAAAAAATTCAACAACTAATAACATTTCTTAAAAAACATAGTATATTTTGTTTTCAAATTTACTATTTTTCTAAACAACTACAAAATATTTTTAAATATTTGTAAATTTTGATTTTTTCTGACAACTTTAAAATGTTTCAAATTATTTAGGAACTCAAATTTTATTTCCCCTTTTTTAATTAAAAAAAAAAATTTTAAAAACGTTTTAAACAAAATTTTTATTTAAAAAAATTATATCATTTTTCAAATGACAATAATAATTTTTTTAAAACAACTATCTCATTACAATATTTATTAAAAATTCTTTAACATTTGTAAATGATTTTTGCCAGTAACATTCATTCATTTTAAATCATTTTAAATATATAAAATATACTTAACATTTTTCAACATTTATACAAAAACTTTAAGACTGAAACAAATTTTCTGTAAAAAAAAAACAAAGTAATAAATAAAATGTAAAAAGCCCCCAGTCATATCCCCTATAAACCCAGCATTCCGCTCCTAAAAATCTTTTTTAGTAAAAAACATTACAAAAATTCAACCTAAAAAAATGCACACTAATACATTATTTTTATAATACTTCCCACACTTGTCCCCTATAAACCTAACATCCCACTCCTAATTTTTTTTGTAATAAAAAACATTACGAAAATTCCACATCACAAAATATATATTAATACATTATTTTAAAAATAATTCCCTCCCTTATTCCCTATAAACCCAACATCTTGCTGCTAAATATCTTTCTACATATAATTTTTTTTTTTAACAAATTCAATTACAAGAAAACCATCCTTATAATATTCAAAAATTTAAGAACATTTATGTAAATAAAAACAACATATAAGATGATAAATACAATACGTAACACATTATTTACCACTAAAAAACAATGGGCCTAATTACGATGGCATTCCCAGCACGAATAAGACCGTCCGACAAGGAGTCGGCAGTCCCACCCACCATATAACGATTAGACCGCTGTGTAGGTGGTGGCAAACAGCCTTTTTCTACTGCAGCTTGTGCTGCGGCCCAGGAAAAGGGCCGCAGGACAAGCTGCAGTGGAAACAGGCAGTTTGTGCACATCCATGCACAGTGTGCCAACAGTGGTCTGCTTGGGGCCCCCAAAGTCCCTTTCCATCTGCCTTTTCATGGTGGTGGGACCACCATGAAAAGGTAGTCAGAAAGGGATATCCTAATCCCTACGGTGGTTCCTGCACAGGCACCACACCCATTGTAGGGTTAGGAATCGGACCGCCGTCCCGATGGGATCTTTGATCCTGTCCGAGGCGGCGGTCCTACCCCTCAACCTCTGCGCTCTGACTCCCCATATTGTAATCCGGCGGTCGGACCGATTCCCAGGATGTTGAACTGACTGCCACCAAAGGCCTGTCTGTGGCGGGCCATCCGACATCGTGATGACCCCCAATATTTTTACCAACCATATAAATTACATCGATATTAAATAAATCGATATTTTAAACAACACCTTACACAATATTTTTGACAACAATATTTAAAATAACAATATTTATGTATCATGACATTCTTTACACAATATTTATGAAACACAATATTTTTGATTTGATATTTTGTCCAAATACCCTATCAACTTGTCACTAGTTGGTTCACTTCTTCCTGTTTGCCACATTTGTTATTTTATCCCTTTATGGTTTCTCAGTATTCTGTCCTTTTTGCCTGTTATGCAAACCTTGCTCTTTGGATTATGTTTTGAATTGGTCATATTGCTGTGTTTTCCCATTTTCCCTTCCCTGCTCAGAAGAACCCAGATTAGTTTCCTGAGTTTTGTATTTATTGGCTTTGCTCCCACTTGGCTTAAGTTTTCTGTGCCCCCCCCCCTCCCGTTTTCGAAGCTGATGAGTGTACATGTTTAATTTGTGCTTAATGTGAACATAGTGTGATTTTCATCAGTACTGAAAGTTTGCTTTCTCTGATTAGTGGGTCGTTCTGTTACCGGAGAGCCTCCATGTATACCCATGCTGCAACTAGAAATATAACACATTAGACAACCATGCTAAAGAAGACATCTGCATGCTTCTCTCTCTCTCTCTCTCTCAAACCCATTCCCCAGTCCCTCTGGTGCTAGGCTTTGTCTAGTATGTCCTCCTGGGTATGGACAGAGCCACACTCCAGGGAGTGATACACTCTCATTAGAACTCATTTACAAAACCTAACACCAATAGCTACCAGCTTCAAGTAGCGCAGGTAAGCATGTCGTTGGTATGAACATTAAAATGGTCAGATAAAATCAGACCTGCTCTGGGTTCACTTCATTAACTTCCAGGTCATCATATCCAGGACAATTATTTTTGCTTGGTTCACAAAGCTCATTATGGAAGTAAACTGGTACTTCTGGCAACTGCTTCAAGCATTTTCACCAAAAGGCTGGTGTCTGAGGTCTTCAGACTCATTCAGGTCTCAAATCAATAGAGCTAAAAGACCCCACCAAGGAGGCAGAGCATTATCATCTGAAGATCCATGACTCTGGAATTCACTTTCATTTGAGCCATGGCAATAGCAAGATCTGTCAAAGTTTGAAAAGGTGTTAATGACCTGGCTCAATCTGAACTAGTTATGAGCAGTTATCCATTCCATGCCTGTGTATCTCCAGCACTAAGAAGCCCATTGGGTGTACATCACACTCTACTAACACCATAAAAGTAAAAATAAAATCACTCAACCCTTAGACCTTCTGTGAACATATTTAGTGCTCGATTCTGATATTGGGCAGTCGGATCGCCATCCACTGTTGCAGCAGTCAAAAGACCACCCGACAAGCAGTCGGCAGTCGCGCCCACCCAATTGTGCAATGACCACTGTTGTGACAGTGGGAAAGTGCTCCTATACACTGCAGTTTGTGCTGCAGCCCAGGAAAAGCACTTCAGCACAAGCCGCCGCATTAAGGAGAACTTAGTGCACATTCATGTACCGTGTGACATGCACCTTCTGGTGCATGGCACACAGGGCATGGATGTGAGTGGGGGCACTACATGTGCTCCCAAGACCACTTTGCAATAGGTTCACGAGGGACTGGGCCATGTTTGGGGCCCCTAAAGTCCCTTTCTGACAGCCTTTCCATGGCAGTCGGAGCACCATGAAAAGTCTCTCGGAAAGGGACTTTGTAATCCCGACGGCAGTGCCTGCCTCGGCACCACCTCCACAGGCACCACCTTTCAAGGGATACGATTCCAACCGCTGCCCCGACGGGATCATAGATCCTGTCGGAGGTGGCAGTCTTCCCCCCCAATGGTTTCGGTTCGACCGCCTGCATCATAATGCGGTGGTCAGACCGAAGGGCTGTCTGTCAGTGTGACTGCCACCGACGGCCTGTCGGTGGCGATCCCACCGACATCGTAATGAGGGCCACAGTTTTAAACGTGGGGGGGAGAGTAACTGTTGTACTCTCTTCTCTTAGGGCCAGAAGTACTATTTACTGGTCCCAATTTGAAAATAATTTTCCTAACTGACCTTTGCACAAATAAGTTGATTCAGAAAATTCAAATGCGGAGTAGGTCGCAATTCAACCTTTGTCATTAATATTCATAAGGCAGGTCGCAAAATTGCGACTCACTCCGATTGGAGGCCATCTCAAGGATGGTGGCCTCCAGACGTCAGCACACCACTTTGTCTGCGACTGTCTTTCTGTAGAGGTAGAGTAAACTATTCTTTTTAAATGCAGCCTGTTTTCCTAAAAAAAAAAAAAAGGACTGCATTTTAAAAGAAAATGTTTGCTTTTTTTAACAGTTTGTGTGAGATTTAGCAGTGGGCCCGTGGACCACTGCCTACTCCCCAACAGTTTTAAAAAAAAAACATTCACTAAAAAGATGGTGACCCCAGGGGACCTCTTCTATTTTGCAAATGGGTGTCCACCCTAACCTGGGAGTTGGTAACTTTTCAGTGGTTTACAACTATTTTGTGCCAAATAGTTAGGAATCACTATTTGGAAGGGACGCCAACAACATGCCTCTTCCAAATAGCAATTCTTACCCATTTCTACACCCATTTTGGGAGTCGAAAAAAGTTACAGACTCCTAACATGCGTGTTATACATTGCAAAAAGCATTTTTCCAGTCACAAACTCTTAGTTGGAGCATTTGCAACTACAAAAATGCTTTGTACATCTGGACCTTATCATTAGCATCATGACGTATAAAAGTTAAGTAAGTGAGACAAACTGGTCAAAATCTGCACATGTCAAAAGGATGGACACCTGGATGCATATGCAAGATGGATGCAGGAATTCTTTCAGAATACCAGGTCCAACAGCTGCATATTATACGGATTTACTGGGGGTCTTATTTGTGTGTATTAGTAAACTCCAGTCTTCACATGCCTCCACTGCACTGTGGCAAAGCTGTCACATAAATATTTTGTCTGCAAACATATTCCGCAGTAACAGTGGGGTTCTGTTTCCTCAAGTAATTCTATGTAGACCAATATTTCTATTTTTTTTCCTCAATCCTTTAATGATCTACTGCCCGAATAATTGCAAGAACCAACAACGACCCCGGCCATCCCTGATAGCAATACGGCTTTGCAGCTTCTGCAAACTTGCCACTGCCGTTTCCTACAATGGATTCGCATTAACATTCCCTCAATTGTCAATGTACCATTTAAAGAGCAAAAGAGTGAACATTTTAAAATATTTTTAAATGTTACCATATCTTGCATTTCTGAATTTCTTGTGATAGCAGAAAATAAAGGCATACTGTTTCCAGGATATTTAGAGTGAAATAGCTCAAGAAAATGTCATTACTTTAATTTGATGGCTGGTGCTGCATCACAATAGACCAGATGGCCATCTTGTAATGAAGCAAAAAAATTAATTACTGTTTCTAATTTTAAGCAATAATTATTTTACAACAACGTACAGTGGCAGATAACATATTCCATTGCTACGACAACAGGAGGTAAAGACTGAAATAATTGCTCACAAATGAAAAACATCTGCATAAATGCGGTTTACGTTTGTTCGCTTTTTATAACATTGTAAACATCATTGACCACTACGAACAAAAAAAATGTGGTATTCGCTCGTTGTCTGCGAAATGGATTTTATTAGAGCATGCATTTTTAAAGAACAAATATATAGATAATTATTTTTGAACTGTTATGTTAAGTGCAGAAGCCTATTAAATAGGCATGGTGCAAACAGATGTTTAGCTATTTGAATCTGAAAAGGATTTGACGACTTAAGTAAATCCCAGTATTTCTAAAGTTCTGTTTTCACTGCTGACATTTTCCCCTGCATTTGTCAAAATCCAGATCGCTGCGAACTGTAGAATTATGGCACTGGAAACGAGTTAAAGGTCTCACATTTTATTCAGACTATATTTTTAAAATAAAACATTGGTGTACAATTAAATAAGTCATCTAAGTGATGTAATAAGTGCCCATAATACAACAGTGTGTGCGTAAAATTGGAGCATTTACCTTTATTGAATGACACTTGTTAATATTTACCTTTAAAGTATTCACATTATACTGGGTCTTGAAACTGTGCCTTGTTTGCATTATTTGCTTTAGGAGTGTGCTTCTGTGTACACATGTGATTTACTACGCAAACTCCTGTATTGGAATCCGCAGTCGTGATATAGTACTGTATCGTTCAGAGCAGAGACTATGGGGTCGATTCCGATCTCGGCCGGAAGCACACCTAACAATATTTGTCCGGAAAAAAAACAAGCCGAACGCGTGTTTCCCGACCGATTCGAACATTCGTACGAACGAGCAAGTACGATGCGCATAACTGCCCAGATCCCGACCCAGCCGTACGTACCCATTCCAGCTCCTGATCCCCGCCCGAGCCGGATCCGTAAACGCAGAATCGAGTCGCACGGAAGCAAAAATACAGCACCTTCCGGCCGGACTAGTACGATGCGCCTTCCGTACGCGCCGAACCCGTCGCTACGTCCGGCACGTCAGAGAATCCGGGAGAGACGCACATACGCTCCGATTCGCGCCACAAGACGATCCACGGCTACGAGATGAACAAGCCAGCGACGAGTACGAGTCGAAGCAACGAGAAACCCGAACGAGACGAACCAACCATGAATCCCATCGCGCAGCTCCTACCAATACTCTACATCTATTACCGGAACAGGTACGGACGCGTACGACGCAGACGGTAAGTCAAACACCCACTACACAAACAAACGACACGTACCCGACATATGTCACACACACATAGGGATGCAGAAATGACGTACACTAGCAACAGCAGAACCATAGGGGCGGGATGGCTATCACCAATGCCATACACACCCATAGGGGCCTGGATGCCTACCACTAACACCACCCCTACTCAGGGGGGGCTGGATGCCTACCACTACCACCACCCCTACTCATGGGTGCTGGATGCCTACCACTACCACCACCCCTACTCAGGGGGGGCTGGATGCCTGTCACTACCACCACCCCTACCCAGGGGGGGCTGGATGCCTGTCACTACTACCATCCCCACACATAGGGGGATGGATGCCTACCACCAACACCACCCCTACTCATGGTGGGCTGGATGCCTACCACTACCACCACCCCTACTCAGGGGGGCCTCGATGCCTGTCACTACCACCACCTCTACTCAGGGGGTGCTGGATGCCTACCAGAACCACCACCCCTACTCAGGGGGGGCTGGATGCCTGTCACTACCACCACCCCTACTCAGGGGGGGCTGGATGCCTGTCACTACCACCACCCCTACTCAGGGGGGGCTGGATGCCTGTCACTACTACCATCCCCACACATAGGGGGATGGATGCCTACCACCAACACCACCCCTACTCATGGTGGGCTGGATGCCTACCACTACCACCACCCCTACTCAGGGGGGGCTGGATGCCTACCACTACCACCACCCCTACTCAGGGGGGGCCTGGATGCCTGTCACTACTACCATCCCCACTCATAGGGGGATGGATGCCTACCACCAACACCACCCCTACTCATGGGGGGCTGGATGCCTACCACTACCACCACCCCTACTCAGGGGGGCCTGGATGCCTGTCACTACCACCACCCCTACTCAGGGGGTACTGGATGCCTACCACAACCACCACCCCTACTCAGGGGGGGGCTGGATGCCTGTCACTACCACCACCCCTACTCAGGGGGGCTGGATGCCTGTCACTACCACCACCCCTACTCAGGGGGGGCTGGATGCCTGTCACTACTACCATCCCCACACATTGGGGGATGGATGCCTACCACCAACACCACCCCTACTCATGGTGGGCTGGATACCTACCACTACCACCACCCCTACTCAGGGGGGGCTGGATGCCTACCACTACCACCACCCCTACTCAGGGGGGCCTGGATGCCTGTCACTACCACCACCCCTACACAGGGGGGAATGGATGCCTGTCACTACTACCATCCCCACACATAGGGGGATGGATGCCTACCACCAACACCACCCCTACTCATGGTGGGCTGGATGCCTACCACTACCACCACCCGTACTCAGGGGGGGCTGGATGCCTACCACTACCACCACCCCTACCCAGGGGGGCCTGGATGCCTGTCACTACTACCATCCCCACTCATAGGGGGATGGATGCCTACCACCAACACCACCCCTACTCATGGGGGGCTGGATGCCTACCACTACCACCACCCCTACTCAGGGGGGCCTGGATGCCTGTCACTACCACCACCTCTACTCAGGGGGTGCTGGATGCCTACCACAACCACCACCCCTACTCAGGGGGGGCTGGATGCATGTCACTACCACCACCCCTACTCAGGGGGTGCTGGATGCCTGTCACTACTACCATCCCCACACATAGGGGGATGGATGCCTACCACCACCACCCCTACTCATGGTGGGCTGGATGCCTACCACTACCACCACCCCTACTCATGGGTGCTGGATGCCTGTCACTACTACCATCCCCACTCATAGGGGGATGGATGCCTACCACCAACACCACCCCTACTCATGGGGGGCTGGATGCCTACCACTACCACCACCCCTACTCAGGGGGGGCTGGATGCCTACCACCATCCCTACTCAGGGGGGGCTGGATGCCTGTCACTACCACCACTCCTACTCAGGGGGTGCTGGATGCCTACCACAACCACCACACCTACTCAGGGGGGGCTGGATGCCTACCACTACCACCACCCCTACTCATGGGTGCTGGATGCCTGTCACTACTACCATCCCCACTCATAGGGGGATGGATGCCTACCACCAACACCACCCCTACTCATGGGGTGCTGGATGCCTACCACTACCACCACCCCTACTCAGGGGGGCCTGGATGCCTGTCACTACTACCATCCCCACTCATAGGGGGATGGATGCCTACCACCAACACCACCCCTACTCATGGGGGGCTGGATGCCTACCACTACCACCACCCCTA
Organism: Calotriton arnoldi; assembly: GCA_963921515.1. Lineage (NCBI taxonomy): Eukaryota > Metazoa > Chordata > Amphibia > Caudata > Salamandridae > Calotriton > Calotriton arnoldi. The sequence goes on along the minus strand of CAWUFW010005184.1, from coordinate 608,771 downwards.
CTCAGAGGGGGCTGGATGCCTGTCACTACCACCACCCCTACTCAGGGGGTGCTGGATGCCTACCACAACCACCACCCCTACTCAGGGGGGCTGGATGCCTACCACTACCACCACCCCTACTCATGGGTGCTGGATGCCTGTCACTACTACCATCCCCACTCATAGGGGGATGTATGCCTACCACCAACACCACCCCTACTCATGGGGTGCTGGATGCCTACCACTACCACCACCCCTACTCAGGGGGGCCTGGATGCCTGTCACTACTACCATTCCCACTCATAGGGGGATGGATGCCTACCACCAACACCACCCCTACTCATGGGGGGCTGGATGCCTACCACTACCACCACCCCTACTCATAGGACGGGCAATGCATGACACAACCAGCATACACCAACATAAGGAATGTCAGAAAAACACATCCCCCCAACACCATGACAAGCGTGTGTAGTCTATGTCAAATGCCTACAACACTGAACATGATATTGAACATACAATGTGACCCCCTATCACATGTGTCACACATAAATGTGTGTGGCCTCCACAATGCAAGCAGACCATGACCACTGTGGCAATGGGGTCTAACACCCCATCATCACAGTGACCAAAAGGTAAGTGTGGGGTCCATAGCTGAAGCACATTTTGAACACTGTGGCAATGGGGTCTAACCCCCATCATCACATTGACCAAAAGGTAAGTGTGGGGTCCATAGCTGAAGCACATTTTGAACATTGTGGCAATGGGGTCCAAACCCCCATCATCACAGTGACCAAAATGTAAGTGTGGGGTCCATAGCTGAAGCACATTTTGAACATTGTGGCAATGGGGTCTAAACCCCCATCATCACAGTGACCAAAATGTAAGTGTGGGGTCCATAGCTGAAGCACATTTTGAACATTGTGGCAATGGGGTCTAAACCCCCATCATCACAGTGACCAAAAGGTAAGTGTGGGGTCCATAGCTGAAGCACATTTTGAACATTGTGGCAATGGGGTCTGAAACCCCCATCATCACAGTGACCAAAATGTAAGTGTTGTCATGGAAAAAGCTGCAAATGCCAAACAGCATGGATGATTCCTGGTCACAGAACAACAAACACATCAGTGGCAAAGTAGTGCTTGTGTCCCATAGCAACATAGATTGGGTGAGGCAAACAGTGCAGTGCAAATAAGACATACCTTTGGCCATGTGCAGACAAACATCACCCATGGGGGCTGACATTGTCAACATTCATCAATAACACAATGACAGAAGTGACCATCATAATGCAGACCCACATATCTGTACCAATGGACACACAAATGTAGATATCCTGTGGAGACTGTATATGTGAGGTGAACAAATACCATACCATGGCAGCAATGGGACATACAAACCATGATCATTGTGCTGCCTGATGACCTAGGAGTCCCAGGGACAGCAGGGGAAACCCACCAAACAACATACAGCCAATGGCACACCAAAGATATGCCAATGCAGTGGTGCAGATGCACAAACACAAACAGGCAGCCTCACACTGCATATCAAACACAACAGGTGATGGGGGGTGTGCCAGTGTCCCCAGGCAACCACACAACACATGAGGAGGCCTGAATCCCAATTACACAGATGTGAATACAGTGCCACACAAAAGTAACTCATGGATCGGATTCCCCTATGTGGGCAATCAGGCATTGTTAGATGAGAGGGAGCCCAAATTACACATGTCACACAAGCTTGTAGGAACAGCAACTAACACAGCAAGAGACAGACCCACCACAGCACTACCCCCAGGGACCCCACATTGTGGTGACACTAGCCTGCATGATAATCCCACTGTGATGACAAAGGTAGATGTTGTTCACACTGTGAACCACAGCCATGTGTCCTGAGCAACAAACTACCATCACACCTACACGAGCACAAATCAATCAGCACGGCCTGTCAGCCAAGGCCAATATGGAGGTAGGGGTCTAGCCGTGCAACAACTCTCATTTGCACACACTCAACACCACACACCTTGATCTCCACCAATGTGCAGCAGTGAAGCTCACATGGACTGGTGACATTGCACATGCACCCATGACAATCCCAGGGGTGGTGGTGGGAACTAAGGTGCAGAAACCCATCACACATGGCCAGTAAACAAGACTCGTGAATGTCTGACACACTGCACAGTACGCTGTACATGGGCATGACATCAAATCCACACCAACCAATGGGATCCCGGCCACAGTCACACACCAATGAAGAAGCCAAGGTCACCCACAAAGAACACACATAGACAACTTCCAACATTGCAGCTCTGACCCTGAGGAGTGGCAGCAGTCACACACAAAACGTGTCACAATCACTGAAAGCTACCACAAACTGTAAATTACATGACGTGTAACCAACAAGTGCCAAGGGGAATCCTGACTGTGTCTCATCTGCGTTTGCCCACTAACTCAGCCCTGACAGCAAACACACCTATGGATGACACCCTGATGACCAGTAATGTGCATGCACCCACATCCCAGAGAACCCAGGGCGAAGATTTTGGGGGAACATAGGTCAACTCAGCAAGCATCACAAACAGGAACATCACTAGGAATCCCAGCCTGCGTAGCGAAATGGAAGTGAACACACACAGACATGCTCACACAACACACACCTTGGGCTCAGGCAATGTCACGGAATTACACACTGCCATGAGGGGACTCCACTCCTGTGTAAGGAAAGCTGTGCCATACGTTGTCTCTGCAGGGCTCTATCATGTCAGCAGAACACTTGGTCACTCAGTCAACAATTAGCACAAAATGAAGGCTCTCGTCACATCAGCCTGGTCATGGGAGTGTCACCGAAATCATCTGCATAGATCCAACACACATGTATAGCAAGTTGCACTGATAACACAGATGAGTCCTTCCCCATTGATGCCCAAACTTGCATGTCCAGTGGAGATGGTCACACGGTCAGGGAAATAGACAAATTGAACAATGGCTAGCACAACAGATGTGCAGGGGTGTAAGCCACAGATGTGATATTGCAAATAAAAGTAGGAAATCCCATTGGCAAATATTGAAAACATGACACCCTCATATTGCTGCAAAGGATGACATGGATACACACCAGGATAGGACACATTCCCCCTGGACCAAAGGGGGTCCTGCACAGTAACACTTCATTTTCCTGATATCAAAAATCACCATCACTGCAGCAAGGGCATGGTTAGCATCATCAACATCATGTACATATGAAGCAAAACCACTAGAGAACAGAAAGTAGCATTATTCAGCATATGTGGGTGTAAAATTGAAAGTCCTGAAAAAACACAAAGGCCAATGGCCAGTCCATCAGTAAAGTCCGAACAGGGTGACAGTGGCAGATGTCACCCTTTGCTTGCCTGCACTGCTACGGACCAGGGACATTCCCGTCGGAGAGGCATACGGGGGGGCAGGCCAGGCACAGCAGGGACAGGATCAGGGCTCACCAGAAGGAGGCAGGGAAGGGGTGGTGGGTGCTGGAGAGTCACTGACAACTGCAGTGGAGGTGTCTGACATGGTGTGTGCCGGCACAACTGGGGGGCATGAGTCAGATGGTGTGGGTGCCGGCACGACTGCAGTGGGCTGGCCAGATGGAGTGGACAGGTTCCCCACTGCAGTGCCCAAGTCAGACGGGGTGGTAGTGGACTCCACTGCAGTGCCTATCTCCAGGGGAGTAGAATGGGGTTCAGGTAAGGTGGGCAGGACAGAGGGGGAGGACACGGTCTCCACACCAGTGGCACAAACATGCGCAGCGGGGGTGTGGGGCTGGAAGAGCAAGTGGTAGGGGGAGAAGGCCGGATCATTTTGGGGATGGTGTATCTGTGGGTGGGGGAACCTGGTGCAGGGTGTGGTGGGGGAACCTGTGTTGTGGGGGCCTGAGGGAAGGAGGAAGGAGACTGTGTGGTTGAGCTGCAGGGCGGTGGCGGGGTCTTGCTCTTCTGGGTCCGGGGGGACTTGCGGGTGGGGGCCTCAGTTGGTCTGTGCCTGGGGGAGGGTGTCCGGGGGTGAGGGGCACTCCCCCTCTGTGTGGGTGGACTTCCTCTTCCCCCTGTATGCTGGATCAGCTGGATCGGAGGGGAAGAGGCCGAGGTCACAGAGGAAGAGCTGCTTTGTAGGTGGGGTTGCAGGTGAGGCAAGGGAAGGGGTCTTGGAGGGAGAGGTATCGGAGGACTGCGGAGTGACTGTGGATGCCTGTGTGTGTGTCTGTTCCCCATCCCCTGTGGGTGTGGTATCAGTCCCCTGAGGATGCTTGCGTGCACGTTGTGACTTTGTTTTGGGTGTTTCTGTGCTGCTCGTGTATGTGTGTTTGGGTGATTGTGCAGGTGTGCATGTGCTTGGGACAGATAGGGTGCCAGGAAGTGTGGATGGGGCAGAGGTAGGAGGGGTGAAAGACTGTTGGAGGAGGGACACTGCTGCCGTCAGGGAGGAGGCCATGGACTTATTGCTCCTCTGTAGGGCATACATGCCCGATGAGATGCCCTCCATGAACGACACCAGCTGTGTCAACAGAGTGGTGTGTGCATGGAGGACACTCAGCAGTGATGTCTGCCCTACATGGAGCTGGTGAGTAAGTACACAGACTCCTCACTCAGGGCAGCAGGGGACACAGGGGCAGGGGGTGCGGGCATGGCACGAAGGAGACACGCTCCCAAACACGGGAGCCTCCACGGACCTCTGGAATGGGAGCCGATGGGAGGGCGGTGGTGGTGGTGGTGGCGGGGCCAGCCATACTAGCTGGGGTGTGGTGGCTGCTGACACACGCCTCCACAAGGGAGTCATCCTCCGAGCTGCTGTGGTCCTCAGCTGAGGTGGATGGTGCTGAGGACTCCTCGGTGTGGCTCCCCTCGCCCTCCGTGCCACTGGGTCCCTCCGACCACTCATCGGCTGCTGACCCAGTCTGGCTCTGCAGCTCCTCCTGGTCCGTGGAGCTGTCCCCTCCTGTGGCCGTGGATGTATCTGCAAACAATTAGGGAACAGCCAAACATCAGTCACCTGCACTGACCGCACACACCACAGTAAGTACAGCACATTACAGAGCAAGCCCTGGCATCCTTAGTTGAACATTGCCAAAAGTGCTCACACAGATTAGGAGAAGCCAATTGTCAGTCTGATGGTCAACCATGGCACTCACATCGTTCCTGGCCTTGCACCCATCTGTCTGGTGCCTGTCGGATGATAATACCCCAGTGTGGACACATGCACCACCTACACAGTTGTTGGACATTGCAGAGAACACGGTGAAGTATGTGAACATGCACACATCGCATCTCTTGCCACTGAGTCAGTACAGGTGTCCGGATAAAGGGATGGCCAGAGTCTAATTTGAAATGCATTTGATGCATACCAGCACCAGACACCATGATGCACCCATGTCCTGATAGTCAATGCCACAATGGGGTGCATGTAGCACATGTCACTCCCCTGCAGGATCACTCTTAGGAAGTTTAATGCCATGGCACAGGCATGCCTGCAAAGTCATACATCACTGTCTCCAGTCACATGGGCAGGGCAGCCAGCCAACAACAGTCTGCACTGTGTCACAATCCTAGGTCATGGGGAATGCAAGTTCTGTAGCTGACAAGTGCACATGTCCATCCCCCACAAACCACATCATCTGAACTCTTATTTGTCCACGTCATACCAATTGGACATATGGGAGACATGAAACACAACTCTCTGAACCTGAGCACCTCAGTCTGCTGTGAATGAAAAACAGCTGCCTGAACTTCACAGTCGCATACACCAGTCTGCACAGTCAAGTGATCAAACACCTATATGTCACACAAGTATCGTCTCCTATGGTCACATCTCAGATGGCATGCTGAGCCCTAACCGATAAACACCCCAGTAGTCCCGACAACGAAGCCACAGCACAATGACACAGAGGCAGACACCTGAGGGAACATTTCACTGAGCACAACGTGTCAGCTGATACACGGGAGTGGGAGTACAGAGTGTATTGTATGCCCTGGAGTAGGCATGACTGTCCTGCTCCACGTGAAAGAGGGATGAGCCCTGGACAGTAGGCAGGTGGCTAAGCATGTGTGACACACTTGATATACATACTCCTGAGGCCCAAACATTGTTCCCACCCGCAGCATGGGTGTGTGCCAAATACCCCAGGCACATGTGGTGAGTCAGATCAGCAATTGGACCACATATCAAAGTTACACACAGATTACATGTCAGAACTCAGGCATTGTGTAAGCAATTGACCCACCCATGAAGCCCACCACAAAGTTACGGGAACAAATGCTGTCCCCCACCTTGAGCTAAGCAAAATGCAAGGACACGGTACCCAAGTGACCCAATTTCCTGACTGTAAGGGCCACACCTGGGTATCAGATGAGGAGTGGGCATGTCACAATTGAGGGACATGGGTCCTGGACCACAAGACAGATGTACTGTGGAAGTTTAACCAGGCCAGAGGAGGGCACATAGCATGTCAGACAAAGTTCACAGTGCAGTCATGGACTCACCCCCTCCTTGCTGCTGTCTGGCCTTCAGCTGCCCATCCATGGTCCGGGAAGACCACCGCCAGAATCCTGAGCATGTGGGGGTCAGGGTCCGGTGTCCGCCCCTCCTGCGAGGAGGCGACAGCTTCAGCTGGACCCTTGCGATCCTCCGGGTCCAGCCCCGAAGGTCCTGCCACCTCTTCTGGCAGTTGCGGATCCGGCGCTTGTAGACCCCCACGGATCTTACTGCCCGGGCGATGGTCAGCCTGATTTCCTGCTTCTGGTGGGCATCAACCTGTGAGGATGACAAAGTGAAAAGGCCATTACTACACATGCAACATTTCCGTGCATCACACAGTTGGATATACATGTCTCAATCACAGGGGCATATGATGTACACAGGCAGTGCAACTATGGCTATGAACAGTTTGCCAGCAGTTACCAAATGGTATCATTGCCTGGGAAGTCAAACCTTGTTGGAATGCACTGTTACTGCACTATACCTGTTCAGTGCATGTAACTACACACTTTGGGGGGTGACAACTACTCAGTGAGCATGCTAGCCAGTGGTGTGCACACTGTAAGTCTTGCTAGTCAGACAACATGCACAATTAGTAAGGCAGTGGACAGCACACTCACCTGCTCCCCTGGTTTCCCATACAGCTTGCTGTACTGTGGAAGGAGGCTGTCCAGCAGGGCCTGGTTCTCCTCAGTGCTGAAGGCTGGGGCTCTCTCCACAGTACATGCCATTGCAGTAGCCAGAGGATGCAGAGACAGCAGCAGTGGTGGTGGCAGATGTCGTCCTGGAGCATGTAGTGCAGGCAAGTGAGCTCTCAGGGGAACAGCCAGCATTATATGTGTGCTGCAGAGGCAGATACTGTCCCATGTGTCCAAAGTGATAGGTCCAAGTCGTTTGCATCTTCTGAATCTGGCCAATCCATGGAATTGCACCACTTATACACGCCCACAGCATCCTTCAAAAGTTCAACTTCATGACACCCATGAATTTGCAACATTGTTGTGGGTGGCCAACTGAATTCACTGCATCAGACTCGTTAAAGCTTCGAAAACGCGTCCGTTACCATGTCAGGCCATAGCCAATGCGTGCGCACCGATCGGACCATTGCTGTACAACGCGTATTTCGAAAAACAACACGCATCCGTCCACATCATATGCAATGGCCAATGCGTGCGCACCGATCGGTCCATTGCTGACCAACGAGTATTTCCGTCCACATCAAATGCAATGGCCAATGCGTGCGCACCGATCGGTCCATTGCTGTACAACGCGTATTTCGAATAACAACACGCATCCGTCCACATCATATGCAATGGCCAATGCGTGCACACCGATTGGTCCATTGCTGTACAACGCGTATTTCGAATAACAACACGCATCCGTCCACATCATATGCAATGGCCAATGCGTGCGCACCGATCGGTCCATTGCCGTACAACGCGTATTTCCGTCCACATCATATGCAATGGCCAATGCGTGCGCACCGATCGGTCCATTGCTGTACAACGCGTATTTCCGTCCACATCATATGCAATGGCCAATGCGTGCGCACCGATCAGTCCATTGCTGTACAATGTGTATTTCCATCCACATCATATGCAATGGCCAATGCGTGCGCACCGATCGGTCCATTGCTGTACAACGCATATGTCGGATGACAACACGCATCCGTCCACATCATATGCAATGTCCAATGCGTGCACACCGATCGGTCCATTGCTGTACAACGCGTATTTCCGTCCACATCAAATGCAATGGCCAATGCGTGCGCACCGATCGGTCCATTGCTGTACAATGCGTCCCTTTACAAATCACTCGCATATGTCACCATGGTTGTCACTGGTGGACGTATGCCAGCCACAATTACTTGCCAGGGACTCAGGGGCACACCTACAACACCACAGCCTGTCCACACTGTATCCTAAGGCATGTAAGGCTGCATTACCTGTGTGTGTATGGGGGTCAACATGTGGCTTTTTTGGTGGCACTTGGGGACAGCCACTCCCAGGCTGTGCACATGTTCATGGGGACAGAATCCTTTGTGTGTTGTGCACATGACCACTGTGATGTGCAACTGTTCAGTTCAGGGCATGTGGCATGGTCACATTTCCAGGTTGTGTATGTGCATGTCATGTCACATACTCCCTGAGTCCCATGTGGGAAGGTATGTACGTCACAGGGTGACCCATTGCCACAATAGTGATGGCCCTCCACAGTCTGTGTGCATGTTGTGTTTCAGATGTCTCTGATTCAATGTGCACAATGGGAGACAGTCTCCACATCCACGTTGTTTGTGCATCGACTTTGATGTTGTGCGTGTGTGTGTCACAGACGTCCATGTTTGTCCTGCAGAGGCAACAGGGGCCATTACCTGTGGGAGTCATGGTTGTTTTGCTGACGTGTACATGATACACCATTTCATGCCACTGTCCATGTGGCAATACAGGGTCCCTGGGAATCTACCTGTCAATGAGCTGTGATGCCTGTGGCACATCTGTCCTCACTTGTCACTGTGGTGTGTGTTTGGAATGTGACAGCAGTACATGGGTACTGTGACACAGCCTAATGATTTCCCATAGCACGACCTGGAACTTGTTGTCAACACATGTTGAACTGTGATGTTAGATGTTGGCCATGTAGGTGCCATATATCTCCATACAGAACGGCACACACATCAAGTACTTGTGTCTTGTAATGATGTATCATGTGATATTGAGTATGGTCAGTGCCACATATGTGGGGTGACTGACAATCTTTCTTTGTTCACCTATGCACTGCAGGGCACCAGCTGTCTATAGACCATTCCCTGACCTTGCAACCATGGTGGAACGTGACTGCATCCGACGGTACCGCTTCAACAGGCCGCTGATTGAGGAATTGACGGTGCGGTTGGCCCCACATTTGCAACCTGGCCGGACATACCCTACAGCGCTGACCCCCAAGGTGAAGGTGATGGCAGCCCTACACTTCTTTGCCACCGGTACCTTTCAACACACTGTAGCGTCTGCTGGTGGGATGTCACAGACCATGTTCAGCCGTATGCTACGCGATGTTTTGGAGGCAATGTTGAGATACCTGAACCAGTACATCTATTTCCCTAAACGTCAACAACTCACTGACGTCAAGAGTGACTTCTATGCCCTGGGGAGGACGCCACATGTCATTGGCTCCATTGATGGGACACCTGTGGCTTTGGTACCACCACAGGCACATGAGCAGGCATACAGGAACAGGAAACATTACCATTCTATCAATGCTCTGGTGGTATGTCTTGCAGATATGACCATCTCACATGTGTGTGCACGTTTCCCCGGTTCTGCACACAATGCCTACGTGATGAGGAGTAGTCGCATCCCGAGGATGATGTCACAGAATCAGAACCAGCGTGCCTGGCTTGTCGGTGTGTACTGACTTTTTACCATTGTGTGTGTTCTGCAATGTTGTATTCCACCCTCTTTACCCAACTCAGCTAATGTGCAATTGTCTGTATGTAGGTGACTCCGGATACCCCAACATGCCGTGGTTGCCGACACCCCTCAGGAACCCTGTGACACCAGCCCAGATGCGCTACAATGAGGCACATGGTCGGACCAGGAGAGTGATCGAGCGGACATTTGGTCTCCTGAAGAGCCGCTTTCACTGCCTGGACAAGACAGGAGGGGCCCTCCCATATACCCCAGCAAAGGTGTGCAAGATTGTCATTGTCTGCTGCATGCTACACAACCTGGCAGTGCGGAAGGAGTTGCCTCTCATCCTGGATGACGATGACCAACATCCGCCACCTGTGGAGGATCCTGGCCTGGGCCACGATGCCAGTGATGATGATGGTGATGTCCGCACACAGCTCATCACCAACTTCTTCAGCTGAATGTGAGTATCCAGAGATGTCATGTCAATGATTTGAGTTTGCATGATATGTGTTGGTGGTGCTCTGTTGCTGTTTGAGTTTGGCCATGTGCTACTTGACTGGATGCGTGCAGCAATGTGTCCTTACAGGTAGTCTGTACTCCCCAACAGTGTTGACATGCTAACTTGGTTTTGTGTAGTTATCTTGTGACATGTATTGGGCATGAGTATTGCAGTTCTGTCCTGTCCTTCAGTGCTTTTGACTGTGTGTCATGTCTGTCCTTCACAGGGTGCTTTCAGAGTTGTTTGGTCAACTCGGATCCCCCGACACCATGATTCAACTTCCAGGGTGGAAGCAGTCGTTTCCCTACAGGTGATGTGCCCCACACCCCTGGACTTTATTTCTTCTACAATTGTTGACTGTGTGGCCACTGCCACGTGGGATTACCTTGCATCTGTAGTGGAAACAACATGTTGCAAATGTGTAATAAACCTGTGCTTCACTTTGGGATGTGCGTTGTCTGTGGTCACACGTCTGACTGACATTTGCTTACTGCACCTGTGGGCTAGTTAACACAGACTGTGAATAGGTGTGGTGTCTGTGCATTCCACTGTATTTCCTGGCAACATCAGTGTAGGCGATGAGTCAGATGGCCCTGGTGTGTATGTGTTGTGTTGCCCTAGTGGTGTGTCTCCCTCATATGTGTCACGTCTCCATGACTCACATGACGGTGTTGAACTTGCTGTAGCAGTTAGCATGCACAGTGTCATTTAGCAGATCATCATCTCCATGACAAAAACAACGTTGGAATCACAACAGAGGCAAGTATGGTGTATTAGTGAGTTTATTTACATACATGTGTGAGGATAGTGCACAGGATGGTGGGTGCTGTACATTGGGATTGGAATCCAAAGTTTCCAGATGAGTTGGAAGTGTTGGTAGCAGAAATGTCCTGAGTAAAGTCCACAGTCATCTGATGCATTAGTCCAACTTAAACTCCCCATGTCATGTGGGAGAGTTGTGTTGCATTTGACAGGGTGAACAGTTTGCACACAAAGGAGACTTTCCAGAACAGGTGTTGGGTTCCTGGGGGATGTACATGGCCATTGGCCTCTCAGTTGTCCTTCCTCGGACAGCCCCTCTTCTTTCTGGGGGGACCCTCACGTGCAGGCCGCTGCGGTGCAGAGGACTCTCCACCAGAGTCATCCTCCCTCCCTGTGGCAGTTGCAGTTGTTGCGGCACCAGATGTTGTGGGCACACAGGGAGGTGTGGCCATGTTGGTGCTAATCTGGCGGAGGCATGTCAATATGTCCCTCTGCACCGCTGTCAGTTCTTCCAATGTGTCCCACTTGGACTCCATGCGAGACATGTGTGTCTCCACACGGGACATGTGGGAGTCCAAGCGGGCATGATGGGCAGCCTGCTGCTGTTGAATGTCCTTGAGGATCCCCACTACCTGGCTGATCTCTCCGGTGCTATTCTGGTACGCATCAGCAATGCGTACCAGTTGTGGGTCATCATGCAGCGACCTCTGCCTACCACCCCTCCCACCACCCCTGGCCACACGTGCGGGACCTGCGGTGGCACGCACAGGTGACCCTAGGCCCCCTTGGGGGTTGGTACTGGGGTTGTTGTCCGTTGCTTCACGGTGGGCCGGGGTCCCTGTGCTGTTGTCATTGGTGGTCCTTGGTCTGTCCGTGTCGGCGGGGGTGGTCTGTCTGTTGGCAGTTGTTGGAGGAGTGGGTGCAGGGGGTGCAGATGGTGGTCCTGCTGGTGCTGCATGATGACTCACACCGGAGGGGCCAGGTAGGTCTTCGCCATCCGAGGAGGGCAGAGGCTGTTCCACACCAGAGAGCTCAGGGTCCCCCGGAGCCTGGGACAGGGACTCCTCATCGTCTGCTGCTGTGTCCCCATCATCACCTGTTTTTGGAAGAGACACACAATGTATGTTATGTTTCTACAGGCATCAATGGTTCAAACACCTGACAGTTGTGACTGTACCTCTGGATGCGGGCCTGTACATTGCATTGTCCTAAGTTGTCACAGTCAGAGGTTGATATTGGTGTAGCACATTGTCCTGCCAACATGAAGCATTTCAATGTGAATGTTGAGGTGTGTGCATGGCCAGCATTGGTGGTATTTGGTTGACATCCGGACCTCCTTCTCCCTCCAGCCCAGTTATCCCACCATGAAGCATGCCACCCTTGCAGTGGGTGCAGGTTGACTCTCAGGATGTCAGTCAGTGGTGTCCTGCTGTTGGTTGGTGCCCAGTTCCCAGCAGGGCCTTGTGCTCCCCACAACAGAGCACCATTGTCAGACATCTTTGAAGTGGCTTTTCACTCCCTGTGAGGTGTGCATGCTTCAGTGTGAGTTTGCCGGGCCATGTGGGTGGGGGATGTTGAGCTGTGACTACCACTCCCATCATGCTATTGCCTACACCCCCCTTCCCAGCATGCCCATACTTCCTTCCTTTTGAGTCGACTTCACTGTGTGTGAGTGTGACAGCAATGGCAAGATGGCTGTCAGTGGTGTCCTGTTGTTTGTTGGTGCCCAGGTCCCAGCAGGGCCTTGTGCTCCCCACAACAGAGCACCAGTGTCAGACATCTTTGAAGTGGCTTTTCACTCCCTGTGAGGTGTGCATGCTTCAGTGTGAGCTTGCCGGGCCATGTGGGTGGGGGATGTTGAGCTGTGACTACCACTCCCATCATGCTATTGCCTACACCCCCTTCCCAGCATGCCCATACTTCCTTCCTTTTGAGTCGACTTCACTGTGTGTGTGAGTGTGACAGCAATGGCAAGATGGCTGTCAGTGGTGTCCTGTTGTTTGTTGGTGCCCAGTTCCCAGCAGGGCCTTGTGCTCCCCACAACAGAGCACCAGTGTCAGACATCTTTGAAGTGGCTTTTCACTCCCTGTGAGGTGTGCATGCTTCAGTGTGAGCTTGCTGGGCCATGTGGGTGGGGGATGTTGAGCTGTGACTACCACTCCCATCATGCTATTGCCTACACCCCCTTCCCAGCATGCCCATACTTCCTTCCTTTTGAGTCGACTTCACTGTGTGTGAGTGTGACAGCAATGGCAAGATGGCTGTCAGTGGTGTCCTGTTGTTTGTTGGTGCCCAGTTCCAAGCAGGGCCTTGTGCTCCCCACAACAGAGCACCAGTGTCAGACATCTTTGAAGTGGCTTTTCACTCCCTGTGAGGTGTGCATGCTTCAGTGTGAGCTTGCTGGACCATGTGGGTGGGGGATGTTGAGCTGTGACTACCACTCCCATCATGCTATTGCCTACACCCCCCTTCCCAGCATGCCCATACTTCCTTCCTTTTGACTCTGCTTCCCTGTGGGGTAGTGTGCCTGTGCTGACAGGATGGCTGACAGTGTTGTCCTGGCGTTAGTTTGGCTACAAGTCCCAGAAGTGTCCCTGTGCTTCACACAGCATAACCCAGGGTGGTGGTTCTTTGTGGGATATTTAATTAGAGTGTGAGGCAATGCATTCTCCCAGGTGAGTTGTGTGGAGTTTGTGTTAAGGGTGTGTGTGAGAACAGCTGCTGGTGACTATGGTCAGTGCTGTCAGTCCTCCTTCCCACCCAGCCAGATATCCCACCATGGAACGTGCTTCCATTGCAGGGAGTGCAAGTTGTCTTTCAGGATGTCAGTCAGTGGTGTCCTGCTGTTGGTTGGTGCACAGTTCCCAGCAGGGCCTTGTGCTCCCCACAGCAGTACCCAGTGTCAGCCATCTTGTCAGTTCTTTTCCACTCCCTGTGATGTGAGCATGGTTCAGAGTGGTGTTGATGGGCCAATTGTGAGGGTGAGCGATATCTGTGACTACAACTCCCATTATGCTATTGGCTACACTGACTTCACCAGCATACACAGAATTCCTTCCTTTCAGTGAGCTTCCCTGTGAGGTGGTGTTCTAGTGGTGGCAAAATGTCTGACAGTGTTTGTTGGTTAGATTTGTGCCGCTGCCTTGCTCTATTTGTTGTTGGGTTTGTACATGTCATGACACAGTTACTATCACTATGGGATGGCAGGTATTGTGTTTGTCTAACTAACATACACATCTTGGGATGATTATGTTTTGGTTACTGTGGCTTTGCTAACGGTGCATGGTTTGACTATCCCCTTGACAGTGATGTGTGTGTATTGTCACACGATATTGGGTATATTGGCTGTGTACTCACCAGGCTCTGGGATGTTTGATAGTCCATGTACGCTCTCTGGTGGTAGGATGGCCCGCACCTTCTCCTCCCAGGGCCTGAGGTATACTGCTTTGGCAGGAGGGCCACTGCCGGTGCGATGGCTCAAGGTGTAATCCTTCTTGAGTAGGGCCTTGACCCTCCTGCGCACATCATACCCCCTGTTCTGGATGTCTTCCTTTGTGCGCAAACATGGTGATTGTGCGTTCACACTGTCGATGATCCTCTCCCACATCTTGGTTTTCTGCGACATGGGGGTCTGTTGGACCAGTGTACCAAACAAGTGTGGCTCTACCCTGAGGATTTCATCTACCAGCACTTCCAATTCACTGTCTAGGAACTTTGGATTCTTCTTTGGGGGCATGGTGATGGGTGGTGGTGGGGATTGGTGTGTGTGAGTGTGCAAGTGAGGGTAGGTGAGTGTCAGTTTTGCTGGGTGTATGTGAGGGTGCTATTAGGGAGGTGCTAATGGTGTGTGGCTTGTGTGATGGATGAGTTGTGGGTGTGTCTGTGGTTGATGTCTGATGGTGTTCTGTGCTGGCAGGTCAGTTGAATTTGCAAAGGATCATGGTAGGGATTTGTGGCCTTTATATGGGTGGAGTTGTGGGTGTGTCTTTGTTCCATTCCCCCCCCCCCCAGTATTTATTGACTTTGTCATTGCTTGTTTGGCCCTTTTTTTTGTATTTTTTCCTTTGTAGTTTTGGGGCATGTAGGAGACGTCCTTCTGACCGAGTAGGACGCTGCAGTTGGCTCGTGCGAGCTTCTCCGAGTCTTTCAAGCTGTGTTTCTGCTGTGTTTTATGTGCGGCGTACGCGTCGGTCACGGAGTATTGGGTTGCTTCGGCTCGGTTTTGTATGTGTGTCGGTCGTACGGCTTGGGCTCCGTGCGACTCGGTATGGTTTTACACGCATTGCATCGTACTGCGCGGGTCGGAGTTAGCGGGTACGTTTCTGTCGGGTTCATTCCTGGTGTGTGTCGGTCGGTTCGATTGGCGTGGTTTTCCGGCCGGATAGCTGGTTTCCATGCGGTTCGGTCGTTCGGCTTGTGTTCCGTACGAGTCGGTTGTGATTCACATGCATTGCATCGTACTAGGCGGATCGGGCAGCGCCGGTACGTGTCGGTCGGACTAAATTCCCGTACCGAGTCGGTCGGTACGTTTTCCGGCCCGAATCGGAATCGGCCCCTATATGGTACTGTATCAGAATGTGCAGTTATGATAAAGTACCCACATAATGTGATTGCAGAAGTTATGTGGTGTGATCTCGTGAGCTATACTGTAAAGTATGTTATTTGAGGTGTCTCCATTGATGCCTGTGATGATATCATCTGAGATGTCATCAGTGATGTTTTGTGTGAGGTCATGAGCGGTGTGTAGTGGCGGTATGAGTTATAGTTTGCTTTGCTTCCCATGCCTAGTGCATTTCAATGATTTTTTGGTATTTTATTGTAAGCAAAATGTTATTTTAAGAGTAAGGGAATTTCTTACGTTTTTAAAGCAAATGGTAACATCTTATGAGCATAAGTAAGCATAATTTTCCTTCAAAAAATGTTTTCTGTGAATAATTTATGATGTGCTCCATCCTCCATCAAATATTCATATTGATATCATGCAACGGGCATGACCTTCGGTCATATCAACTGAGGCCTGAGTACAGTGTCAAGTTTGCACTAGCCTGGCAATCTGGCTGCAACAATAGGGATGTACATCTCCTCTCCACCATGAACCCACTGACAACCAGGCAAAGGATAGTATGCTTGTCAGAAGTAGACCTGGGGATAGTGGAGTGACGAGAGAGAAGCAGAGAGCCTGATGTAGATCTCGGCAGACGGGTTATCCCGTCACTTTTGTGATGCAGCGGCGGCGTAAACAATGCGCCACGTTGCAACACATTTATAACGTGACGCATCTAGGGAGATGCGTCACGTTGTAAAGCCCTGCGCCACATTACACCTGCGTCAGGTATAATGTATGCAGGGTGGGTGTTCCGACACAAGAAAGTCTCGTAAAAGTGACGCAGTGAAATCTACAAGGTTTCACTGCACCACTTCTACGACGCCACTGCGTCAAAACCTTACGCCTGCTTCAAGCAGGCGTAAGTAGTGACGCAGCTCAATAGGTATAGGCCTTCTTGAGAATTGCTGGAGTTGCGTCGTGCTTGTGACACAACTCCAGCAATGCATGACCTTTGCGCCAACAGATGCGTGACGCATCTGTTAATCCTTGCACCATGGGGAGCCGCATTGTAAATGCAACGTATCCATGGTGGCGCAAGGTTTTTTTTGCGCGACACAAGTAAACTGACGCATCCCTGCAATAACGCAGAGATGCGTCAGTTTCTTGTAAATCTGCCCTGAAGTTGTGATGTGCAAAAAATTAACAATAAGGAGGGATGGATGAGATGAGAGATGGGCAGCAAGGGGTGGGGTGTGAGGTAAGAAAAATATGTAGTAGTATGCAATGGATGTGTGAAGAACAAGGAGTGCAGGATGAGAAATGAGGACTAGGATTGAAGATTTCATGTGAAATAGCATTTGTCTCTGTCATTAAAATTTAGCACAACCACATAGATTGTAAAATATGCACATTTCACCTACATTAACTACAAGAACATTTAGATATTTGCATGCTTCTCTCTTTGCACCACCCCTCCACCCCCCTATTCCCTCAAACATAAAGTTAGCATGTGGTATGGACAGTTTTTCTGCTACATATTATAGCATTATAGTGATCTTAATAGTCACATACCATATTAAACAGCATATAGTAAATTATATAATTAGTTAACATTGGCTAGGAAGAAACATGAGTGCAAAAATAGAAACAAAATCAAAGTCAAATATTGATTGACATATAATGTATAACAACAGGAAAGCAGAGTTTAAAAAAACACTTTACAAAGTAACATTTTTACTTTTTGCCCTTTCAGTTTAATTGCCGTCTATGGTCCTTGGTAGAAAGAGTTACTTTTAAATCTCCTAAAAATAATGTGCTTTAGAGGAAATAATCTTTGTTCATCTGAACACTCTTTTAGTGCCTTTCAAGTTTCAGCTTTTTGCTTTGTCACTAGGTGAAAAAAGTGGGTAGTTAGTTGACTGGAGTCCCCTGGTCAAGCAGCAACCACAATCCTAGTCAAGGTCAAGGTAAAAGGCAAGTAAACCTTAAATTAACTTGGTACAGAGCAGTCAGGCGAAACTTAGAGGCAATGTGTATAGTATTGTGCAACACTTCAAACAGTAAAAAAAAAAGTGAAAACAACACACAAAAAGATCCCACACCAAGTTTAGAAAAATAGAGTATATTTTCAATACATGAAACAAGACCAAAACAACATAAATTCAATCAGGAAAACTATAGATATTGAATTTCAAAGTTTTACGGTAAAATAGTGCCACAAAGAACCAATAAGGGATATCTGGTCATGCCGGACTGAGACAAAGTCACAAGTTCAGGCTAATGATGATGGAGTGCGAGCCGGCTACAGAGGCCAGGTAAGGCCAGCTGAATAAAATACCTTAAAACCTTGTTACGGAGCATTGCGTGGATCTGAGCGTTTCGCAGCCGACTTGATGCATCAGTTCCGAGATGCGGCATGGCTGTGGTGCGAAGTCCTGTTGTGTCGTTGTCAAAGATCCCATTGATGGGGCTTGCGCAGCAAAGTCTTGGCATCGAGGATGTGGCGAGCAGCTGGTGATGCGTCGGTTGTGAAGAACTGCGAAGTGGTGGACAGTGTTGTCGTCTAGCTGTCGTCGATAAGGGATGCGAGAACCTGGGTCGGAGATGTGCCCTGCCTTCGGCGATGCATCCGTTCTGAGGACTGCAAGGGCAATGCGGACCTTCTGCACTGGGTCCAATCCATGCAGCAGTGGCAATGCACCAGTTCTGCTCGAGGATGCACCGCTCAGCAGAGGAGATGCATTGCTTCCACTGGTAAGCCCCTTAGGCCTACTTCCAAGGGTAGGACTGGGGTGGCACCACTTGGCAGATTAGACTCAAGGATGACAGAGTCCAGGTGCAGATGCAAAGTTGCTGGAAGCCTGTTAGGTCCCTGAGGCTTCAGATCAAGAGGCAAGTCAACTAGCCCTTGGAGTCACTCTGGGTTGTGGGTTCAAGAGATGCAGGTCCATTCCGTCTCACACAGGCAAGAGGGCAGCAGGTCAGCACAGCAAAGCAGGGGTCCAGCAGAGTTGCAGTCCAGCAGAGTGGCAGTCCTTTCAGCAGCACAGCAGTCCTTCCTCCTGGCAGAGTATCCACAGGTCCAGAAGTGTACTGAAGTGGTGGTGTCTGAGGTCCTCCTTTTATACACACTTGTACCTTTGAGGTGGGTTAAACTTTTAGATACATGCCTTCAAAGTGCACACATGCCCTGCCAGCCCACGCTCCAGACTAACTACAGGGGGTAGGCAGCCCTTTGTGTGGGGAAATGACACAGCCCAATCAGGTGTAAGTGCAGCTGGGCCCAGCTCCTCCCTCCCATCCTGTCATGATAGATAACTCAGTCACAGCTAAGCTCCCATTGTGTGTGGCTGTCTAGGTGGAATACACAAAGCCCAACTGCCACCTGCACTCAATAAAGTGATCACAACAGGCTGCATGCACCAAATGGCTAAGTCAAAAAAATGCCAACTTTCTAAAAGTGCTGCACAAACAAACGAGGGGTGGAAGGCTGAACAAATTAAACGTTCACTCCCAGTCAAGAGATCTGGGTTAAATCCATTGCTCTTTTGCCCACCATGCCACCCCAGTTTAGATCCAGCCACATGTAAACGAGTCTTGACCCTGCTCATCATGGAAACAGTCCAGCCCGACCTGCCAAGACAGGTCCTCCCTGGACTGAAAACAAGCAGCCTGGGACCAGTTTCGGGGTATCACCTTTCATCAGCCAGGCTAGCTTGAATCCAGTGGCATTTTCAGAACTGTAATTTAAATTCCAATTTCACCATAAAATAGGATTCCAGAGACACCAAAAATGAACCAGTTACATCTTCCCATTTGGGAATTACTCTTCTAAAATACATTGCACCCTGCCCTCTAGGCTGTCCAAAGCCTTCCCTAGGGGTGACTTATATGTTTTAAAAAGGAAGGTTTGGGCCTGGCAAGAGGTTTAACTTGTCAGGTCGACATGACAGTTTAAAACTGCGCACACAGGCTCTGTAGTTGCAGGCCTAAGACATGTTTAAAGGGCTACTTAAGTGCGTGGCACAATCAGTGCTGCAGGCCCTCTTGCAGCATTTAATTTACATGCGATGGGCACTGGTAGTGCACATTACTAGAGACTTATAAGTACATTAAATATGCCAGTTGTGGATAAGCCAATGTAACCACGGGTTAGGGAGAGATCACAAGCACTTTAGCATGGGTCAGCAGTGGCAACGTGCATAGAATACTAAGGACAGCAAAAACGAAGTCAGCAAAAACAGGAGGTCTGAAGGCAAAAAGTTAGGGGACACCACACCAAGGATGCCAGGTCTAACTCCAGCAAACGGTTTCTTTTTTAGAGTTAAATTTACTAAAAAACTGCAGTCATAAAATGGCTTCCATGCATACGTCAAAAAGGCGAGTTTACAGTTAACTCTTTTAAACTTCACTTTGTAGAAGCTAAGTTAAGTGGCTGAGCTTTGGAGGACCTATCTTACTCCCGAGAAGAGCTTTCAATTAAATTCTGTACTTTTAATGAAGACTGTACACATAAATGCAGTATAACTAGTCTTTAAAAAACAACCAATGTCATTTCTAACCAATTGGGCCAACCAGATGATATGTTTGATAAAAACATTTTCAAATAAATGGTGCTCGAAACTGATTTTATTCTACTTCACTGCGACTAACTGAAGGATGGACTTCCAGAAGATTTGTGTATAGTTGGCAATTCTTGGATTCACTGGTTAAAGAGAATGTAGTATTCTATGTATATTGGGGACTATAGGTTTGGCTATTATGGCTTTCAAATGTTGCTGTGAGGTTCCATTAAATGCTCATGACATTTGTGTTGATGGGTAAAAGTTGAGCTGTCTGTCGCCTGTGTGCGTCGTGGTGATTTGCTGGAGCTTAAATGGTGAATAAATGAATTGAAATGTTTGATGCTTGTTTCTATGCCTTTTAAAAACATCTGCTTTTCTAATCTGACAGCTCTCTTCACATTCCACCAATGCCAACCATCCATTCTTTGAGCTTTGCCACATAGTCTGTCTACCATGACAAGTTTACCGAACTAGTTTCCACCTGTTCTCACACGACCCAATTTCTTTATACACACCCACGCCCTACCTTGAATCTCCTGAACTTTACTCTTTTCCTCTCATCTAAACGTCCCTGTTGTTTGGTTTGATTAACCTTTACATTGTTCCTGACAAAGCTATCAAGATTCTACCAAGATGAACTGTTGCCTCCTTGACTCGCTGAGCAAGCCATGCAGGATGAAATTCAGTCCTGTGTCGCAGTCCCTCAGAAGTTCAAAAAAGGTGGCCTACTTGGAAGAATATGGTATGAGGTAATAGAACTACAGCATGGTCCTTACTGCATTTGATACAAGATTTCTGTTTGACACAGACAACTGGATGCACTCCCTAGGACTCGCTCCATGTGAGGATGATACAGTGAATTGTTTAGGTGTCATATGCCACCAGAGTCAAGAAACATCCTCACTTCCTCACTCACAAACTGTACCCCATTATTGGATACAAGACTCTCAGGAAGCCCTCATGGAGGAAGATATCCCTCATAAAAGCTATCATAATCCTTATGTTAAATTCAGAAGTACTAATTTTGGCGAAGCTAGCCTATGAAAGGGAGGAATCCCAGAAGTTAAAAATAACTGTAAAGACCTATCACTTGATTCCACCAGTGACAGTTGGTGAATACTTTTATCTGGTCGCGGTAAGGAACCTGCAGTATAGGTTTATTCTTTTAAGGTTCCGCTTAAACTTAATTCCCCTAATGCTGGGTTTCCCTTCAAAACAGTACGCTCATAGTGACTTGACAACTTGCCCATGCGATAATCTATCAGCCCAGTCTGACCTCCACCTTTTCTTCTTTTGTCATTTTTATAAGGAGCAGAGAGCCAGATACATTAGACCTCTTTTAATGCAACACGATATTAAGCAGTGCTGCGTTACCCTATTCTACCTGAAGACGCTTCATGATCCTTTTGTATGTTTCTGTGTAGCCTCATTCCTTTGGGCATGTTAGCGTAGGAGACATTTACTAGAATTGGAGAGCTATGCTAACCCTTAGCCTTAAACTTACCTGTCCCCTTGAAAATGCTACGTAATCTCCTCGCAACAGCCTCGTAGAGATAAAGGATCTCCATAACACATGTAATATTTTTAAAGGGCTTTTATAACTTAGAATGGCAGTTTCTTTTTTATTTAAAGTTATCTATTTTTTACAGTTTAAAAGTAAGTTTATTGAAGAACAAGGAATAAAAATACAAAATATGAAGTACAGTTTAGATACACAAAAAGAAGAAAATAAAAAGGAAACAAACGTGTAGACATGGCTGTGATGGGTTGGTGGAGCAATAAAATAACAATATAAGTAACAGGATAATGCGTTTCAACAAATCATATAGAGACAGAATTAACAGAAATATGTCAATATAATATTTAAAAGGAGGAATGTCATGGAGGTCGGACAACTTCTTGTTGGATAGGAGTTAGGGAAAAGAGCGTTTAGCGCTGGCATCAATTAACAATGTAACTGGTGACCATAAATTCAAACGTTTTATAGCTAGATGAATAGGATGAACAAAAGCTGTATCCAATTTATGATTGTAACAAACCGCATACCACCATGCCTGGAAAGATAATTTAGTCAGATCTTTCAAGTTTTTAGTGACCTGCTGAAATGCAACTGTTAACAATAAATCAACCAGCTTTATGTTGTAAGTGTAATCCTCCCAAATCGGTGATAAACCTCAGAGGAATAAATGAGTAATAGAAAAAGGAAAATTGGAACCGAAGATTGAGTTAATTTGGAACCATACATGTTTCCAAAAAGTAAGTGCATATGAGCATGTAAAGAGGAGGTGTTTCAAATCCGCAGCTGTAGAAGAGCAAGACCGACAAGTATCTGGTACGTCACTATGTCTCTTATGTAACAGGACCAGATGGAGTAAAAGCCTATTATAGATTTAAAAAAAGTGTTTGAGTTGTATTTGCAGCCCTAGAGGATTTCCTAATCATGGTCCATATTTTATTCCATAAAGGAATTGACCAATCTGTTCCAAAATCTGCTTCCCAAGAGAGTTCAACCTTGGTTTTATCTCTAACAGTGTGTGGATGATGTAAGTGAGTATATATAGTGGAAGCTTTAGGGCAAGAGCGTAGAATAGTATGTAAACTGTTAACAGGAGTAGGATTGGTAAGAGGATGGGAAGAGAATTGAGTATATGTATTGGAAAGAGCTTGTTTAATAAGGTAATACTTAGAGTGAAAAGAGGGAGGTAAGTCAAAAAGCTGACAAGCTCTGGAAAAAGAAATAACATAATTTTGAGAAAAAAGTTGATGTGTCCAAATTAGGCCTTTTTGTCTCCACAATTTCCAATATATAGGCTTCCCATGAATCAATATGGATTTATTATGCCATAGAGGGGAGTTGAGAAAGGAGGTTATGTCAGTAGGAGATATGGGGGAAGTAGAGTCAAGAAGCTTACAAGTGTATTTAAGTATAGGGGTAAATAGAGATTGTGGTCTACGGGTAAGGGAAAGGTATTCTTTGAAATAGAAAGGAAAAAGGAATGAACGTTCAAGATTGACCCATAAAGGGCACTCCAACAGAGAATCAACGAGCCAGCTCGAAGCTTGGCGAAGTAAGAAAGATTTATGATAAGTAAGGAAATCGGGGTAATTCACTCCGCCTTCGGATTTAAATTTAGTTAGTCTCAGTAATGACATACGAGGTTTTTTGTTATTCCATAGGAATGATGTTAATATAGAATTTATTTTTTTACATTTTTTTAAAGGAATGGGAACAGGAATATTAGAAAGAGTGTATAGAATTATGGGGGAGAGCATAATTTTAATGGTATCTAAGCGTCCCCACCATGAGAGATACAAGGGGTGCCATTTTGTTGTCAATGTGGAGATTTTTTGTATGCATTTCTCCAAACACAAGGAAATGGTAGTTGGTATTGAAGGGGTAAAATAGAGTCCCAAATATTTAATATGTTGAGAACTCCAAGAAAATTAGAGGTACTGAAATCATCTTTGAATGTATACTTAGTTAGGGGTAGTATTTCACATCTATCCCTATTCAGTTTGTAACCAGAAACGGAAGCAAAAAGCTCCACTTCTTGTAAGAAAGCAGCGACAAAGGATTGAGGGTTTGAGATAAATAGTAAGATGTCATCGGCATAAGATGCCAATTTAATTTGTTTGTTGTTTACTTCAAATCCCCTTATGTCTTTGTTCTGGCAAATTTTGGACAAAAAGGGTTCCAAAGTTAAATTAAAGAGGAAAGGAGATAAAGGGCAGCCCTGGCGAACTCCTCTTTTCAGGTCAAAGTAAGGAGATGTACTACCATTTGTAAAAAAAGGCTGCATGGGGGTTAGAATAAAGCAACGAAATCAAAGAGATAATCTTTGAGCCAAAACCAAACCATTTAAGCGTTTGAAATAAATAAGACCAATTCACCCTGTCAAAAGCTTTCTCTGCATCCAAAGCAACAGCTGCTAATGAATGGGGTAGGTGAGAGGATTTAGAAAGGATATAAAAAAATAAACGAGTGTTGTCAGAAATAAGGCGAGCTTTTACAAACCCAGATTGTTCTGCACCTAATAATAATTGAGGGAGGAAAGTCTCCAAACGTAAAGCCAACATCTTAGAAAAGATTTTGTAATCGATATTGACAAGTGAGATAGGCCTAGAATTTTTGCAATATTTTAAATATTTGCCATCCTTAGGTATTAGACAGATTAGAGCTTCCAAGAAGGATCCAGAAGATTCACCTGAGTGAGAAAAGGAATGAAGGAGAGAGAGTAATTTGGGAAGGAGTAATGGAGCAAAATGAGTAAAAAATTCCACTGTAAAACCATCACGTCCTGGGGCTTTATCTTTCTTGAGTGAATGTAAAGCGGTGAGGAGTTCTTGTTGGGAAACATCAGCTTCTAAAGAAGTAAAATCTAATTGAGTGTCAGGGGGATGAGGAATGTCAGCAAAAAACTGTGAGATATGAGAGTCTGAGGGTACAGTTTCAGGTGTGTAAAGTGATTTATAGAAAAGAAGAAATTTGTTTAATATTTCTGAGTCTTTAAATCACGATGTATTTTGTTCATCCATAATACAATCAATATCACACTTATTGTGTTTAACCTTCAAGTAATTCGCTAAAAGCTTACCAGCCTAATTCTGAACACTGTAAAACTTTGCACTGGCTTTTAACAAATAAAGTGATGCATTTTCAGTCGATTCTTTGTTAAATTGGAACTTTTTCTCAACAAGTTGAGACAAACACTGTTTGGAGTTTGAAGTATAATAAGAATGCTCCAATCTCTTTATTTCAGCCAGGAGATCGTTAATAGCCTTGCGGGCTTTTTTACGTTTTTGGAAACAAAACCAATGATAAAATCTCTGGGAGCCGCTTTAAATGCATCCCAAACTACAAAAAAGGGAAGAGTATCAGCTTGATTTAATGAGAAATATTCTTTGCAGAAGGCAGCAAAAGAGGAGTTAAAGTTGGGATCTAAAGGAAGTGAGTTGTTGAAGCGCCATCTTCTGGGTCCATTAGGTTTAGGGGCTATATCCAATTGAATGGAAATGGGAGCATGGTCAGATATTAGAATGGAACCAATATCCGCACCTCTTAATGATTGGGAAATGGTATGGAAGCCAAAAAAGTAATCAATACAGGATTGGGTTTGGTGAGCCTGGGAATAAAAAGTATATTCTCTTGTGTTGGGGTTGCAAAGTCTCCAACCATCTAAAAGTTTAAATTGCTGGAGTGTCTGGATGAACAATTTATGCGCTTTATGCGGTTTAAAAGAAACCGATGAGTTGCGATCTATGAATGGATCAACAATTTGATTGCAATCCCCATCAAAAATGAAATTATTGTCTATACAAGATGAGGTTTTGTTGGGACATAGATGTCCAAAACAAGGGATCACCAATAGTAGAAGCATAAATATTAAATAAGGAAACTATAGCACCCCCAATTAACAATTTAGTATATAGCTATCTTCCATCTGCATCGGAGGATTGGGAAAGCAATTTAACAGCAAGTGATTTGTGACAAAGCGTTATTACACCATTGCGTTTACCATCACCGGCTGAGAAGAAGACGTCCCCTACCCAACCTTTTTTCAATTTCAGAGATTCGGAATCCGTTAGATGGGATTCTTGTATAAGAGCAATGTCAGCCCCTAGCTTAGATAAATGTGTTAAAACACGTTGTTGCTTAATGGGAGAATTCAGACCTCTAACATTCCATGAAACAATTTTCAAAGACATATGGACAATAATAAAAGAGCAAAAAGATATAGAACAAAATAGACCATCAGAATATATAGGACAAGATATATGACTAGCCAACCATGCGACCAAGAGTTAAAGCAATAAAAAGAGTTTAAGATAATTAAATACAAGTGAGAGAGTGCAACAATAGACGAGAAAAAGGAGAGAAAGACAAGTAGAAGATAAAAGAAACGGAGGTGAGACAGAAAAAGAAAATGAAGGGAAAAAAAGAACAATAATAAAAATAAAAAAAGATACGACATACCTAAGCCTAAAGACATCATAAGGAGATGTTGGGGGGTGAACCCACGTGAAACAAATGGTGCGTCCAAACTCACTGAAACGAAGACGAGGACAAACCACAGCATTGAAAATGGGGCAAGGGTAGATGACGTGATCAGACACCGACTAATCTGTGAAGAGAAAAAAAAAAAAATTGGTCAACATAACAGATAAACAGGAAATGCAAAATACAATAAGAAGACATGTCAAACCAATTAAAGACAAATTGACGAATTAGCAAACATCATATATTAATGAGCCAAGTGGTAGAACCCTAGAACAACATAATCGAACAAAGAAGTGGCTATAATGGATGAACCAGAAAGAAAAGCAACAGCAGATCAAACAATCTGAGAAGACGAAGCTCCAGAAAAGTCCATAGAATCAGCTTTACAAGAATTAATGAAGCTCTGCAATTTGATGGGATCCTCATATGTTATTGTTTTATTTTTATAGGTAACTTTGAAGAGGCATGGGTGGAAGAGGCTGTATCGTGCCCCCAAAGCACGTAAGTCAGGTCTCATGTTGAGAAATTCTTTACGCCTATTAGCAGTGGATTTGGCATAATCTTGGGCAAAAAACAAAGTTGAGCCAGACCAAGAGACATGCTGAATTGACTTGACTGCTGATAGAACTTTAAGTAGATCCGTATACTCAAGAAAGTACATGATGACCCCTCTGGGTCTCCAAGAAGAAGACATATCAGTACGTAGATGACCAAGTCTATGAGCGTGCTGAATATTGAGCGCAGTTCCTTCAGGAAGATGCAACAATTTAGGAAGAAAGGACTTGAAGAAAGAGAGAGGATCTGAACCCTCTGTGCCCTCCGGCAAACCATAAATACGAAGATTGTTTCTTCTATTCCTATTTTCTAAGTCCTCAACCTGCTTCTGAAGTACTGATATTTGAGAATGAAGAATATTGACCCTCTCATTTGTGTGAGCAAAGGAGGAAACACTGTGCTCCACCGTAGTGAGACGCTCATTCATTTGAGACCAGTTTTCTGTTAAGAATTGCAACTTGGTGGTTGGGTCTTCCATAAAGGGTCGAAGAGCACGTATCTCATCCAACAGCATACCCAAAGACACAGGAGAAGAGGGTTTTGGTGGAGAGGGTGGATCCTTCTTCAATCTTTTGGTATTAACCTTTGCAGCAGCTGTAACACCAGTATTCAAAGGAGGGGAGTCTTTTTTTTTGTTTGAATCTGTTTTTATTGTATTTGTAAATATGAACATAGGCATGAAAGGCAACAGACAGTCGGTATACAATTGTACATATCTATCCCTCCGCTATACCTCAATATACAGATTTCTGTTATAGGCGTGGAGTATTACATTACATGTTAATGATATCTGCAGGGCCTCTTAGCTAGCAATAAGTCGGTCCAACATGTGCGGCCCAACGTGTCCAGGCAGAGGTTATTGGATCAGTTCAGGCATTTTGTCGACATGTCGTTGTTTAAGGTCCTTTCAGTTCATATAATGCGGCTGGTTAAACAGATAGCAAAGTTGAGACAACATAAGAATAATAGTGATAACAACAACAACAGCAGCATTGACCGACCCATTTGCAATGTTCCTCCCTAATGCTTCCCCCGGGACTACACGACCGCAGCCACCACACTGTCTGCGCCTCTCCTCGCCAGCCCTCACCCCAGACAATCCGCATATCACAGCTGTGTAAGGAACAATACAGCAGGGTACTGCCAGTGTGCTGGCCATCATTCACTCCCTTTCTGCGTGGATGAGCTCCCTGTAAGGTCTTCCTCCCCATTTTGCAGACTACGATATAATCCCTCCCAGCCGGCTGCCATGGGCTCCTGTCGTAACCCCAGTGTTTCCTCCCGCCGGAGGGCGATGCCTTCTGCCTTAGCCCATGCCAATAGTGAGTTCCGCCATGCCTGTGTATGTGGGGGGACTCTCGCTTTCCAGCGTTTGGTCAGGAGCCGTTTAGCTACCACTAATCCCAAGTCCAGGAACCGAGAGGTAACCTTTGCGGCTGGGGTTTGCCTGAAATGATGGAGTAGGTTTACCGTCCATTCAAAGGGCAGGTCGCGGCCCGTGCACTGTTGCAAGAGCTCACGGATTTCGCGCCAATAGGTGAGTATGTTGGGACAGCTCCAGAGCATATGAATCAACCCGGCTCCAGGTTCGTCACATCTGGGGCACACTGCGTCAGTACGGTGAAAGTACCTATTTATTAGTTCAGGTGTGAGATACGCTCTGTGTAGAATAAATAGTTGTATTTGTCGAAATCGCATGTTCCTGGGTACGCACACCGGGCTTCTAAGAATCTTTTCCCACTCCTTATCCGCTAATTGTCGCCCCAAGTCCAGTTCCCATTTTTGGCGGAATGGATCCAGTTTGACCGCTACATGTGTTCGGAGTGACGACGCGAACCAGCGAACCAGGTGTCTGCCCCTTCCCATAACATGGAGATACTGAATAGTGAGGTGTTGGGCCGGCTCCGTGTGCATGTCTCCCCATCTGTCCGTTAGCGTTGCCAACAGTGAACGATACATTAAAAACTGCCCTGGCGGTAATCCCTCTTCAACCACCAAGGATTCATATGACATAAGCGCAATGTCTCTGTATAAATCTCCCAGGGTTTGTACCTCCGCTGCCCGCCAGTCCGCGAGGGACACTGCTGATAGTACCCCCGGTCCACTAGGGGAGCCCTCCAATGGTATCGCGGGTGCATAAGGGACGACGTCTCTTGTGAGGTATAGACATCTACGGTAGCACTGGTACGCCACTGCCAGCAGCAGCGGTGCCGGCCGCGCAGCCCTAGCAGCCGGGTGGAAGAGGCTGGTTATGTGTGCTAATGAGTACGGTGGTAGTGTGGTTGCGGTTTCATCCCTGTCTCTGTCCGCGAGCCATCTGGCTATCCATTGTATCTGGGCTGCCAGATAATAATGCTTAAAGCAAGGTACCGCTAGCCCCCCCTGGTCAGTTGGCAGGTACAGTTTCGTCAGCGCCACCCTGTGCCGTGCAGCCCCCCATATAAAATCCCGGAGCAGTTTAGTAAACGTAGTGAAGAAGGCGGCCGGACGTAGAGAGGTAAATTCACAAAGTAGTACAGGAGCCTAGGGAGGATCACCATCTTCGTCAGCGCCACTCTACCTGTGACCGTCAATGGGAGCGCGCCCCAGAAGCCCATTTGCGACCGAATGGCCGTCACTGCCCTCCCCAGATTGCCATCCATCAGATCTTTGGGTTGGCGATATATCTGAATCCCCAGGTATCGAAAAGTACATTCTTGCCACTGTACCTGTGTACCATTGAGCGTATACCCTGGGTCTTGAAGTCCCTCCCGAAACGCATAGAGACAGGATTTACCCACGTTGACCCAGAGCCCCGAGAGGACAGCGAAATCCTGAAGGATGGTTGCCAGCTGCGGTGTTATATTATTTACGTCTCGCACGTAAACCAGCAGGTCGTCCACGTACAGGGACACATGGTGCACCGCGTCTCCCAGCGGTATGCCCCCTCCTGCCACATCTCGCAATCTGGCCGCCAGCGGCTCTATGGCCAGCGCAAATAATAAGGGTGACAAAGGGCACCCCTGTCTGGTGCCCCTGCACACCGGTATGGCGTCAGAGATATACGGTCCCAGTCGCACGCAGACTGTGGGGGCTCTGTAGAGTAGGCCAACCATCTGAAGAAAGTCCGGGCCTAGCTCTTATTTCAATAGCACTCCCGCTAGAAAACTCCATTCCAGGCAGTCAAATGCCTTCTCTAAGTCTAACATGAGGCACCCCGCCTTAGGCCAGGCGTGTACGCTGTCCGTTGCCACCCTGAAATATCGTCGCAGGTTCAATGACGTGCTCCGCTTGGGGACAAATCCGTTCTGGTCCGTGTGTATTAACCCCGGTACCACTAGCGCCAATCGGTCCGCCAGGATCTTGGCAAGGAGTTTGCAGTCCACGTTCAATAACGCCAAGGGTCTGAAGGAACCAAGGGACGCGGGATCCTTGCCCGGTTTCAATAAGGACACCAGGTAGGCTTCTCTCATCGAGGGGGGAAGTGTGTGCTCCGCCAGTGCTGTCATGTATAGCTTGTGGAGGGGCTGCAGTAAGGACTCTCTGTAGGCCTTATAATATTCGGCCGGCAGCCCATCCGGGCCCGGCGTTTTCCCTGATGCCATAGCGCCGATTGCATCCCCAATCTCTTCCAATGTAAGAGGGCCATTGAGTGCGGCCTGCTGGGTAGCTGAGGCCATGGGTAATTGGACCGGGTCTAGGAATCTTGCTAGGTCACTGTCAGAGCAGCGTCCTCGGGAGCGGTACAGTTGTGTATAATGATCTGTCATTGCCCTGTGTATTTCGCTTTGTGTGTGCACTAGTGTGCCGTCCGGTATTCGTATGGCGCCAATCGGGGCCCGCTTATCTTCTTGTGCTATCAGCCAGGCCAGTAGGTGGCCTGCCCGGTCAGCTGAGGCGTGGGTGCGTGCCGTGTGTGCCGCGTAGTTATGGCACCGCAGCCGTTCTAGGAGTTCCGCGTGTTGGGCGCGTAATTCGGCCAGTTGGGTCGAGCATCCACCCGCCTCCCCCCTCCCACCCTCGTGCTGTAACAGTTGGGATTCTAGGCGGGCGAGGGAAAGTGATAGTTGCCTGCGTATATTCCATGTGGCCCCCAGACAGTGTCCCCGAACCGCTACCTTAAGGGCGTCCCATTCCACTAGGGCGTTACTGGCCGTATCTTCGTTGAGTTCAAGAGATGTGAGAATAGCCGTCCCCAGCGACGCGCGAAACTCCGGGTCGTCCAGTGCGGTCACCTGGAGCCACCATGTGGGTATGGGCGGGCGGCCTGCCGCCCAGCCCAGTTGAATCCACAATGGGTTGTGATCCGAATGTGTCCGCCCCATGTACTCGGACTTCATGACCAGCGGTAGTAGGGATCGGGATGCTACCACCCTATCCAACCTTACATGTAGGCCGTGTACTGCTGAGTAATGAGAGTAAATACGCGCACTAGGATTTAAGACGTGCCAGATGTCCGACATTGCCCAGTGCGATAGCCAATCCTCCAGCGCTCGCGCGTTTGATGTAGCAGGCGTCTTGTGGAGGGGGGGGGAAGGACCTATCCAATTGTACGTTGAGTACCGAATTGAAATCCCCCCCTAGGAACCAAGGGAGCCCTACATAGGGAGTCAGGGCCATTGACAGTCTTGTCAGGAAGGGTATCTGATCTACATTTGGGGCATATATTGATCCCATCAGTATTGGTTGACCATTAAGCTTCCCACGAACCAAAGTGTACCTGCCCTCCTGGTCTATTACCACCTCCTCACAGATAAACGGGACCCCCGCCCTCACCCAGACCAACGTGCCCCTCGCATGCGCAGAGTATATGGTGCCATACATCTGCCCTCTCCAGCGCCTACGCAGCTTTTCGAGCTCCGTCTGTGTCATGTGTGTTTCCTGCAAGAGGGCGATGCTGGTCGAGTGTCGCTGAAGGTATGCAAATATGGAATAGCGCCGTGAGGGTGTGTGCATTCCTCGTATGTTCCATGTGATTACATTAACTGTCGTCATCGTTGGAGTGAGTGTATCGCTGCAGCAACCGGCGCATTATAGCTGTCAGTGTGTCCCGGCCAGGGGTGTGCAAGGGTGTGACGGTCTGCTGCAACAAAACCCGTAGGTCAACTTTAAACATCATAACAGATAGGGCGGAATCCGTGAGGATGTCCGTCCAAACTTTGCAATAGCCTGCAAGTATGAACTAGTTCAGTATACTGCCTGGTGGGGTCGTGTACCTAAGCATCGCTCCTCAGTAGCTATCCCCTTGTCGCATGCAGAGAGAGCGCCATCTAAATAATTGTCCAGGGCAGCAAATCGAGCCCGTCATAGGCGGGGATCGACCACCACCACGTCTCTGTCATATCATTGTGGGCAAGTATGCGTCACAGCCAAGTATGTAGTGTATGGCCATCTGGTTAGCCCACAGTGCATGTACGGTGTCCACCGCCCCTCCCATGCCCCTCACCATCATTATCGCCCCATGAAGACATTATGACCCATAAACAACAGTGTACTTGCGTGGGCACCCTACAACAAAGTCCAGTGTCTCGGCCCCTCATCAGATGATACCATCAGCAGTCTGTGGGGTCACTGCCGGCATGCAGAGATCCGCCGACATCACCGTAGATGGAGACGATGCGCCACTGGCCGCCGAAGAGTCGCGTCTCCCTGTTCCTCGGCGCTCCTTGCTGTGTGGGGCTCCAAGGGTCGCAACCGCATCCAGGACTCCTCGCCGTTCCATTCTGCTTTTTTCCGGACTCGGGCCTGCCGTCCCTGCCCTGGCATAGCGCGGCGTCCCGCGCTTGCTCCGTCGTCTCGGTCTTCTGCCTGTGGGTCTGCCCTCATCTTGGCCAGAGGGTCGTTTTCCTGTCCAGAGGCCCGTCTCCTCCAGCCAGCCCCACGTCTCTGCCGGGGAGTCAAAGAAGCGGGTCTCTCCTTTTGCAACCACCCGCAGTCGAGCTGGGAACAGGAGGGAGTAGGGTAACTCCAGTTCCCGGAGTTGGCGCTTTACCGCCATGTAGTTGCTTCTGCGGCGCTGCACAAGGGCAGTGTAGTCAGGGAACATCATCACTTGGCTGCCGCTCACTTTGAGGTCGCCCAGTTTCCGGGTTTCGCGTAGCACCGCATCCCTGTCCCGGTAGTTGAGAAGTCTTAAGAGGAACGGGCGGGGTCTGGCGCCCGGCTGTGGTTTCAGTGCCGGTACGCGGTGCGCCCTCTCCACCACGAACTGGGGCGACAGCGTTCCCGGGGGCATCAGTTCCTTTAGCCAGTGCTCGGTATACTGTTCCGGGTTTCTCCCTTCTTCCCCCTCTGGTAGGCCCACTACGCGTACATTGTTGCGGCGGGAGCGCCCCTCCGCGTCTTCGACTCTATCCTCCAAGGCGTGCACTCGGTCGATCATGTCCTGTAGCGCTGCCGCATGACTTTGGGTGACGGGCTGGAGTTCTTTGAGTGTCTGATCGTGAGCGGTCACCCTCTCGGCCAGTTTCCGATGGTCAGCATGTAAAAGTGTGAAGTCCGACGTTACCTTATCGATTCGGGCCTCCAGAGAGGTCCTGGTGTTATTTAGTGCAGTCCCAAGTTTCTCCACCGCGGCTAGCACCGAGTCGAGTTTGGCGGCCACCGCCGCGGATGCCAGCTCCATCTCTCCCTCCTCTCGTATGCGGGCAGGGTCCGACCCCCCCGCACGCAGTGGTCCCTGTTGTATTTTCACCCGCATTCGGCCCATCACAAGCTGTTGCGCTGTCAGCATTCGCCTACAGGGCAGCGGGGCGAGATCTCTTCCGCACTAGCGCCACCACTTCACAGGCCCCCAGCAATGCGCCTCCGTGTTCCTTCTTGCGGGGCAGTGACCTACAACTTCACCAGGCGGTGCAGTATCTCTCCTCGTGTGACCATTACTTCTTGGTTGTTTGGTGTCCGCCTCCTCACCTCCACGGGCCACCTCCACCGTGTGGATGTTTTGGTTCCGCACTGCTGCTTTCAAAGCATTCTCTCAGCGGCTCGGGAGCCAGGTCTGTGGCCGTCCCGTAATGCCAACTCACGGCGAGTCATTAGGCTGTGGGCCCTCCTTAGCAATTCACTGCCCCAGCGCCTTCACTCACTGCCCCCACGGCGATGCCACCACTTCAGTGGGTCGCCACAGCAGCGCTAATCCACTGCGTGCTCGTTCCGCACCAGTTACAGGCCAATCCGGTTCACCGCCACGGCCCGGGGCTCCAGTCTGTTCGTCTCCCCTCGCCCCGAGCGCTCAAGGCCTCCCCTCCGCCACCTGTGCTCCGGGGCTGGGGTGTAACAATCCGGTCTAGGGTGTCCAACCGGGGTACTCGCTCCAGGGGGCCAGGACCTCAGGGAGTCACGCCGGGCATCACCCGCTGCCGTTCATCGCCTCCTATCACCGGTGGTCCGCGGTGCGGCGTGCCTTTGCAGGACGTGAGCTACATGAAGGCCCTGCAGCTTCCCGCCCAGGGCCCCGCACCTTTGCGTCGACTCCTGTTGTCTGCAGCCCCTCAAACAGTTAGGCTCTCGTGGCCACCGGGGGATCAGTGCCTGCTTTGCTCCCTCGATACTACTCCTGGCGCGCTGGGCCCCGGGACCGTCAGGCGGCAGCCGCAGTCGTCCGCCCCTCCTCTACCTCAGGCAAGCGTCTCGTCGCGGCACTCAGCGCTCACTGATTCCAGCAGCCTAGGGGGCCCGGCTCGGCCGGGGAACCACTACGTCCGTAGCGGGCTCACCCCGCAGGCCCCCCCGGGCACGCTCCCTCTCTCAGGCGCAGTCGGTCCTTACCTCCGACGTCGCACATCGGTCTCTCAGGTAGGCCGCAGCGCTCCCCACAGCGGAGGGCGATCGCAGGCCCCCGCAGCAAGGGGCCAGCCAGGTCGGAGAACCACCACCGCCTCCGTATGCTCGCCCCGTGGGCCTCACCGGGTGCACTTCTCCCTTCAGGGGCAGTCAGGCCTGATCACCGCCGCCACACAGGTAGGACGCAGCGCGGCGCTCCCTCTCTCAGGCGCAGCCGGTCCTTACCTCCGACGTCGCGCAGCGGTCTCTTAGGTAGGCCGCAGCGCTCCCCACAGCGAAGGGCGATCGCAGGCCCCCACAGCAAGGGGCCAGCCAGGTCGGAGAACCACCGCCGCCTCCGTAGGCTCGCCTCGTGGGCCTCACCGGGTGCACTTCTCCCTTCAGGGGCAGTCAGGCCTGATCACCGCCGCCACACAGGTAGGCCGCAGTGCTGCGCTCAACGTCGATGGCGCCCCCAGCTTCTGCCTCTGCCTCCCGGTAGTTTCAGCAGCGGCAGTGACCCCTCACCGCCTCGGGCTCGCTCATTGCCGGCAGTGATGGCGCTACTTAAGGGGAAATATGCCGGATAACTAGGGGATGGTGTCGGAGCTTTACGAACTCGCGTCCGCCATGATGGCTGGTTAGCCACGCCCCCTTCAAAGGAGGGGAGTCTTTAGAGATAGAAGCTAATGACTCCTCCATTTTAGAGAATTCTGAGAAGATTCTAGAATTTTTGATAAAGGTGTGTGTATGTGTAGTACGTGACGTGGGGGGTCCCAGCTTTCTCAATCTTCCCATAGCGCGAGATAGGAGGAGGTATAAAAGACTCAATTAAAGTTTTTTTCTCCTGATCTCTCTTCTCCCTTTCTCCTATCTTTCTTTCCTTCTCTCTTTTTCTTTCTTCTTTTCCCCCTCCTCTTTTTTCAGCAGTAGGAAGCGTAGCAAAACATCAATAAATGACATAGGGTCCTGTAGAAACTCCTGACAGGAACACTTCAGGATGAGAGGGTAATAAAAGAGCAGAACTTCCGATAATAAATGCCATTAAAAGAGCTTCTATAAGCTGCATAAGCCTCAATTTGTAGAAAAATCCGGTTTTCAAAAGAAGAATTTCAAAGTACATATTTGTGAGCAAAGACTCTCTCACCCGGCGACTGACTGGAAGAAAGGGCGCCGCAACCAAGATGGCGGCCGGGGTCAGTTCGGCGTTGCTCGAAAAAGCATCATGAAGAGCCTTCGGCCGCGTATTGCAGAAGAAAAGCTCCCAGACAGAGCCCGGGAGGTCAACACATCTTCCGCCGCTCAGTGCCCCTCACCAGACTCGGGGACACGAGCTCGAAGTGTGGTTAATCCGCCCTGACCCGCGTAGCCTCACACGAACGCTGCCATTAGCCATGGGCGCCAAGCCACGCCCCCCAAATGTATCTATTTTTTAAACCTATGTATTTATGTAGTAATCAGGAACCTGCAGTTCAGCACCTACTCTTTTTATTGTGTTTATTGCACAAATAATAACCATTGAATCGAGTAATTTGCACAGCTCAACCCTATATCCCCATTGTTTTGGGGTTTGAACTCGCACACTGTCTTTTGCTATTTAAAATGTTAGTTTTTAATAACTCATATGCATTGAACTGTATGCACCGAGAAGAATGACACTGTTTTTATCTTTTTAATATGTATACTTTGATGATCTATGCTCTCAAATTAGATCGAATAAAGTTATGGAAACTGAAACAGAAGTAAAGTGCACCTATGACCACTTGCTATAATGACCAATTAATACCTGTGCAAATCGGGATTGAGGAGAAATGACAGTGAACGGACGAAAAAGGTCAATCCCACATTCTCCCCAAGTCTACAAGTTAGTACAGTAGTCTGTAAAGGAGGAGTGGAAATCTTCGATTTCTTCTCACAACTTGCACAAATTACATAACATTTAACTATGTGATCAATATCTTCGTCCATTCCTGGCCACCAGCATACCATGCATACTCTGTCTTTAGTGAGAGTACAACCTAAGTGTGTCTCTTCAACCATGAACATAAGCTTTAACTTCAGTTTTAAAGGTGGCGTTAATCTGTCATCTCACATAAACAAACCATCCTCCACAGTCAATTCATCAGCGATTTTCACAAATGACTGCACATCTCCACGAACATTGCTTTCTTTTGGTCAACCATTCCTGATGAAGTGATTAATGCGTTTCAATACTTCATCCTCTTTCACCATCTCATGCCATTCCTGTGTAGGATACGCACTAACACCATGTACATCAATGGCTGCAACTAAACAATTCTCAAGATAATCATTAGTATCCTCTTCTGAAGACTTGCTCACCTCTGGAAATCTTGATAGGAAATCTGCAGTGGCATTCTTACCACTGTGAATATGAACTACATCAGACTGATAGTGAAGTAACCTCATAACCTCGTAGTTAACTTACCAATCTTAAATGTATTGCTCTACAACCTCTCACCACTTAATATATAAACCAAAGTCTTGTGGTCTGTTTGAAGGACAAATCGTCTTCCACATACATACCTCCAAAACATCTGAATGGCTTACCAATAGCCAAAACTCTTTCTCATTTACTGAGAAGTGTATCCCTTCATCCTTCAATAGTGTGAAGCAAATTCAGTCGTAAATTCATATTCTTCTTTCCTCTGGGTTAAAACTGCACCAAGACCACATTACTAGCATCCACTGTGACACAACACGGCACACTGGGATCAAATGGTTTCAGAGCTAGAGTGCCAGCTAATTCAGAATTGAGTCACTTAAAAGCTCTCTCACAACTTTGGTCCCAAACGTGCCCTATTCTTTAGGACATTTGTGAGTGGTCTAACATTGGTTGCATAATCTTGAATGAAACCTGCATATCACTCACACATGACCGCAAAATTCTTGAGTACACTTTTATCAGTAGGAGGAAGTACATCTAATATAGCCTTGACAAGACCAGGGCAAGGATCAACACCATCATTTGAACCAGTAGGCCTTCATATTTGGCACAGCTCTTCAAAAAGCACACTGATTTTTTAAGAACAGTATAATCTTGAACAATGGATCAAACTTGGTCTCGTATACAATCGGAAGACTATCAGTGGCATAAATCAATATGTCATCCTGGAAAATAGAAAATTCCTTGACATTCTTGAGCCTTTGGGTCATTGCGAACTGAAAAGGTGATACTGCAGAAGTTCAATCTGATGGCATTCGGCAAAATTGGAAACTGCCAATGGGCGAAAGAAATACAGAGTAATACTGTAATATCTTTGGAACGATGCTGGGTAGATACAAGGAGGTCTAAAAAACTTGCTCTTTTAGTCGTATGGAATCCAAAAAACAACCCGATTGCAAAGTATGCTATCACTTGGCAGGAAAAACACATTAATGGTCAAAAGTTTTGCATGTACGCCTTCCCAAACATACAAATCTAAACATGCAGATCCACATTCATGCATGTGCATCGCAGGAAGATCTGCTCATATCACAGTGCCCCATCATACCACCAAACTGCTGCAAACTCACATCCTTGCAGGTTCCTCTCGTGAATCACAGTTGTGTTCAACAGCCTTGACTGGAAGGATCCTCAGTTTAATTGGATGGTGCAAGTCGCCATTTTAGTTGTTCAAACGCACAGTACGTTTCAACACCTGCCATTATGTGTAACC
This sequence comes from Calotriton arnoldi, assembly GCA_963921515.1. Lineage (NCBI taxonomy): Eukaryota > Metazoa > Chordata > Amphibia > Caudata > Salamandridae > Calotriton > Calotriton arnoldi. Next base: position 570,537 of record CAWUFW010005184.1, on the reverse strand, counting down.
AGTACAACTATGCGTAGTGATGTCAGTTACAAAATAATTCTTGAAATGCGCGTCACATTTAGCAGAAGACATCATCAGTTACCCGGACAACAATGTGTGCTACGTTTTCCACTGCCCAGACATTTCTCCATGCGTCGTCTTGTCATCTGCTGGAAGGAAAGATGCATCTACTGCTAGCCTGACTATTTATGCAAAATCATCAGACCAAAACTCTTTATCTTGCACCATCAGCAACCGAAGATCAATCTGCCAGCTTCTCGTCACCGAGGCACATCCATAGGTGGCTCTGTTGCAAACACAGTGTGGGTAGCAAGCGGCCTGCTGGAAATCTAGTTTCCAAGGACGTCATGTTTAGCATCACAAATGATCCGAAGACAAATGCCAACGTTTGTTCAAGATTGCAACCCGAGGCTCCAGCAAGCCACTATGACACACGCAGTCAACAGGCAGCTCAACTGTCACTCATCAATAAAAATGCCATGAGCATTCCACGGAACCTCACATCAACATTCCAAACATAAGGCAGCCAAAGCCATGGTCGCCAATGCAAACCGAATACTACATCAATCAGTGTTGATTTAACATGGGGTTTTCAATTGTGAGAAAACTTGGCTATGATTATGGAGAATGTAGAGGCATCATGTTTTTTCCTCTCTTAGACAGCATGCCAAATTTGTGAACATCCTCCAGTGATGATTATCCACTATGGTGTAAATGATTTACAATTCATGAAAGACGTATCGTTGCGCTCTCAGTGGTGGAAGCCACCTACAGAGTTGTGTCTTCAAATTAAAAAACTTACAGAAATATCAACAAAAGTGTCCGCATCTTTCTAAGAACCAGTCTTCAAATGTATATGATTTGAAGTACCATGCACACAATGTCAAAAGATGGGTTGATATAGAGACAGATTGTTCCTAGAAAACTTCCAAAGAAGTATTGAGTATATTCTGTAATTCTTTCACAAATCATGAGTAAACTAAAGGATTGTTTTAAGAGATGCCTTCTTTTTACATTTCTATAATTTTAACTGTGTTTTTAAATAATATTTTTAAGAATCTGCAAATTTGGCTACAACTCAAATTGAATTTGCCTCGCATCTCTCCCCTGGGATCACTATCTTTGGAGACACACCAAAATTGTAAAATCAAAATAATTTGGGAATTTGAAAGTTCGACATGTTTATAGACATAACATTCTTTCCATGCACATATAAATAACCCTCACATCACCTGTCTTCAATCTGGATTTTTCTTGCCGTCTTTGGATAAGATTAACATCTCCTACTTTAAACTGATACCTTTTATCAACATTTGGACCACATTAAAAGAAAAGTCTTAGTTAAATTTATCCTCAAATCCAAGTCGGCCATACATTTGACAAATGTATTGATTAGAGTTTTCAGACCCCTTGGTGTTCGTGCCATAACCGCATCATCCACGTATAAGAGTAGGGTAACCGACGTTGCCCAATCTGAGGGAAATCTCTACTTTGGTTTTCTAGTACCTATTCAGGTTGTTTATGCATAAGCGTAAAAGGGAATGGAGTCAGAGCACAGCTCTGCCTCACCCTTCTACTGATCCCAAAATCCTTGTTAGAGACACCAAGACTTTATTAAGTCAGGTGAAATATATAAATTCAAACCATGAAAAACTATTTTTTACACCTGAGTTATTTGAACACTCTTCATTTCCGCCTGAATTCAAAGTTGATGTTCCTAGAGGCTTCCCCTCGAGGCTGATTTGGATTTATGCTGTAAAGGCTTTAATTATCAAATTTGAAAATTGCAAAACATTTTTTTGCCACCTAAATATTTTTTAGGCCTGGCCGGAGTTTGCAGAGTGCGTTAGGTCAAGCCGTTTGCGCTGGTTTTTAGCACCAGGTGTTTGTCCCATGCTGGAAAATCAGCGCGAATAGCACCATCCGCAGTGCAAGAGGGCACTGCTTCTTCTGCCACTCAAGTAAATTTTCTACTCGAGCGGCATCTTCCTCAACGCGAACGGATGGTATCTCAGCGTGAGCAGTCGCGACCATCTGCGACTCCCCGTGTTGAGAAATCTCGCTGGGAAGTGGTCTAGCGTTGGATTTTCCTCGCTCGTGCTCGCCAACTTAACGTTGGCGAGCAAGAAAAAAACTCCACTCCACTTTGCGGAGCAGAGTTTTTCGGAACTCTGTGTGCTCCGCAAAGTGCGAAAACTCAGCAAACGGAGCGCACTTCACCACCCAGGCCTAATTATTTTCCCATGCTCTTATGAATAGCCTTCACGCTAACTTTGTTCAAAATTGAGGCTGTTTCAGATTCTTTTTGAGACATGTTGAATTCATGATGTCGGGTCAAATTTGCAATTATGAAACTCACAAACTTTATTTGTGCACCTAAATACTTTTTGCTTCCTCATATGTATCACAACATGCAAATCTGGGAAAACATACATGGTAAGTCCACCTTATTATATATCACACACAATAGGGTATAGGGAAGAACTAAGGTACAATATAGAAACTTCTATCCTATATACCTTCCATAATCATATTACCCACACAATATATAGGGTAGCACTAAAAAATGTTTTAAAAACAAATACGAGAAACAAGGGCACAACACAGTTGTGGACGAAAACCCTCACTCACCCGAGGGTGACATGCTTCATCATAGGGTTCCTCCAACACACGGGGACTGCAAGGTACCCCGTGTGGGCTACAACTTTACCCAAAGGGAAGGAGCAGGAGTGCACAGCACGTGTTGGATCTACCAACTCAATAGGGCAAGGAGGGGCAGAGTGCAAATAATAAATGAAAAAAGTGTGTGAGTTAAAACTACCTACATAGGGGCAACGATTTTATTCTTCCATCCTATGTGGTAGTGGATAAAAAGCAAGTGAGAGTAGGGTTATTAATGTATACCCTATTTAATGATCAACATGTTTCTGCCATAGCGACAATCCAGTTCAGGGCATTCATCAGGACCAATACCTAAACAGTAACTCTGCTGTATCAAGTGTGCAAATAATAATATAAAAGCGGTACTTAGGCCTCAATTCTTGACCATCAGGCGCCTATATCAACCAAAATAATAGGTCAGAAGGCTCTGCAAGACAATAAAATCACATGTAATTGGATATAACTGTCACAAATATGTGCCACCACCCTGAATTCAGTGCCCAATGAGGTAAAAACTCTTACCTACTAAGTAGTGTGTGTATTCCAACTCAACCATCTACAAAGTCTCGCACCATGTCGGTTATTCTAGTAGGGGTTAAATTGGATAGTTACAAATTTTTGAAAAAACTATCAGGTCAAGCCCAAATCGCAGATTCTACCAAGTATAGATAACAAAAAAAGGGGGGAGGGGAGGAAGGGAAAGGGTAGGGGCAACGAGAACACACAGGGCTATGCTAAAAGAATTCTCTCTAGTCTGTAATTCAACCATAACGGTAATGTAGTAACCGGTATGTAACATAATCTGTTTGATACCAAAATAATTCCCCATGTCAGTAAACTCAACTAGTGATTAAAGCATGTTATGTATACAAACGTCTTTCTAAGACAAACCGGAGAACTTAAATAATTCCTGACTCGACTTCACCCGAGCTCTAAAAACAGATTATGCCTGGTGCATCAGAACGTATATCTAAACAGACCTTCGTATTATGCGGCATCCCCGTAAAATATTCTCTACAAACATGTCCCGACTCCATCTCAAATTCAATAGTGTATACCTGCTCGCGCTACCATAAAAATTCCACGGTGTTCGTTGTAGACTCTGGAGGGAGCACCGTGCGATGTGTATTACGCGGCTATATACGCTAAAGTGTGCCCGAGCTAACGCAACGCGTGACGTGTACGTGACGCGTCATCGCGTTTCTGCGTAAGATTGCCATAACAACGGATTAAACGAAACTGCGTCTGATCTACATAGAACTGAAACTTCCTGCGTGTTCCAAAATGGCATATTCAATGTGTAATAGGTTCAAGGAGCGGAATAATAAGCAGATCTGTCACTCACATAAAACTGAAAACAAAAACGAAAATGGAACAAAATAAGCAACAATTATAATCCAAAGAGCCCTTTGGACTAAATATTAGATTACAGTTAATTTAGAGACCCCAGAAAAGTATCTCCAGATCTATGGTAGGTACAGTTAGGTGTATTGAATGACCAAGTCTCATAGCAGGATATTCTAACTAGTTATGGTCAGAACAGGGAAAATCTTAAATAATTGGAGACATGTCGCCGCATGATGTATCACCTGTCTATGTATAAGATCCCACTGCACACCAGGGTATATCATCATTCAGGCCTTTCTGGTGGCTACCTAATCTGAACAACCACCGTTGTTCTCTATGGAACAATATAGTCTCAAGCGGTCCCATATTCCTATGATAGTAGGGTTTATCCAAAACCACCCATCTCAGATCTTCCTCTGTATGTCCGGCATCAAGAAAATGCCGAGTTAGTTTCGTATTGGATTTCTTACGTTTAATGGAACTCTTGTGTTCAATCATCCTAGTTTTAACCTTCCGGGTAGTCATACCCACATAGTTTAACTTGCAGGGACATTGAATCAGATAGATGACTGCTTCTGAATTACAATTAGTATGGCTAGTTAATAACCAAGGTGTTTTTAATCCCAGATCAAGTTGTGAGGTCCGTGTGGTCAAATGACAAACCACACAAGCACCACAACATTGAATATGCCATTTTGGAACACGCAGGAAGTTTCAGTTCTAGGTAGATCAGACGGAGTTTCGTTTACTCCGTTGTTATGGCAATCTTACGCAGAAACGCGATGACGCGTCACGTACACGTCGCGCGTTGCGTTAGCTCGGGCACTTTAGCGTATATAGCCGCGTAATACACATCGCACGGTGCTCCCTCCAGAGTCTACAACGAACACCGTGGAATTTTTTATGGTAAGCGCGAGCAGGTATACACTATTGAATTTGAGATGGAGTCGGGACATGTTTGTAGAGAATATTTTACGGGGATGCCGCATAATACGAAGGTCTGTTTAGATATACGTTCTGATGCACCAGGCATAATTTGTTTTTAGAGCTCGGGCGAAGTCGAGTCAGGAATTATTTAAGTTCTCCGGTTTGTCTTAGAAAGACGTTTGTATACATAACATGCTTTAATCTCTAGTTGAGTTTACTGACATGGGGAATTATTTTGGTATCAAACAGATTATGTTACATACCGGTTACTACATTACCCTTATGGTTGAATTACAGACTAGAGAGAATTCTTTTAGCATAGCCCTGTGTGTTCTCGTTGCCCCTACTCTTTCCCTTCCTCCCCTCCCCCCTTTTTTTGTTATCTATACTTGGTAGAATCTGCGATTTGGGCTTGACCTGATAGTTTTTTTCAAAAATTTGTAACTATCCAATTTAACCCCTACTAGAATAACCGACATGGTGCGAGACTTTGTAGATGGTTGAGTTGGAATACACACACTACTTAGTAGGTAAGAGTTTTTACCTCATTGGGCATTGAATTCAGGGTGGTGGCACATATTTGTGACAGTTATATCCAATTACATGTGATTTTATTGTCTTGCAGAGCCTTCTGACCTATTATTTTGGTTGACATAGGCGCCTGATGGTCAAGAATTGAGGCCTAAGTACGCTTTTATATTATTATTTGCACACTTGATACAGCAGAGTGACTGTTTAGGTATTGGTCCTGATGAATGCCCTGAACTGGATTGTCGCTATGGCAGAAACATGTTGATCATTAAATAGGGTATACATTAATAACCCTACTCTCACTTGCTTTTTATCCACTACCACATAGGATGGAAGAATAAAATTGTTGCCCCTATGTAGGTAGTTTTAACTCACACACTTTTTTCATTTATTATTTGCACTCTGCCCCTCCTTGCCCTATTGAGTTGGTAGATCCAACACGTGCTGTGCACTCCTGCTCCTTCCCTTTGGGTAAAGTTGTAGCCCACACGGGGTACCTTGCGGTCCCCGTGTGTTGGAGGAACCCTATGATGAAGCATGTCACCCTCGGGTGAGTGAGGGTTTTCGTCCACAACTGTGTTGTGCCCTTGTTTCTCGTATTTGTTTTTTAAAAAGTTTTTTAGTGCTACCCTATATATTGTGTGGGTAATATAAGTCCACCTTATTAACATAAACATACCAAACTGAACAGGACTTACATCTACTACAATATCATTCACGGATCGTGGCATAAGCTTGTCTTTGTGAACATAATCCCCAGTTGATATGCACAGTGAAAATTGTGGGGCATGACCTTCAGCCTTGCACAATGGGGATTATGACTCCATGTGGAGATAGTACAATCCTAAAGCCTTCAGCTGAGCACAGTGGGGATTGTGCCACATGTTGACACGGCATACAAGCTTTCAACAATGCACAGTAGGGTTTGAGCACAGGGTCTTACCGGGCTCTGAACTCCACTGTGTGTGGACTTAACCCACTGACCTTCAGCTATGTGCAGCAGCGATTGAACAGTGGGCCTGCGCCCATCTCTTCTGTTCACGTAACCCACTGCATTCAGCCTTCTGCAGTGCATAGCGAGAGTTGGACCTTCACCTTGGCTGAAACGTTCTAGTTCACATATCCTACTACACATTGCTTTGGTTGTGTGCAGGAGGTATTGAACACAGGGCATGACCTTTGTCCAGGTGCCCTTTTCCAGGCACCATGTCTGCCTGGTGTTTCCTCACAAGACCAACATAAGTGGTTCCTCACCAAAACTGTGTCAGTGGCTTTTTACAGGATGTGCAAGAGTGGGACTTCACAGGACTTGTATCATTGACTTCCTAATGAACCTGGATAAATGGTCCTCAAAAGACCTTCATCAAATGCCTTTCACAAGATGAGCCTTAGTGGCCACTCACATTCCCTACATCAGTGGCCCCGCATAAGGTCTACATCCGGGGGCTCTTACAATTTTGGCAACTGTAGCCCATTGCAGGACCTGCATCAGTGACCACACATAGGAGGTGCATCAGGGGCCCATCACAGAACCTACATCAGTGGCCCATTATATGACCTACATCGGTGCCCCACCAGTGGCCCCACAGAATGTCCATTAGTGGCCCTTCACAGGGGTTACATCTGTAGCCCTTCCCATGCCTTGCATCTGTGCTTCTTCAAATAACCTGCATAAGTAGGACATGTATCATTGTCCCCTCACAGGACCTACATCAGTAAGCCCTCACAGGACATGAATAAGGCGCTTCACGTACACTAGTGACACCTGCATCAGTGTACCCTCACAGAACAGGCGGGTTCTGCATTTTTGGGTTTCTTTTTCATCATGATTCAGTGGCCCCACAAAGACCTTTACCAGTAGGCCACACAAGAAGTACATCAAAGGCCCCTCAGAGAATATGCAGCGGTGGCCCTTCATAGAGACTGTGTCAGTGCCCATTCACAGAACCTGCATCATTGCCAGCTCACAGTTCCACATCAATGGCCACTCACAGGATATGTATCAGAGGCCCCTCACAGGGCCTGTGTCAACAGAACTTCATATGACCTACATCAGTAGCTTCTCACAGCACCTTCATCAATGTCCTCCCACAGTACATGCATATATTGTCCCTCACAGGAGTTGCATGGGAGGACTCTCAGGGGCATATTAGCAAGAAATGGCGATAACTATCGCTAACCTAGGTTAGTGCTAGTTTTTCTATCGCCGTCGATCCCTGCAAGTTATCGCCCTGTTAGCGACGTATTAGCAACGTTTTGCTAACAGGCAATAGCTGCAGGGATCAGAGGCGAAAACCATCGCTAACTTTAACGCGACGGCGTTGATGAAACCGGCGATAGCGGGTGGAATACAGCGATAAGCCCTTAGCGATAACAAAAGGCACGCTAACCTGCAATTTTTGACTTAGCCTATCTGTGCACCTCCAACATAAAAGATGCACCAAAAAAAGTAATAATGCAGATTTGAGCAGCCAGGGCATAGTGCAGCACACATCAACAACCCCCTCAAGCCACCCAACATCCTGGTTGACCAGGATGAGATCCTGGTCCCCACGCAGGACCTGCGTCTGGTTCCTGGATTCCTCGCTGGACCTGCATCTGGTTCCTGGATCCCTCGCTGGAGCTGCGTCTGGTTCCTGGATCCCTCGCTGGACCTGCGTCTGGTTCCTGGAACCCTCGCTGGAGCTGCGTCTGGTTCCTGGATCCCTCGCTGGACCTGCGTCTGGTTCCTGGATCCCTCGCTGGAGCTGTGTCTGGTTCCTGGATCCCTCGCTGGACCTGCGTGTGGTTCCTGGATCCCTCGCTGGAGCTGTGTCTGGTTCCTGGATCCCTCGCTGGACCTGCGTGTGGTTCCTGGATCCCTCGCTGGACCTGCGTGTGGTTCCTGGATCCCTCGCTGGAGCTGCGTCTGGTTCCTGGATCCCTCGCTGGAGCTGCGTCTGGCTCCTGGATCCCTCGCTGGAGCTGCATCTAGTTCCTGGATCCCTCGCTGGAGCTGCGTCTGGTTCCTGGATCCCTCGCTGGACCTGCGTCTGGTTCCTGGATCCCTCCCTGGAGCTGCGTCTGGTTCCTGGATCCCTCGCTGGACCTGCGTCTGGTTCCTGGATCCCTCGCTGGAGCTGCGTCTGGTTCCTGGATCCCTCGCTGGACCTACGTCTGGTTCCTGGATCCCTCGCTGGAGCTGCATCTGGTTCCTGGATTCCTCGCTGGAGCTGCGTCTGGTTCCTGGATCCCTCGCTGGAGCTGCGTCTGGTTCCTGGATCCCTCGCTGGAGCTGCGTCTGGTTCCTGGATCCCTCGCTGGAGCTGCGTCTGGTTCCTGGATCCCTCACTGGACCTGCGTCTGGTTCCTGGATCCCTCACTGGACCTGCGTCTGTGGCCTGGAGTGGGATGTGGAGTAGATGTGGAGTCGATGAGCCGTTGCGGGAGACATTGATGTGCGACGATCACCCGTACCTGGTGGTGAAGTCTGGCAGGTCGCATGGAGACACGTTGCTGACCTGTGTGAGAAGCCCGCCTTGCGCACCCTGGTGCAGTCAATGGTAGAGGTGATTCTGCGCACCAACGTAGTGATGTCTGCTTTGCATACTATGATCCACCACTACACCGGGGTGCACGGAGGGGATTACCAACGGTGGGTGACGTCTCCCTGCATCACAGGACGGATGATGTTGGGCTGGCCGGACGCCCTGCAGGGTGAGGCCCCTGTGCAACACCGAACTTGTGTGGACTGAGTGCTGCAACTACACACCTAAGGGAGCCCTGCTGCATCAACTGCATCGGGCGGTCCACCAGCCGACTACACGGTGACTGCTGTACCCAGCCCAGTGAAAGCACACCTGACTCAGGCTCCTGCTGGCTGAGTCACAGATGTGGAGAGAGTGCAGTGGATTGCACCACAGGGTCAATGTCCAGGTAAGGAGAAGGTGGGACGCGTAGCGCAGGATGGCCGGGGGGAGTCACTCATACCTATCACACATAGATGACGCACCCCCAGTGGCGGGTCTACCGCTATGTTGGAAGAGCGTTGCCCCACCACCTCAAGCAGTACAGAAGAGGAACAATCATCACTTGATGATAACTCAATCAATCAATCACTCAGGGGAATTGTAAGCGCGCCACACACCCATGAGGGTCGCAAGGCACTGAGGGGTGGCGGTCCGCAGATCTGTAAGCCGAAGAGCCAGGTCTTGAGGGTCTTCCTGAAGTTGTTCAGGGAGGGGGTACCTCTGATGTCTGCCGGTAGCTCGTTCCAGGTATTGGATGCAATGTGGGAGAAGGATCTCCCGCCTGCTCTGGCTCTGTGGATGCGCTGCGTTTCGGACAGTGCGAGGTTGGAAGATCGGATGTCTCATTTGTGTACGTGGAAGTTGATTCTGTTGTTGAGGTATTTGGTTACGTTGTTGTGTAGACATTCGTAGGCGTGATTGATGATTTTGAAGGTGACTCTTATCACCACGGGGAGACAGTGGAGTCTACGTAGGTGTTGGCTGATGTGTTAGTGCCAGGGGATGCCGAGGACGAGTCTGGCGGCGGTGTACTGTAATGTCGGTAGTTTGCTGAGTAGGGACTTGTAAATGGCGGCGTACAGTGCGTTTCCAATGTCCAGTCTGCTGGTGCTGAGTGCATGGGTGACTGTCTTCCTTGACTCTGGGGGTATCCATTTGAAGGTCTTGCGGAGGATGCGGAGGGTGTTGAAGCAGCTGGAGGTGACGGCGTAGACCTGTCTGTTCATGGTGAGGGATGGGTCGAGTACGATGCCGAGGTTTCTGGCGTGGTCCGAGGGGGTAGGTGGGCTTCCGAGGGCGAAGGCCAACAGGTGTTGTCCCATGCTGAAGGTGTGGTTCCAAGGACAAGTACTCCTGTCTTCCCGACGTTGAGCTCCAGGCAGCTGTTGGTCATCCAGACTGCGACGTCCGTTCTGGAAGTTGAGTCTGGCGGTGGTGGTCTTTTTGGTGAGGGAGAGGATGAGCTCTGTGTCATCAGCGTAGGATACGATGTTGAGGCCATGTTGTTGGACGTTGGCGTCGAGGGTGCCATTCAGATGTTGAAGACGGTCGGGCTCAGAGATGAAGCCTCTGGGACTCCGCAGGTGATTAATGTGCGATTGGAGAGGAAGGTTGGCAGTCTGATCCTTTGGCTTCTTCTGGGGAGGAATGATCGGATCCAGTCGAGGCCTGTTCCTTGTATGCCGGCGTCGTGTAGTCTGGCGACTAGTGTGTGGTGGGAGACGGTGTTGAAGGCTGCTGAAAGGACGAGTATGATGAGGGCTGCGGAGTGGCCTTGGTCCAGGAGTGTGCAGATGTTGTCTGTGGCAGCCAGTAGGACGGCCTCGTTGCTGTGGTTGGTTTGCAATCCGGACTGGGACGGGTCGAGAATGGTGTTGTAATCAATGAATCGTGTCACTTCCCTGTTGATTGTTTACTCTGCAACTTTGCAACTTTGGCTGCGAAGGGGAGGAGCGAGATGGGCCGGTAGTTCTTGAGGTCGGTGGGGTCAGCTGTGATCTTCTTGAGAAGGGGCCAGACTTCTGCACACTTTCAGTCATCTGGGTAGGTGCCTGTCTTGAAGGTGGTGTTGATGGTGCATTGCAGTTCATGTGTGATGGCGGCCGCGGCTCTGTGGTAGATGTGGGAGGGCATGGGTTGGTGGGGGCCCATGAGTGCATGTCTATCATGGTTGAGGCTGTGTCTTCGGCTGTGACTGGCGTCCAGGTGGAGATGGTGGGCTGGCGGGTGTGTCCGGGGCCCGGGGTTTGTGTAGACGAGGGTTCCTCGGAGTGTGGAGTTGTGGCTGGTCTGGATCTGGAAGTGCAGGTATTTGGCAAAGGGGAAGGTTCCGCTGGGGGTGGTGAGGCGGAGGGTGCTTTTGTGTGCAATGGCGAGGCACCCTCCCGGGTGGTTGGTGCGGTCCTTCCTCTGGATCTTGTATCCGTCCGGGATGGCGGTCTTGATGTCGGGGGCGGAGGAGGCGTTGGTCCAGGTCTCCGTGAAGAAGGCAATGTCGGACGAGAGAGTCGAGTAGGTTCTAGATTTCCACGGCGTGTAGGTGCACGGAGCACCCATTGAGGGGGATGCATCCTAGGGTGTCGCCGGTGCTGGTGTCGGCTGTGTTGGAGTTCGGGGTGGTGGTTAAGCTCTGGCGGCAGTGGAGGCAGGAGAACTGGCCGTGGGTCGTGTTTGCCGAGGCCTGTTGTCAGTCTCTGACTTTCCCGGGTATGAGTGCGTGGAGGGTGGCTGTGCCGTAGCAGTGGGTGGCCCGTGATCCAGGCTTACTGGCGCTGGTCGCGGTTGGGTTGCAGACGTGCACAGACGGACTTGTCTTAGGTGCGCCTTCTGCGCGCCATCAGCCCCTGTCCGCTGCGCAATTGCGCAGCGTCCGTCATTAAGTAGGGGAGGGTGGAGGAACGATTCAGCGGAGAGGTGGGAGTGTGCGAGGACAGGGGCGTGGGGCCGCAGGGGCAGCAGCGGCGGGAAGCCTGTAGTGCGGGCTCAGAGAAGCCAATGAAACAGTTAAAAAAGGGACAAACAAGGGATAAATAACGGATGTAATCATGCTATGTATCCTCAGGGGTTGGGCGGGTGGGTAGAACTGCTCCAAACACGGAGCAGGGAATGTGCGGATTGGCATGCACACTCAAGTGCGCAAGGACTGTTTGGTCGGCCCACTCAGGCCGCCCAATGCAGACATGCGCACATGTCTGTTCGCAATGCAGGCTGCATTGCAGCCTGCATGGAGAACATGCCCACCCCTCCGGCCCCTGGCTGCATGACTTGTCCCGTTGCCAAATAACAATACCACCACCACATCACAGCATTGTGAATGACTCATGCGAGGGAGCCTGGCTGCCTACTTCCTTTTCCTGGAAGCAGACGCAGGAGAGCAGGAGCTACGTAGACACGGGACACGGCTTAGAGGGGAGACTTCCCTCAATTAATTTTTAACTACACACGCTCACACACACATCCCCGCGGCCACGCACCATCCAGTGTTCATTACGGGGTTTACCACCTCACAGCTGTCCAGACACCCCCGCACTTCTCAATGGTGGCCGCTGTGCGCCCATGCACAGCGGGCGTACCACTCGTGTGCCAAAGGCACATATGTAGTTGCGATGCATGCCATGACATCGCATTCTATTCTAATACATACTAATACTAGGCACATTGCAACACTAGAGTAGGTGTTGCATAGCTGAGACATGACGATCACTGTTCCCACTACAGTGAGTGCGACCCAAGAATAACCTTTGCACAACAGACCCAACCGTGAACCCTGGAATTCATTTCTGAACCCCCAAAAGATATCCAAAAGATCACATTCGAGACAAATGCACCCCCCAAATTTCTCTTTATTTTGACACAAAACACACCCAGGATTTAGACATTTGACCCCAAAAAAACACACAAAAATTCAAAAATGTACCCCAAAAAACACCCCATTTTTCATGTTTTACCCCAAAAAACACCCAATTTTTCATGTTTTACCCCGAAAAACACCCCATTTTTCATGTTTTACATCCAATACCCATGCACACCTGAAAAAGTTGAAATTACCCCATTACTGACCTCACAATGCGTTGTATTCAAATGCGATGTTAAGGCACCTGCGTTGTCAGAGTTGCGTTGTTAAAGATGTACTGCCTGCGTTGTAATGGTCATCTCCCGTGCCAAAGGCAACCCATAGGCTATGCCGTTTGCGTCCGTCTGCCCCTGGACCGCGCTCAGCATCAAGGAGCATTCCTCTTGGACACCCCACCGATACGACGCCAGCAGCCTCCTCGCCATCAACCCTGGACACCACCTCGCCTGCCAGGACCAACCTCTGCTCTGGACCGGACATCGCCATCACCATCACTGACGGCTGCAGTATCACCACCAAGGAGCACCCCAACCGTCAGGGAGGAGGCATTGCCATCACCTACAGAGGCACACTCCGACTGACCACGCACTCTAATGACCCAAGGGTGACCATGGACCACGTCAACTCCAAGATCCGGAACAGGCACAGGTGCATCCTCTGCGGCACCCTCATGTGCAGGCCCCCCGGGCCATGCCCCCCCATTCTCCAATACCATTTTAGACCTCATTGCACCCCAGGATCTCCCATCCACCGACGACATCCTACTCGGTGACCTCAAGTTCCACCTGGAGAACCCCAGTGACCAGGACACCACCCCCTCATGGGGAAGGTCCCTACATCAGACGCAAGCAGCAAGTCACCGCAACAAGCCACATAGCAGGACACATGGTCAAGCATGTCACCTCCGCCAGCGTGAACTTCAAGTGCAGCCACAACACGGACTTTCCTGGACCGACCATCATTGGTAACATCACGTCTTCACCTTGCCCACCAGACGCCACCGCCATCATCGCACCCCCTCACAGCTGGATCAAGGCCACCGAAGAACATCTCGTCAACTCCCTCCGCACCAACACTCCACCAATGCTTCCAAACGATGACACCGCAGCGCCCAACCACCACTGATGTATCTCCAACTGCGCCGACATTCGGGCACCCCTCATGAACAGCACTGCGTCAGTACCTTCCGCCTGCCTGATGGCAGGCGTGAGGGTGAGGCAGTGCCACAGGGATAGGCTGGCCCCATGCATTGCTGGAGTTGCGTCATGGTTGTGACACGACTGCAGCAATGCGTGACTTTAGCGCAGACAGATACGTCAGGATTCCTGACGTATCTGTCATTACTTGCATCATGGAGTGCTGTCCAGTGAGTACAGCGCATCCATGCTGTTGCAAGGAGGGCATAATGAGAAGTGTTGCAACGCTGTCTTGTCGCAGCGCAGCAACACTTTTCATGACTGGGGCCCAGGAATGCGCACTATCTTATTGATGGTGCACATTCCTGGACTGTATTTTTGTCGCAGGGCAGCGCTGCAACATTGCTTGCAGCGCTGTCCAGCACCAAAAACATGCATAGATGTGGGCCTAAGACTTGTCCCCATTTTTAAGACCGGCTATTTTCTGGTCTTAAGTTCCTGCAGCTAACGGGCCTTAGCGCGACTTTTTTATCGCTTCGCGGGTCCCGCCTATCCTTGCATAATAGGGCGAAGTGCGGTTAGCGGGAGTTTTTGCCAAATTTAGAGAAGGAACGCCTACCTTGCATGTCATTAGCGATAAATATAGCTGGCATGCAAGGCGGTAGAAAAACCGGGTGCAATCGCCGGAAAGCTGTCGCTAACGCCTGTTAGCGACAGCTTGCTAATAGGGCGATAAAAATATTGTCACTTTAGCGTCAAAAAAGTGCCGCTAAAGTGGCGAAAAGCCCTTGACAATATGCCCCTCAGTATGCAAAACAATGGGCCTAAACTGCATGTTCCCATTGGGGAGGGAATGACCCTTGTATGGTATGCAGGTAACAATCCCAATCTTGAGTGATCCGACGACATACAAAAGTGGTATCCTGACTTTTTGCTGGTCCATCTAGCATGTTAATCTAACATCTGCACTAAGGCCTAGGCCTGTTCTGTGACCTGGAGGGGTGCATCAAGTGTGCCCACTTTTATGTCATGTAATTAATGTCCTGAGTTGTTGACGTAAAGCGTTGGTGACAGCATACCGACCTTTGAAGGTTAATAGTCCTGAGCAGGCCTTTTTTTCTGTTATAAAAGGGAGTGTGAACTACTGTTCACACATATGTAAATGTTCTGCTTAAGTTTAACTCCTGAACCTTTATGCTGACATTCTGTGAGTGTGTATACATTCTGTATGTGTGGCACATACATGGCAGTGAGGCTGTGCAGCATATTCTCACATTGCACAGTCTCACTCTCATGTATGTGCCATTCATACACAATACCAGCTTATACCAGAAGGATCCATTTTGGATGGAACCTGGTTTAGCATGACACCATTTGGAGGATGGATACAGCTTCTCAGATAGGGAAATGTAGTCACTACATTCCTGAGGCTGGAGGATGGAGACCCAGGCATTCAACTGAGAGAGGATGGAGACACCTCATTATGAAAGCAGATTTCTGGAGGTGCTAATGTGTGACAAAATTATTTTTGCATATTTGTTGTGTGCCGTTTTTTTGTAGTGTTGGTGTGTTCTATTGTTTTTTCTGCTGCTGGATTTTGTGCTGCATAATTGCAATGCAATATAGTACTGTGGTTATCTCAGCAAGGATAAGCAATTGGTAACCATCTTTTTATTAAGAGTTGCCTCTGGTTGTCTCCAGATTGTATGCCATAGCAAAATCAGACAAATCCTAATTATTTCTTCCAAAAAGGGAATGCCAATTCTTTATGGCAGACATAGGTGGAAGCACTCTGCGGCACTGAAAGATACCTCCTTAGGGAGGCATTTTTCACTATCTGCGGCTTTCCTAGATTTGCATTGCCCTATATCTTTATCCTATATGTGGCTATAGAAACACATTTTGCTCTGTAGATAACACCCATTTCTTATAGCTGCTTCTTCCCCAACTTAGCGGAAAAGGTTTTAGTCACAGCAATTGTTTTTTCTAGCTGTAGTTTCCTAGCTGTGATTAGCTATTACCATGTCCCACAAGAGTCAAATGGGAGACCCTGGTAGGAAAAAGAGCCTGTGTGGATAAGAGTAACCTCTCCTACTTTAAACTGATACCTTTTATCAACATGTTGACCACATTTTATAAGAAAAGTCTTAGTTAAATGTATCCTCAAATCCAAGTCGGCCATATATTTGACAAACGTATTTATTATAGTTTTCAGACCCCTTGGTGTTCGTGCCATAACCGCATCATCCACGTATAAGAGTAGGGTAACGAACGTTGCCCAATCTGAGGGAAATCCCTACTTTGGTTTTCTAGCACCTATTCAGGTTGTTTATGCATAAGCGTAAAAAGGAATGGAGCCAGAAAACAGCTCTGCCTCACCCTTCTACTGATCCCCAAATCCTTGTGTGCATTCCCCATTTATGCCATACCTCACCACGGCATTTAAACCTGTGTAAATATCTCTTAAGAAATTAACCATCGGAAGCTCTACCTCCATCTCAATCATCATGACGCATAGTTACTATGATTGACACAATCGAAGGCACTCGGCAAGTAAATGAATGACACACAAATTGGTCTTCCCTTAACTTAGAATATTTCATTCAAAATCAAGTTAATAGGGCTGTAGCATTTTTTTTATCTTGTTCTTCATTTGAAATAAATATATGACATTAATGTACATACATATCTAACATAAAAATATTTTTAAAATTTTTCCAAGTTTTATATACTTTTCACTTCTCCCTGTACTTTACCACAGGGAGATCTCCACCTCGATGGCGGATAATGTCATTTGAGATGTCATCAGTGATGTAATCAAAGATGCCATTTATCATGTAATGAGTGATGTAATATGTATGGTCATAAGCAGTGCATGACAGGAGCACAAAGTATAGTCAGTTCTCCAAACTATAACTGGTGAATTTCAGTGTTTTTGCAGTTCAGTTTTTAAATGCCAGTTCCTGTGTCAGTCCATCACCTAATTAAGTCATTTTAATCTTTGTTTTTTTCAGTGAATGTATATATACTTATGGTTCAGTTGCACTTTCTATTGAAAAACATTTTTTGATTTGAATAACTTTTGATGCCATGGTCGGATTTGCACCAAACTGGACAATCTCTTGGTGTACTAAGCTCAGTTTTGGCACATCACTTTTTGTGCAAATCTGTGCAAGGGAAAAACGTTAAAAGGAGTTGACAAAAGATGTGTTGTCCCTATTTTAGCTGCCATAAGAAATTTTGCTCAGTTTTACAGCAAAACCCCTGAAACGATTTACACCAGACTTGACATGAAAGTTGGATTTTACTGTGAATCAGGGTTTTGCCGGTTTGGTGTAAATCAGTCAATAGTTTTTTTAATATAAGCTTTTAAAAAAGGTGATGGGTGGGCTTCAATCAGTTAGCATTCCCTGACCCATTGGAAAGCCATGGGGACACCATCCCCCGGGGCCAATGTGTTTATTTCTTGGGAGGGGATGTAGGGACCCCCACCTCTAGCCATAGAATGACCACGGGGACCTCATCCCCATGAGGCCCACTGACTTACATTGTCCCAGGGACCCCATCCCCCTTGACACTCTAGATTGTTCCTGCCAGGTGGGAGCAAAATGAAAGCTGTTCCCTCCCGGGTGGAAGCAAACTAGTCAAGCCGGCTCCAATCGGAACCCTGGATGTGTGCTGGATGGGCAGCCGGCATCGCTGTTGTGGCCGTGGGCCTTCACTGCAGCCTATACGGTTGTGGGTGTCCCTGGTGGGACCAGGGCACAAACTTTAAAAAAAAGCTAGCTCCCGCTGCACCTTGTATGGCAGGAGAGCTGATGGGGCCACGGTGGCCATGGGCTTCACCTGCTGCCCCAAACTTTGCTACATCTGTTGGGTGCCAAGGGTGGGACTCGGGCACCCAACCCAAAAAATATATAAAACGAAAAACATGGGAGTGGATATGAAATGACTGGAGTGACCACTAATTTCATATTCACTGCTCCTGCGGGGGGGGTAGGTGTCCCATAATGCCCTGCAAGGGCTTTTGATTTGTATTTTTACATCCTGGTGATGCCCCTAGAATAGGTAGCAGCACCACCAGAATTTTTCTAATGTTGTGATGGGCTGCAGGGAGTGCAGCAGCCCTCATATGAACATTTACAAAAATGGCAGTAAGTCTCCTGTGTCATTAAATACATGACCACAGGAGCTTAACAACATTTTGTAAAGCAGTCTGCGCTGAAGCTGTATGCTCTTTAGCTGGAGTGCAGGGATTCCTTGGTGTTGGTTTTATGGATACATTTTGTGACCTGAGAGTATGAAAAAAGGCTCAACACATGTTTATAGTTGTTTGGAGTAATAATGCTTTATTTCAGATATATTTGTGACAGTAATTTTTTTTAATTGTAGCCATGGGAATGCACTGGATTATAGTTATTGATAAATAAGTGTTGTGATTTATTAACAAAGAAAATAGGTCTGCTTTATATATGTTGATGTGCTTAACCCCTGATAAAGCCAATAGAACTTCTCACCCTATAATAAACCCAGTAAGTCTGCCTTGTTTAAAATGAGTCTTTATATTGGTACTTTATGTTTAAAAAAAGCAATGATTATTTATTTTTTTTTTTTACTTTTTGTCATCAAAACCAATAAAATGTGTTTATCAAAAGAAAAAACTCAGAAATTCACTGAAAAACAAAACAAATGTAAAGTGAAGCTATGGTAATAACATCTTACTTTACATTTTTTTTAAAAACCTTTGAAATTTAGTGAAAAATCAAACGAGATGTTATAGTTAGGTGAAAATATCAGTTGATTGATAATACATTATTTCGGCAGCAAGAAGCAGCCATACAAACACAATGCAAGACATTAAAACATCATTAAAACTTAATCATATCCTCGTCTGCACGTAGAATTCATAAACAACAGATAAATAAACACATTAATAAAATAGACGATAAAAATATTAAGTAGATAAAACTTCTTAGCCAAATGACCAGTGTTAAATTTCAAAACGGTTGGATTCAGAAACCTTAACAAACCCATCAGACAGATGCCCCTATGTTAGCATCTGATCAAGTGACCAAGTGTAACTTGGGGTGCCTATTGGTTAAAATATCATCTGTTTTCTTTTGGCTATTGCACTCTTTAAAAAAGAGCATATGCTGCTGCAATGATTGGGGGAGTTTAGCTGTTGCAGGTACGACAAGGCTTCAGCACATCTTCTGAACCACATTCTCTAATTAGTGGAACTAGAAACCTCTTAGAATATGTCAAGTAATACTTGCAGAAAAAGATTAAATGGAGCAAGCGCTGGAGTGAGGACTAATCACATGGGCAGATTAACACATTGCTTGGATCAAATTGATCCACGGGGAAACCCAAGTGCCACCTCACATGACCAAGCCTAAATCTGGTTAAGAGGACTCTCCCCCAGGTAACATCTACCCATGCCAGATACAGCCTCATGTTAGTGGTAGTTTGAAGGTTCACATACTCCCTTACAGAAGTCTTAACAATCTCACCTTCCTCTCTAAGCTGATGATTCCTAGTTTTAAACCCATTTTTAACCCAGGCTATGTCGGTCTTGGACATAACAAAGGGGTTAGAAATGTCAGTTTTAAATATATACGTTTTAAACTAACAAAAGCACTGAAATTTACCAGTTATAGTTATCTCATGTAACTATACCTTGTGCCCTAAAGTAACTATAACTTGCGGTCTTGCCATGCGCTGCTTATACCCTCACATATTACATCACTCATGACGTGTTTAGTGACTACATTGATAACATCCCTAATGACTTCTGAAATTACATCATTGATAACACTGTGCATAGCAGCGACGCGCGACATACACTGGACCTGGTGCCATCACCATGTTTTGTTCTTGGTAGCAAGTTGTTTTTTCATGTCTCTTCATCAAACGGATATACTGAGCATGACACAATAACTATATAAAAATATATTAATAACATACAAATCCTTCAGCTACAATATGTACATTTGAGCAACAAATTATTGAACAGAGGAGTGCATTCAGACATCTATTGTTTCACAGCCAACATTTATTGTATAATTTAACAATATTCGATTTATTGTTCCATTTTGTATAGACTATGATATTGGAAACCCCATAGCTCCTGAATAGATCTGTGTTAGAAATGGGGGTCTCTATTTGGCAATGGCTGGCCACTGTCCAAGTAGGGACCCTTCTTCCTAAGTCAGAGTGAGAGGGCTACCCTCCTTGATACCCCTGCTCAACCCTGTGGTAACGTAGCACGAGCAGGTAGGCTTATCTCAGAGGCAGTGTGTGAAGCATTTATGACCATACACAGTAACACAGTGAGGCACACTACAAAGGGACACCACACAAGTAGTTATAAAAAATAAGTATCTTTATATATATATATATAGACTTATCACAAGACCAATAACTGTAAAAGCCACAATTCTGTCAAAAATAGGATTGCTGTTGAAAGGCTGTCAAAAATAGTTCAAAGGTTGCAAAAATAAGGTTCAAATTCAAAGCAGTGGTCTCTGCGACCCTTTCTCTCACAAAATACCTGGATTTTAGCAGCTAAACCAACAAAATGTCGCAAAGAAGCTGTAGCGATAAATCTCGGCGCGCGAGGCCGGCGATGCGTTGAAATCCTTGCCGCAAGGGAGGATGATGCGCCAATCTGCGTGATGCGTGCGGAGACGATGCGACAACCTTCTGCACGCTAGGCCGCCGATGCGATGACTTTCTTGCCGCGAGGGAGAAGTCGATGCGACGATCCTGTTGCGTTGTGCGATGGTGTTGCGATGCGAAGAAATGGCGCTCCACGAGGGAGCGATGAAATCCGGTGCGATGCGATCAGAATGGCGGACGCACGGCGTCCGCAATGCGATGTCTTGAAGCGATGATTTCTGTAGGGGTTGCGAGCGCTCGGCGACAGCAGCGCGATGATTTTTCCAGCGCGTCTCGGCTGCAGTGGCTCGCAAAGAGGCGTTAGCGATGGTTTCGTGTTGCGAGCACTCAGCGGCAGCAGCGCGATGATTTTCCAGCGCTCTCGGCTGCAGCGGCTCGCAAAGGTGCGTTAGCGTCGATTTCCAGCACTCTTTTCTCTGAAGCAAACTAGAGGCCCTGGAACTCACAGGAGCCTCATCAGCAGATAGCAATCCTCACAGGGAGGAAGCAGGAGGTTGGTGGTGGAGTCTGATGTGCCTGAGACTCCAGCAGGAGGCTAGCTCTTTTCCTAGCCCTTGGGTAATTGCTGTAACAAAAATAAAAGTTCTCTCAAAAGTCCTTTTCTCTCTTCTTCAAGGTCCAGTGGTCACTGCTGCAGGCCAGTGCAAGAAAAACACACAAGCACAAGGACAGTCACTTCCTGCAGATTCCTCCAGTGGCATGGACAGAGTTTCCTCTTCAGATCCAGGGGCAATACAAATTGTAGGGGTTTGAGCACAGATATTTATACCCCAAAAGTCTTTGTTCTCAGAAGCTACAAGTCACTGAACCCAGCCAGAACCAGTTCTGCTCAGCCCTGGAGCACTTTGTTTACCAGGCTGCATCCTTCCTTTCAGAAAGAGGGGGTCTGCTATCAGACACACAGTAGGAGGTGGAGCCAGCATTCTCCTTGCCGGGCACAGCCCTATTCAGGTCAAGGAGCCACCCCTCCCCATACTCTAAATGCAGATCTCTCTATTCAACCCAGGTCTGACTCAGCCTGCCCTGTCCCTCCAAAACCAGACAGCCAATACACATAACAGCAGAGCACACTGGAAGGCTTAGGCAAGAAAATACCTACTTTCTAAAAGTGGTATTTTCAAACACAGAATATAAAAATAAACTTCACTAAAAGGTGTATTTTAATATTCTGAGCTCAGGCATACTAAATTCGTTTTTCTACCATGTTCCTGGGGTCAGTTAGGACTATAGGATGTAATAGTCAAACTGCCCATTCTAGCCTATGGGGAACAGGTAGCCTTACAGTAGTGAAAAACGAAATTGGGTGTAATTCACTACCAGGACATGCTACACACACCAAGGCATGTCCTACCTTACACATACAATGCACCCTACCATAGGGGTGACTTACATGATGCCAAGGGAAGGTTCAGGGGCTGGGAAGTGGGTGCACTTCACAGCCAAGATGGCAGTTCTGGACTGCACACAGACTCTGCAGTGGCAGGTCTGAGACACACTTTACAAGCTGCTTCTGTGGGTGGCGCAAACCAGCGCTGCATGCCCACCAGCAGCATTTGGTTTACCAGCCCTGGGCACACACAGGCCACTCTACTAGGGACTAACAGATAAACCAAATAAGCCAATCATGGATGTACCAATTCACAGTCTCAAATTTACAAAGGGAGAGCATATGCACTTTAGCACTGAACAGCAGTGGTAAAGTGTCCAGAGTCATAAAACCAACAAAAACAGGTCAGCAAAAAATCCAGGAGGAAGGCAAAAGTTTAGGGGTGACCCTGCAAAAAGGGCCATTTCCAACACAACCCCCTTCCAGCCAAAACGCAGGGTAGACCAATCACTACCTTGATGGGCTTCCCTGCTTCGAGCGATAGAACACGGAACTGGCCCGCAACTGCAGGGGCATATGCCAGCTCTACTCCAATCTGAACCCTGGTGGATCCCTCTGTCCACACTCCCAGGGCCCACTAAGATAACCAATGGGGAACTCTTCCCTCACCTGTGGACACCACCTGTGCAGCACCTAACCTTAACTGGCCCCCAGGTGTGTCCCAACAGATAAACAACAAGCCCCAGTAGCCACTGACAGTAGTCAGTGATGAAATCCAAGCCCTATACTTCTCAGGGCTCTCCAACTTTTGTGGCATCAGAGAGTGAGGGGCAGTAACCCCAGGTGTCTGGCACCTTTTGTCCACTCTCCCTCCTGTCAGGTCAGGCAACGCAGCCTGACACTGACCCACCAGCCCTGGGCCTGTACCCAGCGGCGGGGCCAGAGACTGGGGTGGGCTCCCCCACACCCGGTCCTCCTCTTTGGGGCTCGGTACCCTCCCACCTGGAGCGGTACCCCCTTCCAGAATCGTCAGGGCCCCTGTGGCAGGTGTCCTGCCTAACTCGCCCACCAGTTCAGGGGTTCTATCCTGCAACTGGTATCCCAGCATAGGGTCTGTACCCTTAGACTGAGCGGAGGTCAGGGGTGAGGCTGCCCTCTCCCCGCCCCCTTTACTGGGGCCTGGCACCCTCCCACCTGGAGAGGTGCCCCCATAACACAAACTGGTAGGGGCACCGTTAGCAGTTGCCCCTTCCTCCAGGTCAGGGGGACACCCTGAACCTGGCCCCCTAACCCAGGGTCTGTACCCTTAGGCTGGACCTGTGCCTGGCAACCCAGGACTTCTGGGGAGTACACCAATTACCCCCAAGGAAAGCACACTCCTCTAGAGTTGTGCGACAGTCTGCCTGGCACACCAGGACTTCCTGGGGAGCACACAGGCCCCCTCCAAGGAAAACACACCCCTCCACCAGTTCAGGGCTTGGACCCTGCAACTGATCTACCAACCTGAAAAAACCCTCCAGGTTGCACCGGGGTCAGAGGCGAGGACTCCCTCCCTCTGCACCCCCTTCCAGCATACTGCACCCTCCCACCTGGAGTGGTGCTCTTAGAAAAAAAATGGCCGGGACACTGCTTACAGTTGTCCCTCCCTCCAGGTCAGACAACACCTGGACCTGACTTACCATCCCAGGGACCAACCCCTGTGGTTGAACAACTGCCTGGCCAACCAGGGCTTCCTGAGGGTGACACATACCTAGCGTGTCGTGTGACAGTCTGCCTGGCACAGAGCTCACGACCTCCTGTCCCTCTGACAGTGCGTGAAGATGACCCAGGACAGAAGTGGCGTCACCATGGCCAATCCTATGAGGCTCAGCCCTTCTGGCTGGCCCCTGACCCACTGGTTCTTCCACTGGGGACTCTTTCCCCCCTTCACCCCTCACTCTGGCCTTCTGCACCCTCCCAACTGGAGCGGTACTGCCAGACACTAGAACTGCTGGAGGTCTGATTACAGGCACTCCCAGCTCACCTAACACGGGGGACCCCCACAATGGACGGTCCATCCGGACAGACTAGGCTCCCCACCTGGTGTTCCCTCATGGAACCATCCAGTCCTGGAGACTGAGGTTGGGGGACTTCGGGACCTATCCCAGTCTCACTCCTGCTCCCACGAGACAGGATGTGAGGCCCTACAACCTCCTCACAACAAGGGGACCCAGCTGTAACACTCCTAACCTTTCCCAGCACTCTGGCTTGGAAAACTTCTGAACCACTCCTCTTAGGGTCATTCCCCAATACCTCTACAGAGCCTCTGGTACTCACCCAGAGGTCTGCCTCCTGCGCAAGTTCCCTAGGATCAGAGAACTCGCACTCTAACACATGTTGGTTTAGCTCTGGAAAATAGGAACTCACAATATGCTCTCCCACAATTGGATTACACAGTTCCACGCAGGTGCTAACCTTTACCTCACAATCCAGTGTCTCACACACGTACCCCACACCACTCTCTTGAAATGGGCGAGACATTAACTGACTGTCTCTATGACTCAACCCACACTCTTCTGGGCGGTCCTCACACTCATACACCAGGACTTCAACCACGGGGGAACCCCTCTCCCTGCACCTCTCATCCAGAGTCGGTAGAGTGTCCCTCCCTTCACTAGGACTATGGGCCCCTGTGCTAGTTCCCCAATCCACCTCAGGGACACTGCACATTAATGGAGCTACCTCATATCCTTGAATCCCCTGGTGTAGATCAACCCCCTCCTTCAAGTCAGGTACCACATCTCTGGGTGGGTGTACTACACTGTCATCACTATATACCTCAATTTTGCTGCCACCACTGGACCCCAACCTCACTGGTGAATCCAGACAATAAAAACTGCGCTCAGGGGATAATCTACCCTCCCGAGCTAACTTCTCCTTTTCTGCTATCTGCGCTAGGCGCGCCTCCAGCTGGGCAATCTCTATTTGGAGCCTCTCTAATTTCAGCTGGTTCTCCCTCTCCCTCTGTCTGTCCAACTCCTCTGGGGACCATGAAGGGGATTGGGCACTACCCTGTGCACTAGACCCAGCAAGGGACTCCCTGTCTAAGAGATATTCCATAACACTTTTTTCCTCCTCTTCAGACTCTTCAGAGCCACCCTCAGACCAACTACCCTCTTGGTAGGTGTACTGGGACTCCAAGAATCTCCATCTGTCTTGTTGCCAAAGTCTCAGGGATGTCTGCAGGGATAGCTGAGTCTCCTTCCTACTCACTGCTAAGCCCCTCTCCTCACAGAACCCCCTTAGCTCCTCTAGACTGTAGGTCAACAGATCATCTATATAAAAGGTAGGTCTCATTTCAGCAAGACCCATTGTAGCAATAACTGGCAATATCAATAAAAGATAGAAGAAAACTTCTCAAGAAAATGTATGCGGGTAAAAAATCACCAGCAATATCAATCACAATATAGGATCCAAAAACTCTCAAAAATGTATGCGGGTACTATCACCGGCAATATCAATAAAAAATAGGCTTGCCCATTGTAACAATCACGGGCAATATCAATAAAAAATTGGCTTGCCCATTGTAACAATCACGGGCAATATCAATAAAAAATAGGCTTGCCCATTGTAACAATCACGGGCAATATCAATAAAAAAAAACTCTCAAAAATGTATGCGGTACGTTATGGTCTGCACTTACTAGTAGAGTACACTATAATTACTGTATGCGATCATAAATGCAAGTCCAGATCCTCACCGCTGACCACCAATGTTAGAAATGGGGGTCTCTAGTTGGCAATGGCTGGCCACTGTCCAAGTAGGGACCCTTCTTCCTAAGTCAGAGTGAGAGGGCTACCCTCCTTGATACCCCTGCTCAACCCTGTGGTAACGTAGCACGAGCAGGTAGGCTTATCTCAGAGGCAGTGTGTGAAGCATTTATAACCATACACAGTAACACAGTGAGGCACACTACAAAGGGACACCACACAAGTAGTTATAAAAAATAAGTATCTTTATATATATATAGACTTATCACAAGACCAATAACTGTAAAAGCCACAATACTGTCAAAAATAGGATTGCTGTTGAAGGGCTGTCAAAAATAGTTCAAAGGTTGCAAAAATAAGGTTCAAATTCAAAGCAGTGGTCTCTGCGACCCTTTCTCTCACAAAGTACCTGGATTTTAGCAGCTAAACCAACAAAATGTCGCAAAGAAGGTGTAGCGATAAATCTCGGCACGCGAGGCCGGCGATGCGTTGAAATCCTTGCCGCAAGGGAGGATGATGCGCCGATCTGCGTGATGCGTGCGGAGACGATGCGACAACCTTCTGCACGCTAGGCCGCCGATGCGATGACTTTCTTGCCGCGAGGGAGAAGTCGATGCGACGATCCTGTTGCGTTGTGCGATGGTGTTGCGATGCGAAGAAATGGCGCTCCGCGAGGGAGCGACGAAATCCGGTGCGATGCGATCAGAATGGCGGACGCACGGCGTCCGCAATGCGATGTCTTGAAGCGATGATTTCTGTAGGGGTTGCGAGCGCTCGGCGACAGCAGCGCGATGATTTTTCCAGCGCGTCTCGGCTGCAGTGGCTCGCAAAGAGGCGTTAGCGATGGTTTCATGTTGCGAGCACTCAGCGGCAGCAGCGTGATGATTTTTCCAGCGCTCTCGGCTGCAGCGGCTCGCAAAGGTGCGTTAGCGTCGATTTCCAGCACTCTTTTCTCTGAAGCAAACTAGAGGCCCTGGAACTCACAGGAGCCTCATCAGCAGATAGCAATCCTCACAGGGAGGAAGCAGGAGGTTGGTGGTGGAGTCTGATGTGCCTGAGACTCCAGCAGGAGGCTAGCTCTTTTCCTAGCCCTTGGGTAATTGCTGTAACAAAAATAAAAGTTCTCTCAAAAGTCCTTTTCTCTCTTCTTCAAGGTCCAGTGGTCACTGCTGCAGGCACACAAGCACAAGGACAGTCACTTCCTGCAGATTCCTCCAGTGGCACGGACAGAGTTTCCTCTTCAGATCCAGGGGCAATACAAATTGTAGGGGTTTGAGCACAGATATTTATACCCCAAAAGTCTTTGTTCTCAGAAGCTACAAGTCACTGAACCCAGCCAGAACCAGTTCTGCTCAGCCCTGGAGCACTTTGTTTACCAGGCTGCATCCTTCCTTTCAGAAAGAGGGGGTCTGCTATCAGACACACAGTAGGAGGTGGAGCCAGCATTCACCTTGCCGGGCACAGCCCTATTCAGGTCAAGGAGCCACCCCTCCCCATACTCTAAATGCAGATCTCTCTATTCAACCCAGGTCTGACTCAGCCTGCCCTGTCCCTCCAAAACCAGACAGCCAATACACATAACAGCAGAGCACACTGGAAGGCTTAGGCAAGAAAATACCTACTTTCTAAAAGTGGTATTTTCATACACAGAATATAAAAATAAACTTCACTAAAAGGGGTATTTTAATATTCTGAGCTCAGGCATACTAAATTCGTTTTTCTACCATGTTCCTGGGGTCAGTTAGGACTATAGGATGTAATAGTCAAACTGCCCATTCTAGCCTATGGGGAACAGGTAGCCTTACAGTAGTGAAAAACGAAATTGGGTGTAATTCACTACCAGGACATGCTACACACACCAAGGCATGTCCTACCTTACACATACAATGCACCCTACCATAGGGGTGACTTACATGATGCCAAGGGAAGGTTCAGGGGCTGGGAAGTGGATGCACTTCACAGCCAAGATGGCAGTTCTGGACTGCACACAGACTCTGCAGTGGCAGGTCTGAGACACACTTTACAAGCTGCTTCTGTGGGTGGCGCAAACCAGCGCTGCATGCCCACCAGCAGCATTTGGTTTACCAGCCCTGGGCACACACAGGCCACTCTACTAGGGACTAACAGATAAACCAAATAAGCCAATCATGGATGTACCAATTCACATAGTCATATTTACAAAGGGAGAGCATATGCACTTTAGCACTGAACAGCAGTGGTAAAGTGTCCAGAGTCATAAAACCAACAAAAACAGGTCAGCAAAAAATCCAGGAGGAAGGCAAAAGTTTAGGGGTGACCCTGCAAAAAGGGCCATTTCCAACAATCTGCAATAAACATATTTTCCCGGAAACCTGATTTGCACTTCTACTGCTTTGCTTATCTTTGCACTTCGTGTTTTAGGCTTAGCACAACAGTGAGGAACACCAAAACGGTGCATGCATACTCTATAATACAATAATTGATGTGCTAAACCCTTCCCGAGGGAAAGGACTGCAACAGATCTAATTTAAGATTGTCTTTTAATGGGTGGTTCCAGAATGCGTTTGCACAAAATTACATACAGTACATATGCAATCATGGTAATAATGTTTGTAATACCACAATGTATACGTAAAGGATATATGACTAGACAGATACGTTGTATCAACTATACTGATATGTTATGAAATACATTTTTTTTAAATTGAGGCTTTCAGAGCTGTAAAACAAACATTTTACACCAATTTATACAAATACATTGTGCAACAGTAATAAAGATAAGCCCATCTAAGGCTAAAATTGAAAGTTGCAATCATGGTATATTGTTGTAAAAAAAAAAAAACAACATGTAGCAGACTTTAAAAGAAATAAACAGACTGGCTGAATGGAGATATTTTGCATTTACATTTGTTGTCTCCAACCTAAGGAAAAGTAATACAGACAGCACATGGATAACTGTGATAGCAGGCATACCATCTGGTACAGTGCGAAGGAAATACAAGACAAGGCTTCTGTGTACATCGTTCCCAGCTCACTTAGCTCCTTCAAGCAGAAATGTTGCTCCATCGCTAGGCGGATGGTAAAATATCACTTCGCCCATGGCAGCAAAAGCGTTGCACTAGCACTGCCTCGAACAGAGGCCTTAGTTTGCGATATTAGGTGGGAAATTGTCACTATGCACAATGATATTCATTTAGCTCCCTACACATATGAATTCTCATAAACACTCTTGCATCCTATTGATGCAGAAAAGCAAGGGCTCTTCAGAGTCTGGAGGTACCGGGACATGTCTCATTCATCTTACTCTTCGTTCTAAGTGAGATGGTCACCATTTTGTTCATGATGCCATAGGAAATATCAGGGTCTGATTTAAAGTTTTGTTTGTAAACTTGGTTTTGTCCTACTTCTTGATCGCCATGCAGCACATGGTGGTTGCGAATGGGAAAAAGCAACATTGCCTCCCATGCGTTGGGAAAAAAACGCCCACCGTTTTCGGACATTGCTTTTTTTGTTCTTCTTAAAAAACAATTCCTTCTTTTTGTGTTTGTTTTTGAGAAACAAAAAAATGCAGGGTGGGAATCATGAGACGGTAGGTTTCTTTTACCTATAGGCAAAATCTGAGTAAACCAAGATGAAATCAAATTACATCACACTATATTACAACTCCCCAATCATGTCACTCTGCCTTTCCCCCTCAAAGAACCACACATATCTTAGCCATGCCAGTCAGATTCAGCTTTACCCCTCTCGCCTTGAAATGGTAAATTAATTATACTATCTCTAGCTTTCCTCATACCAAGTGCACTGATAGCAACAGCTGGAGAAGATGTGACCTCTACTGTGGCATGGCAACAACCAGGTCCTGCATCTAAAAGTATCACTACCACCCACAGAGGTATACCTCACTGTTATCAATGCCACTAGTAAACTAAAAAACATTGCATGACTTTGTTTAGCATATCTCAAAACTGACATTAATGTATCTTCATTGCCGAGACAAAATGTGCTCAACACATATTTATCTTGTAATTGAAGAGTCCTCCCATATGTGTTCATCAATATCATGTCATCTTTTACTTTGCATCTCACTTGTTTTGTGCCCACCCGCCACATGCCACCACCGCCACATGTCCATTCGGTGCAACAGCATGTGGATAGGCCACGTACAACAGACAGATAGCAGAGTGTGGTCTTCAGACAGATCAATTCAATCTGTATAACCATATTTCTCTGTGCATAAGTGTTGGGATATTAAACACATTATTCCATAACATAATATAGACCCCGTGTTCAGCATGTATCTAATACATTTTCTAATGTATGAACTTATATGTCTAATGTCTCTGTTCTTACATCAATAAATATGTCTTTCCATTGTGCAGCTTCATTGGTAAGGATGGGTCTCTTATCACGCCTTCTATCCACCAATGCACACAATCATTAAGTGATATGTTTTTGTCACAGTTACTAAAATTCTTTCAACTTATGCCACTGTATAGCTACACATAACTATAGATTTATTTCACTATTTCACTAGCTGTGATCCTTGAAATCTTTATGGAGATATTTATGTAATGTGAATAAACAGTATCTTACTATATAATGGTAGACAGGGGCGGCTCCTCCACTAGGGCGGAGGAGCGTTGCCCCACTGCTTTCTCGCAGTGCGAGAAGCAAAAGCATAAAACAGTAAAACTACTATTTTATATTTCTGTATCGCGCACTGCGAGAAAGCTGAAGCGTTTGGTTGGGGGCGGGCGGTTGTTTATTTATTTTTTTATTTTATTTGGAAGGTTTTATATAGTGCGAACAAGACCCTTGCGGGTATCAGAGCGCTTTACAAACGAAATATAGGAAATACATAGGCAAATTGTAACTAACATAGAGTTCCATAAAAATCCAGGGTCGTATAGGTATATAGGCAAATCGTAACAGGCATAGAGTTCCATTCAAATCCAGGGTCGTATAGACACATATAAGCCTGGCTCAAGTGAATTTAGCCATGAGAAGAGATTTGACTTCTTTTTTAAACGATGCAATAGAAGGATTTAGTCTGGTTTCAGAGGGCAATGCATTCCAGATCCTGTGCGCCATCCCAGAGAAGGTACGGTTGTATGTTTTCTTCTTGTTGAATCTTTGTGGTTTCAGTAAAAGATTACTGGCATTTCTAGAGGATCTGTTACCACATGAGAGCACCAATTTCTGAGCTAGATAGCTGGGAGTGTTATGATGAATGGCTCTATGCTTCAGGCATGCAATTTTTAGATGAATTCTGGCTTCGAAGGGGAGCCAGTTTAGGGATCTGAGGTCTGGAGAGATGTGAGAGGTTTTTTTGGAGCCGGTAATGAGTCTGGCTGCTGCGTTGATTGAAGCTCTTAGAGGGGCTTTTGAGGATCTGGGAAGGCCGCAAAGAGAGACACTCCCATAATCCACTCTTGGAATAACTAGTGCTTGAACTGCCAGTTTGAAGTCCTTTTCGGGCAGGAAGGGTTTTAGTTTTCTCAAGGTGTTGATCTGAAAGTTTGCTCCTTTTGTTGCTGCGCTGATGTGTTTTTGCATATCTAGATTTCTATCCAAAGTTACTCCCAGCGATTTCGCTGAGTCGATAATAAGAGGTTGGCAGTTGAGTGCTGTTAGTTGTTTCAGCCAGTCTTGAATTATGGTTACTTTGGAGGGAGGAGCGATTAGGAGGAATTCCGTTTTGAGGGTGTTTAGTTTTAGGTGGCTTTCGGCCAACCAGGTCTGTTTGGTCGGGCCTGCTCTAGGGCAGGGGAGGAGTGGCTTGCCCACTGCTGAGGGTGCCGACTGTTTGGTCGGCCCTCTGGGGCCGACCAAACCAGTCATGCGCACACTGCCTTTTCTCCATGTAGGCTGCATACAGCCTACATGGAGAAAATGGCCTCCCCATAGACGCCTGGCTGGCCGGCGTCCCGACCAATCACAACGCTGCCATTGCAGCGTTGTGATTGGCTTAGGGGAGGGGAGGGAGGATGCCTGCTTCCTGTTCCTGTGAGCTGGAGAGGAGCAGAGTTGACGCGGGACCGGGCTGGCAAAGGTAAGTTAACTTTTTTTAAATGTATTTTAAATTAAACCCCCCTCTGTGACCCCGTCCATGCACACCCCCCACCCGCGAGTCATGCCAGCCGCAATTGATGGTAAAGATATTTTCTTACCTTGTGTATGTCTGTCTCCACATCTTGAGTGATACAATGACCCCTGGTGTCAACACTGTGCCCCTCCCATATAAAGCTCTCCCTCCCACTACCTCGCAGATGCCCACACTCTACATAATGTCATATTGTCAACTTGGTGGTATTGTCAGATGGCCCACATGAGGGGTGGGGGTAGGCATGGGAAAATCTTGTCCTATGGGAGGTTCAGTTTCTCCTACAATAATTCTCCGTCCTGGTGAATATTGGTCAAATGAGGGAGACCCTCTGCAGCACTGAAACCCACCAGAAACAACTGTGAAGATTGATTGAGAGGTGCACCCATGAAGAGAACATTGAGATAAACAGGGTTTACTTTGAGACAGTGGTTGCCAGTGGGCCCCAAAGGCACTCATTTTTGGGGACCAGTATTTTTCCTCATCAGCCTTTGACCGAGAGCAAGAGTGAAAAAAACAAAAAAAGAGGAAAGTGAAAGGTGGAAAACAGTGGCAAAGGGAGAGAGCAAGGATGAAAAAGAGCCCGCAGAGTAAGGGGCAGGGAGTGTCTAGTGGTAGATGGCAGCAGCATGAGGTGGAATTAAAGCTATGTAATCTTGGTATTCCACAACCCCAACATTAGATAGCACTAGCTACAGGCTTATGAGCTAAACTTTAGGCACCACTACTAATTCTTTTACAAATTAAGCACTGAAGATAAGGCTCCGAGAAATGTTATATTATGTACTTTTTTGTAAAGCGCACTATCACCCGCAAGGCTATCCTGGCACTGAGCAGGTGCGTGTGCCTAGACATGCATATAGTAGGTTGGGCAATTGAAAAGGTCTTCAGCTTCAATCAATCAAACATTTATAAAGTGCAGCAAATCACCTGTAATATATGTGGAATTCAAGAAGAGAGGAGGAGGCTCTGATCTGGAGTAGAAGGCTGTTCCATGCTTTAGGACCGATGTAAGAGAACGCTCGTTCTCCTGATTTGGTCCTGTGCATGTGTGGGATATGTACGAGTAGGAGTCCTGCAGAGTGGAGGTGTCTGGGTGGTTGATGGAAGGAAACGCAACTTTTCAGGTAGCTTGGACCGGAGTTGTGAAGTGCTTTGAATTTGTGTGTGAGGAGTTTGAGTTGAGTGCGTTTGTGTGGAGCCATTGGTGCTCCCTGAGGTGTGGTGTGATGTGAGTTCTGTGTTGGGAGGTTGAGTATTAGTATGGAACCGAGTTCTGTAGTCTTCTAGTGAGTTACTTGGTGATCCCGGCATTGGGTGTCCCCATAGTTCAATTTGCTGGTGACTAGGGTATGAGTGACAGTTTTTCTAGTGTTGCTTGGGAGCCATTTGAAGATCTCCCTCAGCATCTTCAGGGTGTGGAAGCAGGATGCAGTGATGGCATTGACTTGTGCAGACATGTCCAGTTTCCTGTTGATGATTATTCTGAGGCTTCTGGCATGGGTTCTGGGTGTGGGCCTGAGTTCGGTCGGCCATCAATTAGAGTCCCATGGTGTGGTGTTCTTGCCAAAGATTGCTACTTCTGTCTTGTCGGTGTTGAGCTTGAGACAGTTGGCTTTCATCCAGTTAGAGACTTAGGTCATGCAGGCGGTGAGCTTGTTTGTTTCTTGCGTTGTGGGTCTTGTTCGAGAATGAGAATATCATTTGCATGTTGTAGGCATAGGAGAGGATGCTGATGGTGTCTGCAAAGTTGATGTTGGCCAGAGGGATCATGTATGCATTGAACAGGGTGGGCTGAGAGATGAACCTTGAGGCACTCCACAGATGAGTTAGTGGGCTTCCAAGGACTGGAAATGATGACGTTTCACTGGGAACATTTCCATGTGTTAAGGGAGAGAGATGCAAGGCACCATTTCCTGGCCATACAGCACGTACATTCTATATTGCACAGATGCCTGTATCAAACAGCAGAGTATAGGCATGCATCTCAATCAATTGGGGAATAAAGCAAAACTGTAAATTCCACCACTTCCACACATCCCAACAATAACCCGACTGCACCTCCACAAAGCCACTTACTCCTTCAGCATAATGTGGGCCCAGTTTTGCATAGCCAGGCATGCAGGCAACCCCCCATTCGTGGGCTTGGACAGCAAATGCTGCCCAAATGAACAATTTGCCCACCACTCATTGACTCAACCTCAATCAGCACACCACAAATTTTCTAATCACGCATCCCAATGCTATTGATGTACACAGAACAACATTTATTGATACATTTTTATGTAACTATCACTGCACTTGCCTTTCACCTGTGTGTAATCTCAACTGTCCATGAAGACGGGTGTGAGAATAATGTAATGGAATAGAGATTGTTGATTTTCTAACATTGACCCTTACAGAAACACACGCATCTACAAACATCCCCAAACACACAGAAATGTAGAAGGCCACATCCATTGCAGTGTTAAAAATTAAAGGGCCCGATTCTGAAAGGTAAAATGAGACAGAAGTCCAACTTTACGACTTTCGGTATTCACAAAGGGTGTTTATTACTCGTAAATGCCCTTTGTGAATACCGAAAGTCGTAAAGTTCAACCATTGGTATTCACAAAGGCATTACGAATAGTAAATGCCCTTTGTGAATACCGAAAGTCATAAAGTTAGACTTTCGTCTCATTTTACCTTTGTGAATCGGGCCCAAAGTTTTTATATTTTCTTTAAAAATTTGTAAAAACAAAATATTTGCAACACAGATCAATGGGAAAAGTAAGCAGTCCTTGGGAAGGGGAGAAAATGTGCTAGAATCCAGGGAGGAAAAAACAACTAGGAAGTGGTTTGGTCATCAAAAAACAAATTGTCAAAACAATAGAACCCATATCAAAGTTCAAGGTCAAAAAGTAATGTTTAAACACTAAGTAAAAGTCCAAAAGCCATTGGAGGATGAATTGTCATCACTCAGCTCAATATGCCAGGGTGAGTTGAGGGACAAAGCCTTACCTATGTCAGACGTTAGGACCACTTGGAGCTTCTTCTCTGGTGCAGGCACTTGGGGTTGTGAAGGGGGACCAGATGCCACCTGAGATTCTGCATACACTGGGGTATGTTCAAGCACACAGGGAGAAAACACACTGGGAGACACAACAACAGCAGGTGAGGAGATGTGGGATGCATAACTATTAGAAATAGCTGTAGTCCTGTAGGACAGGAATCAGCAGAATGCTCAGAGCTGGTTTTGCCTTTGTCTGTTATTGTGCCTTCACATCTGCTGCCACCTTTCGAAGGCCCGGTGAGATCGGCAGCTGCCTCATGACGTCCTGGAATACTGACATGGTCACATACTCAAGTGTCAGAGAGAGGACACT
The DNA here is from genome assembly GCA_963921515.1 of Calotriton arnoldi. Taxonomy (NCBI): domain Eukaryota; kingdom Metazoa; phylum Chordata; class Amphibia; order Caudata; family Salamandridae; genus Calotriton; species Calotriton arnoldi. Next base: position 535,366 of record CAWUFW010005184.1, on the reverse strand, counting down.
ACAGGAGAGCTCAGATACAAATCCTACCTTCAACTGCAGATCTTGAGAGCAGAAACTTTTGTTAGTAGGAGGGGTAGCAGGGGGTGAAACTGGAGGACTCTTTGTTGTATGAGCTTCTTGAGTTGTGAAGGGAGCAGGTTCAGGTCCTGCTAATGGCAGGGGGACTCCTAGTACATGACAGATATAGATTGTTGTTGGCCAGAATGAGCCCCATTATCTGCTCTCTCTTCTAGGTGGTGTCCCGACCCATCGCCCCTTGGTGGTCTTCACTGCCTCCATTCGGAGTCTCCTAGGTTGGGAGCGAGTGACTCTCGGGGTGCGTTCACCCTCCCTGCTGGTTGATGATCCCTCCTCATCTGTAGTGTCCACTTGCTGTGCTCTACTAGCAGCTGTGGCCCTTCTTTCTCATCAACCCTAGTTCAGCTATTGCTGGTGTTGGCCTTGGCTGCCCACCAGTTGGTACTGGTGACCATTAAAAGTGGTAAGCCGTAATCCTTGACTTGAATGCCAGTGAGTAAGTCTGACTGGGTTCAGGGGGTTCACTCACACTTGCTTGCACTCAGTCTTACTCTCTCACTCATTCTCACTTGGTCTCATCCACTTACTCTCATTCACATTTGCACTCACGTTTACTTTCTCTGACTCACTCAATCTCACGGACTCATGCGATCTCCCTCATTCTCACTCTGAGCCACTCATGCTCCCTAATTCTCACTTAATCCTATTCAGCCCCACCCATTCTCACTCCTTCTGATTCACTCAATCTCGCTCTGACTCACTCATTCGGATTCACTCAATCGCACCATGACTCACTCATTCTCACTTAGGGCCTTATTATGACTTTGGCGGTCCTCCGGTGGCGCTGTCACTGCCCCGTCCGCTGGAGGACCACCAAAGTCGTAGTGTGCCCACGTGCCGGATTACAAGTTAAATCCTGGTTGGGCGGGCGGTCCTAAGGTGGTCTCACGAAGGTGGACTGTTAGGCTCATAGGAGAGTGCCGACTGCACTTTCCTGCACAGTGTGGCATGCATGCCACACTGTGAAGGAACTGGAGGTGCAAATCCAGGGGGCATAACATGTGCCCCCGCATGCACCCCCAGGCCCAGGAGCGGCAGGGGGGCCTGTTGGGCCCCCTTTATTGCCTCTCCACCACCCTTTTCATGGCAGGCTCACCGCCATGAAAGGGACAGCGAACAGGTAATTCGTAATATGCCCAGCCATGCAGCAGCGGCACCGCCAGCATATTGCAGCTCCCTGACCGATGCGCGACTGCCGCAGGATCTTGGATCCCCGGCAGATGCAGAGGTCCTGTGGTGGTCTGATCACCCAACTCGTAATACTGTGGCGGGCCCGCAGTGTGGCGCTGGTCGGACCACCACCGTGGGTACGGCGGTCTTATGGACTGCCGTACTTGTAAAAAGTCCCTAAGTCTCACTCAGTTTCACTCTGACTCACTCATTCCTACTCTGTCTCACTCATTTTCACCTAGTCTCTCGCCTTCTCCCCCTGACTCGCTCATTTTCTCAGCTTCATTCTGATTCACTCAGTCTCAATGTGACTGATTAATTCTCAGTCCCACTCATTCTCATTCATTCTGACTCACTCAATCTCACTCTGACTCACACAGTATCACTCATTCACAGTCAGTCTCAGTCATTCTAACTCAATCACACTAATTCTCACTGATTCACTTGGTGCCACTCATTCTGTTTCACTCAATATCACATATTCACACTCATTATGACTCAATATCACTGACTTCAGACGCAATCATTCTCACTCTGTCTCATTTATTCTCTGACTCACTAAGACTCACTCAAATTGTGACTCTCTCAGTCTCACGCACAGTAACACACAGTTACACTCAGTCATTCTCCCTCACTCTCATTCATTCTCACTTGTACTCACTCTTCGTACCACTCATTCTCACTCACTTTGACTAACTCTTTCACTGACACTCTCTTACTGTCACTCACACACACGCACACATAGACATACATACTTGATCATGCATACAAACACTCTCACGGACACACACTCTTATGCTTACAGACACAGCATTAAAAAGTATTTTTTACTTACCTTGCTGCCTAAGATTCAAGGTTACAGTCTGTACTCTTTCATCCCACCTTTTCCCAACATTGTGACGAGTTGGGAAAGGATGGGGGGGGCTGGCTGAGTGGTGTGTAGGCACGGCCACTGCAGAGCTTAAGCCTGCAGTGCCTATGACTAACTTTAGCTGGGACTCTGTGCCATGTCACAGCTGGGGTGTACGGAGGCATGCCAGGGCACTGATACCAGGTATGGGGTTTTCACCAGCCCTGGATAATCTCTGATGACTGGTTCAGGTGCCTTTGTGCGCATGTGCCAGCCATCAGACAGTGTCTGTAGCTGTCTCAGACTGTTGCTGGATGACATATTCTTTATTATACATAGATTGAATAATAGATTATTCACTCTTGGTATAGTAAACATGGGCCAGGAAATAAAGGGGATGTTGCCCTGGAGCCCTAAAGGGGGAGCTTCCACTGCTGCCTACTTAAAAGGAAAGGAGAGAAAGAAGAAAACTCATGACTGCCTGGGAGAGGCACTGTTGTAAATAAACCAATAAATCTTTCTATATTATAATAGTAAATTTGAAAAAGAATAACAATATTGCATAACCGAATCTCATTTGCCATGCAGGGTTATATTTCTCACTCACCACTTTTAATAGTGAGCAACAAAAGTGCAACTGAAGAACACAATAATTCTTAACAAAACATTATCTCTATGATATAGAAACAGAAATGTCCCCTTTGCATATGGCATCACTTGACTTACTTACTAAAACAATGTTATCTTACATTCTAGTAAATCATGCAGGAGTTTTATCGGGGCATATGATGGTTGAAACTTGTAAGTGTACATTGTATGTATATTACATGACAATAACCAGTTTTATGTGTGTTATTTTGTTAAGATGGTAAGATCTGTGTTTCATACTGTCAATGATCTGTGTCTTCTAACATAATAGAATTAAGGTTAGATTACATCAGTTATGTGCATTTAAAATTAGTAAGCTTCTCTTTATGACAACTAAGGCATATGACAATGGTGATCTAAAGGTTAGAAAATACAGATTGATCTAAAACATAGTATACAACAAATGACAAAAATTATAAAAAGGAAAGCAACAATATTGTTTACAAATACTTCCATTACTAACATTAATTAAATTACATATTTTAGAGGACAAAATCCAATAGAACAACAAGGACAAATTCATGCACATTAAACATGAGACAAAATACCAAAAAATTGAATTCATAGATAAAGTATTCATTTAAAAAATATTTATTTATACTGTAAGACCTAACAAGTGCAGCTAAGCAAGGAGAGTTAGCCAAGCTCCTTCAAGAACCTCCTTTGCAGTGGGGAAATCTGAGGGTACTCCTGAGGGGCGTGGGAGGCATTTCTGGCTGGTGACCTTTAAAATTGGTGGGGCATAATCTTTGGCTTGAATGCCAGTGAGTGAGCCTGACTACTCAGGGGGCTCAGTGGGGCTCACTCAGTCCAACTCTGACTTACTCACTCTCATTCAGTCTCACACGGTCTCATTCTCTCTCTGACTCACTCACTTAGTCTTACCCATTTTCAGTAAGTCTAACTCAGTCTCACTCAATCTCATTCATTGTCACTCATCCCCATTCATCCACACTCACTCACTCTCACTCTGACTCACCTATCACTCAATCTCACTCTGACTCCCGTAGTCTCACTTAGCCTCACTTGTGTCGACTTGGTCCCACTCATTCCGGCTCACTCAGTCTCACTCATTCTCTGACTCACTCAGATTGTGACTCATTCAGTTTCACTGATTCTGTGTCTCACTTAGTCCCACTAATTCTCACTAATTCTCTTTCAATCAGTGTTACTCTGATTCATCTCACTGACACACCTAGGTGCTGATGTTGATGTGTGTGTTAATGTCGAGTAAAATCCATTTTTGGAGGCTGGAGTATTTACTCCAAAATCGGTATTTGCATGTTATTTTGTTCCTTGAAAAAAATTACTTTAACTTGCCCATTACTCCAAAAATATTGGAGGAAATTACATTTCCTCCACTGACAGTTTATACCCAAAAATCTGGAGAGCCTTCCATGGTTACCACTGCTGTTGGTTTTTACCCCAAATTAGTTGTTATGAAGCTAATTTTAATCCCACTTACCTACAGTTTTCTAATGTTATTTTTGGAGGTATTTTCCTCCAGGGAGAAGCTGGAGTTAGCAACTTCATTTTGCTTCACTGACAAGGATTGTGGTCATTTAATCGGGGGAAACTAGCTATATCTTCGTCATTTGTGTATTTTATCAAATAATACACGTTTATCAAAATGGCAGCGATAGGAGCAGCTTTGTGGAACAATGTGTTACATCTTGTACAGAGACAAGTGGCTGGTCAATCTGCTGTTGACAACTATGGGAAAGAAAAGGCCCCCCTTAGAGATACTTTTAGGTCCAAGAGGAGGGGGGAAAAAACCAAACCTACTAATGCAATATACCTCTGTTCCGACCTGTATTAATTTCCATATGACCTATACAGGCTCTAACATGCCAAAACACCCTCCATTATTCTTCTAACTCATCAAAAATTGCAACAAATTGTATTCAATTCTTTATTTTATCTATAGCATAATTTCTTTAGACATTAAAAACTTTTTTATACATATTGTGTTATTTTTGTCTTTTTTATACACATTTCAATTCAAGATATTTTTATATAAAAGTACATATATATATATACAATGCTGTTGTTGTCTTTTTCAAAATAGTAACCACAAAATAAATGGCTTAACCTAGACTCTTTACTTTAAAAACACATATACATAAACCCCCAGCAACCTGCACCTGTTCATGCTTACCATACATTCACACTCATTCAACACACAAACCACAAGAGATTCGACCCTTTGAGGGATCCCCAGGTTGTATTTGAGAGGGCAGTATTAGTTGTTGCTAACAGAGACAGCTTCTGATGGATTTATCTCTCAGGGACCACTCCTCAAGGGTAATATTGGTCTACGCGCATTTCAGTGGCCAAGCCACCTTCCTCAGGACCAAGATGTAATAAATGAATCTCAGAAAGACCAGGGGTTGTCTGCGGGTTAATAAAAAACAAACATATTTGTATATATGGAGGGTATCGGCAAAAATTTAATCTTTCATATAATTAAGAAAATTAGAGCTCTATACTCAGCCCGTGAACCTGGAAAAACATAATGCCATACTACAGTTCCTGATTGAGGAAAGATTCCTACGTGCTTGCTCTAAGAGGGGTGACCAAGGGTGCAATGAAGAAAAGAATCCCTAACACCCAAACCTACACCTTAGATAAAATGTCATGCAACAGATCGACGCAATAATGTGCAGCTAACGTGCTGGTGATGAAACAAGTTCCACAATAGTTTTAAAAAGGGTGAGGTGATGAAGATTTTTTCAGTGCGTTAGAGCCAGTCAGTAAGAACTTTTATGTACCTGCTACTGTTTGTTGCGGCCTTCTTGTTATTTCTTAAAAGGCCTGTTGCCAATTCTACCAGCGAACACCAAATTTTATCAAGGAGTCCTATAGATGGAAATATTTGTTGTGGTTACTAATTACCAAACTCCTATCAAGAGAGTCGTCTATCTGATTATTGTCTATGTAGTCTAACTTACCCTGTGTAGAGCGTATAGCTCAGCTGTCATTAAATTCTTGTTGTATTACATCACTCCAACATCGCCCTTAAATTCGAAAGATATAGCTCATTCAGCACTTCATTTATTGGTCTTGTTATTCTCTTTGAAGGTAGTGCTTCTCAGCTATAGAAAAGAGAGAGACCGCCCGTCTTATTAACAATAGTGCTGGGGAGCAATACACCTTTGTATAAATAGTTAAATGTTGGTCGGGCTCCTCTATGTATAGTGGTCTATGTTTGTACGGGTCAAATAGAATTAAGTAAACAGCTAGTTGCTAGACCACTTTGTACAGAAAGACAACTATCTTGCTAGTACCACTGCACAGTTATCTGTCGACTACCCCAAAGGAGACTCCAGTTTAATAATATTTTGCGGGTGCTTGATGTCACTATTTTTCGCCTACAAAAGAGTGATCCAAATTGTAGTTGGCAGGAAAACTACTGAGTGCGGCGAATCACGCCATAAAAATCAATCCTATTGTCACCACATTGCTATTACTGGTGACACTACATACAGCATACACAAAGGTGATCCAATATTTGTCTATTAGGTGGGGCTACCTTGTGAAACAACAACGCTTCACAACAAGAGGGCTGTTCCTGTTGTTCCCACATTGCATATTACCGAAAACGCTGAGAAATTCCCTCCCAGAGGTGATCCCGTTTTAAGCTATCGGGTGGGACTACCTAACAGAAAAACGGCAAACCACGCTGATGACTCCAGTTCCTATTTACTCCCACCTTACTAGTGCCGGTGATACAAAGTCTCCTTACCTTAACTTTGTTATCTTCTGCTAGCAAGTGCTCCGTACTGGACATCTAATCAGGGCGGTGAGTGTACACAGATACCCTGCTACGTGTTTTTAAATGTAGTGCCCGCCAAGCTATTATCGCTAAAATCTCACGATACCGGTATCGGCCCATAAATTCGAATTGAAACGCAGTCGACATATTAGAATGGAGTATTTACTCTCCAAAACATGAATCTACGTGACTCAAAACAATCTATTCAATAACCCACTGATACCATGGGCATAAAAATGAGAGAAAAGAAGTCCAGTAAAACGACCCGATGTAAATGCTGTGCACTATCGCACAAGCAACATATTTTTATAAAAGAACTACCGCCACTCAAACTGTTGTAGCGGAAGGTCTCGCGATAGTTATCTCATTTATTTTATCATTAAATTAGGTTCGCCATATTCAAATGGAATATATGGCATTCTTTAACAAGACTTCTAATTCTGAACATTATTGGGCATACATGTAGAGGTCAAAACCTCAGTGCATTTGAAAATGGGAAAATCAGCTACCGTAAATATATTTGCATACTACATCCAGAAGCTCATAGAGCTAAAATCGAATGTCACGATCCCATGACACTACACGATCCATATAAATTGAAGTAGGTGTATGCTACTTTGAAACAAGTGAGGTTCAAAATAGGGCGTCACGGTCCCGTGACGAAACCTATCCACGTGATGTAATCCTACATGACGTGTCACAGTTGTACAATTGTTTACCTTGTCAGTGATAATAATGTTACTAATATTTACGGAGATGTACCATAGGATCATTCTTTGTCTAAAAATCAGGCTAGGCTCAATGTCCCACAAAATCTGGTGGGAAATAATCGCCTGTAGCTACATAAACAAGTTATACCTTGAAGAATTATAGACAACACATCCATATTCCTAACTTTTAACGAATCTTATACAGGGGTAAGTTTGGTGCCAATCTAATACCCCAATTAAGGATCGTTGTTCTATCCATTAATGTTTTTAGGAAATCTTGCAAGCTGTAGGTAACATGACAGTGTGTTCCTCCTATCTCCCCTTATGATCTCATCGGGAATACTTACATGCTTTGTTTATTGCTTGCAATAGTATATTTATCCTGAAACCGCAGGAACCCGTTACTGAAAAGGCATTTATGTAACTATCCATATGATCTCCTCATTCAGACCTCTCCGCACTGTGTCACAATGAAAAATCCAATAGGTTCCCTATCCTTCCTCACTTTTTCTGTATCCCGGCCAGGCTTGGAGGTGATTTTTTCCAGAATGAGCCATTGTAGCTCATTCTCACTGTGGTTATTGTCCATATAGTGTCTTACCATCGGGGCTTGTACCTTCTGAGTCCTAATGGCTGACTTTTGTTCTGACAGTCTGAGACGGAATTGTCTCCCTGTCTCTCCTATGTATCCAAGTCCGCATGGACAAAGGATAAGATACACTATATTACTACTTCTACAGTTTGTATGGCTCTTTAGTTTACCTAACTTGGTTCCATACGACCATGTTTGAGTAGTAATTGCTGATGGACACGCATGACAGTTTCCGCACCTATGATTTCCTAGAATCGGGGGAAGTCTGTCAATTGTTTTCTGCTCCCATATTTTGTTTGATGGCTTTGTTCTACTATGTACTAACTTATCTCTCAAGTTAGGATTCCTCCTAAATGCCACAATCGGTTTCGTCAGTGCCATGTTTTCTTCGTTGATATTAAGAATCTTCCAATTTCTGTGTACAATACGTTGAATTTTGTTATTGAGACTGGAATGATTTACTACACAGACCAGTCTTTCCAGGGGTTGTTTTTTCTCTTCCACCGATCAGGCTATCTCTGTTGTAGTATTTAGCAGTACGTTTCATAGATTGTCTGACCAATCGTTTGGGATAACCTCTGAGAAGTAATCTCTTCTGAAGTTGTTCTGCATGTACCATAAAGTCTCGAATGTTGGTACAATTACGCTTGATCCTCAGAAATTCCCCAAAGGGAATTGAGTCTTTTTGGCAGGAGGGATGAAAACTACTATGTTGTAAAATAGTATTCTTTGATGTGGGTTTTCTATAGAGGCTTACCTCAATCTTACCTTCTCCGCTCATAATCCAGATATCTAGAAACTCTACTTTTTCCGATGAGTATTTCGCAGTGAATTTAAGATTGCTGTCACTGAGGTTGAGCCATTCCATGAACTGTACCAAATCTGTCTCCTCTCCTGACCAGATGAAAAAGATATCATCTATAAACCTATGCCATACATCTATGTTCTCTTAAATGGGGCTATCTCGTTGAAAATATGTTTGAGTTCAAATTCCCCCATAAAGATGTTCGCTACACTTGGAGCACACGAAGCTCCCATACTTGTGCCCTTTATCTGTTGGTAAAGATTGTCCTTAAATTCAAAAACGTTGTAATGTAGGACAATATCTAGACACTCCAAAATGAAATTGTTGGGTCTCTCCCCAGGAACTCTAGCCAATAGAGTTGCCACAGCCTCTATGGCTAGGTCCTGGGGGATGTTGGTGTATAAGGATTCAATATCTAGTGTAACTAGAAATTGTGTATCTCGATTAAAGGGTTTGTGTTCTATGGTCGCTATCATGTGTCCAGTGTCTTTTATATAAGAGGCATTGAGTTTAGTGAGAGGGCATAGAAAAGCATCCACATATTGGGAGAGCGGCTCAGTTCTAGAATTTATGGATGAAACAATTGGTCGCATAGGTGGATCCAATATGTTCTTATGCGTTTTGGGAACTCCGTATAAGGCAGGAACGACTGTATTACTCTTATTAAGGAAATCCGGATCTTTTTGGCAAATGTAGCCATCTGTGAAGGCTTTCGCTGTACTGGTCTCTATTCTTGTTTTCAGCTCTGTCAAAGCCACCTTACGTGTGCGCTGATAGTGTTCTGGTACTGCCAGCATGGTCTCCATTTTCTCAGAGTATTTATCACTATCCATCACCACTATGCCGCCTGCTTTATCGCATGGCTTGATGGTGATGTGTGTATTGTTTTGGAGATTTCTAAGTGCCTGACTTTCAGAACGTGCCAAATTCGGAGTTGTTTTTGGGACATATTTGGTAATTTTCTCAATTTCCTTTATAACAGTTTTCTCAAACACTGCCACTTCTGGCCCCACCATCTCTAAAGATGGTGTGAATCTGGATGGGGGCTTACAGCCCGAATAGTTAATGTCTTGTTCTGTAGGAATGTTATTACACATGAACTTTTTCAATCGAATTTTCCGAAAAAACGAAAAACGATCTTTATTCATTTTGAAAATATCCGGCTGTATACTGGGAACAAATGACAAACCTTTGCTCAGTATATTGATTTCTTCTGTTGAAAGCTGATGACTTGATAGGTTAAAAATAGGGATGGTGTCTACATGCGGAGTAGTCCTATTTAAAACTTCCAATATTGATGATTCCGCGTCCGCATGTATGGTTGCGGATGTGCTGGCTCTGTCTGAGGATAATGATTCCTTTCCTGTCTTTGAAATTTTACACAGCCTCTGCCCCTGCCTTGCTGTAAAAAAGGCGACTGTCCTTGCTGGTATTGATTATGAGATTGTCCTCGATGGCTTCTAGGATTATAAGAAGGTCCCTCATTCATTGTAGGGCCTTCATACTCTGAATCAGATGAATTAGTATCTGAAAATGTCAGGGTTTTCTGTCTTTTATAGGCACGTGTGTTGTATTGTCCTCCTTCATAACGATCTTCTTGATAGTAATTGCTCTGAAGGTAAGGATATACCTTTTCCTGTGTAAACCAGCGTATATCTTTTTTTAACTTATCTGTTTTTTTCTTTATAAGGTAGTCTTCAAACTCCTGAAATTCCTGATTTATTCTAAGTAACTTGTTCTTTGCTTCTTCTACGCTAGTATTAGTTTTCAATTTTTCTTCTAGCTCTAGGATCTCTTGGTTTAGGATCTGTATCATTTCTTTTACTGTCTCTATGATGAGGATCATCCAGTCCCTGGAGCAACGGTTCGCAATCTGTGACCATCGCTCCAGGAACTGGCGCACCTCAACAAAGAGAGCTGGAACATTTCTAACTCTTAAGCCAGAAGGTATCACCCCTGCCTTCAGGTACTCTAGCATAAAGTGAGCATGAGACTCCATTCTTTTTGCTTTTTTTTTTAAATTCATCAATTTATTCCATTCACTGTTGTCATTTGCTGTATCTCTGCTATCTCCATTGGTACCTGCTATTTGTCCAATGAGCGCTGAGAAAACATCATCTGTGAAACCGAAGGTTTTGAAACCTACCATCTCTTCCTACAACCTTTCTAAATAAAGCTATACAGAAAGTGTAAACCCTCCACCAATAATACTCTATGAGTAAAGATGCAGTTAACCAATCAATAAGAACCGTCAGTTGACACCCTGTTGGTATAACGGGTCGAATATAGAGACTCAGAAATACAGCTCATGGGCTGATCTACCTACAGTCAAAACCGAGAGAAAACAACTATGGGAAAGAAAAGGCCCCCCTAGAGATACTTTTAGGTCCAAGAGGAGGGGGGAAAAAACCAAACCTACTAATGCAATATACCTCTGTTCCGACCTGTATTAATTTCCATATGACCTATACAGGTTCTAACATGCCAAAACACCCTCCATTATTCTTCTAACTCATCAAAAATTGCAACAAATTGTATTCAATTCTTTATTCTATCTATAGCATAATTTCTTTAGACATTAAAAACTTTTTTATACATATTGTGTTATTTTTGTCTTTTTTATACACATTTCAATTCAAGATATTTTTATATAAAAGTACATATATATATACACAATGCTGTTGTTGTCTTTTTCAAAATAGTAACACCAAAATAAATGGCTTAACCTAGACTCTTTACTTTAAAAACACATATACATAAACCCCCAGCAACCTGCACCTGTTCATGCTTACCATACATTCACACTCATTCAACACACAAACCACAAGAGATTCGACCCTTTGAGGGATCCCCAGGTTGTATTTGAGAGGGCAGTATTAGTTGTTGCCAACAGGAATAGCTTCTGATGGATTTATCTCTCAGGGACCACTCCTCAAGGGTAATATTGGTCTTCGCGCGTTTCAGTGGCCAAGCCACCTTCCTCAGGACCAAGATGTAATAAATGAATCTCAGAAAGACCAGGGGTTGTCTGCGGGTTAATAAAAAACAAACATATTTTTATATATGGAGGGTATCGGCAAAAATTTAATCTTTCATATAATTAAGAAAATTAGAGCTCTATACTCAGCCCGTGAACCTGGAAAAACATAATGCCATACTACAGTTCCTGATTGAGGAAAGATTCCTACGTGCTTGCTCTAAGAGGGCATGTTACAATCTGCTGATGACCCTCAGCAGGATGTGGCTTACCATGATGCACTACAAACTATAAGAAGGTTAAAGCAGTGCATCTGCAGATCAAGGGGCATATTATCAAGAACGGCGTTAAAATTATCGCCGGTTTAGCGGCAGAAAACTGCAGCTAAAGCGGCGATAATGGACTTGATAATATGCCCTGGAGAATTCCAATAGAAGCCCATGTTCACACCAGAACATGGACTTCTATTGGAATTCTCAAGAGCATATTATCAAGCCCATTATCGCCGCTTTAGCGGCAGTTTTCTGCCGCTAAACCGGCGATAATTTTTAACGCCGTTCTTGATAATATGCCCCGTAGAGTTGATCTTTTTGCAATGTCAGATGAACATATTTTAAAAGAATTACAGACTTGATTCTCACACAATATTATTCATACTTGACCTTATGTGTGATTTAGAGCCCGATAGTAACATTAAAACCGCTGTCCCACCACTGGCTAAATTGTTGTCTGTGTTGCACTTCTGTGCAACTGGTTCTTTTCAAGGAATTGTTGCTATGGCTTCTGGACTCTCTCAGTTTACCTTTAGTAAAATAATGAAGCAAGTGCCCAGTGCTATGTTAAAACATATGCAGTGTTTTCATCATCTTCCTTAAAACTGCATGTGCGCTAGCCAAAGTAAAGAGTGCATTCTATGGTATTGCTGTTGACGGAGCCATTGATTGTACACACATTCCCATTGTTCCACGTCGTGCTTGAGAACAGATGTTCAGGAATAGAAAGCTCTACTACTCCACCAATGTTCAAATGACTTGTAGTGCTGACCTCATCATCACACACTGCAATGCAAAGATCCCGGGATTTGCATATGACTCCTTTATCCTACCAGTAGCAGTATTCCTGAGGTTATGACTGCTCTTCAACATGAAAGGAATTGGTTACTTGGTGAATGTTTTTAGTTTTTGTATAATTCTTTTTGTCAATTGTTATTTACATTACTTTATCATTATCATAAAGTCGTAGGCATAAGAAGTAAGGCACATGTTATTTAAATCAGAAAAATGTTTCTGTTATCTTCTTTTCCAACTGGGCTTTTCCAGCAGCAGCTACATTTAGAATGATTTATTGGCAGAAAAATTCACAGGCCTGATTATCTGTCAGAATACAAAAATGTAAACACCAGTGACATGCTTTGCTTTTAACCCCATAAATCCAACTTCTACACATTTGTGACTATTTCTAATGATTGCTAGGCAAGCCCTTCTAAATTATGGACAGAACAGCAACTCCCTACCAAAGACTTAATTAGAACCTTTCAAATAGGTTCATAAATAACACTACACTTTGGATAAACTGTCGAAGGAGAAATGGAGATAATTAATAGCACTTCACATTGAACAAAATCAGCACCCTAGTCTCTATCATTCCCACTCATTCCTATTCAGTCCCATTCATTCAGACTCACTCTGACAAAGTCAGTCTCACTGATATTCACTCTGTTTCACTCATTCTGACTCACCACAACTGTGACTCACTCATTCTCCCTCACTGTAACACTCACTGTCATTCTCCTTCACAGTAACACTCACTGTCATTCTCCCTCCTAGTTGCACTCACTGTCATTCTCCCTCATAGTCACACTCACTCTTCTCACAGCTACACTTACAGCCATTCTTCCTCACAGTTACACTCAGTCATTCTATCTCACAGTAACAATAACTGTCATTCTACCTCACAGTTACACTCACTGTCATTAGCCATTACAGTAACACTCACTATCATTCATGCTCATACTCAATCTTCCTATCACTCATTGTTACTCAGTGATTCCCTCTACTGATTCTCTCACTCACAAACACCCACACACACACATACACACACACCCCACATGTACATGCTGTCTCTCACATACACACTCTTACCTACAAACCCATAATCACAGCACACAACATTTAAAAGCCTTAAAGTTTTTTTTTGTGCTTACTTTGCTGTAGGTACTGTTTGGACTCTTGTTTGTTTCAGCTTCTGGCACTGGGGCAGGAAACTAAAAACTCAAACCTGCGCAGTCACAGATTTGAGGTTTTAGTCTCTGCCTTTTCACCCCACCCTTTTCCAACTCTGTGTAGAGTTTGGAAAGGGTGGGGAGACAAGCGATTGGCTAGTAGCCACGGGCAATGCAGGGCTTAAGTCTGCAGTGCCCATGTCTACCTTTAGCTGTGATGCTTAGCACCTCAAAATGAGGGAGAAACAAAAGCATGCCAGGGCCCCAAGGCCAGGGGTGGAATTTCTCAAGCCCTGCTGATCTCTGTCAGAAGGCTAGTGCAGGTGCCTTGGTGTGCCTGCGCCAGCCATCAGACAGAGAATGTTGCCGGACCCGAAGGAGGTCGGTATTTTTATCATACCAAGAGTGAATAGTACATTATTCTTCACTCTTGGTATAATAATAAATGGGCCAGAAAAGAAGGGGGTCGTAGCCCCTGAGTCTGATTAAGAGGAGCTGCCACTGGTGGGAGGATACCCCTACTCATCCGCTGCCTTCAGTCATGCTGGAGGTGCTCTTACTGCATGCGGCACTCACTGGCTCTTTGGGTGTCAATAACCACTGCACTGCTGCCTGTTGCAATGTCCTGCAAAATCTTGTTCCAGGCTGCATTGCTCAACTGGGAGTCAGGTACTAAAAAAAGTTGAATATATTTCTGGAGAACTCCTTCCCTGATAATCTCCAGTTCCTCCGGGGAGAAACTGGGAGCCAACCCTTATCAGTCTTTGGCCATTTGGGGGACTACCTGACCAAAAGCAGCAACAGATTGAGAAGGGTTGACTGGTGTTCCTTGCATGGCTCAGGAATAGCCTATTTCCTTCTCCTGTGTGTTTCTGTGTCTGTATGTAAGATCATGTAGTCAGTTTGCAAATAACTGAAAGTTGAGTTCTCCACCTCTATTACACACTTTTCTGCCTACATAACAGAGGCTGTGAATTCCACCACATGAGTATATAAGGAAACTGAAGTGCACAACATGTCTAGGGTTCCTAGCGGTACTTGACAACAATTTATAAATTCAGGGCATGGCCAAGCCATCGACAACACGGGCGCGTGGCGTTGAAGCTCCGGCGGACACTGCAATATCATCACGTCAAGATGAGCTCCTGGTGACTCTGCAGCCCCATCTAAGCTGTGCATCCCCCCTAGACATCATGGGTGAGCATTATTTGATCTGATGGCGGCGCGAAGGGCTTCAGCCTTTGAGGATGTGCCTCCATCAGCGGTCTATGCTGCCGCTGCTACTACTGGGCCTGGAGACCCGTGGTGGAGCTGAACTGACCACTTGCCCCTGAACTCTGCGGGCTAATGCTGTGTGGATCCTCCCTGGGGCTAACCACCGGTGCCCCGACTGCCATCCTGCCACGTCAGCTGCCGGCCCCTTCCAGGCTGTGGGCTGCGCTGTGTGTTCCTCCGTGGCTTACCTGTGATCAGTCGCGTGGCCAGACCTCCTATGACACAGCTGGCGCTCCATCCGGGCCTGAGAGGTGGTGAAGTTGGGCCCCCTTCTACTTCGTGGGGCTACATCAGCAACTCCGGAGTGACGGAGACGGGGAGGAGTGGAGGGGGCGCTACAGTTCCATGTCATCCTGCTGCTCAATGAGGCAAAGTTCAGCCCGAGGTTTCCCTGGAGGCCCAACGGCGACAGGGGCTGCTGATGAGCCAGGTGGGCTAGGGAAGCCAGCTGTCGGGCCATGTTGAGCTGACCTAGTTGCCTCCCTCGTCCCCTCTGCCCACCTCCCCCACCCTATATATTCTTTGTGCCTGGCGAGCTGACTCATTCATTTGAGGGCTGAGGGGTGTGCGCCCTCTGAGGGGTGTGCACCCGCCCCGGGTCTGGCTAATTACTGCTGCCAGCATGCATTCTCCACTACTACACTCAGCAGAGCCCTCTCATTAAGCAGTTCTAAGAGGGTCCCGTCCCCGTTTACTGTTGATGATCTGGCCCCCATATTACTGAGCACTATTCATCCTCCAGTGCCTTGTGGGCCATTGCGAGCCACGCCCAGTGCATTGGGGAACTGCCATAGATCTGGCTATCACCCTCTCTTTCCGGCAGCACTATTGGGACATACCGCCAATCCCAGGAACATTGCCTTCCTTCATTTGCGCAGCCCCCAGCTGTTATAACTGCACTGACGGCTCTTGCCATTGCCCCTGGCGACTACCCAGTCTAGTGGCCCAACGCTTGATCCTACTCACTGGTCCCAGCACTGCTACCCAGCACCTCTTGACCTCCGCAAAGCCATCTGCAGCAATTGGGCCAGTTAATAATGCTAGTATCTTGCTTTTTACCCCTGCACTGGCCGTGGTGGACTACACCTGCTCCGGGACACGCACCTGTTCAGTGCGCACTGACCCCCATCCAGCTGGATAACAACTGCCTGGTGGCCTGCTTCAATACTGTGGGCTTTAGACTGTAATCACTGATGCCATCTGAGACATATTTCTTTAAGCCTCCGTATCGCCGGGTGGCCTTTCCCATTCTCCCCTTTAGCCCTCCTTCACGACTCCGATCAGATCTTATGCACTGATCTGTGCTGCAGGCTTCTTCAAGTGGCACGTTGATCCATTCTTCCTCCACAACTCGGGGGTCAGACTCCCCACTCCTTCTCTTCACAGGCTTCAGTGCGGTGTGATGCTAAACAGCAAATTCTCAACTTCGAGAGGCCGAAAATGGGTGAAGTCACACAACCACCAGCTAATGCGGAGGGTGGACCACCTGGCAACACAGGCCTGGTCCAGCTGGCTGGTACAGATGCAATCATGGGCGAACTCAGGGCAGGCTTTTGGGTCATCGACGGCCACTTTGACACCCTCGCCATATGCCTAGATTCCATGGGCAAACGCCTTGACGGCCACTACAGCCAAATGGAAGCTGCTGAGGGAAGGGTGTTGGACCTATAGGATGGGGCAGCGCAAATTATGAAACACTTGGAGCAAATGGAAAAACTGCTTAAATCCGTGGCCATGATGAATGAAGATTTGGAGGTGAGAGGCTGGCGGAACAACTTAGGCATTATAGGGGTGCCTGAATTCACCAGGACTGGTCAGCTTGATCTGTTTGTTGGAGGGCTACTGTTGTAACTATTGGGCAAACTACACTTTACTCCCACATTTGTGGTGGAACGTGCACATTGGTCACTAAGGCCGCGCCCCAATCCCGACCTCCCCACTAGGCCCCTAATTCCTTGCCTCCTAAACTTCAGAGACTGCGATGTCCCCTTGAGAGTGGCCAGTGAACATGGCCCCTTACAGTGGCAAGGCTCCATCATCTCCCTTTTCCTACTGTAAACTTACAGAAATCCAGAAACTGGACTTCGTTATGGTATAATCTACCCAGCATGCCTTGGGGGCGAGGTCGACAGTAAGCCACATTTCTTTGACACCCCAACTGCGGCCTAAACATTCTGCCAGCAATACTCAAGTAAAAGACCATCGTCTCACCGCTCCACTCTGGACAGATCCCCACCAGACATACATTCTAGCACCAGTGCTGATCTCTTCCCACAGGCTGAAGGCTGCATTTCCCTCCTACTCTACTACCATATTGCTCTACACCTACAACCTTAATTTCAACATTTATGTAGGCACATTCATATGAACTCTCAGTTTCTGCTTGCAGGTTCACAGGATCTCATTAGACAATGTGTTTACTGATCCTATTTGAATGGGTGTCTGCCGTAGCATTGCCACCCCCTAGTGCTACACACAAACATGCTTATATTGTTGTTTTGCTTAGCTGGGATTAGTTTGCTGGGTCTGTACTGGGCCTGTCTGAGTCTGGTTGGGGGGGTGTTGGTGGGGTTGTTACGACAGTTTGAGTCACTGTTTATTGTTTTCCTTGCTGCCATCATGTCTACACTGGTCGCTGCCTATTCTTCTTCTCCAGTTCCAGTTGTACTACGTTATGGGCCGTACCCTTCTCCCTGAACCAAACTCTCTTCCTATCGCGCTCTTATCCCGGAATATTAGGGTCTTAATGACCATCACATAGGCAAACAAGTTTGGCAATATCTCACCCGGCATGGCACATATATAGCTTTCCTTCAGGAAACTCATCTCCCCCTGGAAGACTACACACTTATGCATCCACCTGGGGCTCACATCACTTCTTTTCTAATTACAGTTCCTACTCCAGAGGTGTTTGTACTCTTGTACACAAAAATGTGCCATTCCGCCACACCAACACTGTCATAGATGATGCTGGCCAATATGTCCTAGTTTCCGGTATCCCTGCAATTCACTCAGTACTATTGGCCAAAAATTACACCCCCAATGTTGACTCCCTGGAGTTTTTCCAGTCGCTCTCCATTCATAGTGGATGTATGGAATTTGACCACCTTATTGTGGGCAGAGACTTCAACCTCCTCATGGACCTTACCACTGACACCACAGCACTGTCACCGCCCACCAAACCGAGATCACTCCTCATACTTATCACAGCGGCAGACTCTATTCACCGGCAAGTAGATCAGGGAGGCGCAGCTATTCTAGTCATGATAGCCTTTGATACCATCTCTTCCATGTGATTGGTGCAAAGACTGAGCCAGGCAGGCCTGAGGCGTTCTGCCCTCAATCTTCTAAAATCTTCATGGCAAATAGGACCCAAAAAGTGAGCTGCTGTGACTTTAGAGCTAAAGCGTTTCAGCTCCCTTGTGGGGTCCTCCCTCAGTCCCACATTGTTTAACCTCTCTGTGGCCCCTCTGGCTAAACTGGTCTGTTCTTTCGGCTTTTAGGTATTGTCCTATGTGGACGATACACAATTAATTGTTTCTATATCAGGTGACTGGGAAGGTGTAGGCGATATGTTTAGGCTGTTCATGGGGCAAGTCAGCAACCTGATGCAAGAAAATTGGCTCAAGTTGAATGCCGATAAGACAGAGATTGTGATCTTTGGTGCAGAGAACTCGGTTTGGTCTGACCGCTGGTGGCCGGAGACCTGTGGCTCACTACCAGTTTCTAGAACCTCTGCTAAAATCCTGGTGGTGCTTTTTCATAGCACTCTGACATTTGACCTCCAGATTAAGAGGACGGTGAGCTCTTGTTTTTGGATCATCAAGTGCTTGAAAAAGATCTTTCCCTTCCTCCAGAGGAACTAAAAGTGTTGGTAGTCATTGAGCTAATAACATATCGCCTTGACTACTGTAACGCTCTGTATTTGAACCCAACCAGTATTCCCTTAATAAACGTCAGATTATTCAGAATGCGGCGGCATGACTTGTTTTGGGCATTCCCAAACATCAATCGGTGAGGGTGGGGCTGAAGGCTCTTCATTGGCTTCCAGTGAGGAAGAGGCTGTCGTTCAAAGCCCTGTTTCTGGATTTCAAGGCCCTTAACTAGCAGGGCTCTTATTATCTAAGAACCATTTTTAACTGGTATCGCCCCAGTAGACAATTGAGATTGGCTGGTCAGAGGAAAGTGACAATCCCCCACTTTAGGAAGGCGAGATGGAGTGAACGTGCATTCTCAGTGGCAGCTGCTAAGTTATGGAACACTCTCCAGGTACATATTGCTAGTATTACTTCATACTCTGCATTTCACAAGAATGTGAAAACTTGGCTTTTTCACAGACACAATTGCCTTGTTGGTCTCCCCGTATGTTCTTGCTGGTTACAGTGCTTTGATGCCTATGGTTTAATGCACTTTACAAATTTACATTTACATACTAAATGATATCTGTGACACACACGCACACACACATTGCGAGACGCCTGGCACCTGAAAGGCACCTCCAACCTGAAGTTCACCCATTACTCAGCCCCGCACAACACTTGGTCCCGCATCGACTACTGTCAGATCACTCTCCAGTACTTTTTGACATCCCCATTGGTGACACCCGCGAAAGACACTGGCATTGTCCTACCTTGGCGATGCAAGACGAACTGTTTTGTTCCGACCTGCATGCAGCGGTTCTGGAATATTTCAGCCTGAATGAGGGCTCAGTGGCCTCTCACTCCACCCTTTGGGAGGCTTTCAAGGCCTATATTAGGGGTATCTACATCTCCTAACACTCCAGGATCCTCCAGGACCTTTGTAAGAGCCTCCAGAGGGAAATGATCAGCCTTGATCTTCGATCAGTGCAGGGTGCTGATGTGCCTTATGCCCATGTCAGAGCCTCCCTTCTGACTGAGTACCAAGACTTGGTGTAACAAGAGGTCTTTTTCCTGGGCAAATATGCCCAAGTGCGCAGATATGGTGAGGGTGAATGACCAGGTCGTACCCTCGCCCACCTCCTCCATACACACAGGGGCAATTCCTACATTCCCGAGCGAAGGCGAGGGCGCATGGATTACCTCCAATGATGGTATTCTTTTAAAAAAAAGTTTTTATTGAAACAGCTTCTGAAAATATAGAACTTTGCATTAAGAATCAAGAGCATCGTAAAGCAATGGTATATGGAGTCAAATCAGCTACAGTTACAAATTGGGACTGGCACAGTCACCTCAAGACAGCATCACATATTCAATACAAACACCTATTATGCACATGGACGAGTACAGTCTCACCTTCCCTTTCAATTTCTATTCTACAGTTAGCAACCAAGGTTCGTCAGACTCTCCACCCATCTGCAGTCCATAGTATCTCAGCCAAGGGCCCCAAATCTTTGAGAACTTTTTAGGGCATCCTCTCACCTAATGACGGTTTTCTTGATACCCTACTCTAGTACTATATCCGCCTTTACACCACCTGTCTATCAGAGGATACCTCTCCTCAGACGGCCTACCTTGATGAGATGGCCATGGTCTGCTCTCTAATACCCAGCGTCAATTCCTAAGTGAACCCTTATCCTGTGAGAAATTATACAAGCAATAGGATCCCTAGACAGCTGCAAGGCTCCTGGCCTTGATGGCTACACAGGCAAATTTTACAAACATTTCAAACACACACGGGTGCCACGTCTACTAGTGGTCTATGAGAAATCTCTTCAGCCAGGCACTGTGCCACCTTCCATGCGTGAGACTGTAATAAACCTCCTTCCTAAACTCCTTACACTGTGGGTCTTATCGACCCGTGTCGCTTCTAAATTTGGATAACAAAATATTACCAAAAGTCCTCACCAACCATCTCTCCCTCCTAATGGAGCAAATCATCTACCCTGCACAGTCGGGTTTTGTTCCCCATCGCCCTACGTCATTATTTTGCGTGCTGTCTTCTCCGTACTGCACAGAATTTCTCCTGAGGTCCCCGCTGCAATAGCACTCTTAGACGCCGAGAAAGCATTCGCCTCCTTGGAGTAGCCTTTTCACCACACAGTGCTTCACAAACTAGGCATTCCGCTTGGATTTTTTCTCTGATAAACCTCCTGTACACACAACCCTCAGCCCGCTTCAGAGTCAATGGAACACTTATAATGAGGGGTGCCCATCAGGGTTGCCCATAGTCACCCTTACTTTTTATAACTGTAATGGACCCACTGGTCCGACACCGTCATCTTCACCCCTTTCACCATGGTTTTCAATTCCAAATGGTCCCCTCTTATATCCTTCTATACAGATGATATCTTACTCTTCATCCATCAACCACAGGACAATTTAACCCCCATATTGCATGAACTGACACAATTTGGGACCCATTCTGGCCTTTGGATCAATTGGTCCAAATGAGAACTTTTTTCCCATTACCCCTGCCATCAAACAGAACTCATGTTCCTTCCCATTGACCTGGTGTGATGGGCCAGTTAAATACCTGTGCATCCTCCTTCACCCCGACAGGGAATAGGTGATGAGACTGAATTATGGCTGAATGACACACTATTGACACAAATTGATCGATGGATACATCTTCCCCTTTCAATAGCCGGCAGGATTGCAATAATAAAAATGGTGATTTCCCCCGCTTCCTTTACCTGTTCCTTAATATCCCCATACCACGTACCATTACATTTTTCCATACTCTATGCAGTTTACTCCTTAAGTTTATTTGGGCTGGCTGGAGACCTTGTGTAAGCTGGGACACTCTGGAGCTCCCATACGAGCTTTCTTACCTGGCCACGTATTGCCAATACACTCATCATTGGTATTATCTTGGTGCCGAGCTGCTATACACCAAGCCAGAAGCGGACCTCATGGCGTCTATTCCACTTGCCTTCTTATTTCCTTGGGAGATCCAATTAGACCCCAAAGATATCCTAACTCACTCCGCCACCTGCTGGGCGTGAAGGAAACTCAACGGCTCTTGGGGGAGTACTCGTCTTTATTCTCCTGCCTTAATACTGGCAGATAACCCTTGGCTCCCCATAACCCTGGTGAAATGCGCTTTGGCTTTGCCACAATACAGTCTCCACACTTTCGGTGACCTTTTCCCTGATAGACATGTGATGTCACACTCCAGGGACCCACGCTTTAACAATGCTCCACTCATGGATCGTTTTGTTCTTCACTGCATCCATAATGCACTTAGAACTGCCATAGGGTCTTATCCAATAGCACCAGATGAGTTACCTCCCCTGACGTTAGTGATTAATGATTCTGATGGGGGTCGGCTAGTATCCAAACTGTACAGTGCAGGCATTGCACTGCTCCTGACTAACGATGTAAAACATAGATCCTACTGGGAACGCGATCTGGGGAGGTCAATCACTAATAAGATGTGGGTGGCATGCTGTGCCCAGTCTCGACTGGTGTCTCCTAACCACTGCCACAAAGTTCTTCATTTTAGGTTTTTACGCCATGCCTACATAACTCCCAATGAGCAACATAAATATTACCAATCTAGCTCCTAAGATTGTCCTAAATGTCACACCCCAGGAGCGGACTTTCTCCATATGACATGGACTTGCAGCCACATAGCACACTACTGGGGTGAGATTTTTTCCCTGTTAAGGCAAATGTTAGAGACTGAAATGGATGCTGATCCACTTATCGCCCTGTTGGGGTATTCCCAGGACCTTCCCAAAAGCACTAGCCGATTCACCGTGATGGCTTTGCTCCTAGCCAAATGTGAGGTTGCAATACATTGGGGTCAACCTCTGCCACCTACTACAGCTAACTGGCTTACTAGCATGACGTACTGAGACACTACCAGTGAACTATATGCCTCTCTCCAACCCCCAACCTCTAGATCGAAGGTTATTTGGCAAACCCTATGAGATTATTTGTTGTCCATTGCTAAACAGTCCCAGTCACCATGTTGTTGAAATAAAAATTATGTTATCGCATGGTTTTATGTAAGTTAGCATTCGCTGCACCATTTTGTATCGTGAACGAAACTGATGCTTTGCTATTTCTGAGAAACAGCCTTCTCTGGGTTATGTTTCTTCGGAGTTGAGTTCTGCCGCACACATATTACTGCACTGTTCCTATTAGTGCATACCTTTCCTTCAGATGTAGGCCTTCTCCCACTTGTCTAGTGGCGGGCACAGGCAGATTGACCTTGACTAGTAGATAATGGTGCCCTGCCTCAGAATTGAAACTTACTCCTTTGTAATTTACTGTCCAGCTGCATCTCTCTGGAAAATTCCATCGTGGGCTTGCCTTCACTATTTCTGAAATGTACATAATGTATCGTTATGCTTGCTGATGTCAGTCCCTCAGCAGCACTCCTTAGCGACTGGGCAGACAGGGCTCCGCTCTGAGCGTACTCTGAATAAACAGATATTGGTTTGTATTCTCTACTGTCTGACCGACTCTTCATCTGTATGGAAGGCTGGGAGGTGGTCGTGAGTGACCCTAATCGGGTCACTTCCTTCAGTTGGCGCCCAAACAGGGACTCCTAGGGGTGAGTGGCCCTTCTCCTTCGGCGGACGGGGGGAGGTCGAGGCCATCGTTAGGTCGGATGGACGGATCAAGGATCCCTGCACGAAGAGTTCCTGATACTCGCAGCTGCCCCTTCTGTCCTGCCGGACGGTGCCTCGCCCAGTGGTCATCCCGACTGGAGTCCTGTAGGGCAAAACCCTTGGATCTGACCGTTTGGTCTGAAGAGTCAGCAGTGGAGAATAAATTTGTTTGACCTACATCTATCAGGTGAATTTGTTTTGGTTCTTTGTGGATATGGTACCATTTTGGTTTATATTTGGTACGGTCTAATGACCGTCTTTGGGATAAAAGCAATTGCAATTGTTTTGCTAGGCATAAAATAGTGAACTTGTTTTCTTTTGAGAATGCATAGTGTCAGTAAATTGTTTTTCTTGTGCTGTCGCTGTTGTTCTACTGATGCTCGATTGGAAGAGAGCCAGCCGGAGCCTCCAGAAGGTACTCTGAATTTTGAAATGTATGTGAAGCATGGTCTTGGCCCTATTATGTTTAGTACATTATGGCACAAATATATGAGGGACAATGCTGAATTGCAGTGGCCGTTGACGGGCACTTTCGATGAACAAAAGATTGAGTATTTACAAGAACAGTTGTTTAAGAAATGAAGTAGGCAGTCTATGTTTGATTCCCTCAGAACATGGCAGAAAGCAGCTAGACAGAAGCGGTTAAAGGCAAAAAAAGAAGCCCGGAAAGGAAGAATGCAGACGTTGACTCAGAAGGCTGTAGCATATGATAAGGGAGAAACAGGAAAAGCGTGTTGAATGTGAAGATAGAAGGTTTCGATTACACAATGATAAATCGTATGTGGTTCAGGAAGAAGATGATGCTTTTGTTGAAGAATTATTAGATACCCAACCCCTGCCTCCATATGCCCCGCAAAGAATATATCCCATTGTTTCAATGCCCTCGCAGCCGCCTGTTACAGTTGCTTCCACTGTTTCTGTCCCCGGATCTACTACTGTTGTTTCGACGGCTCTGGCTTCGGCTCCTCCTCCTCCTCTTCCTTCTGTTTCTTTACCGTCTGTGGCAACTGTGACTGTTAGTACTTCCGCCGTGCCTATTGTCTCAGCTGCCCTTTCGCCAGCCCTTTCCCCCACGACACAGCCCCCAGCGACGATAGTGCCTGTTGCTTCTCCCACTGTGTTTTTTCATCCTCCGACATTAGTAAGTAGTGGGACACTGGTGCGTGGATTTGAGGACAGTGATTGAACGAAATTTAAGGAGCGCATGGGACTGTTAGTGCGATCTGATGTGGGGGATGAATAAAAAAGGGTAATAGCTAATCAGGCTGCACAGTGGGCCCGTAACCCTATTTATAGTGTAGAGGATGTCTGGGTGACTATGAAAGATTTTGAGCCTTTTACACAGCAGCATGCCCTCAAACACATGTCTGCTACTCAGATTGGTCTTTGGCAACAGCACTTTGAAGCGGAAGCACCTCAAATTTTATATCACATAAGAGATCGAGTGTATATTAGTGAAATGGGGCCAGAACAAGTTTTTGCTAATGTTACGACAATAATAGCATATAGGGGGAGATTACATGAGAAAAGTCCCAGGTCAGTATCTCAGTTTCCAATGAGGGATGTTCATCCCGTATATCATCCAGAGATATCGGAATTGACAGATTGCAGTGGCAATGTTACTCGAGCGGCAGTGGCGGCTAGGTTTCAGGAGCAATAGGTTTATACTCCATGGAAAAGAAGTGAGGTTTTATTTCTTAAAATTCATTTACCAGATCCTAGGAAGAATCCTACTGCTTATTATAAAGAACTGACTGAAGATGCTTCCTCAATGGTGATGACTCTTGCTGATATTGAAATGTTCTTTGGTCTTCTTGTTCCGGTTGATATTTGGAGGCAGGTTCATACTCAAGATCATGTTCCGGAGTTGGGTGGTACTTTGGATCAAATTAAGGCATGGGATCAGGAAAGAAAGCCCGGTGATAAGCCTCGAGAGGAAATTTTAGCATTGCCAGGCCGCATAATTACATATATGCATTCTCTTATTCCGCCGAGAAAGGTAGATAGGGATAAATTGTCAGCCTGTCGACAGAAGAAAGATGAGAGTGTGTCTGATTTCTTCACCCAATTTGAAGGTACATTTTTGGATTATAGTGGACAGGATTTGTCCGTCGAGGAAGGTGTTCGGTTGTTTGTCAATAGATTTGTTTCTAACTTGCTTCCCGAAATTGTGACTCGATTGCAAGCTTCTGAGAGTACCTGGTCCACCTCTTCTCCCTCTGTTATTTTGAATATGGCACAATATTATGGGCATAGGGATAATGAGGAAAAGGAGAGGACAGAGAAGAGACATAAGGATTTAAAGACGAAGGTCTTGTTACAGTAGGCTTTTGGAGGGAATGGGAGAGGGCGTGGCGGTCCTGCCCGACAGCTTCCACGCACTAGTAGGCAGCCAACAACTATGCCTTTCGGTCTGAATCAGTGTGCATATTGTAAAAAGGAAGGACATTGGCGTAGCGAATGTCCTGTGCTTTTGCAGAAGGTAGCGGTCCCGAGAGGGCGAGGTTCTCATGGACGGTGTCGTGGAACAGGAGGGGCTGATAGGGCTCAGAATGCTGTAGCCTCACAGGGTCGTTCTGATAATAATTACTTTGATGACCGCAGTGGTGGACAGTATTTTCATGATGATTATGACATGGAGGAAGTGACAGGAATGTCTTACAGCTAGGACAGGCAGGGAGAGAGTGAGGGGCCAGTTCTGATACCTGTAGACCAGCGTGGTCCTTATGTAACAGCAGAGCTGCAAGGTTCAACTAAGGAATCTTTGGTGGACACAGGTGCGACAACAAAAAGTTCTGTTTCTGGAAATATGGTCCCTGGGGCGGCTATGTCTGGCCATAATAATGTGTCGGTTGGTTTTTCTGGTGTACCGGTTGTAAGCCGCATTTCAAAACCTCTTACGTTGACTATTGGTCCTTTCACTGTGGATTCGCCATTCTTGTTGACATCTAATTGTGGTGAAAATTTGATGGGTTTGGATTTGTTGAAGAAATTGCATGCTACTATTTATTGTTCTCCGGCGAGTGTCTATATGACAATGGGTCCAGATGTAGCATGCGCTAAACAGTGTTTGTCCAAAGATGTGCCCCTTCTTTTTGAATTTAGAGATGTGTGACAGGCGACACAGATGTGGGACTGTTGCAGATATCGCCAGTTTCGATACAGGTTAAAGATGGTGCTATTTTGCCCCGTATCCCTCAGTATAAAATATTGCAGGCAGGAGAGCGAGCCTTATTGCACATTATACAGGATTTGATTAAGACAGAAGTGGTTGAGGAGACAACTGCTAATATTTGCATTAGCCCTATTCTTCCAATTCTTAAAAGAACGCCCTCAGGTTCCCCTGATGAACATGAAGATGTTTATCGTTTTGTGATTGACTTACGCGAAGTTAATAATATAGTGGTTCCTCAGTTTCCAGTGGTCCCAGACATTACTACTCTTTTGACAATGATTCCCTCTACTGCTAAATTTTTCTCTGTCATTGACCCGAAAAATGCTTTCCTTAGTATTCCTATTCAACCGGATAGCAGGTACTTGTTCGGGTTTACACTAGCTGGTAGGAGTTTTAGGTTCTGTCGAGCTCCTCAAGGCTATACTGAAAGTCTAAGTATTTATAGTCAAGCTTCAAAGAGTCAGTTGGATTCCCTATCGCTTCCCTCAGGTAATGTATTAGTGAAGTATGTTGATGACTTACTCATCACTTCTGACACAGAACAAGGGTGTAAAGACAGTACAGTTAAATTGTAGATGCATTTGGCCTGACATGGACATAAGGTGTCTCTTTCTAAATTTCAATATTTTTGACAGGAGATCACCTATTTAGGTCACCTACTGTCGAAGGAGGGTAGGAGGTTGACTCCTGAACGCATCAGTACCATTGTTAAAACGCCCATTCCGCAAACCCAGAAAGATGTGCGCGCTTTTATAGGCATCACTTCCTACTGTCAGCAGTGGATACCTAACTACTCTTTACTAATCAAACCCTTGCTTGCTCTGACCACTAAAGACGTGCATGAGCCCCTGCCTTGGACGCCCGACTGTTAGCAGTCTTTTGAGCAATTGAAAACTGCACTTTGTTCGGCTCCGATACTTAGCACTCCTGATTACAAAAAACTTTTGTGTTGTACGTCCATGAGATGACTGGCTGCGCGCTTTCTGTTTTAACACAAAAATTTGGAGATAAGCAACGGCCATGTGCTTATTTCTCTGCTGTTCTTGACCCTGTCGCAAGAGCCCTCCCAAGCTGTCTAAGAGCGGTCGCGGCTGTGGCCGCTTCTGTCAGACAATCGGCTGGACTCGTACTTGATACTGATATCACGGTCATGGTACCCCATGCTGTGGATACGCTTTTGAATAAGACTAAGACACAGCACCTCACCAGTGTGCATCTGACTGGCTATGAATTAACATTGTTTGCCAAACATATCACGATCAAAAGATGTGCCACTCTGAATCCAGCCACGTTACTACCCCTCCCTTCTGAGAGTGATGAGACTGATAAACATGCTTGTATCTTCCGGACAGAAGAAGAGACGAAAAGACTTGACGGATAGACCTGACTGATGTTCCCTTATCTGACCCCCAAGGGGAACCATATGTCGATGGCTCTTGTTTTAAATTACCAGATGGCACTACAACTGCTGCATATGCTATTACTACGCTATGTACAGTAGTTGAGACGAGTTCCTTACCAATCGGCCCAAGCTGCTGAGCTTGTTGCTTTGATACGAGGTTGCGAATTGAGTGAGGGATTGGTTGTCAATATTTATACTGACAGCCAATACGCCTTTGGAGTCACACTTAACTTTGGACGACTCTGGGCAGAGAGAGGGTTTCTTACTTCACATGGCACCAGGATTCAGCACAGGCACCTCATATTGAGGCTTTTGTCTGCTTTGACACTCCCTAAGAAATTGGCTATAGTGAAGTGTAGTGCCCATCGGAAAGTCACTGACGATGTAGGTAGGGGAAATGCTTTTGCCGATCAGACAGCTAAGCAAACAGCCCAGACTAAAATGAAAAGAATGTTTGTAGCAGGTCCCTCTAGGTGGGTGCCTGAAGTTACTATGTTTGAGGATACACTTTAGAATGTGAAAGATATACAACGTGAGGCCACAATAGAAGAATTAGCATTGTGGCAAGAAAGTACAGCACAATTGAATGATGAGGGATGTTGGATTGACAAGTCAGGGAAGCAGAGATGGATGTTGCCAGATGAATATGTTCTCCCTGTAGTTACGATGGCCCATGGCCCAGCCCATATTAGTGCTAAGGGTATTTGCAAGTTGTTAGACCCTGTATGGCAGAATGATAACATTTCAAAGACAGCTGCACATTTAGTGAAGTATTGTACGGTGTGCATGATGCACAATCCTGGAAAAGGTACCCCTACCCCACCCGGTAATTTTGCACCATCTACTTTCCCTTTTGAAGTCCTTCAAAAGGTTTGCACATAAAGCAGAAGTTTCATGCCGCAAACTACCCGCAGTCAGCAGGTTTGGTTGAGAAGTACAATGGTACTCTCAAACTGAAACTGGCAAAGATTCAGGAAACAACAGGGTTACAGTGGCCAGATGCTTTACCATTAGCACTTTTGTAAACAAGAACTACAGCACATTCTAGGACAGGATAGTCACCGTATGAGGTCGTGTGTGGACGCCCGCCAAATGTCTGGGGCGTCCCGCGTCCTCGGCGGTTTACTGATATTGAGTATCCATTGTTGATCAATTACCTTTGCCAATTAACTGAAAATTTGCGTTCTATTCACCAACAGGTCTGGGAATCCCTACCAGCTATGCCAGAGGGGCACGGACACGATATTCAGCCTGGTGACTACATTCTTGTTCATAATTTTCAGCGGAAGAAGAGTTTGGAGCCACGCTGGAAGGGGCCACTCCAAGTCTTGCTGGCAACCCGCACTGCAGTCAAAGTTTCTGGTCGTAAGAACTGGATTCATACATCACATTGTAGGAGGGTCCCTCTGCCTCTGCCCTATGACCAGTGGACGAAAAATGGAGTAGGGGACTTTGAGTGCGAGACGGTGCCTCAGTTTGTCCCCTCCAGTGACGCCAGGCTGACCTGGACCAAAACGGATGAGGAGAATACTGCTTATGATCTGACCGACAGAGGCATCAATTGACGGCTGATGCCAGGGCTTGTTGCGCAAGGACATTCAATATATATGAAACTAATGTGAGGTGCAGAAACAGCAGTCCGCGGTCAAAGTATCTCTGTTAACTGTGCTTATTGTACCAGAGTGGAGTGCGTAAGGTTAGATCTGCAGAAGAAAGATGAGTATTAAGCAGAGAAATAGCTAATGCTTTGGAATGAACAAAAATAGGAGAAGAGAAGCGCTTCGGGGGTTGGGAAAGGTGGGTAGCTGAGATAAAGGAGAAAGGAGAATATAGGGCCTGTTCCAATGAGCTCCATGCTGTTATAGTTGAATCTGTGGGCTCAGATAAGAAGGTCCATATCTGCTTCAGGGTAAATGCAGAATGGTAACGTCTAAGGTTAGGAAAATTAACTCCTCCCAATCCCTTGGATAGTTGGAGACGGGCAAGTGAAATCCTGGGCTTGCGATTATTCCAAAGAAATTTGGACAAAGAACTATTAATGGTACTGAAAAAGGAGTTAGGAAGAGAAACAGGAAGCATAGAAAGATAAAAATTAATAATTGGAAGAAGCATCATTTTAATTGTGGCTAATCTACCCCACCAAGAAAGGAAAAGTGGAGACCAACCGTCAGTCAGAGCGGAGAGTTTTTTAAGTATATCAGCAAGGTTGATTTTAATAGTTTCCCTGATATTATTAGCATAAAGGATGCCTAGACATTTGATGTTTCTGGAATTCCATTCAAAGCCTGTATCATGAAACATAGAAGGAAGGCAGAACTTATTTAAAGGCAAGATTTCAGATTTGTCTATATTCAATTTATATCCAGAAACTCTAGAATAATCTTGTAAAAGGGAGAAGAAAGCCGGCAAGGAGGTGGACGGGTTGGAAATATACAACAAAATATCATCTGCATATGCAGTAAATTTGATATCAATTTTATTAAATTGAAAACCCATATAGTGTGGTGAGCGTCTAAGTTTTTCTAGGAAAGGCTCTAAAGCGAGAATAAATAGGAGGGGGGAAGGGGACAACCCTGTCTAGTCCCCCTACGGAGGGGGAAATATCGAGATTGACAACCATTCACCCAAACAGAAGTAGTGGGAGCAGAATATAACAGCTGGATATATTTAATGATAGGAGGGCTAAAACCATGCCACTTTAATGCACCGAAGATAAAATCCCAATTAACCCTGTCAAACGCTTTTTCAGCATCTAATGTGATAGCGGCGACAGGTGACTCAATTTTAGAGGCCAGATGAATGATATTAAGAAAAGTTTGTGAGTTGTCTGTGATAGAGCGTCCCTTGATGAAGCCAGATTGGTATATATTAACAAGGTCAGGGATTACTTTATTGATACGAAGGGCAAGTAATTTGGCGAAGATTTTACAATCCGTATTAATCAAGGAGATGGGCCTGTAGTTTTTACATAGAGAGGGGTCCTTATCTTTTTTGGGTATTAGACAAAGCATTGCCTGGGTAAAAGAACCTTGTGATGCGCCAATGGTGAGAAAATGATTGATCAATGAGAGCAGCTGAGGGACCAGAAGTGATTTGAAGTGAAGAAAAAATCGAACAGTAAAACCATCAGGGCCCGGTGTTTTATCTTTGGGCAAAAGGGTGATTGCATCATGATCTCTTGTTCCAAAATGGGAGCATTCAAAGATGTGAGATCAATGTGACACTCAGGGGATTTAGGAATATTTTGGAAAAAGGAATCAATTAGATCGGGAGAAGGGGAGGACTCCGGGGTGTAAAGGGAAGTATAATAATCAATGAAGCAATCGAGAATCTTGGCATCTGAAATATGCCGAACTCCAGAGTTATCCGTAATAGCCACAATTTTAGATTTTTGTTTTTTGATTTTGAGATAGTTGGCTAAAGATCTACCTGCCTTGTTCTGCCCACCGTACATTTTCGCATTGAATTTGAGGAGATTATTACAAGCGGAGTCCCAAGACTGTTTATTATATTGTATTTTGCTTTAATAAGATTTGACAATGTGTCGGGGCAGTTGGTAGTGAAGTACTTATGCTCTAAAGTTTTAATTTGCTTCAGGAGAGATGTTGAGTCCGAGAAAACCTTCTTTTTTTTCCGGGACACAAAGTCTACTATGAAACCCCTGGCAGTCGCTTTAAAGGCGTCCCAAATAAAATGATATTGAGAGACAGAGGAGAGATTATTGTTAAAAAATTCCTGAGCAAAAAGCGTGAATTGTTCGACAAATTGAGAGTCCAGGAGAAGGGAGTTGTTAAAACGCCAACGCCGGGATGTAGGTGCAGATGAAGGATAGTCCATGTCTAAAATAACGGGGGCATGATCTGAGATGAGAATGGAGCCAATTTCTACATTGGTCGTGAATTGCAAGGTTGGTTGTGTGAGAAAAATGTAGTCCATACGAGAATGAGATCTATGAACGGGGAAAAAAAGGAAAATTCTAAAACGTCAGGATGAGATGTTCTCCATGCGTCAACCAGTCCTCTAGAAGTAATAACCTTATGAAAAATCTTTTGCATCTTATTGGGGATATATTTGGTTTGAGATTTCCGATCAAGGAAGGGGTCCATAAATTGGTTACAGTCACCACCCACAATCAGATTTTCAGCGGCATGGGAGGAGAGAAGAGTGGAGAAGTCATTCCAAAAAGATAAATCAATACCATTAGGGCCGTATACATTGCAAAAAGAGAATTGGGTATTATTGACTTTAGTGTTTAAAAAAAGCCATCTACCATTGGTATCTTTAAATTCATTTTGTAGGAGAACATTCAATGATTTATGAAATAAAATAACTACACCATTCTTGTTATTCACAGCCGGAGAGCAAAAAATCTCTCCCACCCAATGTTTATGTAGTGAAGGCAAATCTTGTAACTTAAGATGCGATTCTTGTAACAGCGCTACATGACATTTCAATCTAGCAAGGTGAGACAACACCCGTTGTTTCTTGACAGGGTTACGAATACCTTTAACATTCCATGAAACGATGCGGAGACCTTTCATCAATAAAACTTATGTAAAATTAAACAGAAGGAAAATATAACACTTAGAGAGTGAGTAGTAAAAGAGATGTGAAGGACCACCAGAAAGAAAGATAAACCATTAAGAGGGAAAAACAAATATAGGTAAAGAAAGACCTAAAAATACCAATAGAGCGTAAATAAAAGAAAGTGTCCAAAAGGAAGGAAAATAGAGAATCTAGCTTGATGTATCCATAATAATGAGTGAAGGGAAGAACAATAGAATATCGTGAAGGGAAAGTGGAAAAATTTAAGTACAATAAGTACAGGGGCGGATCCACAAAGGAAAGAGAAGGAGAGAGAAGAGAGGTGAAAGGAAAGGAAGAAGAAAAGAAAGGGGGAGCATAGTCGCCCAAAAAGAGTTATGAGAGAGAAGATGACAGAAAGCCAGATGGCTTTAGTCATAAAGTTCAACAATAGGAAGAACAATAATGAGGGAGGGGGTGGCGAAAAACAAGACAGCCACTCCAGAAGGGGAACACCGAGTGGAAACAAGTCTACCATACTATAACAAGATAGAGATGAGGAAAAAAAAAATCCAAAGACAAAAGAGTAGACAAATAAAACAAAAAGTAAGGGAACTTACCAAACATTAGGGAACAATGCAGCGGAGTGAATCATACATTACAAACATAAGGGCAACGTGGGTATGAACATCAACAACAAATCTGCACAGGGGAGACCTAAGAGACATGGGAGAGAACAAATAAGAAAGCAGTTAAGGTTTGCACACTGCATAATAAAAACCTAAGGAACAGGAAAGAGAACATATAACATGACAATTAAGGTTTGCTCAATTCCATAAGTTCTCCTTTATGAACATGTATGAATTTCCGAAGGTCAGCTGGATCATCAAAAGTAAAAGTTCTGTCCTTATAAGTCACTTTGAAAAAGCAAGGATGGATAAGACCATAGCGGGCGTTCATGGATCTCAATGCTGGTCTGAGGTCGAGAAATTCCTTTCGCCGATTGGCGGTTGGCTTGGAGACATCCTGACTGAATAATACTTTGTGGCCAGACCAAAGCATCTGCTTGTGTTGTTTGACAGCGTTGAGAATTGCCATGAGGTCAGAGTATAGTAGAAAGTAGGCAATAATACCTCTTGGTTTAGTTGAAGAAGATGCATTCTGAGGCCCTAATCTATGCGCCCTTTGGATATTGAAATCCGTAGACTTCGGGAGACCAACGATCTGCAGGACTTGAGTTTTCAAGAAAGAAATCATATCCGAACCTTCAGAACCTTCTGGAATTCCATAAATGCGTAGGTTATTGCGCCTATTGCGGTTTTCTAAATCTTCTGTAGTCTTCTTAAGTTGAGTGACTTCTTTAGTGAGACTATCAACTCTGGCGACAACATCCTGTGCATCACTCATTTTTTGTTCAACATCTGAAAGTCTCGAATCCAGGCCGGACCATTTCTCCTCAATTCTCTGGAGAGTAGCAGTAGTATCCATCATGAAAGGTCAAATGAGACGCAGTTCATCCATGATGTCCTCTAACGTGAGGGGAAGTGGTGACTTTGATGGAGAGGATGGGTCTTTCTTGACGCGCTTGCTGGTGCTCGCAGCTGAGTCTTTACGACCTCCAGAAGTGGCCCCCGCAGACCCGTAAGGCTTATTTAAGTGTGGAGAATCCATGGTGAGATGCTGTGTAAAACGTAACAATGGATATAATCTCCTAAAGCAAAAAGAAGACTCCAAGGTAACAAGTAGTACATTCAATGAGAGAAAAATGCTGAATAGCCGCAATGCCACCATCCAGAACAGATGCTGTGATGAATTTGACCTCAACCCAGAAGCAGGATGACACCGCTGAAGAAAAGAAAAAAGTACAGGAGGGTAGAGCCACCAGCAAGCATGTAGCCAGTGTGAAAAGTAGGTACCAAGCAAGGTCAATTAACTGAGGGCATTACTCTGCAAGGTCAGAGACGGCGCGCGCTTATACAACGCTGTGAGGGAACTGTGCAAACATGACCTTATTCTGGAGGCCTTACTATAACTAGTACAGTTATGACTCCTCAGCTCACCAAGACAGTTGCAGACGAAAATACATTTTTCCTTGTAAACTGAAGAAAAGTCATAGTCCTTAACGAAAGTAGAAGTATATATGGCGAAATATTCAAAGAGTTCCTCCCCTTTCGTGGTATAATCCACAGATTCAGGCGTTAATGAAAAATGAGTGCAGAGACACAAAAAAGCTGCATTGCGGCCGTAGGGATTCCCGCGTCAGGAATACACAAAATGGCGGCCGCGTTACATGGAAGCACTGAGGCGAGGCAGAGTGAAGTAAAAAAAAGTGCCAAACAGACCATTTCTCGGTCGGAAAACTTGCCTCATCAGTCACTGCCACCTCCGATGCACGAAAACATCCTTTCTGTGCGGTAGCGCTGGGGAAAAAGGATCCCTTCGTCTCTGAGCATAGCTCGGTGTCACGGAGCTCTTCAGGTGGTGGCCATCTTGAATCGCCGCCGCCGCACGCCGAGTAATGTCTTTCTAGACACACATAAAAGATTCTTTGAAGAAGGTACAGCTTGTTATCCCACCGAATCTGTTACAAGATTATGGACTGCTTACCCATTGTCGTTGGTCAATTATACGTATACCTGCCCAGCTCAATTCGTAGAGGTAAGGGATGAGTTTGGACTGGGGTATCCTGGTCCTTGTCTATATTACAGGAAGGCACGAGGAAAGCGATATCCGGGTTGTGACAATAATACATATTGTGATAATTTGTATATGAGAGAGCAAAACATTACCTTAGTGGGCTGGCATTACCAAGATTTAACGGTTACTCGAAAAGCTGGATATTATATCACCTTTGGGTATATTCTCTCCTCCATTATTACCTTTGGTGGTACCGCTATGGCCAGAGGTGAAAGAACTAGAGAATATTTTGGATGTAAGCTACAGATACTGTCAAATTCCACAGTAGCAGCTTTGTGTGATATCACCACCCAATTAGAAAGTATGCAAATATACTCTGAGCAGACCAGATATGCTTTTGATTTCATCCTAGCTAAGAGCAGTGGTGTGTGCGCAGTAGTAGGAGACCAGTGTGTAGTCGGGATAACTAATATGGAAAAAAATATTACCCAGCACATTTTAGACATTCTAAAAAACGTGAAAGGAATGGAGAGTGGGAATTGGAGTTGGTCATTGTTTGGTGGATGGGGTTGGATCCTTGAAAAGGTGATCTATTTCATCGTGATCTTGATTTCTTGCTGTGTTTTAGTCCAGTGTCTTCCCTAATGCTGCTCTTATTGCACCACCCTCCTTACTCCTAAAGGAATATCAATTTGTGATACTAATGCAACAATCATTCTTCAGAAAGAGCTCGAGGACCTTATGCAGATAGATGAGGGTATTTTCAAAACCTCTTCCCTCCTTACCGTTTCCCTTCCTGATGCTGAACATATGGAGTGCTCCTAAAATGTATTCATGATTTGTTGAATTATATGTTTTTCTCATTATTACACAAAAATTGCTTAGCTCATGCTAAAAGGAGGGTCTGTTGGAAAAATAATTATGTTTTCGCATGGTTTTATGTAAGTTAACATTCGGTGCGCCATTTTGTGTATAGGCGCCATTTTGTATCGTGATTGAAACTAATGCTTTGCTATTTCCGAGAAACGGCCTTCTCTGGGTTATGCTTCTTCAGAGTTGAGTTCTGCCACACTAATGAATGCACTGTTCCTATTAGTGCATACCTTTCCTTCAGATGTAGGCCTTCTCCCACTTGTCTAATGGCGGGCACAGGCAGATTGACCTTGACTAGTAGATAATGTGTGCCCGGCCTCAGAATCGAAACTTACTCCTTTGTAATTTACTGTCCAGCTGCATCTCTCTGGAAAATTCCATTGTGGGCGTGCTTTCACTACTTCTGAAATGTACATAATGTATTGTTATGCTTGCTGATGTCAGTCCCTCTGCAGCACTCCTTAGCGACTGGGCAGACAGAGCTCCACTCTGAGCGTACTCTGAATAAACAGATATTGGTTTGTATTCTCTACAGTCTGACCGACTCTTCATTTGTATGGAAGGCTGAGATGTGGTTGTGAGTGACCCGAGTGACCCTAATCTGGACACTTTCTTCAATGTCCTGTCATTTTGATGGCCTTCCCCTCTATTCAATAACGTATTATCTGATCAACACAGACCCCAATACCCCCTCCACTAGCCC
The DNA here is from genome assembly GCA_963921515.1 of Calotriton arnoldi. Classification (NCBI taxonomy): domain Eukaryota; kingdom Metazoa; phylum Chordata; class Amphibia; order Caudata; family Salamandridae; genus Calotriton; species Calotriton arnoldi. Next base: position 498,409 of record CAWUFW010005184.1, on the reverse strand, counting down.
TTTAAAGATGCCACACAGTGGCGGACTGTTGGGATCCCACATCATGCTCCCCCCCTTCCTAACACACTCCCCTTACCCACCCACCCTACTTTATAAACATTCCCTCCTTAGAGCATAAAGGTTGACTGATCACCCTACATTCCCTTTAGACAGTATGGCCCCAGTGACCAAGTATCTTTCTGCTTGAGGTACTGGCAGGATTTACTGGATGTTTTTCTTGTTTACATTCATTCATTTACGGTTCCACACAGTGTCTATCATCTGCACTTTCATCACTTTGTATTACTGGTCTTCGTGCTCTTGCTTCATACAATGCCATACTTTGGTGCTACTATGAAGACCATTCATACACTGTACTGCATGCTTGCTTCATTATAGATGGCCAATAATACACCTGTATGCTTCTGTACTGTTGATTTTTCTAAAATAAATAAAAACAGTTAAAAAAAAAACTATTTATAAATTCATTATTTGAGGATATAGAAGTAGATGAATGTGAATGTTTTTCTTAATTGCCTTTATTAGATTTCACTGTATTACAGGTCCATTCTTACAAGCAGTACATCAGTAAAATTATTATTGCAAACCTACTATAATGAAAGAAAAGCAAAGAAAACATAACAAGTAACAAACTGGGAAGGCACATAAACTTCAGCTAATAAATGATCACTGCATAATGACTGCAATAATTACAAGCTAGAACGTGGTTCTGAGTCATCGAACAGGGGAAGAAGAACCCAATGTAGTAAAAGAAACAAGCAAGCAACCACTCACCTTAGTATCAGGGTACTGATATCATGGAGGTAAGTCATCTAATCTTGGCTTAAGATTCTCTAGGATAACATACCGATCTGAAATGTCTAGTGTCTTACCTGCCGTGTATCTTATGCTTCTTCTCACATTATCTTCTGCCAGTGTCCCCTTGTACACCACTAGTTGCCGTTTGTTGATGTCAAGAGCATGGACAGATTGAGACAATAGTTTTCTCTTTGTCCTAAATGTAGCTGAATGAATAAACCTACTTATTATCTTACCCTGTCTAGGTGTAGACATTAAGCCTAGGAGGCATAAATTTAGGGGTAAGAAGAGAATGCCAACAAAGAAACCCAGTAATGTGGTCTTTTGCCCTTCCCCAGAATTCGCTTATCAGTGGACAGGACCAGATCATGTGGTAAAGCATAGCGTTGGAGTTTTTACATTTTGGGGCATTCATCTGGAACAGCAGGGAACATGCTATGTCATTTATGTGGTGTGAGATATGTGAGGTATAAATAATTAAATTGGGTTCACTTGAAACTTGCATTTCTGGATACTTTTGCCACATATCTGAGGTCAATGTGTTATTCTGCAACCAATGGAACTTTGCCTAGATCTAGCTCCTATATCGTCTGCAGGGAGCCCAGCTCATGGCACACTTTTTCTGTAAGTGCATTATATAGGTGGGTTATCATGTTGTGACCCCTGCCACATCTTAGTAACATTTGCAGGACCTTGTTTGTTTCTGGTTCAGCCTTGTGCCACCAGGTGGTCCTTACTGCATTGTGCAAAGTGAACTGTGTCCTCATGTAATTCATATTCATCTTTCAGTATATCAAAGATCATAAGAATTCTAGAATTGGAAAGGTGACCCACCAGCGTAACTAAGGGTCCACCCAATGCCACGCAGTTGGATGTTTGTTAAATAATGTTGAATTTAGGCATGTATCATAATGGAATGTTAGGTTTATAATATATATCTTTTCCAACAATATCCAGCCGTTTTTAGTAATACCAGCACCAACCCGGCTTTGGCTTTCTTGCCAACAATATACTCTGTTGCCGTTGATTTGCTTAGTGCCGCTTTTAGAATTCTTCAGAGGACCCCACGGAATTCATCCTGGCTAACAATCAAACCAGCTGTGCCACTAGGTAATATGGCTCAAAATCCTGGACTCCTGGACCTCCCTCCTTTGATGTGTACAACTTGATTAGAGCGACTCAAGAAAAATCCCAAACCAATTTAGACACATAGAGTATATTTGAATTACTAAAACAAACAAAATCCAATCATTAGAACTAGAGTTATGAATTTTAAATGGTTTTAGTGAAACCTAGCACCAAAAAGAACAAAGCAGCAACCTCCTGGTATCTGGTCGTGCAAGACCAGGTCAAAGTCAAAAGTTAAGGGCGGCAGCAATAGAACACGGGTAGGATCCATGGGGTGGATTGAGCCCGGTCTCAGCTTACCTTCGGATTTCAGAAAAAGTTATTGAGAAGGCAGAGTCACCAGGGCAAGGCACCAGGCTGTATCCCGAGGATGAGTCATCGACGATGAGAAGCCACTGGACGAAGTCTCGGTAAAGATGTTGAAAAAGGCAGGAAAATCTCAGAGCAGAAGAAGCTGGATTTTGAGGCAGAGGAGGTCATTGTCGGCATCAATGAGGTGCTGGTCGTCTTCAAACCCGGTAATGATTTCTGCCTTCAGACTTAGAAGTTTATCTGGAGATCGGATACACCCAGAGGGACGAGACTGTAGCCAAAGAGGGCTCCACAAAGCCGGATACCATTGGCTGGGGTCCTGCTGAAGAGGATTCACTGTTATGGAGAAGAACGTAGTGGTAGCTGCAACAGAATCAATCCCACAGGTGATGCAGCTTCGTCAAATTGGTTTGCAGGTAGGTTCTGGTCTCCTGTCAGTTCAGAGAGCAGTTTTTGCTGAAACGTTTTCTAAGTACTAATGGTTTTGTTTTTTTAGTAGGAGGAAGCCACTTTAGCACCACACCAAGGGTCCGGGACCTGGGGGGCAGTACTTGGGGGCTTGGGCTCTCTCCAGCAGGAACCGGCAGGTAGGTAAGTTGCAGGGTCTCTGGAACTTGTTGTGTCCCTGCAGCTCACATGAGAGGCCAGCCAGCTTCAAGGAGCAGGTGCAGTCTTCATTCCTCAGCAGGGCAGTCCCTGCAGCAGCACAGCAACAGGGTAGTCCTTCCAGCAGAAGGGCAGCAGTGCAGTCATTCTTTTGAGTCTTCCACAGGTCCAAAAGTGACCTGAAGAGGGGTTCTGAGGTTTCAGTATTCATACCTGATACCAGCCTTTGTGTGTGCGGGGACTCCTAGTCCTACCATCATATCTGTTTCTGGAAAGTTCTTCCCTTCCCCTATGAAGGCTTCTAAGATGACAAAAGGCTGGTATCAGGTTCCTTTGTGTGTGCCCTTTGTAGTGTAAGTAGGGAAGGACACTGCTTCACACCCAGCCATCCTGACATAATGGCCCATCCTGTCCACACCTAGTCTCCTTTGTTTCACTGTCTGGAAGGAGTACACAAACCCCAACAGCAGAGTCATTCACAGTCATGTGCCATTTGAAATGTAAGTGGGGCAGGACACAGCTCCACCCCAGCCATACTGACAGGATGGCCCATCCTTCCACAGCTAGTCCCCTTTGTGTCACTGTTTGGGAGGAATACACAAACCCCACCAGCAGAGCCATTTACAGTCATATGTCCCAGGGCATCAGCTATAGCCTCAAAAGGTTGGGGCAAGAAAAATATTAACTTCCTAAAAATGGCATTTTCAGAATTGTGACTTAAAATCCAACGTTACCATTGAAGAGAATTTTAAATTACTATTCACTTGAGTCTAAACAGCATATCTCGAACTGCTCCCAATACTAAGTTGGTATTTTTTATATGTAATAAGGTAACCCACTGTTAGTCAATGGAGGAGAAAGGCCTTACCACAGTGAAAGAAAATGACTTTAGGGGGTTTTCACTGCCAGGACATGCAAAATGGAAGGTCCTATGGCCTTCTTTTTAAATACCATGCACCCTGCCCTAGGAGCTGTTAGGGCCTACCTTAAGGGTGGCTTATAAGTATTACAAAGGAAGATTTAGGCCTGGCACAAAGTTTATACTGCGAGGTTGAAATGGCAGTTTAAAACTGCACTACAGACTGCAGGGGCAGGCCTGATGTGTTGTTTTAAAGTGCTACTTCTGTGAGTGGTACAATGAGTGATGTAGGCCCACTAGCAGCATTTACAGGCCCTGGGAACAGATAGAACCATCGACTGATGAATTACAGGTAAATACATTTGCCAATTAGTTATAGGCCAATTTTAACAGGTTTTAAAAAGATAGCACAAGCAATGTAACACTGGTTAGCAGTGGTAAAGTGTACAGAGTCTAAAGGCAACATAAAAACGAATTCAGCAAATCAGGAGGGGTGAAGGCAAAAAGTTTGGGGGACTACCTACCACACAAGGGTGTTAGGTCTAACATCTGTCAACACGGGATATACATAATTTGAGCTGTGCATGTCAAAGCCTTTTTCCATGTTGATGGAAGCCACCATCACACTGCTGCTGCTGTCCATCACATGCAAATGTCTATGAACATTGGAGGTACTTCTACCAGGGATGAACCTACTTTGTCTGGGTGGATCAACTTCATAAGAACAGAATGTATCCTATTAGAATGGATCTTCACCAGAATTTTGCAGTTGAGATTCAAGATAGATGATAATGAGTAATAGGAAGACCTACTTAATTGATCATGAATAGGCTTCTGGAAAATAGCCAGGATCACCTCCTTTTATTTGCCTGGGAATTCAGCATAGTCTCAAGCAGAGCCATACATATAGTGCAATTTCTTGTGAAAGGGTAGATTTAAAAATGTTATAGAATCCTAAGAAAAGGTAAGAATTTGTGGTTATTAGTTGAGAAGGAAGTCAGTCCTTCACAAGTAATACAGCTGCTGCTTTCTCTTTACTGGGAACCAAATACTCAATTTTTGCACTTGGGGTACTCAGGGTAGCAAATCAGAGCAATCCAAGGCTGTATGAAGTTGGGGTATTAGTTGAGAGGGGCAAGTGCCCAACTCAAGAAATAACCACAACCCCTGTCAGGGTGAACCTATAGGGTCACTAAATTAAGATGCGCTCAACCCCTGGTAGCAGTGGCACAGAGCAAACAGGATTTACTTAGCGGCAATGTATAAAGTATTTATGCAGAACTAAAACAGTAATAAAGTCAAAACACCACTCGAGAAAAATTTAACATCAAGCAAATTTTAATTCTGCAAGCGGGATTGGCGAATTTTGGCGAGTAACATGGAGTTCCTGCCAAAATACGCGGATGTATGATGATACATCGACAACCATAACAACGCAAGCAATTACCACGGAGTTTTCAAATCGTAAAAGGCATTACATCGCACACATTCAGTGCGCATGCTGTTGCCACGCGATTGTAGTGTCTCAGCTGTTTTAGGCAAATACAACGCAGTTCACTAAATCGCATGCTATTACATCGTTTTTTTTTACTCTGGGGCGTGTTGTATTGTATTCCTGGACTTTAAAGTTTGTATAGTGTAATAATAAATAGCAACATACGCTCACCAATCGATTACGTAAAAAATGTTCTACATACTTTAAATTAAAGGCTGTCTATTGTTTTATGTAGCAGAAGTGCTTTTTGGGGATTAGGGACACGAAATGTTGTACATTTGCAAAGTATCAATAGAAATTGGGTTAGTGAGACACTATTTAAACAAGCGCGTACCACAAAAGTCCTACCACACTTTCACTGACTGCAACACTTACATTAGGGTATAAAAGGTGGCGCACTGTATTTGCAGGCCTGTTTGGACCAGTTCCCACGGCACACTAGACGTTGTGCTTACGTTCGGACTCCGACTTTGAGCAGAGGCATTCAACCTAACAAGTAAGTCACTTAAAACCCAGTAATGTCATCCAACTAACTGTCCTGTAGCATTAAATGGACGTAAAGTCATAATTTCTTCTTTTTACAGGCTGTGAACGGCAAAGTTTTATTTTGTTAAAGGCGCCAAAATCGTGAGCAATCTCTTCAGCAGTGAAGCCTGTAAGTAATTAACATATACAGATGACATATGTAGTTACAATGTTTAATACTACTGGTTTAATTGTGCCTGCATTATAACAGTATATTGAATGCAATCAAGTGTTTGTCAGTTTGAGTTGTGTACATTCCCTGTACTGTCCGTTGCGTAGCCTGTAAACAAATCCTACTGATGTGCCATACGAAAGGTGTTACATGGATACGGGGGCGGGGGGTGGGACGTTGGTTGCAGACTGGTACCGGCATTTGTTATTTCACTGCCTCACCATTTGCGACCGGAACAGCAGTTTTTGTATGGTAGTCCACTAAGCCAATAGTCCCGTTTTGTTGTTGGTGTAATGCTACTTGCTGTATTATATATCTGGATGCAATGACCGAAACAAGCTAATCCAAGTTGCACGGAACACAATGCTAACCAGCGCAGCGGCATACTGAACCCTCCCCCACCTCACCCCTAACCCTACCCCTTGCTTTAGGGAGTACAGCAGGGCTGATTTTTTTTAATGGCCCCCTTGTGTGTGCAACTTTGCAGTGAATCGGGCCAGCTGACAATGTGAAAAGGTGGGTGAGATGGATGAATGATGTATGGGTGAAAGAGTGGGTGGGTGGATGGATGGGTGGGTGGATGGACGGCTAAAATTTTGGATGGATCGATGGGTGGATGGATGGATAAAAGTGTGGATGGGTGCATGATGTCTGGATGGGTGGATGGGTGGCTGGATGGGTGGGTGGATGGATGGATGGCTAAGATTGTGTATGGATGCATGATGGATGGGTGGATGGATGGATGGCTAAGATTGTGGATGGATGCATGATGGATGGATGGACGGACGGATGGATGGGTGGATGGATGGGCAGATGGATGGGTGGGTGGATGGATGGATGGCTAAGATTGTGGATGGATGCATGATGGATGGATGGATGGACGGACGGATGGATGGGTGGATGGATGGATGGGCGGATGGATGGGTGGGTGGATGGATGGATGGATTGCTAAGATTGTGGATGGATGCATGATGGATGGATGGATGGATGGCTAAGATTGTGGATGGATGCATGATGGGTGGATGGATGGACGAACGGATGGATGGGCGGATGGGTGGGTGGATGGATTGATGGATGGATGGCTAAGATTGTGGATGGATGCATGATGGATGGATGGATGGACGGACGGATGGATGGGTGGATGGATGGATGGGCGGATGGATGGGTGGGTGGATGGATGGCTAAGATTGTGGATGGATGCATGATGGATGGATGGATGGGCGGACGGATGGATGGGTGGATGGATGGGTGGATGGATGGATGGGTGGATGGATGGATGGGCGGATGGATGGGTGGGTGGATGGATGGATGGCTAAGATTGTGGATGGATGCATGATGGATGGATGGATGGATGGACGGATGGATGGGTGGATGGATGGGCGGACGGATGGGTGGATGGATGGCTAAGATTGTGGATGGATGCATGATGGATGGATGGATGGATGGCTAAGATTGTGGATGCATGATGGATGGATGGATGGACGGACGGATGGATGGATGGACGGATGGATGGGCGAATGTATCCTGCTGTACATTTCAAGTGCTTTGGGGCTAATAGAAAATCTGCTCTGCACGCTTTTTGCCCTAATTAAAAGTGCTTCCCACCTATGTCTGCTCTTCCCGTGACTTTCCACCTTCTCTGTCCCGTGCAGCGTTGTAGTGTCTTTGCACACGCAAGTTATCAGGTATCCTGCTGTACATTTCAAGTGCTTTGGGGCTAATAGAAAATCTGCTCTGCACGCTTTTTGCCCTAATTAAAAGTGCTTCCCACCTATGTCTGCTCTGTCCCGTGACTTTCCACCTTCTCTGTCCCGTGCAGCGTTGTAGTGTCTTTGCACACGCAAGTTATCAGGTATCCTGCTGTACATTTCAAGTGCTTTGGGGATAATAGAAAATCTGCTCTGCACGCTTTTTGCCCTAATTAAAAGTGCTTCCCACCTATGTCTGCTCTGTCCCGTGACTTTCCACCTTCTCTGTCCCGTGCAGCGTTGTAGTGTCTTTGCACACGCAAGTTATCAGGTATCCTGCTGTACATTTCAAGTGCTTTGGGGCTAATAGAAAATCTGCTCTGCACGCTTTTTGCGTGACTTTCCACCTTCTCTGTCCCGTGCAGCGTTGTAGTGTCTTTGCGCACGCTTTTTGCCCTAATTAAAAGTGCTTCCCACCTATGTCTGCTCTGTCCCGTGACTTTCCACCTTCTCTGTCCCGTGCAGCATTGTAGTGTGTTTGCGATATAAATGTCAAATAGAAGTTGTAGCATGCGTTGTAAATGCATGCGATGCCAATGATCTTGCGATGTGAAAGTAGCGTTGCGATGGCACCGCGTACAATTACATTCGTTGTAGTGGGTGTTTCCCAAATACGCCAGTGGCCACGTGATGGAATTTTTTTCCTGTTCGAGCAAAGCAATGACGACGGGAACAATGCGAGGCTTCAGAATGTGACCTTGGAAGCGCGGGCGAGATTTAGCATTGCCTAACATAATTTCTAGTCACTAGGAGGACTTCTGATGAGATTTTACAGGCATGGGCATTTTGCTGTCAGACGGCTGCTTCCTGAGTAGATTTTCCACTCGAGCAGTAGCAAAATCAACTTAAAAATTGTTTTTCGAGTCGATATTCTACCCAAGTGGATAGTTCAGGTAGTTTTTTTTATCTCGAAACACATTTTTTTAATGTTATTTAATTTTTTTAACAGAAAGTAAGTGCCACAGAGACTCTAACTTCCTCTTCCTGTCCAGAAGGCTCCTCCCACTGCATTGTCCATTCCTTGGTCACTTTTCATTTGGATTTGGAGGGAAAGGATCACTCTCTTTGCCTGCAATCCCTGCTGCATATATATATACCATTGGATTTTAATTTTTTATGAAAAATCATGTAAGTTAAAGAACTTTTGGCTGTTTTTATGCTTGATCGAGGGCCTCCTACCGGAGTTAAAATTTGGGGGCGAGCAGCGTGACATTCATTATTCACCCATTGTTAGAACTCTGCAGAATCTTGCGGAGCTTTCATGTAACTCTGCGTGATTCCGCCCACGCCTAGAACAATCCCAACCAATTTAGAAAAAATGTAATAAACAAAATGGTGCCAAAATGACAAAAATTCAAAAAGTGAAACCGAAGTTATGATTTTTAAGAAATTTAAATATAAAAATATAGCCAAAATGCGTTAGGCTCCAACTGCGGAAATCTGGTTGCACTTAAACAGTACCTAGGTGCATGTTAAGGCCGGCCACAATGGAGTGCAATTGAATGCAGAAAACAGGTTTAACCTTGTCTGAAGTTTTGCCTTCAGACTTAGTCTCTGATATGGAAATCAAAAATCCTCATTGGGGCTTGACAGCAGGCTGTGGCTGAAGAAGGCTCTATGCTGTCGGATTGCCACTGGACTAGGTCTTGTTGAAGACGTTGACTTTTGGCAGGAAAGCTCACAGTAGGAAACATTTTAATGTCACACGCAGAGAAGGTCCCTCGCCAGCCAGATACATTTGGCACCTTTGCCTGGTGAAGATTTCTACCTTCAGACTTAGTCAGACTTAGTCATTTTTTTGGTGCTCAGATTCTTCCAGCAGGCAAGGCTACAGGCTGTAGCCAAAGATGGCCTCATAAGTACGGATACCTTCTCCAAGAGGTCCCCCTGAATTGAATTTGCTGCTGCAGAAAAGCTCTGAGTGGGAACAACCTGAATCTTTGGCCGGCGGTCATGCACCTTCGTCTGATCAGATTAGCAGGCTGGTACCAGTCTTCTGGAGGTCTATAAACCCAAAAAGTTCTAAGTCCCAGTTTTCAGGAAAATGTAGGAGGAGTACTCTTTGACACCAGACAATGGTTTAGGACCTTGGGGACAGCACTTGGAGGTAGAGACTCACTTCAGCAGATGCAGCATTTGGGTCCATGGTAGGCCTAGTTGGACCTGGTGAGTTACAGCAAAAAGAAAGGCTTATAACATCTCGTTGTGTCCCTGTAGCTTGAACAGGAGGTCAGCTTTATGATCCTTGGAGTGAACATCTGTGTCCTGGTGTTAGAAATCGGGTTTCTGGTTGACAGAGGAATGCACCCTGTCCAAGCAGGAGCCACAACCCTAGTCACGGTAAGAGGGAAAAACACACTTTAAATTACCTGTGCTCACCATCTGGTAGATTGGCACAGAGCAGTCAGACTACACCTAAGAGATAATGTGCAATTATGCAACACTTCAAACAGTAAAACAGTGAAAACACCACACAAAAAATGTGCACCTGATTGGCAAAATAGAACTTAGTTTAATGAATAAAACAAGACCAAAATGACAAAAATCCATAAGTAGACCCTGAGATATGCAATTTTAAAGATTTAGCACATAAAAGCACAAACCGCGAGCCGTGGTTATCTGGTCTCACCGGACCGGGACAAAGTCACAAGTTCAGGCCGACTGCGATGGAGCGCAGGCCAGCTACAGGGACCCACTTGGGCCCGCTGAACAAAGTACCTTAAATTCTGGTGTGCGGTCTGTGCAGCATTGCTTTGTGAGGCTTCGTTGAGGTACCGATGAGGACCACAGAGGGCAGAGCACCTTAGGTTCACTTCCAAGGGTCCAGGACTGGGGTGGTACCACCTGGCAGGGCAGTCTTACAGATCGCAGAGTTTAGATGTAGGAGCAGGTTGGTTGGAAGTCGTTTGCTTCCCTGAGACTTAAGAACACAGGACACCTGTCAGCTGGCCCTTGGAGTCACTCTGAGCTCTGGGTAGTAGAGATGAAGGTTCGGTCCTGGTCACTCCCAGGCAAGGTCAGCAAAGTCAGCAAAGCAGGAGTCCAGCAGAGTGGCAATCCTTGTAGCAGCACAGCAGTCCTTCTTCCTGGCAGAGTATCCAAAGGTCCAGAAGAGTACTGAGCTGATGGTGTCACAGGTCCAGAACTTATACCTAGTTGTGCCTTTGAAGTGGGGGAGATTTCAAAGAGAAGCTTTTGAAGTGCCCTTTCTGCTTTGGCTCCAGACTCACTACAGGGGGGTATGCAGCTCTTTGTGTGGGGACAGGCAGAGCCCTATTCAGATGTAAGTGTCAGCTCCTCCCTCCCATACTGCCCGTCATGGTCCATCAGCCTGGTGATGGCCCATCAGGATGTGAATGGCCCATCAGGCACACCTTAGCTCTCTTTACGTGTGGCTGTCTAGGGGGAATGCACAAAGCCCCAGATATGTATTCAGAGACAGACAGAAGGCACAAAATTGCTAAAGTAAGAACATGCCAACTTTCTAAAAGGGGTATTTTCAGAATTACAGTTTAAAATCCTTAGACACAAAACTCGAAATATATATATTTTCCTAATTGGAAATTACACTTAGAAAATGTAATAAGGTAATCCCAATATTAACCTATGGGAAAGGTAGGCCTTGCAGTAGTGAAAAACCAATATAAGAGTTTTTCACTACCTGGACATGTAAAACATAAAAAATTATGTCCAACTTTTGCACCCTGCCCTTAGGGATGTCTAGGGCCTACCTTAGGGGTGACTTGTATGTATTAAAAAGGAAGGTTTGGGCCTGGTAAGAGGGTTAACTTGCCTCATCAAAATAGCAGTTTGAAACTGCACACACAGGCTGCAATGGCAGGCCTGAGACATGTTTAAAAGGCTACTTAAGTGGGTGGCACAATTAGTGCTGCAGGCCTACTAGTAACATTATATTTATAGGCTCTGAGCACATGTAGTGCACTTTACTAGGGACGTATAAGTACAATTGTGGATAAGCCAATGTTACCATGTTTTAAGCAGAGAGTACAAGCACTTTAGCACTGGTTAGCAGTGGAAATGTGCTCAGAGTCCTAAAGCCAACAAAAAGAGGTCAGAAAAACGAGGAGGAGGAAGGCAAAAAGTTTGCAGTGACCCTCCACAAAGGGCCATTCCCAACACCTGGGTACAAGAGTATTAGACCTGGCATCCTTGGCGTGGTTTCCCCTGACTTGTTGTCTTCGGACCGCCTGTTTTCCTGACTTCAGAACTCTGGGCACTTTACCACTGCTATCAGTGCTAAAGTGCATGTGCTCTCTGCTTAAAAACATGTAACATTGGCTTATCCACAATTGGCATATTTAATTTATTTATAAGTCCCTAGTAAGGTGCACCACATGTGCCCAGGGCCTGTAAATTAAATGCTACTAGTGGGCCTGCAGCATTTCAACTGGTGAGCAGGGTTAAAGTGCACATAGGTCCACAGCCAGCAAAAACAGTCAAGGCAAAAATCTGAGGATACACTGCGCAGAATATGGTCATTTCCAACATCTAGTTTACTCTGTGGGCATTGTTACAAGGGAGAGAGTTTGATCTCTGGCATGCGATATCTCTTGCGCCTCCTTGACTCAGGTCCAGGAGTTGGGGAGCAAACGCAGTTGTTTTTGTCTGCTTGCTTTCTTATGGACTATGATTGATTCTGCTTTGGTTGTGTGGCATGAAGGCGCATCCGTTGCGAGGATCGACTCCAACGCATCACTGACTGCGTAACGCATTGACTCCATTCTCGACGCATCCTCACCCTTGCACGGCTGGGAACTGATGCATTACCTACCTGTGTGGACTGTTGACGACGCATCTCCTCATCTGCACCTCGCATCTCATCTTCAATGACGATGCATTGCCTCTTCTGCACCCCGTATTTTGTCCTCGACGATGATGCAACCAAAGTACTTTTCAACTGGCCAAGGCTAGTGCCTTTATCCAACCTGTGCTCCATCGCAGTCAGCCTGAGCTTTTGCATTTGACCCGGTCTAGCTCGACCAGATAGCCCCGGTTGGCACTTTATGCTTTTAAGTGCTACATTTCAGTTTATTCTTTAAAAAATCATAACTCCGGTTCTGCTTATTGGAATTTGTTGTTTTGGTCTTGTTTTGCTCATTACATTAAGCTCTATTTTCCTAAACAGGTGTGGTATCTTTTTGTGTGGTGTGTTCACTGTTTTACTATTTAAAGTGTTGAACAAATACTTTACCCATTGCCTTTTACATTAAGCCTGACTGCTTTGTGCCAAGCTACCAAGGGGTAAGCACAGGTTAATTTAGGTTGTGTTTGTGACTTACTCTGACTAGGATTGTGGTTCCTGCTTGAACACGGTGCATACCTCTTTCAGCCAGAAACCCAATTTTTAACAAAGAGGGAGAGCAGGTCTAGTCTTCTAGGCTCTTCTCAGGTCACAGACAGCAGGTCGAGTACTCTTCTGTTCTTCCACAGGTCCAGAAAGTGATCTGAGGAAGGTACTGCAGATGCCACATTTATGCCTGCACTGACCTGTGGGATGGGATAACTCCTGGCCTCTCCCTAACCAATAGGGTAAAAGTTCTCAAGGGGCAATCCTACCCATTTTTGTAGCATCTCATATGTGCCCTACTACAACAAATCCTACAGTGCCCCACTCTGCTTCAATCCAATATGGTGAAACCATTCTCCCCTTGTGCAGAGTCTGTGTGCCCACCTCAGAGGTGTGGGCAGAGAAATGAGCAACCCCTCCTCAGAGGACACTCTAAACCAGTTCTGGGGGCAGCTTATCTCCTACTGGAATTTGTGTCTTCCTGACTGAGGGAAGAAATGAGGTGGCATACACGGGTGCTAGCTACATCTGCCTGTGACAGTGTAGGCCTCTTTGAAGTTAATCAAATTCCTAGGCCCATCCCACAGGCCATTCTGTCACGGGAAAAACAAAACCTCCCCACACCCAAGGCATTTTCGGTTATGCTCTAGCAGCAATGTCATATTTGATCAAGGGTGCTATTTACCTCCTGGTTGACAGATTGAGCTCATGCAAATTGGCCTCCAGAGGCTTTAGAAATGGAAAAGGTAACTTTCTAAAATTACCTTTTGCAAAAAATGTATTACAAATTTGACTTCACCAGTGAATTGTGCTTGTAATCAGTATTTCAAAATGTTCAAGAATAAAATGTAGCTGTTTCCTAGCTGGAGATAACATCATTAAATGTAATAGTGTATCCCATTGCTTTCATAGAGCTCAACCAATCTTGCGAGAGTGATAATAGATTTTAGAACCTTTTCACTGTAATGATAATTTTAACATTAAAATTTGACATGTTCTACTTTTAAATGCCATGCACCCTGCCGTATGGGCAGGGTAAGTAAGTATCGGGGAAGACTTTTATTATTATTTACAAGGAATATTTAGACCTTTCAAAAGGGGTGATTTTAACAGGTCGAATTTGCAATATATAAATGCACAGCCAGACTGCAGAGGGTAGGCCTGCAGTCCTGTGTGCACAGTCACTGTAGTGGATGGCACAATGGTTCCTGCATCCACTTGTGACATTTAACTTTAATGTGCTGGGTACACTTAGTACCATATACTAGGGACTTCTAGGTAAATTAAATATGCCAATTAAGGGTATATCAAGTTCATGATCTTAAAAGGGGAGCACAAAAACCTTACCACCGGTTAGCAGAGGTAAAGTGTACATAGGTCCACAGCCAGCAAAAACAGTCAAGGCAAAAATCTGAGGATACAGCACACATAATATGGTAACTTCCAACATCTAGTGTACTGGATGGGCATCGTTATAAGGGAGGGGTGTTTGAACTCTGGCATGCAATCTCTCTTGCGCCTCCCAGACTCAGGTCCAGGAGTTGGGGAGCAAATGCAATTGTTTTTGTCTGCTTGCTTTCTTACGGACTATAATTGATTCAGGTTAGGTTGTGTGGCATGAAGGTACTAGATGAATGAGATGAAAGTTGGGCCTCCAGTAGTTGTCTGACGAGGTGAAGAAGTTAATTTCTGTCTGGGTTTGATCTGCCAAAGGATTTTCCCGCTTGCCCTCCACTACCATAGGTTTTAGCCCCTGACCCACCAATAAAGAACAATAAGGTGCGGCGTTACCCAACGATAATGGAAATAATATGCGGGCAGGGGACACTTACTGCAAGGTAACAATGAGCGTAGTGTGAGACATTGATCACTGCTGCAGCACAGCTATGTTGATTGACTAAAAAACTTTAAACGCTTTGAAATCACGAAAATGATACCAAGGATTGTAGTGGTTGAATGTATTTGACAGAAAATGATTGATATTTCACAGCAATTTGAAACAATATGATTTTACAATTTCAAAGCGTACTCTGAGAATGGTATGACTTTAAGACCATTTCACAAAAAGGGTGGTCTTGATTTGTTTATAAATATTACGAGGTCACGTTTGAAATTCAGAGGAACTGCCGACCTATGATTAAGGCCCAGGAAATAGAGCCAAAACCTGTCAGGATGACAATGCAAACTTTGGCAGCTCTTTCATGTTGAATAAAGTGCCTGTTGTTTATTACCTGCAGTTGGGCGTATGGCGACTTCTTGTGTGGAAGACGTGTGTTTTGATAAAGAATGAGGTGCGCTGTCCCCGTATCGCTGGGGCCGCCCTGCTGTGGTTTTTGGATATATAAATATATCCAAAGAAGAATGCTGAAACACAACTCGGGAAGCACAGGCGCTTTAATAAACATTTAAAAGAGGGCGGCAGCTTCTCTGACACGTTTCGACTCCCAGTGAGTCTTAATCATAGACTGGCAATTTCATTCTGAATTTACCACAGCTGTTACATAACGACCTCCGTAGTTCCGAGGTCTTGTAGTCCTCCTATGCCCAGAATACACTGCGAAGCAGAATGTTAATATTTGAAATGCGCTGCAGTGCCTGGTATTAATATCCCTCGAGTATATCCATCACTGCAGCCACCAATGTAAGCATACACACTCCAAGGTGCTTCATTTTCAATATTGCAGGTTACTGCCACAATACTTTAATGTCTCTCTCTGCGCCCATGTTCCAAGTCAATAAGAGAAGTAAACCCCTCTCATCTCCCTTTCTCACCGCCACATGTCCTCATTTAACTTAGGATAAATCCTTACTCTTTATTCAACGTGGGGGCAAGCAGGTCAGGCCCACAGACTGCAGTGCAGAAACCAAAACTCCTCTGAATTATGTGGGCACCAGACGTTGCAGGGAAGTTTCAGCGTCAGGCACGGAGAGTCCTGTTACTTTAACATTCAAAGAAGTATGCTGAAACACAAATCAGGAAGCACAGGCACTTTAATAAACATTTAAAAGAGGGCAGCAGCTTCTCTGACGCGTTTCAACTCCTAGTGAGTCTTAATCATAGACCGGCAATTTCATTCTTAAGTGACCACAGCTGTTACATAACGACCTATGTAGTTCCGAGGTCCTGTGGTCCTTCTATGCCAGAATGCACCACGAAGCAGAATGTTAATGTTTGAAATGCGCTGCAGTGCATAAAAAGTATACATAAAAAGTAAACATTATATACAAATACATTTTACTAAAAATATCTTTAAAATTACATACATTTATATATATAAAAAATATCAAATTAAATATACCAACACATGATATATATTTAACAAATATTAATAAAGAAATAAAACTCTATAAATAATAAATAAACTATTCCCACTCCAATGTAAACAACAGTAGATAAAGAGTTAAACTCGGGAGAGGTAAAATGTACTATTCCCACTCCAGTCTGTGTAACATTATGGAAAGCGTTGGACTGAGGGGGGTAAAATGTACTATTCCCACTCCAGTCTGTGCAACAGTAGGGAAAGTGTTGGACTCAGGAGGGGTTAAATTTACTATTCCCACTCTGGTCTGTGCAACAGTAGGGAAAGCGTTGGACTCAGAAGGGGTAAAAATTACTATTCCCACTCCAGGCAATGCAACAGTAGGGAAAGCACTGGACTCAAGAGGGGTAAAATTACTATCCCCACTGCAGTCTGTGCAACAGTAGTGAAAGTGTTGGACTCAGGAGTGGGCAAATTTACAATTCCCTCACCAGTCTATACAACAGTAGGGAAAACGTTGGACTCAGAAGTGGTAAAAATTACTATTCCCACTCCAGTCGGTGCAACAGTAGGGAAAGCGTTGGATTGTGGTGGGGTAAAATTTACTATTGCCACTATGGTCTGTGCAACAGTCGGGAAAGCGTTACATTGTGGAGGTACAAAATGTACTATTCCCACTCCAGTCTGCGCAACAGTAGGGAAAGCATTGGACTCTGGAGGGGTAAACTTTACTATTCACGCTCCAGTCGGTGCAACAGTAGGGAAAGCGCTGAACTCAGGAAGGGTAAAAATTACTATTTCCACTCCAGTCAGTGCAACAGTAGGGAAAGTGTTGGATTGCGGAGGGAAAAAATTAACTCTTCCCACTCCAGTCTGTGCAACAGTAGGGAATGCGTTCTACTGAGGAGGGGTAACATTTACTATTCTCACTCCAGTTGGTACAATAGTAGGGAAAGCGTTGGATTCAGGAGGGGTAAAATGTACTATTCCTACTCCAGTCTGTGCAACAGTAGGGAAAGTGATGGATTGCGGAGTGGTACAATTTACCATTCCCACTCCAGTCTGTGCAACAGTAGGGAAAGCATTGGATTGCAGAGGGGTAACATTTGCTGTTTCCACTCCAGTCTGGGCAACAGTAAGGACAGAGTTGGACTTAGGAGGGGTAAAAATGACTATTCCCACTCCAGTTGGTGCAACAGTAGAGGGAGAGTAGTTCACTTCAAACAAATAACATATTTTAGCAGCACTATTAAAAAACAAATAATATACAAAAATTAAACAAATTACATATAAATTATGTTTAATAATTATTATAAATTAAAACACATAATACTAATGTAATTAAAATACAACACTATAGTCTCACAATCATAACACCCAACAAATAAAATGTAATTAAAACTATAAAGCTTAACACAATTAACATATAATGTAATAAATAACAACATTTTTAATTAATTAATAAATATTTTTTACATTTGTTATTACTTAAATAACTTCACATCCTATACCTTTACAAACTAAACAACACACACCTGAAATATAACTTAACAAATATGATAATTTCACATTTTACATAATTATCAATTAAATAATTAATAACAAATTAATAATTAATTATAAATACATTATTTCTTACTTAACTTCCCACCCTGTACCCCTAATAACCTAACAACTCACACATAAAATATATCTTAAAAATTATAACAATTGCACAAGTTAGATAACTAATTATCAATTAAACAATTAATAATAATCAACTAATGATAAATTAATTATTTTAATTAACTTCCCTCTCTTTAATCCTACAAACCTAACAACTTGCATCTGATATATAAGTTTAAAAATATCTTAGTTACACAATTTAAATAATTAATTGTCAGTTACACCATTAATAATATTAATTAATAATTCATTAATTATATTTAATTAACATCCCACGCTTTGCCCCTACAAACTTAACAACCCACACCTGATATATAACAGAAACAATATCTTAATTGCACAATTTACATAATAAATTATCAATTAAATAATTATTATTAATTAACATCAATTATTCATTGTCATTAATTACCTTCCCGCCCTTTACCCCTACAAACCCCATAACCCACACCAAACGTATAAATCAAAATGTAATTCATTGCACGATTTAGATAATTATTTATCAATTAAATAATTAATAATAATGAAAAATAATAATTAATTAATTATAATTAATTGACTTCCCACCTTGTACCCCTACAAACTCCACAACCTGCTACGACACTACAAATTACAATAAACAATAACATTGAATTTTAAAACAACTAAAAATTTACAAACTGTATTGAAAAACTTTAACAATAATAATAAAAACATTTTTCAAATATACAACTAAAATATATACTAACATACATAAAAATAATTAAAAAACGATATTTTGGCAAACTATATTTTTGCAAACGATATTAACATAGATTTTTTAACATTGATATTAACAACATAGATATTTTTGCAAAATATATTAACAACATATATATTTTTCACATCAATTTTACTTACTTTAGAAAGTAGATGTTCTTGTCAACGGTATTCCTGCATCACGATATTTGTGGATCACGATATTAAAAACTCTATATTTCAGACTCTCGATATTTCTTACTAAATATTTTGGCCAAATATCCACCAAACATCACCTGCATCAGACATTTGATATTTGTTATGATGTAATTACCCTGAAAGTGAAACAGACATTCTACATGTATGCATTCAGTGTTAGAGTTATGTGTGTATATTGTGATGGGGTGAAAGATGAGTGACTATGTTTGTGATGCCATTCTCTAGATCTATATTTTATCTGAGCAGCTACATGTCACTGAAATACCAAGTAGCCAAATGACGTGCAGGAGTAGACTGTCGGAAAATGTAGCTGTCATGTATGTACCCATTAATGGCACCGTACACATCAGTGAAGCAGCCTATGGCATTGCAGACAACTAGAATGTAAATATCACAATTTAGGAATGTCAACAATAATCATGGACCATGATTATTGTTGACATTCCTGAATTGTGATATTTACATTCGAGCTATTTTCCCTGATTTAGGAATTTGTGTCAGGGGTGCCCTTTTTCTTACAACTATTGCAGACAACTAGCACATTGAGGGAGTGACAGCGGTGCACAATGGGGTTCTCTTCCAAAGTGTGGCTAAAGTGTCACTTGGGTGCAATCAATGACACCTAAGGCCTGAAGGCAGGCAAGCCCATCAATTGCGGCAACAACAAGGTTTTTATGAGTACGGGAAGTAGTACTATGTGCGTACTCTTGAATACTATTGCATGCCTTTGTGAATCGGCCTTGAAATGCCTAACTCTTCATTAGTACAGATTCAAACAGGGCACAGTCCTTTTTATTTGTACTAATTGCACATGAATATTTCATGAATATCCCATTTTAGATGTTTTGAGGCCAATTCACAGTGACATGTATGAGTACTTAAAGGACTGCCAGAGGAGTACTACATTCCGTGCTCTAAAATGCAATTTGTATACTACTCAGAACACCATTTGTGTTTACATCACTCAGAATGAGGCTTTTAGGTTTCATTTTTTTAATGAGTATTCACAGCTTGGGCCGACTAAAGTTTATTGATGCCATCGATAATACTTTTTTCTGAGCAGTTTCCTTTATCTGGATGTAAATCACGTGTAATCATAATGCATGAACTCCACATTGTGACAGTGAAATGTGAGAAACCAGAGCTCACTCACTTGAAAGCCACATTGATATGATTTTAACAAAAAGATTGAAAACCTGTGAGTGGGTCTTAAGTGGACTTGAGTCAGTCAGGGTAAAGGTGTCTAATGAAGCTGCCAGCCATATTGAGCCGGCTGTCATCTCATCTCTCTCATCATCTTGCAGGCCCCCAGCTGTAAGATTAGTAATGTGAACACGCGCACAGCTGTCAAAATGTCCTCTCTCCACTGCCACGAGATGTATGTAAGTTTTGACAAACTAACAAAGCGCTTTGTTGTGGTGTCTATGCAGCAAGTAATCTGATGCATAAGCATTAGGGGTCGTTTTACCGTCGGTTGAGCTTTTCAAGAGGAAACAGTTCTCCCACCTTCTGTTTACAACCTCAAGTAAGAACGTGTTTTTACTTCTGATTGGACATTCTCTTATGATTAGGTCTTATTATAACGCCTGCAACAAACACGAGTTCAAGAAGGCTAAAAACAAGCTTTCAGACCGCATAAGCATCATGTATCACCTGTACATCACGTTATGTTTTAGACACCTGTGTTCACCGTGTCTGCAAATACCAATATACCGATTTATATAACCGACCTCTAACTTCAGGAAATTACCCTTTTGAAAGAAATATGTTGCTTGTAGAACCAAATACTTCTAATGGGTCATGTTTGCGAACGTTCTGCGGTACATCGGTTACATTTCCATAAATATAAATAATGTTTTCCATTACGCAACTGTGTGGCAGAAGGCCACAAGGGTGTCTTTGTGTGGTTTTTGTGTTTTGGGAGCCTTTGTGGGCTATTCGAAAGTAAATTAGCTGTATTCACAAGTGAATTTTTAGCTGGGCAGCTTAGTTTAAGGTCGGAAACGGGTCCATTTACGCCTGTCACATATCAACAAAAGGATACCTAAAAGGTCTAATTGCATTTACTGCTGTGTAATTCTACTCCGTACAACTCCACAGCAGTAAGATGGAAAGCGGGAAGATCAAGGTCTGTAATGCCAGGAGAGTTTGAGTCCACAAACTTGAGGACATCTGCAAACTCCTCTCCGACCCTATCCCTCTCCAGACCTGGTAGAGGATTTGGTCCAGCAAAGGGCAGAAGTAAATACCCTTGCAGTGTGGGAAGGGGAATGGAACATCCCCAGACTTCGTGAGCTTGTAAGGAATGAAGGGGTATATTTACAATCCCCGGCCATCCCCACAGCATCACTTTTCTGGACCTTGTGGTGGCGATAGGGGCTTCGCCTTATTCACAAGACGGCTTTAAGCCAAGAAGGCTAACGCCGCGCTCTGTCACTTTCTTGTAAATATGCCCCGAAAAGTTTCTTCACAAAATAATAATGAAAAAAAGAAAATAATGTGCAAATAGACTAGATAGCTGCCTTTTCCCAATACATGGTGTCCTGCATACAATTCCACATTGGGAAAATAGCAAGTGGTAAAATGTTACACGACGTTACGAACCTGGTGCTCGGAAACCTGGGCATGGTGCATCGTTCTAGGCATCTTTTCAGGCATCCTACTGCCAATGTTAGGGAATTCCAGAAAGGAGCAAATCTGAATCTGATTGTACCAGCACTCTTCCGAGGCTAGATTTCATATTTTTGTGTATATTGGAGTCAGTCTGTATTTTGAGATACTTTAGTATAGAATGGGGATGGTGAGTGCCCAGCAGTTCATTTGTGCGGTTAGACTGGAGTCTTTTGACGGAGATGAGGTGAAAAAATTGTGGGAGCTCACGTGCTTTGTTGGGCACTGGATTTAGGAATCACGAATCGTACAAGGATTTTCAGTGCTCTGAACAAGCTCTAGTGCTCACCATGCACTGAAAATAGGCATTTTCTTACTTGTTTTCAGAATTCTGGCACACTGCTGACTTTTTCTCTAATTCTGCTGCCTTATTTCATCTTAAGGAAGATTGTACACTGAGTGAAGTATGACTTTCAGACTGGTGGTCAGACACAACACCAGTAAAAGAGGATATTGCACAACTTCTCTGGAGGGCACCATTGTTTGCTTTTATATATAGATATATAAGTTGCTGTTTTCCCGTTCTAATTATGTAAAGTCTGTCTGTGGGGGTTCTGCTGCAGAAAATCGTTTTTACGTTATTTATAGGATAATAGGGACCAAAGGCATGGTCCCAAAACCTATGAGCCCCTTGATATTTTGGAGCTACAGTAGTTCTTGTAGTAGGACCACTAATTTGGAGACCAGCCCAGACCGAGTGAGAAACAACTTCTGAAAGCTACACATGAACACACCCACAACCACATTTATATTCACTGTCTGCCTCAAACTTGTCAGTTCAATAAAATTCACAGTTTTTCAGCAATGCGTGTAACACATGCCACAACTCACGCCACCCGCCATGGTGTTAATTTGACTGCTCTTGTTTGTTTCTGTGCTTTTGCTAAATTGATGTTTTGAGTAAGGGTGGGCGGACTAACGGAGTTTCACTCTGCAGAATTCTGCGGAGTTACAATAAACCTCTGCGAGATTCCTCAGAATTCCGAGAGCGGATGGAATTCGGTACGTCGCACTGGGCCGGGATCTTGTTCCGCACTTTAAAATCAGCATGAGAGGCACCACACAGCGCACCAGAAGATGCTGCCTCTTTCTGGCACTTGAGTAGATTTTCTTTACTACTCACGCAGCAGTTTTCTCGCTGCGAATGGTTGCAACCTGCTGCGTCAGCCTGCGTTGAGAAAATCTCACCAGGTGCCATTCTAGTGCCCGAAAATCACACTAGAGGATGCAGATTCTCACTTGCACTCGGCAACTTAAAGTTGGCGAGCCGCACGCAAGAAAAATCTCCACCACGCAGCGGTGCCTGGCACCAATTGGGCACCCAAATCTTCAAGATGGTGACTCTGGATGGAGCCCTAGAGCCCCCAAGGTCACTGCTGACTCCCTCCTTGGCTGACAATGCCCTGGGCCTGTGTGGGAGCCAGCATTCACTTTTTATTTATTGAAGTCCTGGGTCAATCGGGTAACAATCCTTTTCATGATGGGAATCACGTAGAAGCACCACATGGCTGAACGACATGTGCAGCAGGGTTTGGACAGCCATGGCTGAGTTATGGTTCTGGCTCAAACACGTAAAACCACTGAAATGAACCATTTATCATTATGTATGCACACAACATATGCCATAACTCATGGCTTCCATCATGAAGTTCTCTTGCTGTGTTGTGTATCTGTGCCAGTGGCAAATAGGTGCTTACTGCATGGTGGATTCTGTGAGTTATGGCGTGTGTTTCTTGTGTTCATAACCATAACTATATAATTTCCTTGGAAATACCCATTGGAGCCAGACCGATAGATTTTAACGTTTTTTCCAGTGAATATATGTGCCATCACATATGTTTGCCCTTGCAGTAACATGCTGTTTGTTGAACAGCTAAGAATGGACTGGTATTTTAATCTTATGCTGCTAACAAGTTTGGTGCTCAATAGCTGCTATGCTCTACCGAAGAGCTCATTAAGAGTGATGTAAAGAAACAGTTGTCAAGCTTTGCTCCATTGGAAGAATGGACCTCATTGACCAGAATGCATGGTGAGGGTTACTAAGTCTGAGTCTGGTTTCACTTGAAACTCACAGCTGCAGACAATTGATGCGTGCCTGTCCTGTTTTTAGATCAGCCACATGGAGGTTGTTTTCTATATTTATATGTAGGGTTGGCTCACCGGGCCCCTTAATGGCTCAGAGAGTGGGGCCACCCCTCTCCATTTTGAATGATTTCGGCCCAGGGTGGGCCCCCTGGGGCCTCTAGGGGCTTGAAGAGGAGGGCTGACAGCCCCACTCCCTATATACACTAATTCGGCCCCCGGGGTGTGCTCCACCGGGCCTCTAGAGATTCAGAGATGGGGGCGCATGTCCCCCCCTTCCATGTAAATTGTGTCCCAGGGGCTGGGCTCCCTGGGGCCTTTAAAGGCTCGGGTAGTAGGGCCGTGTGGCCTTCTCCCCATTTTAAGTACTTTTGGCCCAGGGGTGGGCTCCCTGTGGCCTATAGAGGCTGAGGGTGGGCCACGCAGCCCCCTCTCAATTTTGAAAAAAGAACGGATAATGGATGGAATACTGAGTCAATCAAACATTCACCCCCAGTCACAGATCTGGGTTAAATCCATCGTTTGTTTGCACACCATGCCATTCCAGTTTAGACCCAGCCATAAGCAAATCAGTCTTGACCCTGTTCCCCATGGGATCAGTCCAGCCCGAACTGCCAGGCCAGGTCTTTTCTGGACCAGAAACAAACATCCTGTGACCGCTTTCGGGGTAACACCCCTCATCAACCAGGCTAGCTTGAATCTGGTGGTGTAGCGAGCACGGGACCCATGTCTGGGCATACCCTTCCCACTTAGAGCAACAAACCAAAAAAGAACAGATCATGGACGGAATGCAGAGTCAATCAAACATTCACCCCCAGTTACAGATCTGGGTTAAATCCATCGTTTTTTTGCACACCACGCCATTCCAGTTTAGATCTCTGTACTGGGGTGAATGTTTGACACTGTGCAGCATCACAACAGGGTCAAGACTGATTTGCATATGGCTGGGTCTGAGCTGGAACGGCATGGGGAGCAAAAAAACTATGGATTTAGGCCCAAATCTCCGTACTGGGGTGAATGTTTGACATTGTGCAGCATTCTGTCCATCAATTGCTCTTTTTGCATTTGTCACCCTGAGTGGGACGGGTATGCCCAGACGTGGGTCCTGTGCTCTCCATGCCACTGGTGTCAAGCTTGCCTGGCTGATAAGGGGTGATGCCTCGAAAACGGTCCCTGAATGCTTGTTTCCAGTCCAGGGAGGACCTGGCCTGGCAGTTTGGGCTGGACTGTCCCTATTGCATATGGCTGGGTCTGAACTGGAATGGCATGGGGAGCAAAAAACGATGGATTTAGGCCCAGATCTCTGTACTGGGGTGTATGTTTGACCTTGTGCAGCATTCTGTCCATCAATTGTTCTTTTTGCATCCCTCTCAATTTTGAAGCACTTTGGCCCCGGGGGTGAGCTCTCCAGGGCCTTTAGAGACTCTCCCCTTACATACGAATTTCAGTCCCGGGGGTGCGCTCCTCAGGCCCTTTAATAGCTCGGGGAGTGGGGCCCTACAGCCCCATCCCCTTATTGAATACAGCTCCAGGGGTGGGCTCTCCGGGGCATAAACTTAGTGCATTCTGCTTGGACGCCATTTTCAATCCTGCTAGAGTCCAGTGAGAGTGCAGCAATCTTTGCAGATTTATTTTTGTTTTTGGCCCGTGGGTCACTCTGGGTCCCTCCATTGGTGCCTAGGGGTTAGGATATACCTACCCTGCCACCTTATATTACTTTAAAAATTTTTACTTCAGGATGGGGGACTAAGTCCCTGAGGCCTGTAATGGCCTCACAAAAACACAATCTGCGGACCAAGATTTAGCTTTCTACCAAATTTGGCGTAATTCTGTTCAGCAGTTTTTGCGGTAGCCTATCTGAAAGAAGTCTATGGAAAATGCATGGGGATTTTGCATTTTGGGACCCCCTCTTTTATCATGGTCCCCCTTGATGGATCATCCCTAAACCTACCATGCACAAACTAGTCAAACAGTGACACCTTTTTAGAAAGTTTCGTGGAGATTCGTCAAACGGTGCTAAAGTGATTAGTAACACAAAAAACACTTTTCCTATGGAACCGCTGACCTACATATAACTACTTGGGGCAGAATTACACTGAGTGCCCTCGGGCGCAAAGGGCGTTTGCGTCCTCTTTGCGTGCCCCCGGGGCACTTTGCTATTACAGACGAGCACGCAGACGCTTGTGCGGCCCCTTCTATAATACTGAAAGCGATGGTGCACATACAGCACCAGTGCTTTCTCAAGAGGGTGTTCCCTCATTTGCATGGGGGCAAGCCCCATGCAAATGAGGGAATCCCATTGCCTCGGCAACCGCGCCGTATTATAGACGTGGGCGCAGAGGCAAAGAAGTTCTCAGGAGGCGCACTAACAGTGCACCCCCTGATAGCAGCCCTCTGGAGGTGGGCCCCAGACATCTACTTGCAAGTGGGTGTAGTCACTCACTGCACCTGCCTGCAAGGGGATCTCTAATCCCCTTTAAAAGTGCAGGTGGGTTGCCGCCTGCACAGTGAAACACGAAGTGGCTGCTTCAAAGCCACTCTATATTTCACAGGAATGCTCTGCCCCCAGGGCAGCACGAGTTCGATGCCGCCCTGGGGGCAGCGCATTCTCTTTAATAGGGTGCACTTTCTCTGCCTGCGCCCGACGCACCTGTTTTAAAGAGCGCCAGGGCACAAACATTGAATTTGCGTCCTATACATAATAGGGCCCCTAGTAGTGACCGACACTAGGTAATATATATATATAGCCCGTCAGTACATACCCAATCCTTTTTCTATGTTTGACAATCTATATGGTAGTCAGTTTTGACTGTCGATCATGTGATCAAGGCAGAGTGAGGAGTTTTCTTCGCCTGCATGCCAATTGCCCTAAGTGAGTGCTGGATTTGTGTAGTTGGCAGTAATACTTATGGCTGGCAGGCTTCCCAAGCTGGGTGCTACACCTCTATGAGGTTGAAGGGCATCAGGAGCCTGGGAGATTTATATATGTATTATCTACCAACTGGCAGTAGCCAGTAGATAGTTATAGTTAAGACTAGCAGTGGGTGGTGAACTCCGCTCCACTAGCGGAGTTTGCAGAGTTTTGCCAACTCCTCATTCCGTTGGGAACACAGAGTTCAGGCAAAAACTCCGACTCCGCCGCGTAGCAGAGTTAGCTCCAGCTCCAGCTCCTGCTCCTGCTCCTGCTCCTGCACCCGCACCCGATACCTTTGGTAAAGCAACTTTACCTTTACATGCTAAAGAGCATATAGCCACCTCACAAAGTGAGCTTTGAAACATATCAGGCAGTGAGAGAGGTGATGATTTTGGGGTCCCCCTAACCTAGGGAGAGGACCAAGCAGATGCCTTGAACACAAAGAGCATATCATGCTGAACAATTCGGTGATGGTCCCATCCTCCTAGGACCACCCCAAGCAAAGTTATGGGCAAAAATACAATGCCAACCAAGGGCCCCACAAAGCATTATGGGGCGAGATTCTGGAGTGCAGTGAATATTATAGTATTGGCCAGTCGCGGCTCCTGGAGGGAGTGCTGCGGGGCGGTGGGGTGGGGCGGGGCATGGTGGGGGGTAGTAAATTCCGGCATACGGCCGACTGGAGTAAAGTACATAAATAAATAAATAAAACAAATTACATTGCGCGCGCTGCAACGCAAATGGCGTTGCAGCGCGCGCAATGTAATTCGTTTTATTTATTTATTTATGTACTTAACTCCGGTCGGCCGTATGCCGGAGTTTACTATCCCCCACCCTGCCCCTCCCCCGCCCTGCCCCACCGCACCGCAGCACTCCCTCCAGGAGCCGTGACTGGTATTGGCTCTTCCGCTGAGCTGGGGAGAGCTGCAGCGGCTTGAGGAATAGTTTCCTCTAAGTCTGGTGGGTCTGATGGAGGTGCCCATCCCACCGGGCTCCTCAACAGTGATCCTTGGTGGAGGGCAGCTCGGGGAGCCCACCCCCAGCTGTCCTCGTCGGCTTCCTGCCCCAGCAGCACCCATACATGCTGCCTCAGGAGCCGGCAACAGGAATGGAGGTCTGCCCGCTCTAGCGGGCAGACGGCGTTCCTCTGTGGTCGCTTCCTGCTCCCCCCAGACAAGAGCATGGGGAGCAGGGAGAGCAGACCACGCAGGGGAGGCAGCGGCCCTCCCATGTCCTTACTCTCGGGGAAGCGTGACGGTGCCTCCCCACCTCAGGAAACACTCGGGCCGGGGATGGGGGTCCCATCCCCCTTTACCAGGAGTCCGCCCGGTGGATGGGGTCCCCGGGCAAGATGGAGGACGCAAGGAGTCCGGGCGCAAGGAGGAGGGCAGTCCAACGCCAGAGCAGGCTCCGAGCTGCCCTCCACCAAGGATCACTGTTGAGGTGCCCGGTGGGATGGGCACCTCCATCAGACCCACCAGACTTAGAGGAAACCATTCCTCAAGCCGCAGCGGCTCTTTCCGGCTCAGCAGGAGAGCTGATACTGCAATATTCACTACACTTTAGAATCTCGTCCCATAATGCTTTACGGGGCCTTTGGTTGGGATTGTATTTTTGCCTATAACTTTGCTTGGGGTGGTCCTAGGAGGATAGGACCACCACCGAATCGTTCAGCATGATGTGCTCTTTGTGTTCAAGGCATCTTCTTGGTCCTCTCCCTAGGTTAGGGGGGACCCCAAAATCATCACCTCTCTCACTGCTTGCTATATTTCCAATCTCACTTTTGTGAGGTGACTATATACTCTTTAGCATGTAAAGATAGAGGGGCTGATTCCGATTCGGGCCGGAAATCTCTCCGACCGAGTCGGACCCGGAGAGATTTCCGACCGAATCAGACTCTAGCAGTCCGACCGAACGAGTACGATGCGCACGTATGCTATCGGACTCGATTCGGTCGGACTCCCATTGAAGTCAATGGGAGCCAGTTGTATGACGCGTACACGGGCTCCCATTGACTCAATGAGCACGACGCGAACAAGGGCGCCCCCTACAGCATGTTCACGTCGATGCGGGTCACGCCGTACATGCACGTGTAGGGGGGACCCATGGGTCCCCCCTGTGTGCGACTCGCGCGGCTACGCGTACAGGGGGGTCCGACACGGACCCCCAAAGTACGGCTCCGACTGCTCTTTGGAGCCGGAGTGCGCGGCTCGGTCGGACTGCTCGCGGCGCGCATCGTACTTACCCGGCCGGGGAACGTCTCCATTGCGCAGTGCAAGTCAAGTCCGAGCGAGTCGGTCGGTGCGGTTAGACCCGGGAACGATTCGGTCGGAGCGGTCGGGACGCCCGGACGAGTCGGTCGGCGATTTCGCATCGTACTCGCTCGCCCGGACACGCGTACGAATCGGTCGGGAAATAGGGCTCTGAATCGGATCCGGTTAAGTCGAATCCGATTCGGAGCCCTACCGGCCGAGATCGGAATCGGCCCCAGAGTTGTTTTACCAAGGGTGTATGAGGTTCCCATTTTATTAATTGGGGGTGGAGTGGAGTTTTACAGAGATTTTTCTCAACTCCGTGGAACTCCGCGTAGTGGCACTCCGCCAACTCCTCCCACCTGTAGTTAAGACCATGTTTCTATAGGAAAAGCATTTTTTGACTTGCCTATAACTTTAGCGCCATTTTGCGAATCTTCACAATATTTTCCAAACAAAGTGCCCCAGTGATTCTAGTTGCGCATGAAAACTTTTGGGGTGATCCGTCAAGCAGGGGTTGAGAAAAAAAGGGGGTCAAAAAAGTGCTTTTCCCATGTTAATTCCCTTAGACTCTTTAGACACGCCTGCAGCACGAACTGCTGAACGGAATTACACCAAATTTGGCAGAAATGTAGATGTTGTTCTGCAGATCATGCTTTTTGTTATTTTCTTTAAATTTGTTCAGTAGTTTGTGAGATTTAAAGGAAATCCAAATCTGTATATGTACGATTGGGAAGACTTCGCGAATAATGATGGGCTTGTGTAGAGATCTGCAGAGCTCTGATTGGCTGCCAACACTTCAACCAGGAATTGTTGGCAGCCATCTTGCGACTCGAGTCCCAAACAAAAATGCAAAAAAAGAAAAAGGGGCAGGGTACATATACCGCAATCTCCTAGCCTTGATCCTGGGGTCCTAGAGGGACCCTGACAGGGCAAAAAAGCATTTTTGTGATTCATTTGAGATGTCATCAGTGATGGCACTGACCATGCCTTGAGTGATGTAATATGTGAGGTCATAAACAGTGCATTTCAGGGGCATCAGTAATAGTTAGCTCAGGTAACTATAACTGCTGAATTTCTATGGTTTTGTGTGTGTGAAATCTGAGTCTAACTATAACGTCCCTGTAACCTTTGTTTTTTCAGTAAATTTCCTAGGATTTTTAAATTCTATTTCCTAACTATAATGTCTCTGTAACCTTTGGTTTTTTCAGTGAATTTCTAAGGTTGTTTAATGTTATTGCCTAACTATAAAGTCCCTGGAACCTTTGGCTTTTTTAGTGAATTTCTAAGGTATTTTTAAATTTTATTTTTGTAACTGTAACCTGTAACATTTGAGAGTGGGTATGTGAATGGCTGTATAGGTCGGCGAGCGGGTGTGTGAGTCCTTTTGTGGGTGTTTGAGTGGCTGTATGGGTCGGTGAGTGGGTGAGTGGTTGTATTGGTCTGTGAGTGGGTGTGTGAGTGGTTGTATGGGTCTGTGAGTGGGTGTGTGAGTCCTTTTGTGGGTGTGTGAGTGGCTGTATGGGTCAGCGAGTGGGTGTGTGAGTGACTGTATGGGTCTGTGAGTGGATGTGTGTTTCTGATTGTGTCTGTCAGTGAGTATGTCAGTGTCTGAGTGGAACTGTGAGTGGGTGTGTGAGTGAGTTTATAAGTGGGTGTATGAGTGTCTGAATAGGTCTCTGAATGGGTGTAAGACTGTCAGACTTGGTCTCTGAGTGGGTGTGTGTGTCTGATTGGGTCTGTGAGTGGGTGTGAGAGTTTCTGAGTGAGTCTGTGAGTGGGTGCATGAGTGTCTGAGTAGGTCTGCCCATACGTGTATGAGTGTCTGAGTGGGTCTGTGAGTGAGTGTGAGAGTGTCTGAGTGAGTCTGTAAGTGGGAGTCACAGTCTCTTAGTGGGATTGTGAGAAGGTGTGGGAGTGTCCGATTGGGTCTGTGAGTTGGTGTGATAGTGTCTGAGGCCTGTGTGAATGTCTTAGTGGGTCTATGAGTAGCTGTGAGAGTGTCTTAGTGGGTCTGTGAGTGGGAGAATGAGAGTCTGAGTGGGTCTACCAGTGGGTGCATGAGTGTCTGAGTGGGTCTGTGAGTGGGTGTGTGAGTGGGTATGTAAGTGGGTGTGAGAGTGTCTGAGTAGGTCTGCCAGTGGGTGGGTGAGTGTCTTAGTGGGTCTATGAGTAGCTGTGAGAGTGTCTTAGTGGGTCTGTGAGTGGGAGAATGAGAGTCTGAGTGGGTCTACCAGTGGGTGCATGAGTGTCTGAGTGGGTCTGTGAGTGGGTGTGTGAGTGGGTATGTAAGTGGGTATGAGAGTGTCTGAGTAGGTCTGCCTGTGGGTGGGTGAGTGTATTGAGTGGGTCTGTGAGTGGGTGTGAGACTTTCAGAATGGGTCTGCCAGTGGGTACATGAGTGTCTGAGTGGGTCTGTGAGTGGGTGCATTAGTGTCTGAGTGGGTCTGTGATTGGGTCTATGAGTGTCTGAGTGGGTCTGTAAGTGGGTGTGAGAGAGTCTGTGTGAGTCTCTGAGTGGGTGCTTGATGGTCTCAGTGGGTCTCTAAGTGGGGGTGAGAGTGCCTCAGTGGGTCTGCCAGTGGGTGTGTGAGAGTCTGAGTGGGTCTGTGAGTGGGTGTGAGACTGTCTGAGTGGGGTTGTG
The DNA here is from genome assembly GCA_963921515.1 of Calotriton arnoldi. Classification (NCBI taxonomy): domain Eukaryota; kingdom Metazoa; phylum Chordata; class Amphibia; order Caudata; family Salamandridae; genus Calotriton; species Calotriton arnoldi. The sequence continues at coordinate 467,035 of CAWUFW010005184.1, read as the reverse complement.
AGTGTGTGCATTAGTGTCTGAGTGGGTCTATGAGTGTGTGCGCGTAAGTGTCTGAGTGGGTCTGTGAGTGGGTGCATGAGTGTCTCAGTACATATTTTACCAATCCAATACTGTGCCTGGAGTGGTAAAAAGATTTTGACACACATCCCCCCTCCACCTCCACCAGCCACTAGTGGCCCCAGGGTCAAAATCCCCAGGCCAAAGCATATATATTAAGAAAAGGGGTGCATGTGGTCCCCCTCGTCGAGCCTTTATAGGCCCTGGGGACCAGATCCCCTTGGGCTGCATTCCTTAGTAAAGGGGAGGGGCACTTGGCCTCCCTCTCTGAACCCTAATGGGCCCTGGGAACTCTATTCCTGGGGCCACACTTAAAGGGGAAGGGGACATGCGGCCCCCCTCTCCAAGCCTGCTGAGGCCCCAGAGACCCCATCACCCGGGGTCTGTCTTTCTTTTAGGTGGGTGCCCCTGTGCCCACCTGGGGCACCCATCAAATAGCAAGTTGGGGGCCACGGGGGAACCCCAGGGCCCTCGTGCTTCAAGCAGGCTCCCTGGATGCTTGCTGGCTGACATTGCTCTCACCTAGCGGGAGCAGCTGTTTGTGCTTCCTCCTGGCGGGTGGGAGCAATGTGTGTTTCCTTGCCTACATGAGCACGGCCAGGGAAACAAAAGTCTGCTCTCACCTGGTCAGAGCATTTTTGAAGCTCCCGCCATGTGAAAGCAGATATGCCTTCCCTGGGCAAGCTCCTGCTTTAAAAATGCTCCTGCCGGGTGGAAGCAGACATATGTTTCCCTGCCTGAACTAATGCGGGCAGGGAATCTTCTGTGTCCTGGGGGTGGGCTCCCCAGGACATAGTAATTGAGCTGGCCCCAGGTGAAAGTGTCCCTGGGACCTTTACAAGCTCAGGGAGGGGAGCACATGCCCCCTGTCATTCAAGTTCAGTTTGAGCCCACGGTATGGGATCCCTGGGCCTATTAAGGCTCGGGGAGGGTGGCCACATGGCCCCCTCCCCTTTTCTATGGCAGTCAGGCCCATTTGATGGAGTCCCTGGGGCCTATTAAAGCTCAGGGAGGGGGGACAGAGAGCCCCCTCACCTTTTTTTTTATGGAACTAAGCCCTGGGGGATCGGTTCCCCAGGGCCAATTAAGTCTCAAGGAAGGGAGCTGTGTGCCCCCTCCCATTATTTTACACAACGGTCCCAGTGGATGGGGTCCCCAGGACATCACAGAGGCTCGGAGAGCAGTGCCATGTGTCCCATAAAGGAATATTTTGTACTGCCCACACGCCCTGGCCCACCCTGTGAGGGAGGGTTGGTGGTTTAAGAGTCTCACGGATCCTCCATACATTTGTGGCAACATTAAAAAAAAAAGTGGGTCCATAGTGGGCCACCAGGCTTAGGGGGTCAGGGAATGCCTACTCTGCTCCCTTATGTCTTTCTTTAAACTCTTTCTTAGGACTTTAAACTAAGTCCTGAGTCCTGAGATGACTGCCACCATATTCTTATTGATGTGGTGGCAGCCAGTCAATTTTCACCATGAGATCTGTTGGCCCATGGATCCGCCGCAGCCAAAATAAGCACAGTTTTTGATCCTTAATTGCTCAAAAACTACTGAACAGATGTACAACAAATCACAAGAAATGCTCTTTCTGGACTCAGATATAGCTTTCTGCCAAATTTGGTGTAAATTCGTTCAGGCAGTTTGGGCTGTAGCTCTGTCTAAAGTTCCTATGGAAAAGTTAATGGGGAAAACGTGTTTTGGCACCCTCCTTTTTCTCTGCCTCGCTTGAAGGATTACCCTGAAGCTTTCCAGGAAGGAGCTGAGGTGGAGGAACTTTCTTTTTGAGAAAGTTTTGTGAAGATTTGTGAAATGCATTAGGAAAACAAAAAATGCTTTTCCTATGGAAACACAACCCAAACTATTCCTAACCAGTGGTGACTCATTGGGTAATATATATGTATTCAGGATACTAAGAAAAGGCCTAAAAATAATAAACCAAACAATGAGAGGAAGAGCAAGGTAAACAATGATATTAATGACAAATGATATCAATGATCTGCTCATCTCTTATTCCCTTACCCTAGACACCAACAAGACTCCTCTCGGTCAAATTCAAGCCATTCGCGCTAACCCGAACAGAGAACCCCCACACAACCTCAGAGTCATAAATAAAGACAACCTCAAGCGAGTGAACATCACACAGACGCCCCCCCACACTCCGGGACGACTTAAATGTGTACTGCTCAACTGCAGATCAGCCAGTAAACACGCCTCTGATATCTTCGACCTCATCCAACACAATGAGATAGATATCATCATCCTCACTGAAACCTGGCTGAATCCCTCTTCCACTCCTATCCTAGACCTCCTAGTGCCTCCTTCCCATGACATAATTCATCTCGACAGAGCGAAGAAGCAGGGCGGTGGCCTAGCTTGTATACATCGGAGCACACTCTCTGTTTCTCACTCTGAGTCCTCTACCCCTTCCTCCTGTGAATACCTCTGTCTCAACATCTCAAGTAACCACCTCCCGGTATGCAAACTACATACATTCTATCACCCCCGGGGGACAATCTCTCCTTCATCGAACAAATAATGGAAATCATTTCCGGTAATGTCGATTCCGTAGTGTCCCAAATCTTCCTCGGTGATTTCAACCTTCACTGGTCTAACCCCAATGACCAAGCTGTTACATGCCTTAAATCATTCTTATGTGATCACGAGCTGATTCAATACTGTGACCGGCCAACTCATAATAAAGGAGAAATCCTGGACCTCATCATCTCCAAAGGAAACACCATCACACTGGATAACATTACCCCTTGCGATTGGTCCGACCATCACAGCATCTTCTTTTATATTAACAGGGAGGTATCCCTGAGGAAGGTTCAACCGAAGAAGTTGAAGATATGGAAAAGGAACCTCAGACATATCAATACAGCTGAACTAGCAACCCAATGTAAATTTGCCCTTTCCTCCCAAGCTGACATGTCAGAGGTTCATTTACTCACTGACTTTTACAACTCTACTTTCTCAAGTATCATGGATTCCATTGCTCCACTCCAACATAAAAATGCCTCAACAAAAATCTCCAAACAGTGGTTCAATGACAACCTAAATTCTGAACGATGCAACCTAATGGCAATTGAACGATCTTGGAGATCCAAACCATCCTTGGATCAGCTAAAAGTCCTTAGAACGGTAAGGAGCACTTATAACAAACAAATCAAGAGCGCCAAGGCCGACTACTTCAGATCCCAACTTAATCAAGCCTCTAATCGCCCCAAGAAGCTTTTTGAAATTGTTAAACAACAATCGGTGGAAGCTCCCAATCGCCCTGACCCAGGTCTCAGCCCACCCTCATGCGAAGCTCTGGCTGCTTTCTTTACTGAGAAATCAAGACTCATCAATATTGAACTGGATTCTAAGAAGGCTCTTTTGCCTTCCTATGGGTTTGCGCACCCTCCGGCCCTCTTAGAGAAGCTCGAACCAATTAGTCTGAGCACCAAGAACAATGCCTCATGGGGCACCTTTACTCCCTTCAGCGAAAGAGACATTAACAAGATTCTTCAGAGTATCAACCCATCCAATCATTTAAGCGACCCGTTGCCACCTTCCGTCTTCAAAGAAATCAAGGAAGTCGTCATCCCCCTTTGGACAAAGATTATCAATGCTTCACTGACTCAAGGTACGATACCGGATTGCCTAAAAGCAGCTCAGGTTTCACTTATACTAAAAAAACCTAATGCTGATAGTACTGACCTTAACAACTTCCGCCCTATCTCCAACATCACTACTCTGGCCAAACTCCTTGAAAAATGCGTCCAATCACAACTCTGCGCTCACATTGAGAATTTCCAACTCCTAGACCAACACCAATCTGGCTTTCGGAGTGGGCACAGCACCGAATCGGCTCTCATTCACGTTATGGATGACATTTTAAAAATGCTCGACCAAAACGAATCTTGCCTCCTAATTGTAGGAGAGTAGGATCTGCTTCACATGGGTACCCCCACTTTTTGCTGATGCTTCACTGTTTTTCGACCTTAGTCTGGCTGGGGCCCTGCTAATCAGAACCCCAGCCTAGCTGCTTCCTCTCTAAAATGGTTTCCATGTGCCTTAGGCACATCACTGATTGGAATCTGGAGTGCCCTTATAAGTCCCTAGTATATGGTATAATATGTACCAAGGGCATAGGTACCTCAGAGGCCTACCAGGGGCTGCAGCATGTATTATGCCACCCCTGGAAGGCCATCCAAACTGACACCATAGGTCTGCTACTGCAGCCTGGGTAAGGTGGTGCATGCACCCCTTACTGTGATATAGGTTACCTATATCACTAAATACATACACACATATAAACCTATAAGTCACTCCTATGGCAGGCCTTATCAATCCTGAAGGCAGAGTGCGTGGTTCCTATGTGAGAGGGTGCCCCTGCATGAGCAGGGCCCCTCTGCAGCGTTCGGAGACCCTTCTCTGATGCTGTTTGTAGTGCAGCCTGACCATATACTCTTAAGCGCATTATAACCTCGCGTTAAATGCTAACTTTGGAATGGCTGCACCTAAACATGTCGTGTTTGGTGTCAAACATCTTGGAATACTACCCCCCGCCAATTCTGGCGGCGGGGGTAGCATTCCACCCTTCTAGAGGGAGAGACATGTTAACCCTGGCCTGGCCGGTAACTTCTTTCTAAAGCCCTGGCATCACAAAATGGATGCTGCTGCCACAGACACGAGTCTGGCCTCCTGCTGCTGGACGAAACTCCGGCAGGGGAGGCCTGGACAATAGGTTTCCTGTCCCAGGGAGGTGTGACCACCTCCCCAGACAGGATAATGTGTATTGGGGCTGGGCGGGAGCACTTTCGGGTGCTTTGAAGTCCTGCACTGGGGGCACACTTGGTGTCCCTGTGCATACCCCAGTTCAAACCGGATCAGGGGCTTGCAGCCCCTGCTTTGGCGTGAACTGGACAAAGGGAAAGGGGTGTAGCCACCCCTCTGCCCTGACCCACCCATAGGTGGGGCCACAGAGTAGTCCAACCCCTAAACTTAGTATAAGTATAGGAACCCAGTCCTTAGGACTTTAGATTATCCCTGGACGAAACTCTGAAACAGAATCCTGGACCTTCGACGCTCTACTCAAGACTAGAGGACAGAAGAATCTCCCTTGGGGTCAAGGAGTGACTCCCCTGCTTGGCAGGCACCAAAGAAGCAATTGTCCGGTCTGCATCGCCTAAGCTCCCATCGGATGCCAAAGTCTTTGCATCACCAGATGTGGATTTCCAGACTTCCCCGAGGCTGCCCTGAGTCCCCAGCAAAGCTGAGGCCCGTAGCTGTCGTGGGTAACGTGGGTAACGTGGAACCATGACCCCTGGACACCGCACGCATTTGCTAGTGCATCCTCTTCTGGGTCTCCCACGAAATCGTGCTTTGGGCTCCGAGTAGCCCTAGCCTCCAGCACCAACTGCACCGAAGATCACTGGCCTCCACTCCACGGGTGTCCTGTGAGCCAGCTCCACGTGCGACGTCTTGAGGCTCCTTTGCGGTCGCTAGCCCGTTGGCTAGTAGCCCTTCATGAAGGCCAATCCTTTTCTTCTTGAGCTCCCTGGTTGCTCAAGGCTTGCCCTCACTTACCTTTGCTGGGTGAGTTCCTCAGACCTTGCTGGTCTGCATCATCGTCATTCTTTACTTTCATCAAGACTTGCCGTTGCCAAGGCTTGTTGGGTCCAATCCGGTCGCCGACACCTCAGCACTCGACAGACATCGTGTACCAGCCCGAATCCTGCTCCTGGTCACCGACAACGCCTCCTGGACCTCGTGGCTGAAGAGTTAAGACGACCGTCAACCTACCTGAAGCACTCGACATCGGTGGGCATCCGCTCATCGCCTTCCTGGTCACTGGCTAGTGACCCAGACTCTGTCCCCTCTGCTTTCAGGTTCTTCAGATCTCCGATCCACTCTTGGATCCACCCGGACACTTTCCACTTGGTCGCCAGCAGCACTTTGCAGCAGATCGCCATTCAAATCGACGACGAAACCCGACCCCGAAAGGCACCTATGCACCCGGCTTCCCTGGGTGAGGTAACACAAGTACCCCGGGTTCTCCCGTGGGTAGAGACTCTAGAACGACCTAGTTCTCAAAGGGTTTGCTCCAAGTCCTCCTTTAAGTGTCCCTTTTCTTTAATTTCCTGATCGCGACTTTCTCCATAGAAGTTAACGGCGTATCGCGGTTGTGTATTTACACTGCACGCGTCCCCCGTGGGTCCCCTGTGTCACTACCTTGGGTGGTTCCTTGTGGTCCAAGCACTTCTAGAGGCTCTAGGCCTAGTGTCTAGTTCAGTCATGGTTCTTATACCACTTTATTGGTATATGGTTTGGTACGCCCCTAGGGCCCAAACGTGTATTTGTGCTATTACTGTGTTTAAATAACTTATAACTTGTGTACTTCGAACTCTAGCCTCATAAAGAGACTAGAGGGGTGTGTTTAGCAATAAATACATATATTTTGAATATATACCTGGTGTGGTGCTCTTTCATTTGGTCACTCAAGAGTTTATAGACTGGTAAAACAAGCTGCTTTACATTCCTTCAAGACTTAGCCTGAAGGCTGCTCTCCATAGCTACCACTAGGATAGCTTTCAATAAGGTTGTCTTTAACCTATCTCCAATAAGGGGTTGTTTGGACTGGTGCAAGGTGCCCACTATAATCAGTGGACAGCATATGCCAGGCCAACTTCTCACATTGGTGTGCAGCGTGTGGGATTCCAGCTTGCTATTGTTTTACCAGATAATCTCAATTGAATTGATCCACTGAAAACCACTAAAGGTACCTAAGGTACATATAATTTAAGCTTAGAATACAGTAAGTTCTACTGAACTTAGAGTTGTGTGTTAAGGGATATCATAGCACACCCTTTCTACAACTCAAGAGAGTTTAGTAGGCCACACTAGAGTAGGTAGTGCATACACCACACCTCACTAGTGATGTCTTCAAAGCCAGGACCCAGTGAGTCCTTGCCAGAATCCCATGGGCTTCTCCCCTTCAAGTATGATACACTCCCATTCTTGGAATTGAGAGCATTATGTAACTTGAGGAAACTGAAGACAGGACAAAGTCCCACCACCCAACATCTTAGAGAGATGTTGGAGGCTTATGATCTCACAAGGCCCTTAGGGACTGAAGGGGTAGGAGCAGAGGGTGGGGCAGAAGATGAGGATGGGGCCAGGGGTAGCAATACCCCCAGCCCCCCTCTGGAACTGACCAGGAGGGTAACAATGACCCTGACCTGGATAACCCAATCCCTCCTGTGGACGATGAAGAGGAAGATCAGAATGATCCCCACTTTGTCCCCCCAGGAAGGATTATGAGTGTGCCCAGAAGGTCTAGGTCTCCTTCTCAGGAGTCTAACCACTCTGGCACCTCCATAGGGACCTCTGTCTCCTCTCTTAGGAGGGAATCCTCTCATGAGAGAAGAAAGAGGCTGGTTCAATATGAGGAAGCTCAACTTGAACTCAGAAAACAGCAACTGGCTATAGACAGGGAGTCTCTAGATCTCTACAAAGAGAGAAGAAAGTTGGGACTAGAGTCCCATGGTGGCAGCCATGTCCCTAGAGATAGGGAAAGGTCCTATGACCATCGGAACCTGAGCAAGATTGTCCCTCCCTACCAGAGTGGGGATGACATCCACAAATGGATAACTGCTCTAGAGAGGGCCTGTAAAGTACAGAAGGTCCCTCAGGAGCAGTGGGCAGCAATCTTGTGGCTCTCCTTTGCAGACAAAGGTAGAGACAAGCTCCTCACTGTAAGAGAGGAGGATGCTGATAATTACAAGATCTTGAAGAGTGCTCTTATTGATGGGTTTGGCCTAACAACTGAACAATACAGGTTGAAGTTCAGAGATACCCAAAAAGCACAGACTCAAGACTGGGTAGACTATGTGGATTGTTCTGCTAAGGCTCTGGAAGGCTGGTTGATGGGCAGTAAGGTGTGTGACTTCACAGGATTGTACAATCTGATAATGAGGGAGCAGATTCTTAATAACTGTCATAATCAGCTGTTGCATCAGTACCTGGTGGACTCTGATCTGACCTCTCCCCAAGAATTGGGAAAGAAGGCAGACAAATGGTTCAGAACCAGGGTGAGGCAGAAGGTACAGAACCAAGGTGGTGACCCTAAGAAGCAAGATTCTAAGAACTCTGAAAAGGGTGGGGAGAAGGGTAAAGATCAAAAGTCTTCACAAGGCCCCCAAAAATCTTCTTCAGGTGGGGATTCACAGTCTACAAAAGGGAAAGGCCAAAGAAAACCATGGTGCAAGGTCTGTAAGCAAAAGACCCACTGGACCAGTGATTGCACCAAGTCCAAAGACTCAAGTCCAGCCCCCACCAATGCCCCTAAGGCACCTGTTCCCCCTAGTACAGTTACAGTTGGTGGGAGTGCTCCAGCCAAGGGTTTAGTAGGGTTCACCCTGGGTACTGAGTTGGGCTCTGACCTAGTCAGAGAACTCACTCAGGCTGTGTTAGTCTGTGATGGAGGCATGGATGTGACCTCCTCTGTGAGTCCCAGACAACAGCCTTTAATCAATGGACGAGAGGCTTTGGCATTTAGGGACACAGGGGCAAGTGTCACCATGGTGACACAAGACCTTGTGAATCCTGGGCAAGTTATACTTGGTGAGATGTACCAAGTGACCAATGCTAGCAACGTCAGAACAGACCATACTCTGGCAGTTGTTAACTTCTCCTGGGGAGGGGTAACTGGCCTTAAGAAGGTTGTGGTGAGTGCAAACCTACCAGTCGAATGCTTGCTTGGCAATGACTTAGAAACTTCAGCTTGGGCAGAAGTGGAGCTCAGGACCCATGCAGAAATGCTGGGGATCCCTGCAGATGTGTTTGCTGTGACCAGGTCACAAGCCAAAATGTCTAGCACTGAACAGGCCTTGGATTCTGGAATAATGGACCAAGTGCCTTCCAAGAGGAGGAGTAGTAGGGTTAAGGCAGTGCCTTCCCCCTTGGCTCAGAAGGAAGATCAGTCCCTTAGGGGGATGATCTCAGTCCTGAGGAAGGAACTGTCCCATAGGAGCTTGAACCTGACCAGGTTGAGTTCTTGGGGACAGGGGGACCTTCCAGGGCAGATCTGAGCCAGGAGCAGCAGAGCTGCCCCTCTCTTGAACCCCTCAGACAGCAAGCTGCTGCTGAGGCTGCTGGGAAAGCTAGTGGTCCCCATACAGTGTATTGGGATGATGGACTCCTGTACTCAGAGTGTAGAGACCCCAAGCCTGGTGCTACCAGGAGGTTGGTTATACCTCTAAAGTTCAGGGGCTTCCTATTGACCCTAGCCCATGATATTCCCTTGGCAGGTCACCTGGGCCAGAACAAGACTTGGGACAGAATTGTCCCTCACTTTCACTGGCCCCACATGTCTGAAGACACCAAGGAGTTTTGTCGCTCCTGTGTAACCTGCCAGGCCAGTGGCAAGGCAGGTGGCACTACAAAGGCCCCCTGATACCACTACCTGTGGTGGGGGTGCCCTTTGAAAGGGTAGGGATTGACATTGTTGGTCCCATGGATCCCCAAACAGCATCTGGGCACAGGTTTATCCTGGTGGTAGTGGATCATGCCACCAGGTACCCAGAGGCTATTCCCCTTAGGACCACTACAGCACCTGTGGTGGCAAGGGCCCTCCTGGGAATTTTCTCAAGAGTGGGCTTTCCTAAGGAGGTAGTATCAGACAGGGGTGCAAACTTTATGTCTGGGTACTTAAAAGCAATGTGGAAGGAGTGTGGAGTGACTTACAAGTTCACCACACCATATCACCCACAATGCAATGGTTTAGTTGAGAGATTCAACAAAACCTTGAAGGGCATGATTAAAGGGCTCCCAGAAAAGCTTAGGCGAAGATGGGACATACTCTTGCCCTGCCTTTTATTTGCATATAGGGAGGTGCCTCAGAAGGGGGTTGGTTACAGCCCTTTTGAACTTTTGTTTGGCCACCCTGTCAGGGGTCCACTGTGCTTGGTGAAGGAAGGATGGGAGTTACCTCTCAAGCCCCCAAAGCAAGACATAGTGGACTATGTACTTGGTCTCCGCTCCCGGATGGCTGAGTATATGAAAAAGGCAACTAAAAACCTTGAGGCTAGCCAGGAACTTCAAAAGGCCTGGCATGACCAAAGGCTGTTCTGACTGTTTACCAGCCAGGACAGAAGGTGTGGGTGTTGGAGCCAGTGGCCCCAGCAGCTCTCCAAGACAAATGGAGTGGACCCCACACTATTGTTGAGCAGAAGGGTGAGGTTACCTACTTAGTAGACCTAGGAACACCCAGGAGTCCCCACAGGGTTCTCCATGTCAACAGGTTAAAACCATATGTGGACAGGGCAGACATGGGCTTGCTCATGGCTACTGATGAAGGGCAGGAGGAAGAGAGTGACCCACTCCCTGACCTGCTCTCACAGAACCCTGACGATGGGTCAGTAGATGGTGTAGCCTTGGCAGGCAGCCTCACTACCCAGCAACAAACTGATTGTAGACAGGTGCTCAATCAGTTTAGACACATGTTTTCACTGACACCCAGTCAGACCACCTGGTGCACTCATGAAGTGGACACTGGGGACAGTCTGCCTATTAAAAATAAGATTTATAGGCAACCTGACCATGTCAGGGACTGTATCAGGACTGAAGTCCAGAAAATGTTGGAGTTGGGAGTTATTGAACCCTCAGATAGCCCTTGGGCTAGTCCAGTGGTCCTTGTGCCAAAACCTCACACCAGTGGTGGAAAAAGAGAGATGAGGTTTTGTGTGGAGTACAGGGGTGTCAATGCAGTCACTAGGACTGATGCCCATCCAATACCAAGGGCAGATGAGCTAATAGATACTTTGGCCTCAGCCAAATATCTCAGCACATTTGACTTGACAGCTGGCTACTGGCAGATCAGACTAGCTGATACTGCAAAGCCCAAAACAGCATTCTCAACCCCTAGTGGGCATTATCAATTTGTGGTGATGCACTTTGGTCTGAAGAATGCCCCTGCCACTTTCCAGAGGTTGGTGAATACAGTTCTCACAGGTCTGGAAGCCTATAGTGCAGCATATCTAGATGATATTGCTGTCTTTAGCTCCACCTGGGAGGATCACCTGGTCCACCTCAGGAATGTTTTACAGGCCCTGCAAAAGGCAGGCCTGACTATCAAGGCCACTAAGTGCCAGATAGGGCAGAGTCAGGTTGTGTACCTGGGCCACCTTGTGGGTGGAGGCCAGGTTCAACCTTTGCAGAGCAAGATCCAGACTATCATGGACTGGACTGCTCCAACTACCCAGACTCAGGTGAGAGCCTTCTTAGGCCTGACTGGGTACTATAGGAGATTTGTCAAGGGGTATGGATCAATAGTGACACCCCTGAATGACTTAACTTCTAAGAAAATGCCCAAAAAGGTTCAGTGGACAGTTAGCTGTCAAAAGGCATTTGATGACCTGAAGCAGGCCATGTGCACTGCTCCCATTCTACAGAGTCCTGATTACTCCAAGAAGTTCATTGTTCAAACTGATGCATCTGAATTGGGGGTAGGGGCTGTACTGTCACAATTGAATGAAGAAGGTCAGGATCAGCCAGTAGCTTTCATTAGCAGAAGGCTGACCCCTAGAGAGAAACGTTGGTCAGCCATTGAGAGGGAGGCCTTTGCTGTGGTCTGGGCTCTGAAGAAGTTGAGGCCATACTTGTTTGGTACTCACTTCCTTGTTCAAACAGACCATAAGCCCCTCTTATGGCTAAAACAAATGAAGGGTGAAAACCCCAAACTGCTTAGGTGGTCCATTTCCCTACAGGGGATGGACTTCACAGTGGAACATAGACCTGGGAGTAACCATGCCAATGCAGATGGACTCTCTAGGTACTTCCACTTAGAACATGAAGACTTAACTGGGCAAGGTTAGTTTAACGTCCCTACGTTTGGGGGGGTTGTGTAGGAGAGTAGGATCTGCTTCACATGGGTACCCCCACTTTTTGCTGATGCTTCACTGTTTTTCGACCTTAGTCTGGCTGGGGCCCTGCTAATCAGAACCCCAGCCTAGCTGCTTCCTCTCTAAAATGGTTTCCATGTGCCTTAGGCACATCACTGATTGGACTCTGGAGTGCCCTTATAAGTCCCTAGCATATGATATACTATGTACCAAGGGCATAGGTACCTCAGAGGCCTACCAGGGGCTGCAGCATGTATATTGCCAACCCTGGAAGGCCATCCAAACTGACACCACAGGTCTGCTACTGCAGCCTGGGTAAGGTGGTGCATGCACCCCTTACTGTGATATAGGTTACCTATATCACTAAATACATACACACATATAAGCCTATAAGTCACTCCTATGGCAGGCCTTATCAATCCTGAAGGCAGAGTGCGTGGTTCCTATGTGAGAGGGTGCCCCTGCATGAGCAGGGCCCCTCTGCAGCATTCGGAGACCCTTCTCTGATGCTGTTTGTAGTGCAGCCTGACCATATACTCTTAAGCGCATTATAACCTCGCGTTAAATGCTAACTTTGGAATGGCTGCACCTAAACATGTCGTGTTTGGTGTCAAACATCTTGGAATACTACCCCCCACCAATTCTGGCGGCGGGGGTAGCATTCCACCCTTCTAGAGGGAGAGACATGTTAACCCTGGCCTGGCCGGTAACTTCTTTCTAAAGCCCTGGCATCACAAAATGGATGCTGCTGCCACAGACACGAGTCTGGCCTCCTGCTGCTGGACGAAACTCCGGCAGGGGAGGCCTGGACAATAGGTTTCCTGTCCCAGGGAGGTATGACCACCTCCCCAGACAGGATAATGTGTATTGGGGCTGGGCGGGAGCACTTTCGGGTGCTTTGAAGTCCTGCACTGGGGGCACACTTGGTGTCCCTGTGCATACCCCAGTTCAAACCGGATCAGGGGCTTGCAGCCCCTGCTTTGGCGCGAACTGGACAAAGGGAAAGGGGTGTAGCCACCCCTCTGCCCTGACCCACCCATAGGTGGGGCCACAGAGTAGTCCAACCCTAAACTTAGTATAAGTATAGGAACCCAGTCCTTAGGACTTTAGATTATCCCTGGACGAAACTCTGAAACAGAATCCTGGACCTTCGACGCTCTACTCAAGACTAGAGGACAGAAGAATCTCCCTTGGGGTCAAGGAGTGACTCCCCTGCTTGGCAGGCACCAAAGAAGCAATTGTCCGGTCTGCATCGCCTAAGCTCCCGTCGGACGCCGAAGTCTTTGCATCACCAGAGGTGGATTTCCAGACTTCCCCGAGGCTGCCCTGAGTCCCCAGCAAAGCTGAGGCCCGTAGCTGTCGTGGGTAACGTGGGTAACGTGGAACCGTGACCCCTGCATTTGCTAGTGCATCCTCTTCTGGGTCTCCCACGAAATCGTGCTTTGGGTTCCAAGTAGCCCTAGCCTCCAGCACCAACTGCACCGAAGATCACTGGCCTCCACTCCACGAGTGTCCTGTGAGCCAGCTCCACGTGCGACATCTCGAGGCTCCTTCGCGGTCGCTAGCCCGTTGGCTAGTAGCCCTTCACGAAGGCCAATCCTTTTCTTATTGAGCTCCCTGGTTGCTCCAGGCTTGCCCTCACTTACCCTTGCTGGGTGAGTTCCTCAGACCTTGCTGGTCTGCATCATCGTCATTCTTTACTTTCATTGAGACTTGCCGTTGCCAAGGCTTGTTGGGTCCAATCCGGTCGCTGACACCTCAGCACTCGACAGACATCGTGTACCAGCCCGAATCCTGCTCCTGGTCGCCGACAACGCCTCCTGGACCTCGTGGCTGAAGAGTCAAGACGACTGTCAACCTACCTGAAGCACTCGACATCGGTGGGCATCCGCTCATCGCCTTCCTGGTCACTGGCTAGTGACCCAGACTCTGTCCCCTCTGCTTTCAGGTTCTTAAGATCTACGATCCACTCTTGGATCCACCCGGACACTTTCCACTTGGTCGCCAGCAGCACTTTGCAGCAGATCGCCATTCAAATCGACGACGAAACCCGACCCCGAAAGGCACCTATGCACCCGGCTTCCCTGGGTGAGGTAACACGAGTACTCCGGTGCTCCCGTGGGTAGAGACTCTAGAACGACCTAGTTCTCAAAGGGTTTGCTCCAAGTCCTCCTTTAAGTGTCCCTTTTCTTTAATTTCCTGATCGCGACTTTCTCCATAGAAGTTAATGGCGTATCGCGGTTGTGTATTTACACTGCACGCGTCCCCCGTGGGTCCCCTGTGTCACTACCTTGGGTGGTTCCTTGTGGTCCAAGCACTTCTAGAGGCTCTAGGCCTAGTGTCTAGTTCAGTCGTGGTTCTTATACCACTTTATTGGTATATGGTTTGGTACGCCCCTAGGGCCCAAACGTGTATTTGTGCTATTACTGTGTTTAAATAACTTATAACTTGTGTACTTCAAACTCTAGCCTCATAAAGAGACTAGAGGGGTGTGTTTAGCAATAAATACATATATTTTGAATATATACCTGGTGTGGTGCTCTTTCATTTGGTCACTCAAGAGATTATAGACTGGTAAAACAAGCTGCTTTACATTCCTTCAAGACTTAGCCTGAAGGCTGCTCTCCATAGCTACCACTAGGTTAGCTTTCAATAAGGTTGTCTTTAACCTATCTCCAATAAGGGGTTGTTTGGACTGGTGCAAGGTGCCCACTATAATCAGTGGACAGCATATGCCAGGCCAACTTCTCACACTAATCCTCCTTGACCTTTCCTCTGCGTTTGACACTGTAAATCACGACAACCTCTTATCTATTTTGGAGCACAGGATGGGTCTCTCTGGTCTGGTGTTGATATGGTTCTCGTCCTTCCTCCATCACAGATCCCAAAGAGTAAAGGTGAACCACTCTCTATCCCAGCCCACGCCAGTATCCATAGGGGTCCCACAAGGGTTCGCCTTATCTCCCATACTCTTCAACTTATTCTTGGAACCACTAGCTAATGCGCTCAATTCAATGAACATTCTCTTCCATATGTACGCGGATGACATGCACCTCTACCTGAAAATCTCCTCCCCGGAAAATCTTATATCACTCAACACTACTCTCATGAATACTCAAAATTGGTTAACCGAGAACCACCTCCTACTCAACACTTCCAAAACTGAATTCCTTCTCATTTCTCCTCTGAATCATACCCCCAAGTTAGACCTCTTGATGAACCATCTCACTGCCTTCAACTGCTCCCCCCACATTATTGACTCAACCAAATCTCTCGGAATCACCCTGGACAAGCATCTAAATATGAAGAATCATATTAGCAAGGTGTGCAAGGGAGCGAATCACTTGATGAGGTTACTCAGTAACCTCAAACCATTCCTTCCACAAGCTGGCTTCAAGCAGGTGGTCCAAGCGCTTGTTTTGCCTACGCTCTGTGGCCTCCCTAAATATACCTTGGCCCCACTAAAGGCTTCATTGAATGCTGCGGCCAGACTGACTTCGGGCACAAAAAGAAATGCTCTTATTTCCCCAGTCTTAAAATCCCTAAATTGGCTGAATTTTGAAGCAAGAATACAGCTAAAGATTGCCTGCCTGTCTCACAAAGCCCTCCATTTCAAGACCCCCAGGTATCTAGTCCAAAAGCTAGAACTGTCTGGAGGTGGTAGACCCTCAAGAAGTGCTAACTCCTTCCTCCTGAAACCACAGATCTTTCGCAAAAAGAGAACGTATCAAAGAGCTTTCTCCGGCTCTGCCCCGAGGATCTGGAACTCTCTCCCACCTGAAGTACGCAGAATCTCCTCGGTTGCTTTCAAATCAGATGTAAATAGATTCCTTATGAACAAGTTCTTACCTTAAATGGGTTTGGATCGTCTGCTTTAAGATACTGGTCTTACACCTTCAAGACCTGAGTGGATTTGCTATATTTCCTTAATTAATCGTTTCTTCCCCTCCCAGTTTCGCTGTTTATTAGCTTTTGTGATGTTCTTTGATGCACCCTTTTGTAACTGTTTCGTTTGATATGTTTATTGACGCCTGTACATCCATGATTGCCTTCCCTCCCTTAATTGTGAAGCGCTCTTATATCCCTCGGGATCATGTTCGCGCTATATAAAACTTTCTAAAAATTTTTTTTTTTAAAAACAAGAGGACAAGGAGGTACAAGCAGTGGAGGAAAATATTACAGCAGAGGCAGAAAAGAAAGTACAGAAGCAACACAATCCCCAGTGGGAATATGCAAGAGGGGCCAACCAATGAAACAGTAATAGATGATAAGACTAAAAATAATACAATTGCCAATCTCTCATCTAGGAACTTAACTGACTATGAAATCTCAGTACTCAATTATGGTTTGTCCTCCTATCCCATTGTGGGGTTTGATTATGTGGAAACTTGTATTGATTTATTTAAATTGAATAGAAAGCTCAAACTGAAAAAATGGCATTACTTAAAAAATACCCCTAATAATCAATGAATGAACCAACATACTGTACAAAATGCTAGTAACTTAACAATAGGGGGTATTGATATGCTTATCACATTGCATGAATTAGATATGAATGAAACTGATATGATTGATCAACAGATTTTCTTGAAGCATTGGATATTACATATGATTTATCATCTCCGAGTAATTTTCAGCCGATATCTGCATTTTTACCACAAATGGCTTATGATGCAATCGATACCTTTCATGATAAAACCATAAAAGATCTGAAGAAATTAAGAAGGAATAAGCAACAGAAATGTGATAATTTAACATATAATCAAAGGAGAGCTATCAATACATTAGCTAAAGATGAAAGCATAATTATTCGTCCTGCTGATAAGGGTGGCAATATTGTGATATTACCTAAGGATATGTACATTAAAGATCCATAAAGACAACTTAGTAATAAAGATTGCTATGAAATCATCAATAGAGGGACCTACACCAGAAGTATCACAGATTACTGGGACAAATTGGTTGATTGGAAAGATAAAGGTTTATTGGAATATGAGGACTATTGCTATTTATGTAAATAATATCCCCATCTACCAGTCTTATACTTGGTACCAAAGATCCACAAGCACACTACCAATCCTCCGGGGTGACCTGTTGTGTCTTCATGTGGGAGTGCTTTGGAAAACACTTCTAGATACATTGATTTTTACTTAATGGAATTTATCACAAGCCTGCCCTCATACATTCAAGACTCAAAGGATTTCCTGAGGAGGACTGAAGGTTTAACAGTCTGCTGATTTTCTATTAATGACCATTGATGTTCTTTTTACATCAGTATTGGGGATGATGATGGCATTTTAGCATGCAGGCATTATTTAAGAGCACAACCTTTGTATTATCTGTTGCACACAGAGATGATTCTTGAAATGTTTAAATACTGTCTTACAAATAATATTTTTATGTTTAATGGACCATACACATACAAATATGGGTACTGCGATTCGAACTTACTTTGCCCTCAGCTTCGTGAATATTTTCATGCGCTGGTGGGAGGAGCAGGGTTCCATCACTGACGATACTGCCTGAGAAATGGAACAAGCTGTGTTGTGGCTGAGGTATATTGACGACCTTTTTATAATATGGAAAGGCACAGAGAGGTCAGCTAAAGAATTTGTGCAAAAACTGAAGAGAAATGATTTGAATTTAGACTTTACCTACAATATTAGCAAAGAGAGTATTGACTTCTTAGATGTCAATCTTAAGATTGTTGATAAAGAATTGGTAAGCAGTCTACACAGAAAACCGACAGCGGGCAATACATTGCTCCATGCACTCAGTGGTCATCCCCAAACCATTAAATGGAGTATCCCCCATGGGGAACTTCTTACAAATAAACAACAATTACAGCACAGAAGAACTTTATTTATAAGTACAAAAAACATGAGCATAGGGTTTAAGGAGTGAGGTTACCCTGGGAACAAATCTTTTGAACAAGTAAAATCTATCAACAGGAACCAGATTCTCCTCGATAACAGATGTGAGAAGCAAACTGATAATAGCCAAACTACCCGTATGATTGTGACTTACAATATTAAATCTAATGAAGTATGGAAAATACGAAATCCAACTGGGATATGCTAAAATGTGATGCCACTCTGGACAACATGTTAGATGAGAAACCCAGCAAAACATGCAGAAAAGATGCTCCCTAAGGGACCCTTTGTTCATAATGATGTAACTGCCAAAAGAGATACTCAGAATCAGGAGCTTAAAGGTTTCTTTCCATGCAGTAAATTCAAAGCTTGAAGCTATAGTACAAGTGTAAAAGATTTTGTAGTACCCTATGGTGGAGGCACAAGGAATATTCAACAGTTTTTGACCTGTAGCACTCAGTTTGTTATCTATATATTGGTGTGCACTTGTAATAGAAGACATGTGGGCAGCACTATTCATGCAGTGAAAAAGAGGGTACTTGAGCACATGCGGATCAATGAGAACAATGATCCCTATTAACCATTGGCAAGGCATTTTAAAGAGTCACATTTTAGTGATAGAACTAAACTAGCATATTATGCTATAGAACATATGCCTTGTAACACAAGGGGAGGTGATAGGACAACAATCTGGAGGAGAAAGGAATCTAAATATATTATAGATCTGGAAATAAAAAGTCCTGGTGGGTGGAATACAGAGGAAGAATTAATCGTACATTTAGGTGAGGAATAGATTGGTCTCAGAAGATTTGATACAAATATATTGATATAATGAGCAAAGATAAACATTAAATATTGAATAATGAATGGGTCTGTGTCAAATTTAATTTACCTCTGGACCTAGATGGTCAGAAATGAATGCATTATATAAACATTTATTTATCTAAATGATGAAGGTAATCCTAATGCTGGGCATATGTTTCTGTTTGTTCCATTTGCTTGATTTTAAGATTTGAATCATATTTTTTTTTATTTTTTCACAGGAAGAGAAGGAATGGAATCTCAAGTGAGATGTGGTAATGCCCCTATGGGCTAGTTACCCCTACCCTTTTCTTCAATTTGCACATCATTTTGTGTTGTACACTATTTCTGATAAAGATATATTCTCCTTTTTGGGTGATGATTTAGAAAATGATGTTATTACTTAGCTATTGAGACACATGATATAGAAGGGCTGTAGAACTGACCAGCAATAGCCCACACAAGCTTTATTTATCACACATGATGTGTATAGTTATTGTTGGAAATTCCATTAACATCAACAATGCTGTTCCAGATAAGTATTATTTATTTGCTTTTGATAATATTATGTTAACAGTTACTTTTCCACTGTGAATATATTGGCAGATGTTGTATTATTGGAGAAAGCAAATCAGAGAATGGATTGCCTAAACATTCCCAGAAGTTTGTATGAACTGTTATGCTTTTTTCCCTGTTTACCACTAGATATTTAGTATTATAAGATGGCACCCATTTTTGTAATATGTTATGTATATTTGATTAGTGCTTTATTTATATTTAGGCCTTTTTAAGGAATGGATTCACAGTGGTGGTCATGTTATCAAGGCCCTTGGAGTCTGAATTGCGTTGTGTGTTTGATTGAATAAACTATGGGGTGTTTCTGCAGCTGAGTGAGCAAAATAGTATATATATATATATATATATATATATATATATAAACAACCGCCAAACGGTGCTTGCGCACCGTAATCGCCTTACCCCTTCCTCTCCTCAGCGGCGGTCCACAGTCAGGGGCGAGCCTCATAAACATCAAAACCAACGCCGTTTCCATAAAGAACAGCTACTGTGGACACAGTTTCCTTTAGAAAGCAGCTTTAATTCAATCAATCACCAGCTCGACGCGTTTTGGGAAACACTCCCTTGCTCACGAGTATATATATAATCTTTTGTCAGTCATCAGGAAATTCTGATTTTAGGAGGGGGCCGCACGGCCCTTTATGACCCTGGGGCCCACCACCTCCCCGGGACTAGGCCGATTGCAGAAAAAGAGAGATTGGGCCACGTGGCCCCTCTCACAGGCCATTTTCGGCCCCGGGGACCACCACCTCCCGGAGCAGGCTCTAGAAGAACAAAGGATGGGTGACGCACAGCCCCTATCTTGGAGCCATTAATGACCCTGGGGACTGACACCCCCCAGGGCCAGCTCCCTCTGTCCCAGGGTGCCCACCCTGGGACATAGCTGTTTGTTGTCGCCAAGCGAAAGCAAACAGAAAGTCTGCTCCCAGTGGGCAGGAAAACAGCTCCCACTCACTGGGATTGCTCCCACATGCAGGGAGCAGCATTTTTAGCTGCTCCCTATGTGTGTGAACACCGCCGGCTCCTGCTGGAGGCGGTGAACTGGTAGGGGCCACAGGGGTATTGGGGCTCCCCCATTGTCCCCAAAACTGCACACTGATTGCCCTGGGTGGGCCCCAGGGAACCCAGCATCAAGAGGCCAGGCCCTGGGTATGAGGTCCCTGGGGCAAAAATTGGCCCAGTAAGGGGGGCCGCATGGCCCCCCTTCCACATGAATTGGGAGTGTGTTTTTATTGTCCATGGTCCTTGCTTTAAATTATTACAAGTATGCAAATGTACAAATTCTTTGGAAACTCTGCCTATTTGGCCGTACCCTGTACACCTTAGTAGTATGCAAAGGTCTTCCCGCCTTTTGCCAGGATGATGTACAGCTTAACAAAAAGGCCCCCAGCGTGTTTACTGCTGACTTTGGTGACATGTTCTTGATGTCGAGGAATATGAGGACATCTACACCAAACAAAGAAGCACTTACTTCATATAGTTAGGAGGAAGGACTCTTGTTGGGTGGAGATTTTCCTCTTTGTAGTCTCGTTGTCTTCTCTATTGGAGGATTCATGTTATCACAGATTACTGGCTGAAAATGCCCGAGGAACAATCACATTGCCAAAACACACACAAGGTCACTGGAGACATTTCTTCTTGGTCCATTATGCAGCTGTAGTGTAGAATACGCACTAGACATTTACCCAACGAGGTAGCACTTACTAATTAATCAGTAGAAAGTACTCCAGTTGGGTAGATATTTTGTGCAAAACTGTGAACTCTTGTTGTATATAGTGACGTTCTGTTCTTGCCTAGTCACTTACACAGCTACTGAAACACCCACACAGACACTCAGACACCCACTCTCACACCCATTCTGGTACTCTCACATCCACTCATAGACTGACACAGCCACTCACACACCCACCCACACACCCATACAGCCACTCACGCACCCACTTGCAGACCCATACAGCTTCTCACATACCCACTCACCATCCCATAAAGCCATTCACACACCCATTCAGACACCCATATAACCACTCACACACCCACTCACAGACCCATACAGCCACATATAGCCACTCACACCCCCACTCACGGACCCATATAGCCACTCACACACACACTCACATACCCACGTAACCACTCACATACCCACTCATAGACCCATACAGCCACTCACAAACCCACTCACACAGCCACTAACAAACCCATTCACACACCCACACAGCCACTCATTCACAGACCCATACAGCCACTCACACACCCACTCACAAATCTACTCACACACCCTCAAAACTACTCACACACCCACTTATACACCCATACAGGCACTCACACACCCACTCACAGACCCCTACAGCCAATCAAACACCCACTCACTGACCCATACAGCTACTCACACACCCACTCACAAAAACACCAAACCACCCACATTCTCACTTACACACCCATACAGACACTCATCCACCCACTCACAGACCCATACAGCTACTCACTTACCCAAAGAAATCACTCACACACTCACAGACCCATACAGCCACTCACACACTCACTCAGACCCATACAGCGACTCACAAATCTACTCACAGACTAATACAGCCACTCAGAAACACACTCACACACCGACACAGCCAATCTCACACATCCAGACAGCTACTCATACACCCACTCACAGACCAATACAGCCACTCACACACCCACATACCGACTCACAAATCCACTCACGCACACACTCCCGCACCCTCAAAACTACTCACACACCGACTTTAACACCCATATAGACACTCACACACCCACTCACAGATTCACACAGCTAATCACACACCCACTCACCGACCCATACAACTACTCACACACCCACTCACACATCCATACAACCACTCATAAACCCACTCACAGACCAATACAGCCACTCACACACACCCTCTCAAAGGTACAGGTTACAGTTAGGAAATAACATTCGAAAGTCACTTAAAATCAAAGGTTACAGGGAGATTATAGTTAGGAAATAACATTACTCCAGTTGGGTAGATATTTTGTGCAAAACTGTGAACTCTTGTTGGATATGGTGAGGTTCTGTTCTTGCCTAGCCACTTACACAGCTACTGAAACACCCACACAGACACTCAGACACCCACTCTCACACCCATTCTGGTACTCTCACATCCACTCATAGACTGACACAGCCACTCACACACCCACCCACACACCCATACAGCCACTCATGCACCCACTTGCAGACCCATACAGCTTCTCACACACCCACTCACCGTCCCATAAAGCCATTCACACACCCATTCAGACACCCACATAACCACTCACACACCCACTCACAGACCCATACAGCCACATATGGCCACTCACACCCTCACTCACGGACCCATATAGCCACTCACACACACACTCACATACCCACGTAACCACTCACATACCTACTCATAGACCCATACAGCCACTCACAAACCCACTCACACAGCCACTCACAAACCCATTCAAACACCCACACAGCCACTCATTCACAGACCCATACAGCCACTCACACACCCACTCACAAATCTACTCACACACCCTCAAAACTACTCACACACCCACTCATACACCCATACAGGCACTCACACACCCACTCACAGACCCCTACAGCCAATCAAACACCCACTCACTGACCCATACAGCTACTCACACACCCACTCACAAAAACACCAAACCACCCACATTCCAACTTACACACCCATACAGACACTCATCCACCCACTCACAGACCCATACAGCTACTCACTTACCCAAAAAACCACTCACACACTCACAGACCCATACGGCCACTCACACACCCACTCAGACCCATACAGCAACTCACACATCTACTCACAGACTAATACCGCCACTCAGAAACACACTCACACACCGACACAGCCAATCTCACACTCACTCACACACCCAGACAGCTACTCATACACCCACTCACAGACCAATACAGCCACTCACACACCCACATACCGACTCACAAATCCACTCACACACACACTCACACACCCTCAAAACTACTCACACACCGACTTTAACACCCATATAGACACTCACACACCCACTCACAGATTCACACAGCTAATCACACACCCACTCACCGATCCATACAACTACTCACACACCCACTCACACATCCATACAACCACTCATACACACACTCACAGACCAATACAGGCACTCACACACACCCTCTCAAAGGTACAGGTTACAGTTAGGAAATAACATTCGAAAGTCTCTTAAAAACGAAGGTTACAGGGAGATTATAGTTAGGAAATAACATTAAAAATGTAGAAATTCACTGAAAAAAACAAATATTGCAGGGACATTATAGTTAGGAAATAGACATAAAAAATATCTTAGAAATTCAGAGAAAAAAACAAAGGTTGAATGGACGGTACAGTTAGGTTCAGATTTCACACACAAAACCATAGAAATTCAGCAGTTATAGTTACCTGAGCTATTATAACTTATACCCCCACAATGCACTGCCTATGACCTCACATATTACATCACTGATGACATGGTCAGTGACATCACTGATGACATCACTGATGGCATCTCAAATGACATCACTGATCACATCATCCACAGAACCACTCACACACCCACACAACCACTTACACACCCATACAGCCACTCACCCCCCCAACCACTTACATATCCACTCACAGATCCATACAACTACTCACACACCCACTTACAGACCCACACAACCACTCACACACCCACTCATATACCCATGCAGTTACTCAGACACCCACTTACCCACTCACACACCCACAAACCACTCACACACCCACTCACAAACCCATACAACCACTCACACACCCACTTACACTCCCATACAAGCACTCACATACCCATAGAACCACTCACATTCCCATACAGCCACTCACACTCTCACACAGCTACTCAGACATCTACTCACACACCCATACAACCTCTCACACACCTATACAACCACTCACACATCCATATACCCACTCACACACCAACACACACACCCATATAACCACTCACACAGCCACTCACTGACCCAGAAAACTACTCACACACCCATTCACAGACCCATACAGCCACTCACATACCCACTGACAGATCTATACAGCCACTCACACCCCTGACAGATCCATACAGCCACTCATACAGCCACTCATACAGCCACTCACCCACTCATACAGTCACACAGCCTCACAGATGACATATGTTAGAAATAGTATCACTCATTAGTAGTACAAAAAAATAGTAATTTAACTTATGCAGTAGCTTACTATGTATCCTTAAGTCTCAGAAACTTTTACAAAACAGTTACACTCAATGGATGATGTCATTTGAGATGTCATCAGAGATGTCACTGACCATGTCATGAGTGATGTAATATGTGAGGTCATAAGCAGTGCATTGCGGGGTGTAAGTTATAGTTAGCTCAGGTAATTATTACTTCTGAATTTCTATGGTTTTGTGCATGTGAAATCTAAGCCTAACTATATTGTCCATGCAACCTTTGGTTTTTCAGGGACATTATAGTTAGAAATTAGCATTTAAAAAACCATAGAAATTCACTGAAAAAAACATAGGTTACAGGGACGTTATAGTTAGAAATTAGCATTTAAAAAACCTTAGAAATTCACTGAAGGAACCACAGGTTTCAGGGACGTTATAGTTAGTTGGACATTTCACTCATAAAAAACCAGAGAAATTCGGCCGTTATAGTTAGTTGAGCTAACTATAACTCGCGACCCCTGCAATGCACTGCTGATGATGTCACATATTACATCATTCATGACATGGTCAGTGACATCACTGATGACATCACTGATGACATCTCAAATGACATCACTGATGACATCATCCAGTGACTGTGTGTTTCTAAAAAGTTTAAATATGTTTTATATATATATATATATATATATTATCTACTGGCGGTCGCCAGTAGATAGTTATAGTTACAACCTATTATCCATAGGAAATCCGCGACATTCTATTTGCAATAACGTTGGCGTCGGTTGACGAATCTTCGCGAAAGCTTCCAACTTGTTGGGGCGCTCCGGTCCGCTCCTACCCTGAAAGTCTCGGGGTGATACGTCAAGCGGGGGCCGAGAAAAAGGGGGTCCCAAAACGCGTTTTCCCCATTCATTTTTCCATAGGAACCTTTAGTCGCAGCTACAGCCCGAACTGCTGAACGGAATTACCCCAAATTTGGCAAAGAGGTAGCCCTTTGTTCAGACTGGTGCCTTTTGCTAAAATGGTGTAAATCCGTTCAGTAGTTCCTGAGAAATTCACAATTAAAATCACATATATATCTATGGGCGCGTCGGATCCGCGTACCCTCCCGATCACGAGCTGCATGCTAATTGGCTGTCAACACTCCAAATCAAGAAGTGTTGGCAGCCATTTTGTCCCTCGGTAGAACCGAGGGACAGAAACAAGTGCGCAAAGCGCAAAAAGGGGGCAGGGTAGAAACACCCTAGGTCTGCTCAGGGGGTCCCACAAGGACCCCCTGGGCAGAAAAAAGCATTTTATTTTTTTTAAATCGGCGGGATGCGCTTAGGGTGCGCGTATCCCGCCGAGAAAAAAAAGAAACAAGTGCGCAAAACGCACAAAGGGGGCAGGGTAGAAACACCCTAACCCCCTAGGCCTGCTCAGGGGGTCCCACAAGGACCCCTGGGCAAAAAAGCATTTAAAAAAAAAAAAATCGGCAGGATGCGCTCAGGGTGCGCGAATCCTGCCGAAGAATAAAAATCGAAGCGCGGTCTCCCGCGCTTCGATGTTAATTGGCCCCGCGTGGCCCAAGTCCCGGGGGCATGGTGGGGGGGATAATTTAATGTGTGGGGGGCCTCAAGGGCCCCCAAGCCCCGGGGACCGCCACCCCCGGGGCTTTTTAAAAATGGTGCGGGAGGGCTCTGAGCCCTCCCGCAGCCCCGAGGACCACCACCTCCCCGGGGCTTTTTTAAATTAAAAATTAAACCAGTGTGGGGGGCTCCAGCCCCCACACACCCCAGGGACCGCCACCTCCCCGGGGCACTAAACATTTTAATATGGGGGTCCGTTACGGACCCCAGAGCCCCGGGGACCACCACCTCCCCGGGGCTGTGTACTGAATGGGAGGGGGGCCGCGCGGCCCCCTCCTGGAGCCCTTGATGGCCCTGGGGACCACCACCCCCAGGGCCGGCTCCTGCAGTGTCCCGGGGTGCCTACCCCGGGACACTGTAGTTTGCTATGGCAGGACAGGAGCCTCGCGGCTCCCGTCCTGCCATAGCAAACTGCTTTGGATATTGGAAGAGAGAGCAGGGAAACCTGCCTCTCTTCCAATATCCAAAGCGATTGCTTTTCCACATGGTGAGCAGCATGTCAGCTGCTCCCCATGTGGAACAGCAATGCCGGCTCCCAAGGGACGTGGGGAGCCGGCGGGACTGTGGGGGATTGGGGACCCCCCACAGTCCCCAACGGAGAGGGCCAGCCCCGGGGGATGGGGTCCCCGGGGCAAGTAGTGGCCCGGGAGGGGGCCACGCGGCCCCCTCTCCAAAAAGAGAAAAAAAAATGAAAAAAAAAATGGAAAGGCCGGCCCCGGGGATGGGGTCCCGGGGCCTTAAAATGGCCAGAGGAGGGGGCCACGCTGCCCCCCTCAAAATAATAAATATAGAGGCCATGCCCCGGGGATGGGGTCCCCGGGGCCAATACAGGCCCAGGGAAGGGGGCCACGCGGCCCCCTTCCCGTTTTTTTTTTTTTGTAATTTTAAAAAGGGGTAAGGCCCTGGGGGATGGGGTCCCCAGGGCCCAAAAGAGAAAAAAGGAAGGGGGCCACACAGCCCCCCTTCAGGGGACAAAAAAAAAAAAAAAACGATCGGGCCCGCAGGCCTTGCCCCTTCCTTCACCACTCTGCAAACGCGCCCCTGGCGCGTTTGCAGAGGGGGAACGAATTCCCCTTGAATACTGGGGGTCCCTGGGGGCCAACTAGCCCACCAGGAACCTCCAATATGCGCCAGGGGCTGCGTTGCAGAGACGTGTAGAGAGGCCACACCCCTTTTTACACCTCTCTGCAACGCAGCTCTGTGGCGCTTTTTGGAGGTATGTAGATTTTGGAGACCAGTAGATAGTTATAGTTACAACCTATTATCCATAGGAAATCCGCGACATTCTATTTGCAATAACGTTGGCGTCGGTTGACGAATCTTCGCGAAAGCTTCCAACTTGTTGGGGCGCTCCGGTCCGCTCCTACCCTGAAAGTCTCGGGGTGATACGTCAAGCGGGGGCCGAGAAAAAGGGGGTCCCAAAACGCGTTTTCCCCATTCATTTTTCCATAGGAACCTTTAGTCGCAGCTACAGCCCGAACTGTTGAACGGAATTACCCCAAATTTGGCAAAGAGGTAGCCCTTGGTTCAGACTGGTGCCTTTTGCTAAAATGGTGTAAATCCGTTCAGTAGTTCCTGAGAAATTCACAATTAAAATCACATATATATCTATGGGCGCGTCGGATCCGCGTACCCTCCCGATCACGAGCTGCATGCTAATTGGCTGTCAACACTCCAAATCAAGAAGTGTTGGCAGCCATTTTATCCCTCGGTAGAACCGAGGGACAGAAACAAGTGCGCAAAGCGCAAAAAGGGAGCAGGGTAGAAACACCTAGGTCTGCTCAGGGGTCCCACAAGGACCCCTGGGCAGAAAAAGATTTTTTTTTTTTAAATCGGCGGGATGCGCTTAGGGTGCGCGTATCCCGCCGAGAAAAAAAAGAAACAAGTGCGCAAAACGCACAAAGGGGGCAGGGTAGAAACACCCTAACCCCTAGGCCTGCTCAGGGGTCCCACAAGGACCCCCTGGGCAAAAAAGCATTTAAAAAAAAAAATCGGCAGGATGCGCTCAGGGTGCGCGAATCCTGCCGAAGATAAAAATCGAAGCGCGGTCTCCCGCGCTCGATGTTAATTGGCCCCCGCGTGGCCCAAGTCCCGGGGGCATGGTGGGGGGATAATTTAATGTGTGGGGGGCCTCAAGGGCCCCCAAGCCCCGAGGACCGCCACCCCCGGGGCTTTTTTAAAAAATGGTGCGGGAGGGCTCTGAGCCCTCCCGCAGCCCCGAGGACCACCACCTCCCGGGGCTTTTTTAAATTAAAAATTAAACCAGTGTGGGGGGCTCCAGCCCCCACACACCCAGGGACCGCCACCTCCCCGGGGCACTAAACATTTTAATATGGGGGTCCGTTACGGACCCCAGAGCCCGGGGACCACCACCTCCCCGGGGCTGTGTACTGAATGGGAGGGGGCCGCGCGGCCCCCTCCTGGAGCCCTTGATGGCCCTGGGGACCACCACCCCCCAGGGCCGGCTCCTGCAGTGTCCCGGGGTGCCTACCCCCGGGACACTGTAGTTTGCTATGGCAGGACAGGAGCCTCGCGGCTCCCGTCCTGCCATAGCAAACTGCTTTGGATATTGGAAGAGAGAGCAGGGAAACCTGCTCTCTCTTCCAATATCCAAAGCGATTGCTTTCCACATGGTGAGCAGCATGTCAGCTGCTCCCCATGTGGAACAGCAATGCCGGCTCCCAAGGGACGTGGGGAGCCGGCGGGACTGTGGGGGATTGGGGACCCCCACAGTCCCCAACGGAGAGGGCCAGCCCCGGGGGATGGGGTCCCCGGGGCAAGTAGTGGCCCGGGAGGGGGCCACGCGGCCCCCTCTCCAAAAAAGAGAAAAAAATGAAAAAAAAAATGGAAAGGCCGGCCCCGGGGATGGGGTCCCCGGGGCCTTAAAATAGCCAGAGGAGGGGGGCCACGCTGCCCCCTCAAAATAATAAATATAGAGGCCATGCCCCGGGGGATGGGGTCCCCGGGGCCAATACAGGCCCAGGGAAGGGGGGCCACGCGGCCCCCTTCCCGTTTTTTTTTTTGTAATTTTAAAAAGGGGTAAGGCCCTGGGGGATGGGGTCCCCAGGGCCCAAAAAGAGAAAAAAGGAAGGGGGCCACACAGCCCCCCTTCAGAGGACAAAAAAAAAAAAAAAACGATCGGGCCCGCAGGCCTTGCCCCTTCCTTCACCACTCTGCAAACGCGCCCCTGGCGCGTTTGCAGAGGGGAACGAATTCCCCTTGAATACTGGGGGTCCCTGGGGGCCAACTAGCCCACCAGGAACCTCCAATATGCGCCAGGGGCTGCGTTGCAGAGACGTGTAGAGAGGCCACACCCCTTTTACACCTCTCTGCAACGCAGCTCTGTGGCGCTTTTGGAGGTATATGGTGGGCTAGTTGGACTCCGGGGACCCTCAGGATTCAAGGGGACTTAATCCCCAACCTAAAACGCGCCACGGGCGCGTTTGCACAGTGGTGAAGGGAGGGCGGGGCTTCAGGTGACATGTGTGCAAACAGGCCCCGTGGCGCGTTTTAAGATGGGGAATTAAATCCTCTTCAA
Organism: Calotriton arnoldi; assembly: GCA_963921515.1. Lineage (NCBI taxonomy): Eukaryota > Metazoa > Chordata > Amphibia > Caudata > Salamandridae > Calotriton > Calotriton arnoldi. Next base: position 437,439 of record CAWUFW010005184.1, on the reverse strand, counting down.
TCCTGAGGGTCCCTGGGGGCCAACTAGCCCAACAGGTACGTCCAGAAAGCGCCACAGAGCTGCGTTGCAGAGAGGTGTAAAGGGGTGTGGCCTCTCTACACTCTCTGCAACGCAGCCCCTGGCGCATATTGGAGGTTCCTGGTGGGCTAGTTGGCCCCTAGGGACCCTCAGGATTCAAGGGGACTTAATCCCCCAACTTAAAACGCGCAACGGGGCGCGTTTGCACAGATGTCACCTCAGGCCCCGCCCCCTCCCTTCACCATTGTGCAAATATTCCTCTAAAATCAGCCGAAATACGAATTCCGATTTACTCACCTGTTATCAGGAGAGACCTCAGTGCTGTATCTTTCAGCCCAGTACTGGTCCTGAAAAGTAATTCTAACCATACTTACCAGTAACTTGAATTTCCTTCCATAGGCTAACATTGACTGGTTTCACTTGGAAATTCTTCTAAGTGTGGAGTTTTGGAACTTTAAAATATTCCTCTAAAATCAGCCGAAATACGAATTCCGATTTACTCACCTGTTATCAGGAGAGACCTCAGTGCTGCATCTTTCAGCCCAGTACTGGTCCTGAAAAGTAATTTTAACCGTACTTACCGGTAACTTGAATTTCCTTCATAGGCTAACATTGACTGGTTTCACTTGGAAATTCTTCTAAGTGTGGAGTTTTGGAACTTTAAAATATTCCTCTAAAATCAGCCGAAATACGAATTCCGATTTACTCACCTGTTATCAGGAGAGACCTCAGTGCTGCATCTTTCAGCCCAGTACTGATCCTCAAAAGTAATTTTAACCGTACTTACCAGTAACTTGAATTTCCTTCCATAGGATATCATTGCCTGCTTTTTGCTGAAAAAGTTTCTAAGTGTTGATTTTTGAAACATACAAATATTCCGGTAAAATCAGCCGAAATACGAATTCTGATTTACTCACCTGTTATAAGGAGAGACCTCAGTGCTGTATCTTTCAGCCCAGTACTGGTCCTGAAAAGTAATTTTAACCGTACTTACCAGTAACTTGAATTTCCTTCCATAGGCTAACATTGACTGGTTTCACTTGGAAATTCTTCTAAGTGTGGAGTTTTGGAACTTTAAAATATTCCTCTAAAATCAGCCGAAATACGAATTCCGATTTACTCACCTGTTATCAGGAGAGACCTCAGTGCTGCATCTTTCAGCCCAGTACTGATCCTGAAAAGTAATTTTAACCGTACTTACCGGTAACTTGAATTTCCTTCATAGGCTAACATTGACTGGTTTCACTTGGAAATTCTTCTAAGTGTGGAGTTTTGGAACTTTAAAATATTCCTCTAAAATTAGCCGAAATACGAATTCCGATTTACTCACCTGTTATCAGGAGAGACCTCAGTGCTGCATCTTTCAGCCCAGTACTGATCCTCAAAAGTAATTTTAACCGTACTTACCAGTAACTTGAATTTCCTTCCATAGGATATCATTGCCTGCTTTTTGCTGAAAAAGTTTCTAAGTGTTGATTTTTGAAACATACAAATATTCCTCTAAAATCAGCCGAAATCCGAATTCTGATTTACTCACCTGTTATCAGGAGAGACCTCAGTGCTGCATCTTTCAGCCCAGTACTGCTCCTGAAAAGTAATTTTAACCGTACTTACCAGTAACTTGAATTTCCTTCCATAGGCTAACATTGACTGGTTTCACTTGGAAATTCTTCTAAGTGTGGAGTTTTGGAACTTTAAAATATTCCTCTAAAATCAGCCGAAATACGAATTCCGATTTACTCACCTGTTATCAGGAGAGACCTCAGTGCTGCATCTTTCAGCCCAGTACTGATCCTCAAAAGTAATTTTAACCGTACTTACCAGTAACTTGAATTTCCTTCCATAGGATATCATTGCCTGCTTTTTGCTGAAAAAGTTTCTAAGTGTTGATTTTTGAAACATACAAATATTCCTCTAAAATCAGCCGAAATCCGAATTCTGATTTACTCACCTGTTATCAGGAGAGACCTCAGTGCTGCATCTTTCAGCCCAGTACTGCTCCTGAAAAGTAATTTTAACCGTACTTACCAGTAACTTGAATTTCCTTCCATAGGCTAACATTGACTGGTTTCACTTGGAAATTCTTCTAAGTGTGGAGTTTTGGAACTTTAAAATATTCCTCTAAAATCAGCCGAAATACGAATTCCGATTTACTCACCTGTTATCAGGAGAGACCTCAGTGCTGCATCTTTCAGCCCAGTACTGATCCTCAAAAGTAATTTTAACCGTACTTACCGGTAACTTGAATTTCCTTCATAGGCTAAGATTGACTGGTTTTCAGCAAAAAGTTTCAAAGTGTTGATTTTCACAAACTACAAATATTCCTTAAAAATCGCCTGTATGACTTAAACGCATTTTTTCAACTGTTTACAGGAGATGCACCAGTGCTGGATCCAGGATCCAACACTGAGTAAGAAAAAGTAACGATAACAGTTTTTACCTGCTAAGTGAATTTCCTTCCATAGGATAACATTGGTGATTCTATGAGAAAAAGTTTCTAAGTGTCAACTTTTAAAATACAATAATATTCCTTAAAAATCACGACTGTAACCAAAACGCTTTTACTCAACTGTTTACAGGAGATGTACCAGGACTGAATCTAGGATCCAGTCCTGTGGTTACAAAAGTAATCCATAAAGTAACTAATTGCATTTAACTAGAAATTCACATTGAGCTGAATGTTGCATTGTGTTTGAAAATGTGTTGCCCATTGCAACAACTGTAACTACTGTACTTAAAAGTCTATTGCCTATCTGCAAAGTATTTAAACTAAAGTAATTCATTCTGAGAAAGTATTTTTTGTAATGTAATGTATAATGTAATTACAATGTAATTTAAAAAATAAAATATGTAAAAAAAAATTGTTTCTAAAAATGTAGTAAATCAGTATAAAAAAATTAATATAACAATTAATACATTTAAAAATTGTCATTTACAAAACCTTTGAAATTCACTGAAAAAACCGTAGGTTTCAGGCACGTTATAGTTAGAAATTAGCATTTAAAAAACCTTTGAAATTCACTGAAAAAACCATAGGTTTCAGACACGTTATAGTTACAAATTAGCATTTAAAAAACCTTTGAAATTCACTGAAAAAAACCATAGGTTTCAGACACGTTATAGTTACAAATTAGCATTTAAAAAACCTTTGAAATTCACTGAAAAAACCATAGGTTTTAGGGACAGTTTTAGTTACTTGGACATTGCACTCGTACAAAACCCGTGAAATTCCCACGTTATAGTTAGTTCAGCTAACTATAACTTGCGCCTCGCAATGCACTGCTGATGACGTCACATATTACATCACTCATGACATGGTCAGTGACATCACTGATGACATCACTGATGACATCTCAAATGACATCACTGATGACATCATCCACGTGATAATCTGATGCACCTCCTCACACCCTAATATAACCTTTGATACACCCACTCTAAATTACAGACTGCCATTCGCAAAACCATAGACACTCCAACACCAATAACTACATACCCACTCACTGATTCTTAGGTCTACACACACACATCCACTCACTCACCCGTACAGTCACTCATACTTACGGTCACTCAGTACAGGACTATCATATGCACTCTTACTCCTATATAGACACTCAAACAACGCCACTCATCCATAGAGATACTCACACACCTAGTCAGTCATGCAAATAATTAAACACACTGCCATTTACTCACCTATACAGTTATACACACACCAGCTCACTTACTCCTACAAATCGTAGCACATTGTTACGCTCTTATACAATCACAGATACAAGCACACACTCATCCATACAGCCACTATCACAATCACTCACTCTTGCTTATAGCTATTTATATACTCCAACACACATATATACTGCCTTTCACATATGTAGTTACTCACACATGTACCACTGGGACATACATTCACTCACTAACACACTCTTACACACACTTACCCACCCATACAGTCTATCACAGATGCACTCTTGAAACCATCCACCCAGTGAATCACCCACTCACACATCTATGCACAGAGTTGCACACACCCCTCCCACACAAACACTCAGGCACCCATACAGATACTCAGACAAGCATTCAATAACTCATATAGACACTCATTTAGCTATTCACAAACACATGCAGCCACTTACACAGCAACAGACAGACGGATACAGACATTCACCCAGTTTAGTCACTAACCCATGCATTCAGTAAGATACGTTAAATCACTCACTTATAGAGTCAGTCACGCACCTACTAAATCATCCATACAGACACTTACACACCCACTCATTCTTCAATACGTCTTTTCCTATATATATTAAAAATATTTAAACTTTACAGAAACACACAGTCACTGGATGATGTCATCAGTGATGTCATTTGAGATGTCATCAGTGATGTCATGAGTGATGTCACTGACCATGTCATGAGTGATGTAATATGTGACGTCATCAGCAGTGCATTGCAGGGGCGCGAGTTATAGTTAGCTGAACTAACTATAACGTGGGAATTTCACGGGTTTTGTACGAGTGCAATGTCCAAGTAACTAAAACTGTCCCTAAAACCTATGGTTTTTTCAGTGAATTTCAAAGGTTTTTTAAATGCTAATTTGTAACTATAACGTGCCTGAAACCTATGGTTTTTTCAGTGAATATATATATATATATATATATATATATATATATGCCAAGGTGTATTGAAGAATGAGTGGGTGTATAAGTGTCTGAATAGATGATTTAGTGGGTGCGTGACTGACTGTATAAGCGAGTGATTAAACATGTCTTACTGAATGCATGGGTTAATGACTAAACTGTGTAAATGTCTGTATCAGTCTGTCAGTTGGTGTGTAAGCGCTGCATGGGTTGGTGAGTAGCTACATGAGTGTCTATATGGGTTATTGATTGCTTGTCTGAGTATCTGTATGGGTGCCTGAGTGTCTGTGTGGGTGGGTGGGGGGTGCGTGACTCAGTGCATAGATGTGTGAGTGGGTGATTCACTGGGTGTATGGGTTCAAGAGTGCATCTGTGAAGGGCTGTATGGGTGGGTGAGTGTGTGTATGGGTGTGTTGGTGAGAGAATGGATGTCTCAGTGGTACATGTGTGAGTAACTACATATGTGAAAGGCAGTATATGTGAGTGTTGGAGTATATAAATGACTATATGTGAGAGTGAGTGATTGTGAAAGTGACTGTATGGATGAGTGTGTGCTTGTATCAGTGATTGTATAAGAGAGTAAGAGAGTAAGTATGTGTTAGTATCTGTATGAATAAGTGAGGTGGTGTGTGTATAACTGTATAGGTGAGTAAATGGGAGTGTGATTGATTCTTTGCATGACTGACTAGGTGTGTGAGTAACTCTATGGATGAGTGGCGGTGTGTGAGTGTCTGTATAGGTGTATGAGTGCATATGATAGTGCTGTATTGATGAGTGACTGCATGTATGAGTGACTGTATGGGTGAATGAGTGGATGTGTGTGTAGACCTAGGAATCAGTGAGTGGGTATGTAGTAACTGGAATTGGTGTGTCTATGGTTTCGAAAATGGTAGTCTGTATTTTAGAGTGGGTGTATCAAAGGTTATATTAGGGAGTGAGGAGGTGCATCAGATTATCACGTGAATGATGTCATCAGTGATGTCATTTGAGATGTCATCAGTGATGTCATCAGTGATGTCACTGACCATGTCATGAATGATGTAATATGTGACGTCATCAGCAGTGCATTGCGGGGGCGCGAGTTATAGTTAGCTCAACTAACTATAACAGCCGAATTTCTCTGGTTTTGTATGAGTGAAATGTCCAACTAACTATGACGTCCCTGAAACCTATGGTTTTTTCAGTGAATTTCTAAGGTTTTTAAAACGCTAATTTCTAACTATAACATCCCTGAAACCTATGGTTTTTTCAGTGAATTTCCAAGGTTTTTCTGATGCTAATTTCTAACTATAACGTCCCTGAAACCTATGGTTTTTTCACTGAATTTCAAAGGTTTTTTAAATGCTAATTTCTAACTATGCCTACAGAGGTAGGACATGTGCAGAAACAGAAAGAAAGGTACAGAAAGAATCAAGAGAAATGCACATTCAGACAACAGAAGTCCAGAAAGAGGAAGAAAGGTGCTGAAAGAAGCAACAGATGTGCAGAAAGAACCAACATAGGTGCGGAAAGAGGCCTACTTTGACTGTACCTTACAACAGACTCATACAAAGTACCCTAACCACTAATCTATCTCCCACGACATCTTAAATCTCACTTTTCTCTTGAAAGTTTAATATTCATTGAGTCCTCAGAATGTTACGCCTACCAAATACAAAATAGCAATCCCAAGCATATCACTGTTTTTTATATGTACAAGTTACTATTATATTTTCTGGAAATAATTCTTTTAATACTGTGAAAGTTGTTATATTTACAAAGGAGTCGCGCACCCTAAGCGAACCTACTCGATGGGAGCATGCATTAAGGGTGCGCAAACCCTGCTGGCGCGCATTTGCGGAGTCGCGTTGGAGTCGCAATTTCGGCGTAATTTCAAAAGTATAAAATATCATTGTAGAAATTATAAATATAAGTTTTGGTTAAAGTCTTTCACTAATATAATATAGAAAACAATTTATAAACAGTGTTTTTTAGTTTACTATTAACTATACGAAATTTCACGAGTGCGCGACGTATGCGCGTACGGTGTGCGACCCTGCCCTGCACGTATTTCCGGAGTCGCGCCGGGGTCGCAACTTCGGCGTATTTTTAAAGTCTGAAATATCACTATTCAAAGCTAAAATATCAGATTTGTATAAACACTTTTACTAATATGCTTTTAAAATTATTGTATAAACATCTATTTATACTTTATAATTATGTATACAATATTTTGTGGGTGCACGACGTGTAAGCAACAGGTACGCGCACCCTACGCGACTTCATGTGACCTGAAAAGAAAGCTTCTGATTGGTTTAAATCATTTTCATTCTGTAAGAGGGAGGATCCATCCTTGTTATATTCCTCTCATTATTTGTCTGTCTTGGTAACAAGACCTGCTTGTTCTACCTCTCTTCATTTTTTCAATTTTTGTGTGTTTTTTGACTTTTATATTACATTATGGCATCTAGTCATCCAGATATTGATCCACTGGAACGTGAGGATGATGACATCGTGGAGCCAGTCAAGAAAAGGAAGGAAAGTGTGCTATGCGCCTTCTTTAGTGTGCCAGAGAGAGAAAAGAAGGTGAACGCCCGGAAAGTCACCTGTAACATCTGCAAGAGAGTCTTGTCAAGAGGCTCTGAAAAGAAATATTCATGCGGAACATCAAGCATCAAGAAGCATTTGGAGACTATCCATCCCTTACATCTGGCAAGAGAAGTAACACGGAGAGAGCAGAATGAAGCGGAAGAACAAGACCTTAATGCCCCTTCAACATCCTCTCAAGGACTTCCAGCAACACCAAGGCCACACATTGTTCCAGAACTGTTGGAAGTGGCCATAATTTGTAAGAAATGTGATGCAAAACTCTGCATCGGGGAGCAGTGCATTGATGTTATTACCAATGCACTTTCCATTTTAAAGAGACACCTAAAATTATGCAGCATATTTGAGGTATGCATTTCCATAGACCAATACGAACTAATCTAATCACTAATCCTTCCATCAACAAGTCTTAAACCTCACTTTTGGGCTGCAGCTTCACTATTCAGCAACTACTCAGAGTGTTGGGCCTAGCCAAATACAAAGCAGCAAGTTTTTCAATGTGTCTGTTAAAAGTCTCATCATATTCCAGAGAGCATGCATGCATGTGTCTGTATCTTTTAAAAGACGCATCATATATCAAAGAAACATACAAATAGATAAGTAGTGGGTAGTACCTGAGAGAATAGCTGACTGGATAGGTAGTGCCTGAGTGAAACATTCATTTGAAAAGTACTGCCTGGGTGATTGCATGAGAGCAGCAGCACTGAATGAGTGATTAGAACAGTGCAGCAAAAATACTTCAGACAAACCAGAAGTGCAAGGCTAAATCATGGTTGAAGACAAGAGTGTATGAGTAGTGCTTCAAAGAATAAAAAAATGTATGTATACTGCCTGAGTGATTTTATGACTGCAGTGGTAGTAACTACATGATTGTATGAGTGTATACGAAGTACCTGAGACAAAATATGAGTATAAGGGTAATGCTTGGGCCATTCTATGAGTGGATCAGTAGTACCTTAGTGAGTAGATGAGAGCATGGGTAGTGCCTGACTGAGTGTTTGAGTGGGATAGTAGTGCCTGAGTGATTGCACGAATCTATGGTTAAAGTCTAAGGAATTACAACTGTATATAGATAGTGCCTCCTAGATTGCATAACTAAATAAGAGCACACATCTGAATACATAACTCCAGGACTCACTTGTGCATATTGACAATACTGCATACCTAGTGCATGAGTCTAGACATATAATTCTCACTAAATTCCAGAAAACAAACACTAACTGTACATTTCATAACATATTTCATACATCACATTTCTCTTACAATTTCAACACTTGTAATTTTTTTAAAGTAAAAATATCACTAGAAACAATAAAGCAGTACTGAATAATATATAATACACCTTACAAATTGGTTACTCACATTTGAGGTAGTATTGCAGAATACCAAATATCAGAAACTCTTAACAGATTTTCTTTTCCACACAAGAAATGTAATACACCTCTCTCGGAAAATGGCAAACTTTCCCTCTCTTTTTGCACTCAAATAAATGTAAGTATCAAATCACATTCCTTCCATCATTATTTCAAATTGTAAAACACATTTCTATTGGTTAGACATGTTAACCCTTTCTTACTGTCTTCAAATGGTGCCCAAACTGCTTCTGTAATTTTCTGAAGTCGCGACTCCACACAGGAGTTCAAAAACCTATTTCTAATAATACTAGTATAGATTTTCTGCAACACACTAATTCTCCACATACTACTATCTTAGAAAACCTTAATTTACTATCTTTTCACTTATATTTATATATCCATTTCACATTTTAAGTCCACAGTTAAGTTTCAACCCTTCCCCCATTCTGCTTAATGCCAGTTTCCATAGTAACAGTTCATGGAACATTCAACTGTACTAGCAGGTCACAAATTCACCATAGTTCCAAGTTCAGCACACAAGCTTACTAATGCGTACAGCAGGTGTGGTTGACTTTTGCAAAATATTTCCTTTTGATATCAACTGTACCTTTCAAACATTTTCTAACAACAAATCACAAACATGATACCTCAGCAAAGTAACATGCATCCTATTTTTCAGTGCACAATCTTGATGAACAGCCAATCACTTATCAACCTTTTAAAAAACATGTTCTCCACCATTTTAGATACCTCTCATTCTACCAACTGACCACCTGAGCTACAGCCATCTTTTGATTACTTCCAGACATCCCTTCTAAATGCTCACAGTGTGGATTGTAGGACACGGCTATGTTTTCTGGTGCAAAAGGTATGCTGAACGCAGAGGTATTGCCAAACACCTAGCTTTGGAAAATATGGACATTAAATGGATTGCACAGAGAGGGTTAAAGTGGCACCAATTGTTGCCTTTGGTTAAAACCTTTTTCATCTCCAACCCCTGACCTCATGATTGTGCACTGTGGTGGCAATGACCTAGGCACATTGACTGGGGTAGGTCTGGAAATGCTAATGAAGGACACCTTTGCACAGTTGATGTTGTTTTTGCCTCTAACTGTCTTTGTATACTCTAACATATGCCAAAGACAGAAATGGAACTGGTCAAATCAATTCTGTCCACAGTTTGAGAAAGCTAGGAAGAGTGTCAATAAAGCTGTTTCTGCATACCTCAGAGATCATAGAATGGGGTCCATATACAACAACAATCCACATTTTGATATGAACGACATCTACAGAAGTGATGGAGTGCACTTCACAGATCAAGGAAACAGAGTCTTCCTCAACAACCTAAAGCTGTGCATCCGCACTTACATGTAGTTACAACAAACTCATTATGAAAACAAGGGCTCTTTTTAGAGCCACCCTATAACCCAACAGTTAATCTTACTTTTTAAAAAACATACCTATTCTTTTTTTAATTTTGCTTGGAGTCGCGAACCCATCGCGTTTACACTGGGGGGCCGCGCTGAGATCCGCGATGAAGTCGCGACTCCAAGCACGCTAGAAAAAAAAAGCCCCCCATTCTTATTACTCAATTTCTGCCCCAGGGACCCCATCCCCCGAGGCCCCGCCATTTGATATTTTTTATAAATAAAAAAAATCACCCCCCTAAGGGCTTTTTTTTTGCCCTGGGGACCCCATCCCCCGGGGCATGCCCTCATGTTGGGGACCGAGGGGAGAGCCCCAATGCCCCCACGGTCTCAGCTGGCTCCCCACCTCCTGTGGGAGCCGGCAGTGCTTTTGGACAAGGGGAGCTGCTGACACGCAGCTCCCCTTGTCCAAAAGCAATTCTGCTTTGCTTCTTGGAAGCTCTCGCTTCCAAGAAGCAAAGCAGCGTTTGCTATGGCAGGGCGGGAGCAGTGCTCCCACCCTGCCATAGCAAACGGCAATGTCCCGGGGGTGGGCACCCCAGGGCCATGTAGGGCTCCAGGAGGGGTGCCCCGTGACCCCCTCCCAACATCTAAATTGCCCCGGGGAGGTGGTGGTCCCTGGGGCAGTGTAGGGAGGGGCAAGAGCCCCCCACACTTCTTTAAATATATTGAAGCCCCGGGGAGGTGGTGGTCCCCGGGGCAGTGTGAGGGAGGGAGGAGCCCCCCCACACATTTTTTTTTCAAGCCCCGGGGAGGTAGCAGTCCCCGGGGCTGTGGGGGCCCCCGCTGGCCCCCGCTACATAATCAGCTATTGCCCCCGGGACCTGGCCCACCCGGGGGCTTAAAGAAAACCAAGCGCGGGAGCCCGCGCTTTGTTTTAAAAAAAAAAATTCTGCCGGATTCACGCACCCAGCATGACTCCGGCCAAAAATTAAAAAGAAAATGCTTTTTTTGGCCCTGGGGGGCCCTGTGGGATGCCCTGGCCACGCCTATGGGGTCAGGGTGTTACCACCCTGCCCCCTTTTCTTTTTCTTAATCTTTTTTTTACTGTTTTCTTGTGACTCGGTTTTACCGAGTCACAAGATAGCTGCCAACACTTCTTGGTTTGAAGTGTCGGAAGCCAATCAGAATGAAGTTTGTGCTCGGGAGGGTTCGTGAACCCACTGCGGTCACAGATATTGATATTTTTTATCTTTTTAATTTCGTAGGAACCACTGAACGGATTTACACCATTTAAAGCAAAGAGTGCACTCTGGACCAAGAGCTATCTCCCTGCCAAATTTGGTGTAATTCCGTTCAGCAGTTCGGGCTGTATCCGCGACAAAAGTTCCTATTGGAAATTAACATGGGGAAAACGCGTTTTGGGACCCCCCTTTTTTCTCGGCCCCTGCTTGACCAATCACCCCGAAACTTTGAATACAGGAGCTGACCAGAGCGCCCCATTAGTTTTGAAAATTTCGCAAAGATTCGTCAACCGGCGCCAAAGATATTGGCAAATCAAAAAATGCTTTTCCTATGGAAACTAGGTCCTAACTATAACTACCTACTGGCGACCGCCAGTAGGTAATATATATATATATATATATATATATATATATATATATATATATGTATATATATATATATATATATATATATATTAAATCTCTCGCTTGCAACTTCTGATCCAGACTTGAAAAACGAGCGAGGACCCGATTTTGTGCAAAGTTTCTTTATTGCCACCAAGTTAGTCCGCCATGACGCGTTTTGGCCGGTCCACGGCCTTAATCACATGACACGGCTTGAACAGTGATTGTCAAATTTAAAGTGCTAGTGCGTACAATACGTGAATCAACATAGACAACATACTATGAGGTTGAAAACATTTCTCGCTTAAATGCGAACAGATAAAGATTTTTTTATATATATATATATAAATATAATATTTCCACCATCATTGATCATCTGCACACAGAGCCCTGTATTGCATATATATATTCAGTTGTCTTCACTGAGCAAGGACATATCGCCATAAAATTAATATTTGCATAAATGCCAATTATGTCTATAATGCCATGCTTATATATTGATTTACGAAAATTTATAAGTGTATATATCTAAAATATAAATAATATGTAGTGTGATACCCTATGAAAGAAAAAAGTGCATAGTGGTAAAAGTGCTATGTGCTCTATATTGCCTTTAATCTCCTGATTCCCTCCTCCAGGATCGGCAAAGGGTTCTGAATGAATTTGTGTAAATACAAAAACATATTTTTGAGATTAATCTTCAGCATATCCATACTTTCCAAATATTTTTGGCTATCCATCTTATTGTATGGAATATGCATGTTGATGCAGTATGAGGTAATGGGAGAATGAGTACAGTAGATATTGCATTGTATGTATGAAATGAGATCTAGCAGCTATAGGGTTTCTTTCCTCTACATAATACTGAATTGTGCATCAATGTGCCTACAAGTGTAGAATCGGATTCAAACTCATACTGCTAAAAATGGATAAAATCACATGTAATAAAATCCATATCCTAAAAGATGTTGATTATAAAATATTTTGACCAAATTTCATAAATATTGCTTATAAATATCCATACAGACAAGTAAATATGAATAAATACATAAGACATAATGCTGCACTATGTGCACATGTTAAAAATATCACTGTAAAATGGTACCTCTCGAACATTAAATATAAAGTGCAAATGTATCAGTAGCGTGAGTTGTTTACATATGTCAATGGAGTTACATCGAAATCTATAGAAATCCATAAAATTCATAAAATTCAATAAGAATCTAGAAAAATCTATAAATATCCATAAAATTCTAAGAAATCCTAAAAAATCTAAAGGAAGGTGTGCAGATCTTCTGTGTTGTTGAGACCTCCTGGCTGCTTAGAGTCAAATTCTAAAATATATTTAGTTTCCAGGTGTCTTAATTTGCCTTCCCGATCCCCACCTCTCTTTTGGGCCGGTACTGACTCAATGGCATAATATTTCAGATGTTTGAGGTCACTATCATGATGTTCCCTGAAATGTCTGGCCACTGGGTAACTGGCATCGTTGTTAGTGATGGCCCGCATATGTTGCAAAATTCTCTTGTGCACTGCCAACTTCGTACTGCCTATATATTTCAGTTTACAGCTGCATTCCAAAACATATACTGTAAATTCAGTTTTATATGTGAGATGTTGTGTAATAGTTTGCGTCTTGTCACTGAATGCAGTTAGGTACGAAGTGGTATTGATGCCGTATTGGCAAGCTTTACATGACGTGCATCTAAAGAAACCTTTTCTAGCTGTCAGCCACATAACTTTTCCCTGATCCTCCGGGCTGCTTTTGACTAGCACATTACCCATACTTGCCGTTTTCCTGAAAGCAATGGATGGATTGTTGGGTAAATGTTTGCCTATTATGGGGTCATCACGTACGATGGGCCAGTTTCGTCTAATGATGGCTCTAAGTTGTTTTTCCTGTTTAGAAAAACCGAGGATAAGTCTAGTTGATTCGGCTGTCTCTTGTTTTTCATTTGATCTACTTCTATATTGTAATAGTTCTGATCTCGCCTTTTCCTTAGATTTAATAATGGCTGCATCAATTACTGTTGTTTTGTATCCTCTTGCTAAAAAGCGTGTGCGACATTCTGCTTGTTTAATGTTAGCATCATCCTCATTGCTACATATACGTCTTATGCGCAGCATTTCCCCATAAGGGATGCTGTTGATGAGGTGAGCTGGATGTGCACTTGATGCATGTAGCAGTGTATTGTCTGCTGTGGGTTTTCTAAACAGTGTGGTGGTCAGACAATTGTTTACAATTTTGATCTGCACATCTAAAAATGTAACTTCTGTTTTACTCATTGTAAAAGTAAATTTGAGATTGACATCATTTACATTAAGTTGTTGTATAAAATCCATAGCACTTTGTTCGGTACCACGCCATATAATAAACAGGTCATCTATAAATCTGAGCCATGATATGACCTGTGAAGAAAACACATGTTCATATTTCCTCATGAGGACCAGCTCTTCCCACCAGCCCATGAATAAACAGGCATAGCTGGGGAAAAGCTGGCCCCATTGCAACTCCTTGAATTTGCTGGTACATTTGATTATTGAAGATAAAAAGGTTATTCTCCAAACAGAAAAGTAACATGCTAATTAACATTTTGTTATGTTGTGCAAATCTTATCGGTCTATTAGATAAGAAATAGTCCACAGCCCTGATTCCATCCCTATTTCTAATACATGTGTAAAGAGATGACACATCTAGGGCTATGAGTAAATATTCCGAATTCCATTGAATATCTTTGACCTTTCGCAAAAAGTCACAGGTGTCTTGCACATAAGATTTCAAACTTTTTACATGTTCCTGTAAGAAAAAGTCTATGTACCGGGACATATTCTCTAGTGGTCCATTGCATACAGCTATAATGGGTCTGCCTGGCGGTCTATGTATATTTTTGTGGATCTTAGGGACAAAATATATAACCGGGGTGGACGGATGTTCTTTCTTTAAAAATTTATATTCGTCCCAACTAATTAGACCCAGACTTTTCCATGCTAGGAGTTGAGAGAAAAATTGTTCCTGTGTCTGTCTATATTTCGAAATAGAACTTTTTCTGTAGCAGTCTTAGTCATTTAGTTGGTTATAGGCTTCTTTCAAATATTCATCCAAGGGCCATAAAACTATGTTCCCGCCCTTGTCTGCATTTCTTATGACCACTCTTTTTTCTTTTCTCAATTTATTAATGAGTTAGTTGTAACTTCTTTCATGATAAGATCATTTCATTTCAGATCTGTTAATGGTGTGATTCAGCCTCTTAACCTGTGCCACAATCTGCTCATTAAATATGTCCAAGGCATCCCGCGGCATGACAGGTACAAATTTAGACTTGACTTTAAAAGGAGTAATGGGTTTAGCGGTTGTATTGGGGAGAACATTTTGCTCATGGCCATTCTCTTCCTGTGTTGTTGCAGTACCACTTTCATTGACTGGATTCAAGTTTCCCATTTGTAATTCTTCCATATCTTGTAACAGGCCTATGTCAGAAACAGTTAAGCCTGGTGATTCTGCATTAATGTTTGTTGATTCAATGTATTCTAACACATCATTGGTCGTTCTTTGTCGGTGGAATTTTGCGAGTTTTAATTTTCTAATAAATTTATAAATGTCTGCCCTGGTTTGCGTGTAATCAAAGTTTGACTCAGGGCAATAGGATAGACCTAATGACAATAGTTGTTGCTCAGCAATAGTAAGATTAATATTGGCCAAATCAATTATGGAATTTGCTTGAGTGGAACTGGAGCTTGTAGCATTTGTGGTGATATGAGAGGCGTCCTCTATTTGCGATTCCCTAGTCCTCGCCCTCTTTTCTTGTTCTCTCTTGTTTGTCTGGGCTTGTCTTCTCCCCCTTCTCCTCTGGGTGTTCCTGTTGCCACAGGTCCCTTGTTGCGGGGTCGCAATGTTTTAAAATATCCAACTCTTCCCCCAACGTCAGTCTTATAGTGCTTTGCTCCTGTCTTCTTCTTGCTGTTTCAGACTCTGATTCACTATCTGGTGCAGAGCTTAAATCAGACATCGATACAGATTCAGCTTGTTGCTGGTTCTTATCCCTTGTATCAGAGCTTTACAATCGTCGGTTGGCTGTTGCTGTTCTTAGTGAGTCATATCTACATGCAAATGTAAATATTTGCCCGTTAGCATAATCATCTCTGTCTCGCCTAAATTTGTATGTTTTCCGCGTCTTTATTTTTTCTTCTTCTTTATTCAATTTGCTTGTCATTTCGTCGTGCAGCTTCTGTCTGCTTTGTTGATCTCCCTGCTGCTTGATCTCATTATCCAGTACTTCAATCTTGGCTTGAAGGTCAGCTCTATCGATCTCTGCGTACTTCACTAGTATCTCCACTAGTCTACGTGAAGACTCAAGATTACATTGTGCCCACTCGGCCATCATGAGTGGATTAGGTGCCTCATAGCTGGGGGCGATCATGATACGGAGGCCCCTGGGGATCCTTCCCACGTCAAGGTACCTCTGAAGCGATCGAGCCTCCCACCACTTGGATTGTTCCTGACGCATCAGCCTTTCTAATGTACGATAATTGTCTTTTAGTCCTTTCTTTCTCCCATTATTTTCCCCATTCGCATCGTTGGTTGCACTTTGTGTGACTAATGGGTTTTCTGAGAACATTTCCTCTGCTGCTGTCTCTCTGTTCCTAAGCGTGTCAGCGGACATGATTGGTGGTGTTTATGTTTCTTTAATGTCCCGTTTGGAAAGACTCCTTATCTGGCAATGCCAATGGGATCTCCTAGGGTGCACACCTCCCCTCCTGCATGTAACGTATATTGCGTACCTGAAAAGCGGCCAACAGTCGGCTGGAAGCTTCTGCTCCGATGTCGCTCCTCCGAGCAATCCTCGAGCATAGCGCCTCTTCGCACGAAGTGTTGCCTACCAGGTTACTGTTCCGTTGTTCTGTAGGGTGATCCGGTTTGCTCCGTTGTAGGAAAATACTTGAAGTGCCCCCGGGGTCCCCGCTGACGCAGCTCTGCGAGCCCGCAGAGCCGATGGCAGAGGAAGTCGGAAAGCCGACTTGCTGATCCGGAGCCTGCTTACTAGGAAGGGGGTCCACGAGCCGGAGGCAGCCTCTCCGGTAAATATTAAATCTCTCGCTTGCAACTTCTGATCCAGACTTTAAAAATGAGCGAGGACCCGATTTTGTGCAAAGTTTCTTTATTGCCACCAAGTTAGTCCGCCATGACGCGTTTCGGCCGGTCCACGGCCTTGATCACATGACTCGGCTTGAACAGTGATTGTCAAATTTAAAGTGCTAGTGTGTACAATACATGAATCAACATAGACGACATACTATGAGGTTGAAAACCAAGAGCTATCTCCCTGCCAAATTTGGTGTAATTCCGTTCAGCAGTTCGGGCTGTATCCGCGACAAAAGTTCCTATGGAAATTAACATGGGAAAATGCGTTTTTTCTCGGCCCCTGCTTGACCAATCACCCCGAAACTTTCAAGACAGGAGCCGACTAGAGCGCCCCATTAGTTTTGAAAATTTCGCGAAGATTCGTCAGCCGGCGCCAAAGATATTGGCAAATCAAAAAACACTTTTCCTATGGAAACTAGGTCCTAACTATAACTACCTACTGGCGACCGCCAGTAGGTAATATATATATATATATATATTCCATCAACAAGGTCCCGCTTCAAGGAACACACATGGAGCACTCTTGGGTCTGGGAAGCCTTTATTCCAACCAGCATGACGCGTTTCGTCTTTCCGACTTTTTCAAATGCTTTTCGGTGTAAAAAGATCTCTGGCCTTTCAGTATCTTTAAAGGCCACATTCGGCTCCTCCTGCACAGTTTCAGCAAGGAAGGACTGCATTTGCAAGCAGTCCCTCCTAATTATTCATAGCCGCCATCTTTGAGTGTGCACCTCAGCTGAAATACCCTTGTGGTGTTCTCTTTACGATGGTTATCCTTTGTTGTAAACTTCCATACAATGATGGGATACAGGGGGTGAATGCCTCAAAGATCGCGCTTTACCACCGTGCTTTTCATTTGGAGGCTCCAAAGTTCGTTACACCAACCCATTCATCAGCCGCTTAGCTGTCATTCGAAATTCTGTACCTGAGGGCGCATATTTTTGTAAATTGCACTCTTTCATGTAGTCATGAACCAACTGGTTGTTGGCAGTTACATCAATTTCTTGGTCACGGCGGTTCTGGCAGCGCACATTTAAGATTCCAACAATTGCCACCTGTGCTGCCGAACTCCTTACGTGACGGGTGCTTCCTTCGTGCAAGTGGCATGCACGTTGTAAATAATCCATCAACAAGGTCCCGCTTCAAGGAACACACATGGAGCACTCTTAGGTCTGGGAAGCCTTTATTCCACCCAGCATGACGCGTTTCGTCTTTCCGACTTTTTCAAATGCTTTTCGGTGTAAAAAGATCTCTGGCCTTTCAGTATCTTTAAAGGCCACATTCGGCTCCTCCTGCACAGTTTCAGCAAGGAAGGACTGCATTTGCAAGCAGTCCCTCCTAATTATTCATAGCCGCCATCTTTGAGTGTGCACCTCAGCTGAAATACCCTTGTGGTGTTCTCTTTACGATGGTTATCCTTTGTTGTAAACTTCCATACAATGATGGGATACAGGGGTGAATGCCTCAAAGATCGCGCTTTACCACCGTGCTTTTCATTTGGAGGCTCCAAAGTTCGTTACACCAACCCATTCATCAGCCGCTTAGCTGTCATTCGAAATTCTGTACCTGAGGGCGCATATTTTTGTAAATTGCACTCTTTCATGTAGTCATGAACCAACTGGTTGTTGGCAGTTACATCAATTTCTTGGTCGCGGCGGTTCTGGCAGCGCACATTTAAGATTCCAACAATTGCCACCTGTGCTGCCGAACTCCTTACGTGACGGGTGCTTCCTTCGTGCAAGCAAAAATATGCGCCCTCAGGTACAGAATTTCGAATGACAGCTAAGCGGCTAAGCGGCTGATGAATGGGTTGGTGTAACGAACTTTGGAGCCTCCAAATGAAAAGCACGGTGGTAAAGCGCGATCTTTGAGGCATTCACCCCCTGTATCCCATCATTGTATGGAAGTTTACAACAAAGGATAACCATCGTAAAGAGAACACCACAAGGGTATTTCAGCTGAGGTGCACACTCAAAGATGGCGGCTATGAATAATTAGGAGGGACTGCTTGCAAATGCAGTCCTTCCTTGCTGAAACTGTGCAGGAGGAGCCGAATGTGGCCTTTAAAGATACTGAAAGGCCAGAGATCTTTTACACCGAAAAGCATTTGAAAAAGTCGGAAAGACGAAACGCGTCATGCTGGGTGGAATAAAGGCTTCCCAGACCCAAGAGTGCTCCATGTGTGTTCCTTGAAGCGGGACCTTGTTGATGGATTATTTACAACGTGCATGCCACTTGCACGAAGAAGCACCCGTCACGTAAGGAGTTCGGCAGCACAGGTGGCAATTGTTGGAATCTTAAATGTGCGCTGCCAGAACCGCCGCGACCAAGAAGTTGATGTAACTGCCAACAACCAGTTGGTTCATGACTACATGAAAGAGTGCAATTTACAAAAATATGCGCCCTCAGGTACAGAATTTTGAATGACAGCTAAGCGGCTGATGAATGGGTTGGTGTAACGAACTTTGGAGCCTCAAATGAAAAGCACGGTGGTAAAGCGCGATCATTGAGGCATTCACCCCTGTATCCCATCATTGTATGGAAGTTTACAACAAAGGATAACCATCGTAAAGAGAACACCACAAGGGTATTTCAGCTGAGGTGCACACTCAAAGATGGCGGCTATGAATAATTAGGAGGGACTGCTTGCAAATGCAGTCCTTCCTTGCTGAAACTGTGCAGGAGGAGCCGAATGTGGCCTTTAAAGATACTGAAAGGCCAGAGATCTTTTACACCGAAAAGCATTTGAAAAAGTCGGAAGACGAAACGCGTCATGCTGGGTGGAATAAAGGCTTCCCAGACCCAAGAGTGCTCCATGTGTGTTCCTTGAAGCGGGACCTTGTTGATGGATTATTTACAACGTGCATGCCACTTGCACGAAGGAAGCACCCGTCACGTAAGGAGTTCGGCAGCACAGGTGGCAATTGTTGGAAATATATATATATATATATATATGTTGAAAAAAATCAAAGGTTAAAGCGGCACAATATTAATGTGAATTAGGTAGTATAGTTAGTCATAACATGACCATGACATTTTAAACTTGAGAAACCACCGAAATTCACCAGTTTAAGTTCAGTGAGCTAACTCTAACTAGTACCCCCACCATGCACGGCTTATAACCTCACATATTACATCACTCATGGCATGTCCAATGACATCATTGATGAATATCACTGATGATGTCTCAAATTACATCATAAATGACATCACTAATGACATCATCCAATGAAGGGAACAATTTGCAAACTTTGCTTTTCATACTGCAAGGAATTCACGATGCACATCTCAACCCAATGTTGTATAGCCTCTGTACTTGTAATGGGTGTCAGCTGTCACAATATTCTTGGCCTCCTAATGAGTCTTGGATCTCTGAAGGGAGTCAGCTCTTCATGTTGGATTGTGCACAGAGCGAAGATATGCAGAGCATAGACTGACCAACCTATTTCTCGTTGATTGAGCACTAGAGCTCTGTATCTGAAAAGCAGTTTGCTACAGGGCGGAAGTTGTACTTAGTAGGTGCTTGGTCTCCCAAGGGGGCTTCAGTATCTGGAGGTAGGTGCTCACCATTAATAGTTGCGCATAGGAGCAAAGACAGTACCCACCAGGTACCTGCCTACCCATGAATTTTTGATTGCCCTCAAGAGGTCTGTTCTCCATGAGGGGTTATATGAAAGATGAGCACTGAGCATAGTAGGAGCTTGGCCTCCTAATGGGGCTTGAGTGTCTGCAGTGAGTAATGCTGAGATGATGAGAATGGTACATGACATAAACACAATGTTTAGAATAACACTCTGCCTGTTTGTAAGTGAATTAGTCATTCATTATATATTCTTGAACAATGTTTAATGTCCCATATTTTTCACAGAGATTCTGTACAGAAATATCCCCATTTTATAAAACTGTACTGTATATTGCATTTGTTTAAACCACTGCATGACTACTCCATCACGTTGCCTTGTTCACAGAAACGTATAGATAAAAAATGTATTGAGTAGAAAAGCTTTACTTTGTCTCTTACATTTTTAGAGCAACCCACTGATTTAGTATACAGCCTGTCTGAAACATATCTGTGCATCTCTTAGTATATGTACACAGTGTTTACCTTGTTTTTCTGAAGTATTGTTTGTATTAAATAGTTTACTGGTAGTGTACTATTTATTATTTTATTACAGTGAATGACGTCTTCAGGCCAACACTATTACTATTTTGTATATGCACACATGATTAGGTAATATATGTAGGGTATTTACTTTCCAGTGCAGAACTATTTTTGTGCTGGAAAAGTGTCCTTTTTTGATACAACTAGCACTTTGAAGTATTTTTCATAATGCAGTCATTCCTTAGGTTGTACTTGGGTGTTCTAGAGCAACTACCCATGATTTTAACAGAAAGCCGTATTTAGTAAAATTGCTACACCAGGTTTTGTGTAAAAAAAAATTGCCTCTTTGAGGCAGGTGCAAACCTGGAGACGTCTTTTTATGTATCCTAACATTTCACACATTGCATGTGTGCTGCACTGTACAGCACACATCCAATATGTGAGATGCTTTAAAGTTTGTCTACTCAAATAATTTTGTATTGGAAGGTTATACATTCAGTTCAAAACCTGTGCTAGACATCATACACACATATTTGCACTATGCGCAAATGTGTGTGTATGGCACTAGGCAGCCTTTTTGCAGAGAAAGAAAGAAAGAGCAAGAAACCTAATTAGTAAATATGGCTCTGCACTGCTCTCTTTCCCTTGCATAACGTAGAACAGCAACTTTATTTATTGCTCTGTTTTGTTCTATGTTTTAGTAAATCTGCATCTGGGTCTTTTGTGTTAGGATAGTTTTATCTCTCAGTTTGATGGTTGACCATCCAAATTTATTCTTGGGAATGTCACTGTTCTTGCATCTGGGATTTATGGTTTTGCCTCTTACAATGGGGTGATAGCTCCAAAAGGCCACCTGAAAAGCTACAGGTTTAATTTAATTTAATATATTTAAAATAGTTGACTATTTACTTCAAAATGTGTTAATAGTGCTGGAGTAATTTTTTATCTTGTTCTACATTTAAAATAATTAAATAAATTAAATAATTATTTTAAATTAATTTACATTAGTATTTAACATACAATAATACAAGTTTTAAACTTTTTATATCATCCTTATACCTTACCATAGGGAGATCATCACCCTGGTGGCAGACAACTCTGCCTATATGTGAAACATTTGTAAAAGTAAATTTACAATATAAATTTAAAATTTAGGGTTATATTCACAAGAACGTGTGATAACTACCGCAAGAGTAGCGTAACGCAACTTCCAATAACGCAGCCTATCACGGGAAAATAACCCTGTGACAACGTGGAATTCACAACAAGGCGGTACCATGCGATAGTCACCAGATAACGCGTCAAATGTCAGCGTGTAAATCAACACCACGCCCAAAAAATGAGAAACGCGAACGCAAGAAACCATGCGATGAGGCCAATCGCGGTACAAAAAGCTGCAAAAAGCAGCCTCTGGCCTGCAACTCCCACGCGGCCTGCGGAAAAAACACCATAAAAGAAAGAAAAAAAAAAGCCCAAAAACTATTTAAACTGCGTAGCAACATGGATGCACCCGGACCCAGTGCAGAGGACAAGCCGGACACCACAAGCCCTACGGAGGACCATCCAGGAACCCCGCTGTCGAGGAAGGGCAAGGACAAGAGGAAGAGGAAGACCGGGTACAGTCCGCAGGAAGACCAGATCATCGTCACGGGGTGACCGAACACCATCAACAACTGTTCGGCACCTCCACTGTGGCACTGGCAACCCAAACCGAAATATGGCAGGCCATCGTCACCAACGTCAATGCAGTAGGAGTGTCCAGGAGGTCACTGGAGGAGGTCAAGAGGCGCTGGCATGATCTGAAAAGTCAGACCAAACATAAGCTCGCCGCCAACAGGGAGGCAGCAACGGCGACTGGAGGTGGGAACCCTGCGACACAGGAGGAGCTGGAGCAAATGGTGGCCACAGTCAGCAGTGAGGAGACGGTGGCAGTATTGGGGGGCCTGGACACAGCACGATACGACCTGACCCAACAGCAACAGGGTGAGTAACCACTAGGGACGGGGGGAGATGGGCACAATGGCACACATGCACAATTACGCGCAGCACACAGCACACCCACAATGACCGTGGAACATGTCCCTGAATGCCCTGGCACACTGCAGCACACATAGAAATGCCAAGTAGGCCCCAATCCACATTGTGCACAGAGGGACCCCCTTATCACCAATATCACAACCGACCCGTGCACATGTGCCGAATCCAGCAAAGCAGCTGCTCCGTGACCCACACTGACTATGCAAGTAACACTGCATGTCTGATAGCATGGCAGCTGCCACAAAAAAATGACATGGCCCACGAAGCGACATGGAGGTAGCCAAGTGCGGATCACATCCGTAAAGGAGCAGGTCACACTCCGACGTGCACCCACAACCCATGCCTCACAATACACGCAGCAGACGAACAATGCACCAGGCCACAAAAACAGTCCGCGAGCACACATGACCCAAGTCAAAAGCAAATCAGGCCCCGAAAAGCACACAATTCAAAGGCACCCCGCCTCAAAGGGAGAAGGCTACACGTAATCAGAGCTGCAGGGGCAACTCACCCACAATGCAGCACACACACATATCAATCACAGAACATCAGCAA
Organism: Calotriton arnoldi; assembly: GCA_963921515.1. NCBI lineage: Eukaryota > Metazoa > Chordata > Amphibia > Caudata > Salamandridae > Calotriton > Calotriton arnoldi. Next base: position 414,012 of record CAWUFW010005184.1, on the reverse strand, counting down.
TGAAGGCAATGTGGTACAAAGTGCAACACCAGCACCACAGGACAGAGCCCACAACAGGTTCCGCTCATGCGTAGTAACTGTCCACCCACATCTGGCATTGCCTGACACTGTGTGATGATAATGTACGGGTACTACCACACATCCGTCATGTAGTCGAAAAACACACTGACTGCCATCAAATAGCCAGCACCCCCCAAACAGTCACAATGTACATTGGCATGCAGTCTGAATGTATACATCTGCAAATCATCACCATACATGTGAAACACTGTTAACCTGCATCTCCACCTTACATTGCAGAGGGACAAACAACACCCCCTGCAGAGCACACCACACATCCCACCATTGATGATGAAGAGGACAACCTGCACATATGTCAAGACTCCCTCCAATGGATGCTGGACAGCCCCTGCACCCCACCCCCAGGAGCAGGCCAGGCCAGCTGCCTCGAGGTGACCCCACCACCTGCACAGACCACACAGCAGGAAACACACACCACCACAGCTGTCTCCCAGGACCCCCCGACCAATACATGGGATTCCTACGGCGTGTGTTGGGTTGCCAGGTGGAGTTGGCTCATCAGCTGCGGGTGGGTTTCGAGCTCGTGGCAGCCAAACTCGATGCAATACGTGGGTGTCTGAGTCCTATCAGGGACCACGTACAGTCCCTATCGTACACCCCCTGTATGCACCATGCTCCGCCACAGTCCTTGGCTAACCTCGCTGGTGCCATGAGTCTAATACAAGCACTGTCTGGTCAGACAGGCACCAGCCATGACAGCACAGAGATGGCACAGATGCGGAGGGCAATGGACACCATGGAGCAGATGCAGGCTGGAAGTATGTCTGCCACGGCTGGACACCAGCGAGCAGTGGCTGGGAACAGCAACGCCCTGCAGTACTCCAACTTGCCATTGCTGCCACTGAGCCATTCCCAGATGACTGCAGCAGGAACATCCACACACACAGCTCCGACCCCTGATGTGTCCGTAGCACACTGTGATGCTGCCCCATCACCTACGCAGTCTGATGTGTCAGGGGCACACAGCGATGCAGCCATCACCCCGCCACACACACCGGACACACCGGACACAGAACCCATATCAGGGGAGTGAGAAGGGGATGGGAACTACTGTGTGAGGAAGGAGGCAGTAGCATCCATCACCGCCATATGGCCTGTCCCTGCCTGCTCATGACCTATGCATCATGCCCTGGGAAATACCTCCTACTGACCTCTGGAACACCCTGCGACATTCACCTGGACCCCGACACGGACTGCCATTTCTTCCCCGCTGGCCAATCACACAGCAATCCTGCTGCGGACTGCACTCTCCCTCTTCCCAATCACTGTGCAATACCCAAAGGACTCTGGTTGGCCCACCACTGGGCTTCCATGTGATGTGGGCTTCGATGGCCAGGTACAGCTCCAGCTCCGTCAATCACCTGGATGTGAATAAAACATTCTAAATCACACAGATGTGTCATCACTATGTTCACTCACGTATGGAAGTATGGCTGGATGTGGGGACGATGATTGCACATGAAGGTACACCCTGGTAACTGACATCTATGCGCATGTCTATCCCTGAGACACATGGCCAATTGGATGACTGTGAAGGTGAATACTAGCTGTGTCCCCATTGCACATCAACAGCAATCTCACAACACCCCAACGTAGGCACACGTCCATGTGTTGAATAGGGCCGTGTGTGTAGGAGTGACCAAAACTGTGGTAGGCCAGGGGGGGGTATCCCACACCACGTGTGACAGCAGAACTTCACGTCGCATACCGACTTACACACATCTGTGTGGACACAATCTGTTGTGATGTATGACATTGCTCCACATGGTCAGAGGTTGGACACCATACACACATAGCTGGAGTCATGTGAGTGCACATGTCGTCCAGCACCTATCCAAAAACAATATCTGGCTTACAGAGGTGGAGCTTGCCAAAGGGACACACCCCCATTGCACATGTGTCAGTCAGTTCCTCCCTGTGTTGTGACCAGGCTCATTGTGGCACACGAGTGGACAATCTAAACAACACACCTCACAGTTAGACACCAGTAGAGTGGCATAGGCTTTATTGGCATGTGCGTGTCAGTACGGACGAGGCAACGGCCACAACAGGCAGGGACATGCTTAAGACACTTACACGCAGCATGGGTACATGTCGAGGTTCAGATGATGGTGGGGCTGAAATGGACAACATTCATCACGGATGGCAACGCTCACAGCCCACCTTGCCTTGCTGGACGAGTCATGTGTTGTTTGGCGTCTGCACATTGCCCCGTGTGAGGGGGGCACGACTCACTGCACGTGGGGTCTGCATGGGGCTCTGCCTCCGGGGTGCGCCCATTGTCTGCTCTGCCGACAGTGATCAGGTGTGAGGGTCCAACAGGTTCACATGTCGTGCTACATTGCCATGTGTGTGCTCTCACCCAGCAGTGTGTCCGAATCGGCAACGTTGCCAGACGACGCTGTGTTGCTCCGACCATGGACCTGTGTCGCCTTGCACAGGTGTGTGTACACATGTGTCATTCCACGCACATGCATCCAGAGCCCGAACGTTGGCAGGCGTGTCCTCTGTTGTGGTGGGGTATGTGAGCAATCCCCACAATGCAACAAGTTGTTGGGCCATGTGCTGTGGGTGGCAATCGGATGTGGCTGCAGGAACGTAGTTACTCGTCCATGAATGCCCGTGCAGCTTCATGTGCAATGTGTTCCAATAGTACGTCGTTGTCGTGTTCAAGGAACACCAGGGTGAGCCAGTCCATTAGGTGGTCAGGGCAGGTGTGCTCAGCCCACGCCGTCTCACCGATCCGCAACACAGCCCAATAGGGGAGCGCCTCGATGTGGTCACTGCACACGAGATTGTGCAATCTCCCATGCACAACTACCAATACATACGCAGTATGTCAAGGCATCCATGCACGGCTGTCTCGGTTACACTCCTGTTCATGATCCAACAGGGGGCGCAGACACGAGTCATAGTCCAATTCATCAACAGTTGTGTTGGATAGGCAGACATCCATGGGACACTCGAATGTGCATGTTCGGCATTGGAACCAGGGCTGGACGCAGGTGACGTGGGCAATGCGGAAGCTGAGCCTGTAACTGATCCGCAGCACTGCCAGTGGCAGTGCGCCCAGTAAATGCAGCATACGTGCACGGTACTGTTCCACGTGACGGGGGTTGTGCATGTGCCCGGTATGGCCTGCCATTGCATTGGTGCATCTCGTGAACAGGCACTCTTCTGGACTGCGGCAGTTGTGTGGAGGATATGCCACAGCTCTGAGCAATGATTCGAATGTGTGTGCAACGTTGTGGGTTATGGGTTACTGTTTCCGTGAGTGTCAAGGGCATCCCATGCGGGGGTACCACAGGCAGGGGCTTCTGTGTGTGGGCTGTGGATGAGTCGGATGGTTCATTTGCGGAATGCATGGTGTGGGAGTCGTCCCCATCTGCCATTGCATCTCTATCAGGGTGTTCCAGGCGCGTTCTGGACCAAGGTCAGAGGTGCAGGGGTCCTCCCGCATTCTGCATTGGGACAATGGTTCTTTCATCCCTGATGTTTGTCTGACTACTACTTTCGTTTTCGGAATGTGATGTAGGTTTGGCGCTGAGATTGGGACGTGGCCTTGGGCTCATGGTGTACAGATGGCGATGCACACACACATGTTGGCATGTGGAGCCAGGTGCCCGGGTGGCCTTGCGCTGCTTGTGCTATCTCACTCCGTCTCTCTCCCTCGCTCTCTCCCTCTCTTTCCTTTGTTGGGCGCATGGCACAACTTCTTCTCTTGTATTTGGTCTTCCAGGCTGTATGCTATGGATTGTCCAGTGAGGAGCAGCTAGGACTCCTCCTAAGGGTTGTTTCTGCTTTTGTTTGTATGGTGGTTTGTGTTGGTGATTGCATTGCTGTATGACTGATTCTCCATTTTCTGGCCAGGCATGTATGTTTATTTTCCTGCTTGTGCGACATCAGGCAAAATGTTTGTGTTGGGATTCGTGGTGTTGGTGTGCAATTTCTTAGTCCGGGGTTGGGGGTGGTCCCGGGGGGGGGTGTTGCGGGCCTGGGTGTGGTGTAGGTGGGTGTTGTGGCCCTCTTGGGTGTCCGGGCCGCATGATGGGTGGCTCCATGGCATCTGTTGCCCTTCGGATGTGGCCCTGGGCTGTGCTCCCTTTTGTGGTGCTGGCTGCCGTCCGACTTTACACCAGGTCAGATCAGGTGTAGATTTCCTGGTGCTAACGCGCCTTATCGCCTGTTTTGTGTTTTTATCGCGGATGTGGCTGGTCGTTGTGAATGTTGAGGTGTGCTGTTGTCTCTGCTTTTGTCACGGGAACGCCTACTCTGCATCTCATTAGCGATATTTGCGAGGGTCCTCTGTGGCGATGTTTTTGGCGGCTGCTATCGCGGGTAAAATGGTGCTGTGGGCTGTTAACACCGGCTTGTGAATGGGGGGGGTAAATTTATCACGACTTTGGCTGCGATAAAGTGCCGTTAATTTGGCGATAGCTCCTTGTGAATATGCCCCTAAATTGTTAATTAATTTAAAAATACTAAATGAAATGGAAATACGTTTGTAAAGATTTACATAAAAAGTACTAAAGTAAAATTTTGTTTTTATTTATTTTGTATTAAAATTTCCAAAACGTTATGTATACAATTAATTTAAATTAATTAATTTAAATTAATGAATTATTATTTTTAAAAAGGAATTTTGCATTTATTTTTGTTTTAACTGTTTTTATATCAGGGGAAGCAACAATGGGTAACATTGCACAGCAGTCAAAAGGATCTTCTATTATACAGAACTGGTGAAAGAGAAACGTCCTGTATTGCCTATAAGAGAACTTTGTTACCCTTTTTTCCCTGTTTCCCCCTATGTTTCACCTCTCCTCCCCTCACTTACTCCCCTCTTCTCTCCCCCTCACTATATCTCTCGTACTATTGAATTTACCAACAACAGAAATGTAATTGAAGGTGGCCAACCTCTTTAGAGGAATTAACAAGCTACATCTTCAGGCAACTCGATCACATATGCTAATCATCTCATTAAAGTTTAGCAGTTTGGCGGAGATTACTACAATGGAACCCTTAGGCATGAACCGTGACTATAGTTCCCATCATATGTATATCTGACTGTTAAATCCTCCCTCCTTTCACCTCCCCCATATCTGTTTTATGTTTACAAACTATACCTATAATTTACAGTCCCTTAATTATCCATAGCCAGTTCTCCTCAGTGCGGCATTTTTTTAATCATATTAGAAAAATACCCCAGATCTTTTCAAATGTTGACATCTGATCATTCATGTGGTGAACAGTTTTTTTCATATGAAGCCATGTCAAACATTTCCTGTATCTATGTTTCTAACAGCAGGCAACTCTCATATCTCCATAAGCTCAGTATAAAGAGCTTGGCCACGGCCATCGCATGGCAGACCATCTACCATATTGGGGTGTGTTTTCTGGGTACATAGAAGTGTCATTGAGTAATACTGCGCACCCTGTAAGTGCCTCTGACATACTTAGGGGCCGATTCCGATCTCGGTCGGAGGCGCACCCAATACCATTCGGTCGGGAAAAAAGCCATGCGAAAGCCTGTTTCCCGACCGATCCGTACAGCACACCGAACGAGTAAGTACGATGCGCACAACAGCACAGAATCCGGCCGAGCCGTACTCACCCAAACCAGGTCCTGTTCTCCGACCGAGGCGAATCCGGAAACGCTGAATCGAGTCGCACGGAAGGGAAAATGCAGCTCCGTCCAGCCGAACAAGTACGATGCGCTTCCCGTACGCGCCGAACCCGTCGCTACGCACGGCACGTCAAAGCATCCGGGAGAGGCGCACATAGCTCCGATTCGCGCCACAACACGATCCACGGCTACGAGACGAACACGCCAGCGGCGAGGACGACGCGAGCGGCGAGGACGACGCGAAGCAATGAGAAGGACGAACGACACGAACCAACCATGAATCCCTTCGTCCCGATCATACCAATATTCTACATTTACTACCGGAACAGGCACGGACGCGTACGGCGCAGAAGGTAAGTCAGACACCAACCACAAAACACATACAACACGTACACGACACATCACACACACACAGAGGGATGCAGAATATACTTACACCAGCAACAGCAGCACCATAGGGGCGGGATGCCCATCACCAATGCCACATATGCACACAGGGGCCTGAATGCGCACCACCACCCCTACCCAGGGGGCAGGATGCCTACCACTACTACCACCCTCACCCAGGGGGCTGGATGCCTACCACCCTCACCCAGGGGGGCTGGATGCCTACCACCACTACCACCCTGAGCCAGGGGGGCTGGATGCCTACCACTACTACCACCCTTAGCCAGGGGGGCTGGATGCCTACCACTACTACCACCCTTAGCCAGGGGGCTGGATGCCCACCACCACCCTTAGCCAGGGGGCTGGATGCCTACCACTACTACCACCCTGAGCCAGGGGGCTGGATGCCTACCACTACTACCACCCTGAGCCAGGGGGGCTGGATGCCTACCACTACTACCACCCTTAGCCAGGGGGCTGGATGCCTACCACTACTACCACCCTGAGCCAGGGGGCTGGATGCCTACCACTACTACCACCCTTAGCCAGGGGGCTGGATGCCCACCACCACCCTTAGCCAGGGGGCTGGATGCCTACCACTACTACCACCCTGAGCCAGGGGGGCTGGATGCCTACCACTACTACCACCCTTAGCCAGGGGGCTGGTTGCCTACCACTACTACCACCCTTAGCCAGGGGGCTGGATGCCCACCACCACCCTTAGCCAGGGGGCTGGATGCCTACCACTACTACCACCCTTAGCCGGGGGGCTGGATGCCTACTACCACCCTTAGCCAGGGGGCTGGATGCCTACCACTACTACCACCCTTAGCCAGGGGGGCTGGATGCCTACCACTACTACCACCCTTAGCCAGGGGGGCTGGATGCCTACCACTACTACCACCCTCACCCAGGGGGGCTGGATGCCTACCACCACTACCACCCTCACCCAGGGGGCTGGATGCCTACCACCACTACCACCCTGAGCCAGGGGGGCTGGATGCCTACCACTACTACCACCCTTAGCCAGGGGGCTGGATGCCCACCACCACCCTGAGCCAGGGGGGGCTGGATGCCTACCACTACTACCACCCTTAGCCAGGGGGGGCTGGATGCTTACCACTACTACCACCCTGAGCCAGGGGGCTGGATGCCTACCACTACTACCACCCTTAGCCAGGGGGCTGGATGCCTACCACTACTACCACCCTTAGCCAGGGGGCTGGATGCCTACCACTACTACCACCCTGAGCCAGGGGGCTGGATGCCTACCACTACTACCACCCTTAGCCAGGGGGCTGGATGCTTACCACTACTACCACCCTTAGCCAGGGGGGCTGGATGCCTACCACCACCCTTAGCCAGGGGGCTGGATGCCTACCACTACTACCACCCTGACCCAGGGGGGCTGGATGCCTACCACTACTACCACCCGTAGCCAGGGGGCTGGATGCCTACCACTACTACCACCCTGAGCCAGGGGGCTGGATGCCTATCACTACTACCACCCTTAGCCAGGGGGCTGGATGCCTACCACTACTACCACCCTGAGCCAGGGGGCTGGATGCCTACCACTACTACCACCCTTAGCCAGGGGGCTGGATGCCTACCACTACTACCACCTGAGCCAGGGGGGCTGGATGCCTACCACTACTACCACCCTTAGCCAGGGGGGCTGGATGCCTACCACTACTACCACCCTTAGCCAGGGGGGCTGGATGCCCACCACCACCCTTAGCCAGGGGGGGCTGGATGCCTACCACTACTACCACCCTTAGCCAGGGGGGCTGGATGCCTACTACCACCCTTAGCCAGGGGGCTGGATGCCTACCACTACTACCACCCTGAGCCAGGGGGCTGGATGCCTACCACTACTACCACCCTTAGCCAGGGGGCTGGATGCCTACCACTACTACCACCCTCACCCAGGGGGGCTGGATGCCTACCACCACTACCACCCTCACCCAGGGGGCTGGATGCCTAACACCACTACCACCCTGAGCCAGGGGGCTGGATGCCTACCACTACTACCACCCTTAGCCAGGGGGGGCTGGATGCCTACCACTACTACCACCCTCACCCAGGGGGGGCTGGATGCCTACCACCACTACCACCCTCACCCAGGGGGGGCTGGATGCCTACCACCACTACCACCCTGAGCCAGGGGGGGCTGGATGCCTACCACTACTACCACCCTTAGCCAGGGGGGGCTGGATGCCCACCACCAGACTGAGCCAGGGGGGGCTGGATGCCTACCACTACTACCACCCTTAGCCAGGGGGGGCTGGATGCTTACCACTACTACTACCCTTAGCCAGGGGGCTGGATGCCTACCACCACCCTTAGCCAGGGGGCTGGATGCCTACCACTACTACCACCCTGAGCCAGGGGGGCTGGATGCCTACCACTACTACCACCCTTAGCCAGGGGGGCTGGATGCCTACCACTACTACCACCCTGAGCCAGGGGGCTGGATGCCTACCACTACTACCACCCTTAGCCAGGGGGGCTGGATGCCTACCACTACTACCACCCTGAGCCAGGGGGCTGGATGCCTACCACTACTACCACCCTTAGCCAGGGGGCTGGATGCCTACCACCACTACCACCCTGAGCCAGGGGGGCTGGATGCCTACCACTACTACCACCCTTAGCCAGGGGGCTGGATGCCCACCACCACCCTTTGCCAGGGGGGCTGGATGCCTACCACTACTACCACCCTGAGCCAGGGGGCTGGATGCCCACCACCACCCCTTAGCCAGGGGGCTGGATGCCTACCACTACTACCACCCTTAGCCAGGGGGCTGGATGCCTACCACCACCCTTAGCCAGGGGGGCTGGATGCCTACCACTACTACCACCCTGAGCCAGGGGGATGCCTACCACTACTACCACCCTGAGCCAGGGGGCTGGATGCCTACCACTACTACCACCCTTAGCCAGGGGGGCTGGATGCCTACCACTACTACCACCCTTAGCCAGGGGGCTGGATGCCTACCACTACTACCACCCTGAGCCAGGGGGCTGGATGCCTACCACTACTACCACCCTTAGCTAGGGGGCTGGATGCCTACCACTACTACCACCCTGAGCCAGGGGGCTGGATGCCTACCACTACTACCACCCTTAGCCAGGGGGCTGGATGCCTACCACCACCCTTAGCCAGGGGGCTGGATGCCTACCACTACTACCACCCTGAGCCAGGGGGGGCTGGATGTCTACCACTACTACCACCCTTAGCCAGGGGGGGCTGGATGCCTACCACCACCCTTAGCCAGGGAGGGCTGGATGCCTACCACTACTACCACCCTGAGCCAGGGGGGGCTGGATGCCTACCACTACTACCACCCTTAGCCAGGGGGGGCTGGATGCCCACCACAGCCCTGAGCCAGGGGGGGCTGGATGCCTACCACGACTACCACCCTGAGCCAGGGGGGGCTGGATGCCTACCACTACTACCACCCTTAGCCAGGGGGGGCTGGATGCCCACCACCACCCTTAGCCAGGGGGGGCTGGATGCCTACCACTACTACCACCCTGAGCCGGGGGGGCTGGATGCCTACCACTACTACCACCCTGAGCCAGGGGGGGCTGGATGCCTACCACTACTACCACCCTTAGCCAGGGGGCTGGATGCCTACCACTACTACCACCCTGAGCCAGGGGGGCTGGATGCCTACCACTACTACCACCCTTAGCCAGGGGGGCTGGATGCCTACCACTACTACCACCATGAGCCAGGGGGGGCTGGATGCCTACCACTACTACCACCCTTAGCCAGGGGGGGCTGGATGCCCACCACCACCCTGAGCCAGGGGGCTGGATGCCTACCACTACTACCACCCTGAGCCAGGGGGCTGGATGCCTACCACTACTACCACCCTTAGCCAGGGGGCTGGATGCCTACCACTACTACCACCCCCACTCATAGGATGGACAATGCATGACACAACCAGCACACCACAACCTAGGGAATGCAAGAAAAAGACATCCCCCAACACCATGACAAGCGTGTGTAGACTGTGTCAAATGCCTACAACACCGAACATGACTTTGAACATACAATGTGACCCCTAGCACATGTGCCACACATATATGTGTGTGGCACCCACAATGCTAAGCAGGCCATGACCATTGTGGCAATGGGGTCCAAACCCCCATCATCACAGTGAGCAAAATGTAAGTGTGGGGTCCATAGCTGAAGCACATTTTGAACATTGTGGCAATGGGGTCTAAACCCCCATCATCACAGTGAGCAAAATGTAAGTGTGGGGTCCATAGCTGAAGCACATTTTGAACATTGTGGCAATGGGGTCTAAACCCCCATCATCACAGTGAGCAAAATGTAAGTGTGGGGTCCATAGCTGAAGCACATTTTGAACATTGTGGCAATGGGGTCTAAACCCCCATCATCACAGTGAGCAAAATGTAAGTGTGGGGTCCATAGCTGAAGCACATTTTGAACATTGTGGCAATGGGGTCTAAACCCCCATCATCACAGTGACCAAAAGGTAAGTGTTGACAAAGAAAGAGCTGCAACTGCCAAACTGCATGGATGATTCCTGGTCACAGAACAAAAAACACATCAGTGGCAAAGTAGTGTATGTGTCCCATTGCAACATAAATTGGGTGAGCCAAATACTGCAGTGCAAATAAGACATACCTTTGGCCATGTGCAGACAAACAACACCCATGGGGGCTGACACTGTCAACATTCATCAATGACACAATGACAGAAGTGACCATCAGAATGCAGACCCACATATTTGCACCAATGGGCACACAAATGCAGATACCCTGTGGAGACTGTAGATGTGAGGTGAACAGATACCATACCATGGCAGCAATGGGACACACAAACCATGATCATTGTGCTGACCGATGACCTAGGAGTCCCAGGGACAGCAGGGGAAACCCACCAAACTACATACAGCCAATGGCACACCCAAGATATGCCAATGCAGTGGTGCAGATGCACAAACACAAACAGGCAGACCCACACTGCACATCATACACAACAGGTGAGGGGGTGCCAGTGTCCCCAGGCAACCACACAACACATGAGGAGACCTGAATACCAATCATACAGATGTGCATACAGTGCCACACAAAGGTAACTCATGGATCCAAATCCCCTATGTGGGCAAGCAGGCATTGTCAGATGAGAGGGAGCACAAATCACACATGTCACACAGGCACGTAGGAACAGCAACTGACACAGCAAGACACAGACACACCACAGCACCACCCCCAGGGCCCCTACAATGTGGTGACCCTGGGCTGCATTACAATCCCACTGTGATGACAAAGCTAAATGTGGTTCACACTGTGAACCACAGTCATGTGTCCTGAGCAACAAACTACCATCACACCTACACAAGCACAAATCAATCAGCAATGCCAGTAAGCCAAGGCCAACATGGAGGCAGGGGCCTAGCCGGGCAACAACTCTCATCTGCACACACTCAACACCACACCCCTCGACCTCCAACAATGTGCAGCAGTGAAGTACACATGCACTGGTGACATTGCACATGCACCCATGACTATTCCAGGGTGGTGGGTGGGAACCAAGGTGCAGAAACACATGACACCTGGCCACTCAACAAGACTCCTGAATGTCTGACACACTGCACACTACGCTGTACATGGACATGACGGCAATACCACACCAACCAATGGGATCCCAGCCACAGTCACACACCAATGAAGAAGCCAAGGTCACCCACAAAGAACACACATAGACAACAACCAACATTGCAGCCCGGACCCTGAGGAGTGCCAGCAGTCACACACACAACGTGTCACAATCACTGAAAGATAACACAAACTGGAAATCACATGACAGGGGCAAACAACAAGTGCCAAGGGGAAGCCTGACTGTGACCCATCTGCGTCTGCACACAAACTCAGCCCTGACAGCAAACACACCTATGGGTGACACCCTGATGACCAGTAATGTGCCATGCACCCACATCACAGAGAACCCAGGGAGAAGACTTTGGGGGAACATAGGTCAACTCAGCAAGCATCACAAACAGGTACAACACTAGGGATCACAGCATGCACAGCTAAACGGAAGTGAACACACAGACATGCACATACAACACACACCTTGGGCGCAGGCAATGTCACAGTTGTACACACTGCCATGAGGGGACTCCACTCCTGTGTGAGGAAAGCTGTGCCATGTGTTGCCTCAGTAGGGCCCCATCATGTCAGCTGAGCACTTGGTCACACAATCAACAATTAGCACCAAATGAGGGCTCCCGTCACATCAGCCTGGTCATGGAAGTGCCAACGGAATCATCAGCACAGATCCAACACACTTGTATAGCAATGTTGCACTGACTACACGGATGAGTCCTTCCCCATTGATGCCCAAACCTGCATGTCCAGTGGAGATGGCCACACGGTCAGGGAAGTAGACGAATTGAACAATGGCAGGCACAACAGATGTGCAGGGGTGGAAGCCACAGATGTGAAATAGCTAATCTAAGTAGGAAATCCCATTGCCAAATACTGAACACATGACACCCTCAGATGCTGCTATGGATGACATGGATACACCACAGGATAGGACACATTCCCCCTGGACCACATGGGTTCCTGCACAGTAACACTTCATTATCATGAGACCAAATATCACCATCACTGCAGCAAGGGCATGGTTAGCATCATCAACAACATGTACATCAGAAGCATAAGCACTAGAGAACAGAAAGTTGCTTTATTCAGCATATGTGTGGAATGAAAACAAAGTCCAGAAAAAACACAAAGGCCAATGGCCAGTCCATTGTCAAAGTCCAAACTTGGTGACAGTGGCAGATGTCACCCTACGCATGCCTGCACAAAACCAGGGACAATCCACTAGGAGGGGCAACCGGGGGCAGGCCAGGCACCGCAGGGACAGGATCAGGGCTCACCAGGAGGAAGCAGGGAAGGGGTGGTGGGTGCTGGAGAGCCACTGACAACTGCAGTGGAGGTGTCTGACATGGTGTGTGCCGGCACAACTGGGGGCATGACTCAGATGTTGTGGGTGCCGGCACGACTGCAGTGGACCCTGCAGATGGAGTGGACAGGTCCGCCACTGCAGTGCCCAAGTCAGACAGGGTGGTAGTGGACTCCACTGCAGTGCCTACCACCAGGGGAGGAGAATGGGGAACAGGCAAGGTGGGCTGGTCAGAGGGGAGGACACCCTCACCACATCAGTGGCACAGACAAGCGCAGCGGGGGTGTGGTGCCGGGAGAGCAAGTGGCAGGGGAGAAGGCCGGATCCTCTTGGGGATGGTATATCTGTGGGTGGGGGAACCTGGGGCAGGGTGTGGTGGGGGCACCTGTGGAGTGGGGGCCTGAGGGATGGAGGAAGGAGACCTGGTGCCTGAGCTGCAGGGCGGCGGCGGGGTCTTGCTCTTACGACTCCGGGGGGACTTGCGGGTGGGGGCCTCAGTCTGTCTGCGCCTGGGGAGGGTGTCCGGGGGCGAGGGGCACTCTGCTCCGTGTGGGTGGGCTTCCTCTTCTCCCTGGATGCTGGAGCAGCTGGATCGGAGGGAAGAGGCCGAGGTCACTGAGGAAGAGGCGCTGGGTCTTTGGGGTTGCAGGTGAGGCAAGGGAGGGTGTTTTGGAGGGAGAGGCAACTGAGGACTGCGCAGTGCTCGTGGATGCGTGTGTGTGTACCAGGGCCCCATCCCCTGTGAGTCTGGTTTCAGTCCCCTGACTGTGCGTGCGTGTGCGTTTTGTTTGTGGCGTGTGTGTCTGTGTGCTGGATGTGTGTGTGCTGGTGTGTGCCTGTGCCGGTGTGTGTGTGCTTGGGACGGGTAAGGTGCTGGGGAGTGTGGATGGAGCAGAGGCAGGAGGGGTGAGGGACTGTCTGAGGAGGGACACTGCTGCCGTCAGGGAGGAGTCCATGGACCTATTGCCCCTCTGTAGGTCAGACATGCCCGATGAGATGCCCTCCATGAATGACACCAGCTGAGTCAACAGAGCGGTGTGCGCATGGAGGACACTCAGCATGGCTGTCTGCCCTACATGGAGCTGGCGAAGGAGGTACACAGACTCCTCACTCAGGGCAGCAGGGGACACAGGGGCAGGGGTGCGGTGCCTGGCCCAAAGGAGACACGCTCCCGAACATGGGAGCCTCCACGGACCTGGGGAATGGGAGCCGATGGGAGGGCGGTGGTGGTGCTGGTGGTGGCGGGGACAGCAACACTAGCTGGGGTGTGGTGGCTGCTGACACCCGCCTCCATAAGGGAGTCATCCTCTGAGTTGCTCTGGTCCTCAGCTGAGGTGGATGGTGCTGAGGACTCCTCGGTGTGGCTCCCCTCGCCCTCCGTGCCACTGGGTCCCTCCGACCACTCCTCGGCTGCTGACCCAGTCTGGCTCTCCGGCTCCTCCTGGTCCGTGGAGCTGTCCCCTTCCGTGGCCGTGGATGTATCTGCAAACAATGGGGAAACAGACAGACATCAGTCACCTGCACCAAACGCACACACCACTGTGAGCACAGCACATTACAGAGCAAGCCCTGGCATCATTAGTTGTACATTGCTAAAAGTGCCCTAACTGAACAGGAGCAGCCAATTGTCAGTCTGATGCCAACCATGGCACTCACATCCCACATGGCCTTGCACCCATCTGTCTGGTGTCTGTTGGATTGCAACACCCCAGTGTGGACACATGCACCAACTACACAGTAGTTGGACAGTGCAGAGGACACGGTGTAGCATGTGGACATGCACACATCACAGCTCTTGCCACTGAGTCAGTACAGGTTTCCGGATGAAAGGGATGCCCAGAGTCAAATAGGACATGCATGTGATGCATACCAGCGACAGACACCATGATGCACCCATGTCCTGATAGCCATCGCCACAATGGTGTGCATGTAGCACATGTCACTCCCCTGCAGGATCACCAATAAGTAGACACATGCCATGGCGGAGGCATGACTGCTAAGTCATACATCACTGTCTCAGTGATGTATGACTTAGCAGCCAGACAACAACACTCTACACTGTGTCACAATAGTAGGTCATGGGGAATGCAAGTCCTGGAGCTGCACAAGTGCACATGTACATCCCCCACAACACATCATCTTAACCCTCATCTGTCCAGGTCATACCTATTGGACATATGGGAGACCTGTGACACTACCCTCTGAACCTGAGCCCCTCACAATCTGCTGTGAATGGGGAACAGCTGCCTGAACTTCACATTCGCATACCCCAGTCTGCACGGGCAGCTGATCAAACACCTATGTGACACACAAGTATCGTCTCCTATGGTCACATCTCCAGTGGCATGCTGAGCCCCTACCAAGAAACACCCCAGCAGTCCTGGCAACTAATCCACAGCACACTGACACAGAGGCAGACACCTGAGGGGTCAAATCACTGCGCACAATGTGTCAGCTGATACACGGGAGTGGGAGTACAGAATGCATTGCATGGCCTGGAGTAGGCATGACTGTCCTGCCCCACATGAATGAGGGATGAGCCCTGGACAGTGGATAGCTGGCTATGTATGTGTGACACATGTAATCTGCACACTCCTGGGGCCCAAACATTGTTCCCACCCGCTGCATGGGTGTGTGCCACATACCCCAGGCACATGTGGTGGCTCAGCTCAGCAAGTGGCCGCATATCAAAGCAACACGCAGATTACATGTCCGAACACAGGCGTTGTGTGAACAATGGACCCACCCATGATGCCCACAACAGAGTTAGGGAAACAGATGCTGTCCCCCACCTTTAGTGAAGCAAACTGCAAGGACACAGTCCCAAGTGACTAAGTCTGGGCGTAGTTCGCGAAGTAGCGCTACGCGAAGCTACGCAAAGTGCAGTTCGCACTACGCGAACTACGCGTAGCACTACGCGAACTGCGTAGTGCACTGTTCGCAATGATTGCACAGTGCCGGATGCTTGTCCGCACTGTGCAATCATTAACGGCATCTTGCACAGTGCGAGCTGTCTTTTACTGCCGCTCGAGTAGATTTTTACTCGAGCGGCAGCTTTCTCAACGCGGACTGGTAGTTTCTCATCGCGAGCGGTCGCGAGCATACGCGACCACTCGCAATGAGAAACCTGACCTCACCCGCGTTGAGAATCTCGCCGGGATGTCATTTTGCTTGCTCGCGGTCGCCAACTTGACGTTGAGGACCGCGAGCAAGCAAAAAATGACCGCTGCACTACGCTACGCTACGCTACGCGTGTTTGCACTGTGCTACGTGCAATTCGCGTTGTGCGAAGTAGCGCAAACTTCGCAAACTACGCGAGCGTAGCGTAGTGCTTTGCCCAGGGTTACAAGTGACACAATTCCCTGAATGTAAGGGCCACACCTGGGTATCAGATGAGGAGTGGGCAGTGCACAATAGAGGGACATGGCTCCTGGACAACATGACTGCTGCACTGTGGCAGTTGAACCAGGCCAGAGGAGGGCACAAAGCATGTAATACAGAGTTCACAGTGCAGTCTTTGACTCACCCCCTCCTTGCTGCTGTCTGGCCTTCAGCTGCCCATCCAGGTCTGGAAACACCACCGCCAGGATCTGGGGCATGTGGGGGTCAGGGTCCGTGTTCCGCCCCTCCTGCGAGGAGGCGACAGCTTCAGCTGGACCCGTGCAATCCTCCGGGTCCAGCCCCGAAGGTCCTGCCACCTCTTCTGGCAGTTGCGGATCCGGCGCTTGTAGACCCCCACGGACCGGACAGCCCGGACGATGTCCTTCCAGATCTCCTGCTTCCGATGGGCATTAACCTGTCAGGATGACAAAGTGAAAAGGCCATTACTACACATGCAACATATCCGTGCATGACACAGTTGTATATACATGTCTCAATCACAGGGGCACATGATTTACACAGGCAGTGCAAAGCTGCCCATGGACAGTTTGCCAGACGTCACTACATGGTATCATTGCATGGGAAGTAAAACCTTGTTCAAATGCACTGTCACTGCACCATACCTGTCAGTGCATGTCACTACACACTATGGGGGTGACAACTACTCAGTGAGCCTGCTAGCCAGTGGCGTGCAGACTTTCAGCCTTGCTAGTCAGACAATATACACATTCAGAAAGGCAGTGCACAGAACACTCACCTGCTCCCCTGGTGTCCCATACAGCTTGCTGTACTGTGGAAGTAGGCTGTCCAGCAGGGCCTGGTTCTCCTCAAGGCTGAAGGCTGGGGCTCTCTCCAAAGTACGTGCCATTGCAGGGTCCAGAGGGGCAGAGACAGCAGCAGTGCAGTGGCAGATGTCGTCCTGGAGCATGTAGTGCAGGCAAGTGAGCTCTCAGGGGAACAGCCAGCAATATATATGTGCTGGAGAGGCAGATACTGTCCCTTGTGTCCAAAGTGATAGGTCCAAGTCGTTTACATCTTCTGAATCTGGCCAATCCATGGAATAGCAGCACCAATACACGCCCACAGCATCCTTCAAATCTTCAACTTCATGACATACATGATTTTGCAACATTGTTGTGGGTGACCAACTGAATTTCCAGCAACCGACTCGTTCGAAATTCGAAAACGCGTCCGTTGCCAGGCAAGGCCATTGTCAATGGGTGCGCACCGATCGGTCCATTGCGTGTACAACGGCGTACAGGGTACAACGCGTACCACACACATTGAATGCAATGGGCGGCCGAGGGCACCGATCGGTCCATTGCAGTACAACGCGTACAGGAGTACAACGGCGTACCCGCACACATTGAATGCAATGGGCCGGCCGGGCAACGATCGGTCCATTGCAGTACAACGCGTACAGGGGTACAACGCGTACCCGCACATTGAATGCAATGGGCGGCCGGGGCACCGATCGGTCCATTGCAGTACAACAGCGTACAGGAATTTACAGCGGCGTACCGCGCACATTGAATGCAATGGGCGGCCGGGGCACCGATCGGTCCATTGCAGTACAGCGCGTACAGGGGTACAACGGCGTACCCGCACACATTGAATGCAATGGGCGGCCAGGGCACCGATCGGTCCATTGCTGATCAACGCGTGCAGGGTACAACGCGTACCGCGCACATTGAATGCAATGGGCGGCCAGGGCACCGATCGGTCCATTGCTGATCAACGCATACAGGAGTACAACGGCGTACCGCGCACATTGAATGCAATGGGCGGCCGGGGCACCGATCGGTCCATTGCAGTACAGCAGCGTACAGAGGTACAGCGCGTACCCGCACATTGAATGCAATGGGCCGGCCGGGGCACCGATCGGTCCATTGCAGTACTACGCGTACAGAGGTACAAGGCGTACCCGCACACATTGAATGCAATGGGCCGGCCAGGGGCACCGATCGGTCCATTGCAGTACTGCTGCGTACAGGAGTACAACGGCGTGCCCGCACATTGAATGCAATGGGCGGCAGGGGGCACCGATCGGTCCATTGCTGATCAACAGCGTACAGGGTACAACGCGTACCCGCACACATTGAATGCAATGGGCGGCCGGGGGCACCGATCGGTCCATTGCAGTACTACGCATACAGGGGTACAACGCGTACCCGCACATTGAATGCAATGGGCCGGCCGGGGCACCGATCGGTCCATTGCAGTACAGCTGCGTACAGGGGTACAACGCGTGCCACGCACACATTGAATGCAATGGGCCGGCCGGGGGCACCGATCGGTCCATTGCTGATCAACGCGTACAGAGGTACAACGCGTACCCGCACACATTGAATGCAATGGGCCGGCCGGGGCACCGATCGGTCCATTGCTGTTCAACGCATCACTGTACAAGTGACTGGCATATGTCACCATGCCTGTCTCAGATGGACATATGCCAGCCACAGATAGCTCCCAGGGAGTGAGGGGCACACCTACATCACGACAGCCTGTCCAAACTTTATCATAAGGCATGTAAGGCTGCATTTCCTATTGTGTGTATGTTGGTGTACATGTTGTCCTGTGGGTGTCACCTGTGGGCAGCCACCCCCAGGCTGTGCACGTGTTCATGGGGACAGGATCCTGGGTGTTACGTGTACATGACCACTGTGATGTGCAACTGTTCATATCTGTGCATGTGCCATGGTCACATTTCAGGGTGGTGTATGTGTATGTCATGTCACATACCCCGTGAGTCCCATGTGGGATGGTATGTTTGAGCCAGGGTGTCCCAGTGGCACAATAGTGATGGTCCTCCACAGTCTGTGTGCATGTAGTGTTTACAATGTCTCTGATTTCATGTGCACAATGGGAGACAGTCTCCACATCCACGTTGTGTGTGCATGGACTTTGATGTTGTGCGTGTGTGTGTCACAGACGTCCATGTCTGTCCTGCCGTGGCAAGTGGGACCACTACCTGTGGGGGTCATGGTTGTTTTGCTGTGGTGTATACATGATACTCCATGTAATGCCAGTGTCCATGTGGCAATACAGGGTCCCTGGGAATGTACCTGTCATTGAGCTGTGGTGCCTGGGGCACATCTGTCCTCACATGTCACTGTGGGGAGTGA
Source organism: Calotriton arnoldi (assembly GCA_963921515.1). Classification (NCBI taxonomy): domain Eukaryota; kingdom Metazoa; phylum Chordata; class Amphibia; order Caudata; family Salamandridae; genus Calotriton; species Calotriton arnoldi. The sequence continues at coordinate 394,463 of CAWUFW010005184.1, read as the reverse complement.
TTGTGACACGGCAGCAGGAGATGGGAACTGTGACACGGCCTCATGATATCCAATGGGCCAACCTGGGACTAATTGATGCCACTTGTTGGACCGTGTTGACAGATGTTGGCCATGTATGTACCATACATGTCCTTACGGAACTGCACACTTCATGTAGTTGTGCCTCATAATGATGTATGTTGGGATATTGAGTGTGTTCAATGCCGCATATGTGGGGTGACTGACAATCTTGCTTACTTCTCCTCTGAACTGCAGGGCTCCTGCTGTCCATCGACCATTCCCAGACCTGGCAACGATGGTGGAACGGGACAGCATCCGATGGTACCGCTTCACCAGGCAGCTGATTGAGGATTTGGCAGTGCAGTTGTCCCCACATTTGCAGCCTGGCCGGCCGTATCCTACAGCGCTGATCCCCAAGGTGAAGGTGATGGCAGCCCTACACTTCTTTGCCACCGGTACCTTCCAACATACTGTGGCGACTGCTGGTGGGATGTCACAGACCATGTTGAGCCGTGTGCTCTGCGATGTTTTGGCGGCAATGTTGCTATTCCTGAACCGGTACATCTATTTCCCTAGACTGCGACGACTCACTGACGTGAAGAGTGACTTTTATGCCCTGGGGAGGATGCCGCATGTCATTGGCTCCATTGATGGGACACATGTGGCTTTGGTACCACCACAGGCCCAGGAGCAGGCCTACAGGAACCGCAAGCACTACCACTCGGTCAATGCACTGGTGGTGTGTCTTGCAGACATGACCATCACACACGTGTGTGCCCGTTTCCCTGGTTCAGCACACGATGCCTTTGTGATGAGGAGTAGTCGCATCCCCAGGATGATGGCACAGATGCAGAACCAGCGTGCCTGGCTTGTCGGTGTGTACTGACTTTGTGCCATTGTGTGTGATCTGATCTGTAGTATTCCGCCCACTTTTCCAAGTCAGCTAATGTGCACTTGTCTGTCCGTAGGTGACTCGGGATACCCAACATGCCGTGGTTGCTGACACCCCTCAGGAACCCTGTGACACCAGCCCAGATGCGCTACAATGAGGCACATAGTTGGACCAGGAGAGTGATTGAGCGGACATTTGGTCTCCTGAAGAGCCGCTTCCGCTGCCTGTACAAGACCGGAGGGTCCCTCCCATATGCCCCTGCGAACGTGTGCAAGATTATCATCGTCTGCTGCATGCTCCACAACCTGGCAGTGCGGAAGGAGTTGCCTCTCATCCAGGATGACAATGACCAACATCCGCCACCTGTGGAGGATCCTGGCCTGGACCACGATGCCAGTGACGATGATGATGATGATGATGAGGGTGATGTCCGCACACAGCTCATCACCAACTTCTTTAGCTGAATGTGAGTATCCTGAGGTGTCATGTCAATGATGTGAGTTGGGATGATATGTGTAGGTGGTGCTCTGGTGCTGTTGGAGTGTGTCCATGGGCTACTTGACTGAATGTGTGTTGCGATGTGTGCTTACAGGTGGGCTGTACTCCCCAACAGTGTTGACATGGTAACTTGGTTCTGGGTGGGTATCTTGTAACATGTATTGTGCATGAGTTTTGCTGTTCTGTCCTGTACTCCATTGCTTTTGACTGTGTGTCATTTCTGTCCTTCACAGGGTACTTTCAGATTCGTTTGGTCAACTGTGTCCACCGACGACGTGATTGCACTTCCAGGGTGGTAGCTGTTGTGTCCCTACAGGTGATGTGCGCCACACCCATGGACTTCCTTCCGTCTACAGTTGTTGACTGTGTGCCCACTGCCAGGTGGGATTACCTTGCATCTGTAGTGGTTACGACATGTTGCAACTGTGTAATAAACCTGTGCTTCACTTTGTGATGTGCGTTGTCTGTGGTCACACATTTGACTGCCATTTGCTTACTGCACCTGTGGACTACTTGACTACAACTGGGAATGGGTGTGGTGTCTGTGCATTGCACCGTCTTCCCTGGCAACATCAGTGTAGGCAATGAGTCAGATGGCCTAGGTGTGTATGTGTTGTGTAGCCCTGGTGGTGTGTCTCCCTCATATGTGTCACGTTGCCTTTACTCACATGCCTGTGTTGTACTTGCTGTTGCAGTTCGCATACACAGTGTAATTTTGCAGTTCATCATCCCCATAACAGCACCCACGTTGGAATCACAACAGAGGCAAGTATGGTGTATTAGTGTGTTTATTGTGATACATTTGTGTGAATAGTGCATAGGATGGGTAGTGCTGTACATAAATCTTGCAATCAGAAGTTCCTAGGTGAATTGAAAGTCCTGGTAGACAGAATCCCCAGTACCGGGGCCACAGTTGTCTGAGACATTGGTCCAACTTGTACTCCCCATGCAATGTGTGGGAGTAGTGTTGCCGTCAACAGGGTGAACAGTCTGTGCACAAAGGTGAACATCCAGAACAGGTTCAGGCTTCCTGGGAGTTGCGCTTGGCCATCGGCCTCTCACTTGCCCCTCTTCGGACGACCCCTCTTCTTGGGGGGGCCCCTCAAGTACAGGCTGCTGCGGTGCAGGGGACTCTCCGCCAGAGTCATCCTCCTCCCTGTGGCAGTTGCAGTTTGGGCAGCACCAGATGTTGTTGGCACACAGGGAGGTGTGGACTCGTTGCTGTTCATCTGGCGGAGGCATTGTAAAATGTCCCTGTGCACCGCCGTCATCTCATGCAGTGCATCCCACTTGGACTCCACGCGGGACATGTGTGAGTCCACGCGGGACATGTGTGACTCCACGTGGGACATGTGAGAGTCCAAGCGGGCATGATGGGCAGCCTGCTGCTGTTTCATGCCTCTGAGGAGCCCCACTACCTGGCTGAGGTCTCCGGTGCTGGACTGGTACGCATCAGCTATGCGTACCAGTTGTGGGTCATCATGCACACCAGCAACCTCTGCAAGCAGCGACCTCTGTCTCCCACCCCTCCCACCACCCCTGCTGACATGTGCAGTGCGTGCAGTGGCACGCACAGATGACCCTGGTCCACCTTGGAGGTTGGTGGTGGTGGTGGTGTCCATGGCCCCAGGTTGGTCCAGGGTCCCTGTGCTGGTGTTGCTCCTTGTTCTGTCCATGTCGGCAGGGATGGTATTTGTGTTGACAGTCGTTGGAGGGGTGGGTGCAGGGGGTGCAGCTGGTGGTCCTGCTGGTGCTGCAGCTGGTGGTCCTGCTGGTGCTGCATGTAGACTTGCACCGGATGTGCCAGGTTGGTCTTCTTCGTCCGAGGAGGGCAGAGGCTGTACGACACCAGTGAGCTCCGCATCCTCTTGAGCCTGGGACTGGGACTCCTCAGCGTCTGCTGCTGTGTCCCCATCATCACCTGTTTTTGGGAGACACACACAATGTATGTTATGTTTCTGCAGGCATCAATGGTTGACACACCTGACAGTTGTGACTGTGCCTCTGGGTGCGGGCCTGTACATTGCATTGTCCTAAGTCGTCACAGTCAGGGGTTGATATTGGTGTGGCACATTGTCCTGCATTATTTGGGCATTTCTATGTATTTGTTGGGGTGTGAACATGGTCTGCATTGGCTGTGTTTGGTTGACAGCCGGCCCTCCTTCCCACCCACCCAGCCAGTCAGTTATCCCACCATGGACTGTGCTTGCATTGCAGGGAGTGGAAGTTGTCTCTCAGGATGTCAGTCAGTGGTGTCCTGCTGTTTGTTGGTGCACAGTTGCCAGCAGGGCCTTGTGCTCCCACAGCAGTAGCCAGTGTCAGCCATCTTGTGAGTCCTTCTCCACTCCCTGTGATGTGAGCATGGTTCAGGGTGGTGTTGATGGGCCAGTTGTGAGGGTGACCAATATCTGTGACTGCCACTCCCATCATGCTATTGCCTCCACCCCACTTGCCAGCATTCCCATACTTACTTGCTTTTGTGGGGAGTTCAGTATGTGTGGGTGTGTGAGCAATGGCAAGATGGCTGACAGTGGTGTCCTGCTGTTGGTTGGTGTGCAGTTCCCAGCATGCCCTTGTGCTCCCCACGACACAGCAACAGTGTCAGACATCTTTGATGGGCCTTTCCACTCTCTGTGGGATGTGCATGCGTGAGTGTGAGCTTGCTGGGCCATGTGGTGGGGGATGTAGAGCTGTGACTACGACTCCCATCATGCTATTGCCTCCACCCCCTTCCCAGCATGCCCATGCTTCCTTCCTTTGACTCTGCTTCCCTGTGGGGTGGGCTGGCTGTGCTGACAGGATGGCTGGGAGTGTTGTCCTGGCAGTTGTTTGGCTAAAAGTCCCAAGAGTGTCCCTGTGCTTCACACAACATAACCCAGGGTGGTGGTTCTTTGTGGGATATTGAGTTAGGATGGGAGGCATTGCATTCTACCAGGTGGGTTCTGTGGAGTTTGTGTTGAGGGGGTGTGAGGGGAGGTGCTTGTGACTATGGTCAGTGCTGCAAGTCCTCCTTCCCACCCAGCCAGCCAGATATCCCACCATGGAACGTGCTTGCATTGCAGGGAGTGGAAGTTGTCTCTCAGGATGTCAGTCAGTGGTGTCCTGCTGTTTGTTGGTGCACAGTTCCCAGCAAGGCCTTGTGCTCCCCACAGCAGTTGCCAGTGTCAGCCATCTTGTGAGTCCTTCTCCACTCCCTGTGATGTGCGCATGGTTCATGGTGGTGTTGATGGGACAGTTGTGGGGGGGGGCAATATGTGTGACTGCGACTCCCATGATGCTATTGGCTACACTGACTTGGCCAGCATACACAGAATTCCTTCCTTTGAGTGGTCTTCACTGTGTGTTGGTGTTGTTGTGGTGGCTACATGTCTGGATGTGTTTGTTAGTTCTATTTGTGCCACTGCCTAGCTGTAGTTGTAGTTGTGTTTGTACATGTGATGGCACGGTTGGATGTAACTTTTTTGATGGCATGTGTTGTGTTTATCTGACTGACATACACATTTTGGGATGATTCTGTTCTGGTTGCTGTGTAATTGCTATGAGTGCATGGTTTGACTCTCCCCTTGACAGTGATGTGTGTGTGTTTTGTGGCAGAATATTGTGTACATTTGTTGTGTACTCACCAGGCTCTGGGATGTTCTCTAGTCCATATACGCTCACTGGCGGAAGGATGGCCCGCACCTTCTCCTCCCAGGGCCTGAGGTATATTGGCTTGGCAGGAGGGCCACTGCCGGTGTATTGGCTGATGATGTAGTCTTTCTTGAGCAGGTCCCGTACCCTCCTGCGCACGTCATACCACCTGTTCTGGATGTCGGTCTTTGTGCGCAGACATGGTGATTGTGCGTTCACCCTGTTGATGATCCTCTCCCACATCTTGGTTTTCTGGGAGATGGGGGTCTGTTGGACCAGTGTGCCAAACAGCTGTGGCTCTACCCTGAGGATCTCGTCTACCATGACTTCCAATTCACAATCTAGGAACTTGTGATTCTTCTTGGGGGGCATGGTGATGGGTGGTGATGGTGAGTGATGTGTGTGTTGGTGTGCAGGTGAGGGTGTGTGAGTGTGTGTTTTGCTGGGTGTATGTGAGGTAGGTATTTGTTGGTGTGCTGATGGTGTGTGGCTTGTGTGAGGGATGAGCTGTGGGTGTGTGGTTGCTGTCTCTTGGGTGCTGGCAGTGGAATGGCATTTGCAAAGGATCATGGTTGTGATTTGTGTCCTTTATATGGGTGGAGTTGTGGGTGTGTCTTTGTTCTCTGTCCCCACCCCCCAGTATTTATTGGCTTTGTAATTGCTTGTTTGGCCTTTTTTTGTGTGATTTTTCCTTTGTACTGTCTGTGCATGTTGGAAACGTTCTTGTGACCGAGTCGGACCCTGCATTTGTCTCATACGGTGTTCTCCGTTTCGTTCACGCTGTGTTTGTGCAGTTTTCTATGCTGCGTACGCGTCGGTCGCGGTGTTTTGTGTTGCTTCGGCTCGGTTTTGTATGCGTGTCGGTCGTACGGCTTGTCCTCCGTCCGACTCGGTCGTGGTTTTCGCGCCTTGCATCGTACTTTGCGGTTTGGAGTTCGCGTGTACGTTTCGGTCGGATTTGTTCCGGGTGCGTGTCGGTCGGTTCGATTCGCGTGTTTTTCCGGCCGGATTGCTGTTTTCCGTGCGGCTCGGTCGTTCGTCTTGGGTTCGGTACGTGTCGGTCGGATTTTGCACGCCTTGCATCGTACTTGGCGTGTCGGGCGCCACAGGTACGTGTCGGTCGGTATAATTTCCGGCTCCGAGTCGGTCGGTGCTTTTTCCGGCCCGAATCGGAATCGACCCCTTAGTGTGGCCTTCACCATTCTCCAGATCCCTGCTCAGAAGCTCTGTAAATGGGGACATGCCAAGACTATGTGTCTCACAGCTTGCCTGGTGACATCAGCAACACTCATTTCTAGGGCACACACTCCCTACCCCTAGCCCCTCAGTTGTCCAGTGCCAACTGTGTAATATTATTTAGCAACCAAATTTTAAACTGGCTTCTTGTAAGTATTTATTTAGTGTTAGTAGGAGCTCTGCCCGGTCTTCATCAGTATATTCCAACTGTGACCTTCGAGACACCACTCTTTTAAGGTGCCCGAACTGCTAAGCTTTGTCAGCAATCTGTATAATCCGGAGACTACCTCCTTATGAGAACCCAAAGTCTTTTACATTTTTCAAGAGCTCTGATTCTAGAAGTATGATCAGCTGTGTCTACAATAGTGTGCTGAGACAGAGTGATATTTAGCGATATCTCCAAACTTACACCACATTCTGCCCAAAATCAGAACTTGCTTCTGCAAATGTTTTCTGTGCGCCATCTATAAGGAGATGTTCTATAGATTTCATCCCTTTCCCATAAAAGTCTAACTAGATTGAGTCTTGTGCCGCAATCTGTATCTATCCGTTACCCCATATCTGTGCCCCTATATTTCCCCGGATATCTTTTCTCATTAGGGCATGTGCCTTATGCCAAGCAAACAACATGGCCTGTAATATTGGATGAATATTCACAAGGAGTCGCTTGTTCGTTGTATAAAGTGATTGGATGCCTCTCATTCCTTCCATAATCGAGTTTCATATTTTGACCCAAAAGAGCTATTTTGGAGTTTCATGTAGGAAGAAATGTATCTGTGCCATTTGAAAGGCCAGTATGATTCATGGTTTGTGAGTCGCAGGCCTCCATGATCTGTGGCCGCATACAACTTATCCATTTTCAGATGTGGGTCTTTCCACACCAGATGACTAGCTTCATCATCCTGGATAACTCCTCTAACATTGTTTTGAGAATTTTGAGGGACAGCATCACAAAAACATATTTGAAACGTGGTGCTACGTTCCTTTTTATTACTTGCGTTCTTCTCAGTATTGATAGGTATATGGCTGACCATCGTACGAAGTCCCTTTTTATCTACTCCGTTATGGAATATATGTTACAATGTTTCTAAATGAAAAAGGTTATTAAAATATTTTATCATAAGATAATATTTATTTTTAACATTCAATTATTACATTCATATATATTTTTAAAAATTCAAAATAAATACATTTATTTTAACATTATTTCCTTTATGGTTCTCTTTTAAGTCCCTGCCGCCATTATTTTCCATGTTAGAGTGTTGCTGTACCAGTGATTGGCCGTATGTGATGCTGGACTTACACCTGGGTCCTTTTTTTGTAGTAACTTTACACTCATAAATGTGTTTCCACCCCCTGTTCCGGGAGTAGAGACATATAAGTCTACACTTTGCAATAAATTTACACTTGGAAATAGTGAATACCCAAAAGTTGTAAACTTACTAAAAAGTGTAAGATTACATTTACGAGTGTTGATTTACTCATGTGTAAATTTACCTTTGTGAATAGATCCCTATCTCTGCCTGCTGATGCAAGGACATCTACTCAAGTTTAGAAAAAATAATTTGTTTTACATTCTAACAACACCAAGTTAGTAGCTGGTGCTTTAGGTAAGCTCTAGCATTGTGAATGAATCTTCTTAAGTGTAATTTGCTAAAATCTGTAAATTCTTCAGCATATGGCCCTGCCAACCTGTGCATATTTTCCAGATCTGCTAAGCCTAGAATGCCTTACTAATAATTTGGGAATGATAAGCAATGCTATTAAAAAATGTTGATATCTCTTTGTCAAAATCCCCTGCAGCCAAATGGTAAGGAAATAACATGTAACTCAAGAATCTTTCAGTTGTGCATACATGTCCCTTGATTCAAATGTCACCTTTCTCAAAGATTTCTAGTAAATTTATATTTATTTCAATTGCCTCCATTCCTAACATTTAGATACTCAAGACTATGGATCCTGCCATCAACGCATAGGTTACTATTTTTTAGCCCCACATTCATTCAGTCCTGCCAGCTGGCTCATCTGTCAAGTCCTGGGCATTATACGCTCTATTGATGCTGCCCAAAATGGGATCCCAGTGCATCAGTGGTAATCCTATTGATTACTAGGCCCACATCCCACACCGAAGGCGCTACCTTAATATAATGGTTTGATTCGACTGGATTCAGATCGAACTTCAAGAACATGGTAACTCTTGAATGATATAACATAAGAAGGGTTCAGGGTAGGTGTCTAAAATGAAAACAATGCTGTGGCCGGCCATACAATAAGGTGCCTCTGAGGGCCTGGTGTGACTTTGCCTCCATTCTTCACATCAATGCCAATCTCTTCCACCAAGTGCTACACATGCTGCTTTCTGTGAGCACCAGCATCAGCGTTTAGGCACACAGACTCCACAAAGAGGGACTGCAGTCCAAGCCTCCAACATCGTTTTGAGAATTTGGAGGGGAAGCATCACAAAAACATAGTTGAATCTTGATGCTACATTCCTTTTTAGGTCGAGCATCAGTGCGCATGCGCTGTCTGCAAGACCTGCTGTAATCACTCAACTGAGTGTAATCCCACCTGCTGCTTACCATTGGTTCTCTCGTGTGTCTCTCTTCTTTACTGGCTTCTCATTGGGTGGTGCTCCGATACATCACTTCCGTTTTTATTCAAGCGCACCGGCCAACTACAGTTTCTTTACGCTGTAGGTTTGTATATGCTCCTTTGGGGACTACTTCCTTTATTTCTTACTTGCTCTTAGACACTTTGTTTTCACCGCGCCATGCCACCGGCACCCTAAACACTTTGTTTTCACCGCGCCATGCAGCACTTTCAGTTTTATAAAGACGGCAGGCGCATTACTTGCTCTCAACCACCAGCACCCTAAGCACTTTGTTTTCACCGCGCCATGCCGCGCTTTCAGTTTTATAAAGGCGGCAGGTGCATTACTTAAACTCCGACACCAGCACTTTCAAAAGGCTGTCTATGATTCCTCCACTGCCTGACAGCATTTCCGCCCGTCGGATTTTTATTCAATTGCCACTTTACGGCTGTCACTTTTTCCTGGGTGGATTTGTTATTTGAAGTTTTTTTAAAGCACAAAATCAACACGAAGGTATGGAGAGCTTTACACCAGCACCAGTTATATTACCCTCCCCCTCGCCATAGCTGCTCTATCATCATTATTTATACGAGCACCACTTAAATTCCCACCTCCTCACCAAAGCTGCTCTGTTTGACCAGCCCTAAAATCCACACAAAGCAGCTGTACATATCAGAGACTAGAATGCCACCTCACACGCCTCTTGTCCACAACACCTCTGGTCGGGGCACTTTCTGCTGCTCCAGGGCTATCCCAGCAAGGTAGTTTACTTCTATTCTTTTACATCCAGTACCGCATGCTGCTGTAGCCTTGGCTCGCATTTCTACTTCTTTATGTCATTGCACCATGAGCACACATGCGGGCCACAGGTCCTGGGTGTATACATGCACTATTGTCACACTCTCAGAGCTGCACTCCCATCACATTGTTGCGCGTGCTGCTCTTTCTTTATAGTTTCCCCTCAGCTCCACTATCTACTTAATCCACGTAAAGTCTACACAAGTTCATTTTTGTTCCTGATGGGAAATAAATAAATTGTGGGCTTAACCGAATCGAGGAGGTCAGAGGCAAGCCATATTGGCAGAGGCTCTATGCTGCCGGGAAGAGCAGACTAGTTGCACACCGACTGCAGTGATAGATGACGTCACCACACGTCACATGCCGAAAAATGTGTCATTTATAAACGTAGTGGAGGCTTTCACATCTGCACTCAGCCAGCTGCAGAGCTTCAGCCCACGCCGCTCTCCTTTCCGCAACTGAAGCCAACTTTGGGTTGTGGGTTTCAATGTTCATTGAGATTGAGTATCATTTATCCTCACTGAGAAAGACGAGTTTCCTCAATATTGTTTGCATACTGGCTACGTCCACTGTTTCTCTTGCCGTGTTTGAAATGGCAAGCACTACAGGGTTAGTAGACTCTGCTGTGTACAGTGGAAACTGAGCTTTGATTATGTATCCTTCACCAGCCAGTAAGAGTGCGGTTTGTACAGCACACGCCTGAGAAGACTAGTGTGGACATTACCCTCAGCAAGCTCAATATTGTGACACTAGGAGTCTCTGCATAAGTCAGTTCACAACTATATGCCCTTTTCCATATCTGTGCACGCTATAACATTCCAAAAAGTGACTGTGCACTTTCCCCCATAATTTTCCCAGCATTTTGTTTTATCAGGGAAAGTGCATATAGTAAATTGTTGTGTTTTGTGCCAAGTAAAATAGCAATCCTGAGCAGGGACAAGGAGTGTGATAATATTGTGCAACCATGCATTCAAGAACAGCAATGCTTTTGAGGCCTCACGTATTTAACATTTCTACAGCGCATGCTCTTACATCAGAACTGACTGTCATTTTTTTTCAGGGTCACAGAGCAGTTTTTGGTGGCTTGGCGTATACCTGGGTTGCAGTTTTTGCAAAAAATGTGAGTTTTACGGTGAGATTCCGACTGTGTGAATAAAGTATGCCGATTGGATATTATATGTACACTCTTAGATGTGCAGCTAATGAAAACAAGCATTTGCAATGCAGTATGTCTCGCATTAGCGAGATTTTGAGCTATTGGCATTGTAAATGGCAATGCCTTTTATTTATGTGTTTAAAAAACCTGCAATAATAAAAGGCATTGTAATTTACAATACCAATAGGTCATGGTTTCGAAAATGCCTATTGGATTGCAAATGCTTGTTATTACTTGGGTTCTTCTCTGTATTGACAGATATAGGGCCGACCACCACACGATGTCCCTTTTTATCTAGTCCATTATGGAGTATATGTTGCTAAAATCTTTAAATAAAAAAGGTTATTAAAATATTTTATCATACGATAATATTAATTTTTATTTTAACATTTAATTATTGCATATATATATATATATATATATATTTGAAATATCAAAATAAATACATTTATTTTAACATTGTTTCCTATAGGGTTCTCTTTTAAGTCCCTGCCTCCATTATTTTCCATGGTAGGGTGTTGCTGTACCTGTGATTGGCCATGTGTGATGCTGGATTTACTCCTGGGTCCTTTTGTTTGTAGTAACTTTGCACTTATAAATGTGTCTCCACCCCCAGTTCCAGGAGTGGAGACATATAAGTCTACACCATGCAGTGAATTTACACTTGGAAATGGAGAACACCCAAAAGTTGTAAATTTACTAAAAAATGTAAGATTAAATTTACGAGTGTAGATTTACTCATGTGTAAATTTACCTTTGTGAATAGATCCCTACATCTGCATGTGGATGCAAGGGCATCTACTCAAGTTTAAAATTAATTTGTTTTACATTCTAACAACACGAAGTTAGTACCTGGTGCTTTGGGTAAGCTCTAGCATTGTCAATGAATCTTCTTATGTGCAGTTTGTTAAAATCTGTAAATTCTTCAGCATACTGGCCCTGCCAATCTGTGCATCTATTCCAGATCTGCCAAGCCTAGAATGCCTTACTAATATTTGGGAACGATAAGCAATGCTATTCACAAAGGTTAATATCTCTTTGTCAAAATCCCCTGTAGCCAAATGGTAAGAAAATAACATGTCACTCAAGAATCTTTCAGTTGTGCATACATGTCCCTTGCTTTAAATGTCACCTTTCCAAACAAATTCTAGTAAATTAATATGTATTTCAAATGCCTCCATTCCTAACATTTACTCAAGACTATGGATCCTGCCCTCAACGCATTGATTAATCATATTGAGTCCCACATCCATTCATTCCTGCCAGCTGGCTCATCTGTCAGAGTCCTGAGCATTATATGCTCTATTAATGCTGCCCAGAAATGGGATCCCAGTGGATCAGAGGTAATCCTATTGATCACTGGGCCCACCTCTCACCAGAAGGTGCTACCTTAATATAATGGTTTGGTTTGACTGGATTCAGATCGAACTACAGGAACATGGTAACTCTTGAATCATATAACATAAGAAGGGTTCACGGTAGGTGTCTAAAATGGAAACAATGCCGTGGCCCGCCTGACATGAAGGTGTCTCTGGGGGCCTAGTGCGACTTTGCCTCCATTCATCACATCGAAGCCAATCTCTTCCACCAAGTGCTTCACATGCTGCTTTCTGTAAGCACCAGTATCAGCATTTAGACACACAGACTTCACACAGACAGACCGCAGTAAAAGAGTTAAAACCTAAAGCATACAATTCACGGATCAGATCAAAATACATCCTCGGTTTAAAGGCGTCGCCTTTGTGCATAATTGTACTCCTGCCAGGCAGCTCTATGGTACAGAGAACTTGATTACATGCTTTATAGGTGCCACATGGGTCTGCCTGTCTGTCTCAGCTGAACTCTGTTTAAAAAGTCTCTTTTAAACTGTCATGGGCAGCTCTTACCGAGTTTATGTGAGAAGCTCCACCTGTCCATTTCCTGTGGTGTCAGCTTGACTAGAGTTGAGAGCTCCATGCTATTACACTGCCTTTGACTATCAGTGCAATGTAGTGGTGTAACAAAACTTGAGGGGGCCCCCCTGCAAAGTACACGGAGGGGGCCCCTTCCCCGGCCCACCACCTACCTCTTTTGCTGAGGGGGCCCCCTGGTGCTGGGGCCTCCCGCACCGCGGGAGCTTATGTTACGCCAGTGGTGCAATGGCTGAGTATTGGCCCCACTCGGTGCTCCTCAAGACAAAGTAGCAGTCACACCTTATGCCAGCTGGCAGGCTCAGATTTCATGTTCATCCCTCCTATAGCTGAGGAGGAGGTGGCAGGCATACTGCATGAATATCAGTTCTAGCCCCATAAGAAAGTAGGCAGGGAGTTGACTGACTCCTGAAAAGGAAGAATGACCTACTCATTCTGGCCTAGATTTATGAAATTGTCACGTAATGCAACGCAAGCAAGAAACGTTGCTGTGCTGCATGAAAGGGAGAGGGCAGGAATGCACCATATTAAACATTATATGGCACATTCCTGTCCTCTCATTGCGCTGGCACTCTTTTGGCTGCTTAGCGCCAACTCAGGCACCCTTGAGTCATGGTGCAAGGGTGCCTGCCTTGCAGGAAGGATTGTTTTGGTGCATAAAAAAAATCCTCTGAGGCTTTTTCCACTGTCTTTGTGTGCTGCAGAATGCAGCACACATAGAAAGAGGAAACAATGAGGAGAAATAAAGATATTTCCCAGGTCTACCACTCATGGTAAATCTGGGAATGCACCAAAAAACGGTTGATGCGTGGGAACACCTGCGCTCCACTCATGGAAAGCTTCCAGGGTCAGAGTAAATATTTTTTTATATTACTGCTTCTTTAATGGATTTATCAATTTTGGGCCTCATTATGATGCCGATCAGAAAGGCTCCAAACGGCATTCGGATTTTCCGAACCCAACTCGGAAACATTTCCGACCGACCAATTATGATGGAAAGGTAGACTCCGAGTCGGTCAGCGCCGAATTGTACAGCTCTATGGACCGCGCTTCCGACCGACGTATTACAATGTCGGATTCAGACAGCCTTTCCGAATTGGTTTGTCGGACATGGAACGGCTGTCAGAACCTGACTTTGGGGGCCCGTAGCAGGCCCCCCTTCACATGGGGCCTCCAGTTGGGGCCCATGGGGGTACCCATGGGACCCCTCTTTACAACCATGCACAGTGTGACAGGCACCATGGGGTGCCCGCCACAGGGTGCAAGGTTTTCCGCAACCACCCCTTTCTTCAATGGGAGCCTGTGTTGTCGGTCAGAACACAGGCTCCCATTGAAACCAATAGGAGTGTGACCGAACGGTGTTCAGAACCATCATAATCGGTCGGTCGGACTCCCCGAACCTGAGTTGGTCGGAAACGATTCCGACAAGGAGTCGGTCGGAATTCTTTCCAACCGACATCGCATTGAGGCCCTTAGTTGTAAAGTGCCTCACTTGAGACAATTTACAACAATTTAGTTTTCAACAGAGGCCAGTACCAGTTACTTCCTGTTTGTGCCATGGCCACTCAACCTGCTCCTTTGCATGTCTCTCTTCTAAACCTTCTATCAGCCTGTGCCTGAACTCCTGCTGTCTGCATCTCCTGCCTTCTGCCTGTACACTTAGCCCATCTATACATCACATTCTGCTTCTTATTTTAAGTTTCCGAATTCTCATTCTCTATTCTGCCTGCAGGACCATGATTACCACACATTCTCTTCAAGTAGAATGTGGAGCTAGGCCTGTCACTTGGATGAAACAATAATATTGCTTACACCAAATCTCCCTATTCACAAGAAATATTTTCTTGTACATAAGTCTGATTGTTGGGCTTTAAAATCATGTTTGTCCTTCATATTCCTGAAATAAGCTTTACTCTCTCAGTGTGTGGCACTGATACCATCCGTCAACCTCTACTTCAAAAACTCCTTGATAGGGTATCTTAATGTTATCATGTAAAGCATTGGGATCACTGACAGAATATCGAGAGTCAGAATATTGACATACAGAAATATCGACGCAACAATATCGATGTCCAGAATATCGAAGTCCTATCTACATAATGGTAAGTACAAAAATATCGATAAAAAAATATCGTTGTTAAAAATATCGTTGTTAAAAATATCATTTTTTTTTAATGTATAAAAAATAATGTAAAATAAAGTAAATAACACATATAACTAAAATAAACATAGTTAAAAATATTAAAACATGTTTAAAATTATAAGTAATACATATGATGTAAAACTCAATTAAACATATATATCTATACAATATAATATATATACTTACTTAATAATATTTTTAAATAATTATTTTAATAACTTATAAATACATATATATACACATACATCAATAATATAAATTAAAATTAAAAAATAAATATAACATTAAATTATTACAATATTTTTAATCTTTTTAAAATACATTTTACACTACATTAACTAAAACAGTAGAGAAAATATTGGATAGCGGAGGGGATAAAATTACTATTCCTACTCCAGAGAGTGCAACAGTAGGGAAAGTGTTGGATAGCGTAAGGGTAAAAATTACTATTCCTACTCCAGTGAGTGCAACAGTAGGGAAAGTTTTGGATAGCAGAGGGGTACAAATTACTATTCCCACTCCAGAGAGTGCCACAGAAGGGAAAGTGTTGGATAGCGGAGGGGTACAAATTACTATTCCCACTCCAGAGAGTGCAAGAGTAGGGAAAGAGTTGGATAGCGTAGAGGTGAAATTTACTATTGCCACTCCAAAGAGTGAAACAGTAGGGAAAGTGTTGGATAGCATAGGGGTAACAATTACTATTCCCACTCCAGTGAGTGCAACAGTAGGGAAAGTTTTGGATAGCGGAGGGGTACAAATTACTATTCCCACTTCAGTGAGTGCAACAGTAGGAAAAGTATTGGATAGCGTAGGGGTACAAATTACTATTCCCACTCCAGTGAGTGCAACAGTAGGGAAAGTGTTGGATAGCGGAGGGGTAAAAATTACTATTCCCACTCCTGTGAGTGCAACAGTAGGGAAAGTGTTGGATAGCGTAGGGGTAAAAATTACTATTCCCACTCCAGTGAGTGCAACAGTAGGGAAAGTGTTGGATAGCGGAGGTGTAAAAATTACTATTCCCACTCCAGTGAGTGCAACAGTAGGGAAAGTGTTGGATAGCGGAGGGGTAAAAATTACTATTCCCACTCCAGTGAGTGTAACAGTAGGAAAAGTGTTGGATAGCGTAGGGGTAAAACTTACTATTCCCACTCCAGTGAGTGCAACAGTAGGTTGGATACCAGAGGGTTACAATTTACATAATTATCAATTAAATAATTATTAAAAATAAATAAACAATTAATAATTAATTATTTATAAATATTTATAAATACTAATAAATAAATATTAATAATTACTTTTTTTAAATAATTAAATTACTTCCCACCCTATTCCCCTATAAACCCACAACCCACTCATAGAAAAACACAATAAATATAATTATCAATAAATTAATTAATACTAATTAATAACCAAGATTTTAATTAATTAATAATAAATTAATTATAAATAATAATTAATAAATATTAATAATTACTTTATTAAAATTAAATTATGTCCCACCCTACTCCCCTATAAACCCACAACCTGCTCCTATAAAAATAACAAAATTAATACAATTATCTATTATTTGATTTATATTTATTAATAACCAATTAATAATTAATTATAAATTAATTATAAATACTAATAAATCATTATTAATAATTACTTTATTATAATTACGTCCCACCCTATTCCCCTATAAACCCACAACCCACTCCTAAAAAAATTAGACAATTTATATAATTGTCTATTAATTAATTAATAATAATTAATAACCAATTAATAATTAATTAATAATTAATTAATTATAAATACTAATAAATAAACATTAATAATTACTTTATTATAATTAAATTACTTCCCACCCTATTCCTCTATAAACCCACAACCCGCTACAGAACTGAGGGGCCTATTACGATGGCGGGCGGACTTTGTCCGCCCGCCACCGCAATGGAGCACGGGACCGACCGCCGATGTCGCGGCGGTCCCGCCATGCAAATTAGGATGCGCCCGCCACACTGGCGGGCGCATCCTGGGCCTTTTACATTGCGGGTGGATCTGCTGGCTGCAGCCCCGCTCGCAATGTAAAAGGATTGTGCACAGCATTGCCATGCACAACATGGCAGGCACCAGGTGGTGCCTGCCACGTAGTGCATTGTAATGAGGGGGGTACCATAGGTACCCCCCATGTGCAACCCCCACCCCCCCAACACCCTGGGGGCCCTCAACGGGCCTCCAAAGTCAATGATCGCATGCCTTTCCATGGCGGCATCGCCGCCATGGAAAGGTCACTGACCGCATACATTATAATATGAATGGCGGTGTCTTGCAGACACCTCCACAATATTGTGACCCTTTTCCGCCCGGTCGACAGTTCGACCGGTGGAAAAGTGGCGGACGGTCTTTCCGTCCACCGCGGTGCCCCCCGCCATACTAATATGGTGGGGGAGAACCAGGGACATGTGGCGGGCGGATCGCCACCGCCCGTTATCCTAATGGGCCCCTAAATTACGCAAAAATAATTTTACATAAAAATATTTACTGCTAAACATTTAACACATACATTAAAAAAAACTACACTTATACCAAAAAATTACCTCACATACTTTTAACACACATACTAAAATACAGAACACTAATATAAACATCGATATTATTAACAACGATATTTTTACAAACGATATTACTGTCTTCGATATTAAATAAAACAATATTTCTTACCTTACTGTCGATATTCTGTACCACGATATTCTTGATGTCGATATTCTTGACCTACGATATTTAAAACTCGATATTATGGTAGGTCGAAATAAAAAACTTGATTTTCTGTCTGTGCACCCTGCTACTTATAATCCTTTGTTCACAGTGGCAAAAACAGCCCTACTAGAATGCTAATGTCAACTGACAAGTGTGAGTCAGTGTGCCCTCTGCCCGGATGGCGTCCACCCTGGACTTGATGTATTTGCTAGGGAAGTCAAGTGTTTTCATTTACATACATTTTTTTATTTGGAACTATGACTGCCCACTACATTTCTCCGATAATCCATGTTTCACTAGTATTAGAAAATATGCTATAGGCCGCATTTAGTTTGAGCATTTGCTCCTCCATTTTGTATGCCACGTCTTCAGTGTACATCTGTTTTATGCATTTCGTTGCTTGCTGGGTTGCTGTTCTTGGCTAACCAAATGTTATGTCTTAACATTTCTTGTAAATCATGTGACTCAAGTGAGACAACCCAGCTGCGCCTTAGGGGTCGATTCCGATCTCGGCCGGAAGCGCACCGAATACGATTTGTCCGGAAAAAATACGAGCCGAACGCAGTTTGTCCGACCGATTCGAACAGTCGTCCGAGCGAGCAAGTACGATGCGCATTACTGCTAAAATTCCGACTGAGCCGTACGTTCCCATTCCAGCTCCAGTTCCCCGAACGAGCCGGATCCGTAAACGCCGATTCGAGTCGCACGGAAGTAAATACACAGCACCTTCCGGCCGGACTAGTATGATGCGCACTCCGTACGCGCTGAACTGGGCGCTACGTCCGGCACGTCAGAGCATCCGGGAGAGCTGCACATAAGTTCTGATTCGCGCCACAAGACGATCCACGGCTACGAGACGAACAAGCCAGCTACGAGTACGAGTCGAAGCCACGAAAAACCCGAACGAGACGAACCAACCATGAATCCCATCGCGCAGGTCCTATCAATACTGTACATCTATTACCGGAACCGGTAAGGGATGCGTACGGCGCAGACGGTAAGTCAGACACCCACTACACAAACAAACGACACGTACCCGACATATGTCACACACACATAGGGATGCAGAAATGACGTACACTAGCAACAGCCGAACCACAGGGGCGGGATGGCTATCACCAATGCCATACACACCCATAGGGGCCTGATGGCTACCACTACCACCACCCCTACTCATGGGGGCTGGATGCCTAGCACTACCACCACCCCTACTCATGGGGGCCTGGATGCCGGTCACTACTACCATCCCCACTCATAGGGGGATGGATGCCTACCACTACCACCACCCCTACTTATGGGGGCTGGATGCCTAGCACTACCACCACCCCTACTCATGGGGGCCTGGATGCCTAGCACTACCACCACCCCTACTCATGGGGGCCTGGATGCTGGTCACTACTACCATCCCCACTCATAGGGGGATGGATGCCTACCACTACCACTACCCCTACTCATGGGGGCCTGGATGCCTGTCACTACTACCATCCCCACTCATAGGGGGATGGATGCCTACCACTACCACCACCCCTACTCATGGGGGCCTGGATGCCGGTCACTACTACCATCCCCACTCATAGGGGGATGGATGCCTACCACTACCACTACCCCTACTCATGGGGGCCTGGATGCCTGTCACTACTACCATCCCCACTCATAGGGGGCTGGATGCCTAGCACCACCACCACCCCTACTCATGGGGGCCTGGATGCCTGTCCCTACTACCATCCCCACTCATAGGATGGGTAATGCATGACACAACCAGCATACTCCAACATAAGGAATGTCAGCAAAAGACATCCTCCCAACATCATGACAAGAGTGTGTAGTCTGTGTCAAATGCCTACAACACTGAACCTGACATTGAACATACAATGTGACCCCCTATCACATGTGTCACACAAAAATGTGTGTGGCCTTCACAATGCAAGCAGACCATGACCACTGTGGTAATGGGGTCTAAACCCCCATCATCACAGTGACCAAAAAGTAAGTGTGGGGTCCATAGCTGAAGCACATTTTGAACAATGTGGCAATGGGGCCTAAACCCCCATCATCACAGTGACCAAAAGGTAAGTGTGGGGTCCATAGCTGAAGCACATTTATGAACATTGTGGCAATGGGGTCTAAACCCCCATCATCACAGTGACCAAAAGGTAAGTGTTGTCATGGAAAAAGCTGCAACTGCCAAACAGCATGGATGATTCCTGGTCACAGAACAACAAACACATCAGTGGCAAAGTAGTGGTTGTGTCCCATAGCAACATAGATTGGGTGAGGCAAACAGTGCAGTGCAAATAAAACATACCTTTGGCCATGTGCAGACACACATCACCCATGGGGGCTGACATTGTCTCCATTTATCAATTACACAATGCCAGAAGTGACCATCATAATGCAGACCCACATATCTGCCCTAATGGACACACAAATGTAGATATCCTGTGGAGACTGTAGATGTGAGGTGAACAAATACCATACCATGGCAGCAATGGGACATACAAACCATGATTATTGTGCTGACTGATGACCTAGGAGTCCCTGGGACAGCAGGGGAAATCCTCCAAACAACATACAGGCAATGGCACACTAAAGATATGCCAATGCAGTGGTGCAGATGCACATACACAAACAGGCAGCCTCACACTGCATATCAAACCCAACAGGTGATGGGGGTGTGTGCCAGTGTCCCCAGGCAACCACACAACACATGAGGAGGCCTGAATTCCAATTACACAGATGTGTATTCAGTGCCATACAAAAGTAACTCATGGATCGGATTCCCTATGTGGGCAATCAGGCATTATTAGATGAGAGGGAGCCCAAATTACACATGTCACACAAGCTTGTAGGAACAGCAACTAACACAGCAAGAGACAGACCCACCACAGCACTACCCCCAGGGACCCCACATTGTGGTGACACTAGCCTGCATGATAATCCCACTGTGATGACAAAGGTAGATGTCGTTCACACTGTGAACCACAGCCATGTGTCCTGAGCAACAAACTACCATCACACCTACACAAGCACAATTCAATCAGCACGGCCTGTCAGCCAAGGCCAATATGGAGGTAGGGGTCTAGCCGTGCAACAACTCACATTTGCACACACTCAACACCACACACCTTGATCTCCACCAATGTGCAGCAGTGAAGCTCACATGGACTGGTGACATTGCACATGCACCCATGACAATCCCAGGGGTGGTGGTGGGAACTAAGGTGCAGAAACCCATCACACATGGCCAGCGTGTCTCCTTCGTGCCAGGCACCGCACCCCCTGCCTCTGTCTCCCCTGCTGCCCTGAGTGTGGAGTCTGTGGACTTGCTGAAACAGATCCACCGCAAGATAACTTAGTCAGCTCACTCCTGTACACCCTCCCTGGAGGCTGTACGGACCTGTGCCCGCTCGAGTGTATAATAAATATTGCTTGTTATACTTTCCCTCCGGCTACCTGGTCGTTTGACTCCGAGTGGACAGAGTGGTTTTGGAACCAGACCAGATGGACAAACTGTGTTCCTAATTATTTCTTGTCTCCACAAATGTCTCCCGAACAAGGACCTCTTTGAGGATGATCCATCAGACGAGTCCAGAGACAGACTGAGGCTGAGTAACAACGACCCGAGGCAGCTGGATTACAAGGGGCCCCGCATGAGGAGACTAGTTTCTCACATCTGAAATCCGAAGTTTTGAACTGAGGCTCCTTGGCACTGGGTCATCCCAACAGAGAGTACTGAACAGCTAATCTTGGAAAAAAAGACAGTTTGGTCCCAGAACAGGTGGTCGGATGGAGAGATGAATCGGGAGACATTATCAGATGAGATTGTTCTGAGTCGACCTTTGGTGTTATTTGTTTGATAAAGAACCTTAAGTATTGGTTTTTGGTAAAAGTCCTAGAGGCATAGGTCGAGTTAGATTGACATTTGAAGGGCACTGAAATATAGTTCAGAAAATTACAAAATGCAGTGTTTTAGCAAACTGCGTAGATGTTTTTTTAAGTGCTGTTGTTGTTGCTTGAGTGTGAGATTGGATGAAAGTCAGCCGGTTCCGAGGGGAGAAACCCCAGTGTGGGATATGATGAATAGGAAAGGATATGATGCAGTATTGTTTAATTGTTTGTGGCACTAAAAAGAATGTCGAGTTGCAATGGCCTATAGATGGTAGTTTTGATCAACAGAAATTGGATTACCTTGAGCAATGCCTATTTGATAGGAAGTCCCGACAGGCTATGTTTGAGATTCTGAAGTCATGGCAAGATAAAGTAAATAGGAGAAGGCAGAAGTAATTCAAATGACCGCATCAGGAGCAAAGTAAAACTATAACAGCAAAAGCGCAGGAACACAACTTTAATAGGGTAAGAAATGGTATAGATTGTCAAGACAGGGAGTATAAAATGCGAACTGATAAAACTTATGTCTCCCAGCCGTGCACTGAGAATTCACAAGATGATGAGGTCATGAAACATTTATTACGGACGACTCCAGTAGCCCCACCGCCGTATGTGCCCAATGTCACAGCACCCCCACTCGTAATAGATATTCCCCATCCTCAAATATACCCAGACATTCGAATATTGACTGAAGTGGGAGCTGAAGGCGGGACTGCAGCGTCCTCTCCGGCATCTCAAGGTAAGGTGGAGAGGCAGTTTGTCACAGGGATGGATAGGATGATGCAGTTGCGGTCAGGTTTGTCTCAAAAAGGGAAGGATAGAATAAGGGATATGTCCAATAATTGGATGGATTTAGATATCTTCACCGTTAAGGACATTATGCAAATGAGGGGCGTGGCTTGGCGTCGATGGAGTGAGCAGCAAGCTCGAGAGCTCCGGTCGGACGGCCGCCATCCAGCAGCATCCTGACCCCCCAAGCGGGATTGAACCCCCCACAGAGCACCCCCACAGTTGGTTAAGGGGAGGGGTGTGTACCAGGGCTGAGAGAACTTCGGAAAAGCGGCTGAAATCCACAGACCGGAGAGAGCTGCTTGCTGCCGCGAGGCGAGCCAAGATGGTGGCGCCCGCAGAGAGGTGACAGAGCCAGGTAAGACACCGGTATTGCTTGCGCTGCGGCAGACCGTACCTGTGGGTGCCTCCTCCTTCCACCCCTCCGCGAGGCTTGAGTTGGCCATGGGGACTCCCCCCTGTTTGGAGCGGCCTGGACAGTGAGGTGGAAGCTGATCATAGATACAGGGCGAGATAAGATGGCGGCGCCCGCTGGTGGATGACGGAGCCACGAAGATCGCCGATCGGCGGCTCCACTTGGGATACGGCGGCCTGTGAGTGAGGATATTCCCCCCTCTCACCCCGCCGCAGGAATTGACTAGGGCTGACAGAGCCTCCCAGAGGCTGCACCGGTGGCACAGGTGGCTGCGAGGCAAGTCAAAATGGCGGCACCGGGGGCGTGGCCAAGCAAGATGGCTGAGCGGACGTGAGCCGCTTCAGCTCCGGTGCCCGAGACCGCCATGTGCTACAATCAGCGCAATTTGAGGACCAAGATGCCCATAGACTGGACGAGTGGAGCCCCGTGAGGACCGGGAACACTGTGAGCAGCCAAAAGCGGGCGGCAGCGGCGTGAAAAGGTCGGACTCACCGAGGGGTCGAGCGAAGTCGGGAGACCCAAGATGGCGCGGTGGAGCGCTGACGGTGGGGCGGCGTCAGCAGCCTAATCAGCCACGGGCCTGCCGGTACCTCTGGCCCCCGGCACGGGAGACTGCCTCCATACGCCGATCCCATCAGACTGGCAGAAACACTAAAAGACAAGGTCGCGGCTTGGTGACGTGCGCTCACTGCAAGGGCAGCCTTCCCGGAATATACGGGCACACCGCGAGTCGGCGGGAGTGCGTGACGCTCTGACTACGCCGACAGGGGCCCCAGGTGAGCGGGTCTCAGCGCTAGTGGCATAGGGAACACCTCGGGCGACGTTGGGGGCCCTCGTGGTGTGAGGGCAAGATTTCCAAAAAGGTAAAAGAAGGGCCCTGGAGAGATCTGAGACGGGGGTCTCTGCCTGACCCCAAGATGGCGCCCGACTGGAGGAGCTTCTCGTAGGCGATCACATCAGCTACAAGCCTTTGCCGGCTGACTCCATGTAAGTGAAGTTTCTTCCACAGCAGCGAAGGCCCTGGGGGTCGGAGAGGAGGGATGGTCACCCTGGGCTAGCTGCAGTGACAGGACGCATGGCGCCTGACCTTAAGATGGCCCCCGCAGCATCTTCCACATCAAGGGCCTGAAGCCACCTGAGCACACAAAACCCGGGCTGTGGTTGTATTCAAGAGGCCATTGCGCAGTGAGACAGGACGGGGCTTGGTCCAGGTTGGCGCAATTCTCTGCCCTTATGCCACCAAAAAAAGCGACTAACAAGGTCTCCAGCTACTTTACCGCTACAGAGAAGGGCCCTTCTGCCACCGAGAGGGACCAACCGCTCAAGATGGCGCTCACCAGGGAGGACCTCGTGGCCTCCCTTCGGGACTTTAAATCAGAA
Organism: Calotriton arnoldi; assembly: GCA_963921515.1. Classification (NCBI taxonomy): domain Eukaryota; kingdom Metazoa; phylum Chordata; class Amphibia; order Caudata; family Salamandridae; genus Calotriton; species Calotriton arnoldi. Next base: position 370,399 of record CAWUFW010005184.1, on the reverse strand, counting down.
CTTTGCCTGGAAATCAAGCAAGATCTACGCGCCTCCATTGATCAATTGAAGGTTGAGCTTTCCGGGAAGATGACTGTGCTTCAGCACGACATGGATGCCGTAGGTTCCAGGGTTCTGGAAGTGGAGGAACAGACACAAGAACTAGACGCTCGCTCCTCTAAACTACAGGAAACGCAGCAGAATCTCCAGACTCAGCTTAATCAAGTGCTCCTGAAGGCAGAAGACTTAGAAAACAGGTCCCGGAGGGAGAACATCCGGATCCAGGACCTGGAAGAAGGAGCAGAGGGACCGGACCTCGAAGCCTTCTTGGAGGGTCTCTTCGCAGAAATCCTGAACCCTCACCAAATGAAACTTAAGATAGAATGGGTCCATCGAGTGGGGCCTCCACCAGCGGGGGAGCGCAGATGTACCCGAGATGTGCTGGTCAGGATGCATTCCTTCAAAACCAAGGAAGCCATTTTAAGCGCTGCGAGGAAAAAAGGAGAGACCTCCTTTCAGGGCTACAAGTGTGCACTTTTTCAGGACCTGGCGCCCTCCACCCTCGCTCGAAGGCAACTGCTTCGGCCAATTACCACCAAACTTCGGGAAGATAATGGGGCATATTCTCAAGGAGTCATCGCCAATTTATCGGCACTTTAGCGCCGCAAAAGTGGCGATAGATTCATCGCCCCATTCACAAGCTGGTGCAAACTGCTGACATCGCCAGTTTTCCTGCGATAGCAACCGCAAAAAACATCGCAACGGATGAGTGCGACAATTAACGCTAATGATATGCAGAGTAGGCGTTCCCGTGCAAAACACACAAAAACACCGCTACGCAAGATTCTCAATGACCAGCCAGATCCACGATGCGAACCAAGAACAGGCGATAAGGCGCGTTAGCTGCAGGGATTTAACACCTACCTTCTGCTGGTGCTAAGCAGGACGACTACCTGCAGTATGAAAGGGAGCCCAGCCCAGAGCCACATCTGAAGACCCACAGATGCCATGGAAACAATGAACATGCAGCTCGGAGACCCAAGAGGGCCACAACACCCATCGCCACCACCCCCAGGACCACCCCCCCGGACTACCACCGAGGCAGCGTAGGACAAGACAGCAGACCTTCCGAAAACGGCATGGCCCCTCAGCCACACAAGTGCAGAATGTGGGGAGAGGTGGGAACCAAGTATGAGTGAAGGAGGCAACTCACCCATGAAGAAGAATGTACACAATGCCAAGTGTGGTGGTGATGTGCTGGACAGAATGCAGAGCACAGACATGTCCATGTGGACATATACTGCTGGGGTATGTAGTGTTGTGGACAGTGGACGCAAACATGTTACCTCAGGCAGTGCGGAAGACCTTGGACATGTAGATGTGCCGTCCCCCTCTGTAAGCGTAAGCGCAGTGGGCTGGGCCGGCGTACGCCACTCCAGCATAGGAGTGCTGATAAAAAGGCCGGGGCTCTGGGCGTGGTTCTCTTACGTGATGGGCAACACGTCTGCCAGGGCGGCGCACCTCACCCTGCCACGAGTCCGCCGCCGGGACCTCCAGACTCCGCGACACAGGCCCCCAGTGCATCTAGCGGCAAAGCAACACGGAGGCATGTGTGTGCCGGATACTGCCTTAGTCCTACACTGCGGTCAGCAGGTCCCACAATTCAAATCGTGCCACATTTCTGTTAATGGAGGAAACCACTAGTCAACAGACATTGCCCCCAGTGCAGCCGGCCGGACGACGCATCATCGTTGGCTGTGCACCTGCTGAGCGCTCCAGGTGCCACTGACCCTGTGCAACACAAGTCGACGCCACGTGGCAATATTGAGGCAGAATTCAGTAGGCGAAAAACATTGCTCCCAGTGCGGCCCTCCCGGACGATGCACCGTCGTTGGCTGTGCACCTGCTGAGCGCTCCAGGTGCCACTGTCCCTGTGCAACACAAGTCGACGCCACGTGGCTGTGTGCCCTTGCTGACCGCTGCCTCCGGCCTACACTGCGGTCAGCAGGGCTCGCAAATCAAATTGAGTCTTGATTCATTTATGGCAGAGTCCAGTAGGCAACAGACATTGCTTCCAGGGCGGCCCGCCCGGACGACGCATCAGCGCAGGCCGCGCACCCGCCGAGCGCTCCAGGTGCCACTAACTCAGTGCACCACAAGTCATCGTCACGTGGCTGTGTGCCCTTTCTGACCGCTGCCTCCGGCCTACACTGCGGTCAGCAGGGCTCGCAAATCAAATCCAATCCTACCTGCAAGAACACGCCATCATCGCTGGCTGCACACCCGCCACCACCGCCAGGACCACCTCCAACCAACAACTGCCAGAGTCGGAGGAGTCTCACAGCCAGCCTATCTAAGTTGCTCACACCTGTCTTGGATGCCATCATCAGCTTGATACCCTGCTCAGCTCTTCAGGTGCCACTAACTCAGTGCACCACAACTCATGGACCCTTCATGATTAAGTTTTGTGCTGTGGACAGCGGACGCAACAATGTCACCTCAGGCAGTGGGGAAGACCTGGGACGATGATGATGAAGATGAGGCAGGTGTGCTACACCCCACTGCAGCTGCAGCAGGAATACCCCAAACGGACCAACTCATTAACAATTTCTTCACATGAGCACGCTCAGCTCTGGTGGCCCTACCTCAGTGCAGCTCAAGTCATCGCCACATGGCAGTAGGCACGTGCCGGCCGCCGTGCATCCGGTGCCACTAACTCAGTGCACCACAAGTCATGGACCCTTTATGATTGAATCTGTGTGTGTGATCCGATGATCACTGTTCTAGTTGTTGCCAGCACCAACCACTCCCTGAGGGCTAGCTTACACTCAACCCACACCCATCCAGCACAGGCGTCACTGGACATTTGACCCTGGTAATAAAAAGGGGCCGGGCGCACGTGCCCATAGCCAGTTCCACTATCTATCTAAGTGTGTCCGTGTGGTCATTATGTATGCATGATGGGCCAGGGCCCTACCACATTACATTGTGCTGTGGACAGCGGACGCAACCATGTCACCTCAGGCAGTGGGTACGACCTTGGACACGTAGCTTTGTCCCCCCCCCTGTAAGCGTAAGCGGAGTGGGCTGGGCCGGCGTACGCCAAGCCAGCATAGGGGTGTGAAGGATTTGCCCGGGGCTCTGGGCATGGTTCAGTTCTGCCCTGGACAAGAAAGTAACTAATGAGTGTGTCACTGTTGTAGTGTCGGGGCCACCCAGCCCGCAATCGACAATTTTGCAATGTAGCATGCACCCGGAGGGCGGGCTCGCACGAACGGGGAAATGAAGGCGCGAAGACCGCTCAGAGTCTTGGCTCATACATGCCAAGTGTTGTGTGTATCTGTATTGCCGCAGCATGAGCCAAATGTCTAGCCTTAATCGCAGCACGAGTTCAGCCAGGCATGACCTCTACATCTGTGTCTGTCATATCCTTCCCACAGGCCTACACTCACGTGACCGCCCACCTCCAACGGCCAACATCACAGTGTCGTTGTCAGGCTTGTGGACATGCGCAGACAGGCATGACAATGGTGTGCCGTAGGAGTGCAAGTGATGCAACCGCACAGTGTACACAAGTAAATAGGTTCGGGGGAGGGAGGAGCAGCTGTGAGGCAACGTAACACACAGTGATGCCGCTCATTTGCCACATGCAAGACATGTCAAACATGAATCCCAAAGTCGCACACATCCCACCCCACCCCCAACAAGCCACTTCACATTTCCTGAATGCAAGCAGATGAGAAACTAACATTAGGGATGAAAGCTCCTTTGTCTGAACTATCAGGCGGAAGCACATCTGCACCCCCGACCTCGGAATTGCATGTGCCTGGCACCCCCTGACAGATAATATAGGAGCTGATGACGACTCCCACACTACGCACAGCCTGACGAAAGACCAACGTATACACACCCCACACACAGAAGTCCTTGCTCGAAGTTATCTTGCATGGAATGGCCTTCACACTTACTCCCACACCATCCCAGGCATACAACCGTTGCACACTTCAATAACTCATTGATTCGAGCTGTGGCATTTCATCCACAGAACTGGCGCAGGTCAGAACAGTGCCGCTTCAACCAGAGCCACTAACGCAATGGCAGACCATCCTGGACACATGCACAACCCCTGTCACGTGGAACTGTACCGTGCACGTATGCTGCATTTACTGGGGGCACTGCCATTGGTAGTGCTGCGGATCAGTTACCGGCTAAGCTTCTGCCTTGCCAACGTCACCTGCGTGCAGTCTGTGTTGCATTGTCGCTCGTGCAAATTCGAGTGGTCCATGGATGTCTGCCTATCCAACAGGACGGTAGCCGAACTGGATTTCGACATGTGTGTGCGCCCCCTATTGGCCCACGACCATGAGTGTCACCATGACACCTGTCTATGGGATGCCTGGATACTTGGCATACATGCTGGCAGCTGGACCTGGGAGATTGCAGAACTCCTCGTGTGCAGTGACCAAATTGAGCCGCTCCCCTATTGGGCTGTAGTGCTAATTGGTGAAAGGGGGTGGACGCAGCACATCTGTCCGGACCTGCTAATGGTTAGCCTCGCCGTCCTGTTCGATGATGTCGACAACGACCTCATGTTGGAAATGATTGCCTACGAAGCTGCACTAGCTTTCATGGATGTGTAACTACGTACCTGCAGACACAACAATTTGGAACACATTGCACATGTCCCGACACCTTGTTGGACCTTGGGGTTCTGGTCACATCTCCCACGACAACAGTGGACATGGCTGCATTCGCCTGGACTCCGAATACATGAGCGGACAAAAACGCGGGTAAACACACACCTGTGAATGGTGCGGCACTCCCCCGGAGTGGACAGCGGCGCATGGCAACGTTCCATGTTCTGACATACTGCTGCATTGGTCTGCATGTTGTGGCACTTATCTTGGCCGTACTGACACACATATGCTAATAAAGTCTACGCACCTTCACTTGTATTCAACTGTGATGAGTATTGATTTGTATGACAATTTGTGTCTCACTGCCTATCTGGGTCACGGCCATACATGCATTACTACACCATCAGGAATGTGGGGTTGTACTAGTACATTATCATCTCACAGTTTCCTGCTATGCCACATGCGAATGGCCATTTTCCACACGCAAGCGGCAGCAGTTGTGTCCTCTGTTCTGTTGTGCTGGTGTTGCTGTTTGTTCAACATTGTTGTACATGTTGCGGTGCTCTGGATCTTATGTGTGTGTGCTGCATTGTAGGTGAGTTGCCCCTTCAGCTCTGATTTGGCTGGCCCTTATCCCTTTCAGGCGGTGTGGCTTTCACTTCTGTGCTTATGCAGTGCTGTGATGTTGCAGACTTGGGTAAATTGGGCTCTTGGTTGGTGTTGTGACTCTTGGCCATGGTTTGTCCGCAGATGTGCTCTACTTAATTGTGCATGTGTGCCATTGTGCCCATCTCCCCCGTCCTCCCAGTCCCTGGTGGTTACTCACCCTGTTGCTGTTGTGTCGGGTCATGTTGAGCAGTGTCCGGTCCCCCAACTCCTGCCACCGTCTCCACACTGATGACTGTGGTCACCATTTCCTCCATCTCATCCAGCTCCTCCTGTGGCGCTGGACTCCCACCTCCAGTCTGCATTGCTGCCTTCTGGTTGTCTGCGAGTTTCTGCTTGGTCTTGCGCTTCACATCATTCCAGCACCTCTTGACCTCGTCCATTGTCCTCCTCAGCACTCCGACTGCATTCGCCTTGTCCAGGATGGACTGCCATATTGTATTTTTTGTTGCCAATGACACAGTGGAGGTGACGTACAGTTGTTGATGGTGTTCTATCACCTCCGTGATCAGGATCCTGTTTTCCTGCGGACTGAACCGCGTCTTCCTCTTCTTCTTCTCCTTGCCCTTCCCTGACCCCGAGGTCCCAGGCTGGTCCTCCGTGGGGCTTGTGGGGTTCTGGTTGTCCTCTGTGCTTGCTCCGGCTACCTCCATGGTGCTTCACAGTTGTTTGTGTTTTGTGTTGCCACTTTTATTGTGCTTTTTGCAGCCTGACTTGTGGGACTTACAGGCCTGGCGCTGCTTATCGCTGGATTATTTATCGCGGTTGGGCACATCGCAACATTTTTCACGTTCGTGTTGAGATTTTTATCGCCGTCCCGGTAGTGTTATCGCGGACATTTGCCGCGTTATCGGGGTACTATCGCATGTTACCGCCGTGTTGTGAATGCCACGTTAACACAGAGTTATTTTCCCGCGATAGACGGTGTTGGACTTGACCCTTTTGGCAGGTTCACCCCTAAACTTTTTGCCTTTTCTGTGACCTGGTGTTGGTGGTTTTAGGCCTCTGGGCACTTTCGCACTGTGGTCCAGTGGAAAGTGCGTGCGCTCTCTGTGTACATTAATAAGATTGGCCTGCCCTCCCATAGGAATGCATTGGGGATTCCCTGATCAGTGTGTGTCAGTGGTAATTCATGGTATGGGAGGAGCAGAGTGGTCGAGTTTGGTATGTATGAAATTGTGAGAATAAATGCTGCGCAATGGTGTGCACAGATTTATTATGACTATGGGAGAAATGCCACTTTTAGAAGTTGGCATTTCTGTGTGCTATGTGTCTGCCTGCCTGATGTGAATTGCATGTCTGGCTTGTGAGTGACAGGGGCTGGGAGGTATGTGTGGCTCCAGGAGGGGCAGGGTGAGTCAGCGCTGGGCTGAATAGGACACCTGTGCTGGGAGTAGTGGGAGGAGTAATCCCCTGACTCTGAATAGGAGTGTGCCTGCCCTGTACAATGCTGGCTCCGCCCCCGTGGTGTGTCTGATCACCTAGCCCCCACCTGACAAAGGGGAAGAGGAGCTTGCAAAACAAAGTGCTCCAAATCCCCCTGAACCAGTTGCATCTGGTTCCCCCATGCCCTGCACTACAGACAAAGAGAATGTTGGTATAAATATAGGGGCTGTGACCCCATGAAATTGTTCAGTTTTTGTTCCTGAATCCTGCTGGGGCGTGCTGCTGCTGGGGCCCAGGGGGAGCTGCCATGAGGGCTTGCCTCCCTGGGTCCTGCATTGCCCCTTCATCTCTGAGGACTTTTTGGGACCCTTCTGCTTTTCTTTGTGTCTTCAGGACCCAGGACCTTTGCTGCATTTTTAGCGCCCTGTGAGCGCTTTTATTTTAATTTACTGGACCTGGAAGATTTATTTGCTGCAGCTAGCGCCTCGTGAGCGCTATATTTTAATTATTCCCCAACGGGAGAGAGCGTGGGCTGCGCAGCGCGGCGCTGCAGCTCTTTGAGAGGGAATCCCCATCATATCGATTCCCCCGTGATGCCGAGAGGAGTTGGAGCCCACCCCGCATTCTTCGTATGCCGAGCGGGAGCCCACCCCGCTTTATGCTTGTTAAATGGAGCGGGTGCCCACCCCGCGTTTTGCCGCCTCCTAGGTGCTTATTTTTGGCGAGCGGGTGCTCACCCCGCTTCCATGTTATTTTTATAGCGGGTGCCCACCCCGCATGGCACCGAGAGGAGGAGGAAAGGGAAACGGCCACCGCGATCGCGCGGCGACCCAGCAGCCAGGCGCGTCCGCTTGCCAGTGGGCGGGGCCTGCCCACGTCTTGGAGCCTCGAGGGCTCCACTTCCGCATTGCACCGAGGAGAGAGGTCCCGGCAGAAAGGGGAAGTGCTGCGGCGGGTCGGCGGGGCTCCCATGGCGAAGGGAGAGCCCCGTGTCCAGCAGCCCGTGGAGATTGAGGCGGAGGGGGCTCAAGGCACATTGTCGGTGCCTGCCCCCGCCGCATGGGAGAAGTGGCGCCAGTCCCGAGTGCTGGAAGGAGACCGAGTGAAGCCGCCCAGAGAGTCCCGGTGAGTGGGGGCTCGAGATGTGCAATGTGGTGCCAGTGAAGGCACAGTGCCTATTTTCCTGAGCAGACCCGCCGTTGCGGGCCGCTCCAACGTGGAGCATGTTTTGTTTCCAGAGCCCCTGTGGCCCCAACAAGGGGCACGGTCATTTCAGGGCCCCAGTGGGGGTCCCGAGGGCCAGTGGTACCCGTGCCTAATTTCCCGTGGTGATAGAGTCCCTGAGTGAGACAGGAGGGCACAGTGAGTGCCAGTGATGATCCCAGCTGTCCTGCGAGAGCGCAGGCAGCTGCAACGATGGGGGCAGAGTTAATTAGAGAGCCCCAGTGGGGCCCCAAGGGCACAGTCGTGCCAGGGCCCATTTGATGTTCACAGCTGCACGGCAATTAGCGTCAGCTGCACCGTTTAGGTCTGCGCCATGGCGCACCTTGTGATGTTGCTGCAGTGGCAGCCACAAGCCCTGACTTTGCTGGACATAGGGCATTTGAGCCCCATTGAGAAGGCCAGTTGGCCAGGGGGGACTGTTAGGTTTGTAGGGCGCCAGGCCCTAATGTGATTTATGTGGTGCTAGGAAATGTGATTCATGTACTATGATTTACGCACCCTGTTTTATGCCTCTAACTGTGGTTTATGTATGAGGTTATTTGCATACTGTGGTTTATGCTAGTGAGATTATTCTCTAATGTGATTTATGTTTAGGAGGTTATTCCCTAATCTAAGAGTTCTGTTTATGTGTTACTGCATAATGTAGTTATGCTGGTGAGGGTATTGTCTAATGCGTTTAGACTTATGAGATGATTGCATAATGTGTTTATGCTGGTGAGGTTGGCGGAGAATATATTTCACGCCTAATGTGATGATGACTGCATAATATGATTTATGATTGCAGGACGATGCTGAGTACGAGGTTTTGCCAGTAATTACTGGTTGTATTCTACATCTACAATTTGTGCTACATTTATTATAAGTTCTACCTTTACTCTTTTCACTTTGTGATGGTTCTGACAGTGGTCCAGTTGGCCCTGTCAGGTGTACATAATCCCTTGTAGATATTACCTAGTGCCAGGTGGCACAATGTATATTATGTGATTACTATTTTAATGTGTTATGAGAATACAAATGCTATTTTTGATATAACCTTGTGTGGAGTTCCTTTTGTGGTGTGCCTGGTATGTTGTTGCTGTGTGCGTGTTGCGCAAACGCTTTACACATTGCCTCCGGGATAGGCCTGACTGCTCGTGCCAAGCTACCAAGGGGGTGAGCAGGGGTTTTCTTCGGCGTGTAACTCCCTTGCCCTGACCAGAGTGGTGGTCTCTGCCTGGCTTTGGCGCAAGCCTTAGCCAACCAGAGATCCCATTTCTAACAGACGGCGATATGAAAACTTGCGTTAACCTATTTTGGCGATGATTATCCCACGTTCTTGAGAATATCCCCCAATGTGCGGTATCGCTGGACTTTTCCCTTTGGTCTAACTTTTGAACACAAGAACAAGTCCCATCACGTTACGGACCTGGCAGACGGTCTGCGCATTTTGGGCCTCCCGATCCCAGAGGACGAAAGTGGCTCAGATTCTTCGAAAGGCCCAGGGCCAACTCGGAAGGACACCCGGCCTTGGCACACCATCCCGAAAAACAAGACTACTCAAAAGTGAAGCAATGGGAAGGGTGGACCGTCAGTGCATGCAGAAGACCGCACAGACCATTGCATCTGCTCTACGTTGGGGTGCTTGTCCTTTGTCTCATGACGCAGTGGGGAGGTCGATCCTCCGCAACTGGGTAACTTCATGATGCACCAGTCTGACTTTGGTAATAGACGCTATCCAGAGGTTCTCTAAGTTTTCAATATATGGCGGTCGGGGGGCCCGGGCCTTGTCCGTACCGCCCAGAATTATTCTAATCTTCCTAGAGAAGACCCGTGCTGAGAGCCCGTTGGCTCCTCAGCCCAGTATTTCAGGGTGGGATGGGAGGTTTTATGTTTGGGGAGGGAGGGTTCCTGGTGGTGGTGAGGGGGGGCAACCGGCTTATATATACTCGGGGTGCAGGCATCTAACGGCGGGAGGCGCAATCGATACTCGGGGAAACCTGGTGGCCGAGGCTTGGGAACATGAAGGCAGCTCGCGAGGGCAGAACAGAGAAGACGGGAGGGGGTCATTGTTCCTAATGGTGTCTATTGCTTCATGGAACGTTAAAGGCCTGAACTCGCCACACAAGCGGCAAAAAATCTGGAAATATCTTAATGACCACCAATTTGAGGTAGTGGCCCTGCAAGAAACGCACCTCAAAAAGACTGAGGAGCTAAGGCTCCGTCACAAAAACTATCCCTTAATCTACAAATCGTCCTCTAACACCAAGCAAAAGGGGGTTGCTCTTCTCTTCCGTAGTACGGCAAAGTTTCAGCCCGAAGCTGTGAAGGCTGATCGGAATGGGAGAGTAATTATGGTAAAGGGGAGGCTCAGGGGCGTCCTAAGTAACTTCATTTCTATCTACGCTCCCAACTCAGGGCAAACGTCGTTCCTGACCTCCACTCTGAACTTGATTAACGAGTTTGCAGAGGGCCCAGTGGTCCTCCTAGGGGATTTTAATTTGACATGGCACGCGGAATTAGATAGCTCTCACTCTCACAGGGCCGCTATCAATAGCTTCACCAAAGGGGTTAAACAGGAAATACACACATTAGGCCTCCGAGACACATGGCGAACACTATATCCTACTTCCAAAGACTACATCTACTTCTCACACGTCCACCAGTCATACTCCAGGATAGATTATATCTTTATCAGTCAGGCATTGCTTGGTCTCCTCCGGGCGGCGCGGATATTCCCAATAGCAGTCTCTGATCATAGCCTAGTGTCCATTAGCCTAGCCTGGTGGGGCAAAATCGGGTACAGCTAGATGGTACTTTCCGACTTCGATCACCCGGGACAAGACATTACCAGACGAATTGAGGGCCTCCATCAAGGAATACTATGAACTAAATCTACCGCAGGACACTTCGCCCCAAAATAACTGGGATGCATTTAAATCAGTTCTCAGGGGCAAGTGCATCCAACTTAACGCAGCCCTGAACAAACAGTGAACGAAGGAAAGAATGGCGCTCGAGGGGGAGTTGGAGACAGTAGAGAAAGCCCACAAGGTACAGCCAACGCGCGCCCTGCAGAGACAGCTTACCACGCTAAGAGGCAAGTTGCGTTCCATTTATAATAACAGAGCCGAATTTACATTATTAAAATTGCGGCAGACATCATATGCCCACAGTGATAAAGTGGGGTCACAACTTAGCTAGGCGACTGCGAGAGAAAAGGGAATGCGAATATATAGGGGGCATCCGGGATGGGGACGGCCACCTTACTCACTCCGATGCAACCAAAGCTAATATCTTTGGTAAATTCTATGGGGACTTCTACTTAGGCACAACGCCAGATACAACCCTGCAACAGCGCTACTTAGACTCTCTGGAGCTCCCTCATCTCTCCCCCACAGAAATGGAGCGCTTAAACGGTCCGATTACGGCAGAAGAAGTTGGTCAGGCCATCGCCAAACTGAAACTTCATAAAGCCCCAGGACCTGACGGCGCAGTTTTATAAATGCTATGCGACCGAGCTCATTCCTCACCTTACTGAGCTGTTCAGGGCAATAGCTGAGGAGGCCAGGGTCTCACACTCGATGTCGGAAGCGGTAATATCCATTATTCCAAAGCCAGGGAAGGATCCTCAGAGCTGTGCCTCCTATAGGCCTATTGCTTTACTCAACCTCGACGCAAAAATATATTCTGCGATTTTGGCCGCCAGGATTGTGGAGCTAATGCCCACACTAATCCAACCTGATCAATCGGGCTTTATAAAGGGGCGGCAGACACACGACAACATTCGGAGAACCATACACTTAATTGAGAAGGTTTCCAAATTCAAACTCCTGGCTATCCTGGTGGGGTTGGATGCTGAGAAAGCCTTCGACAGGGGGATTGGTCGTTTCTCTTCCTTGCCATGCAGAAGTTTGGCTTTGGGGAAGGGTTTCTCAATATGGTCAGGGCCAACTATCATTGCCCTCGCTCCCGGGCTCAAGTCAATGGTTACTCATCCCTTCCCTTTGCCTTAGGCAGAGGCACGCGGCAGGGGTGCCCGCTTTCCTCTCTCCTGTTTGCTCTCAGCATTGAGCCCCTGGCAGTGCAACTACGAGCTAACGAGGAGATTAGGGGAATAAGGTTTGGGGGTACAGAACATAAAGCATCGTTCTTTGCAGATGACATTTTGCTTACACTCACGGAACCGAGCTCCTCACTTCAGGCTATACAGGTGGAACTGGGGAATTTCGAAGCAGTGTCGGGTTTTAAAGGTAACCTATCGAAATCTTCCATACTAAATCTCACTCTCCCCGAGGGCGAAGCAGCGAGACTACGAAGCCAGACCTCCCTCAAGTGGGCTAAATGCTCCCTCTTATATCTAGGCATCCAACTCACCCCTAAAATTGAAGATCTATACAAGGCCAATTACACTGCTTTGGTGTCACAACTTCAACAAGACCTTAAGCGATGGGGACCTCTGTATATCTCTTGGTTGGTCCGGCTAAACGCCGTCAAAATGACTGTGCTACCAAAACATTTATACTTATTCCAGGCGCTTCCAATTGCCCCAGATCGTGATCTCCTGCCCCGGTTACGCTCGTTCATTACTAAATTCATCTGGCAGGGGGGAAGGGCACGGCTCCCCTTTCATGTACTACGCTGCCCAAAGAAAGGCGGGGGGGTGGCATTACCTGACTTTGCACTTTATTATCAAGCGGCGCAGCTATGGGTGATTATGGAATGGTCCTTGAGGGAATCCAACAAGCACTGGCTCCATATGGACAGCGCGATAGTGGGTAGAACAGTCTGGGATGTCCTGTGGAAACAGAAAACAGATAGGCCAGCAAATGCATATCTTAGCACCCCCACACAAACCACACTTAGAGTCTGGGACGAGATCACGAAGAGGGAGGGCTGGACCTCCTTCCCCTCCCCATACACCCCGATTAATTTTAATCCTGCCTTCCCACCTGCGCTGAGCAAAGGTCCCTTTGACTGTTGGAGAGAAGGGGGCTGTCTGAAGATTTCGGACTTGTTCCACAATTCTGACGTGCTGACATTCGAAAGCTGCAAAAGGGACTTCCAGGTCCCACAAAGTGAACACTATCATTATCTCCAGCTTAAACACTGGGTTTCCCTTGCACACATAAGAGATGCCGCCACCAGAGAACATACACCAATAGAGAAAATGGTACGGAGGGCGGGCACCACGAAAGGAGTAATCTCCTCTCTTTATGCCATGCTATTAGCTACATTACATGCACCACGGGCACGATACATGTCTTTCTGGGAACAGGTGATAGGAAGAGATATCACAGAGGACGAATGGAAACACGTATGGGGAGACCTCACTAGGCACAACCACTCGGTGGTTCTGAGGGAGGCACACTATAAGACACTACTAGACTGGTACCTATATCCCACTAAACTCAAACGGATCTTTCCAGAATCCTCAGATCTTTGTAGGTGGGGCTGTGGCCTACAAGGAGACTTTCGGCACATTTGGTGGGACTGCCCGGGTATTCGGGCCTTTGGGGAGGAAATACTGTCACACATTAAAGACATGCTGGGGTACCCTGTCCCGATGACCATAGAGGGAGTGCTGCTGGGCATTAGGGACCCTGATCTTGAGCACCAGACTAAAGCTGACAAGGCAATAATGTGGGCTTGCCTGGGGGCTGCAAAGCTCACAATAGCTGCAGCATGGAAGAAAAAAGATGTGCCAGCGATATCACTGTGGCATGCTCGCCTATGGAGAATTCTCACCATGGAAAGGCTGGCCGAAATCTTCAGAGATGAGTACAAGAATTTCGAATATAAATGGGGCCCTCTGGTTACCTTTTTGTCCCGTGGCTTGCCCTCAGCGGTGTCCCCCCCTTCAATACGAGCTATGCATCTCTTCCAGTTCTGACAGGGGCCGGGGGGGCCTTCGTGGAGCGCTGGAGGGAGCAGTAGTGCCACAACGAGGAGTAGTCACCGAGTTTTTACCGCCTTACTTCTGAGACGTATTCGGAGACCCGACTAATACCTTTAGAGACACCACCACCACGGGGGGAAGGGGAGGAGGGAGGGTTAGGGGGGGTGTGTTTCTTGTTATAGTTTATGGGGTTATTTCTATTGTTTGATGTAATAAAACTGGCATTTTCGGGAGCATGGGGGGAGGTGACGGGACTGCTCAACATGTGAAAATGTATTCGAATTAGCGGGTTGCCAGGTCTGAGGTCCTGAGCACCCAGCTGTGTACTCTGTTGTATTTGATTACAATGCTGAATAAAAAGAGTTTTGACAAAAAAAATGGTGGCACCCACCACGGAGTAAAGCAGCTACAAGGAGGGTCATGTCGGCGGCACTAACCGGGCCGCAGCAGTCTGTGCGGCAGTCTGTGCTGGGGAATTAACCCCCCCTTCTACCCACCGCAAGACCGAGACCGCGCGCAGGGGACCCCCCCTGCAGTGGGGCCACAGGAGCAGAGCGGGGGCAGCTGCAGCGTGACTGGGACCACTGGGGGACGGGCCCGAGCGTGGAGCAAAGTGCTGGCCGGAGACACCCAGAGCAGCGGGGCAGGTGACCTGGCTTGAGGAGGCACGTCCTGCATGGTCCCCCCTGTAAGGTGAGCGAGTTCTGAGGGAGCCTGAGGAGAACAGTGGGGGCAGAGACAGACGGCTGAGCGGAGGGTGAACCTGGGAGGCCCCCACCTATTTGCCTGGCGGGATAGGGGGGGGCGAGCCTAAGGTCCCGAGGGGACTCTGGAGGAGGAGAGCAGCCACGTGAAGCCGGACACCCGTGGCATCGTGGGACGTCTCAGCTTGCATGATGAGTCGCTTGGCATAGCCTGCAGCGCATGATGCCCACAACGCCCTGACGACCCCACAACAGAGACCCTTGGCACAGGACCCCCCCCAAAAAACAAGACGCAGAGACAGTAGATTGAGGCCTGGGAGTACACGATCACCCACGAAATAAGCCTGCTAGGCTTGAACATGATATGGCCATGAGCCCCCTGCCTGACCCGGCGGAGAGACCAGGAGGCACACCGGGGACACGGGACACATCTGCGGGGCCGAGCACACAGCAGTGAAAATTGAGACGCAGGCGGCAGTAGCTGACCGGAGGGCAAGGGGAGTTGCACACTGGATCGCAGAGGAACCACCGGGAGAGCATGCCCCACGAGCAGTGGAGATCCCCAGGGGCGCCCTAGCAGCAGGCGCAGCACCAGAAGCGCTTGGGACAAAGAAGGCATCATGGGAAAGATCCCCAAGAAGAAGGATAGAGAAGAGGGCCCAACAGGTAAACCGATGGAGGAGGGGGAAAAGGCACTCTCACAGGCGGAAAGCCCCAGAGACCCTATGTTGCAGGACATTCTCCAGGCCATCACCTCCTCCAGTGAGCGTCTGGAAACTAAAATTGACTCGCTGAGCCTGGACTTGGGCCTGCTCAGAGAAGACCACAAAAAGCTGGCGGACCGCGTCAAGAAAACAGAGGGCCAACTCTCTGAAACATTGCCAGACATGGCCAACATGAAACAGCGCATAACATCACTGGAAACGAAGGTACGGACGCTGGAGTCCCGGGCTGAGGATGCTGAAAACAGATCGCGTAGAAGCAACCTCAGAATCATAGGACTACCGGAGAAAATTGAAGGCCGTAGTATGCTAACCTATCTGGAAAAATGGCTACGGGAGGAAGTAGCACCAGACGGCCTGTCGAACTTCTACACCCTAGAGAGGGCGCACCGAGTCCCGGCGAAGCCTCCGGTGCCTGGAGCGCCGCCACGGGTGGTGATAGCAAAGCTCCTCCATTTCAGGGATCAGGACCATATCCTTACCCAGGCGCGCCTCAAAGGAGACATAGAGGTGGACAATGCGGTGGTGAGAATCTTCCCAGACTTTTCCAGGGAAGTGCAACGACGACGAGGGTCTTACCGAGAAGTAAAACTGCGGTTGCAACAACTCAATTACAAGTATTCGACGCAATACCTGGCCACACAACTAGTCACTACAGGGAGGGGCACAGAGTTCTTCAGGTCCTCACGGGAGGCAGCTGACTGGCTGGAGAAACATGAAGGGGTGGCACTGCCAAGGGAACCGGAGCGGAGGAGAAGGAGAGAGAACCGGTCCAGAGGTCGACGGGCCATGAGGGAGAACCTAGCTCCAACGCGGGAAGAGGCACAGATTGAACGCCAGAACGCAATGCAGGTGGTGGCGCTAATCAGCTGCAAAGAAAGGAACCATGCGCCACTCGAGAGAAGTGAGACAGCGGCGGACTCATGCTTCTGAACATCGTTCGGTCGGACTCACATTGACCTGTGTTCCGAACGAGAACACAGGCTCCCATTGAAAAAAGGGGTGGTTGGGGAAAACCTTGCACCCTGTGACGGGCCCCCCATAATGCCTGATATACTGTGCATGGTTTTAAAGGGGAGTCCCTTGCGTACCCCCACGGGCCCCAACCGTAGGCCTACGGGTGAAGGGGGGCCTGCTACGGGCCCCCAAAGTCAGATTCCGACAGCCGTTCTGTGTCGGGCAGATCGATTCGGAACGGCTGTCAGAATCGGACATCGTAATCGCTCGGTCGGAAACATTGGCCATAGAGCTGTACGATTCGGCTCCGAACGACTCAGGCTGTCCGAATGCCGACCAGAACCAAATCGGACAGCCCGAACGGTTTCCTTGCATCGTAATCGGTCGGAAATGTATCCGATTCGGTCGAAAACATAGGTTCTGAATCGGATTCTCCAAATCCAAATCCCTTTCAGAGCCTTTCCGATCCACATCGTAATCGGCTCCTTAGTGTAGGAAAGTGTCTCATTGCTTTGGACACCACTTTTATCATCGTGGGATTAGTTAGTAAAGAACTTACGATGGAACAAGCTCGACCTACCAGGTGCTCAAGAGCGCCAACTTTAATGGACTAACTTGTGCAGTGGGGTTTGTAAAATAAGGGCGCTGTGAACATTGGTTCTCTTATCCTCTCCTTTGGTGTTCATATACCCTCCTGGTCCTTTTTGCTTATATGATACTTGTGTGTAATATAATACCTCTGAGTTACAATAGTATAAATTGTAAAGACCCTTCCTTGCACCTATTTCTCCAGGAAGTGATCTCCGGGGAGATAATGGAATTGCACCCATTTGGCAGAAACGTGCATCCAGATAATGTTGGGGAAGGTGCCCTATTGGTCTGACAAGTACCTCTTAGGACATGGCCCCGTAAGGAGAAATGTGCTTTGGTTTTTATCTTACTGATAATAGTTGCAGGAATATTTGGTATGTCCTGGTTTTTAGAAAATAATTTCCCTGTTCATACCCTTGTCAATCCCACTCCGACACCACAGGAACACTACCACTTGACTCTTGCCCACCCAAGCACAGTCATAGGTTGGGTTATCAGAATAATACATTTATCCAGAGCCTTCATGAAATGCATGAGTCACTAAACACTACCAAGTGTTGGGTTTGTGGGCTGTTGCCTGACGCGGGTAAGAAGAGCAATAGGTTTATTACCCTGCCTTTCACTTGCAGTGGGTGTTGCCATGATGGTTTCAGATTTTTTCCTCTGTGATTTAGCTTAGGCCCTTGTACACTATTCCAGCTGATTTGATCTACAATAGTTGTTTTGTTAATGGGTCTGTATATGGTAATGAATTAGAGAACGAAACATATATAGATTGGAATACAACATTCAAGTATATACAGTGGTTTAAGGAAAACAGGACATTCCAGTTAGGTAAACGGGTACCAGTAGTCTCCTCCTTAGCACCCCTCTGTATTAAGGGAGAGGGATCCATACCGGTGGGTGACTCCAAATGTGGGCAGATGAGCATAACATTTTAAGCGATCTCCAATATGGTTTTAGGAAGGGTATGGGTACCATTGAGCAAGGGTTAAATTTACACATCATTTTGGAAAAATATACGAGAGCTAAGGGGGGGAGAATTTTTATGGTTTTCGTTGATTTAACTGCGGCTTTTGATTGTGTTGTGCATCATAAGTTATGGGAAATTTTAGAGAATCTAGGAATAGATATTTTAATTATTAATTTTTTGAGGCAGCTATATTTAGGGGCTAGCGCAAAGGTCCGGTACGGAAGGTGTGGTGAATGCACTAAACCTTTCCGTGTACAAAGAGGAGTGAGACAGGGATGTGTCCTTGCCCCTTTCCTCTTTACATTGTACATTAATAGGTTAGAGGCGGTATTGGTTGAGAACTGTAATGATTTACCTCTCGTGGGGGGCGACCCATCCCCGCACTTTTATATGCGGACGATGCGATTTTAATGGCCCGAACACCGCTTGCGCTTCAAAAGGTTGCCAATATTTTTACAGATTTTATGTCTAATTTGGGGCTGAACATTAATTGTTCGAAAACTTTTTTTATGGGCTGTGGTAAGGGTACTAAAAACAGGGCGGGCCCCATTTTTATCTACACAAAACCTATTATTAGTGTTAAAGATTTTTCATATTTGGGGATTCTTTTTAGCGATTCTGGATCTTGGACCCAGGCTATTTGCACAAGACGGCTTTTGTTCACCAAATCAGTAAAGGCATTGATCAATTTTAGCCAAAAGCTGGGTAAACGTCCACCATGTGAACTTCTGCAAATTTATAGGGCTAAATATACATCTGTTGCCATTTACGGTGCAGGCATATGGGGATATTCTGATGTGAGTGCTCTACAGATTATAGAGAACCATTTTCTTAAGTTTATTTTGGCTGTTCCGGATAGTACGGCAAATTATATATGCCATGCTGAGTTAGGCATACCGTACTTAGAGGATTTGATCAGGTTACACCCAGTTTTATTATGGTTCAAAATCTGGACGGTTGATGAAATTACATTTAATCGCTCTATTTTAAATGATGCTTTGAGATTAGATGGGGTTAGCTGCTTTAGATGGATTCAATACGTTAAAACGTTCTTAAGTAGTATTGGTCACTCAGAATATTTTAATGATCCTTCATCAATGTGCGGAGAGTCAAGGAATGATTTTAAAACTAAATGTTTACATTTTTGCACGAGAAGAGGGCTTTAAATGAGTCTAAAAATCTACTGTATCAGCACATCAATTTACACTTTCTAGTGTGGGAATGCAACCATATTTGAATCTAACTATGAGTGACTATGAGCGTTTTTTATTAACTCGATTTAAACTAAGCATTTTACATCGTTTAGTTACTTACCCTGACATGAATGACTGGTCTAAAGAATTGATTAAATGCCCTTGTGATGAGATTTCCGCACAATCTACAATACATATTATGTTCTTCTGTAAATATTACAGTAAGCCCAGGAAAAGATGGATTATTCCCGTTTTACAGAAGTTTGGTATAAAACAATGTCGTCCTGCGTTATTAGCTTTGCAACTTTTAGATGTTGTGTTTGTTATTGCTGCAGTGTCCGCTTTTTAAAAAAATGTACTTAAGTGTCGCAAATCTATAGTTTTATAAAATTTTATAATTTAGAATATATCAATATAGTTTTTATCAGATGTAATATTGTGCTTTTATGGTTGCTTGTGACTGGTAACCGAATAAAGAATATATTTGAATTTGAATTTGACTCCAAATGTAAGCATGCACTCTAATTGAACGTCACCAATTAATTTGCATTCCTATCTATGGGAAATAGTTATTTCATATGTGGTCAAACAACCTATACTGCTCTCCCTTTCAATTGGACAGGACACTGTTATTTGGCTTTTCTCTTGCTTTCAGTATATGTTGCCCCTCCCAATTATCACAAAATACATCATCTCCAGAGAAGAGAAAGTAGGATGTCCAGGATCACAAGAGCAGTGGCAACCACTGAGATAGATCAAACAGATACCACCCTACAGCAGTTTATTGACACTATGAAAGGCCTAGTTCCCTATTGGGGTCCTATGGCTAACAGTGTTCAGGTTCGTCAACGGACTAGAGTTGTTGACGCTGTAATAAACAAAACATCAGGAGCCCTCGCCAATATTACAGCTGAAATGCAGGCTAACCGCCTTATGACGCTTCAAAACAGAATGGTTTTAGACGTCATTCTCGCTGACAGGGGTGGAGTGTGTCAGGTAATAGGAAGCTCCTGCTATGTTTATATTCCTGCTAATGCCCCCAATGTTTACATGGCCATTCAGACCTTACACGCATTTCTGATGAGATATATAAGGATAAGGGGGCCTAGTCTTGGTCTGGATGGTTCATGGAAATACTTACCACATGGGGCTGGAAACTTCTCCTGATAGCTGCCGCCGGTGGGGAAAGTATACTAGCTTGTTGTTTATGTGTCCAATATTTGCCTATTTGTTGTTCCATGTGTTTATCTGCATGTAAACCAACTCCCTTTTCAGCCAAAGACACTAACTGGATGTTGATGCAGCAGCAAGAAGTATATGATCTGATGAATATTGATGAAAGGGTACTAACATACGACCCACCTAGGTGTGTACCATATCCAGCTTTGACTTATGAAGTATGTGAGTTAGATGATGGAGCTGAGATAATGGTCGGATTCTCTTCCGAGCCTGACACTGACGAGGAACTTGGTACTGATGAAGATGACACCTCTTGCGATAGTGAAGACCGGGTACAGAAAAATGTTTGATCAAAGCTCAAAATGAGGGTTTCTTAAAAAATATGCTATAGGCCACATTTAGTTTGAGCATTTGCTCCTCCATTTTGTATGCCATGTCTTCAGTGTACATACATTTCATGCATTTCATTGCTTTCTGGGTTGCTGTTCTTGTCTAACCGAATGTTATGTCTTAACATTTCCTGTAAATCATGTAACTCAAGTGAGACAACCCAGCTGCGCCTTAGTCTAGAGAGCGCTCTGCCCTTTTCAAGGCTGCAGTGTCTGATACTGATAAGAACATGTTTGCTGCATCTGCAGATTTCTGTAAGACATGTCTAAGTTTGAGCTAACTGTAGAAAACTGGTTCTAACCGGTCTGTTATCACCTTCCTGTTTGTTCACAACTATAAATGTAGCCCTCAGATACCTTACGTCAGCTCACTCCTGTACACCCTCCCTGGAGGCTTACTGACCTGTGCCCGTTCAAGTGTATAATAAACATTGCTTGTTATACTTTCTCTCCAGCTACCTGGTTATTTGTCTATGAGTGGATAGAGTGGTTTTGGAACCAGACGAGATGGACAAACTGTGTTACTAATTATTCCTCTTCTCCACACTGAACATTTCCATGCTTCAGAGAACAGCACTTCTTACAAAAACATTGAGAAGGAGGAAATAAGAATTTTTCCTTAAAAAGCAGATCTTCATGTTTCTAATATTTCTCATATAGTAGAACAGTTTTCTTCAAACTTATATGAGCACCCAGGTAATGAGACAAAATATAGAGGAAAAATATTCGAACTACCATATTATTGAGTGAAAAATATTGTGGAATGAAAATATCGAGTGCAAGAATATCGTTGTGAAGAATATCGATTTGAAGGTAAGTAATATCGATTTTAAAGATATAAAAGTCATTAATATCATTTGTAAAAATATAGGGAATGATTATGATGTTGTTCAAAAAGGCTCCGAACGGGATTCAGAATTTGAGAATCCGATTTGGAACCCATGTTTCTGACCGAATCGGATGGATTTCCGAACGATCGATTACGATGCAAGGAAACCGTACGGGCTGTCCGATTCGGTTCGGAAAGGGATTCGGACAGCCCAAGTCGTTCGGAGCCGAATCGTACAGCTCTATAGACACGGTTTCCGACCGAGCGATTAAGATGACTGATTCTGACAGCCGTTCCGAATCGGTCTGCCCCACTCAGAATCTGACTTAGCAGGCCCCCCTTCACCCTGAGGCCTCCGGTTGGGGCTCGTAGGGATACCCATGGGACCCCTCTTTACCTCCATGCACAGCGTGGCAGGCACCAAGGGGTGCCTGTCACAGGGTGCATGGTTTTCCCAAACCACCCCTTTTTTCAATGGGAGCCTGTGTTCTCGTTCGGAACACAGGCCCCCGTTGAAGTCAATGCGATTCCGACCGAACGATGCAGAACCATAGTAATCGGTCGGTCGGACTCGCAGAACCCGATTAGTTCGGAGACGATTCTGAAACCGAATTGGTCGAAAGAGTTTCCGAACGACATCGCAATCGGCCCTATAGTTGTTTAAAATATCTTTTTTTAATTATTGTTATGTTTTTTAGTATATATTTTAAATGTATATGACATTAATTTTTTATTTAATTATTGTTTATGTTTCTTACTATATTAGTTACATTTTTAGGGCTCGATTCCGATGTCGTTCGGAAGGCCTCCGAATCGGATTTGGCTTTCTCGGATCCGATTCGTAGCCCTTGTTTCCGACCGAATCGTACACAGGTCCGAACAGCCAAGTACGATGCAAAGATCACGTACGTGCCGACCGATTCGTTTCCGAACCCGATCCTGTTCGTAGCCGCGCAATGGAGCCGGATTCCGATCGAGCGAGTACGATGCACGATTCGGACAGCCACATCGACTCAGCGAGGCCAAACGGCTGTCGGAATCGGACTTTGGGGGGCCATATCAGCCCCCCCTTCACCCAGGGCCCTCTGCATCTGTCACAGGGGGGGGTGCCGATGATGGGGTCCCCCAATCCAAGCATGCACAGTGTGGCGGGCACTATGGGATGCTCGCCATAGGGTGCACGCTTTTCCCTACCCACCCCTTTTTGCTATGGGAGCCTGTGTACGCGTCGGTACACAGGCTCCCATAGAGTTCAATGGGAGTCCGAGCGAACCGAGTCCATAAGCATACGGATGCATCGTACTCGCTCGGTCGGACTCCCGAAGCACGTGTCGCTCGGATCCAAGTCGTATGGAGGGCTTTCCTAGCAAGATCGGAATCGGGCCCTTGGTAGTTATAAAATTTAATTTAATTACATTTTGTGTTTTTTAGTTCTGTAGCGGGTTGTGGGTTTATAGGGGTATAAGGGTGGGAAGTAATTTAATTATAATAAATTAATTATTCTTTTTTTAATTGATGTTATTTATTTAATTGATATTTAATTTTGTTAATTGTGTTATTAATTTTTTTATGTAAATGTTTTTTGCGGGTTGTGGCGTTTATAGGAGTAAAAGGTGGGAAGTAATTTATTTTTAATTTATCAATAATTAGTTGTTAATTAATAATAATGAATTAATTGATAATTAATTATGTTAATTGTGTAATTATTTTTTTGAGGTGTGGGTTTGTCGGGTTATAGGGGTAAAGGGTGGAAAGTAATTTAATCTTAATTTAATAATAATTAGATGTTAATTATTTTTTTTAGGTGTGGGTTATGGGGTTTATAGGGGTAAAGGGTGGGAAGTAATTATTTTTTTATAATTAATGATTAATTGTTCATTAATATTAATAAATTAATTGATAATTAATGTTTTGTTAATTGTTTAATTAATTGTTTTTTAGGTTTGGGTTTTGGGGTTTAAAGGAGTAAAGGGTGGGGAGTAAACTATTTTAGTTTATCTGTTAATTACTTGTGAAATACTAATAATTATTTAATTGTAAATTTTATAATTTAATTGTGTTATTAATTGGTTTTTTAGTTTAATTTTAGTTTGGGGTTGTGGCATTTATATGGGTAAAGGGTGGGAAGGTAATTAATTTTAATAAATATTATTTGTTTAATTGATAAATAATAATGTGAATTGTGCAACAATTTCTTTTTTAACTAGGATGTGGGTTGTGGGTTTTGCATTTGTATGAGGTGGGAAGTAAATTAATTTTACATTTTTAATATTAAATGTATTTCTATTTTGTATTCAACATATTTTTTAATTTATTTACTGTTTTTAAATTATTTTCATTTTGTTTAATATATTTTACCTGTTTTTAATGTTGCACTGACTGGAGTGGGAGTAGTAAATTTTACCCCTCCACAATCCAACACTTTTCTTACTATTGCACTGACTGAAGTGGGAATAGTAAATTGTACCCCTCCGCAATCCAACAGTTTCCCTGCTGTTGCACTGACTGGTGTGGGAATAGTAAATTTTACCCCTCCGCAATCCAACACTTTCCCTACTAGTGCACTGACTGGAGTGGGAATAGTACATTTTAGCCCTCTGTAATCCAACACTTTCCCTACTGTTGCACTTGCTGGAGTGGGAATAGTAAATTTTACCCCTCCGCAATCCAACTCTTTCCCTACAGTTGCACTGACTGGAGTGGGAATATTACATTTTTGTTAATCATAATATTTATTGTTGTGTTAATTGTACTGGGAATAGTAAATTGTAGTATTTTCCAGTGTTATATTTTAATTAATTTTATATTTATTGTAGTTAGAGTAGTAAATATTATTTTTGTGTGATGTAAATAATTTTTTTATTGTTGTGTTCTGTTAGGTTAGAGTACTTATTTTTATATTTATTTAGTATAAAAATTTATTTTTTAATGTAGTGTGAAATTTACATTTTCCCCACCGCAATTCAACACTTTCCCTACAGTTGCACTGACTGGAGTGGGAATATTACATTTTCCCCTCTGCAATCCACACACTTTTCCTACTGTTGCACTGTCTGGAGTGGGACTATAAATATTTTCCCCTCTGCAATCCAACACTTTCCCTACTGTTCCACTGAACGGAGTGGGAATAGTAAATTTTACCCCTCCGCAATCCAACTCTTTCCCTACAGTTGCACTGACTGGAGTGGAAATATTAAATTTTTCCCCTCCAAAATCCAACACTTTCCCTACAGTTGCACTGACTGGAGTGGGAATATAACATTTGTCCCCTCCACAATCCACACACTTCCTACTTTTGCACTGACTGGAGTGGGAATAGTACATTTTACCCCTCCACAATCCAACACTTTCCCTACTGTTGCACTGACTGGAGTGGTGATAATATTAATTTTTTGTTAATCATAATATTTATTGTTGTGTTAATTGTACTGGGAATAGTAAATTGTAGTATTTTCCAGTGTTATATTTTAATTAATTTTATATTTATTGTAGTTAGAGTAGTAAATATTATTTTTGTGTGATGTAAATAATTTTTTTATTGTTGTGTTCTGTTAGGTGAGAGTACTTATTTTTATATTTATTTAGTATAAAAATTTTTTTTTTTAATGTAGTGTGAAATTTACATTTTCCCCACCGCAATTCAACACTTTCCCTACAGTTGCACTGACTGGAGTGGGAATATTACATTTTTCCCCTCTGCAATCCACACACTTTTCCTACTGTTGCACTGTCTGAAGTGGGAATATAAATATTTTCCCCTCTGCAATCTAACACTTTCCCTACTGTTCCACTGAACGGAGTGGGAATAGTAAATTTTACCCCTCCGCAATCCAACTCTTTCCCTACAGTTGCACTGACTGGAGTGGAAATATTAAATTTTTCCCCTCCACAATCCAACACTTTCCCTACAGTTGCACTGACTGGAGGGGGAATATAACATTTGTCCCCTCCACAATCCACACACTTTTTCTACTTTTGCACTGACTGGAGTGGGAATAGTACATTTTACCCCTCCACAATCCAACACTTTCCCTACTGTTGCACTGACTGGAGTGGTGATAATATTACTTTTTGTTAATCATAATATTTATTGTTGTGTTAATTGTACTGGGAATAGTAAATTGTAGTATTTTCCAGTGTTATATTTTAATTAATTTTATATTTATTGCAGTTAGAGTAGTAAATATTATTTTTGTGTGATGTAAATAATTTTTGTATTGTTGTGTTCTGTTAGGTGAGAGTACTTATTTTTATATTTATTTAGTATAAAATTTTTTTTTAATGTAGTGTGAAATTTACATGTATTTATTTTAATATTTAATACATTATTTTATGTTGTAATTTAGATGTGTTTGATTTATTATAATAATAATAATATTTAAAAATGTTAATATTTTTTGTTTGTAAATTATTTCTAAATACATTTAAAAAAATATTAGTTTACTTTTTATTTTAAATTAAATTGGTTTTGTTTTTTAATATTCTGAGGGTCATTACGATGTCGGGCGGAATCACTTCCGTCCGACACCGACTCGGTCATGGGACCGACTGATACCCGGTCGGCGGTCCCCACCGCCCCATTAGGATGCGACACTGTCGCATTCCTTTCTTTCACAACTATGGAAGCATGCATTACGGCCATAAACCGACCATAATGCATGCTCCCATAGTGAAATGGGAGGAGCTATTCATCCCTGCACCCCAAGGTGCAGGGATCAACAGGGTGGGTCTCCAACCGGAGGCCGTGCACCCAAGGGGTCCCTTCTGGGGCCCCCAAACTCGCTTTCTGACATGGTTTCCATGTTGGACAGGGCGACATGAAAACCATGTCCAAAACCGTCATCGTAATCTCAAGGGCGGAAAGGCCTGCCCTTGAGATTACTACCCATCTTCCGACTGGCGGACGGGTTCTCCGAGCCCATCGGAAGCCAGCCAGAATGGCCGGTCGGCTTCCTTTCCGACTGCCCCATCATAATGAGGCGGTCAAAAAGGAAACCGAGCGGCCCATTAGGATGCAACCGTAAAGGCGCCGACCATAGGTTGGAGCCTTTATGAGCCACATCGTAATCGCCTCCTCTATGTTTTTGATATATTTAAATATCTATACATATATTTTTGATAATATTATATTATTTACGATACTTTAAATTATATTATTTAAAATATTATTTTATTTATATATATGTATGTTCATATATATTCAACAAATTTCAATCGCAACGCGACAATAATGCACTCTCAAGATTCAAATGGTGATTCCTTCAGGAAATTCTTTTAATCAGCTTCCACGCAACGCGTTTCGGCGATATGCCTTGTTCACACGATAGAAGTGCAGAGTCAAAACACCCATATTTACAAAGAACACTGGCTGCTCACATTAGTGCATGATAGTCGAGAGAGGACTTCCCTCGCAAATAGTCATGATGGGAAGGAAACACTCGTGGCCATTTTGTAACTCGTTAAAATCGTACCTTACCGGCCACTTTTGCCTTGCCTTAATCTACAATGCATATTTGATTATATTTCGGATATGTAACCAATGCACAAAAGACATACAAAAAATTGTAAATCATTTTTCCCAAAACGTGATACTCATGGAAAAATATAAACATCATGAAGAATTAATAGTGATACATATACTGTATTCAATATAATAAACTCTACACTCCATGTGTATATAACGGCACACTTTGTGACCTCCACCTCAACCTGAGGTTGATCATGATGGTTCTACATGACCCTCTCTGTTCGAGTATTGTTTAACGAACCATCGATAGTCGAGTTGTGTGTGCGCAGCCCTTGTTCAATAAAGTTGATTGAAAGTTCATCTGCCCGTCCTAACATATCACAAATTCTATTTCTGTACATGTACCCAACGTGTTCTAACGCTAGTTCCGTACATTAATGTACGTGTTGCTACCAATACTCTTATTGCCTGCAATGTCACATGCCCGTGTATTTTTTTAATGTATTTTTAATGTATTTTTATCCCCCGTGGAATGGCCATCAACCGACTTCTGCTGATGATAGGTTTGCCTGGCCTAACAGTCCGCCTACATCCAAACACTCTAATAACAGATCACCACTAATTAGCCATTGCATTGACTGGCGAACTGGCAGGCATATTTCATTCTACATTATATTTGATGACAGTACTAAAATTATATGACGGGCCAGTGCCCCCATTATAAAATGCAAAAGGCGAGTATAGTTGGATACATCAAGGACAAAATAATACAAAAGAATTTGTGAAAAATATATCAAACCCCAGGTGACAATGCTCCACAAACGTGATACAGATTGCCTTGTGCCTCTGGAAAAAAGGTTAGGGAACCCGTGAATATGTGACTACCCCAGTAGTGTGGGTCCCTTCCTTTCCTCCTGTAATGAGAAAGGGAGAAAAGAGAAGAAAAAAAGATTAAGAGATTGAATAAGAATAAGAAATCTTGAATGTAAATATATACAATACTTAAAATCACTTTCATTATATACATGTACAGTTACAAGCTCCCTAACGAAGCTATAGAGGAAGACAATGGGCTGAATTAAATGTTCATGTTTCATACAGATGTATTCTCAATTCTTCATCAAGATTTAGCCCCCCCGGGGATTTGGTCTGGAGATCAATGATGTATCTAGATTCCCGTTGTCTGAGTTTCAATACCCTATTGCCTCCTCTCGGTGGTCTAGGGTTGTGTTCTATGGCATAATAACTGAGCAAGGCATTGTTGGAAAAATGATGCAACTGGAAGTGCCGGGCCACTGGATATTGTTGGTCCTTATTAGTGATTGCCCGCATATGCTCTAATACCCATTTCTTCGCAGGGTGCACAGTGCTCCCTATGTACCTGAGATTGCATGGGCACTCTAGACAGTAAATTACAAAAGGAGTTCCACATGTGAGGAACTGGGTAATGGTTCTCTGTCTGCCTCCCCCTCCCTGGAATTCCTTTTTCATTTTGCTGTTTCTGCAGGCCCTGCAGTGTCCACAGGGAAAGAAACCTTTAAGTCCCTGATCTTTCATGGTGTTGTATACTGTGATATCACTGTGTACCATCCTATCTCTGAAATTCTGTCCTTTTCTGTAGGTGATGCATGGTTTTTCACTTATAATTGGACCTATGTTGGGGTCACTCTTAAGGATGTCCCAGTGTTTGTTCAAGATGTTCCTAATGTCCCTGGCATTTCTATTGTACGTCAGTACAATTCTGGTAGTATCTTCTGTCACTTCTGATTCCGCCTCACCTCTAACTTGGAGAGTTGCAGATCTTTGTATTTGGCCAACTTTTCTAAGCGCTTTGTTAAGGACCCAGGACGGATAACCTCTATCTTTGAACCTTTCAATCATAATGGCCGAACTTGATTCCAATACACAAAATGAGAACATCAGAGAAACTGATGAAAATGATAATATTCTTGATAGAATGGGTATAACACATAATCAAACTGCTTTGACACATTTCAAACCACGTTCCACATTTTATCCACCACTAGGTCATGATAATATCGACACATTTCATGATGTAGTCAGTACTCATTTGATCAAATTCAGACAAAAGAAATGGTTCAGAACTCAACAAACTCAAAACCTCACACCTTCCCAAGAAAAAGCCCTGCTCTCACTATCGGAGGACGGCGATATTGTCATCCGTCCCGCTGACAAAGGTGGCAATATCGTGATTCTAGATAGAGAGAAATATATCGCGGAAGCATTACGTCAACTCAAGGATCGTAAATTCTATATAGAGGTCAACAGAGAGACGTACTCAACCAGTATTGAATATATTTGGGACAAACTAGAAAACTGGAAAGATCTAGGAATATTAGAGTGGGAGGAGTTTCGTTATCTCAAACGAGATTATCCCATTCTACCTGTACTATACCTTCTCCCGAAGGTACATAAAGATCAAGTGAATCCCCCGGGGAGACCCATAGTGTCCTCCAGAGGCAGTGCCACTGAGAACATCTCCAAATACGTAGATTTTTTTCTCAGGGAATATGTCAGCAAACTTCCTTCATATGTGAAGGACACGAAGGATTTCCTAGGCAAACTAGAGGGATTACGCTGGGAAGAGGGGTTCCTTCTAGTCACTCTAGACGTGAATTCCCTCTATACCATAATCAAACATGAGCATGGTATAGAGGCGTGCAAACGATTCTTACAAACCAGACACATTAGATTCAGGTCCCACACTTCTATGGTACTCGATATGATGGAGTTTTGTCTTACCAACAATATTTTCCACTTCGATGGCATACTCTTCAAACAGGTGACCGGTACCGCGATGGGGACTTGTTTTACCCCTTCGTTTGCGAACCTGTTTTTGGGCAAGTGGGAGGAAGAGATTTTCGGAAGTACAACCGTTTTTCCTGAAGTTGAGCGAGTAGTACTCTGGCTCCGCTACATTGATGACATTTTCATGGTGTGGCGGGGCAATGAAACAGAGGCTTCTGATTTTATCAAAAAACTCAACACCAACAACTATAACATCACGCTCACTTGCAATATGAGCAGAACCTCAGTAGAATTTTTGGACACGAAGGTGGAAGTAGTGGATAATAATTTTCTCCAAACTTCTCTCCATCGCAAAGAGACGGCAGGGAACACTTTGCTTCATGCCCTCAGTAGTCACCCAGATTGTTTGAAATGGAACATACCGTTTGGGGAACTGCTGAGGGCAAAACGTAATTGTAGTACAGAGGTGGGATTCGAGGCTGAATCGGCCATTATGATTGAAAGGTTCAAAGATAGAGGTTATCCGTCCTGGGTCCTTAACAAAGCGCTTAGAAAAGTTGGCCAAATACAAAGATCTGCAACTCTCCAAGTTAGAGGTGAGGCGGAATCAGAAGTGACAGAAGATACTACCAGAATTGTACTGACGTACAATAGAAATGCCAGGGACATTAGGAACATCTTGAACAAACACTGGGACTTCCTTAAGAGTGACCCCAACATAGGTCCAATTATAAGTGAAAAACCATGCATCACCTACAGAAAAGGACAGAATTTCAGAGATAGGATGGTACACAGTGATATCACAGTATACAACACCATGAAAGATCAGGGACTTAAAGGTTTCTTTCCCTGTGGACACTGCAGGGCCTGCAGAAACAGCAAAATGAAAAAGGAATTCCAGGGAGGGGGAGGCAGACAGAGAACCATTACCCAGTTCCTCACATGTGGAACTCCTTTTGTAATTTACTGTCTAGAGTGCCCATGCAATCTCAGGTACATAGGGAGCACTGTGCACCCTGCGAAGAAACGGGTATTAGAGCATATGCGGGCAATCACTAATAAGGACCAACAATATCCAGTGGCCCGGCACTTCCAGTTGCATCATTTTTCCAACAATGCCTTGCTCAGTTATTATGCCATAGAAAACATCCCTAGACCACCGAGAGGAGGCAATAGGGTATTGAAACTCAGACAACGGGAATCTAGATACATCATTGATCTCCAGACCAAATCCCCGGGGGGGCTGAATCTTGATGAAGAATTGAGAATACATCTGTATGAAACATGAACATTTAATTCAGCCCATTGTCTTCCTCTATAGCTTCGTTAGGGAGCTTGTAACTGTACATGTATATAATGAAAGTGATTTTAAGTATTGTATATATTTACATTCAAGATTTCTTATTCTTATTCAATCTCTTAATCTTTTTTCTTCTCTTTTCTCCCTTTCTCATTACAGGAGGAAAGGAAGGGACCCACACTACTGGGGTAGTCACATATTCACGGGTTCCCTAACCTTTTTTCCAGAGGCACAAGGCAATCAGTATCACGTTTGTGGAGCATTGTCACCTGGGGTTTGATATATTTTTCACAAATTCTTTTGTATTATTTTGTCCTTGATGTATCCAACTATACTCGCCATTTGCATCTTATAATGGGGGCACTGGCCCGTCATATAATTTTAGTACTGTCATCAAATATAATGTAGAATGAAATATGCCTGTCAGTTCGCCAGTCAATGCAATGGCTAATTAGTGGTGATCTGTTATTAGAGTGCTTGGATGTAGGCGGACTGTTAGGCCAGGCAAACCTATCATCAGCAGAAGTCGGTTGATGGCCATTCCATGGGGGATAAAAATACATTAAAAATACATTAAAAAAATACACGGGCATGTGACATTGCAGGCAATAAGAGTATTGGTAGCAACACGTACATTAATGTACGGAACTAGCGTTAGAACACGTTGGGTACATGTACAGAAATAGAATTTGTGATATGTTAGGACGGGCAGATTAACTTTCAATCAACTTTATTGAACAAGGGTTGCGCACACACAACTCGACTATCGATGGTTCGTTAAACAATACTCGAACAGAGAGGGTCATGTAGAACCATCATGATCAACCTCAGGTTGAGGTGGAGGACACAAAGGGGTCGATTCCGATTCGGGCCGGAAAAAGCACCGACCGACTCGGATCCGGAAAAAATACCGACCGACACGTACCAGTGGCGCCCGACACGCCAAGTACGATGCAAGCCGCGATAAATCCGACCGACACGTTAGGAAACCAAGCCGACCGACCGAGCCGCTCGGAAAATAGCAATCCGGCCGGAAAAACACGCGAATCCAACCGACCGACACGCACCCGGAACAAATCCGACCGAATCGTACCCGCCAACTCCAACCCGCAAAGTACGATGCAAGGCGCGAAAACACGACCGAGTCGGACGGAGGACAAGCCGTACGACCAACACGCATACAAAACCGAGCCGAAGCAACACAATACACCGCGACCGACGCGTACGCAGCATACAAAACTGCACAAACACAGCGTGAACGAAACGGAAAACACCGTACGAGACCAATGCAGGGTCCGACTCGGTCACAAGAACGTTTCCAACATACACAAACAGCACAAAGGAAAAATCAACCAAAAAAAGGCCAAACAAGCAATTACCAAGCCAATAAATACTGGGGGGGTGGGGACAGAGAACAAAGACACACCCACAACTCCACCTATATAAAGGACACAAATCACTACCATGAGCCTTTGCAAATGCCATTCCACTGCCAGCACCCAAGAGAAAGCAACCACACACCCACAGCTCATCCCTCACACAAGCCACACACCAGCAGCACACCAACAAATACCTACCTCACATACACCCAGCACAACACACACCCACACACCCTCACCTGCACACCAACACACACATCACCCACCATCACCACCCATCACCATGCCCCCCAAGAAGAATCACAAGTTCCTAGATTGTGAATTGGAAGTCCTGGTAGACGAGATCCTCAGGGTAGAGCCACAGCTGTTTGGCACATTGGTCCAACAGACCCCCATGTCGCAGAAAACCAAGATGTGGGAGAGGATCATCAACAGGGTGAACGCACAATCACCATGTCGGCGCACAAAGAGCGACATCCAGAACAGGTGGTATGACGTGCGCAGGAGGGTACGGAAACTGCTGAAGCAAGATTACATCAACAGCCAACACACCGGCAGTGGCCCTCCTGCCAAGCCAATATACCTCAGGCCCTGGGAGGAGAAGGTGCGGGCCATCCTACCGCCAGTGAGCGTATATGGACTAGAGGACATCCCAGAGCCTGGTGAGTACACAACAAATGTACACAATATACTGCCACAAAACACACACACATCACTGTCAAGGGGAGAGTCAAACCATGCACTCATAGCAATTACACAGCAACTAGAACAGAATCATCCCAAAATGTGTATGTCAGTCAGATAAACCCAACACATGCCATCAAAAAAGTCACATCCAACTGTGCCAACACATGTACAAACACAACCACAACTACAGCTAGGCAGTGGCACAAATAGAACTAACACACACATCCACACATGTAGCCACCACAACAACACCAACACACAGTGAAGACCACTCAAAGGAAGGAATTCTGTGTATGCTGGCCAAGTCAGTGTAGCCAATAGCATCATGGGAGTCGCAGTCACACATATTGCCCCCCCACAACTGTCCCATCAACACCACCATGAACCATGCGCACATCACAGGGAGTGGAGAAGGACTCACAAGATGGCTGACACTGGCTACTGCTGTGAGGAGCACAAGGCCCTGCTGCCAACTGTGCACCAACAAACAGCAGGACACCACTGACTGACATCCTGAGAGACAACTTACACTCCCTGCAATGCAAGCACGTTCCATGGTGGGATATCTGGCTGGCTGGGTGGGAAGGGGGACTTGCAGCACTGACCATAGTCACCAGCACCTCCCCTCACACCCCCCCCAACACAAACTCCACAGTACCCACCTGGTAGAATGCAATGCCCTCCATCCTAACACAAGATCCCACAAAGCACCACCACCCTGGCTTATGTTGTGTGAAGCACAGGGACACTCTTGGGACTCTTAGCCAAACAACTGCCAGGACAACACTCCCAGCCATCCTGTCAGCACAGCCAGCCCACCCCACAGGGAAGCAGAGTCAAAAGGAAGGAAGCATGGGCATGCTGGGAAGGGGGTGGAGGCAATAGCATGATGGGAGTCGTAGTCACAGACATTGCTCAGCCTCACAACTGGCCCATCAACACCACCCTGAACCATGCTCACATCACAGGGAGTGGAGAAGGACTCACAAGATGGCTGACACTGGCTACTGCTGTGGGGAGCACAAGGCCCTGCTGGCAACTGTGCACCAACAAACAGCAGGACACCACTGACTGACATCCTGAGAGACAACTTACACTCCCTGCAATGCAAGCACGTTCCATGGTGGGATATCTGGCTGGCTGGGTGGGAAGGGGGACTTGCAGCACTGACCATAGTCACCAGCACCTCCCCTCACACCCCCCCCAACACAAACTCCACAGTACCCACCTGGTAGAATGCAATGCCCTCCATCCTAACACAAGATCCCACAAAGCACCACCACCCTGGCTTATGTTGTGTGAAGCACAGGGACACTCTTGGGACTCTTAGCCAAACAACTGCCAGGACAACACTCCCAGCCATCCTGTCAGCACAGCCAGCCCACCCCACAGGGAAGCAGAGTCAAAAGGAAGGAAGCATGGGCATGCTGGGAAGGGGGGTGGAGGCAATAGCATGATGGGAGTCGTAGTCACAGACATTGCTCAGCCTCACAACTGGCCCATCAACACCACCCTGAACCATGCTCACATCACAGGGAGTGGAGAAGGACTCACAAGATGGCTGACACTGGCTACTGCTGTGGGGAGCACAAGGCCCTGCTGCCAACTGTGCACCAACAAACAGCAGGACACCACTGACTGACATCCTGAGAGACAACTTACACTCCCTGCAATGCAAGCACGTTCCATGGTGGGATATCTGGCTGGCTGGGTGGGAAGGGGGACTTGCAGCACTGACTATAGTCACCAGCACCTCCCCTCACACCCCCCCCAACACAAACTCCACAGTACCCACCTGGTAGAATGCAATGCCCTCCATCCTAACACAAGATCCCACAAAGCACCACCACCCTGGCTTATGTTGTGTGAAGCACAGGGACACTCTTGGGACTCTTAGCCAAACAACTGCCAGGACAACACTCCCAGCCATCCTGTCAGCACAGCCAGCCCACCCCACAGGGAAGCAGAGTCAAAAGGAAGGAAGCATGGGCATGCTGGGAAGGGGGTGGAGGCAATAGCATGATGGGAGTCGTAGTCACAGACATTGCTCAGCCTCACAACTGGCCCATCAACACCACCCTGAACCATGCTCACATCACAGGGAGTGGAGAAGGACTCACAAGATGGCTGACACTGGCTACTGCTGTGGGGAGCACAAGGCCCTGCTGGCAACTGTGCACCAACAAACAGCAGGACACCACTGACTGACATCCTGAGAGACAACTTACACTCCCTGCAATGCAAGCACGTTCCATGGTGGGATATCTGGCTGGCTGGGTGGGAAGGGGGACTTGCAGCACTGACCATAGTCACCAGCACCTCCCCTCACACCCCCCCCAACACAAACTCCACAGTACCCACCTGGTAGAATGCAATGCCCTCCATCCTAACACAAGATCCCACAAAGCACCACCACCCTGGCTTATGTTGTGTGAAGCACAGGGACACTCTTGGGACTCTTAGCCAAACAACTGCCAGGACAACACTCCCAGCCATCCTGTCAGCACAGCCAGCCCACCCCACAGGGAAGCAGAGTCAAAAGGAAGGAAGCATGGGCATGCTGGGAAGGGGGTGGAGGCAATAGCATGATGGGAGTCGTAGTCACAGACATTGCTCAGCCTCACAACTGGCCCATCAACACCACCCTGAACCATGCTCACATCACAGGGAGTGGAGAAGGACTCACAAGATGGCTGACACTGGCTACTGCTGTGGGGAGCACAAGGCCCTGCTGCCAACTGTGCACCAACAAACAGCAGGACACCACTGACTGACATCCTGAGAGACAACTTACACTCCCTGCAATGCAAGCACGTTCCATGGTGGGATATCTGGCTGGCTGGGTGGGAAGGGGGACTTGCAGCACTGACCATAGTCACCAGCACCTCCCCTCACACCCCCCCCAACACAAACTCCACAGTACCCACCTGGTAGAATGCAATGCCCTCCATCCTAACACAAGATCCCACAAAGCACCACCACCCTGGCTTATGTTGTGTGAAGCACAGGGACACTCTTGGGACTCTTAGCCAAACAACTGCCAGGACAACACTCCCAGCCATCCTGTCAGCACAGCCAGCCCACCCCACAGGGAAGCAGAGTCAAAAGGAAGGAAGCATGGGCATGCTGGGAAGGGGGTGGAGGCAATAGCATGATGGGAGTCGTAGTCACAGACATTGCTCAGCCTCACAACTGGCCCATCAACACCACCCTGAACCATGCTCACATCACAGGGAGTGGAGAAGGACTCACAAGATGGCTGACACTGGCTACTGCTGTGGGGAGCACAAGGCCCTGCTGCCAACTGTGCACCAACAAACAGCAGGACACCACTGACTGACATCCTGAGAGACAACTTACACTCCCTGCAATGCAAGCACGTTCCATGGTGGGATAACTGACTGGGTGGGTGGGTGGGTGGGAAGGAGGTCTGGCTGTCAACCAAACACAATCAATGCAGACCATGTTCACACCCCAGAGAATACATAGAAATGCCCAAATAATGCAGGACAATGTGCCACACCAATATCAACCCCTGACTGTGACGACTTAGGACAATACAATGTACAGGCCCGCACCCCGAGGCACAGTCACAACTGTCAGGTGTGTCAACCACTGATGCCTGCAGAAACATGACATACATTGTTTGTGTCTCCCAAAAACAGGTGATGATAGGGACACAGCAGCAGACGCTGAGGAGTCCCAGTCCCAGGCTCAAGAGGATGCCGAGCTCACTGGCGTCGTACAGCCTCTGTCCTCCTCGGACGATGAACAACCTGGCACATCCGGTGCAAGTCAACATGCTGCACCAGCAGGACCACCAGCTGCAGCACCAGCAGGTCCACCAGCTGCACCCCCTGCACCCACCCCTCCAACGACTGTCACCACGAATACCATCCCTGCCGACATGGACAGAATAAGGAACAACACCAGCGCAGTGACCCTGGACCAACCTGGGGCCATGGACACCACCACCACCACCAACCCCCAAGGTGGACCAGGGTTATCTGTGCGTGCAACTGCACACACTGCACATGTCAGCAGGGGTGGTGGGAGGGGTGGGAGACAGAGGTCGCTGCTTGCAGACGTTGCTGGTGTGCATGAAGACCCACAACTGGTACGCATAGCTGATGCGTACCAGTCCAGCACCGGAGAGCTCAGCCAGGTAGTGGGGCTCCTCAGAGACATCAAACAGCAGCAGGCTGCCCATCATGCCCGCTTGGACTCCCACATGTCCCAAGTGGAGTCACACATGTCACGTGTGGACTCCCACATGTCACGTGTGGACTCCCACATGACCCGCGTGGAGTCCAAGTGGAATGTACTACATGAGATGACGGCGGTGCACAGGGACATTTTACAATGCCTCCGCCAGATGAACAGCAACCAGTCCACACCTCCCTGTGTGCCAACAACATCTGGTACCGAACAAACTGCAACTGCCACAGGGAGGGAGGAGGACTCTGGCGGAGAGTCCCCTGCACCGCAGCAGCCTGCACTTGAGGGCCCCCCCCCCAAGAAGAGGGGTCGTCCGAGGAGGGGAAAGTGAGAGGCTGATGGCCAAGCGCAACTCCCAGGAAGCCTGAACCTGTTCTGGATTTTCGCCTTTGTGCACAGACTGTTCACCCTGTTGATGGCAACACTACTCCCACACATTGCATGGGGAGTATAAGTTGGAACAATGTGTCAGACAACAGTGGCCCCGATACTGGGGATCCTGTCTACCTGGACTTTCTATTCATCTAGGAACTTGGGATTGCAAGATTCATGTACAGCACAATCCATCCTATGCACTATTATCACAATAAACACACTAATACACCATACTTGCCTCTGTCGTGATTCCAACGTGGGTGCTGTTATGGGGATGATGAACTGCAAAATTACACAGTGTATGCGAACTGCAACAGCAAGGACAACACAGGCATGTGAGTACAGGCAACGTGACACATATGAGGGAGACACACCACCAGGGCTACACAACACATACACACCTAGGCCATCTGACTCATTGCCTACACTGATGTTGCCAGGGAAGACGGTGCAATGCACAGACACCACACCCATTCCCAGTTGTAGTCAAGTAGCCCACAGGTGCAGTAAGCAAATGGCAGTCAAATGTGTGACCACAGACAACGCACATCACTAAGTGAAGCACAGGTTTATTACACAGTAGCAACATGCCGTAACCACTACAGATGCAAGGTAACCCCACCTGGTAGCGGGCACACAGTCAACAACTGTAGACAGAAGGAAGTCCATGGGTGTGGCGCACATCACCTGTAGGGACACAACAGCTACCAGCCTGGATGTGCAATCACGTCGTCGGTGGACACAGTTGACCAAACGAATCTGAAAGTACCCTGTGAAGGACAGAAATGACACACAGTCAAAAGCAATGCAGTACAGGACAGAACAGCAAAACTCATGCACAATACATGTTACAAGATACCCACCCAGAACCAAGTTAGCATGTCAACACTGTTGGGGAGTACAGCCCACCTGTCACCACACATCGCAACACACATCCTGTCAAGTAGCCCATGGACACACTCCAACAGCACCAGAGCACCACCCACACATCATGCCAACTCACATCATTCACATGACACCTCAGGATACTCACATTCAGCTAAAGAAGTTGGTGATGAGCTGTGTGCGGACATCACCATCACCATCATCATCATCATCGTCACTGGCATCGTGGTCCAGGCCAGGATCCTCCACAGGTGGCGGATGTTGGTCATCGTCATCCTGGATGAGAGGCAACTCCTTCCGCACTGCCAGGTTGTGGAGCATGCAGCAGACGATGATAATCTTGCACACTTTCGCAGGGGCATATGGGAGGGACCCTCCGGTCTTGTCCAGGCAGCGGAAGCGGCTCTTCAGGAGACCAAAGGTCCGCTCAATCACTCTCCTGGTCCGACCATGTGCCTCATTGTAGCGCATCTGGGCAGGTGTCACAGGGTTCCTGAGGGGTGTCAGCAACCACGGCATGTTGGGGTATCCCGAGTCACCTACGGACAGACAAGTGCACATCAGCTGACTTGGAAAAGTGGGCGGAATACTACAGATCAGATCACACACAATGGCACAAAGTCAGTACACACCGACAAGCCAGGCACGCTGGTTCTGCATCTGTGCCATCAACCTGGGGATGCGACTACTCCTCATCACAAAGGCATCGTGTGCTGAACCAGGGAAACGGGCACACACGTGTGTGATGGTCATGTCTGCAAGACACACCACCAGTGCATTGACCGAGTGGTAGTGCTTGCGGTTCCTGTAGGCCTGCTCCTGGGCCTGTGGTGGTACCAAAGCCACATGTGTCCCATCAATGGAGCCAATGACATGCGGCATCCTCCCCAGGGCATAAAAGTCACTCTTCACGTCAGTGAGTCGTCGCAGTCTAGGGAAATAGATGTACCGGTTCAGGAAGAGCAACATTGCCGCCAAAACATCGCGGAGCACACGGCTGAACATGGTCTGTGACATCCCACCAGCAGACGCCACAGTATGTTGGAAGGTACCGGTGGCAAAGAAGTGTAGGGCTGCCATCACCTTCACCTTGGGGGTCAGCGCTGTCGGATACGGCCGGCCAGGCTGCAAATGTGGGGACAACTGCACTGCAAAATCCTCAATCAGCTGCCTGGTGAAGCGGTACCGTCGGATGCTGTCCCGTTCCACCATCGTTGCCAGGTCTGGGAATGGCCGATGGACAGCAGGAGCCCTGCAGTGCAGAGGAGAAGTAAGCAAGATCGTCAGTCACCCCACATATGCGGCATTGAACACACTCAAGATCCCAACATACATCATCATGAGGCACAACTACATGAAGTGTGCAGTACCGGAACGACATTTATGGTACATACATGGCCAACATCTGTCAACACGGTCCTACAGGTGGCATCAATTTGTCCCTGTTTGGCCCATTGGATATCATGATGCTGTGTCACAGTCACCCCCCAGTGACATGTGAGGACAGATGTGCCCCAGGCACCACAGCTCAACGACAGGCACATTCCCAGGGACCCTGTAATGCCACATGGACACTGGCATCACCTGGAGTATCATGTGTACACCACAACAAAACAAACATGACCCCCACAGGTAGTGGCCACACTTGCCATGGCAGGAGAGCCATGGACGTCTGTGACACACACGCACAACATCAGAGTCCATGCACACACAACGTGGATGTGGAGACTGTCTCCCATTGTGCACATGAAATCAGAGACATTGTAAACACTACATGCACAAAGACTGTGGAGGGCCATCACTATTGTGCCACTGGGACACCCTGGCTCAAACATACCGTCCCACATGGGACTCACGGGGTATGTGACATGACATACACAAACACCACTGTGAAATGTGACCATGGCACATGCACAGATATGAACAGTTGCACATCACAGTGGTCACGTACACGTAACACCCATGATCCTGTCCCCATGAACACGTGCACAGCCTGGGGGTGGCTGCCCACAGGTGACACCCACAGGACAACATGTACACCAACATACACACAATAGGAAATGCAGCCTTACATGCCTTATGATAAGGTTTGGACAGGCTGTCGTGATGTAGGTGTGCCCCTCACTCCCTGGGAGCTATCTGTGGCTGGCATATGTCCATCTGAGACAGGCATGCTGACATATGCCAGTCACATGTACAGTGATGCGTTGTACTGCAATGGACCGATCGGTGCCTCCGGCCGGCCCATTGC
The DNA here is from genome assembly GCA_963921515.1 of Calotriton arnoldi. Taxonomy (NCBI): domain Eukaryota; kingdom Metazoa; phylum Chordata; class Amphibia; order Caudata; family Salamandridae; genus Calotriton; species Calotriton arnoldi. Next base: position 329,767 of record CAWUFW010005184.1, on the reverse strand, counting down.
ATTCAATGTGTGCGGGTACGCGTTGTACCCCTGTGCGCGTTGAACAGCAATGGACCGATCGGTGCCTCCGGCCGGCCCATTGCTTTCAATGTGTGCGGGTACGCGTTGTACCCCTGTGCGCGTTGAACAGCAATGGACCGATCGGTGCCTCCGGCCGGCCCATTGCATTCAATGTGTCGGGTACGCGTTGTACCCCTGTGCGCGTTGAACAGCAATGGACCGATCGGTGCCTCCGGCCGGCCCATTGCATTCAATGTGTGCGGGTACGCGTTGTACCCCTGTGCGCGTTGAACAGCAATGGACCGATCGGTGCCTCCGGCCGGCCCATTGCATTCAATGTGTGCGGGTACGCGTTGTACCCCTGTGCGCGTTGAACAGCAATGGACCGATCGGTGCCTCCGGCCGGCCCATTGCATTCAATGTGTGCGGGTACGCGTTGTACCCCTGTGCGCGTTGTACTGCAATGGACCGATCGGTGCCTCCGGCCGGCCCATTGCATTCAATGTGTGCGGGTACGCGTTGTACCCCTGTGCGCGTTGAACAGCAATGGACCGATCGGTGCCTCCGGCCGGCCCATTGCATTCAATGTGTGCGGGTACGCGTTGTACCCCTGTGCGCGTTGAACAGCAATGGACCGATCGGTGCCTCCGGCCGGCCCATTGCATTCAATGTGTGCGGGTACGCGTTGTACCCCTGTGCGCGTTGAACAGCAATGGACCGATCGGTGCCTCCGGCCGGCCCATTGCATTCAATGTGTGCGGGTACGCGTTGTACCCCTGTGCGCGTTGTACTGCAATGGACCGATCGGTGCCTCCGGCCGGCCCATTGCATTCAATGTGTGCGGGTACGCGTTGTACCCCTGTGCGCGTTGTACTGCAATGGACCGATCGGTGCCTCCGGCCGGCCCATTGCATTCAATGTGTGCGGGTACGCGTTGTACCCCTGTGCGCGTTGAACAGCAATGGACCGATCGGTGCCTCCGGCCGGCCCATTGCTTTCAATGTGTGCGGGTACGCGTTGTACCCCTGTGCGCGTTGAACAGCAATGGACCGATCGGTGCGCACCCATTGACAATGGGCTTGCCTGGCAACGGACGCGTTTTCGAATATTCGAACGAGTCGGTTGCTGGAAAATCAGTTGGTCACCCACAACAATGTTGCAAAATCATGTATGTCATGAAGTTGAAGTTTTGAAGGATGCTGTGGGCGTGTTTTGGTGCTGCTATTCCATGGATTGGCCATATTCAGAAGATGCAAACGACTTGGACCTATCACTTTGGACACAAGGGACAGTATCTGCCTCTCCAGCACATATATATTGCTGCATGTTCCCCTGAGAGCCCACTTGCCTGCACTACATGCTCCAGGACGACATCTGCCACTGCACTGCTGCTGTCTCTGCCCCTCTGGACCCTGCAATGGCACGTACTGTGGAGAGAGCCCCAGCCTTCAGCCTTGAAGAGAACCAGGCCCTGCTGGACAGCCTACTTCCACAGTACAGCAAGCTGTATGGGACACCAGGGGAGCAGGTGAGTGTTCTGTGCACTGCCTTTCTGAATGTGCATTTTGTCTGACTAGCAAGGCTGAGAGTCAGCACACCACTGGCTAGCAGGCTCACTGAGTAGTTGTCACCCCCCATAGTGTGTAGTGACTTGCACTGGACAGGTATGGTGCAGTGACAGTGCTTCTGAACAGGGTTTTACTCCCCATGCTATGATACCATGTAGTGACTTCTGGAAAACTGTCCATGGGCAGCCGTGCACTGCCTGGGTACACCATGTGCCCCTGTGATTGCGACATGTATATGCAACTGTGTCATGCACGGATATGTTGCATGTGTAGTAATGTCCTTATCACTTTGTCATCCTGACAGGCTTCTGCCCATCGGAAGCATGAGATCTGGAAGGACATCGTCCGGGCTGTCCGGTCCGTGGGGGTCTACAAGCGCCGGATCCGCAACTGCCAAAAGAGGTGGCAGGACCTTCGGGGCTGGACCCGGAGGATTGCACGGGTCCAGCTGAAGCTGTCGCCTCCTCGCAGGAGGGGCGGAACACGGACCCTGACCCCCACATGCTCAGGATCCTGGCGGTGGTCTTTCCAGACCTGGATGGGCAGCTGAAGGCCAGAGAGCAGCAAGGAGGGGGTGAGTCAAAGACTGCACTGTGTACTCTGTCTAACATGTTATGTGCCCTCCTCGGGCCAGGTTGAACTGCCACAGTACAGCAGTCATGTTGTCCAGGAGCCATGTCCCTCTATTGTGCACTGCCCACTCCTCATCTGATACCCAGGTGTGGCCCTTACATGCAGGGAATTCTGTCACTTAGGACTGTGTCCTTGCAGTTTGCTTGACTCAAGGTGGGAGACAGCATCTGTTTCCCTGACTCTGTGGTGGGCATCATGGGTGGGTCCATTGCTTACACAATGCCTGTATTCTGACATGTATTCAGCGTGTTACTTTGATCTGTGGTCCAATTGCTGAGCTGATCCACCACATGTGGCTGGGGTACCTGGCACACACCCATGCTGCGGGTGGGAACAATGTTTGGGCCCCAGGAGTATGTATATGACGTGTGTCACACATACTTAGCCAGCTGCCTACAGTCCAGGGCTCATCCCTCATTCATGTGGGGCTGGACAGTCATGCCTACTCCAGGCCATACAATACACTCTGTACTCCCACTCCCGTGTATCAGAGGACACATTGTGCACAGTGATTTGCCCCTCAGGTGTCTGCCTCTGTGTCAGTGTGCTGTGGATTAGTCGCCAGGACTGCTGTGGAGTTTCTTGGTAGGGGCTCAGCATGCCACTGGAGATGTGACCATAGGAGACGATACTTGTGTGACACATAGGTGTCTGATCAGCTGCCCATGCAGACTGGGGCATGTAAATGTGAAGTTCAGGCAGCTGTTCCCCATGCACAGCAGAGTGTGAGGGGCTCAGGTTCAGAGGGTAGTGTCACAGGTCTCCCATATGTCCAATAGGTATGACCTGGACAGATGAGGGTTAAGAGGATGTGTTGTGGGGGATGTACATGTGCACTTGTGCAGCTCCAGGACTTGCATTCCCCATGACCTACTATTGTGACACAGTGCAGAGTGTTGTTGTCTGGCTGCAAAGTCATACATCACTGAGACAGTGATGTATGACTTTGCAGTCATGCCTCCGCCATGGCATGTGTCTACTGATTGGTGATCCTGCAGGGGAGTGACATGTGCTACATGCACACCATAGTGGCGCTGGCTATCAGGACATGGGTGCATCATGGTGTCTGTCGCTGGTATGCATCACATGCATTTCCTATTTGACTCTGGGCATCCCTTACATCCGTAAACCTGTACTGACTCAGTGGCAAGAGCTGTGATGTGTCCACACCGTGTTCTCTGCACTGTCCAACTACTGTGTACTTGGTGCATGTGTCAACACTGGGGTGTTGCAATCCAACAGACACCAGACAGATGGGTGCAAGGCCATGTGGGATGTGAGTGCCATGCTTGGCATCAGACTGACAATTGACTTCTCCTGTTCAATTAGTGCACTTTTAGCAATGTACAACTAATGATGCCAGGGCTTGCTCTGTGATGTGCTGTGCTCACAGTGGTGTGTGCGTTATGTGCAGGTGACTGATGTCTGTCTGTTTCCCCATTGTTTGCAGATACATCCACGGCCACGGAAGGGGACAGCTCCACGGACCAGGAGGAGCCGGAGAGCCAGACTGGGTCAGCAGCCGAGGAGTGGTCGGAGGGACCCAGTGGCACGGAGGGCGAGGGGAGCCACACCGAGGAGTCCTCAGCAGCATCCACCTCAGCTGAGGACCAGAGCAACTCGGAGGATGACTCCCTTGTGGAGGCGGGTGTCAGCAGCCACCACACCCCAGCTAGTGTTGCTGTCCCCGCCACCACCAGCACCACCACCGCCCTCCCATCGGCTCCCATTCCCCAGGTCCGTGGAGGCTCCCATGTCCGGGAGCGTGTCTCCTTTGGGCCAGGCACCGCACCCCCTGCCCCTGTGTCCCCTGCTGCCCTGAGTGAGGAGTCTGTGTACCTCCTTCGCCAGCTCCATGTAGGGCAGACAGCCATGCTGAGTGTCCTCCATGCGCACACCGCGCTGTTGACTCAGCTGGTGTCGTTCATGGAGGGCATCTCATCGGGCATGTCTGACCTACAGAGGGGCAATAGGTCCATGGACTCCTCCCTGACGGCAGCAGTGTCCCTCCTCAAACGGTCCCTCACCCCTCCTGCCTCTGCTCCATCCACACTCCCCAGCACCTTTCCCATCCCAGGCACACACACACTGGCACACACCAGCACACACACATCCAGCACACTGACACACACGCCAATGACAAAACGCACACGCAAGCACATTCAGGGGACTGAAGCCAGACTCACAGGGGATGGGGCCCTGGAACACACACACGCATCCACATGCACTGCGCAGTCCTCAGTTCCCTCTCCCTCCAAAGCACCCTCCCTTGCCTCACCTGCAACCCCAAAGTCACAGCAGCTCTTCCTCTGTGACCTCGGCCTCTTCCCCACCGATGAAGCTGCTCCAGCATCCCGGGGGAAGAGGAAGCCCACCCACACGGAGCAGAGTGCCCCTCGCCCCCGGACACCCTCCCCCAGGCGCAGACGGACTGAGGCCCCCACCCGCAAGTCCCCCGGAGTGCTAAGAGCAAGACCCCGCCACCGCCCTGCAGCTCAGGCACAAGGTCTCCGTCCTCCATCCCTCAGGCCCCCACTGCACAGGTGCCCCCACCACACCCTGCCCCAGGTTCCCCCACCCACAGATATACCATCCCCAAGATGCTCCGGCCTTCTCCCCTGCCACTTGCTCTCCCAGCACCACACCCCCCGCTGCGCTTGTCTGTGCCACTGATGTGGTGAGGGTGTCCCCCCCTCTGTCCAACCCACCTTGCCTGTTCCCCATTCTCCTCCCCTGGAGGTAGGCACTGCAGTGGAGTCCACTACCGCCCTGTCTGACTTGGGCACTGCAGTGGCGGACCTGTCCACCCCATCTGCAGGGTCCACTGCAGTTGTGCCGGCACCCACGACATCTGTGTCATGCCCCCCAGTTGTGCCGGCACACACCATGTCAGACACCTCCACTGCAGTTGTCAGTGGCTCTCCAGCACCCACCACCCCTTCCCTGACTCCCCTGGTGAGCCCTGATCCTGTCCCTGCGGTGCCTGGCCTGCCCCCCGGTTGCCCCTCCTAGTGGATTGTCCCTGGTATTGTGCAGGCATGCGTAGGGTGACATCTGCCAGTGTCACCCTGTTTGAACTTTGACAATGGACTGGCCATTGGCCTTTGCTCTTTTTCAGGACTTCGTTTGGCCTCAACACATATGCTGAATAAAGCAACTTTCTTTTCTCTAGTGCTCATGCTTCAGATGTACATGTTGTTGGTGCAGCTAACCATGCCCTTGCTGCAGTGATGGTGATATCTGGTCTCATGATTATGAAGTGTTACTGTGCAGGAACCCATGTGGTCCAGGGGGAATGTGTCCTATCATGTGGTGTATCCATGTCACCAATAGCAGCATCTGAGGGTGTCATGTGTTCAGTATTTGGCAATGGGTTTCCTACTTACATTGGCAATTTCATATCTGTGGCTTCCACCCCTGCACATCTGTTGTGCCTGCCATCGTTGCATTTGTCTACTTCCCTGACCGTGTTGCCATCTCCAGTGGACATGCAGGTTTGGGCATCAATGGGGAGGGACTCATCCGTGTAGTCAGTGCAACATTGCTATACAAGTGTGTTGGATCTGTGCTGATGATTCCGTTGGCACATCCATGACCAGGCTGATGTGATGGGAGCCCTCATTTGGTGCTAATTGTTGATTGTGTGACCAAGTGCTCAGCTGACATGATGGGGCCCTACTGAGGCAACATATGGCACAGCTTTCCTCACACAGGAGTGGAGTCCCCTCATGGCAGTGTGTACACGTGTGACATTGCCTGCGCCCAAGGTGTGTGTTGTAGGTGCATGTCTGTGTGTTCACTTCCATTCATCTGCGCATGCTGTGATCCCTAGTGTTGTACCTGTTTGTGATGCTTGCTGACTTGAGCTATGTTCCCCCAAAGTCTTCTCCCTGTGTTCTCTGTGATGTGGGTGCATGGCACATTACTGGTCATCAGGGTGTCACCCATAGGTGTGTTTGCTGTCAGGGCAGAGTTTGTGTGCTGACGCAGATGGGTCACAGTCAGGTTTCCCTTTGGCACTTGTTGTTTGCCCCTGTCATGTGATTTCCAGTTTGTGTTATCTTTCAGTGATTGTGACACGTTGTGTGTGTGACTGCTGGCACTCCTTAGGGTCCGGGCTGCAATGTTGGTTGTTGTCTATGTGTGTTCTTTGTGGGTGACCTTGGCTTCTTCATTGGTGTGTGACTGTGGCTGGGATCCCATTGGTCGGTGTGGTATTGCCGTCATGTCCATGTACAGCGTAGTGTGCAGTGTGTCAGACATTCAGGAGTCTTGTTGAGTGTCCATGTGTGATGTGTTTCTACACCTTGGTTCCCACCCACCACCCTGGAATAGTAATGGGTGCATGTGCAATGTCACCAGTGCATGTGTACTTCACTGCTGCACATTGTTGGAGGTCGAGGGGTGTGGTCTTGAGTGTGTGCAGATGAGAGTTGTTGCCCGGCTAGTCCCCTGCCTCCATGTTGGCCTTGGCTTACTGGCCATGCTGATTGATTTGTGCTTGTGTAGGTGTGATGGTAGTTAGTTGCTCAGGACACCTGACTGTGGTTCACAGTGTGAACGACATTTAGCTTTGTCATCACAGTGGTATTTTTCTTCAGCACAGGGTCACCACATTGTGGGGGCCCTGGGGGTGGTGCTGTGGTGTGTCTGTGACTTGCTGTGTCAGTTGTTGTTCCTACGTGCCTGTGTGACATGTGTGTTTTGTGCTCCCTCTCACCTGTCAATGCCTGCTTGCCCACATAGGGGATTTGGATCCATGAGTTACCTTAGTGTGGCAGTGTATGCACATCTGTATGATTGGTATTCAGCTCTCCTCATGTGTTGTGTTGTTGCCTGGGGACACTGGCACCCCCACCCCTCACCTGCTGTGTATGATGACAGTGTTGGTCTGCCTGTTTGTGTTTGTGCATCTGCACCACTGCATTGGCATATCTTGGGTGTGCCATTGGCTGTATGTTGTTTGGTGTGTTTCCCCTGCTGTCCCTGGGACTCCTAGGTCATCGGTCAGCACAGTGATCATGGTTTGTGTGTCCCATTGCTGCCATGGTATGGTATCTGTTCACCTCACATCTGCAGTCTCCACAGGGTATCTGCATTTGTGTGCCCATTGGTGCAAATATGTGGTTCTGCATTCTGATGGTCACTTCTGTCATTGTGTCATTGATGACTGTTGACGGTCTCAGCCCCCATGGGTGTTGTTTGTCTGCACATGGCCAAAGGAATGTTTCATTTGCACTGCAGTATTTGGCTCCCCCAATTTATGTTGCAATGGGACACATACACTACTTTGCCACAGATGAGTTTTTGGTTCTGTGACCAGGAATGATCCATGCAGTTTGGCAGTTGCAGCTCTTTCTTTGTCAACAATTACCTTTTGGTCACTGTGATGATGAGGGTGTAGACCCCATTGCCACAATGGTCAAAATGTGCTTCAGCTATGGACCCCACACTTGCCTTTTGGTCACTGTGATGATGGGGGTTTAGACCCCATTGCCACAATGGTCAAAATGTGCTTCAGCTATGGACCCCACACTTGCCTTTTGGTCACTGTGATGATGGGGGTTTAGACCCCATTGCCACAATGGTCAAAATGTGCTTCAGCTATGGACCCCACACTTGCCTTTTGGTCACTGTGATGATGGGGGTTTAGGCCCCATTGCCACAATGGTCATGGGCTGCTTGCATTGTGGGTGCCACACACATATATGTGTGGCACATGTGCTAGGGGGTCACATTGTATGTTCAATGTCATGTTCGGTGTTGTAGGCATTTGACACAGCCTGCTCACACGCTTGTCATGGTGGTGGGGGGATGTCTTAATCTTGCATTCCCTAGGTTGTGGTGTGCTTGTTGTGTCATGCATTGTCCATCCTATGAGTGGGGGTGGTAGTAGTGGTAGGCATCCTGCCCCCCTGGCTAAGGGTGGTAGTAGTGGTGGGCATCCTGCCCCCCTGGGTGGGGGTGGTAGTAGTGGTGGGCATCCTGCCCCCTGGCTAAGGGTGGTAGTAGTGGTGGGCATCCTGCCCCCCTGGGTGAGGGTGGTAGTAGTGGTAGGCATCCTGCCCCCTGGCTAAGGGTGGTAGTAGTGGTGGGCATCCTGCCCCCTGGCTAAGGGTGGTAGTAGTGGTGGGCATCCTGCCCCCCTGGGTGAGGGTGGTAGTAGTGGTAGGCATCCTGCCCCCCTGGTTGAGGGTGGTAGTAGTGGTAGGCATCCAGCCCCCCTGGCTAAGGGTGGTGGTAGGCATCCAGCCCCCCTGGCTAAGGGTGGTAGTAGTGGTAGGCATCCTGCCCCCCTGGGTGAGGGTGGTAGTAGTGGTAGGCATCCTGCCCCCTGGGTGGGGGTGGTAGTAGTGGTGGGCATCCTGCCCCCTGGCTAAGGGTGGTAGTAGTGGTGGGCATCCTGCCCCCCTGGGTGAGGGTGGTAGTAGTGGTAGGCATCCTGCCCCCCTGGTTGAGGGTGGTAGTAGTGGTAGGCATCCAGCCCCCCTGGCTAAGGGTGGTGGTAGGCATCCAGCCCCCTGGCTAAGGGTGGTAGTAGTGGTGGGCATCCTGCCCCCTGGCTAAGGGTGGTAGTAGTGGTGGGCATCCTGCCCCCCTGGGTAAGGGTGGTAGTAGTGGTAGGCATCCAGCCCCCTGGCTAAGGGTGGTAGTAGTGGTAGGCATCCTGCCCCCTGGCTAAGGGTGGTAGTAGTGGTGGGCATCCTGCCCCCTGGGTGAGGGTGGTAGTAGTGGTGGGCATCCTGCCCCCTGGCTAAGGGTGGTAGTAGTGGTGGGCATCCTGCCCCCCTGGGTGAGGGTGGTAGTAGTGGTAGGCATCCTGCCCCCCTGGGTGGGGTGGTAGTAGTGGTGGGCATCCTGCCCCCTGGCTAAGGGTGGTAGTAGTGGTGGGCATCCTGCCCCCTGGGTGAGGGTGGTAGTAGTGGTAGGCATCCTGCCCCCTGGCTAAGGGTGGTAGTAGTGGTGGGCATCCTGCCCCCTGGGTGAGGGTGGTAGTAGTGGTGGGCATCCTGCCCCCCTGGCTAAGGGTGGTAGTAGTGGTGGGCATCCTGCCCCCCCTGGGTGAGGGTGGTAGTAGTGGTAGGCATCCTGCCCCCCTGGGTGGGGGTGGTAGTAGTGGTGGGCATCCTGCCCCCCTGGCTAAGGGTGGTAGTAGTGGTGGGCATCCTGCCCCCCTGGGTGAGGGTGGTAGTAGTGGTAGGCATCCTGCCCCCCCTGGTTGAGGGTGGTAGTAGTGGTAGGCATCCAGCCCCCCCTGGCTAAGGGTGGTGGTAGGCATCCAGCCCCCCTGGCTAAGGGTGGTAGTAGTGGTGGGCATCCTGCCCCCTGGCTAAGGGTGGTAGTAGTGGTGGGCATCCTGCCCCCCTGGGTGAGGGTGGTAGTAGTGGTGGGCATCCTGCCCCCCTGGGTGAGGGTGGTAGTAGTGGTAGGCATCCTGCCCCCTGGGTGGGGGTGGTAGTAGTGGTAGGCATCCAGCCCCCCTGGCTAAGGGTGGTGGTAGGCATCCAGCCCCCTGGCTAAGGGTGGTAGTAGTGGTGGGCATCCTGCCCCCTGGCTAAGGGTGGTAGTAGTGGTGGGCATCCTGCCCCCTGGGTGAGGGTGGTAGTAGTGGTGGGCATCCTGCCCCCCTGGCTAAGGGTGGTAGTAGTGGTAGGCATCCAGCCCCCCTGGGTTGGGGTGGTGGCGCGCATTCAGGCCCCTGTGTGCATATGTGGCATTGGTGATGGGCATCCCGCCCCTATGGTGCTGCTGTTGCTGGTGTAAGTATATTCAGATTCCCAGTGTATGTGTGTGATGTGTCGTGTACGTGTTGTATGTGTTTTGTGGTTGGTGTCTGACTTACCTTCTGCGCCGTACGCGTCCGTGCCTGTTCCGGTAGTAGATGTAGAATATTGGTATGATCGGGACGAAGGGATTCATGGTTGGTTCGTGTCGTTCGTCCTTCTCGTCGCTTCGCGTCGTCCTCGTCGGTGCTGTGTTCGTCTCGTAGCCGTGGATCGTGTTGTGGCGCGATTCGGAGCTTATGTGCGCCTCTCCCGGATGCTTTGACGTGCCTGCGTAGCGACGGGTTCGGCGCGTACGGAAAGCGCATCGTACTTGTCCGGCCGGACGGGGCTGCATTTTCCCTTCCGTGCGACTCGATTCGGCGTTTCCGGATTCGCCTCGGTCGGAGAACAGGACCTGGTTTGGGTGAGTACGGCTCGGCCGGGATTTTTGCTGTTGTGCGCATCGTACTTGCTCGTTCGGTGTGCTGTACGGATCGGTCGGGAAACTGGCTTTCGCATGGCTTTTTTCCCGACCAAATGGTATTGGGTGCGCCTCCGACCGAGATCGGAATCGGCCCCAAAGTGTGCCGTTATATACACATGGAGTGTAGAGTTTATTATATTGAATACAGTATATGTATCACTATTAATTCTTCATGATGTTTATATTTTTCCATGAGTATCACGTTTTGGGAAAAATGATTTACAATTTTTTGTATGTCTTTTGTGCATTGGTTACATAACCGAAATATAATCAAATATGCATTGTAGATTAAGGTAAGGCAAAAGTGGCCGGTAAGGTACGATTTTAACGAGTTACAAAATGGCCACGAGTGTTTCCTTCCCATCATGACTATTTGCGAGGGAAGTCCTCTCTCGACTATCATGCACTAATGTGAGCAGCCAGTGTTCTTTGTAAATATGGGTGTTTTGACTCTGCACTTCTATCGTGTGAACAAGGCATATCGGTGAAACGCGTTACGTGGAAGCTGATTAAAAGAATTTCCTGAAGGAATCACCATTTGAATCTTGAGAGTGCATTATTGTTGCGTTGCGATTGAAATTTGTTGAATTTGCAATACCGGGTGCTCTCCCGGTGCATGCACCACCCTCCACGGGTCTGTGGTCTCTATGGAGCAGTGCGAAAGGGAATGTTCATATATATATATATACATTTTTCCACCAAATGCCCAAAGCTTTTCGAAGGCGCACACAACAGGTGAAGAAAGTACATAAGGCGGCCAGCATTCATTCCAGAGTAAGTTGTTTAATTTATCTTCGCCGACGCGTTTCGAGGCAACAAGCCTCTTTCTCATAGGCAGCTCGGGATGTGCACAGAGAGCTCCCCTTTCACTTTTTGTACCTCGAAACGCGTCGGCACAAGACTTCTAACAACCGGAATGTTTCTGTTGGTTTGCCATGATGAAATAAACCGTATGGTTTTTACAACAGCTGCGAGTGCGTCCAGGAATGCTTTGGGGCGTTTGGTGGAAATATATATATACATATATATATATATATATATGTATATATTACCCACTGGCGGTAGCCAGTAGGTAGTTATAGTTACAACCTTGTTTCCATAGGAAAAGCGTTTTTTGATTTGCCAATAACTTTGGCGCCGTTTGACGAATCTTCACGAAATCTTCAGAACTAATTGTTCACTCAGGTAAGCTCCTGTCTTGAAAGTTTCAGGGTGATTCGTCAAGCGGGGGCTGAGAAAAAAGGGGGGTCCCAAAACGTGTTATCTCCATGGTAATTTCCATAGGAAACTTTAGACACAGCTACAGCCTGAACTGCTGAACGGAATTACACCAAATTTGGCAGAGAGATAGCTCTTGGTCCAGAAAGCACGCTTTTTTTAAATGGTGTAAATCCGTTCACATGGCGTTGCAGCGTGCGCAAGGTAATTCGTTTTATTTATTTATTTATGTACTTAACTCAGGTCGGCTGTATGCAGGAGTTTACTACCCCCCACCCTGCCCCTCCCCCACCCCACCCCGCCCCACCACCCGCAGCACTCTCACTAGGAGCCGCGACTGCGTTATAGTTAGGTTGACATTTGTGTGAATGTCTGTATCAGTCTGTCAGTTGGTGTGTAAGTGGCTGCATGGGTTGGTGAGTAGCTACATGAGTGTCTATATGAGTTAATGATTGGTTGTCTGATTACCTGTATGGGTGCCTGAGTGTCTATGTGGGTGGGTAGGGGGGTGTGTGACTCCCTGCATGGATGTGCGAGTGGGTGATTAAGTGGGTGTATGGGCTCATGAGTGTGTCTGTGAGGGGCTGTATGGGTGAGAGTGCATGTGGCTGTGTTGGTGAGTGAATGGATGTCTCAGTGGTATATGTGTGAGTAATTACATATGTGAAAGGCAGTATATGTGAGTGTTGGAGTATATAAGTGAATATGTGTGAGAGTGAGTGATTGTGAGAGTGGCTGTATGGATGAGTGTGTGCTTGTGTCACTGATTGTATAAGAGAGTAAGTATGTGTTAGTATCTGTATGAATAAGTAAGGTGGTGTGTGTATAACTGTATAGGTGAGTAAATGGCAGTGTAATTGAGTCTTTGGGTGACTGACTAGGTGTGTGGGTATCTCTGTGGGTGAGTGGTGGTATATGAGTGTCTGTATGGGTGTGTGAGTGCATATATCAGTGGCTGTATTGATGAGTGACTGTGTGTATGAGTGACTGTATGGTTGAGTGAGTGGATGTGTGTAGACCTATGAATCAGTGAGTGGGTATGTACTAAACTAGTATTGGTGTGTCTATGGTTTTGTGTATGATAGTCTGTATTTTAGAGTGGGTCTATGAAAGGTTATATTAGGGTGTGAGGAGGTGCATCAGATATTAAGTGGATGATGTCATCAGTGATGTCATTTGAGATGTCATCAGTGATGTCATCAGTGATGTCACTGACCATGTCATGAGTGATGTAATATGTGACATCATCAGCAGTGCATTGTGGGTGCGCGAGTTATAGTTAGCTCAGCTAACTATAACGGCCGAATTTATCTGGTTTTGTACGAGTGAAATGTCAGCCTAACTATAACATCCTTGAAACCTGTGTTTTTTCAGTGAATTTCTAAGGTTTTTGAAATGCTAATCCCTAACTATAAGGTCCCTGAAACCTGTGGTGTTTTCAGTGAATTTCTAAGGTTTTTAAAATGCTAATTCCTAACTATAACGTCCCTGAAACCTCTGGTGTTTTCAGTGAATTTCTAAGGTTTTTTAAATGCTAATTTCTAACTATGCCTACATAGGTAGGACATGTGCAGAAAGAGGAATAAAGGTGCAGAAAGAAGCAAGAGAAGTGCAGAAAGAGGCACGAGAGGTGCAGAAAGAGGAAGAAAGGTGCAGAAAGAAGCAACAGCAATGCAGAAAGACACAACAGAGGTGCAGAAAGAGGAAGAAAGGTACAAAGAGAAGCAAGAGATGTGCAGAAAGAACCAACAGAGGTGCAGAAAGAGGCCTACTTCGACTGTACCTTAGAACAGACTCATACAAAGTAGCCTAATCACTAATCCTTCTCCCAAGATGTCTTAAACCTCACTTTTCTCTCGAAGGTTCACTATTAATCGACTGCTCAGAATGTTAGGCCTACCAAATATAAAACAGCAATCCTAAGCATATCACTTTTGTAAGTCTGACCAAGTGTGTGAAGGTATGCATGCGTGTCTATGCTTTTACCTAGTGACAAGTTAAATTAAAATAAACATACAAACACTTAAATACCTGTGTTTCAAACAGCATACTCTGTAGATTTGTGTACAAAAAGGTGTATGCATTTCTTTCTGCTCACAATACAGGGCACATGGGTATTCAATAGTATATTTGAGGGGCTCTATAACACATATATATATATAAGAAATGTCTGCCTGTGCAACCGAATAACATAGCAGAACTGAGAAGATTTGACCACCTATTGGAGAAGTTACCCGCTTTTTAACCTACCATCTTCAGATGCATACCACATGTAAGAATACGTGTACAAGTAGACATATACCTCAGTCACGAGAGCACGTAGACCTTTAAACTTGACAGCTTGCACTTCCCATTTGAACACAGAAAGAGGAGAGAGAAGTTCAGAAAGGAGCAAGAGAGTTGCAGAAACAGACAGAAGAGGTACAGAAAGAGGGAAGAGGGGTGCAGAAAGAGGGAAGAGGGGTGCAGAAAGAGGGAAGAGGGGTACAGAAAGAGGCAAGAGGGGTGCAGAAATTTGCAAGAGAGCTGCAGAAAGAAGAAAGAGCAGTGCAAACAGAACCAACAGAGGTGCAGAAAGAGGCAAGAGGGGTACAGAAAGAGGCAAAAGAAGTGCAGAAACAAGAAAAAGAGGTGCAGAAAGCGGCAAGAGGGGTGCAGAAAGAAGCAAGAGATGTGTTGAAAGAAGCAATAGAGGTGGAGAAAATGGTGAGAGGGATGCAAACAGAGGCAAGAGAGGTACAGAAAGAGGAAAGGGGTGCAGAAAGAGGCAAGAGGGGTGCAAACATTTGTGAGAGAGGTGCAGAAAGAAGCAAGAGCAGTTCAAAAAGAACCAACAGAGGTGCAGAAAGAGGCAAGAGGGGTACACAAAGAGGCAAAAGAAGTGCAGAAACAAGCAAAAGAGGTGCCAAAAAAGGCAAGAGGGGTGCAGAAAGAAGCAAGAGAGGTGTAGAAAGAAGCAAGAGAACTGCAGAAAGAAGCAACGGTGGTGCAGAAAGAGGCAAGAGGGGTGCAGAAAGGCAAGAGAAGTACAGAAGGAAGCTACAGAGGTACAGAAAGAGGCAAGAAAAGTGCAGAAAGAGGCAAGAGAGTTGCAGAAACAGGCAAAAGAGGTGCAGAAAGAGGAAAGAGGGGTGCAGACAGAGGCAAGAGAGGTGCAGAAAGAACCAAAAGAGGTGCAGAAAGAGGCAAGAGGGGTGCAGAAAGAGGCAAGAGAAGTGCAGAAAAAAGCAAAAGAGGTGCAGAAAGAAGCAAGAGGGGTGCAGAAAGAGGCAAGACAGGAGCAGAAAGAGGCAAGAGAGGTGCAAAAAGAGGCACAAGGGATACAGAAAGAGACAAGAGAGGAGCAGAAAGAAGCAAGAGAGGAGCAGAAAGAAGCAAGAGAGGTTTAGAAAGAGGCAAGAGAAGTACAGAAAAAAGCAGACGAGGTACAGAAAGATACAAGAGGGGTGCAGAAAGAGGCAAGAGAGGAGCAGAAAGTGGCAAGAGAGGTGCAAAAAGAGGCACGAGGGATGCAGAAAGAGGCAAGAGAGGAGCAGAAAGACGCAAGAGAGGTGCAGAAAGAAGCAAGAGCAGTGCAGAAAGAGGCAAGAGAAGTGCAGAAACTGGCAAAAGAGATGCAGAAATAAGCAAGAGCAGTGCAGAAAGAACCAACAGAGGTGCAGAAGGAGACAAGAGGGGTGCAGAAAGTGGCAAGAGAGCTGCAGAAACTTGCAAGAGAGGTGCCTAAAGAAGCAAGAGCAGTGCAGAAGGAACCAACAAAGGTACAGCAACAGGCAAGAGGGGTGCAGAAAGAGGCAAGAGAAGTGCAGAAAGAAGCAACAGAGGTGCAGAAGGAGACAAGAGAACTGCAGAAAGAGGCAAGAGAGTTGCAGAAACAGGCAAGAGAGGTGCAAAAAAGGGAACAGGGGTACAGAAAGAGGCAAGACAGGTGCAGAAAGAGTGCAGAAGGGTGCAGAAAGAGGCAAGAGGGGTGCAGAAAGAGGCAAGAGAGGTGCACAAAGAAGCAAGAGGGGTGCAGAAAGAAGCAACAGATGCAGAAAGAGATAAAAGGGGTACAGAAAAAGGCAAAATAAGTGCAGAAACAAGCAAAAGAGGTGCAGAAAGAGGCAAGACGGGTGCATAAAGAGGCAAGAGAAGTGCAGAAAGAGGCAAGAGGGGTGCGCAAAGAGGGAAGAAGGGTGCAGAAAGAGGCACGAGGGGTACAGAAAGAAGCAAGAGAGGTGTAGAAAGAAGCAAGATAACTGCAGAAAGAAGCAACAGAGGTGCAGAAAGAGGCAAGAGGGGTGCAAAAAGAGGCAAGAGAAGTACAGAAGGAAGCAACAGAGGTGCAGAAAGAGGCAAGAAAAGTGCAGAAAGAGGCAAGAGATTTGCAGAAACAGGCAAAAGAGAGTTGCAGAAACAGGCAAAAGAGGTGCAAAAGAGGGAAGAGGGGTACAGACAGAGGCAAGAGAGGTGCAGAAAGTACCAAAAGAGGTGCAGAAAGAGGCAAGAGGGGTGCAGTAATGTGCAAGAGAGTAGCAGACAGAAGCAAGAGCAGGGCAGAAAGAACCAACACAGGTGCAGAAGGAGGCAAGAGGGGTGCCGAAATTTGCAGGAGAGGTATAGAAAGAAGCAGGAGCAGTACAGAAAGAACCAACAGAGGTGGAGAAACAGACAAGAGGGGTGCAGAAAGAGGCAAGAGAAGTGCCGAAAGAAGCAACAGAGGCGCAGAAGGAGGCAAGAAAAATGCAGAAAGAGAGTTGCAGAAACAGGCAAGAGAGGTGCAGAATAAGGGAACAGGGGTGCAGAAAAAGGCAAGAGAGGTGCAGAAAGAGGGAAGAAGGGTGCAGACAGAGGCAAGAGGGGTGCAGAAAGAAGCAAGAGAGGTGCAGAAAGAAGCAAGAGAAGTGCAGAAAGAAGCAACAGAGGTGCAGAAAGAGGCAAGAGGGGTGCAGAAAGAGGCAGGAGAAGTGCAGAAGGAAGCAACAGAGGTGAAAAAAGAGGCAAGGAAAGTGCAGAATGAGGCACGAGAGTTGCAGAAACAGGCAAAAGAGGTGCAGAAAGAGGGAACAGGGGTGCAGACAGCGGCAAGAGAGGTGCAGAAAGAACCTACAGAGGTGCAGAAAGAGGCAAGAGGGGTGCAGAAATGTGCAAGAGAGTAGCAGACAGAAGCAAGAGCAGTGCAGAAACAACCAACAGAGGTGCAGAAAGAGGCAAGAGGGGTGCAGAAAGAGGCAAAAGAAGTGCAGAAAAAAAGCAAAAGAGGTGCAGAAAGAGGCAAGAGGGGTACAGAAAGAGGCAAGAGAGGTGCAGAAAGAGGCAAGAGAGGTGCACAAAGAGGCTCGAGGGGTGCAGAAAGAGGTAAGAGAGAAGCAAAAAGAAGCATCAGAGGTGCAGAAAGAAGCAAGAGAAGTGCAGAAAGAAGCAACAGAGGTGCATAAAGAGGCAAGAGGGTGCAGAAAGAGGCAAGAGATGTACAGAAGGAAGCAAGAGAGGTGCAGAAAGAGGCAAGAAAAGTTCATAAAGAGGCAAGAGGGGTGCAGAAATGTCCAGTAGAGTAGCAGACAGAAGCAAGAGCAGTGTAGAAAGAACCAACAGAGGTGCAGAAAGAGGCAAGAGAGGTGCACAAAGAGGCACGAGGGGTGCAGAAAGAGGTAAGAGAGAAGCAGAAAGAAGCAACAGAGGTGCAGAAAGAAGCAAGAGAAGTGCAGAAAGAAGCAACAGAGGTGCATAAAGAGGCAAGAGGGATGCAGAAAGAGGCAAGAGAAGTACAGAAGGAAGCAAGAGAGGTGCAGAAAGAGGCAAGAAAAGTGCAGAAATAGGGAACAGGGGTACAGACAGAGGAAAGAGAGGTGCAGAAAGAACCAACAGAGGTGCAGAAAGAGGCAAGAGGGGTGCAGAAATGTGCAGTAGAGTAGCAGACAGAAGCAAGAGCAGTGCAGAAAGAACCAACACAGGTGCAGAAGGAGGCAAGAGGGGTGCCGAAATTTGCAGGAGAGGTACAGAAAGAAGCAAGAGCAGTACAGAAAGAACCAACAGAGGTGGATAAACAGACAAGAGGGGTGCAGAAAGAGGCAAGAGAAGTGCCGAAAGAAGCAACAGAGGCGCAGAAGGAGGCAAGAAAAATGCAGAAAGAGAGTTGCAGAAACAGGCAAGAGAGGTGCAGAATAAGGGAACAGGGGTGCAGAAAAAGGCAAGAGAGGTGCAGAAAGAGGGAAGAAGGGTGCAGACAGAGGCAAGAGGGGTGCAGAAAGAGGCAAGAGAGGTGCAGAAAGAAGCAAGAGAAGTGCAGAAAGAAGCAACAGAGGTGCAGAAAGAGGCAAGAGGGGTGCAGAAAGAGGCAGGAGAAGTGCAGAAGGAAGCAACAGAGGTGAAAAAAGAGGCAAGGAAAGTGCAGAATGAGGCATGAGAGTTGCAGAAACAGGCAAAAGAGGTGCAGAAAGAGGGAACAGGGGTGCAGACAGCTGCAAGAGAGGTGCAGAAAGAACCTACAGAGGTGCAGAAAGAGGCAAGAGGGGTGCAGAAATGTGCAAGAGAGTAGCAGACAGAAGCAAGAGCAGTGAAGAAACAACCAACAGAGGTGCAGAAAGAGGCAAGAGGGGTGCAGAAAGAGGCAAAAGAAGTGCAGAAGAAAAGCAAAAGAGGTGCAGAAAGAGGCAAGAGGGGTACAGAAAGAGGCAAGAGAGGAGCAGAAAGAGGCAAGAGAGATGCACAAAGAGGCACGAGGGGTGCAGAAAGAGGTAAGAGAGAAGCAAAAAGAAGCATCAGAGGTGCAGAAAGAAACAAGAGAAGTGCAGAAAGAAGCAACAGAGGTGCATAAAGAGGCAAGAGGGTGCAGAAAGAGGCAAGAGAAGTACAGAAGGAAGCAAGAGAGGTGCAGAAAGAGGCAAGAAAAGTGCAGAAAGAGGCAAGAGGGATGCAGAAATGTCCAGTAGAGTAGCAGACAGAAGCAAGAGCAGTGTAGAAAGAACCAACAGAGGTGCAGAAAGAGGCAAGAGAGGTGCACAAAGAGGCACGAGGGGTGCAGAAAGAGGTAAGAGAGAAGCAGAAAGAAGCAACAGAGGTGCAGAAAGAAGCAAGAGAAGTGCAGAAAGAAGCAACAGAGGTGCATAAAGAGGCAAGAGGGATGCAGAAAGAGGCAAGAGAAGTACAGAAAGAAGCAAGAGAGGTGCAGAAAGAGGCAAGAAAAGTGCAGAAATAGGGAACAGGGGTACAGACAGAGGAAAGAGAGGTGCAGAAAGAACCAACAGAGGTGCAGAAAGAGGCAAGAGGGGTGCAGAAATGTGCAGTAGAGTAGCAGACAGAAGCAAGAGCAGTGCAGAAAGAACCAACAGAGGTGTAGAAAGAGGCAAGAGGGTTACAGAAAGAGGAAATAGAAGTGCAGAAAAAAGCAAAAGAGGTGCACAAAGAGGCACAAGGGGTGCAGAAATTTGCAAGAGAGGTGCAGAAAAAAGCAAGAGAAGTGCAAAAAGAGGCAAGAGGGGTACAGAAATTTGCAAGACTGGTGCAGAAAGAAACAAGAGCAGTACAGAAACAACCAAGATAGGTACAGAAAGAGGCAAGAGGGATGCAGAAAGAGGCAAGAGGGGTGCAGAAAGAAGCAAGAGAAGTACAGAAATAAGCAACAGAGGTACAGAAAGAGGCAAGAGAGGTGAAGAAAGAAGCAAGAGAGGTGAAGAAAGAAGCAAGAGAAGTGCAGAAAGAAGCAACAGAGGTGCAGAAAGAGGCAAGAAAGGTGCAGAAAGAGGCAAGAGAAGTGCACAAAGAGGCAAGAGAGGTACAGAAAGAGGCAAGAGAGGTATAGAAAGAGGGAACAGGGTGCAGAAAGAGGCAAGAGAAGTGCAGGAAGAAGCAACAGAGGTACAGAAAGTAGCAAGAGAGGTGCAGAAAGAAGGGAGGTGCAGAAAGCGGAAGAGATGTGCAGAAAGAGGCAAGAGAAGTGATGAAAAAGGAAGAAAGGTGCAGAAAGAAGCAAGAGAAATGCAGAAAGAGGCAAGAGAGGTGCAGAAGCAAGCAAGAGTGGTTTGCACACCATTAGTACCAATTTAACACCCACATTTAGCGATAAGTAAGAGGTAACCATTCTAGGTTTGCAAAGGGCCTTCCACCACGCTATAATACTTGTCGCTGCATTTTTGGTAATGTTTGAGCCGTTTGAGCTAGAAACAAGGTTTTTTTTTGTTCAAATCTGCAGATTATGCAGCAGATGATGGATTATGTGGCAAATGTAGACAATGTATAATAGTGCGAAAGTTGGTGCAGCCAAACAGTCGCATAATTCCAGTGGCCCTGCTCATACCTCTGACTAGGTCCAGAAGTGCTCCTCAGTGGTTCCTTCTTTTTTTGTCTCATTGAGTTTGTAGTTTAGCTTCTATGGAAAGAGGAAGACTAAACCTGAGGTTACCACTCCACAACACAGACTACCATACCACAGAATTACTCTCCACAACACATAATCCCACTCTACATAATTCCCATACACTAAATACCACATACTTTCTATCCACATAATTTCACTGCACAACATACCACATAATTTCACTACACACTACAAACATCCACTCCACTTAAAAAAACATTAGAAAAAAACTTACATTTACAACGCCAATAGCTCTAACTCTCGCAAACGTGAGACCTATTACATTGCAAATGCTTCTTTAACTAGTAGTCGCATTTGCAGAGTGGTGGAGAAAGGGGGCCGGGCCTCCAACCAGTGCTCAGGAATTCCACTGTGTAGGACTTACCAACTACCCCTCCTGTTATCTCTAGTAACCCCCACACAGCTGGATTGCTGAGAGTGGTCCTAGGCCACGCCCCCTTTTCACACCACTTTTCAAATGCACCTCCTGGCGCACTGCTGCTCGGGGGATGAAGTCCACTTTAGTCCTGAGGTCCTCAGGGCACAAGACGACCTCATCACCCCACCACCAGTGCGCCAAGAGGCGCGTCTGCAGAGTGGTGTAAAAAGGGGAGTGACCTTGGACCACCTCTCAGCAATCCCATTGTGTGGGGCTTACTGGAGGTACCTGGTAGGCTAGTTGGCCCCCCGGGACCCTCAGGAGGCAAGGGGACTTCATCCCCAACCCAGATCGTGCCAGGAGGCATTTTTTTTATGAAGCCCCAGTGAGGTGGTGATCCCCGGGGCTGGGGGTTCCCGCAGGCCCCCACTACATAAATCTGGATTGCCCCCGTGACCTGGCCCACCTGGGGGAAACTGCTGAAGATTTTTAAAAAAATGCTTTTTTTGGCCCTGGGGGAGCAGTCCTAGAGGGTCAGGGTGTTTCTACCCTGCCTCTTTTCTTGTTTTATGACCTTTTTTCTTGTGACTTGGTTCAACCGAGTCACAAGATGGCTGCCAACACTTTTTGTTGGCAGCCAATCAGAATCAAGCTCGTGCTCTGGAGGGTTTGCGGATCCACCGCGGTCACCAGATATATAAATATTTTAAATATGAATATTTCAGGAACTACTGAATGGATTTACACCATTTTAAAAAAAAAGGTTGCTTTCTGAACCAAGAGCTACCTATGTTTCTACGATAGCAAGTGCATTTATCAAGAAGCTGTGTATGCGCACTGCATTGCCAAATAAACAACAATACTTGCAGCTGAATGAACTGAAATGCTATTAGCTGCTGGATGAAATAATGACTAATTTTGCAGTGCGCATTCCATAACAAGAATACGATCAATACCCACTGAATAAAAAGGTGGTTTGATGACGCATTATCATGTGGTCAGTTTGAAAAGAAAAGCACACCTGTGATCAAGACTCTGAAGTGAGTTGAAACGCGTACGGAATGAAAGAACAACTGCTGTATACTCCGTTTAAGAAATAAAAAGCACCTTTATCCTTCAATCAGGTTGTCGGCGTTCTTCTTGTTTAAGAAGATTTGTTGGATTTGAAAGTGGGTTCTTTGTGCCCCTTGCGCCGACCCGCCCTGCCAGGGTCTCGGGCTCCCTGTCACGAAGATTTACGGGCTGGATATATATATATATATATATATATATATATATATATATATATTATCTAATGGCGGTCGCCAGTAGATAGTTATAGTTAGGACCTATTTTCCATAGGAAATCCGCAACATTCTATTTGAAATAACTCTTGCGTCGGTTGAGGAATCTTCGCGAAATTTTCAAACTTTATGGCCCGCTCCGGTCCGCTCCTACCCTGAAAGTTTCGGGGTGATTCGTCAGCGGGGCCGAGAAAAAGGGGGTCCCAAAACGTGTTTTCCCCATTCATTTTCCCATAGGAAACTTTAGCCACGGCTACAGCTCGAACTGCTGAACGGAATTACACAAAATTTGGCAAAGAGGTAGTTCTTGGTTCAGGAAGAACCCTTTTTGTTGAATGGTGTAAATCCGTTCAGTAGTTGCGGAGAAATTAAAAAAATAAGAGTCAAAAAATCAATTTCCCATAGGAAACTTTATGCAAGGCTACAGCCCGAACTGCTGAACGGAATTACACCAAATTTGGCAAAGAGGTAGTTCTTGGTTCAGAAAGAACCCTTTTTGTTAAATGGGCTAAATCTGTTCAGTAGTTGCTGAGAAAATCAAAAGTAAAAACACATATATATCTGGGCGGAGCCTAACCACACATGTCATCGTGAGATCTGATTGACTGTCAGCACTTCATCCTGGAATTGCTGGCAGCCATCTTGGGACCAATATAAATGATAGTACCCCATTGAAATGCATTGTAGTGAATCGAAGATTTTGAGGGTTACCAAAAGGAGAACTATAAAGGGTGATAACAGACTTTAGTTACATTAGAATTCATTTGTTGATGGTACCATACTAATTTCAGGAATTGTGGTGTGTTCTAAGGTGATTTTACCCTGTGAAAAACCTTCTGCTGGGATATCATGAATCATGTTTGAGAGAAAACTATTTTCACATGCTTGTCCCATACAGTTTTGGAAGGTGCTCCAGAAGCTAAAATGAGAGCATATTTTCTGTAAATTCACATTATCTTTCTCAGTCATGTGAGAATGAAGTCTGACATTCTCAGTAAAACATGTACATCCAACAATGGCAGAGACTGTCAGTTGATTCCTTTGTGTTCTACTGCAGCTTCCCAGAGTGTTCTAAAGAACAACTAGAGTGCTAACAGCCTTACTTATGACAAAAGTATGGCACACCTGAAGCCATCTTGATTGGAATAAACTGGTAACACTTAAAACATTTAATTTAAAAAGGAACAAAATGATGGGGTTCATTTTGTCATAGAAATTATGGTTAGTGCTGTAGAAAGAAAAATTAGGACATGTTTCAAGTGTGATCTCAAATATCTTCCTGTTATATTTCAACAGGAGCAGCCTGTCAGTTGATGCCTTTGTGTTCTACTGCAGCTTCCCAGAGTGTTCTAAAGAACAACTAGAGCGCTAACAGTCTTACTTATGACAAAAGTATGGCACACCTGAAGCCATCTTGATTGGAATAAACTGGTAACACTTAAAACATTTAATTTAAAAAGGAACAAAATGAGGGGGTTCATTTTGCCATAGAAATTATGGTAAGTGCTGTAGAAAGAAAAATTAGGACATGTTTTAAGTGAGATCTCAAATATCTTCCTGTTATATTTCAACAGGAGCAGCCTGTCAGTTGATGCCTTTGTGTTCTACTGCAGCTTCCCAGAGTGTTCTAAAGAACAACTAGAGTGCTAACAGCCTTACTTATGACAAAAGTATGGCACACCTGAAGCCATCTTGATTGGAATAAACTGGTAACACTTAAAACATTTAATTTAAAAAGGAACAAAATGAGGGGGTTCATTTTGCCATAGAAATTATGGTTAGTGCTGTAGAAAGAAAAATTAGGACATGTTTTAAGTGAGATCTCAAATATCTTCCTGTTATATTTCAACAGGAGCAGCCTGTCAGTTGATGCCTTTGTGTTCTACTGCAGCTTCCCAGAGTGTTCTAAAGAACAACTAGAGTGCTAACAGCCTTACTTATGACAAAAGTATGGCACACCTGAAGCCATCTTGATTGGAATAAACTGGTAACACTTAAAACATTTAATTTAAAAAGGAACAAAATGAGGGGGTTCATTTTGCCATAGAAATTATGGTTAGTGCTGCAAAAAGAAAATTTAGGGCATGTTTTAAGTGAGATCTCAAATCCTCTTCTATTTCATTAGAAAATTCTGACATGCAGACTGAAACAATCACTTTCAATACCAGCAGTAGACTTCCAGTTAACTCCTTGGTGAGCAGTAGCTTTACTACAGTGATCTAATGAACAACTAGAGTGCTAACATTCTGAATTTATGGCAAATGTGTGACACATCTGAATGCCTTCTTGATGGAATCAAGTAAACAAGCATTGGCATAGCCAATAGGTCTCGCTTTGGGACCTTATAAGTATTTAGTTATGCAGCACAATATCC
Organism: Calotriton arnoldi; assembly: GCA_963921515.1. Classification (NCBI taxonomy): domain Eukaryota; kingdom Metazoa; phylum Chordata; class Amphibia; order Caudata; family Salamandridae; genus Calotriton; species Calotriton arnoldi. The sequence continues at coordinate 305,724 of CAWUFW010005184.1, read as the reverse complement.
TTGGTGCAACAACATTAACTGTTGCATGGTTAAACACTTATAAGGTCCCAAAGGCGAGACCTATTGGCTATGCCAATGCTTTTTATGTGCATTTTTACTTGTATTAGTCGTTTTTGGCAACCATGTTCCCCTGTACCTGACCCACCACCTGCAGCATATTTCAGCCGATCCTAGCCCATGTTTGTAGCATGTGTCACTCACTCCTGGCTCACCAGAGGCATGTCACAAGGGGCTCTAAGATTCCAGCGACTTCTGGGCTTCGGGTTCTCCTGTGCCTTAGGGGCCGCCTGCTTTTGCATATGTTATTTATTTTTACAGCGCTGTGCTTTTCACAAGCGCTACTGCCTACTTGTTAACAGTAGTCCACTTATAAGGTCCCAAAGGCGATTGGCTATGCCAATGCTTGTTTTACAACAGCAAGGGCGCATCTGCAGGCAAGCTGTCATCTGTTGGCTCAGTGGAGACTCCATCGCCCTGTCGAGCCAGGGGCCAAATATCTGTGCCTGGTGCAAAAAGTGACCCCTGTAATAAGGGCCACAACACGAAACCATCTTTAAAACTAAACGCTAAAGACTGCTAGAGATCTTTCGAGCACTCCTGCACTTTAATTAACTTTATCATGAACCGAGCTCTGCAGGATTTATTGCTTAATATAAGGCATACGCCGGGGCAATTTTAATATTGGACTCATAAATTGATATGTACAATGTATTTTCACTTTGGCTTTTCACACAATCTGATAACTGTTGTTTTTTTATTTTAGAAACGTCAAATCAACTTGCACAACTATTTTTAAATCATGTATTTTTGATGATCTTTTCAATTGATATGATTTTAATTAATCAATCAATCAATAAAGTATTTACAGTACATACACGCTAATCTAGCATTTGGAACGTACACGTTTTTCTTTTACTACCTCACGCAATTTCCTTAATTCACACGGAAACGGCAGTACTGTTTAACTTGCGTGCGCGTAACCTCCCGCCAGAGCTCACTGAACAAACATGAAAATGATTTCACACTACACACTGCCTGCTATTGATTGACAATTTGACAGGATCGGCACAAACGCATCTGGGACTGTAGGGCAGGATCACTGCCAGAAGGGCCGGGATGCTCTGTGCGGAGGGTGCTCGTGCCTGGCTCTCAGCTTCGCCTGCAGATGGTGGGTCGCGTGCTGGAGGCGTGCTAGTCCACTGAGAGCAGCACGCGGGGCTTCTCCGGGTTTGTATGTGTGTAAGCTTGTCTAGAAGTGTGCATTCGTGTGTGGGGTGCTGTGAGTGTGTTTATCCCTGTGATTATGTTTACTTGTCAGTGTTTTATTATCGTGGGTGTAGCAAGCGTGTGTAGCTTCTTTTGTAAAGCGCTCTGACACCTTTGGGTAAAGTTTGCGCTATATAAAACTGCATTAAATAAATAAATGTACATTTGTGCATCTCTTGTCCCGTCGCTAGCCTTCTCCAATCACAACTTTCTTTCTATTCTAATCACCGCTGCCCATGCACCCTTCCTAACACGTCACACCCCTCCTCTGCGCCGTTCTGTTCCACCCCCCCCCACACCCCCCCCACACACCCCCCTCCCCCACCCCTCTCCCCGTGGGTTTCCTGTCTTGGACTGCAGACGCTGCCCACATCTGCCTGCCACATGGCTGTTCTCAGCAGGGCTCCTGTGAGCCACTTCCCTCTTCCTGTCGGGCCTGTGATGTGTAGCCCCAGCAGCTGGGGGCGCAGCGGGGGGCACAGCAGGAGGGGTGCCGCACAGTGTCTGATGTGAGCCACACCACACACTGACTCTTAATGACTGGGTGCAACGCGAATGACCACAGGATGGAGACTGACACCGACACAGACAGAGAAGGTGGTTCCAGGCACAGGCACTGTGCACAGACAGTGACCACAGGCTGGGGGTCGAACCCGTACAGAAAGGACCGAACAGGGTCAGTGGCTTCAGGAGAGAGTCTAAAACGGGGCACAGAGTTCATGACCACAGGCTGGACACTGAAACCGGAGCACGGTAATCCCAAACAGGTTTAAACAATGACCAGTTCCAGCATTAGTGAACACAGCAAAGAGAGTGAAACCAAGAATGCAGGCGGTTTTAATATACCGCATACCGATGAGGCCATGGGCAGAGGCGTAGATCGCAGTCACGGGCAAATGTCACATGCGGCAAAGTAATGCCCCGTAGAGGGTCGCTGCCACAGAAGACGATGTGTACTTAAACCGCCCCAGAGGACTAAAACAGGCATACAATGACCGAGCACAAGGCCAGAGATCACGGGCTAGGCACTGACATTGAGGGTGGTACAGCCAGAAGGACGGCTGTGGGCGTTGTATTGCTATATTTACTTATTTACGCACTTCTATATAGCGTGGACATTACCCAAAGAATGTTAAACCGCTTTATAGTAGCACTGTAGCTTTACACAAGGCACATAGATTACAGAGAAAAACAAGAAGCGCGAGCAACAAGCATTGGCCGCGCGGCCGTGAAACTGACACGGCCGCGCGGCCGTGAAAGTAATCGCAGGTTTTGTAAGTGTAAACAGTGGCTTTTGCTGGCGACCAGCTTGCGTTCACGCGAGCGTCCAGATGGCGAGGGAAGCCATATAGCGCCTGATCGCGCGTGCACGCTCGCGTGAACGCAGGCTAGTCCGCAGCAAACGCCACTGTTTGCACTTCCAAAACCCGCTTACAAAAGTCTCGCCAGAGCAGCGCATGCACGCTGGCTCAGGCGAGACCTAAAAACTGAAAGCATTTCCTACTGAGGAGACTGTAGTAAATGAGGAAATTAGGAAACTTCATAACAAATAAGTCTCCCAAGATGGCCACCAGAGAAAAAAGAGCCCAAATGTAGCACAAATATCACCCAGAGGTAGCCCACGTATAGCCCAATGACAGAAGTGTGCAAAACACTTTTTATTTTTTGGTTTTTTGCAGTTTTATATAGTGCAGACTGGTCAGGTATTGGAGTGCTTTACATGAGCATTGGTTACATCACACAAGGACAAATTCATGTTGGTTGACCCCTACACTACCCAAACACCACTGCACTACCCTAAACCCTAAAACACTACCCCCAGCATGACCCCCTTCACTACCCAAACACAACTGCACTACCCTAAACTCAAAAACACTACCCCCAGCACGACCCCCTACACTACCCAAACACCACTGCACTACCCTAAACCCTAAATCTACCCCCTACACTACACAAATACCACTGCACTACCCTAAACCCTAAAACACTAGAACCCAGCACGACCCCCTACAGTACACAAACACCACTGCACTACCCTAAACCCTAAAACACTACCCCCTACACTACACAAACACCATTGCACTACCCTAAACCCTAAAACACTACCCCCAGCATGACCCCCTACACTACACAAACACCACTGCACTACCCTAAACCCTAAAACACTACCCCAGCACGACCCCCTACACTACCCAAACACCACTGCACTACCCTAAACCCTAAAACACTACCCCCAGCACGACTCCCTACACTACACAAACACCACTGGACTACCCTAAACCCTAAAACACTACCCCCAGCACGACTCCCTACACTACCTAAACACCGCTGCACTACATTAAACCCTAAATCTACCCCCAGCATCACCTCCCACACTACACAAACACCACTGCACTACCCTAAACCCTAAAACACTACCCCCAGCACGACCCCCTACACTACCCAAACACCACTGCACTACCCTAAACCCTAAAACACTAACCCCAGCATGACCCCCTACACTACCCAAACACCACTGCACTACCCTATACCCTAAAACACGACCCCGTACACTACACAAACACAACTGCACTACCCTAAACCCTAAAACACTACCCACAGCATGACCCCCTACACTACACAAACACCACTGCGCTACCCTAAACCCTAAAACACTACCCCCTACACTACACAAACACCACTGCCCTACCCTAACCCTAAAACACAACCCCCAGCATGACCCCCTACACTACACAAACACCACTGCACTACCCTAAACCCCCTACACTATACAAACACCACTGCATTACTCTAAACCCTAAAACACTACCCCCAGCACGACCCCCTCACAACACAAACACCACTGCACTACCCTAAACCCTAAATTGACCCCCAGCACGACCCCCTACACTACCCAAACACCACTGCCATACCCTAAACCCTAAAACACTACCCCCAGCATGAACCCCTACACTACCCAAACACCACTGCACTACCCTAAACCTTAAAACACTACCCCCTACACTACACAAACACCACTGCACTACCCTAAACCCTAAAACACTACCCCAGCACTACCCCCTACACTACCCAAACACCACTGCACTAACATAAACCCTAAAACACTACCCCCAGCACAACCCCCTACACTACACAAACACCACTGCACTACCCTAAACCCTAAAACACTACCCCAGCACGACTCCCTACACTACCCAAACACCACTGCACTACCCTAAACCCTATCTAACCCCAGCACGACCCCCTACACTACCCAAACACCACTGCACAACCCTAAACCATAAAACACTACCCCCAGCATGACCCCCTACACTACACAAACACCACTGCACTACCCTAAACCCTAAAACACTACCACCAGCATGACCCCCTACACTACTCAAACACAACTGCACTACCCTAAACCCTAAAACACTAACCCAGCACGACCCCCTACACTACCCATACACCACTGCACTACCCTAAAGCCTAAAAGACTACCCCCAGCACGACCCCCTACACTACTGCACTACCCTAAACCCTAAAACACTACCCCCAGCACGACCCCCTACACTACCCAAACACCACTGCACTACCCTAAACCCTAAAACACTACCCCCAGCACGACCCCCTACACCACCCAAACACCACTGCACTACCCTAAACCCTAGAAAAGAAACCCCCACCCCATGCCCAATCCCCCTTACCTCTCACTCCTCGTGGTTCCTCTCTCCTCGTGGTTCCTGCTTCACGTCGTCTCTGAGGGGCGGTGCACGTCGTTGTGAGGAAACGGAACAGCCTCTGTTTCCTTACAACGACATGGATCGTCTACATGTTTTTTAGAATGCATGGTCATTTACCATACATACCTTTACAACAAAATTCGTTCTAAAGGCATGCGTGGTAAATGACCATACGTTCTAAAAAAATGCGTAGTAATGACTTCGTGATGTACAATGCATGCGTGGTAATGCATGCGTTGTAATGGTATCGCAAAGTAAAAAGTCGTTGTAACGGCTGTTTACCGATCGAAGCTGGCCCCTGTTCTTCAGTGAGACGTTTATTTGATTAATTAGGAGGAAGGAATGTGTTTTTTTACCGAAAAGTGCATTCCCGGCTGTTGTATTGTGAAAGTGTCCGCGTGGCCTGGTTTCACTTCCGGTGAGAGAGTGGAAGAGTCTGTTTGGATCTAAAGGAGTTCTGTTGTTGGACGGGGCCGGCGCGACATGTCATCAGAAAACATAGCTAATGGAAAGCGTCCTCCCTGAAGTGTGGAGCAGTGCCATGAGAGGTCAACGAGTGTGCGTCCCACCGCAGTATGACCGTACCGCGTGACCCATGTGCCACCTCCAGGGTACGGGAGGCAGAAGCGGCATCGCAGGTCCTCTTGAAGACTGTTGTAGCACTAATTCTACATTTTGGTATTAGGGCATTTTAACTTCGTTGTTCCTGCCAGATACAAAGAGAAGATCCTGTGTTATTCAGTGCCCTCGTTACCTTTTTTGTGGGTTGTGGTGCTTGTCACTTCGCTGCCCCGCCGGTGCACACGACTGGGCACCCCACCTCGTGTGCCATCTGCAGGGCCTCTGCCCTCGGATCACTGGTTTCGGTTTCTGGTGTGGCAACATAAACAGTTGCTCCCAAAGGACTAGCCTGAACACTTAGGTGAATATCCCCTGCACCAGCATTCCACGGAAATTCTTTCCTAGCTCTCCCACGTCAACGAGGACGTCATAATAGCACGGCTCCGCTCGCGACACCGTATGATGTCATCGGAGCCATAAGAGAACCTCGTCGGCGTGCTGACGTCAGTTCCACCCATTTTTTCCGTGCCACCGAGGCAAACAGGGGACCGAGACATTTTCACATGTATACATAGTATAATAAATATATATATATTCACTGAAAAACCATAGGTTTCAGGCACGTTATAGTTAGAAATTAGCATTTAAAAACCTTAGAAATTCACTGAAAAACCATAGGTTTCAGGCACGTTATAGTTAGAAATTAGCATTTAAAAACCTTAGAAATTCACTGAAAAAACCATAGGTTTCAGGGGCGTTATAGTTAGTTGGACATTTCACTCGTACAAAACCATAGAAATTCCCCCGTTATAGTTAGTTCAGCTAACTATAACTCGCGCGCCCGCAATGCACTGCTGATGACGTCACATATTACATCACTCATGACATGGTCAGTGACATCACTCATGACATCACTGATGACATCTCAAATGACATCACTGATGACATCACTGATGACATCATCCTTGTGATAGAGTGGCAGACCTCCTCTCACCCTAATATAACCTTTGATACACACACTCAAAAATACAAACTAACATTTTCAAAACAATGGACATACCAATACCAGTTACAACACACCTATTCAGTAATTCCAAGATCTACACACACATCCACTCATTCACCAACAGTCCCTATACAGTCACTCATACATGTACTCACTCATCATATGTACTCATACACCTATACATCCTGTTACACACCGCCACTCATCCATAGAGTTACTCACACACATAGTCACACATGCAAACAAAGTATCAAACATCCATTTACTTGCATATACAGTTATACACACACTACCACACTTACTTCTACAGAAACTTACACATACTTACTCTCTTAAACAATCACTTATAGAAACACCTACTTATTTGTACAGGAACTCTTCCAATCTCTCACTCTCACATATACTCACTTATATACACCAATACTCACATATACTAGTTTAAAACATATGTAGTTACTCATAAAGACACTATTGAGACAGTCATTCACTCACTAACACACCCATACACATACTCATCCACCTATACAGTCCTGCACACATGCTGTCTTCAACACATACAAACAGTGAGTCACTCATTCATGCATCTATGCACTAAGTAATACCCCCACCGAACCATACAGACACTCAGACACTCATGCTGATACTCAAAAACCAACTAATAACCCATATAGACACTCATGTAGCTACTCACCAACCCATGCAGCCACTTATACACAAAGTGAGAGACTGATACAGATATTTTCATATTTAAACATTACTCACTAACCCATGTATTCACTAAGATACACTTAGTCAGTTATACAATCAATTTTACAAAACAAAATCATCCATTTAGACACTTATATACCCATTTATTCTTCCATCGACCTTGAGATATACATATATAAAACATATTTAATTTTCAGAAAAACACACATTCACTGGATGATGTCATCAGTGATGTCATCAGTGATGTCATTTGAGATGTCATCAGTGATGTCATGAGTGATGTCACTGACCATGTCATGAGTGATGTAATATGTGACGTCATCAGCAGTGCATTATGGAGCGCACGAGTTATAGTTAGCTGAACTAACTATAACGGGGGAATTTCTATGGTTTTGTACGAGTGAAATGTCCAACTAACTATAACGCCCCTGAAACCTATGGTTTTTTCAGTGAATTTCTAAGGTTTTTTAAATGCTAATTTCTAACTATAACGTGCCTGAAACCTATGGTTTTTTCAGTGAATATATATATATATATATATATTATCTACTGGCGGTCGCCAGTAGATAGTTATAGTTAAAACCTATTATCCATAGGAAATCCGCGACATTCTATTTGAAATAACGTTGGCGCCAGTTGACGAATCTTCGCGAAAGTTTCCAACTTGTTGGGGCGCTCCGGTCCGCTCCTATCCTGAAAGTCTCGGGGTGATACATCAAGCGGGGGCCGAGAAAAAGGGGGTCCCAAAACACGTTTTCCCCATTCATTTTTCCATAGGAACCTTTAGTCGCAGCTACAGCCCGAACTGCTGAACGGAATTACACCAAATTTGGCAAAGAGGTAGCCCTTGGTTCAGTGTCGTGCCTTTTGCTTAAATGGTGTAAATCCGTTCAGTAGTTCCTGAGAAAATCAAAAGTAAAGTCACATATATATCTGGGCGGAGCCTAACCACACATGTCATCGTGAGATCTGATTGGCTGTCAGCACTTCATCTTGGAATTGCTGGCAGCCATCTTGGGACCAATATAAATGATAGTACCTCATTGAAATGCATTGTAGTGAATAGAAGATTTTGAGGGTCACCAAAAGGAGAACTATAAAGGGTGATAACAGGCTTTAGTTACATTAGAATTTATTTGTTGATGGTACCATACTAATTTTAGGAATTGTGGTGTATTCTAAGGTGATTTTACCATGTGAAAAACCTTCTGCTGGGATATCATGAATCATGTTTGAGAGAACACTATTTTCTCATGCTTGTCCCATGGAGGTTTGGAAGGTGCTCCAGAAGCTAAAATGAGAGTATATTTTCTGTAAATTCACATTATCTTTCTCACTCATGTGAGAATGAAGTCTGACATTCTCAGTAAAACATGTACATCCAACAAGGGCAGAGACTGTCAGTTGATTCCTTTGTGTTCTACTGCAGCTTCCCAGAGTGTTCTAAAGAACAACTAGAGTGCTAACAGCCTTACTTATGACAAAAGTATGGCACACCTGAAGCCATCTTGATTGGAATAAACTGGTAACACTTAAACAATTTAATTTAAAAAGGAACAAAATGATGGGGTTCATTTTGTCATAGAAATTATGGTTAGTGCTGTAGAAAGAAAAATTAGGACATGTTTCAAGTGTGATCTCAAATATCTTCCTGTTATATTTCAACAGGAGCAGCCTGCCAGTTGATGCCTTTGTGTTCTACTGCAGCTTCCCAGAGTGTTCTAAAGAACAACTAGAGCGCTAACAGCCTTACTTATGACAAAAGTATGGCACACCTGAAGCCATCTTGATTGGAATAAACTGGTAACACTTAAAACATTTAATTTAAAAAGGAACAAAATGATGGGGTTCATTTTGTCATAGAAATTATGGTTAGTGCTGTAGAAAGAAAAATTAGGACATATTTCAAGTGTGATCTCAAATATCTTCCTGTTATATTTCAACAGGAGCAGCCTGCCAGTTGATGCCTTTGTGTTCTACTGCAGCTTCCCAGAGTGTTCTAAAGAACAACTAGAGCGCTAACAGCCTTACTTATGACAAAAGTATGGCACACCTGAAGCCATCTTGATTGGAATAAACCAGTAACACTTAAAACATTTAATTTAAAAAGGAACAAAATGAGGGGTTCTTTTTGAAATAGAAATTATGGTTAGTGCTGCAGAAAGAAAAATTAGGGCATGTTTTAAGTGAGATCTCAAATCCTCTTCTATTTCATTAGAAAATTCTGACATGCAGACTGAAACAATCACTTTCAATACCAGCAGCAGACTACCAGTTAACTCCCTGGTGAGCAGTAGCTTTACTCCAGTGATCTAATGAGCAACTAGAGTGCTAACATTCTGAATTTATGGCAGATGTGAGACATCTGAATGCCTTCTTGATGGAATCAAAGTAAAAAACTGAAAGCATTTCCTACTGAGGAGACTGCAGTAAATGAAGAAATTAGGAAACTTCATAACAAAGAAGTCTTCCAAGATGGCCACCAGTGAAAAAAGAGCCCAAATGTAGCACAAATATTACCCAAATGTAGCCCACATATAGCCCAATGACAAAAGTGTGCAAAACACTTTTTATTTTTAGTTTTTTGTAGTTTTATGTAGTGCAGACTGGTCAGGTATTGGAGCATTGCATCTTAAAACATGACCCCCCTACACTACAAAAACACCACTGCACTACTTTAAACCCTAAAACACTACCCCCAGCACGACCCCCTACACTACACAAGCACCACTGCACTATCCTAAACCCTAAAACACTATCCCCAGCACGACCCCCTACACTACCCAAACACCACTGCACTAACCTAAATCCTAAAACACTACCACCAGCACAACCCCCTACACTACCCAAACACCACTGCACTACCCTAAAACATGACCCCCTACACTACACAAACACCACTGCACTACCCTAAACCCTAAAACACTACCCCCAGCACGACCTCCTACACTACACAAGCACCACTGCACTACCCTAAACCCTAAAACACTACCCCAGCACGACCCCCTACACTACACAAACACCACTGCACTACCTAAACCCTAAAACACTACCCCCAGCACGACCCCCTACACTACCCAAACACCACTGCACTAACCTAAATCCTAAAACACTACCCCCAGCACGACCCCCTACACTACCCAAACACCACTGCACTACCCTAAAACATGACCCCCTACACTACACAAACACCGCTGCACTACCCTAAACCCTAAAACACTACCCCCAGCACGACCCCATACACTACACAAGCACCACTGCACTACCCTAAACCCTAAAACACTACCCCCAGCACGACCCACTACACTGCCCGAACACCACTGCACTGCCCTAAACCCTGAAACACCAGCCCCTGCATGACCCCCTACACTGCCCGAACACCACTGCACTGCCCTAAACCCTGAAACACCACCCCTAGCACGACCCCCTACACTGCCCGAACACCACTGCACTGCCCTAAACCCTGAAACACCACCCCCTTCACGACCCCCTACACTGCCCGAACACCACTACACTGCCCTAAACCCTGAAACACCACCCCCAGCATGACCCCCTACACTGCCCGAACACCACTGCACTGCCCTAAACCCTGAAACACTACCCCCAGCAAGACCCCCTAACCTGCCCGAACACCACTGCACTGCCCTAAACCCTGAAACATCACCCCCAGCAAGACCCCCTACACTGCCCGAACACCACTGACGTAAACCCTGAAACACCACCCCCAGCACGACCCCCTACACTGCCCGAACACCACTGCACTGCCCTAAACCCTGAAACACTACCCCTAGCATGACCCCCTACACTGCCCGAACACCACTGCTCTGCCCAAAACCCTGAAACACCAGCCCCAGCACGACCCCCTACACTGCCCGAACACCACTGCACTGCCCTAAACCTTGAAACACCAGCCCCTGCACGACCCCCTACACTGCCCGAACACCACTGCACTATCCTAAACCCTGAAACATCACCCCCAGCACGACCCCCTACACTGCCCGAGCACCACTGCACTGCCCTAAACCCTGAAACACCAACCCCAGCATTACCCCCTACACTGCCCGAACACCACTGCACTGCCCTAAACCCTGAAACACCAGCCCCAGCACGACCGCCTACACTGCCCGAACAGCACTGCACTGCCCTAAACCCTGAAACACCAGCCCCAGCACTACCCCCTACACTGCCCGAACACCACTGCACTCCCCTAAACCGTGAAACACCAGCCTCAGCACGACCCCCTACCCTGCCTGAACACCACTGCACTGCCCTGAACCCTGAAACACCAGCCCCAGCACGACACCCTACACTGCCCGAACACCACTGCACTGCCCTAAACCCTGAAACACCACCCCTGCATGACCCCCTACACTGCCCAAACACCACTGCACTGCCCTAAACCCTGAAACACCACCCCCAGCGTGACCCCCTACACTGCCCGAACACCACTGCACTGCCCTAAACCCAGAAACACCATCCCCAGCACGACCCCCTATACTGCACGAACACCACTGCACTGCCCTAAACCCTGAAACACTACCCCCAGCAAGACCCCCTACACTGCCCGAACACCACTGCACTGCCCTAAACCCAGAAACATCACCCCCAGCAAGGCCCCCTACACTGCCCGAACACCACTGCCTCTAAACCCTGAAACACCACCCCCAGCAAGACCCCTACACTGCCCGAACACCACTGCACTGCCCTAAACCCTGAAACACCAGCCCCAGCACGACCCCCTACACTGCCCGAACACCACTGCACTGCCCTAAACCCTGAAACACCACCCCCTGCACGACCCCCTACACTGCCCGAACACCACTGTACTGCCCTAAACCCTGAAACCCCACCCCCAGCATGACCCCCTACACTGCCAGAACACCACTGCACTGCCCTAAACCCTGAAACACCACCCCCTGCATGACCCCCTACACTGCCCGAACACTACTGCACTGCCCTAAACCCTGAAACACCAGCCCCAGCACGACCCCCTACACTGCCCGAACACCACTGCACTGCCCTAAACCGTGAAACACCAGCCTCAGCACGACCCCCTACACTGCCTGAACACCACTGCACTGCCCTGAACCCTGAAACACCAGCCCCAGCACGACACCCTACACTGCCCGAACACCACTGCACTGCCCTAAACCCTGAAACACCACCCCGTGCATGACCCCCTACACTGCCCGAACACCACTGCACTGCCCTAAACCCTGAAACACCACCCCCAGCGCGACCCCCTACACTGCCCGAACACCACTGCACTAAACCCTGAAACACCACCCCTGCACAACCCCCTACACTGCTCGAACACTACTGCACTGCCCTAAACCCAGAAACACCATCCCCAGCACGACCCCCTATACTGCACGAACACCACTGCACTGCCCTAAACCCTGAAACACTACCCCCAGCAAGACCCCCTACACTGCCCGAACACCACTGCACTGCCCTAAACCCAGAAACATCACCCCCAGCAAGGCCCCCTACACTGCCCGAACACCACTGCCCTAAACCCTGAAACACCACCCCCAGCAAGACCCCCTACACTGCCCGAACACCACTGCACTGCCCTAAACCCTGAAACACCAGCCCCAGCACGACCCCCTACACTGCCCGAACACCACTGCACTGCCCTAAACCCTGAAACACCACCCCCTGCACGACCCCCTACACTGCCCGAACACCACTGTACTGCCCTAAACCCTGAAACCCCACCCCCAGCATGACCCCCTACACTGCCAGAACACCACTGCACTGCCCTAAACCCTGAAACACCACCCCCTGCATGACCCCCTACACTGCCCGAACACTACTGCACTGCCCTAAACCCTGAAACACCACCCCCAGCACGACCCCCTACACTGCACGAACACCACTGCACCGCCCTAAACCCTGACACACTACCCCCAGCAAGACCCCCTACACTGCCCGAACACCACTGCACTGCCCTAAACCCTGAAACATCACCCCCAGCAAGATCCCCTACACTGCCCGAACACCACTGCCCTAAACCCTGAAACACCACCCCCAGCAAGACCCCCTACACTGCCCGAACACCACTGCACTGCCCTAAACCCTGAAACACCACCCCCAGCACGACCCCCTACACTGCCCGAACACCACTGCACTGCCCTAAACCCTGACACACCAGCCCCAGCACGACCCCCTACACTGCCCGAACACCACTGCACTGCCCTAAACCCTGAAACCCCAGCACAACCCCGTACACTGCCCGAACACCACTGCACTGCCCTAAACCCTGAAACACCAGCCCCAGCACGACCGCCTACACTGCCCGAACACTACTGCACTGCCCTAAACCCTGAAACACCACCCCCAGCAAGACTACCTACACTGGCCGAACACCACTGCACTGCCCTAAACCCTGAAACACCACCCCCTGCACGACCCCCTACACTGCCCAAACACTACTGCACTGCCCTAAACCCTGAAACACCACCCCTCAGCACGACACCCTACACTGCCCGAACACCACTGCACTGCCCTAAACCCTGAAACACCACCCCAGCACGACCCCCTACACTGCCCGAACACCACTGCACTAAACCCTGAAACACCACCCCCTGCACGACCCCCTACACTGCCGGACCACCACTGCACTGCCCTAAACCCTGAAACACCACCCCCAGCACGACCCCCTACACTGCCCTAACACCACTGCACTGCCCTAAACCCTGAAACATCACCCCCAGCACAACCCCCTACACTGCCTGAGCACCATTGCTCTGCCCTAAACCCTGAAACACTAGCCCCAGCACGACCCCCTACACTGCCCGAACACCACTGCACTGCCCTAAACCCTGAAACACCACCCCCAGCACGACCCCCTACACTGCCCGAACACCACTGCACTAAACCCTGAAACACCACCCCTGCACGACCCCCTACACTGCCGGAACACCACTGCACTGCCCTAAACCCTGAAACACCACCCCCAGGACGACCCCCTACACTGCCCTAACACCACTGCACTGCCCTAAACCATGAAACATCACCCCCAGCACAACCCCCTACACTGCCTGAGCACCATTGCTCTGCCCTAAACCCTGAAACACTAGCCCCAGCACGACCCCCTACACTGCCCGAACACCACTGCACTGCCCTAAACCCTGAAACACCACCCCCAGCACGACCCCCTACACTGCCCGAACACCACTGCACTGCCCTAAACCCTGAAACACCAGCCCCAGCAAGACCACCTACACTGCCCGAACACCACTGCATTGCCCTAGACTCTGAAACACCAGCCCCAGCAAGACCCCCTACACTGCCCGAACACCACTGCACTGCCCTAAACCCTGAAACACCAGCCCCAGCACGACCCCCTACACTGCCCGAACACCACTGCACTGCCCTAAACCCTGAAACACCAGCCCCAGCACAACCCCCTACACTGCCCGAACACCACTGCACTGCCCTAAACCCTGAAACACCAGCCCCAGCACGACCCCCTACACTGCCCGAACACCACTGCACTGCCCTAAACCCTGAAACACCAGCCCCAGCACCACCCCCTACAATGCCCGAACACCACTGTACTGCCCTAAACCCTGAAACACCACCCCCTGCACCGCCCCCTACACTGCCCGAACACCACTGCACTGCCCTAAACCCTGAAACACCACCCCTTGCACGACCGCCTACACTGCCCGAACACCACTGCACTGCCCTAAACCCTGAAACACCACCCCCTGCACCACCCCCTACACTGCCTGAACACCACTGCACTGCCCTAAACCCTGAAACACCACCCCATGCACCGCCCCCTACACTGCCCGAACACCACTGCACTGCCCTAAACCCTGAAACACCAGCCCCAGCAAGACCACCTACACTGCCCGAACACCACTGCATTGCCCTAGACTCTGAAACACCAGCCCCAGCAAGACCCCCTACACTACCCGAACACCACTGCACTGCCCTAAACCCTGAAACATCAGCCCCAGCACGACCCCCTACACTGCCCAAACCCCACTGCACTGCCCTAAACCCTGAAACACCAGCCCTAGCACGACACCCTACACTGCCCGAACACCACTGCACTGCCCTAAACCCTGAAACACCAGCCCCAGCACGACCCCCTACACTGCCCGAACACCACTGCACTGCCCTAAACCCTGAAACACCAGCCCCAGCACCACCCCCTACAATGCCCGAACACCACTGTACTGCCCTAAACCCTGAAACACCACCCCCTGCACCGCCCCCTACACTGCCCGAACACCACTGCACTGCCCTAAACCCTGAAACACCACCCCCTGCACGACCCCCTACACTGCCCGAACACCACTGCACTGCCCTAAACCCTGAAACACCACCCCCTGCACCACCCCCTACACTGCCCGAACACCACTGCACTGCCCTAAACCCTGAAACACCACCCCCAGCATGACCCCCTTTACTGCTCGAACACCACTGCACTGCCCCAAACCCTGAAACACCACCCCCAGCATGACCCCCTACACTGCCCGAACACCACTGCCCTAAACCCTGAAACACCACCCCTGCACGACCCCCTACAATGCCCGAACACCACTGTACTGCCCTAAACCCTGAAACAAAACCCCTGCACCGCCCCCTACACTGCCCGAACACCACTGCACTGCCCTAAACCCTGAAACACCACCCCTGCACGACCCCCTACACTGCCCGAACACCACTGCACTGCCCTAAACCCTGAAACACCACCCCCTGCACCACCCCCTACACTGCCCGAACACCACTGCACTGCCCTAAACCCTGAAACACCACCCCCTGCACCGCCCCCTACACTGCCCGAACACCACTGCACTGCCCTAAACCCTGAAACACCACCCCCAGCATGACCCCCTTTACTGCTCGAACACCACTGCACTGCCCCAAACCCTGAAACACCACCCCCAGCATGACCCCCTACACTGCCCGAACACCACTGCCCTAAACCCTGAAACACCACCCCTGCACGACCCCCTACACTGCCCGAACACCACTGCACTGCCCTAAACCCTGAAACACCACCCCCTGCACGACCCCCTACACTGCCCGAACACCACTGCACTGCCCTAAATCCTGAAACACCACCCCCAGCAAGACCCCCTACACTGCCCGAACACCACTGCACTGCCCTAAACCCTAGAACACTACCCCCAGCATGACCCCCTACACTACCCGAACACGACTGCACTACCCTAAACCCTAAAATACTCCCCCAGCACGACCCCCTACACTACCCGAACACGACTGCACTGCCCTAAACCCTAAAACACTCCCCCAGCACGACCCCCTACACTACCCGAACACCACTGCACTGCCCTAAACCCTAAAACACTCCCCCAGCACGACCCCCTACACTACCTAAACACCACTGCACTGCCCTAAACCCTAAAACACTACCCCCGCATGACCCCCTACACTACCCAAATACCAATGCACTACCCTAATCCTTAAAACACTACCCCCGCACAACCCCCTACACTACCCAAAGACCACTGCACTACCCTAAACTCTAAAACAATACCCCCGCACGACTCCCTACACTACCCAAAGACCACTGCACTACCCTAAACCCTAAAACACGACCTCCTACACTACACAAACACCACTTCACTACCCTAAACCCTAAAAACTACCCCCAGCACGAACCCCTACACTACCCAAACACCACTGCACTACCCTAAACCATAAAACACTACCCCCAGCAGTACCCCCTACGCTACCCAAACACCACTGCACTACCCTAAACCCTAAAACACTACCCCCAGCAGTACCCCCTACACTACCCAAACACCATTGCACTACCCTAAACCCTAAAACACTACCCCCAGCAGTATCCCCTACACTACCCAAACACCACTGCACTACCCTAAACCCTAAAACCCTAAAACACTAACCCCAGCACGACCCCCTACACTACCCAAACACCACTGTACTACCCTAAACCCGAAAACACTCCCCCAGCACGACTCCCTACACTACCCAAACACCACTGCACTACCCTAAACCTACCCCCAGCATGACCCCCTACACTACACAAACACCACTGCATTACCCTAAACCCTAAAACACTACCCCCAGCACGACCCTCTTCACTACCTAAACACAACTGCACAATTTGTTACAGGCGTTGCAACTCAGGCCTGTGGTGCTTACTGGAAGTACCTGGTGGGCTGGTTGGGCCCCAGGGACTCTCAGGATTCAAGGTGACCTAATCCCCCAACTTAAAACGCGCCACGGGGCGCGTTTGCACAGTGGTGAAGGGAGGGGCGGGGCCTCAGGTGACATGTGCGCAAACACGCCCTGTGGTGCGTTTTAAGTTGGGGAGTTAATTCCCTTTGAATCCTGGGGGCCAACTAGCCCACCAGGTACCTTCAGTAAGCACAACAGAGGTGCGTTGCAGAGAGGTGAAAAAGGTGCGTGGCCTCGGAACGCCTCTCTGCAACTCAGCTCTGTGGTCCTAACTGTAGGTACCTGGGGGCTAGTTGGACCCCAGGGACCCTCAGGATTCAAGGGGACTTAATCCCGCAACTTAAAACGCGCCACGGGGCGCGTTTGCACACATGTCACTTCAGGCCCCCTCCCTTCACCACTGTGCAAACGTGCACTGGCTCTGGTTAGTCAGAGTCAGTTACCACCAGTACCCGTCTGAAAAAGTTGTGGGCACAGGATGATTTTGCAACAAGGCCTCTTTCTGCTCCTCTGTTGGTTCTTTCTGCACATCTTTTGCTTCTTTCTGTGCGTTTTTTCTTCTTTCTTCACATGTCCTACCTCTGTTGGCATAGTTAGAAACTAGCATTTAAAAACCTTTGAAATTCACTTAAAAATCATAGTTTTCAGGCACGTTATAGTTAGAAATTAGCATTTAAAAAACCTTTGAAATTCACTGAAAAAACCATAGGTTTCAGGCACGTTATAGTTAGAAATTAGCATTTAAAAAACCTTTGAAATTCACTGAAAAAACCATAGGTTTCAGGCACGTTATAGTTAGAAATTAGCATTTAAAAAACCTTTGAAATTCACTGAAAAAACCATAGGTTTCAGACACGTTATAGTTAGAAATCAGCATTTAAAAAACCTTTGAAATTCACTGAAAAAACCATAGGTTTTAGGGACAGTTATAGTTAGTTGGACATTGCACTCGTACAAAACCCGTGAAATTCCCCTGTTATAGTTAGTTCAGCTAACTATAACTCACGCCCCGCAATGCACTGCTGATGACGTCACATATTACATCACTCATGACATGGTCAGTGACATCACTGATGACATCACTGATGACATCTCAAATGACATCACTGATGACATCATCCATGTGATAATTTCATGCATCTTCTCACACCCTAATATAACTTTTGATACACCCACTCTAAATTACAGACTGCCATTCTCAAAACCATAGACACTCCAGCACCAAAAACTACATACCCACTCACTGATTCTTAGGTCTACACACACATCCACTCACTCACACTTACAGTCACTCAGTACAGGACTATCATATGCACTCATACACCTATATAAACACTCACACATCGCCACTCATCCATAGAGGTACTCACACACCTAGTCAGTCGTGCAAAAAATTAATCACACACCCATTTACTCACCTATACAGTTATACACACACCAGCTCACTTACTCATACAAATACTAGCACATTCTTACGCTCTTATACAATAACTGATACAAGCACACACGCATCCATACAGCCACTCTCACAATAACACACTCACTTATAGCCATTTAAATACTCTAACACACATATATACTGCCTTTTACATATGTAGTTACTCGCACATGTACCACTGAGATATACATTCACTCACTAACACACCCATACACACACTCACCCACCCAAGCAGTCCATCACAGATGCACTCTTGAAATCATGCACCCAGTGAATCACCCACTCACACATCTATGTATAGAGTCACACACACCCCACCCACACAAACACTCAGGCAGCCATACAGATACTCAGAGAACCAATCAATAACCCATATAGACACTCATGTAGCTATTCGCAAATCCATGCATCCACTTACACACCAACAAACAGACGGATACAGACATTCACACAGTTTAGTCACTAACCCATGCATTCAGTAAGATACGTTTAATCACTCACTTGTAGAGTCAGTCACTCACGTACTAAATCATCCATTCAGACACTTATACACCCACTCATTCTTCAATACCCCTTTCCCTATATATATTAAACATATTTAAACTTTACAGAAACACACAGTCACTGGATGATGTCATCAGTGATGTCATCAGTGATGTCATCAGTGATGTCATTTGATATGTCATCAGTGATGTCATCAGTGATGTCACTGACCATGTCATGAGTGATGTAATATGTGACGTCATCAGCAGTGCATTGCGGGGGCGTGAGTTATAGTTAGCTGAACTAACTATAACAGGGGAATTTCACGGGTTTTGTACGAGTGCAATGTCCAACTAACTATAACGTGTCTGAAACCTATGGTTTTTTCAGTGAATATATATATATATATTATCTACTGGCGGTCGCCAGTAGATAGTTATAGTTACAACCTATTATCCATAGGAAATCCGCGACATTCTATTTGAAATAACTCTCTTGCCGGTTGACGTATCTTCGCAAAATTTTCAAACTTTGTGGCCCGCTCCAGTCCGCTCCTACCCTGAAAGTCTCGGGGGATTCGTCAAGCGGGGCTGAGAAAAAAGGGGGTCCCAAAACGCGTTTTCCCCATGCAATTTTCCATAGGAAACTTTAGACACGGCTACAGCCCGAACTGCTGAACGGAATTACACCAAATTTGGCAAAGAGGTAGTTCTTGGTTCAGAAAGAACCCTTTTTGTTAAATGGTGTAAATCCGTTCAGTAGTTGCTGAGAAAATGAAAAGTAAAAAAGATAGATATATCTAGGGCCGCGGATCCTCCCGAGCACGAGCTTTATGTTAATTGGCTGTCAACACTCCAAATCAGGAAGTGTTGGCAGCCATTTTGTCCCTCGGTAGAACCGAGGGACAGAAACAAGTGCGCAAAGCGCACAAAGGGGGCAGGGTAGAAACACCCTGACCCCCTAGGTCTGCTCAGGGGTCCCACAAGGACCCCCTGGGCAAAAAAAAAAAAAACATTTTTTTAAAAATCGGCAGGATGCGCTCAGGGAGCGCGAACCCTGCCGGAAAAAATCGAAGCGCGGTCTCCCGCGCTTCGATGCACTGGCCCCCGGGTGGGCCAAGTCCCGGGGGCATGCTGGGGGGGTTAATTTTATGTGTGGGGGCCTCTAAGGGCCCCCAAGCCCCGGGGACCACCACCCCCGGGGCTTTATGTAGAATGGTGCGGGAGGGCTCTGAGCCCTCCCGCAACCCCGGGGACCACCACCTCCCCGGGGCTTCTTTTTTTAAATTAAAAACCTGTGTGGGGGGCTCCAGCCCCCACATGCCCCGAGGACCACCACCTCCCCGGGGCACTAAGAAAATTACAATGGGGGTCCGTTTTGGACCCCCAAGCCCCGGGGACCACCACCTCCCCGGGGCTTTCAAAATGTAGGGAGGGGGGCCGCGCGGCCCCCCTCCTGGAGCCCTTGATGGCCCTGGGGACCGCCACCCCCCAAGGCCGGCTCCTGCAGTGTCCCGGGGTGCCTACCCCCGGGACACTGCTGTTTGCAATGACAGGACGGGAGCCTCGCGGCTCCCGTCCTGTCATTGCAAACTTGCTTTGGATATTGGAAGAGAGAGCAGGGAAACCTGCTCTCTCTTCCAATATCCAAAGCACATTGCTTTTCCACATGGGGAGCAGCATGTTAGCTGCTCCCCATGTGTAAAAGCAATGCCGGCTCCCGTAGGACACGGGGAGCCGGCGGGACTGTGGGGGGCTTGGGGACCCCCCCACAGTCCCCAACGAGAGGCCAGGCCCCGGGGGATGGGGTCCCCGGGGCCATAAGTGGCCACGGAGGGGGGCCACGCAGCCCCCCTCCCCAAAGTAAAAAAATAGAAAAACAATTAAAAAAAAGTGCAAGGCCGGCCCGGGGGATGGGGTCCCCGGGGCCTTAAATGGCCTGAGGAGGGGGGCCACGCAGCCCCCCTCCAAATAAAAAAAAAAGAGGCCATGCCCCGGGGGATGGGGTCCCCGGGGCCAATACAGGCCCAGGGAAGGGGGGCCACGCGGCCCCCTTCCCGTTTTTTTTTTTTAATTTTAATTTAAAAAAATGGGGTAAGGCCCTGGGGGATGGGGTCCCCAGGGCCTAAAAATAGGAAAAAGGAAGGGGGCCACACAGCCCCCTTCAGGGGGAAGAAAGAAAAAAAAAAAAACGATCGGGCCCGCAGGCCTTGCCCCTTCCTTCACCACTCTGCAAACGCGCCCCTGGCGCGTTTGCAGAGGGGAACGAATTCCCCTTGAATACTGGGGGTCCCTGGGGGCCAACTAGCCCACCAGGAACCTCCAGTATGCGCCAGGGGCTGCCTTGCAGAGAGGTGTACAGAGGCCACGCCCTTTTTACACCTCTCTGCAACGCAGCTCTATGGCGCTTTTGGAGGTATATGGTGGGCTAGTTGCACCCCAGGGACCCTCAGGATTCAAGGGGAGTTAATCCCCCGACTTAAAACGCGCCACGGGTGACATGTGTGCAAACAGGCCCCGTGGCGCGTTTTAAGATGGGGAATTAAATCCTCTTCAATCCTGAGGGTCCCTGGGGGCCAACTAGCCCAACAGGTACGTCCAGAAAGCGCCACAGAGCTGCGTTGCAGAGAGGTGTAAAAAGGGGTGTGGCCTCTGTACATGTCTCTGCAACGCAGCCCCCTGGCGCATACTGGAGGTTCCTGGTGGGCTAGCTGGCCCGTAGGGACCCTCATGAATCAAGGGGACTTAATCCCCCAACTTAAAACGCACCACGGGGCGCGTTTGCACAGATGTCACCTCAGGCCCCGCCCCTCCCTTCACCATTGTGCAAATATTCCTCTAAAATCAGCCGAAATCCGAATTCCGATTTACTCACCTGTTATCAGGAGAGACCTCAGTGCTGCATCTTTCAGCCCAGTACTGATCCTCAAAAGTAATTTTAACCGTACTTACCGGTAACTTGAATTTCCTTCATAGGCTAACATTAACTGGTTTCACTTGGAAATTCTTCTAAGTGTGGAGTTTTGGAACTTTAAAATATTCCTCTAAAATCAGCCGAAATACGAATTCCGATTTACTCACCTGTTATCAGGAGAGACCTCAGTGCTGCTCCTCAAAAGTAATTTTAACCGTACTTACCAGTAACTTGAATTTCCTTCCATAGGATATCATTGCCTGCTTTTTGCTGAAAAAGTTTCTAAGTGTTGATTTTTGAAACATACAAATATTCCTCTAAAATCAGCCGAAATCCGAATTCTGATTTACTCACCTGTTATCAGGAGAGACCTCAGTGCTGCATCTTTCAGCCCAGTACTGGTCCTGAAAAGTAATTTTAACCGTACTTACCGGTAACTTGAATTTCCTTCATAGGCTAACATTGACTGGTTTCACTTGGAAATTCTTCTAAGTGTGGAGTTTTGGAACTTTAAAATATTCCTCTAAAATCAGCCGAAATACGAATTCCGATTTACTCACCTGTTATCAGGAGAGACCTCAGTGCTGCATCTTTCAGCCCAGTACTGATCCTCAAAAGTAATTTTAACCGTACTTACCGGTAACTTGAATTTCCTTCATAGGCTAACATTGACTGGTTTCACTTGGAAATTCTTCTAAGTGTGGAGTTTTGGAACTTTAAAATATTCCTCTAAAATCAGCCGAAATCCGAATTCTGATTTACTCACCTGTTATCAGGAGAGACCTCAGTGCTGCATCTTTCAGCCCAGTACTGATCCTCAAAAGTAATTTTAACCGTACTTACCAGTAACTTGAATTTCCTTCCATAGGATATCATTGCCTGCTTTTTGCTGAAAAAGTTTCTAAGTGTTGATTTTTGAAACATACAAATATTCCTCTAAAATCAGCCGAAATCCGAATTCTGATTTACTCACCTGTTATCAGGAGAGACCTCAGTGCTGCATCTTTCAGCCCAGTACTGGTCCTGAAAAGTAATTTTAACCGTACTTACCGGTAACTTGAATTTCCTTCATAGGCTAACATTGACTGGTTTCACTTGGAAATTCTTCTAAGTGTGGAGTTTTGGAACTTTATAATATTCCTCTAAAATCAACCAAAGTACGAATTCCAATTTACTCACCTGTTATCAGGAGAGAACCCAGTGCTGCATCTTTTAGCCCAGCACTGACCCTGAAAAGTAATTTTAACCGTACTTACCAGTAACTTATATTTTCTTCCATAGGAATCCATTGTCTGGTTTTCAGCAGAAAACTTTCAAAGTGTCGATTTTCACAAACTACAAATATTCCTTAAAAATCGCCTGTATGACTTAAACGCATTCTTTCAACTGTTTACAGGAGATGCACCAGTGCTGGATCCAGGATCCAACACTGAGTAAGAAAATACGAATTCCGATTTACTCACCTGTTATCAGGAGAGACCTCAGTGCTGCATCTTTCAGCCCAGTACTGATCCTCAAAAGTAATTTTAACCGTACTTACCGGTAACTTGAATTTCCTTCATAGGCTAACATTGACTGGTTTCACTTGGAAATTCTTCTAAGTGTGGAGTTTTGGAACTTTAAAATATTCCTCTAAAATCAGCCGAAATACGAATTCCGATTTACTCACCTGTTATCAGGAGAGACCTCAGTGCTGCATCTTTCAGCCCAGTACTGGTCCTGAAAAGTAATTTTAACCGTACTTACCGGTAACTTGAATTTCCTTCATAGGCTAACATTGACTGGTTTCACTTGGAAATTCTTCTAAGTGTGGAGTTTTGGAACTTTAAAATATTCCTCTAAAATCAGCCGAAATACGAATTCCGATTTACTCACCTGTTATCAGGAGAGACCTCAGTGCTGCATCTTTCAGCCCAGTACTGATCCTCAAAAGTAATTTTAACTGTACTTACCGGTAACTTGAATTTCCTTCATAGGCTAACATTGACTGGTTTCACTTGGAAATTCTTCTAAGTGTGGAGTTTTGGAACTTTAAAATTTTCCTCTAAAATCAGCCGAAATACGAATTCCGATTTACTCACCTGTTATCAGGAGAGACCTCAGTGCTGCATCTTTCAGCCCAGTACTGATCCTGAAAAGTAATTTTAACCGTACTTACCAGTAACTTGAATTTCCTTCCATAGGCTAACATTGACTGGTTTCACTTGGAAATTCTTCTAAGTGTGGAGTTTTGGAACTTTAAAATATTCCTCTAAAATCAGCCGAAATACGAATTCCGATTTACTCACCTGTTATCAGGAGAGACCTCAGTGCTGCATCTTTCAGCCCAGTACTGATCCTGAAAAGTAATTTTAACCGTACTTACCGGTAACTTGAATTTCCTTCATAGGCTAACATTGACTGGTTTCACTTGGAAATTCTTCTAAGTGTAGAGTTTTGGAACTTTATAATATTCCTCTAAAATCAACCAAAGTACGAATTCCAATTTACTCACCTGTTATCAGGAGAGAACCCAGTGCTGCATCTTTTAGCCCAGCACTGACCCTGAAAAGTAATTTTAACCGTACTTACCAGTAACTTATATTTTCTTCCATAGGAATCCTTTGTCTGGTTTTCAGCAGAAAACTTTCAAAGTGTCGATTTTCACAAACTACAAATATTCCTTAAAAATCGCCTGTATGACTTAAACGCATTCTTTCAACTGTTTACAGGAGATGCACCAGTGCTGGATCCAGGATCCAACACTGAGTAAGAAAAAGTAACGATAACAGTTTTTACCTGCTAAGTGAATTTCCTTCCATAGGATAACATTGGTGATTCTATGAGAAAAAGTTTCAAAGTGTCAACTTTTAAAATACAATAATATTCCTTAAAAATCACTACTGTAACCAAAACGCTTTTACTCAACTGTTTACAGGAGATGTCCCAGGACTGAATCTAGGATCCAGTCCTGTGGTTAGAAAAAGTAATCCATAAAGTAACTAATTGCATTTAACTAGAAATTCACATTGAGCTGAATGTTGCATTGTGTTTGAAAATGTGTTGCCCATTGCAACAACTGTAACTACTGTACTTAAAAGTCTATTGCCTATGTGCAAAGTATTTAAACTAAAGTAATTCATTCTGAGAAAGTATTTTTTGTAATGTAATGTATAATGTAATTACAATGTAATTTAAAAAATAAAATATGTAAAAAAAAATTGTTTCTAAACAATTTGGAAATCAGTATGAAAAAAATTTATATAACAATTAATACATTTAAAAATTGTCATTTACAAAACCTTTGAAATTCACTGAAAAAACCGTAGGTTTCAGACATGTTATAGTTACAAATTAGCATTTAAAAAACCTTTGAAATTCACTGAAAAAACCATAGGTTTCAGGGACGTTATAGTTACAAATTAGCATTTAAAAAACCTTTGAAATTCACTGAAAAAACCATAGGTTTTAGGGACAGTTATAGTTATTTGGACATTGCACTCGTACAAAACCCGTGAAATTCCCCGTTATAGTTAGTCCAGCTAACTATAACTCGCGCCCCGCAATGCACTGCTGATGACGTCACATATTACATCACTCATGACATGGTCAGTGACATCACTGATGACATCACTGATGACATCTCAAATGACATCACTGATGACATCATCCACGTGATAATTTCATGCATCTTCTCACACCCTAATATAACCTTTGATACACCCACTCTAAATTACAGACTGCCATTCGCAAAACCATAGACACTCCAACACCAATAACTACATACCCACTCACTGATTCTTAGGTCTACGCACACATCCACTCACTCACCCGTACAGTCACTCATACTTACGGTCACTCAGTACAGGACTATCATATGCACTCATACTCCTATATAGACACTCAAACACCGCCACTCATCCATAGAGGTACTCACACACCTAGTCAGTCATGCAAATAATTAAACACACTACCATTTACTCACCTATACAGTTATACACACACCAGCTCACTTACTCATACAAATACTAGCACATTCTTACGCTCTTATACAATCACTGATACAAGCACACACTCATCCATACAGCCACTATCACAATCACTCACTCTTGCTTATAGCTATTTATATACTCCAACACACATATATACTGCCTTTCACATATGTAGTTACTCACACATGTACCACTGGGACATACATTCACTCACTAACACACTCTTACACACACTTACCCACCCATACAGTCTATCACAGATGCACTCTTTAAACCATCCACCCAGTGAATCACCCACTCACACATCTATGCACAGAGTCGCACACACCCCTCCCACACAAACACTCAGGCACCCATACAGATACTCACACAAGCATTCAATAACTCATATAGACACTCATGTAGCTATTCACAAACACATGCAGCCACTTACACAGCAACAGACAGACGGATACAGACATTCACCCAGTTTAGTCACTAACCCATGCATTCAGTAAGATACGTTAAATCACTCACTTATAGAGTCAGTCACGCACCTACTAAATCATCCATACAGACACTTACACACCCACTCATTCTTCAATACGTCTTTTCCTATATATATTAAAAATATTTAAACTTTACAGAAACACAAAGTCACTGGATGATGTCATCAGTGATGTCATCAGTGATGTCATTTGAGATGTCATCAGTGATGTCATCAGTGATGTCACTGACCATGTCATGAGTGATGTAATATGTGACGTCATCAGCAGTGCATTGCGGGGCGCGAGTTATAGTTAGCTGGACTAACTATAACGGGGGAATTTCACGGGTTTTGTACGAGTGCAATGTCCAAATAACTATAACTGTCCCTAAAACCTATGGTTTTTTCAGTGAATTTCAAAGGTTTTTTAAATGCTAATTTGTAACTATAACGTCCCTGAAACCTATGGTTTTTTCAGTGAATTTATATATATATATGTATATATCAGCTCGCTTCTGGAGAACACCTTGCGATATATTGATGTATTCCTAGCACCATAAGTGACAGCTTTACCCTTCTATTTGACTTCTTCAACAAAATTCAGGACATACTTTGGAAGGAATGATATATAATGGCTACAATTGATGTAACGTCACTCTATACATCTTTTAAACATATTGATGGCATAAAAGTATTGAGGCATTTTCTGAGGGATAGACAAATCAATAATATGGAGCATTCACACATGCTAATTGAAATGTTGGACTTTTGCTTAAAACACAATGGGCCTCATTACAATGTGGGTAGGAAAGCAATCCGACCGACTCCTTGTCGGAATCGGTTCCGACCGACTCGCGTTCGGCGAGTCCGACCGACCGATTACGATGGTTTCAAACACCATTCGGAAAGTCTCCCATTGACTTCAATGGGAGCCTGTGTTCCGACCGACAACACAGGCTCCCATTGTAAAAAGGGGTGGTTGCGGAAAACCTTGCACCATGTCACAGGCACCCCATGGTGCCTGTCACATTGTGCATGCTTTTAAAGGGGGTTTCCTTGGGTACCCCCACGTGCCACAACCGGAGGCCTCAGGTTGAGGGGGGCCTTTCTATGGACCCCCAAAGTCAGTTTCCAACAGCCGTTCCATGTCGGACAGACCGATTCAGAAAGGCTGTCTGAATCTGACATCGTAATACGTTGGTCGGAAACGCGGTCCGTAGAGCTGTACGATCCAGCTCCGACCGAATTGGAATCTCTGAATGCCGGTCGGAACTGAGTCGGAAAGACAGAATGGTTACCTTCTATCGTAATCAGTAGTTTGGAAATGTTTCCGAGTCGGTTGGAAACATGGGTTCCGACACGGATAAGGAAAATCTGAATGCCGCTCGGAGCCTTTCCGACTGACATCGTAATGAGGCCCAATGTTTTTATGTTTAATGGTATCCACTATATGCAAAGGCAGGGCACTGCCATGGGAACATCTTTTGCTCCAACATATGCCAACTTATTGATGGGCTATTGGTAATCTGATACAATCTGGACAGAGAAAAACCAAATGACCTTGGAGAAGGTGAAACTATGGACCAGATTTATTGATGATCTTTTTATAATCTGGGAAGGGGAACGAAAGGAACTGGAAGAATTTATCCTATCCCTCAATAACAATGATTTAAACCTAGAATTTACCTACACCATCAGTTCTGAGCAAACCACGTTCTTAGATATTGAGGTTTACATCAGGGGGATATCTTTGCACTAAAATTCATAGGAAAATGATATCATGTAACAGCATCTAGCATGGTAATAGTGGCCAGCCGAAAAATCTCAGATGGCTATCCCTATGGGGAAATGCTAAGAACAAGGAGGAACTGTTCAGAAGATCAGGATTTTATTGCAGAAATGCACGAAATGAAAGATAGATTCCTAGCCAGGGGGTACCCTTAGGAAGTACTACAAGATGCGATGGAGAGAGTTCAGATAAAACAAAGAAGCGAATTGCTAGTACCAAAAAAGAACAATGTGGAAGATAAAAATGAAAAGACACGTCTCATCATGAATTATAACATGCAACATAAGGATACTTCGGTCTGATGAAATTTTGAATACAATCCTCCCGAACCATCCAAGCATTACATACAGAAAAGTTGCATCATTAGGTGACTGTCTAACTAAAAGCCATTATTTATCTGAAAATGAAAGAGAAATGGAAAAGAAGAAGAATTATAATACTCTTGGTATATAGTTGCTGATATATAGAAATATAGAAACAACTTTGGAAATTTGTGTACTTTACAATTTGAAAATTCAAATGCTCCTAATATTTCTATGTATTTATATGATTGAACATACACTTGCACCTCTCTCTCATTGTTCTCCCTTTCTTGCTTTGTCATATGTTATTTTCCATTCTCTGTTATCAAAATGCTGAATTTAAGAATTATTGGAAATTTAAGAAATATATAAATACATTCAACAGTTGCCTTTCGCTTAGAAAAGAGAATAGAGTGAAAAGTACTTTACTGTGATTAGTACAAAGCATAGCATTGTTTAAGAAATTATGCCACAAAAAGAAAAAAAAATTAATAACTGTGTACTTTACAACATTTGACAAAGGATTAGAATATGTAGTCTAGTTGTTTTTTTGTATATAAAGAAAAGTGGAAAGGTGAAAAAAAGGAAAAAAGAAAAATAGGCTATGTGCAATTTAAAAACAGACGATCTGGACGACAAGACTCTATGGTCCTGTAGAAGGCTAACGCTGAAAAGCATAGACAATCCCTGTAAAACTGCATGAATGGTAAAATAAACTGAAAATTGAGCCCTGTGGTGCCACTTGGTTCTTTTACTGCTTCGAGGCCAGCAGGAAGAAATTATGGACATATTTACATATATATTCACTGAAAAAAACAAAGGTTACAGGAATGTTATACTTAGATTCACGTTTTACCTACACAAAACCATATAAATTCAGCAGTTATATCTATACTTATAGCTATGCTTATGTTAAGACACTAAAACTCGTGGTCTAGTTTATTAACATAAGTATAACTATAAGTTTAACTATAACTGCTGAATTTCTATGGTTTTGTGTGGGTAACACGTGAACCTAACTATAACGTCCCTGTAACCCTTGTTTTTTTCAGTGAATTTCTATGTTTTTTTAACGTAAAGTAATATCCGCGTCCCTAAATGTAAAAAGTTTTACTTCTTTAGTAACTCCAAAACTACTGAACAGATTTACACCAATTTACAGAAAGGGCTCATTCTGGACCAAGAGCTAGCACTCAGCCAAATCTGGTGTAAATCCATTCAGCGGCTCGGCCTGTAGCCATGTCTAAAAATAGCAAAATCCCCAAAGCCATTGCATGGGGGAAAATCGTTTTGGGACCCCCCTTTTTTCCGTCCCTGCTTGACGAATCATACTGAAACTTTTCATGCAGAAATAGGCAAAGTAGACCCCTTTTTTGGAAAATTTCGTGAAGATTCGTCAAACGACGCCAAAGTGTTTAGCAAAACAAAAATCTCTTCATCTAGATATATATAGAGAGAGAGAAAGGGAGGGTAGGCAGGTGGATGCGTGGATGGATGGATGAATGGATGGATGATTAAGTGAGATAAAAATACTTATTCTGGATTTGCTTTTACCTGAAAATATAGGGAACAGATTTATTCGACCCTTTACCATCGTTTCTTTGGAGACACTTATGAATTCATCACCTGATTTTACCTAGGTACCATGTAGAAAAATAGAACAGCATATAATGAAAATTATGTACTTCAATTACAGCGTGGCCACCATTCCAAGATACTAGAGCCCTTGAAGGACAAGAGCTTGACAAATCAGGCAGCAGAAAAAGTCACAGGGCAAAAATAAAACACAGAACAGAAAGCACAAAATGCTTTCCCCTGCTTCTGCTGTAGTGTCAAACTTGGCATCCTTCTCCCTAGAGGTTTGTTCTGGGAAGAGAGACACCATACTCCTTGTAGGAGTCCCCCGAAGGTTGCGCCATAATTTTTAGGTTCTCTTTGATGGTGATTGGTTGTAGGGAATCGGTGATCTAAAGAAATCCATACACTATTTGTTGTTCAGATATTGTTAATGCGGTGTTCCTGAGGTAGGGAGATACACCCCACTCCCCAACATGTGATCAATGACCACCAATATAGTACAATTATAGACTCTAGCACACGCTGATATACAATTTATATGCAATTCATTCATATGTATTCAAAAGAACCACAATTGTCTTTTTTTATTTCTTTCAATCTTTTGTTCAGTTGTAATGTTCTTAACCACAAAGTCAACATGTGTTTCGTCGCACAGTGGGAATTGTCCCGAGACTTCCTCAGGGCTGTGTGTTCTATCGCAATCCTCCTTAGTGCCGGTTGTACTTCCGTCCCGGTAAGGCCAAGTATAGATTAATTCAGTAAGTAGTTTCCCTGTTATATATTCCTTTATGAGTCCGTGTAGTGAAATATGTTAAAACTCCAGGTATGTAGTCAGTTTCATCTGTGTAACCGTATTCGCTACGCCGCAGAATTGACTCCTGGGTGTGCAGCGAGTCCGCTCAATATCCAACAACTGGAGCGGCTGCCGTAAAGCTTTAACATATTTCACTACACAGACTACTCATAGCAAAGGGGTTCTTCTTGACCTCTTAATTTCTACTCCTGACCCTATTCAAATCTCTGGATCCCATCATCATTGACTGGTCTAATGATTTCTTGATCCTGTTCTTAATCATTTCTCAAGCCACTAAAACCTAAGCTAAAACCAAAAGAGAATATACTTGGAGTGGAGATTACAGAAATTGAGTCAAACTGATCTTCCCCTCCTTTGATCACACACAGGCCCTCAATGACTCCAATCTCATTTTCAAAATGACATCTCTTTTATAGAAGCATGAGAAATACTAAAGGACACAAAGAGATGGTATCCCTGGAGAGCCCACTGCAATACTCTCTATACGAACATTCCCTATCTAGTTGGTGCAGAGGTTATAGAGGTTACAGTTAGGCTCACATTTCACTCGTACAAAACCAGTGAAATTCAGCAGTTTTAGTTACCCGAGCTAACTATAACTTACGCCCCGAAATGCACTGCTTATGACCTCACATGTTACATCACTCATTACGTGGTAAGTGACATCAATGATGACATCACCGATTACATCATCCAGTGAGTGTGAGTGTTTTCTAAAAGTTTATGAGTGTTAAACATATATACCAAGATACTGCAAAAATTAAAATAGTATACTTTCTGTACTACTAATGAGTGATACTATTTGTAACATATATTATGTGAGTGGCTTTGGGACTGTGTGTATCTGTGCGTAAGTGGGTGTCTGAGTTCTGGTATGGGTGTGTGAGTGGCTGTGTGAGTGGCTGTATGAGTGGCTGTATGGGTATATAAGTAGGTATATGGGTAGCTGTGTCGGTGAGTGAGTGGCTGGGTGAGTGACTATGTTGTTGAATGAGTGGATGTGTCAGTGGCTGTATGGGTGTGTGAGTGGATGCATGGGTGGGTGAGTGGGTGTGTAGGTGACGCTATGGGTGAATTTGTTTTTTTCAGTGAATTTCTAAGTTTTTTTAAATTCTAATTCCTAACTATAACGTCCCTGTAACCTTTTGGTTTTTCTAGACCCTGGTGTAAAATTCTTCTCCGCTCATGGAGTTCGCGGAATTTAGCACCTCTGCATTCCACGGAGAACGCAGAGTTACTGATAAACTCCAATTTTTTTTTCTCCATTGGCCCACTCATCATGTAATTTTGTGTGCGCAGGGAGAGTAACGAGACTTGACAGGCACTTGCCAGTAGCCGGGCAACCCTCAGTAGCCAAGGGGACTTCATCCCCAACCAGTAGTGCACAAGGAGGCCCCTGTGCAAAGTGGTTGAGATGACATCTCAGCAAGCTGTGGGGGACTTACTTGTTGCAAAAATAGGGGTTCTTAGCCCAAAACGACTCTCAGCAGGCAAGGGGAGTTCATTCCACAACAAGTAGTATGCCAGGAGGCCCTTGTGCAGAGTGGGTGAAAAAAGGGGTGGGGCCCCCGATGCTGTCTCAGCAATCCGGCTGTGGGGGACTTACTTATCGCAACAATACGGTTTCTTGACCCCCCAACAACCCTCAGGAGCCAAGGGGAGTTCATCCCCCAGCCAGTAGTATGCCAAGAGGCCCTTGTGCAGAGTGGTTGAGAATGGGGGTGGGGCCTCCAACAACGTCTCAGCAATCCGGCTGTGGGTGACATAGTTATCACAACAATAGGGTTCCTTGGCCCCCAACGACCCTTAGCAGCCTAGGGAAGTTCATCCCCCAAACAGTAGAATGCCAGGAAGCCCCGGTGCAGAGTGGTTGAGCGGGCCTCCGATGCCATCTCAGCAATCTAGCTGTGGGGGACTAACTTATCGCAACAATAGGGGTTCTTGGCCCCCAACGGCCCTCAGCAGCCAAGGGGACTTCATCCCCAATCAGTAGTGCGCCAGAAGGCCCCTGTGCAGAGTGTTTCAGAAAGGGGGCAGGCCTCTGATGACATCTCAGCAATCCGGCTGTGGGGGACTTAGTTAATGCAACAATAGGGGTTTTTGGCCCCCAATAACTCTCAGCTGCCAAGGGGAGTTCATCCCCCAACCAGTAGTACTCCAGAGATCCCTGTGCAGAGTGCTTGAGAAGGGTGGCAGTGCCTCCGATGCCATCTCAGAAATCCGGCTGTGTGGGACTTACTCATTGCAACAATAGGGGTTCTTGGCCCCCAACAACCCTCAGGAGCCAAGGGGAGTTTATCCCCCAGCCAGTAGTAACCCAGGAGGCCCTTGTACAGAGTGATTGAGAAAGAGGGCAGGCCTCCGACAAGGTTTCAGCAATTCTCAGCAAACTCGACCTTCATTCTGCCTCTTGCTGCTCGTTTCTGACCTCCATTTTGCCTCTTTCTTCTAATTTCTCACCTTCATCTTGCCTCTTTCTGCTCATTTCTTACGTTTATTGTACCTCTTTCTGCTAGTTTCTGACCTTTATTCTGCCTCTTTCTGCTTGTTTCTGACCTCTAGTCTGACTTTTTCTGGTTGTTTCTGACCTCTATTCTGCCTCTCTCTGCTTGTTTCTGACCTCTATTCTGCCTCTTGCTGCTCGTTTTTCGCCTTTATTTAGCCTCTTTCTTCCTCTTGCTTAGCATTATTCTGCTTCTTTCTGCTCATTTCTGACCTTTATTCTGCCTCTTTCTGCTCATTTCCCACCTTTATTCTGCCTCTTGCTGCTCATTTGTCCCCTTTATTCTACATCTTTCTGCTTATTTCTCACCTTTATCTTGCCTCTTTCTGACCTTTATTTTGACTCTTTCTGTTTGTTTCTGACCTTTATTTACCCTCTTTCTGCTCTTTCCCGGGACCGTGGGGGGGGCCTTAAGGCCCCCGTGATCCCAGCCAGATCCCATCGTCCTGCGGGAGCCGGCATTGCTTTCACACATAGGGAGCTGCTATACATGCAGCTCTCTGAGTGCGAAATCAATTTGTCTGTTTCCCTGCTCGCTTGACAGCCGGCAGGGAAACAGACGAATGCTCCGCTTCCAGCAAGTGAGACCATTTTCACAGCTCTCGCTTGCTGAAAGCGGAGTGTTTGCTGTGACTTGGTAGGAGCGGTTAAAGCACCCGCCAAGTCACAGCAAACAGCTATGTCCCGGGGTGGGCACCCCATGACTTAGCAGGAGCTGGCCCTGGGGGATGGGGGTCCTCAAGGCCATCAGTGGCTTCAGGAGGTGGGGAGCACGGATCCCCTCCATTGCACTACTTAGCCCCGGGGAGGTGGTGATCCTGAGGGCTGCGGGGGGCTACACGCCCCCTTAATTTAAATGAATTGGCACAGGGAGGTGGCGGTCCCCCGGCCATGGAGGGGCTCTGTGGCCTCCCGCATTAATTTGATGTTTATCCCTGGGGAGGTGGAGGTCCCGGGGGCACGGGTGGGCCCAGCAGGTCTGCCCACATACATAATATTAAATTCCCCAGGGAGGTGGCGCTCCCCGGGACTGCGGATGACCGTGCTGGCCCCCTGCATCTTTTTTACATTGTTAGCCCTGGGGAGGTGGTGGTCCTCAGGGCTTTCATAAGCCCTAGAAGGGGGGCCACATGCACCCCCTCCTATTTCAATGGCATGACTCCGGGACCTGGCCCACCCTGGGTTTAATTAAAAGCAAGCGCGGGGCGCACTTGTTTTTTTTTATTTTACTGCGAATTTGCAAATATCTGGATTTTGTGTTTTTTTTTAATGCTTTTTTGGGATATTGGGGTCCCTCTGGGATCCAGGACCAACTTTATGGGGTTAAGGTATTCCTACCCTGCCCCTCTTTCTTCTTTTTACCTTTTTTTTGGGATTCAGCTCAAACTGAGTCCCAAGATGGCTGCCAACACTTTGGGTTGAAGTGTTGGCAGTCAATCAGAGCTCTGCATTTCCCTGCACAAGCTCATTATTATTCACGAAGTCATTGCTGCCACAGATATCACTAACTGTATTTTATTACATTTTTCAAAAACCACTGAACAAATTGACACCAAGTAACAAAAAACACAATCTTTGTAACCAAGTCTACCTTTCTGCCAAATTTGGTGTATTTCTGTTCAGTAGTTCGGGCTGTAGTCGTGTTCAGATGGAGTTAACATGGGAAAACACACTTTTTTTGACACCCCTTTCTCTCAGCCTCCGCTTGACTGATCACCTCGAAACTTTCCATGCGAAACAAGAATCACCGGCACACTTGTTTTGGAAATTTTCGTGAAGATTCTTAGAATGGCGTCAAAGATATAGGCAAGTCAAAAAACACTTTTCCTCTGTAAATATGTCCCTAACTATAACTACCTACTGGCGACCGTCAGTAGGTGATATATATATATGAGTTGGAACAAATCTACTAATAAACACAGATTCACTTGTTTATTACTATTTACTCATGATAACTTGTTTTCATATATTGTATCTTATCATTTGCAATTCGCGCAAATAAGAGCTGATACTATTATCCATGAATGGTCCTCAATTTACGTTCCTTTGGGAGTAACAGCTACGCCACCTTTCCTAGGATGCAAACCTGTGACCTGCCGATTACCACTTTGTTCCAGTGGCAGATGTCCAGCACATTGTTCCAGTGTATGGAACAAAGGTCAAATAGGTTTATATGGCACACCAACAATGTTTGGCTTTGCGGATGTTCTTCCTCATTGGCAGGTTTATATTAACAAGTTATGATATATTCTATTGAGCAGTTGGCCATCACATAACAATATATATATTTTTGAGCTCAGACCTAACAGAGCGTTAAACAATGGGACATATTATCTATTCACTACCACCTCCGCTTCACCCCCCCAGCACAAGCCCATAAAAGAATGCTTTACTACTACAGGTTTACTGAGTGGGTCACAGTTATGTGCTCCATTCACTAAGATTTTGCCATGAGTAAGTGTGACTTATTAGCACTACTGGCTCACTCCTGAATTTATGAGTAGGCCATGAGTACTCCTGGCCTCATCCTGAAAGACGGGACTAGGCCAAGATTACTACGAGAGGAAATCACAGCAAAACATATGTAAATCAGACCCTAAATATTTGCTTTCGTTTGGTAGTAGAGCGTTGGTGATAAAACATAGATAATGCTTAACCCTAATTTTTGGATTTGGTTTGTCATAAACAAACATTTTAAGAAACTCGAATAAAATAATTGATGTCAAGCAACATATAATTCTTAATTTGCTGAGGATAGATATTCGGGTGCGATAATACACTGCGACTGTTTCTTCTATTACTATACACATTCTCACACACACTCTCACACAAAAACACTCAATTCACACACGCACACAGAGATACACACAGACCCAAAAGCTTACAGTCTGCAAAGACATTCACACAAGGCCACACACAGACACACACACACATACACACGTGCGCACACACACAAGATCCGAAGACACACAGAAACAGACACATACCGGCACCCACCACACACACGCACGCGCAAAGCAGTATTTACACATGCACACTCTGTACGCCTTATAATTTAAAACCTAGATTAATGATCATGGTAAACTGCTCTCTTCAATTGTCTAATTATCATGATAGGTTTCTCTTGCTGCCAGTTTACATGGAAGCCCCAGGAAAGCATTCCTAAAAATTAAATTTCATGCTTGCGTGTGTTTCTGTGATCTGCAGTGTGTATGATCTCTGAGAGGGAAACTTCTCTAAAAATAAATGGATTACCCTTTCTGCTGCACTGTCTGATGTCTCGTCAGAAGATTTCCCTGCTCCTCTCTGATCTACAACCCAGCGCAATCAGAATGACAAGCGTTGAAATTAAAGCCTGGTGGTGGCGGCCCCTGCCTTTGTGCCCCTCGTGCCCGCCTTCCCGCTAATCGCAGTGAGCGCGCGCTCACTTTGCATGCAGATGCATCACTTGTTCGCAAAGGACACATTTATGACCTTTTATAAACGGCATCACAAACATAACTGCAGCTTGGACCAACATCGCTGTATTATTCTCTTTTCGGGAACGAAGTGGTGTGTCTTGGTTTGTAATGAACATGTATTTATTGCCTTGCAGCTTAATCTATGTTTTTGTACCACTATTGATTTAAACGCATTGTAGACATTATTGGAAACGTTGCAAAATATGGTTATTAAAAAAATATGTATACTATCCAGGCATTTCCTTCTAGGAGTGGAATTCATCTAAATTGTGCTTGTGCCACACACACACACCTCAATGTAACTGTTACACAAGGATCAATATATGTTATTCCTAAATTGGGTTTGCAACGAGTCTAAGTCTACTTTAAATGTATTCTTGCTATTTCTCCAATTGTTTGTGCCCCCTCATCTTCGTAACTCAAATATATCAGCTTGTTTACATTCGTTGTTACTTCCATATCTTTGGTTTTCATGCACTCAGTGATGTTAAGCTTCGCCAAAATATGGCACAAATGCGTTTATGCCCCTCCATCTTGTTTTGAGACATTTAACTAGCTCGCCACTCTAATAAGATCCCTGTATCAAATCAGCTGCTTTCTTTTTTTTTGGGGGGGGGGAGGCGTTGTAGGTGTGTGTACATTAATTGTTAATAAAATTTATGCTCTCTCTTATAATGGCACCACAGTTTATGTTTAGTAAGAATAAGAATCTATATCTTAAAACATCTTGCTTTCACATACACCATTTGAGAAACGTGCAAGAATAATTAAAAATGGATGCTTTTATTGATAAAAGAGACGTGCTGTGAAGCTTGAAGGATGGAAGGTAGTAGTGGGAGGTGGTAAACACGCAGTGGCAAGGTGAGACAGCAGAAACAGCAAACACTGGCATCCTTTCACGAAGAAAGTAAGGGGTATCATTTTGCGTATATTTCCTTCAGTGTAACACGTTTGCGAACATTGAAAAATAAAACTTTTTTTTTTTGTCCAAAGAAGTCAGCCTTCATGACTTTAGCCCTCTTTTGCAGTGACTGTTATCAACCTCAGTGGAATTGTGACAAAGCCACTGAAATCTCTTGATGAAAGTCTGGGCAAAAATGGGCATTATTAGTGAACTAAGAACCAGAATTACTGATTCAGTCGGTGGATTCTTATTTCTCAGTTGAACCTCAGTATTTGATCGGTTTTAACTTTGCATCCCTTGTGTTCCGATACTCCCGGTGTGTAAGGTGCTTTGAAGCTATCCTACTTAAAGCTGCAGACCGTTCACTGTTCTCCAGTCTACCCGAGGCCTTCAACTATGGACTTATAAAGCCTACTTTTAATTTTTTCAAAATGATATAAATTTGCATTACATTTGATATAAAACTGAGATACATGCTGTGGTTCCACCTTGAGCACAACTGGCCATGCCCGTCTTGGTTCAATCCCTTGTCGATATTGACATTTCGATGTGAAACTGCAACTAAAAATACCATAGATCACTAATCAATTGTTAAATACTTTTCTTATTGCATATTAAGTGACTGGTCTTTTCTTTACATGCGATAAATGTTAACATCTTGTGAACAGCATTGACTTAATTGTTTAAACCATCATTGGAATGTGCAGTTATGCTTTCTTATGGTGGAAGTATGTTAGTTTAGCTTACAATTCTTCAATGTTATGTAATGTTATGTTAAGTTATGGTATGGGGGATTTTAAGGCGTTCTAATCACCCATGATCGTTCCCAGGTGCTCTGTAGCAGGAGTGTGAGGCCTGCCCTGGGGGTTTACTCGAAAAGCCAGGTCTTCCGCTTCTTGCAAAGGTCAAGAAGAGAGGAGGAGGCTATGAAATGTTGTGGGAGGTCGTTCCAGGCTTTAGGGGCCAGGTATGATAAGGCGCGTCCCACCGCTCTGCTTTTGTGTATGTGTGGGGTGTGTGCTAGTGAGAGACTGGCAGAGTGGAGGTGTCTGGAAGGTTGGTGGAAGTGAGTGTAGCTTTTCAGGTAGGCAGGGTCAGAATTGTGGAGAACTTTGTAGATATGAGGGAAAAGTTTAAAGTGTGTGCACTTGTGTATCGACAGCCAGTGGCGCTCCTTTAGGTGTGGTTTAATATGAGCTCGGCATGGGAGGTTGAGGACTAGTCTGGCGGCTGCGTTTTGGACGGCCTGCAGTATTCTTGTCAGCTGGTTGGGAATCCCTGCGTACAGGGTGTTGCCATAGCCTAGTCTGCTTGTGATGAGGGCTTGGGTAATCACTTTCCTGGTGTTGTCCGGTAGCCCCATGAAGAATTTCTTCAGCATTCTTAGTGTGTTGAAGCAGGCAAAGACCACTGCCTTGACTTGGGCAGTCATGTCCAGTTTGTTGCCTAGGCGCTTCAATTGCAATGAACGGGTTCGATTCATCAATTATTGCCAAAAGTCAAAAGGCATTTTATTTACTAATGTATCAATTTGTAATGCACACTAATGCCAAAGGCATCAGGCCACTAGGAACAAGCTATCAGCATAAATGAAGATAGGGATACAGGGTAAAGAGGGAAGGAAGGGCCCAGCAGGCACAGTTCAGTTGTGCTCACAGATAAAGGAGAAAGAAACAAACAATTTAGTACTATAAAAAGGTTTTCAAACGTCGTCCAAAGACTTGAAATTGAGGTGAAGAGCAAGATTGTTCCAAAATTGTGAGTCCAGAAGCTTGAATGCCCTTCCACCCACAGCGCGCTTCTTTAAAACGGGACACATTTAGAAGAGACCAATTGCTCACTCTCAGGTCCCTAAATAGGAACATGGGCTTTAGGACTGGGGCAGTGCACGGCCCTTTGCATCAGGCACAGTACCTTAAAGTAAATTATCTGCTCGATTGGAAGCCCGTCAGTTGAGCGTCAAGCCCCCGAGACACAATCAAATTCCTATAGGTCAAAAGTAATTCTCACCACTATGGTTTGAATATGATGCAGCATCATCAGTTGAATGTCCGGTAGTTCAAGGTTCTATACCTTGCCATAATCCAAATATGAAAGCACCAATGGACTCACAGTAGGTGTGATTTCTACTCAGGAATGAAAAGCAACATTTTCTTAAACGTTCATGGGAGCAGAAAACAAGCAACACAAAACTATTGGCTCTGAATATTGATTTTTATTTCACAATTGCACCAGATTCCTATTTTTCAACCTTTCCAGCGGCAAGGGGGTGCTACCTAAGGTGACATAAAATTCGAGAATTGAGACCTAATTCCAAATAATGTGTACAGTTCAATGGTAAGAATTTCACAGTAAGAGGTTCAAAATTGTAATGCTCCAAGAAAGTCATTTCACCAAAGGAGAACGTCTAATAAATATAACTAAATGGAACAGTAAGATAAGTCTTTCTTCTATTTCTTCAGCTCCTCAGCAAGGTGCCCTTGGATGCGTTGATGGATTATGTAG
Organism: Calotriton arnoldi; assembly: GCA_963921515.1. Taxonomy (NCBI): domain Eukaryota; kingdom Metazoa; phylum Chordata; class Amphibia; order Caudata; family Salamandridae; genus Calotriton; species Calotriton arnoldi. Next base: position 265,143 of record CAWUFW010005184.1, on the reverse strand, counting down.
TGCAATTCACGTTTGAAATGTAAAATTCTGATGAAACGGCATTGGATTCAGAGGACGAAATGGGCAGAGTTTAGTTCTTCCTCTTGGCCAAAAACAGACGTCCCTCCCCTATTTTTCTACCTGAATAATATATTTGATTTATTGATGAAGTTTTGACAATATATCAGCTCTCATTTCCTCATGTACATTATATATGTTGTTCTAGCTCCTTGCTATGTGATCTTATTGCTATATGTAAATATATCTACTAGTTGTATATCTAGTTCTAGTTATCGATTCTATATAGTTCTTGTCCTTAATACAACATATAAATACATATTTATATATTGCAATAAGATCACATAGCAAGGAACTACTTACAGAACAGCATACAAGGTGTCTTCATATGTGGAAGCTGTTTGCCAATGCATCATTTGTGTTGAAAGGATCCTGGTGTATGTTTATTTGAATGAGAATGAACATTCAAGGCCTGATTGAACAAGGGCCCATGCACTCATGGCAGAGGACCCGCAGTCATGGGGGAGTCTCCGCAATGAGAATTCTCATTGCAGAGATTCCTCCTGAGTGCGGAGACTTCCCCACGACTGCGGGCCCTCCGCCACAAGTGCGGGGGCCCTTTGTCAATAATGCCTTCAGTGATGAATCACTGTCTGCTGGCCTTTCTGCATGGCATATATCACAACAAATGTGAGTTTTCCACTCTTCCTCTACTCACCATTGATGATGTTGAATCAGTAACTCTGACACCTAATTTGACATTTTCTCTTACCTCACCTGGGACTAGTGCAAATATTACTTTGGTGACTAGTATCTTGATTAACACTGTTGTCTCATGTTCATCACTTTCCAACACCACACCTGCGGCTCTTGAAAATACCACTCATGATTCAACATTAACTTCTCGAACAGTGTTAGTCACTGAAGGTGTCCCAATTACAAAGCAACCAGTAGATACTGGCTCTCATCTTACATATGACTTTGGAGTACTTGGTGGTTACAGTTTTCTCAATGGACAAAAGTAATCTGCTTCAAACTCAATTACCCCCCCCCCCACTTATGTATGATATGTGGGAAACAGTCGGAACACCACGGTCTGAACCACACGTGTTCCGACTAAGCAAGCGCAACCATGCTTGCCTTAACCACGCATATGCCTTAGCCAAGCATATGCGGTAGGTAGGTTTTAGGGCAGTGGAAGGGGTTGGGGTAGTTTAAGGGACAGCACACTGGCAGGTAGGTCGGGGTAGTGTACGTAAAGGGACAGGGTTTTAGGCCTTAGGGTAGTGGGAGGGGAATGGGTAGATGGGGTCGTTTTTAGGTCGAGCCTCGAGTAGCGCGCAAGCGCTGCTTAGAGGCGAAGACTTAATGTAAGCGAGTTTGAAAAGCAGTCCAACAAACGCTCGTGCGTCGTGGCTGGCCTTTTTGAGATGGGTACGCGCGGCAAACATATGTTTCCAATTATCGTGCCCAGACGCGGGCGCGATAAGTGGAAACACATGTCTGCCGCGCGTACTCATCCAAAGGCCAGCCACGACGCACGAGCGTTTCTTGGGACTGCTTTGCAGGCTGCCGCGCCGCTCGCCCCCGCTCCTCCGTGCTTGTTAAGGCGCATGCCCGGCCCCCATCTCCATGCCATCTCCAAGGCCACCTCCTCACAGTGCGCGTGCCGTGATCACCAGACAGCCTTCACTTTTCACAAATATCACTGCTTCCTAAAATACTTGCCCATCGCAGCATGTGCCGCCTCCGCTCAGAATGCGACCCCCCACCCCCACCCCAGTGCATGCACGCTGCACACGATGCTTAAAGAGGGCATGCATCTTCACCACAGCCCATAACCAACCAGCACCAACCACGTGCCCTCGTCCCCAGACTGCGCCACTGCCGACCTTCCGAGACAGCATGCTGGCTCCAGCAAATATATGCATACACGGTCTCCACAGAACGCGTGCATCGTCCCAGAGTGCGTACACTCTCCAAGAAGAGTGTGCACTCGCTGCCGCACGTGCACCCTCCCAAAAAGAGTGCACCCTCTCAAGTTCGCTTGAGCAGTCAGTCAGCTGAACATGGAAACCCTAAGATCAGCTAGTGTCACCAACTTTTCAAAATATGTAAGAGAACGCCTAGTATAAAAAAAGACTGCTCCCGATTTCACCTGTTTTTGAATGATGAAATCCTAAGTAGGCCCTACCGCAATCGGAACCTGTTTTCTTCCTTCAGACTGCCTACAGATCTTTGCAGCAGGCGATTAATACTGTTTGCGTGGTTATTTAAAAGGGCGTTAGCCTTGCAAGCAAGCACTTGAAAGAGTAAACATATAGAACCATTGAAACAAGATCAAGGCTGGGAGCTGCGGGTGAAAGGGCACCCCCTGCTGGTGATAGGGCACTATCGGCAGGAGTCCTCGGGCAAAGAAATAGCTTTCTGCACTATTTTAAACTGCACCTTCCTCAGATCCAGGCACAGAAGCCGTTTAGTGGTTTTTCTGACACCACTAGCAGAAGAACATGCTCCTCTTGTGAACGGCCTCCTGGCTGGTATTTTCTGTCATGGATCCGTAGGTAATAGAAAACTGCACTTTCAGTTCTCCCTACCCACTGAAAACAGAGTTTACACGCACTGCAAGCTTGGTAGCTAGTATCGGGGACCCCGCTTGTGGGCTGCACTTGGCTCATGTTCGTTAAAAATGACGCCTCCGACCTGCTACTGCGTTTGGAAGGGGAACTGTGGAACCCTTTTTCAGGAGAAAGCATCATACATTCTATTAGAAAAACAAACATATAATCAGTCAATCTAACTAACTTCCCCTATCGGTATCTCAGGCATAAGTTAGGCAATCTATTAGACACATGCAGCTTCTGGATTCGCTCCTGCATATGAGGTCAGTTAATTCATTTTAGTTTTAGGTATTTGAATTAGTACATACCTGCCTCAAGAGGCAGCAGAGAGCCTGTCAGAGAATAATCTTACTGCATGAACATCACAAACCCAAGGTACGCTAAACGGAACAACATGGTGTTTGAAGATCTGGTGGTACTAGTTTCAGAAACTCGGATAAATCGTATTTCGCTGTTTTGGCACTCCCTTTCGCTTAGGAACGAGGCCATTTTTAAACCATTGGTTGCAATCAGGGACTCACGTTGTGCCCATCTGGCGTGGCACTGTGAAGCAGCTGTGTACAATGACCTTAGTGTAGCACCGCCTCTCGGCGTTAGGTGGTCTTTGGAGACTAGGGGCCAGATGTATGAAGCGTTTGCGAAAAGATAACCAGTCACAAACTCGGTATCAAACACAACAAGCATTGAAAATGCAATAGGTCTCGCCTTTGGGACCTTATAAGTGTTTAACCATGCAACAGTTAATGTTGTTGCACCAAGGTTATTGTGCTGCATAACTAAATACTTATAAGGTCCCAAAAGCGAGACCTATTGGCTATGCCAATGCTTGTTAGTGCTGGGGGTCGGGTAGGTTTTAGGGCAGTGGAAGGGGTTGGAGTAGATTAAGGGACAGCGTGAGGGGCAGGGTAGTGTATGTAAAGGGGCAGGGTTTTAGGCCTTAGGGTAGTGGGAGGGGAATGGGTAGATGGGGTTGTTTTTAGGGCTGGGGGGTCGGGGTAGGTTTTAGGGCAGTGGAAGGGGTTGGGGTAGTTTAAGGGACAGTACAGGTGTGTGGTAGTGGTGACCTTAGCCACACATACCCAATTACCATTCATGCCTATACAACGAAATTTCGTGGTAAAGGCATGCGTGGTAAAGGAATGCGTGGTTAAGACGCATTCGTGCTTTGGGCTGCGTGGTAGAGGCACGCATGGTTTAACCATGCGTGCTTCCATCATACAACCATGATATGTACTTCTGCCCTTGGCAAAGATGATTGGCATTTTGATTTTGCTGCTTATACATCAAAATCTGGATGAATACTCCATCATCAATGTCTGCTCTAGCTATGACTTCTTTTGCACTAGAACATAGAGTTCCCAGTCCTTACTTTTAGCCGGTGCTTGCTGGTGGGGCCCACTGGCCCTCATTTTTGGGGACCGGCCCTTGTTTACCCTCCCCAGATTTTGATCCAGAGCAAAAGAGAGAACATTACAAAAGAGGAAAGAAGAAGGAAGAGAAAGATAGAAGAATAGCAACAAAGGGATGTAAAAGAATTTACAAGAGTGAGATAAAGAGTCAGGGAGTGTCTGGTAGTGGATTAGAAAGGCAGGAGGTGGAATCGACTATCCAGCCTTGGTAATCGGCACCTTAACCTTCGATAGCACTGGTTGTATATTTCTGAACAATACTTTGGATTTTGGGCCTTTTGATAGCACTCGTTGTATATTTCTGAACAATACTTTGGGCCCAGTACTTTTTTTCCTTTTTTACAAATTAAGCACTGGGAGCCCTATATGTTTTTATTATTATGTATTTTTCATTTTGCATCGAAATGTTTTTGCCATTTTGCCAACAATAATTGACCTGATTCTTAACCTGCTATATTATTCCATTCTTAAAACTTTCTCTCAAAGCAAATGTCAAAGTGCAACCTTTTATTACTATTGTGTTTTACTATTTAACTTGATTAATGCACACTCGCGTACATTAACATTTGGAGTAGTTATGATAAACTATTGGTTTAGTTTTGAGCGATCACCTACATATACTTACACTACTATTTTCTTCTGCCATAATCCCCTAAATATATAATACATCAGGGGTGTTGTGATCTGCCACAATTTATAAACTATAACCCTATATTATTGTTCAAAATATTCTATTAAATTTTAGATAAATATATCAAAGACGACCATACATAAAAGAGCACTGAAAAAAGGTACATAAAAATTGCATCAATATAATAACTGAGCTTATAAAACTATATAGTGTAAGATAATATTATGTACAAATTAATAAAGTACCTATAAGATAACAATTATAATTATGCAATAAAAATGAAAAAGTAAAGAAAAAAGGGGAATACATAGAATCATCAATACAAATAATTCTTAATAGAGCTACTAAATTTAACCAATATACTTATGCATAAAAACTTCTATTCCTTATCAGTAGAACCTGTTTAAAGATATAAAGCAATATAATCATCAATAGGTTTCCAGAGTAGATGATAATTACTAGTATTGTCGATGATGGCTGATAAAGTCAAATTAGCTCCTCTTTTGGTAAAAATTATCCAATCCCACCAGGCATTTCTTGATAGTAATGAGACATTTTTCCAATTTGTAGTAATTGATTTTAAAGCTGTGATAATTAAAAAATCTTAACATTTGCTCTTAATAACAGGCAGTTTTGTGGAATGTGAAGTTGACTCTCACAAATTAATATATTATATGATAAATTATCTGTGATATTCAATATTTTAGTAACAATTTTCCAAACTTCATTCTCAACCATACCAACAATATGACACTCATAAAGCATATGTCGTAACAATCCTGTATTCAAAGAACAATTCCAAATATTAGGTGAATTCAAAAGTTAATGAATTTATGAATTATTATTCAACCTTATATAATAAAAACTCCTTCACAGGAGACATGGCATATTGATAATTTTTTAGAGAGGTGTGGTCTATCTAAAACTTCTCCATCAGTTAGAAATAAATTGGAGTTTGCAATCACTTTAGATGAAGTAAGTTTAGCTATTAAATCTCTTACATTACTTAATTCCCCAGGTCCAGATGGTAACCCTGCTGAATTTTATAAAGAATTTTCTCCTCACTTTTACCTCATTTACTCAAATTATTTACTCATTTTAGTAATACAGGATCGACTTCTCGGTACTTTACTGAAGCTTTGATTATAGTCCACCTGAAACTTAGCAAAGATCTTGCTATTGTTTCAAATTATTGCCCCATTTCTTTAATTAATCAGGACTGTAAAATTTATGCAAATATTCTTGCAACTAGGTTGGCTTCTGTGCTTCCTAACATCGTGCACATTGATCAAGCTGGTTTTATGAAAAATAGGCCTTCAGTGAATAACGTACAATTATTATTTCATACGATTGAAGCTGGATCATCACTACCTCAACCAGCCAGTGTCCTGGCATTAGATGCAGAAAAGGCTTTCGATGTAGTCCATTGGCACTATCTTTTCCATTCCTTGTATGCATTTAATTTTGGCACTTTGTTTATTTGTATGATTTCAGCTCATAAATATGCCCCAAAGTGACCATATGAACTTTCAGGAATTTGAACCAGTATCCATAGTGACCTAGATGTAAGTGGAGTAAGTAGATGTATGAGGAGATTTGATTGTTTATATTACCATGACCCCTGCAGAAACTCAAAAGCAGGTTTTTGCTAGCCATTAATAAAATGTTAAGTATTTACTTTCTGTTTACATTTTTAATGCTCGCCAGTGCTAATGTTTTACATATTTCTAGTAAAATAGCCTTGCATCTTTTATGGTCTATATTAATGTTAAATAAAGACTTATAGAATACATAGTTGTGGCTATCAGAAAAAAGCTAGAGATCCCATGCATATAAATTACCTTTCATAGTCCCTGGCAGGTTTCACGTTGTCCTAGTACTAGGGCATCCTCAAGAACCATGCCAGCCAGGCAGGGAGGGGAAGTTGATGAATTCCTTGTCTGCTTTCCACTCCCAGGTGATCAATAGGCTAGCTACCCAGTTCCTAGGGGAAAGAGAAATGTTGTCAGTTGGCTAAAAGTGTTTTGACTTCCTTCAGATTAAATAGGCATTGCTGCTTAATTTTTTTCACACTCTTAAAAGAGATTTCCCCAGTAGAGGAACTAACATTTAAGTGGTCATGATGAAATCTACATTGCTGTAGCACCAACAGTGCATCTGTTCTATTTAAGGTGCTTTTACCTGTCTTGTTAGTGAGAGTAAATGGGTCCTTATCGGTGCCTGTTGGTGTACTCTCTTTGTGTGTGTGGGGCCTGTGTGCATATGTGACTGAATGCATTTTTGTTTCTCTAGATGTGTATAGGTAAATCTGTTGGTCTGTTGTATGCACATCTGCATAACCATTAGTCTGTGTGAACCCATGCCTGTCAGTTGGTTTGTGTACAAGAATAACAGCCCTTGTGTCTGTTGGTCTGTCTGCATGGGCATGGGTGTGTGCAAGTCTATCTATTCTTCCTTCTGTACATTAATCCTTCTGTCCATCCATATATGTTTGTAAGTCTATCATTTGTGACTATCTGTGAATATTTATGTGTGTTGACTGTGTTTGTGCGTTTCTAGCTGTGTGTGTCTGTGGTTATAGGTTTGTGCGTAGATAGGTGCCTGTATATGTCTTGTCTGTGTGTGGCTTTGTATTCATATCTGCTTTTATATATTTCAGTCTGCATGCATAGATGCATGCATTTATGATGCCTTTCTGCCTCAGAGCATGTTATTGATTTAAGTGCATAGGTGCTTATGTATTTCTATTGGACTGCGTCCATGGTATTTTGGAGGTCCGGTTGCCTGTGGGTCTGTGTGTGTCCATGAGTGATTAAAATGTGTGAATTTAGATGGGTGAGTGTATGGTTGTGTGCCTAAACGCTTGGGTTTATGTGCATACACAAACTAATACATAATAGATTTTTCATGCCTTTTGTTTTTTGCTTCTTAGTATCGAAAAGTGTTTACTGGCTAGTCTCAAGTAGTTTAAAAGTAAGTTAATGGAACATGTGGTGTGTCACTGACATGCTTTGTCATTCTTTTCCTGCCCTTGATATATTGTTAAGTTTACAAAATTGCAATGTTTGGTAGTTTAGTGCCTGATGTACAAACATTTCGGAACTGCGATTTCTAAATTGCGATTCTTACTGAATCCCAATTTGGAAATCACAATGCCTAATGTAAGAAACCGTAGAACTTTTAATTAGCGATTCCTAGTGGGTCGCAAATCGACCTACCTCATGACTATTAATGAGGTAGGTCGCAGTTTGCGACCCATTATAAATGATACCCATCACAGGAATGTTGGCATGCTGGAGCAGCAAATAAACATATCTGTGATTTATTTTTAACCCCTTCGCTGCTGGCCTCACCCCCCCCCCCGTGCTAAGCCTTTTTTTGGCTATTTGGGGTAGTTTGCGGGTTGGGCCCATAACTTTTTCTCCACATAAGGTATCCATGCCAAAGTTGCATCCTTTTTATCCAAAATCCTGGGGATTCTAAAGGTATCCAGATTTTGTGGATTACCCTAGAGGGTACCGATAAATTAGCCAAAATACAGCTACATTTTTGTTTTTGGGGAAAAAAGTGTTCCAGAAGAAAGCATGTTTTTCCCCTGCAAATGGTATCAATAAAGAGTTTTTCGTGCTAAAATCACCACCTTCCCAGCATTCAGGAACAGGCAGACTTTTGTCAGAAAACCACATTTTTCAACACAGTTTTGGCATTTTACAGGCACATAGCCCATTTTTCTTATTTTTTGTGCTTTCAACCTCCTCACAGTTAGTGTTAGAAATGGTTGTGAAACCAGTAGTGATGAAACCCAGAAAGCTATACATTTCTAAAATGTAGACAAAATTCTGAATTTAGCAAGGGGTCACTTGTGTAGATCCTTCAAGGTTTTCCTATAGAAAGTAACAGTTGGAATAAAAAAAGATTGAAGCTGAGTTGAAAAGAAAACAGCCATTTGTGCCTACGTATTCACCTGTAACTTCTTTTAACTAGGGCAGATTTTTTAAAGCAATATACAGTCACATCTGCTGGACCCTTCTGGTTGCGGTGATATATAGCCTTGTAGGTTCACCCGAGGTACCCATAGCTAATTACTGAGCTGCACCTTGTAATGGTTTTTCATTGTGTACTGGGTATACAGTAATTCATTTGGTAAAATATAAAGAGTGAAAAATAAGTAAGTAACAAGGAAACCTATGTATTTCTGAAATCGGAACAAGATATGGAGTTTAGGAGTCGTGGTTATTTGCACATCTCTGAATTTGTGGGTTCTAATACTAGCATATGAATTAGAGGGCATTTTTCAAAATGAATTCTTTTTTACACACTGTCTACATTTGGAAGGCACAAATGCAGGGAAAGATAATTGGTAATAACAGTTGTTCTACTATTCTATATTCCCCTAAGTCTCCGATAAAAATGGTGCCTCACTTGTGTGGGCCCAGTGCCCGCGTCAGGAAACGTCCAAAAACGCAACATGGATACATCACATTTTTCCATTGAAAACTGACCCTTTTCTTGCAATGTGCCTAGTTGTGGATTTTGAGCCCTAGCTCACTCAGCATCTAGTGAAACTTAGCAAACCTGTACATGTTTGAAAACTAGACACACAGGGAAATCAAGGATGGGGTGGCTCTCACCAGGTTCTGTTATCCACAATCACTTGCAAATCTCAAAATTTGTCTAAAAAACACATTTTCCTCAAAGTTCTGTGATGGAAAGTTCTAGAATCTGAGAGGAGCCACAAACTTCCTCCCACCCAGCATTACCCCAAGTCTCCAGATAAAAATGGTACCTCACTTGTGTGGGTAGGCCTAGTACCTGTGACAGGAAACGGCCCAAAACGCAACATGGACACATTACATTTTTCCACTGAAAACTGACCCTTTTTTTGCAATGTGCCTAGCTGTTGATTTAGGGCCCTCGCTCAGCCGGCACCTACGGAAACCTAGTAAACCTGTATGCAAAACATTTTCAGTATTCACTCTACACCCTACATAACCACTAAAGGCAGGCAAAGCCGGCTGGACCATGTTTGGGGCAACTCAGAGTTCGGCTCTTCCAATGGGAAGCCCTTCAGCCCCAGGCTGCAGTCCAGATGCCTCTTGCTGCACTATTGGCACATCAATGTCCTCCTCTAAAAGCGGCACTTCATCCGCACTGAGAGTGGCTTCATCATCAGATGATTCCTCCTGGGCAGAAAATTCACTGCCAGAATACTGGACTTTCTCCTCTCCCTCAAATGCAGAGTCAGTCTTATAATTATGGCCAGTGGAAGACTTGAAAAGCATATCAACAACCTGCAGAGTGGTATTCCTGCAGCTAGCTATAATTCTTACTAAGAAAAGTAACTTGAGAAATAAGTCAACAATACCCAACATTGTGTAAAATAAGTAATAAACAAAGTGTGGCTTTATCAAACGGAAAGTAAAACTACTGGTAATCTGATAGGAAAAGTCGATCAGTACAAACCACACAAAGACCTATATATTGAAAAACAATACCACTCACTTGTCAGAGACAGCTAGGCTCACCAGCACCTACTCTGCACAGACACAGCAAGCACCAATGATATCCCATAGAAAGGAAGAACAAAAGAAAATTGCACACAAAACAACACAATACACATTGTGTAAAAATCCAAGAAGAATTTCACACACAATAAAGCAGAAGCTAAATATGCTGCTACCATTACAGCATTTACAAAAATCACATTCATGCAGGGAAATGATACTCATTTACAATAAACAGTACAAAAATGTTTTCCTACCAAACACATGCAACTACACAAACTGCAGATCTACTGGTGCCGAAATCACAAGCAGGAGTCACAGCACAGGAAATAAAAACCTTTGTACTAGAATAAAAAGGAGAAATAAAACATTAAAGTCATAAATGATGACAAGAAATAAAACACTTAACAATTATAAAACTCTGTGTCTGCCCATCACCATTCAAATGCCAGCTACACACATCACCAGCCAGAAGCCAGTTGACACACACAGCCAGCAAAATCCCCGGTTCAAACACATCTTCAGCTAAACACCAGTGCACACACACCGCCAGCCCAGCGCTAGTCCACACACACCGCCATCCACATGCATCGCCAGCCACACACACCACCAGCCAAACGCCAGTCCACGCACACCTCCAGCCAAGCGCCAGTCCACGCACACTGTCAGGCAAGCACCAGTTCACACACACCACCAGCCAAGTGCCAGTCCACACACACCGCCAACCAACCACCAGTCCACACACACTGCCAGCCAAATGCCAGTCCACACACACAGCCTGATAAGCGCCACTTCACTCATGCTGCCAGCAAGGCGCCAGCCTATGCAAACTGCTAGCCAAGTGCTAGTCCAAGCACACTGCCAGCCTAGCGCCAGTCCACACACACCACCAGTCAAGCGCCAGTCCACACACACCACCTGCCAAGCACCAGTCTACACACATCGCCAGTCTACACACACCGCCATTGAATTCAGCCTGTGTACCTAACGTGAACACAGGCTCCCATTGAAAAAAGGGGTTGGTGGGGAAAAGCGTGCACCCTGTGGTTGTGCATGCATGGAAAGGGGGGACCATGGGTACCCCCCGCAACCCATTCGGGGGGCCCCAGGTGAAGGGGGGCCTGCTACGGGCCCCCAAAGTCTGATTTCCACAGCCATTTAGTCTAGGCAAAACCAAGTCAGTACTGCTGTCAGAATCGGTCTTCGTACTCGCTCTTTCGGAAACCATCCCCATTGAGCTGCACAAATCAGCTTCGAACGAGTCGGACTGCCTGAATCGCGTTCTGAACCGATTCGGTCAGCCCGGACGGCTTCCTCGCATTGTACTTGGTCGTTCGGGAAGGTGGACGATTCGGTCGGAAACATAGGCTCCAAATCATATTCGCTTAATCCGAATCCCGTTTGGAGCCTTTCCTAACGACATTGAAATCGGGCCCTTTGTTGAAAATGGGGTATGTTGGAGTGCTATTATTTAATTTTAGAGTTTTAGTGTGCAATCCTTTGTTTTAATTGTATATGTATGTAGTAGAAATAGTTTGCGTTATTTAATTAGTATTTAATTAGTATTGTTAGTGTTTAGCAATATAATTAAAAAATAGTTGTATGTTTGTAATAAATAATATTATTAATGACATATTTGTATATGATAAAGACATGTAACAGTTTTGTAAATTTATGTATGTTTTCAAAGTTCATTTTATTTATATGGTTACATTTGTAAACATATATATTTCAAATTAAAAGTAAACATTTATATATAGATACATAAATAAAACATTTTGAATACATTTTTATTATTTCATACAAATCTAAATCATATTTTATATGTAGTGCATGTAGCACATTTTCCACTTTTTTCATTCTTTAACATGTTTCCTAATTTATTCTATATACATATTTTCAACATCATTTTAACATACATTTTTTAATATATATATTAAATAATTGTATATATTTTATATTATTATTTACATGTGTTCAACATTTTAACATTTTTCCCCATTCATTTCTAATGGGAGATAGTTTTATTTACCAGCCATTTTTTTACTGCTACCTTCTATTTTGTAGTCTAGTTGTGCCATTTTTCAGTCTATTATCTGGGATCCAGATCATGGTAAAAATGCTGCTGCTCATCAGAAGAGGTAAGTATTGTTTAAGGGTTTTTTAAGGGTTTTGAGGTTAGGGGGTGTAGGGGTGAGGTCTAGAGGTTAGTTATAGTGTTGTGTGGGTTGTTTATACATTTAGGGGCCAATTCCGATTTCGGCCGGAAGGGCACCGACCGAATCGGAACGTGCCGGCCGGATTCCTTTCCGACTGAGCCATTCCGATGGGCTCGGTCAGAAAGGAATCCGACTCGGATTTCCGGATGGCTTCCGACGGGCTCGGAGAGCCCGTCCGCCGTCCGGAAATCCTTCAGAACTCCCCCGGCCGCCTCTTCATGACCGAGGGAGTACGATGGCAGTCTTTCACTGCCTTTTCGTGCCGGTCTTTCCGGCATGAAAAGGCAGTCGGAAACTGTATTTGGGGGCCCCAGAGGGGCCCCCATGGGTGCGAGGCCACCGAATGGCGGCCTGGGGGCACCTATGGTGCCCCTCTGTTGATCCCTGCACCCGGTGGCAGGCACCTTGGGGTGCCGGCCACAGGGTGCAGGGATGAACTGCACTCCTGCTTTTCCCAATGCAAGCATGCATTCCGCTCGGAATGCATGCTCCCATTGTGAAGTATACGAGTGCAACCGAACAGGGTTCGGTCGCATCGTACTTGCAGGGCCGTAACCGACGACAGCAGGTCGGTCGGTTACAGCTCCTGACCAATGTTGGACGGACCTGAGTCCGTCCCACATCGGAATCGGCCCCTTAATTGTATTAATAGTAGTGTTCTTTACTGGTGTCTACCGGCCAGCTCCCCACCGCTGCTGCCACTTGAGCACTCCGCTCGATCACCATTACCTGAACGACCGAACCACTGCATCCATTGTTATACGCTTTGCCTCCACCTAACACCTCGTATTTCCTCCAAGTTACTTCATTTTTCAGTGCCGCTCTCCCTCACGCTTCCCGCCACTCACTGATCCCGGCCAGCACCACTCCTGGGAGCCAAATTAATGGAGGCCGTAGCGTGAACCCATTGAGCAGGTCCCCGGGTCAGCTCCCCACCACTGCTGCCAGCTCAAGCTCTCTGCTCGATCACCACTGCCTGAACGACTGATCCACTGCATCCACTGTTGTACGCTTTGCCTTCACCTCACACCTCGTTTCTCCTCCTTAACCCTTTCTTTTTCCTCCTCTCAACCACATTCTGTCTCCCCCAACTCATTCTTCGTCACTTAACTGCACTTTTTCTCCCCATTTCTTCCAGCTTAACCGAGTTTTCTCCTCATTAATCTCACTTTTTCCTCATAGCTAAATTTTTCCCTCATTCACCTCATATTTCTTCTCTTAACTGCATTCTCTCCTGTTAGAAAGTCGTATTTTTGCCCTGTTCACCCCCATTTTTTGCTGAATGATACTGGTGACTGACTCTGACTATACCCTGTGGTCTGCTAGCGAGGCCCAGGGCCAGTGCTATGTTTAAAAAGGTACATATAATAGGGTACACCTACAATTGACATTGACAGACCCTATAAGTACCTAGCAGATAATAGGGCGAGGGGGTGCAATCTACCAACAAGTCCCTAGTATATATTAGGGCATGGAGGTTTAGAGGCCCAGCAGATCTCCTGCACTTGCATGCATGCGCTACTGTGTGCCTGCTGTCCTTTTAAAGGCAGCCTGGCTTTGCAGACTGTCTTTAAAAGTAAATTGTATGCAAATTCAACTTTGGTGGTATGAGTACTTTAAAAGTGATAATCTACCTTATTTTTACTTATTTGGCACCCCCAAGGTCTTCCCTAGGTGTCCCAGGGGTGGGGGGCATATAACTATAAGCAGGGACGTTATAAATATGTTTTATATGCCCTGGCGAGGGAGAAACTGCCCATTTAATTTTTACCCATTGTAGATACTTAGCTAAATAGGCTAACATTGCAATATTTTATTTAGGTACAATTATTGCTAGGAAATAAGTAAAATATCATTCAAGGACTTAAAAGATTGGTATTGTCTTCTTCTTCATAAAGCTTTATTCGATTGTTACAAATTTACAATCATAAAAGCACAAATTTAAAAGTCGTTAATAGCAGCTATCATATTGGGCAAAACGCAATCATAAAAATGGACAGTATTATTTCATAAAGAATTAAAACCATTCGAATAAAAAATTATAATTCAACAGTAATAATTAAACTTTTCCTTAAATAAAATACTCTCTTTAAAAACATGACAAGTCTCCATACTACACGATCATTGTCCAGTAACTGAAGTTTTAAAAAGCAGGACGACATTGTCTTAGGCCATAAGTTTTTAAGAGCGGGACCAGCCAGACTTTTCTTAATTCAGAATAAAATTTGCAGAAAAGAACGGTGTGGATTGTAGACTGGCGTGAGTGGTTATCGCATGGACACGGTGCAAGTTGTCTCGACAAATCGTTCATTTTGGGCCACGAGACCATTCTATGGAATATATTTAACCTACATCTAGCCAATAACATTCTATCAAAAGTAACAATTACATATGACAAGTATGGCTCCATTCCAAAGGTAGTTGAAATTATTTGATGATAGTTAACAGTAGGTTTAGTAAGTTCACTAGACAGTCTGACCTCTTCTAACATGCAGAGCCCCTCCCTTTTTAGTGTTTCCCGCGAAATTTTCTGTAAGGAGCTTGGGTATGTAAAATACTCTATGTGCCCTAAATCAGTCATAAAATCCCGAACGAAGCTGATCCATGGTATTTTTAACGCTCCATCTAGTTTAAGGCAATCAGCAAGAACATCCCGATTTAACTGTGTCTGCTCCTTAGTCCAGATACTATGCCACAATAGTATCGGCTCTATTTTAATTAGATCGGATAAAAAAGGGAGGCCCAACTCTTCATGGCAAATAAAAGTTGATGTACTCGGGGGAACGGATAATATAAATCTTAAAAAAGAGTTCTCCACTTGCTGCAGCTGCATTGTGTTTGCTAGACCCCAAACCCCTGCTCCATACATCGTGGCGCTGATGCACCTCGCTTTATAAATTTGTATCAGCTCCGCAGGGGGTTTCCGGACCAGTTTTTTAGAAAACCCCACCAAGGCATTCGATGTCCGGATAAGCATCAGTTTTTTAGCCGTTATAGTTTGGGCCCACGAATCGTTTTGGTTAAACAAGACGCCCAAATATGAAAAGCTCTTGGTTGAGCTTAATTTCTGCCCCTCAACAAAAATGTCCTTCGCTCGCATAGGTCCATGGCCACATCTCATTACATATGTCTTTGAGATATTGATACTAAGACCTAGATCCTTCATGAAAACAATGAGTCCATTAAGGACCCTTTGGAGGGCAATTTGAGTTCTTGCCAACATAACTGCGTCATCCGCATAGAGGAGTACCGGGATGGGTCGTCCGGCAACATGGGGAAAGTCATGTGTTGTTCTCGCTAATGCTTCTCCTAACCCGTTCGTATAAAAGTTAAAAAGAAAGGGGGCCAGCACGCAGCCCAGCCTCACCCCCCTTCTAATGGGAAAATTAGCTGTATGTTCCCCCCCTGTTCCAAAATGTACACTAGCTGATGCGCTGCTATAAAGATTCCTTAAAAAGACAATAGTTTGAGGGTCTACTTTCAGGTCCTCAAGAACTTCCCACAATCTTGCATGTTTTACTGAATCGAAAGCAGCGGTTAGGTCTACAAAGACCATATACAATCTACTATTTTTTGCACTCGTATATTTTCCTATAAGTAGGGACAAATTTAAGCACTGCTCCGTAGTTCCAAGCCCCTTTTGAAAGCCATATTGTAAGTCAGTTAAAATCTTATTTTCTTCTGACCATTCCTGCAAGCGTTCTAAAATCACGCGCCCCACCACTTTCACCATTGAATCTAATAAAGAGATCGGTCTATAGCAGCCCGGATTCTGGCGATTCCCTTTTTTAAAAATCGGTACTATTAATGACCCACCCCAGGTTTCTGGCAGTTTTGTTTGACAACTTGCGTTTATGACCTGCGTTATAATAGGCCCCCATAAAGCAACGTTAAATTTAAACAAGTCTATCGGATGCCATCCGGGCCGGGTGCTTTACCGGTCTTACTCCCATGTAGCGCTCTAATCACTTCATCTAGAGTGAAATTTAAAATAATTTTTGGGTGGTCATTCTCTTGTTCATCATCAGGTCTAATATAGGAAGCGTCAGTACCATTATATACCTGTGCGAAGTGGGTTATCCACTCCTCCTCTGAAATGGCAATGGCTATTGATGGACCTTTGTGTGTGGTTAGGAATGGTGTCTTCACTGCCCTCCAAAAAGCTGCGCTATCCTTCAAAACTGCCGCTGTATGCAGGGCTTCCCATGCTTCGTTTCTCAGGGTATTCTTCCTTTCCTTTAGTGCCTGTCGGTATTCCAGTCTTGCAAGTCTAATATTATCCACTATTCTAGGATGCCTATGTAATTCTAGTTTTAAGTTGGAGTAGGCTTGGGTGCATCTTGAATTAAACCAGCCTAAGTCCTTATTTTTCTTTTGATATTGCACTAATAATAATTTCTTAAGGGTGTACGATATTTCAGCATAAGATGCTACTATACTTTCCGCAGGTGCTGTCTCAGACAGGCAAGTTTCGATTGCTGACTTACGGTTAACCACAAGAGATCTAGTTATTTCTGAGGGATCCACCTTTGACCATTTAAGTGTATACCCATTAATTTTGTCTAATGTCAATTCACCCGCTTCCTCTCTGTCCTTGTTTATATTGGATACCTTCTTTACAGGTAAAGCAACAACCAGGTGTAGCGGGAAGTGGTCACTTAAAGAATTCTGGTCGACCTCAAAACAATGTAATCTTAGAACATGATTATGGGAGACTAGTATGTAATCAATTATAGAAGCGCCTCTTCCATTGGTATTGATAAAGTCAACAGCTTGCCACTGTTGAATAACTAGAACAGAAGAGAAGTTATAGAACTTTCTCTTCTGTAAGCCACAAACCAGCCTCGTAGGGGGCTTTTCTGATTGGTCAGCCTTAACAGGCTTAGCCAGGCTGCTTTGATTAGGTGATACGTGGCCTGGCCGGAGCAAAGGTTATCTGATGGAGAGAGCTCTAAAGCTGAGGAGGATAGATCATAAAGAGAGGGTTGGGTAAATCAAACTGAGCTCAAAGAGAGAGCAGATCAGTAAGGAATGCCAGGCATACCTACCCCCACATCCTGTGCCCTAGCCAGATGGCAGGCTTAGGACAGGAATTTGCAGAGGTCAGGGGGAGGAGAGCTAATGGAAATGAGCCACAAGGTGGGTTGGTTTAGAAAGCTCTTAATCCTCTGGAAAGAAATCATCCATGTTAGATTTTGGAAGTGCAGTGCTTTGTGGGACAAGAAGATGCCACACTTTGGAGGAAGTTGTCATGCTTTTGGGTTCTACCCAGCATCTCACTGGACAGAGGTGCCCCCCCTGCTTGTCGGCCCAGAACACTGAATAAATATGTAAGGGCTGCATAGTCTCTCAGATCTGCTGCCTGAAACTGCAAGGAGAAGAAGGACTGCCCTGCTGGAATCTGGATTTGCACCCAAAGGCCTAACTCTGAATGACTGCACCTGCTGCACAATCTGATACTACATCCCTGGGGACTGTGCCTTGCTTCAAGAAGGATTAAGGAGTTGACTCCCTGCAAGCTACCGGTTAACAGAACCCACTTGCATCATCTCCACCAAGAGTCCCCATCCTGGAGCGCGTCCAGTGGATGTTTAAGGATTTGGCCAGATGCATTGTGGGAATTGTAGTCCAGACATCCCAGAGACCATCTAGGAGATTTTAGACCTTTGAATTGGTGTTTTGGACACTTTGATCTTACAAGGAGACCTTCAGGAAGCACCTCCTGAAGTTTGGAGAACTTTGGAGAACTACTGTGAAAAAACTCCATGAAGTGACTGACCCAACTGCGAAAGTCATGCTGACTACCTTCAACCGTGCCCCGGCCTAGATTTCAGGTTCATCCCGCCAAAAGCTCCGGAGCTCCAGACTTCCAGGATTTGACCGGAGCCTTGTAGAAAGTCAAGCTGGTGAACCCTCACCGAATCCAGCCTGCTGTGGAGGGTTGAGCAACGTCGAAAGAAAAAGCTCCAGAAAATGTTCTACGTGTGAAGGTAAAATTTTGGGATTTTTATTCTGTGTTGTGTCTTACTTATTTGATGTATTGGTGTTTATAAATGTTTTACACTCCTGTCTCCTAGGTTAGGCCTGACTACTCATTGTCAGCTACCAAGGGTTGAGCACAGGGCTAATTTACTGAGATACTGAGACCTTTACTGGACCCTATACCTTGTTGGTGGCCTTATTACTAGTGGTAGGTGCATACTTATCCCTAATGTTAGATTTGGGGGTCTCTAGTTGGCAGAGGTGGGTACCTTTGTCCAAATAGGGACCCTTGCGTATAGTCAGGGAAAGTAGGTACACTCCTGAAATAACCCCTGCTCACCCTCTTGGTAGCTTGGCACGAGCAGACAGGCTTAATTCAGAGGCCGTGTGTAAAGCATTTGTGAACACATACAGTAATCAAGTGACAACACTACAAATGGACACCACACAGGTTGTATATTTATAAAAATAGGTATACTTTATATAGATTTATCACAAGACCATAAACGACAAAAATAATCCACAATACTGTCAAGAATGCTTAGTTCTGGTTAAAAAGGCTTAAATCAAGGTTCTGTGCGAGTCGGTAGCCTTCTCCGGCTACTGCGATGTAAAGAACAAACAGAGTCTATCAAATCCAGCTGACCGAGTCGAGACGGGCCAACACAGCGTAGACGGACTTGGTCACAGTACCTTTTACTTGAAGCGGCAGGCACGGGCGTGCGAGCCGGATGGCCGTTCGTCGCGGTTGCGTTGCAAAAATGGAAGCGTTGCAGGACGCGGTGTCCCTCGAGGCGGTGCAGGCAGCGGCTCGTTGACGTCGTCGAGACGGAATCGGTGAGACCAAGGCCGTGCGTTGCGGGGCGAGACGGTGCTTTGATGCGGTGCTGGCAGGTTGCGGTGCGGTGACGGAGCCGGATTCAGGAGCTGGCGTCGATCAGTCCGGACAGCGGTGCGAGTCGGGCGGTGCGTCGCGAAGCTGTGCGAGGCAGTGCCCAACTCCGGTGCGGTCACAGGACTCAAACTCAGCAGCAGTGACCGTGTCGGTCGGACCAGATGGATTCGGTGTAGCGAGGCGTTGCAAGGTGCGGTGCTCACAGGTTACGGTGCAGGTAGCGGCTCGTTGACAGAGTCGGTGAGACCAAGGCCGTGCGTTGCAAGATGCAGGCGTTGCTCGATGCGGTGCCAACAGGACACCGAGCCGGTCGGGAGAGTCGGTCACAGCTCCCTACCTCTGTAGCCACTGAAACAGAGTTTCCAGCAGCAATTCACAAAGGGGGTGAAGTCCAATGGTCCTGGGACTTCGATCAGGGGGCAAGCTCTCTTCCAAGCCCTTGGAGATCCTTCACAAGTTGATGAAAGTCACAGCAAAGCAAAAGTTCCTTTCTCCTTTCTTTGGCAGTCAGGCAAACCACTGCAGGCCAATTCCCCAAGCAGCACTTCAGGCTTAGGGATAGTCTCTCCTCAGTTTCTTCTTGGTTCCGCTCCTCAGCAAAGGTTTCTTCTTGTTCCCAAAAGTGATCTAATTTCTTGGGATCAGGGTCCCAATATTTATACCCCAAAATCCTTTGTCCTCTGAGGGCAGAGGGGCCTTTGCCCAGTCCAAACCAGTTCTGGAGCACTCTGTTTACATGACTCCTTCTTTCCTTTCACAGTGCAGGGCAGAAACATCAGACGCCCCACAGGAGGTGGAGCCAGCATTGTGGAGGGAAAGCCCAGCCCTGGAGCACTTTGTTGACATGATTCCTTCTCTTCTTTCACTGTGCAGGGCCGAGACATCAGACGCACCACAGGGGGTGGAGCCAGCACTGTGGGGGGCAGGCACTGTCCTATTCAGGTCCCAGGTGCAACTCCTCCCACCCATCTAGATGCAGATCTCTCTATTCACCACTGGGCTGACTCATTCTGTCTCCTGGAATCCCCAGCCCTGTCACTCAAAAACACCAGACAAAGAATACACAACCTAGCAGAGGCAGGCTTTGGATAGTTAGACAAGAAAATACCTACTTTCTAAAAGTGGTATTTTCAAACACAGAATGTTAAAACCAACTTCACTAAAAGATGTATTTTATCATTCTGAGTTCAGGCATACTAAACTCGAATTTCCACCATGTTCCCTGAGTCAGTTAGGATTATAAAATGTAATAATCTAACTGCCCATTCTGGCCTATGGAGAACAGGTAGCCTTGCAATAGTGAAAAACGAAAATGGCTGTAATTCACTATTAGTACATGCCACACACACCAGGGCATGTCCTACCTTATACTTACAATGCACCCTGCCCTAGGGCCTACTTTAGGGGTGACCAACATGCAGTAAAGGGAAGGTTTAGGGCCTGGTAAGTGGGTGTACTTACCAAGTCGACATGGCAGCCCTAGGCTGCACACAGGCTCTGCAATGGCAGGCCTGAGACACACTTTACAAGCTGCTCCTGTGGGTGGCACAACCAGTGCTGCAAGCCCACCAGCAGCATTGGATTTACAAGCCCTGGGCACACTCAGTGCACTGTACTAGGGACTGACAAGTAAACCAATCATCCAATCATGGAGTCACTAATACACAACACAATTTATCATAGGGAGCACTTGCACTTTGGCACTGATTAGCAGTGGCAAAGTGCCCATGAGCATCTAGTCCAGCAAAAACATATCGACAACAGTGGAGGCATTATGAAAAAAATGGAAGGGAGACCCACGCCAAGGATGCCAGGTCTAACACGTGTCCCCTCCAGCTGAAATGTGGGGAGAACTATCCTACCTCTAGGGAGTTCTCATCACTAAGGCGGAAAACTCTGGACAGACCATCAGCATTGGCGTGTTCTGTACCAGGGCGGTGTTCCACCGTAAAGTCCATCCCCTGTAGGGAAATGGACCACCTCAACAGCTTTGGATTCTCACCCCTCATCTGCATCAACCATCGGAGGGGCCTGTGGTTTGTCTGAACCCGGAAGTGAGTCCCAAACAGGTATGGTCTCAGCTTCTTCAGTGCCCAGACCACAGCAAATGCCTCACGCTCAATAGCACTCCATCTCTGTTCCCAGGGAAGTAACCTCCTACTGATGAAGGCTACAGGTTGGTCTAGGCCCTCCTCATTTATCTGTGATAGAACAGCCCCTACACCATGCTCTGAAGCGTCCGTCTGAACAATGAACTCATTGGAGAAGTTGGGTGCCTGGAGCACAGGCGCCGTGCACATGGCAGTCTTCAAGGTGTCAAAAGCTTTTTGACAGGCGTCAGTCCAAATCACTTTCCTGGGCTGCTTCTTGGAAGTCAGCTCTGTCAAGGGGGCAACAATGCTGCCATACCCCTTGACGAATCTCCTGTAATACCCGGTGAGTCCTAGGAAGGCTCTCACCTCTGTCTGGGTCTTGGGGGGCTCCCAAGCCAGAATGGTATCAATTTTCGGTTGGAGGGGTGCTACCTGGCCGCTCTCAACCTGGTGTCCCAAGTACACCACAGAACCCTGCCCAATCTGGCACTTACTTGCCTTGATTGTGAGGCCTGCCCTCCGCAGCGTCATCAACACTTCCCAGAGGTGGCGCAGATGTTCTTCCCGACTGGCACTGAACACTGCGATGTCATCCAGGTAGGCGGCACTGAAATCCTCCAGTCCAACCAACACCTGGTTGACCAACCTCTGAAAGGTGGCAGGAGCATTCTTCATCCCAAAGGGCATCACCCGGAACTGGTAGTGCCCATCTGGTGTGGAGAATGCTGAGCTCTCTTTGCCCCATCAGTCAAGGCGATCTGCCAGTACCCAGACGTTAAGTCAAACGTGCTGAGGTACCGCGCAGCCCCTAACCGATCTATGAGCTCATCAGCTCTGGGGATGGGGTGGGCGTCAGTCCTGGTGACGGAATTGAGTCCCCTGTAGTCCACACAGAACCGGAGTTCTGGTGTGGCACCAGGCGCGGCAGCCTTTGGAACCAAGACCACTGGGCTGGCCCAAGGGCTGTTAGAGGACTCAATCACCCCTAGCGCAAACATCTTGGAGACCTCCTCCTTGATGCAGGCTCTGACCCTGTCAATCACCCTGTAAGCCTTGTGCTTCACAGGAAGACTGTCCCCAGTGTCCACATCATGGACGCACCAATGAGTGACACTGGGAACCAGGGAGAACAGGTCAGGGAACTGTCCCAACAGTTGGCGACAGTCACCCTGCTGCTCAGGTGTGAGAGAGGTAGAGAGGTTTACTCCCTCCACTGATCCATCTTGCTCTCGGGCTGACAGGAGGTCAGGAAGAGGCTCGGTCTCCTCCTCCATCCCACCTTCTGTAGCTAAGAGCATGCCCACTTGGGACCTCTCCAAGTGGGGCTTTAGGCGGTTCACATGCAGGACCCGCAAGGGGTTCCTGGGAGACTGCAAGTCCACCAAGTAGGTAACTGGACTCTTGCGCTCCACCACCGTGAAAGGGCCGGTCCACCTGTCCTGGAGCGCACAAGGCTCCACAGGGGCCATGACTCACACTTTCTGACCAGGCTGAAGCTCTACCAGAGTGGCATTCTGGTCGTACCACCGCTTCATCTCCTCCTGGCTGGCTTCCAGATTTGCCTCAGCAAGCTCTCTGAAATGCCTAGTCTGGTTCCTGAAGGCCAGCATGTAACTGTATACATCCTGGGGAGGTTTCCTGGGAGATTGCTCCCAGCCTTCCTTGACCAAACTCAGAGGTCCTCGCACCGGGTATCCATAGAGGAGCTTAAAGGGGCTGAACCCTAGAGACTTCTGTGGCACCTCCCGGTATGCAAACAACAGGCAAGGTAAGAGGATGTCCCATTTACGCCTCATGGGTTCTTCCAGACCCATAATCATGCCCTTGAGGGTCCGGTTGAATCTCTCAACCAGCCCATTTCCTTGAGGGTGGTAAGGAGTGGTGAACTTGTAAGTTATACCGCACTCCTGCCACAGGGACTTCATGTACTTGGACACGAAGTTGGTACCTCTGTCAGACACCACCTCTTGAGGGAATCCCACACGTGAGAAAATTCCCATCAGTGCCCGTCCCACCATGGGGGCCATCACTGTCCTCAGAGGGATGGCTTCAGGGTACCGGGTGGCATGGTCCACCAAGACCAGGATAAACCTGTTGCCCATGGCTGTCTTGGGGTCCAGTGGCCCCACAATGTCAATACCCACCCGTTCAAAGGGGGTGCTGACCACAGGGAATGGCTGGAGAGGAGCCTTCTGCTTCCTCCCACTCTTTCCACTTGCCTGGCAAGTCTGGCATGTCCTGCAGTGAGTGGCGGCACTCCTGCGCATCTGGGGCCAATAGAAATGGGTGACAAGCCTTTCAAAGGTCTTGTCCTGCCCCAGATGTCCTGCTAACGGTACATCATGAGCCAACGCCCAGTAGGAAGGCTCTGAAGCGCTGCGGTACCACCAGCACACGGGCTGACCCAGGCTCAGCAACCTTAGGCTCTGAATACAGGAGACCATTCTCCCAGTAAATCCAATGTGATCCAGACTGATCACCTGCTGCCTGGTCTGTGGCCTGTTGCCTCAGACCCACGAGAGAAGGGCATGTGTTCTGCTCCTCGCAGAACTCTTCCCTGGAGGGTCCTCCTTCTTGCTGCCAATGGGTCAGCTCAGGTAGGTCCCCCAGTTCAGCTACCTGTTCCCCTGTAGGCTCCTGGGCATCCCCCTCAGGGTCTGCCTCCTCCTGGACCGTGGGAACTTCGGGGGCCGGGTTCCCGCGCCCCCTGCCTCCTCTCTCTCCGGCAGGCACCTGGGCCTCCCTCTCAGGCTCCAGGTCCTCTTGAACACCTTTAGCTGCCATTGACCGGGCGGTCACACATGCCCAATCAGGCAAGCCCAACATTTCTAAATGCGCACTCCGCTCCACCTTAGCCCAAGGTGAGCTCTCCAAATCGTTCCCTAATAAACAGTCAACAGGCATGGCTGGCCTCACAGCTACTTGAAGAGTACCCGAGACCCCCACACTCAAAGGGAACCTGAGCCACCTTGCAGTGACTCTCTGTGTTGTCAGCGGCAACAACCGGATAGAATGCATCAGGGACAACCTGCTCTTTAGACACCAGGTGACACTTGACAGCTGTCACACTGGCTCCTGTGTCTCTCAGAGCCTCCACCCTATGGCCATTGATGGTCACCCACTGCCTGTATTTTTTAGTGTTATCAGGCAGCTGGGTCCTAGGGACCATCTCAGAGTCTCCTAATGAGACAAGGGAAAACACTGTGGGATCCCCCCCACCTTGGGCACCCCACTCCTCCCCCAGGGCTACACTAGCCAACTGCCGGGCACAAGTGGGTGCTGGTTTTCCATGCAAAGGGCAACGAGGATCATTTGCCTTGTGGCCAGGGGCGCCACACTTGTAACACACCAGTGGTCCCTGGTGAACAGGGGGGCTTGTCAGGGCCACTGGCTTCTTCTCAGGGGAGGCTGGGAACCTTTCCCTTGGTTCCCTTGGGGTCTACTTTGGGGCCCTTTATGGAACTCCCTCTGTTTACCCTTGTCCCCCCACTCTTCTGTCTGGGGACCCTGCCCACCCTTGGCGGAGTCTCCCACGTGACCCTTGTGGACCCGGGTACTCACCCAGTGGTCCGCCTCCTCAGCAAGCTGCCTAGGGTTAGTCAGCTTACTATCAATCAGGTGCTGGCGTAGCTCAGGAAAACAATTACTGGACAAGTGCTCCCATGCCATCAAATCAAAGAGCGCCTGAAAATCAGTCGCTTTGCTACCCTTCACCCAACCATCCAAGGCTCTGCAAAAGTAGGTCACATATTCAACCCAGGTACTGCCTTCAATCTTCTTACAGTTCCTGAACCTCTGCCTATAAAGCTCAGGGGTCAAACCATACCTAGTCATTAAAGCATCCTTCATGTGGCTGTATGAATTATAGACTTCAGAGGGCAAATCCAACAAGGTATCCCGCCCTTCACTCAGGAACCGCCCCCACAACCCCGCTCCCCAATCCTTCTCAGGGACCCGGTGGGAAGACATGGCTACCTCATAGGCTATGAACCACTGTCCAATGTCATCATTTTTAAAAAACTTCTTCACCACATCTTTGGGAATATACACCCTAGCTTCAACAGGCACAGGCGGTACACTGCCACCAGAGGGAGTAATCTCTAAGCTTTTGGCCTTCAATTCCAACTCCCTCAAAACCTTCTCATGTTCAAACTGCATTTTCTTTTCTTCTAGGGCTAATTTCCTAGTTTGCATTTCAAATTCTAACTGCCCATTCAGCTTGAGCTTGGTCAGCTCCATTTCGTGCATCCTACTCTCTTTCCTGTCCTCCAACTCTTCTGGAGACAGACCTCTGGCAGAAACACTGCTACCTACTGGGGAAGGTGGTCTTCCAGCCCCTAGACCCAATAGCCCCTCCAGCTGCCCTTCTGCATTCTCAGCCCCCTCCACAGGGGCACTCCTTGATTCGACCCAGGCCCTCAGCGCCTTTTGGAGGTCCTCCTTCCTGGAGAGCCCGGTCATGGACACTTTAAACTTTTTGCAGAAATTCTTGAGCTGTTTGAGGGTGTAGCATTCTAGCCTCTCCTCTTCCCAATCACACTCAAGAGAGGCTACTGATGCTGGTTTCTCCATGGTGATTAAACTTGGCAGTTGCAAAAGTAGAAAATCCCAGAGAAAATGCTATCAAAGAGTATGTGGTTGCGTTTTGGTCTGCACTCACTAGGTAGTGTTCACCAATTACTGTACATGAGTCACAAATGCAAGTCCAAAATCCTCACCGCTGACCACCAATGTTAGATTTGGGGGTCTCTAGTTGGCAGAGGTAGGTACCTTTGTCCAAATAGGGACCCTTGCGTCTAGTCAGGGAAAGTAGGTACACTCCTGAAATAACCCCTGCTCACCCTCTTGGTAGCTTGGCACGAGCAGACAGGCTTAATTCAGAGGCCGTGTGTAAAGCATTTGTGAACACATACAGTAATCAAGTGACAACACTACAAATGGACACCACACAGGTTGTATATTTATAAAAATAGGTATACTTTATATAGATTTATCACAAGACCATAAACGACAAAAATAATCCACAATACTGTCAAGAATGCTTAGTTCTGGTTAAAAAGGCTTAAATCAAGGTTCTGTGCAAGTCGGTAGCCTTCTCCGGCTACTGCGATGTAATAGAACAAACAGAGTCTATCAAATCCAGCTGACCGCGTCGAGACGGGCCAACACAGCGTAGACGGACTCGGTCACAGTACCTTTACTTGAAGCGGCAGGCACGGGCGTGCGAGCCGGATGGCTGTTCGTCGCGGTTGCGTTGCAAAAATGGAAGCGTTGCAGGACGCGTTGTCCCTCGAGGCGGTGCAGGCAGCGGCTCGTTGACGCTCGTCGAGACGGAGTCCGATGAGACCAAGGCCGTGCGTTGCGGGGCGAGACGGTGCTTCGATGCGGTGCTGGCAGGTTGCGGTGCAGCGACGGAGCCGGATTCAGGAGCTGGCGTCGATCAGTCCGGACAGCGGTGCGAGTCGGGCGGTGCGTCGCGAAGCTGTGCGAGGCGGTGCCCAACTCCGGTGCGGTCACAGGACTCAAACTCAGCAGCAGTGACCGTGTCGGTCGGACCAGATGGATTCGGTGTAGCGAGGCGTTGCAAGGTGCGGTGCTCACAGGTTACGGTGCAGGCAGCGGCTCGTTGACAGAGTCGGTGAGACCAAGGCCGTGCGTTGCAAGATGCAGGCGTTGCTCGATGCGGTGCCAACAGGACACCGAGCCGGTCGGGAGAGTCGGTCACAGCTCCCTACCTCTGTAGCCACTGAAACAGAGTTTCCAGCAGCAATTCACAAAGGGGTGAAGTCCAATGGTCCTGGGACTTCGATCAGGGGCAAGCTCTCTTCCAAGCCCTTGGAGATCCTTCACAAGTTGATGAAAGTCACAGCAAAGCAAAAGTTCCTTTCTCCTTTCTTTGGCAGTCAGGCAAACCACTGCAGGCCAATACCCCAAGCAGCACTCCAGGCTTAGGGATAGTCTCTCCTCAGTTTCTTCTTGGTTCCGCTCCTCAGCAAAGGTTTCTTCTTGTTCCCAAAAGTGATCTAATTTCTTGGGATCAGGATCCCAATATTTATACCCCAAAATCCTTTGTCCTCTGAGGGCAGAGGGGCCTTTGCCCAGTCCAAACCAGTTCTGGAGCACTCTGTTTACATGACTCCTTCTTTCCTTTCACAGTGCAGGGCAGAAACATCAGACGCCCCACAGGAGGTGGAGCCAGCATTGTGGAGGGAAAGCCCAGCCCTGGAGCACTTTGTTGACATGATTCCTTCTCTTCTTTCACTGTGCAGGGCAGAGACATCAGACGCACCACAGGGGTGGAGCCAGCACTGTGGGGGCAGGCACTGTCCTATTCAGGTCCCAGGTGCAACTCCTCCCACCCATCTAGATGCAGATCTCTCTATTCACCACTGGGCTGACTCATTCTGTCTCCTGGAATCCCCAGCCCTGTCACTCAAAAACACCAGACAAGGAATACACAACCTAGCAGAGGCAGGCTTTGGATAGTTAGACAAGAAAATACCTACTTTCTAAAAGTGGTATTTTCAAACACAGAATGTTAAAACCAACTTCACTAAAAGATGTATTTTATCATTCTGAGTTCAGGCATACTAAACTCGAATTTCCACCATGTTCCCTGAGTCAGTTAGGATTATAAAATGTAATAATCTAACTGCCCATTCTGGCCTATGGAGAACAGGTAGCCTTGCAATAGTGAAAACGAAAATGGCTGTAATTCACTATTAGTACATGCCACACACACCAGGGCATGTCCTACCTTATACTTACAATGCACCCTGCCCTAGGGCCTACTTTAGGGGTGACCAACATGCAGTAAAGGGAAGGTTTAGGGCCTGGTAAGTGGGTGTACTTACCAAGTCGACATGGCAGCCCTAGGCTGCACACAGGCTCTGCAATGGCAGGCCTGAGACACACTTTACAAGCTGCTCCTGTGGGTGGCACAACCAGTGCTGCAAGCCCACCAGCAGCATTGGATTTACAAGCCCTGGGCACACTCAGTGCACTGTACTAGGGACTGACAAGTAAACCAATCATCCAATCATGGAGTCACTAATACACAACACAATTTATCATAGGGAGCACTTGCACTTTGGCACTGATTAGCAGTGGCAAAGTGCCCATGAGCATCTAGTCCAGCAAAAACATATCGACAACAGTGGAGGCATTATGAAAAAAATGGAAGGGAGACCCACGCCAAGGATGCCAGGTCTAACACCTACCAATAGCCCACTTTTCAGCATCTCCTCATTAATCTCGTTTTTTGCCTCTTAACTCTGTTCTTTCCTCATTAATCTTGTTTTTCTCCTCTTAACAGCGTTCTCTCTTCATTAATCTCATTTTTCTCCTCTTTACGATGTTCTCTCCTCAATAATCTCGTTTTTCTCCCCCTAAACTGTGTTCTCTCTTCATTAATCTAGTTTTTCTCCTCTTAACTGACTTTCTCCACATTTAACCTCATTTTTCTCCTTTTAACTGCGTTTTCTCCTCATTAATCTAATTTTTACTCCCACCTAACGCTCGCTTTCCTCTCCACAGATCGCCCTTTTTTCCCCACACTAAACATTTTCTCTCTCTGCCGCTCGTTTTTTCCCACCTTCAGTGCTGCTTTCCATCCTACCTCCTGCCTCTCGCTGAACCCACCCAGTGCCCCTCCTGGGAACCTACTTAATGGAGGCCACAGCGAGCGCGCCGCTGGTGCATGGAAGGCGCACCAAAGGCTAGCCCGTTTGCACACCTAGCACCAGGAACCCTGGATCTCCACCCATTCACAGCTACACCAGCAGCAAGATGATAGCCCTGAACCCCGGTCTTCACAAAGACAACTGCAGACGTGCATCTCCTAGCTCAAAAGCAGGACCATTTTCCTGCATTGTCTCTTCTCCTGTGACATCAAAACTCCCACTCATGGGACCTCGCTTGCCACCACTGAGCCGGGACAACTCGACTGCCTCCTGATCAACACCCAATCGCTCCACAAACACGCCACTGAGATCTGGGACACCATCACCTCTCTCAGACCTGACATCGTCTTCCTTACCGAAATTTGGCTTAACCCGACATTCGCAACAGACATTGTCACTGCCACACCCAACAGCTACAAGATAGTACACCAGAACCACGTAAAACAAGCACGGAGGTGGAATAGCCATCACCCACAAAGAATCCCTATGCTGCACAGCCGCCACAGACGACATCATCCCCATCATGGAACACCTCAACTTCCAACTCAACACAGACGACAAGACAATCATCAGAGGCACCCTTGCCTACAGACCTCCAGGACCATGTCCCACCTTCTTCAAGGCCATTCCTGACTTTATCACCCCACTGGCCATCAACACAGAGAACTTCATCTTCCTCAGAGACCTCAACTTTCACCTCAATGACCCCCATGACTCCAACACAGCCAAACTCCTCGAGATCATAAAAATCTCGGCCTCTCCCAACTAGTCACAGACCCCACTCACATCGCCTGGCACTCTCGACCCCATCCTCACAGCCACCAACTGAGTCAGGCACAGCCATGCCACCAAACCCACCAGGTTGGACCACTCAATCGTCCACTTCACCATCACAGCAGCCCCCACCGCCTCCACAAAACTGACCAGCAGCACCCACAGGTGCTGGAGCAAGATACCCGAAGACCAATGGACCAACACTCTCAGCTCCTCCTTACCGGACACCAATCTCAACCTCGAAGAGGAGGTCAAACATTTCAAAGCCTGGATTGCCAACTGCACTGACAAAATTTCCCCCATCAAACCCACCAAACTAGGCAGACCCACCAAGCATACCAGCTGGTACACCCCGGAACTAAGAACCACCAAATACAACTGCAAATGACTGTAAAGGGTTTGGTGCTCTAGCAAAAAGCCAAACGACCGCGCCACCTTCAAGCTGGCACTCAACAACTACCACCAGCGCCTGAAAGATAAGAAAAGGAATGCCTTCTGACCACCTCAAAGACATCTTTAACCACAGCAAAGAACTCTTCAACATAGTCAAGAAGTTATCCAACGCCTCAGCAACCGAAAACATCATCTCTCCTTCCCAAGACCCCTGAGATACCTTAGCAGACTTATTCCATAACAAGATCTTCACCACCTCCAAATACTTCGACCCCCAACCCTCCAATGCCTGCAACCTCATCCTCCTCAACCCCACTGACTTCCAACCGAACCTCAGGATCACCGTATGGGATCAACTCACCACGCAGAGCACCTCAACCATCATGGGCTCCAACCACTCATGAACACCCAGAGACACCAGTCCCCGCAACATATCCAACCTGGGAAACAATACTATCAGCAAAGAACTCACCACCATCTGCAAAACATCCATCACCTCAGCCACATTCCAGAAGGAATGGAAAAACACTGCAGTCAAACCACTCCTCAAAAAACCCTCCACAGGCCCGAACGACCTCAAGAACTACTGGCCCATATCTCTGCTCCCTTTTCCCGCCTAGGCCTAGTGTGGATTGGAAGGCATTGTGCCATCCTTCCACTGTGTTGTTTGTTTTGGCTTCCCATGCCAGGTGTTGTCATAGACATTCCATCATGGTATTTGGAACTTGAGTTGGTGTCTTTGTCCGAAACGATGCAGTCTGCCAACCCAAGTGTCTTTGAAATAATCCATTAGGGGGCTTAGTTTGTCTTCATTTGTTTGATGAATGAGCTTTCTATTAGTAAATTGTAGTGGTTAGCTACCTCTGTGACAGGGACATAGGCTAGTGTTATCAATTCTTTTTTATTTCAAAGGTGAATTGGCTGTTTGTAGCATATTCCACACTTAGGGGCCGATTACGATGTGGCTCGTAAAGGCTCTGACCTATGGTCGGAGCCTTTACAGCTGCATCGTAATGGGCCTGTCGGTTTACTTTCCGACTGCCTAATTAAGATATAGGTGGTCAGAAAGTAAACTGGTTGGTCATTCCGGATGGCTTCCGATGGGCTCGGAGAGTCCGACTGCCAGTCGGAAGCCAGCCTGTAATCTCAAGGGTGGCTCTTTCCGCCCTTGACATTACAATCACGGTTTCCGACATGGTTTCCATGCTGGTCTGTCTGACATGGAAACCATGTCGGAAACCATGTTTGGAGGCCAAGTGAGCACCTACGGTGCCCCCCTGTTGATCCCTGAACCTTGTGGCAGGCACCTTGAGGTGCCTGCCACGGGGTGCAGGGATGAACTGCACTTTCCATTTTACTATGGGAGCATGTTTTATGGCCGGTTTACGGCCGGAATGCATGCTCCCATAATAAAATGTAGGAATGCGACCGAACAGTGTTCGGTCGCATCCTAATGGGGCGGTCGGGACCGCCGACCGGGTGTCGGTCGATCCTATGACCGATGTGGTGTCAGGCAGAAGTGATTCCGCCCGACATCGTAATGACCCCCCTAGTGCAGATTGTTGGAGGTGTTTCTATATGCTTTGATTGAAATGATAGTAACAGCCTTGTATGGCTGTGTGGGGATACATTTTTAAAATGGTCTGAATCATGGATTGTTCAAAGTCTATGATTATTTTTATGGGTAGTAGGTATTTGTTTTATGGTTAATGTGGTGTAAGAGTTTGTAGTAAGTGCTGCTTTTTTATTTGGTAGTAGGGCATATATTAAAGGGATATTTGTACTTTGATATTCACCAAGTATGGTGTATATCTGAATGAATGATTTGGGACACATTTTGGAGTTCCCATCCATGATCCAGGTCTGACAATGGCTTGGTTTTAGTATGTTGTTTGCTGTGAAGAATATTAGGAATTGTTTCTCATTGTTTACGTTGCCACATAAAAGGAAAGGTTCCTCATTATGTGCCATTGTTATCTGTTCAGGTATTTCTATCTCTTGGTATCTTCTAGGTGTAGGAGTAGTACTTCTATTTCTCTCACATTTTGGGGGTGATTGTGTTTTCTTACATGAATTACAACATCATCTTTTGTAGTGGCCTTCCCATAGCATGCATTAGAATAATATTTGGTACATTTCCCATTCACATTGCCCGTCGATGCACTTTCTTGGTTGTAGGTGCAACCCGTTTGACTAATTAATTGATTTCCTTTCTAGGATGTTATATATTTGGCTTGCTGTGCCATTGTATCTGAAAGTAGTGAACTAGTATAAATAAATACAATTGTTTAAAGGCTATATGTTGTTTTTTACATATAAATTTATGCAACTACTTTTATTTGTTATACTTACTTGTATGTTCTTTTTATATGCTTCATGCTGTTTTGCAGCTTTTTCATTGGGGGTGTTATAATGTGGAGCAGGTGATTCCTTTTCTGCTGAGAGAAAAAAAAGTTATTATCAGTTATATTTTAAATGTTTATTTGTTGGTAGTTTGTAGAGGCTGGTTAGGTTTATTTTTACTTGCTATGTGTGTGAGTTTATATTTTTTAATAATTTTTGTATACTTACCTTTCTATATCTTTTTGCTGGTTTGTGATAGGTGTTCTTTCCTGGCAGCTTATCACTTCTCGAAGTCGTAGTTTTTTCTTTTAGGTAGTGCATGTAAAGATATAGAAATTGGAGAGTGTTTTGTTAATTAATTACTATTTTATATTTTTAAGGTCATTTTTGTTCAAATATAAGTTGTCTTTACTTGGTTAGGTAGTTGTCGAAATGTATATATTTCTTCTTTAAGGGCCCGGTTACAGAATCCGTCTGAATTTCCTCATCTTTCAGTGTTTGTCATTTTAGAAGTATTTTGTTGCTAAAATGAGTGTGCCTTTCATATTGTTGATGTAATTGTTTTATTAGTTAAGGTTGTTTATAGTTTCATTTTATTGGTTAGTTTAATTTCTGTTTGTAATTTTTATCTGTTATGTCTTTCTGTGGTAAATGCAAATCTAAGTTTTATTGATACATTTTGATATATAGTTTGATAGTTTTGAATATAATTTTATTTATATATGTATTTATTAATATTTAAGTTGATGTATAAATGTTTGCAGTTAATGGCAATTGTTTTTGTTTTATTGTTATGTATTTAGTTATATATTTTTTGGGGTAGATTGCACATATTTTGGTGATGTAATATGACATTTGTTATGTTTATTTTAAATAATTGTTTTACGTAAAGAATGTTTTACTTAATATTTATTACTGATATTGTAATTATTTTGGCAATATTATTGTAGTCATTAGTGTGTGAATCAATATTCTTGACATATTATATGTTTATTTAAAAGAGACAATATTTTTTTCTGATATTTGTGTTTTTTGATATAAGTAGAAATCAATATTTTTAATAACAATATTTGTGTTCTCGATATTTGTGGTTTTATTAGTTAATTATAGGAAGGCGACATTTTTGTAAACAATATATATTCCCCAATATTTTTGTGTTTCGATATTGTATGCATTGATATTATGTTAGTGATCCGTATGCCACCCGTGCTGCATCGCGGTCGGCCTGAACTTTTGACTTTCATCGGACTTGCACGTCCCGATAACCACAGTTGGCGCTGTGTGCTTTTAGGCTCTCTACCTATCTTAAATATTTCAAATTGCTTATCTCTAGTTCCACTGGTTGGATTTTTGTTGTTTTGGTGTCAAATAATTTATTAAATTGTAGTCTATTTTTCTAAATTAGTGTGGGGTTATTGTTGTGTTGTGTTATCATTTTATTACTGTTTGTTTGCTGCATAAATACTTTACGCTTTGCCTCTAGGTTAAGCCTGACTGCTTCTGTGCCTAGCTACCAGAAGGTTAAGCACAGGTAAATTTAGTGACTTTTGTGGGTCACCCTGGTGAGGATTTTGTCTGTTGCTTGAGAAGGGCTTAAACCACCTCAACGAAGAACCCAATTTGTCACATATCTTATCTTCCACCGCTAGTCCTTCTTGCACTGCCTATTACCTGCTACGAACCCATAGTCATTCACCAGCAGCTATCTAGTTCTAGGTTATTACTAACATGTTCAGTGTAATGCCTCTTTATTTTTTGTGAAGTGCCTTAATGCCCATGGATGCATGTGCACTACAGAAGCTTACTAAATAAATAAAGTAAAATAAATTCAAAATGCTGTGTTGAAAATGACTCTAGGACTGTCAAAACGAGATCACATCACCCAGTTTGAGAACTCTGCATTAGATCCCTGTTAAACAAGGAGTAGTTTTTAAATTTGAGTGTCTTGTTCACAAGTCCTTTCTCATCGCTTTCAATGGTATCGTCCTGTTCGCTCCCTTAGATCTGTAGCTCAAAACCTGTTATATATACACCGAAGTTTAAGAAACGAAAGAAAGGAGGTAGAGCTTTTATGTGGCTTAAGCCACTCAATGGACACAACTCCCTTTAGTCGAGAAAGCAAACAGCCGAAATGTATAAAAGTCTTAAAAACTTTCCTCTTTTCCAATGAATGATCAGATGATGCCATCTCTCTGGTAATTTCTACTTAGCATCAAGGTGCCTGTGGGTGCATGAGCGCTTATAAAACCCAACAGAAATACTAAATATGACATCAATATATTAGGCCTGGGCGAAATTGTAATTAGGCCGGAGTAATTTTGGTACTTTTGAGTTACTCTTGTGATGCTAAATCACCAAAAATTATGCAATCACATCAGGTGGCATAATTTGGGGCAGAACACCAATCCAATAGCACAGAAACAGTTGCAGGCAGCTGGTGTTCCTGTTCTGTTGCATTTAGAGCTATTTTCTTAGTTGCAAAATGCATATTTCATATTCCGGTTCAATTTGGACTGGAGAGTGCATTTTGCGCTACGAAAATAACACTAAATGCAGGGTTGCAGTCCTCGCGTAGTTCCATATAATTTTGTTGTAATTTCACGTAATTATGCTAAAGCAAATTATGCAAGATACGCCCACTCTTAAAACATATAATTCCTTCACACATTAATGCCCCCACAATCACCTAAAAAGTGTACTTATGTAATCACTAAATCAATAATCAGAAACTCAACCAAAGTAGAAAAAAGAGGAACAGATATACCCTTATACTCCCTGTTACCTTCTAACACATAGGAACATATGCGCCAACACACAGTCACAAAAAGTACTGTCAGAAATTCATACACCCAATTCAATATATAATCAAACACAGTACAACATATACCCATGTAATCAATTTATAGAATTCCAACTACTGTTATTGAACAAGAAACCTATCACAATATTACAAAACAACATACATATCAAACACAAATGTATTCACTACTTTTAAAAAATTGTTGTGCAAAATATTACTTCTGAAACAATCAATAAGAAAATCATCACTATTTATATAAAAATCAGAACAAATGTGTACAACAGTATCATCTGAAGTCATGACTGATGAAAAGATGCTGTTTGATTTGCCTATAAGTTTAGGGCTGTTTGATAAATGTGTGGATAGGAATGGACCCTGCACATTATTCGGACATATGACCCTTTGATCTACTAATATGTTGGCGCAGTTTTATGGATCTGTACGGAGTATAGGTTTAAAAGTTTACTTTTCTCTGATATACTGAGTTTCATGTAAATCTTCAGGGGAGCATTGTTAAAGGGGAGGGGCAAAACATTGCTCACTTGCGGTGCACAGACAGAATATCCAGTTTTTATTTCGACCTACCAGAATATCGAGTTTTATATATTGTAGGTCAAGAATATCAACATGAAGAATATCGTGGTACAGAATATCGACAGTAAGATAAGAAATATTGTTTTATTTAATATCGAAGACAGTAATATCGTTTGTAAAAATATTGTTGTTAATAATATCGATGTTTATATTAGTGTTCTGTATTTTAATATGTGTGTTAAAAGTATGTTAGGTAATTTTTTGGTATAAGTGTAGTTTATTTTTTTAATGTATGTGTTACATTTTTAGCAGTAAATATTTTTATGTAAAATAATTTTTGCGTAATTTAGGGGTCTATTACGATGGCGGTCGGATGTTCACCGCCGGGCCGGCGGTGGTGACCGGCGGTGGACATCCGACCGCGATCGCAAGCCAGAAAACCGCCGGTCAGATTAGGATGGCGGTGGTGACCGCGGCGGTGGGAAATCCCGACCGCCGCTTTTCCGCCGGTTGCCATCTGCACTCCTGCCTGGCGGACGGAGCAGGACCGGGATAATGGTGGTGGTGCAGAGCAGGCTCCGCCGGCAGGATTATGATGCCGGTGGTAGCCAGCCTTTCCTCAGCGGTCAGACCGCCATCGAAAGGCATGCGGAGATTGTCTTCCGGGGGCCCATTGCGGGTCCCCAATGTTTTGGGGGGGTGTGGGTGCACTGGGGGGGTACCCATGGTCCCCCCCTACATTCCCCTATACCAGGTGGCAGGCACTGAGCAGTGCCTGCCACGCAGTGCAGGGAAATGCAGGACATGCTCCTTTGGACATCGCGGCGGTGCTGCGGGCAGCAACAACCACCGAAATGTTAAGGCTTGCGATCCGGTCAGATTAGGATGGCGGTGGTGACCGCGGCGGTGGGAAATCCCGACCGCCGCTTTTCCGCCGGTTGCCATCTGCACTCCTGCCTGGCGGACGGAGCAGGACCGGGATAATGGTGGTGGTGCAGAGCAGGCTCCGCCGGCAGGATTATGATGCCGGCGGTAGCCAGCCTTTCCTCAGCGGTCAGACCGCCATCGAAAGGCATGCGGAGATTGTCTTCCGGGGGCCCATTGCGGGCCCCCAATGTTTTGGGGGGGTGTGGGTGCACTGGGGGGGTACCCATGGTCCCCCCCTACATTTCCCTATACCAGGTGGCAGGCACTGAGCAGTGCCTGCCACGCAGTGCAGGGAAATGCAGGACATGCTCCTTTGGACATCGCGGCGGTGCTGCGGGCAGCAACAACCACCGAAATGTTAAGGCTTGCGATCCGACCGCCGCGGTCGGATTTCGACTGCGGGTCATCGTAATTCGACCGGCGGTGATGTCGCGGTCCATGTGGGCGGTCTTTTCCCGCTACCATGGCGGTCGGGGAGGTTTTCCGACCACCATCGTAATAGGCCCCTTAGTTCTGTAGCGGGTTGTGGTTTTATAGGGGAATAGGGTGGGAAATAATTTAATTATAATAAAGTAATTATTAATGTTTATTTATTAGTATTTATAATTAATGTATTATTAATTGGTTTTTAATTAATAATAATTAATTAATAGACAATTATATAAATTGTGTAATTTATTTCAGGAGCGGGTTGTGGGTTTATAGGGGAATAGGGTGGGAAGTAATTTAATAATAATAAAGTAATTATGAATGTTTATTTACTCGTATTTATAATTAATTTATTATTAATTAATTATTAATTGGTTATTATTTATTATTAATTAATTAATAGATATTTATATAAATTGTTTAATTTTTTAGGAGCGGGTTGTGGGTTTATAGGGGAATAGGGTGGGAAGAAATGTAATTATAATAAAGTAAATATTATTAATTATTTATTAGTATTTATAATTAATTTATAATTAATTATTAATTGGTTATTAATTAATATTAATTAAATAATAGATAATTGTATTAATTTTGTTATTTTTATAGGAGCAGGTTGTGGGTTTATAGGGGAGTAGGGTGGGAAGTAATTTAGGGGCCCATTACGATGGCGGGCGGAAGCACAACCGCCGTGCTGGCGGATGCAAAAAGCACCAGTTACCGCCGGCACGCAGCAGTCCACACGCCCGCCCAATTACGATGCGAAAAGCAGGCCAAACACCGCCGGCAAGCCAGCAACACCGTCCGCCATCAAAGTGCGCCCGCACACGTAGCGGCGCAGCACAACTGACACACACCGTCCGACGAAACACGTCCCGCCCGGCGCATAAATCACGATGCCGCAAACAAACGGCTCCCACGGCAAAGAGACACCGCACGTGAAAGAGAGGCGGAAACACGGACGCAGAGCACGGACAACGAAGAAGCGGCACCCCGGGCATGAATCCAGCACTGCAGGCCCTTCCCATGCTTCTGCTGATGCACCACCAAGGACGCAACGTACCGCGGAGACGCAGGTAGGCACACACACAACAAGTGCACGCAAACAGCGCACACAGTGCAAGGGCGGAAAAGCGGACAACCCCCCACCAGCGCGTGCACACTACACATCCACCATTGCATCCACATATGACACACAGGCCAAATCCTAACATCGCGGAACACATGTGTACACACCACCTGGGACTAGGAACCAACCACCCCGTCACGGCCCCAAAGCGCCGATGACGCCGCCACACATGCGCACAACGCAGAGGCCAACCGCAGCGCCATGCATGCGTCGCACACAGACACAGGGACACAACCAAGCAGCACACACACCAGCCCCACCCCGAACGCACATGACATGTGACAGGCCTGCCACAGACATGTCCCCAACGCCCAATTCACGGACAACACCCAACGCCACACAACCGACGCACACATGTCAGTGAAGTCACGCAACAGCAGGACACACCCCAGTGTAACAAACATGGCGAAGCACACAGCGGCGGCAACACCAACTAGGAGAAGCAGGGCTCCCTTCGGGAAGAGGAACGCCAGTACCACACTGAAAAACCCATACCACCCTGCACATATGAACAAGACACATGAAACGGAACACCAAAGAGCCCGGTGACCGACAACAGGTGGCCCAAGAATTACATCCACACACAAGGCCCAACGCAGAGCGGAAAGGCAGCCTGCCGCCCACACAAGGGAGAGCAGACAGCACTGAATGACCTTCCATTCCAACACCGAAACCACAGCCCTACGACAGAAGCCGGTGAATACAGCCATTGTCCAAGAATAGACCAACACAGGCATGCCGAGGAGACCGACCACACGGCAGATAGCGCATATCACAGAAGCACACAACGGACGGGGAAGAAAGAAGAAAACACTCCCCCATGTCGGCCACATGCAAGTTAATTGGAAGGAGTCACACAGCACCGACCTTGAACTGTCTGAGAAGCATGTGGGAAGAGGGCCCGTGTCCTCCAAACAAGCCAACAGAACACAAGTCCTGTCTCCCCACGACTACACAGAGCTCACAGCAACCCCGGAGTGTGCACATTGCAGACTGCACACACAGCCGGAGCACGCCACCACAACGCACCGCTGCGAAATGGCAACCGCAACACACCTACCCAACTACGCCGAAGAGCTCAAGCTGTACCAAACCAGCACGATACATACATTGGGATGCGATCTCCTGTCCCTGCTGAACGTAAGTTACCGACTGACTTACCGCATCACATTGTTCAGCTGCGTCATGCCCGTCTTCTACTGTCGGAGGTGTCCCTACCAGCATCCCGTCGAGATATGCCTCTCCAACCCGGCATGTCTGAAGGCGGACCTGCTACCACTACTCCTCCCTCTGGACGCACACGACAGGGCCTGCTCTGCCTATGGGGGCATGGCGTATGTGGCCAACATCGCACGCGCACTGAAATGGAACCACTGTGCCTCCACACGACGGATCATCGAGAACAGCTACATCGAATGTCACCCAGCATGCCCCATCATGGTCCTCCAAGGGACAACCTACGAACAACACCTTGACAGCCACCATCCGCTTCATTGGCTGGCAAACATGTACACCACCAATGACATGGAAGCCCTGCTGGACGGCATCGCATACCTGACAACCTGTAAATACGTCGGACCACAACGCAGGTTCCCCGAGTGACCTATGAAGTCCAACCCCGCACCCATGCTCAGCTTCCGCACGGACTGGCCAGTCACCACCACAACAGCCATACCAAACGACCGGCAACTGTAACCACACCATCAACGACATCGCCATGACATCGGATATGACCGGGACATGCACACTGTTCCCCATCACATCCAGGAACACCGCATGCATCGTGGGAGGCAGTGGCATGGGCTCTGTGCATCGCACCCACATGGACGGAACTGCACGAACAACCAGGACACGACATGGATCCAGCGCACATGGACACACACACCGCTCAGTGGACATGAATAGGTCGCCTGGAGTCTGTGGGTGCTGCACCCCTCCCACCCCCGCCCCGGGAATCCCATACCAGGACCTTTGCATGGACGACAAGTGCATACAACAACAACACGACCCCAGTGACTGTGACATGTCCAGTAACCACCACAGTGCAACAACAAGTGGCACGCCGCTGCATGCACGCAAGCACATGCCCTGATGTCATCTCACATGCACGCGTGCATGAGGAACAACCGCAGCAAACCTGTCACATGGAACTGAGATGGACTGTGCCCATGATGCCGAGCGGTCTGGTAGGCTACATGTATACCGTCTGTGTCAAAGTCCGCAGCTCCGCAGCTATACGTAAATGTACATTAGCACAGCCTTGGCCAAGCAGATGTAACCCCACACCCTATCCCATTTGTAATCATGCTCAGTATATCCTCAATATGTATTCCGCTGCCAGTAGTGTCCACTATACTGCATCACAGAGGACAGAAGACTCAATATAATGTTTGAAACCAGAACTGTCTCCGCTGACTCATTTCACAAGTACGAATGAGAGAGGATGAGAGTATGTGAAGTACACGGCAGTCGTGACATGACCATGTAGTCCACTGGTATTGGATGTCAACGCAAATGAGTAGCACTACTGTGGAAGACACACATGTGTCGTGTGAAGTCGTATGGACGCAGTGCTCAGGTGGGTGGGTGCGACGGGTAGATGCGCACATGCCAAGTTGGAGCACGCCGTGTTGGGAGGGCTCATGAACAGTACACCACCGCTTCCCTGGGCATTGTGAGAGGACACCTGTCGGGGGGAGTGAACACGTGTGTGCACAGCAGCCGGGCACACGTACAAAGCGGTACCAGGCGCACCTCAGCCCACCCTCTGTGGACGAGCTGGATCCTGTTGTGCGCCCGCCATGCCCCTTGACAAGGCACACACAGCCCCAGTCGACCAGGTGTAACCCCAACATAGTCAATCCGCACAGGCGATACAGGGCACGGGATGGCAGTGGAGCATGGTGTGTGAGAGGTCTCCTCGCGCTCCTCCTGGTCATATCACGCAGGCAATAGAACCTCAACGTCCAGCATGGCAAAAAGTCAAATGGAAGTGTAGGGGGACGCACCACAGCACGAGCAGCACTGACGTCACGGGAGGTGGCTCGCACCATCCCATCCATTGCCCATCATACCAACCACGACACATGCCATTGCGACTAAGTGCAAGCGCGTGCGCCACCACCCCTGAGCCCTCCCCAGAGAGGCCAAAGAGTGAATGTGTGGGCCATCAGCCACAGACGGACGCGGCATGGCCGCAAGGGCAGCCACAGCCACTGGGTGTCGCAGGTGGCGGATCCGGAAGGCGAAGACTGTGATGCATAGTCCATGCAGGCCGGGTCTCCATTTGGGGCACCACGCAGGTGGACGGCGTCCCGCCACACATCATACCCTGAGACAGCCCACTCGTGCAACTGGACCCACACATACACTCCTTGCCCTCTCTGGTGCAAGCTTGGGGCTGCCTGTGCAAGCGCTAGCCTCGCAGGTGAGCATGCATATTGGGGGGCGAGGGGAGGACATGAGGGCTGGGGCGAAGATGACTGTATCACTGTCAGTTAGTACAAGGGATGACCCAGATGTGGAAAGGAAGAGACGTGTCCCGTGTGTACTGCAACTAGTCGCCAATCCAACTACCCCCCATGTCCGGAATGTAAGCCCGCACCTAGGCCCGCCCATCCGCCACATCGAACATACCACCAGCACGACAACCTTCCCATTCGAAACACTGACTGGGGGTGGCGACCAGTGAACAATCATGTGTAGCCTACCCACGCGTACATGTGGGCCCTCCATGATCCATGTCACCTGCGGCAAAGACATGACATGCGCAATGAGGGAAGTGAGGAGAGCTGTCCGCCCCACGCGCAGAAGGTGCATCAGCTCCACAGACCCAGCAGCGAGTCCAGCAGGGGTCACATGTGCAGGGGCAGCTGTGCCTGGTGTGAAGGCACATGCATATAGACAGCACATCGACCAATGTGTAGTCTGCCCACATCCACAGTCCATCATCATGCGGACATAGGAATTGAACACAGGGCAACACATCTTAGCTGGTGCACCCACCGTGACCAACAATGCGCAATCATCGACGTACCCGCCCTGTGCATGGCCCCCCCAACGGAGGCACATCCAGTGCCACCATCCCACACACACAAGCCTTCCACGGAACATGCTGTGTCCAATGGTCAGTACAGAGTCAGCGCCCATCTGGTGGATCCTGAACAGGAGACACATGCACACACATGCCAGCTCCCACTATGTACGACTGCCACCTGGCACGTGCAATGTAACCTCTCACCTGTGACGTGTGACTGCAAGCACACAGCCGTCTTGGCATGGGGCTGTCAATGTGGACACCAGTCAATGTTTCGGGAGCTGTGATCCGTACAGTGCTGTACATAGGGTGCAGTGCTGACACCTACTACTGTCTCATATCCCCTCGTGCCACAGGTCCCACTTGTATTGGCCGCTCAGCCCGTGCCCACATCGTCGTCGTCGTGTGCCATACTCATCCAGCCTCGGAAGCAGTACCATGCTCAGCAGACACTCATGTTGCCGTGGCGTTGCCGCTTGACGAATATGCAGTCAGTCCCCATCAGCACGCCCCGCAAGTCATTGGGGCCTAGATCCCCATGTGCATGCACATGGCAGTGGTATGTCTCACTTGCCATTGCCATTGTTGGGAGACCTGTGTAAGTGTATTGTGGCCGTGCCGTCCCAGCTTGACAGCTGGGCTGTGGCTCATGTGCTTGCTCAGTCATGTCAGTGATGTGTATGCGAAATTGCTATGTGCCGTGTTGCTTTGACATGTGTCCTCTGCCATTTAACCCAGGCGGAGACCGAACATTGACCGCCCATACCAATTGCTGGCGGACATGGACGATACAGAGGTAATCAGGAAGTTTCGGCTGGACAGGCCAACTCTGCATCGACTGTGTGCCATGTTAGAGCCCCATCTCCGTCCCCGCAGGGTGTATCCGACTGCTGTCACCCCCACGGCTAAGGTGATGGCCGCCATGCATTTCTTCGCCACTGGGTCATTCCAGCACACAGTGGGCAGTGGAGGAGGGATGTCCCAGCCCATGTTCAGCAAGGTGCTGAGGGATGTACTGGCAGCCATGATGCTGTACCGGAACAGGTACATCAGATTCCCCAGGGCTCGTGAATTGGCGGCAGTGAAGGGTGCATTCTATGCCCTTGGCAGAATCCCACACGTCGTGGGAGCCATTGACTGCACTCATGTTGGCCTTGTTCCACCACAGGCCACTGAGCACCTGTACCGCAACAGGAAGCACACGCACTCCCTGAATGTGCAAGTGGTGTGCCTTGCGGACATGGTGATCACCCACGTGTGTGCAAAGTTTCCAGGCTCGGCCCATGACGCACACATAATGCGCAACAGCATCTTGCCACGACTGATGGCCAATCTGCAACAGGATCGTGGCTGTATTGTCGGTGAGTATGTGGAGTGGTGTAGCGTGCTGGTTGTGCGATGCTGTCCCCTGTCCAGTTGGAATAGCAACGGTTCTCTGTGTCCCTCACACCCAGGTGACTCTGCGTATCCGAATGGGGCATGGCTGCTCAGTCCATTGAGGAATCCTCGCACCCCAGCAGACGATCGATACAATGAGGCACATGGGAGGACCAGACGTGTGGTCGAGCGTACCTTTGGCCTCCTCAAGTCCAGGTTCAGGTGCCTGGACCGCACCGGGGTGCACTGGCGTACTCCCCACAGAAGGTGTGCCAGATAGTGGTGGCGTGCTGCATGCTGCACAATCTGGCCATTCGGAAGCAGATCCCCCTCATTGTGGATGACGGAGATCAACCAGGGCCCCAGCCCGCAGACCAGGACAGCTCGAGTGAGGTGGACAGCGGAGAGGAGGAAGCTGGGAATGTGCGCCAGCAGCTCATCGCCCGCTACTTCACTTGACGGTGAGTGTCCATGTACGACGGATGATGTGTCTGTATCTATGCAGGTGTGTGTGTGCTGTGTCAGGGTGGCCGTATGTTCACTGCGTGCAGTGTGTCAACGCTCCATGGCCAGGGTAGTATGCCACTGTTGGTGGCTGTGGCATTGTGCCCTATTGCTCTGTGCGATGTGTGTACATTGCTTGTAGTTGTTGACATGTACTGTGTGATGGGTGTGTGACACACTCATTGAATGTGCTCCTGTTCTGTCTCCCACCCCTAGGTCCCTACAGGCCCTCCGGATTCCATTTCCATGCCACGCATCAGGTGCCTTTCCGCCCAAGGTGGCCGTTGTATTCCGTACAATAAAGACACAGGGCACAAACAGCAGTTAGTGAAAAAGGTGCATTTATTACAAACTGTGACATGTGATTGTGTGTAAGGTGATGACAAAAGTGGTGCGTGCAGTGACAATGAGCTGTCGGTCATGGCTGCGTGATGATCAGGGTGTACCCACTGGTTCTATGTCCATAGTCCAACACACACATGCCATCCAGATGGCTGTGTGGAGTGGGATCGTAGAGCAAGTCAATGCAGTGGCTGGTCAAGGAAGGCTGGCGGAAGGCTGGCTGGCTGCCTCACTTGCGACTGGAGCGTGCGAAGTCCTCCCGGGAGATCTG
Source organism: Calotriton arnoldi (assembly GCA_963921515.1). Lineage (NCBI taxonomy): Eukaryota > Metazoa > Chordata > Amphibia > Caudata > Salamandridae > Calotriton > Calotriton arnoldi. Next base: position 220,254 of record CAWUFW010005184.1, on the reverse strand, counting down.
TTTCCTCTTCGGACGGCCCCTTCCACGTTTGGGAGGGGGGTGTGTGGTGGCGACCTGCTGGTGGTGGATGAGGTGTGCTCACTGGCTGTGGACGCAGGGGAAGTGGACACTGCTGCCCGAGCCTGCGCCCTAGCAGGTGGTGGCGGAGGTGGTGTTGCTGGCCTTGCCTGTGACCCCACCGCCACCACCAGCTGGCCCATGAGGTCCACGAGTTGGTCCATACGGGACACGAATTGGCCCATATGGGCGTCCATGGACCTCAGCACCCCCAGCACCTCCCGCGTGTCAGTAGCAGACCTGGCCCATTGTCCTTGGGCCTCTTCATAGGCCCCAAGGACTCTGTCCATTTGAGGCAGGGCATGGCTCCCAGGGGAGGCTGGCGTTTCCCTGACCCTGCTCCTCCTACCAGTCCTGCTGCCACCGGCCTGCCCACTAGCCACATTGCTCACCACGGTCCTCGCTGTGGCTCCCAGGGTGGATCCAGTCGGCCGGGCCACCACCTGCGCTGGGGCTGGTGCCAGCGAAGACGTGGTGGTGGTGGAGGCGGTGGTGGTCGGTGCGGCGATGGTGGCGGTTGCGGCAGTGGTAGTGGCCGCAATGACCGTGGGTGTGGCCGCAACGACAGTGGCAGCAGGGGACTGGGACTGTTCAGCATCCCTGGATGATGGGTTGGTGGGTAGGAGGGGTCCTGGGGAGCGGCTGGGCCCTGCCACGCCAGATGGGCCAGCTTGGTGGTCCGTGTCCGAAGAGGTGGACAGATCCTCCAGATCCGTGTGTCCTCGTTGGGGGCTTGTAGGCTGGCTGTGCTGGCTGCTGTCTCCATCCCCAGCGTCCAGCAGTTCGTCACCTGTGGAGAGAATGAGATTTGTTATTGTGTTGCACCTGGCGAAGTATGTATTAGTCGTCTGACATTGGCAGTTCGTGCAATCTCGTACATGGGTTTCCCGGAGGCGAGTGTGTGGCTGTGGCATCTGTAGGTGTGTGTGCTAGGCAATGGGACTGTGTGCTGTGCACATGTGGCATGGGACGGATTGGCCATGCCGATGGGTGTGTTGCTTTGCCCCTACTCATTGTGACTCTGGTGTATGCGGGCTCCTGGCCCATCCTGGGTCTGGTTTGTACTTTGCTTTTGGAGTTCAAATGGAACGCTTAGGAACGCATATGGCAACATGGGGGCCATGCCCCAGATTCGCATTTGGGAGGGTATATGCTTTTGGGGTACATGCTGTGAGCCATGGGTGCCGAACGTGACATGTGTTGTGGCAGCATGACAGTGCATGGTCTGAGGTGTGTGCATGCCTGACATGCCCTGCATATTTGCTGTCTGTTGTGGTTACTGGACATGGCATTGGACGCATCGTTATGAGTGAGTGATAGTTGTGTGCCAGCCAACGTATTGCAGTTGTCCCATCTCCTTGGTGTGCGTGCTGCCCTGTGCCATGTGCATCACTGCAGTGCTCGGGGGGTGTGGCCCATGTTGTGTGTTGTTGCTCACAGTGTGTCGTGCGCTTAATTGACTTCTGGCACATGGTTGGTCATGGGCATGTGTCTTAGCGTGACTGCTGTATGTGTGGCAGCTGTGCGGATGACATGCCTTTCATGAGACTGGGGCTGACGGATGGGATGGATGGTATGTTGTATGTGCATGGTGTGTCTGTGTGTTTGATGGGTTCAGTGGTGTTCGTGTGCATTTCTGTTGTTCCGCTCTGTTGCGTCTAGTGTTGTTTGTCTTACATAGGCGTAGTTGTGGGGTGTGTGGTTGACAGGCAGTAGGGGCTACATGGACAGGACTTCAATGGTGTTTCGGTTGTGTGTGATGAGTTGCACAGTGGCTGCCGTGTGGGACTATATTCAGTGTGGCTTGTGCATGCAGACGTGGCTCCTTGGGTGTTGCTATGTCTGTGATGGGTCATGTGGGGTGTGAGTCTGCTGTTCATGTCCGTGTGCACATTGTTCACTTGTTCGTGACGGTGGGCGGTGCTGCGTGTCCGTGTGCTACGTGACATGTCCCATGTGTTGGTGGTGTTATGGTCCTCATGCCTCCAGTAATCCAGCCCTGTCCAGTTTCCCACCTGCAAGTTGTTCGTGCGTGCACTGTACTGGATGCCACATGGCTCTTAGCGGGGGGTGCTCCATGTTGCAGGTCTGTGGGGGTGGGGGGTGTAGTGGGTCGTGGGGGTGGCTGTACACCCACTGACACCGATTGCTGTGGACCGTGATGTCTGCCTTTCGGCTGTCGTTGTGCACTGCGGTGGCTGACACGTGGGTGTGGGGTGTGGGGGATGCTCCTCCTTGCTGTGCTGTGGGACTGGGGCCTGGTGTGTGTTGTACTTGGGCTGTCCACCGTCCCACCCACTGCACTTTGTGTTCCTGCCACTTACCTGTTACTTGTCGGTTGGTGCAGCTGTGCCTGACACATGGGTGTGGGGAGTGCTCCACCTTGCTGGTCTGTGGGAGTGGGGGCCTGGTGGGTGTTGTACTTCAGCTGTCCACCGTCCCACCCACTGCACTTTGTGTTCCTGCCACTTACCTGTTACTTGTCGGTTAGTGCAGCTGTGGCGGACACATGGGTGTGGTGGGTGCTCGTTGTGGCGCTTCTGGCATATTTGGGGACCTGTTGGTGGTTACGTGGCTGGCTTAGTGTACACATGTCCCCACGCATCTTACAGTTGTTCGGTTTGGCCTGTGTGTGGTAGTGTCTGTTGCATGTGCGTGTGATGTGTTGTGTATTGTGTGCTGGACATGGGGGTGTTTGTCCCTGGGAGCTGTGGCATGGTGGTTGCGCATGTGTGTACATAGCGGTGTGCTGGTATACATTAGTTTGTACTTACCAGCCTCCACTCCCCCTGCTAATCCGGCGAGGATCTCCGGATGGATTACGACTCGCACCTTCTCCTCCCACGCTTTGAAGGTCTTAAAGAGCGCGGGATTCCCTCCGCCAGTGACGGCAGCCAGCTCTCTGTTTTTGCCCTCCTTCTTCTTGACCAGGCTCTTTACGTCATTCCAACGTTTGTTTATCTCGGTTCTGTTCCTGGGCAGGGTCCCGACTGCATTGACCTGGTCTACGATCCGGGTCCACATTCTGTTTCTGGTGGCTAGTGGTGTGTGCTGGACCATGTTCCCATAGATTTGTGGGTACACCTTGATGATCTCGTCGACCATGACCGTCAGCTCCATGGGCGTGAACTTGGGCATCCTTTGTGGTGCCATGGTGTTTGTGGTGCTGGTGCGGTGTGTGTTGTGTAATGTGCAGGGGGTTTGTGGTGCCGGTGTTTGGTGGTGGTGGTGGTGGTGGTGGTTGTGATGTGTGCGTTTCTGTGGTGTGCTGCTGTCCTTGCTGTGTCACTGTGTCCTCTCCTCTCCTCTCTGGTTTGCAATGTAGCAAGGGGTTGTGGTCTGTGGGAGTGCTGCTTTTGTACTCACCTATGTGGGTGTGTCCTGATGGTCTGTTGTTTTCAGGTGTGTTGTGTCTGGGGTTCTGGCCTTTGTATTTTTTGTTTGTCCGGGGGGTGTTTTCGGGATGTGTACTGTGCTTGTGTATTTGTGCGTGCCTTGCTGTGTGGACTTGTTGGCCATGTTGTGTGCTATTGGTTTTGTGTGCGGATGGTTTCTGTGCAGGTACGTGGGCGCCATGGCTTCTGCCGTGTCGATTCTCATCGGCGTTGTTTGCGCTGGCGGGCGGTATTTTTGTTGTTTTTCCGCGCTCATGGCGGTGCGATCGTAATCTCACGTGCGGTGTGTCGGCCGTGAGGGCGGGCGGTTTTGTGTTGTCGTGCGTGTTTCCGTCCGTGGCGGGCGGTTTGACTCCGACTCGGACGATGGCGGGCGGTATTTTGTATGATTTTTCCGCCGATGGCGGTTTTCAGTTTGTGTACTCATAATGGCGTGGTCGGTGTTCAGGCGGTGTGTGCGGGCGGATTTTTGCCGCTTCCATGCCTGGCGGATTTTTTACGCCGGGTATCGTAATGTGCCCCTAAATTGTAATAAAGTAATTAATATTATTTATTTATTATTATTTATAATTAATTTATTATTAATTAATTAAAAATGTGGTTATTAATTAGTATTAATGAATTTATTAATAATTATATTAATTGTGTTTTTTAAGAGTGGGTTGTGGGTTTATAGGGGAATAGGGTGGGAAGTAATTTAATTATAAAAAAGTAATTATTAATATTTATTTATTAGTATTTATAAATAATTTATAAATAATTAATTATTAATTAGTTATTAATGTTTAATAATTATTCAATTGATAAGTACGTAAATTGTAACCCTCTGCTATCCAACACTTTCCCTACTGTTGCACTCACTGGAGAGGGAATAGTAATTTTTACCCTACGCTATTCAACCCTTTCCCTACTGTTGCACTCACTGGAGTGGGAATAGTAATTTTTACCCCTACGCTATCCAACACTTTCCCTACTGTTGCACTCACTGGAGTGGGAATAGTAATTTTTACCCCTCCGCTATCCAACACTTTCCTTACTGTTGCACTCACTGGAGTGGGAATAGTAATTTTTACCCCTACGCTATCCAACACTTTCCCTGCTGTTGCACTCACTGGAGTGGAAATAGTTATTTTTACCCCTACGCTATCCAACACTTTCCCTACTGTTGCACTCTCTGGAGTGGGAATAGTAATTTTTACTCCTATGCTATCGAATACTTTCCCTACTGTGGCATCACTGGAGTGGGAATAGTAATTTGTACCCCTCTGCTATCCAAAACTTTCCCTACTGTTGCACTCACTGGAGTGGGAATAGTAATTTTTACCCCTACGCTATCCAACACTTTCCCTACTGTTGCACTCTTTGGAGTGGCAATAGTAAATTTCACCTCTACGCTATCCAACTCTTTCCCTACTCTTGCACTCTCTGGAGTGGGAATAGTAATTTGTACATCTCCGCTATCCAATACTTTCCCTACTGTTGCACTGACTGCAGTGGGAACAGTAATTTGTACCCCTCCGCTATCCAAAACTTTCCCTACCGTTCCACTCGCTGGAGTGGGAATAGTTATTTTTACCCCTACGCTATCCAACACTTTCCCTACTGTTGCACTCTCTGGAGTGGGAATAGTAATTTTAACCCCTACGCTATCCAACACTTTCCCTACTGTTGCACTCACTTGAGTGGGAATAGTAATTTTTACCCCTTCTCTATCCAACACTTTCCTAACTGTTGCACTCTCTCAAGTGGGAATTGTAATTTTTACCCCTACGCTATCCAACACTTTCCCTACTGTTGCACTCTCTGGAGTGGGAATAGTAATTTTTACCCCTACGCTATCCAACACTTTCCGTACTGTTGCATTCACTGGAGTGGGAATAGTAATTTTAACCTTACGCTATCCAACACTTTCCCTACTGTTGCAAAGTCTGGAGTAGTAATTTTATACCCTCCGCTATACAATATTTTCTCTACTGTTTTAGTTAGTGTAGTGTAAAATGTATTTTAAAAAGATTAAAAATATTGTAATAATTTAGGGGCCCATTACGATACCCGGCGTAAAAAATCCGCCAGGCATGGAAGCGGCAAAAATCCGCCCGCACACACCGTCTGAACACCGACCACGCCATTACGATGACACAAACCGAAAACCGCCATCGGTGGATAAATCACACAAGATACCGCCCGCCATCGTCCGAGTCGGAGTCAAACCGCCCGCCACGGATGGAAACACGCACGACAACACAAAACCGCCCGCCCTCACGCCCGACACACCGCACGTGAGATTACGATCGCACCGCCATGAGCGCGGGAAAACTACAAATATACCGCCCGCCAGCGCAAACAACGCCGATGAGAATCGACACGGCAGAAGCCATGGCGCCACGTCCCTGCACAGAAACCATCCGCTGACAAAAACAATCGCACACAACATGGCCAACAAGTCCACACAGCAAGGCACGCACAAATACACAAGCACAGTACACATCCCGAAAACACCCCCTGGACAAACAAAAACTACAAAGGCCAGAACCCCAGACACAACACACCTGAAAACAACAGACCATGAGGACACACCCACATAGGTAAGTACAAAAGCAGCACTCCCACAGACCACAACCCCTTGCAACATTGCAAACTAGAGAGGAGAGGAGAGGACACAGTGACACAGCAAGGACAGCAGCACACCACAGAAACGCACACATCACAACCACCACCACCACCACCACCACCAAACACCGGCACCACAAACCCCTGCACATTACACAACACACACCGCACCAGCACCACAAACACCATGGCACCACAAAGAATGCCCAAGTTCACGCCCATGGAGCTGACGGTCATGGTCGACGAGATCATCAAGGTGCACCCACAAATCTATGGGAACCTGGTCCAGCACACACCACTAGCCACCAGAAAGAGAATGTGGAACCGGATCGTAGACCAGGTCAATGCAGTCGGGACCTTGCCCAGGAACAGAGTCGAAATAAACAAACGGTGGAATGACGTCAAGAGCCTGGTCAAGAAGAAGGAGAGCAAGAACAGAGAGCTGGCTGCCGTCACTGGCGGAGGGAATCCCGCGCTCTTCAAGACCTTCAAAGCGTGGGAGGAGAAGGTGCGAGTCATCATACATCCCGAGATCCTCGCCGGATTAGCAGGGGAGTGGAGGCTGGTAAGTACAAACTAATGTATACCAGCACACCGCTATGTACTCACATGCACTACCACCATGCCACAGCTCCCAGGGACAAACACCCCCATGTCCAGCACACAATACACAACACATCACACACACATGCAACAGACACCACCACACACAGCCCAAACCGAACAACTGTAAGATGCGTGGGGACATGTGTACACTCAGCCAGCCACGTAACCACCAACAGGTCCCCAAATATGCCAGAAGCGCCACAACGAGCACCCACCACACCCATGTGTCCGCCATAGCTGCACTAACCGACAAGTAACAGGTAAGTGGCAGGAACACAAAGTGCAGTGGGTGGGAGGGTGGACAGCCCAAGTACAAAACACACCAGGCCCCTAGTCCCACAGCACAGCAAGGAGGAGCATCCCCCACACCCCACAGCCACGTGTCAGCCACCGCAGTGCACAACGACAGCCAAAAGGTAGACATCACGGTCCACAGCAATCGGTGTCAGTGGGTGTCCAGCCACCACCACGACCCACAACACCCCCCACCCCCACAGACCTGCAACATGGAGCACCCCCGCTTAGAACCATGTGGCATCCAGTACAGTGCACGCACGAACAACCTGCAGGTGGGAAACTGGACAGGGCTGGATTACTGGAGGCATGAGGACCGTAACACGACCAACACATGGGACATGTCACGTAGCAGACGAACACGCAGCACCGCCCACCGTCACGAACAAGTGAACAATGTGCACACGGACATGAACCACAGACTCACACCCCACATGACCCATCACAAACACAGCAACACCCAAGGAGCCACGTCTGCATGCACAAGCCACACTGAATATAGTACCACACGGCAGCCACTGTACAACACATCACACACAACCGAAACACCATTGAAGTCCTGTCCATGTAGCCCCTACTGCCTGTCAACCACACACCCCACTACTACGCCTATGTAAGACAAACAACACTAGACGCAACAGAGCGGAACAACATAAATGCACACGAACACCACTGAACCCATTAAACACACAGACACACCATGCACATACAACATACCATCCATCCCATCCGTCAGCCCCAGTCTCATGAAAGGCATGTCATCTGCACAGCTGCCACACATACAGCAGTCACGCTAAGATACATGCCCATGACCAACCATGTGCCAGAAGTCAATGAAGCGCACGACACACTGTGAGAAACAACACACAACATGGGCCACACCCCCCGAGCACTGCAGTGATGCACATGGCACAGGGCAGCACGCACACCAAGGAGATGGGACAACTGCAATACGTTGGCTGGCACACAACCATCACTCACTCATAACGATGCGTCCAATGCCATGTCCAGTAATCACAACAGACAGCAAATATGCAGGCCATGTCAAGCATGCACACACCTCAAACCATGCACTGTCATGCTGCCACAACACATGTCACGTTCGGCACCCATGGCTCACAGCATGTACCCCAAAAGCATATTCCATCCCAAATGCGAATCTGGGGCATGGCCCCCATGTTGCCATATGCGTTCCTAAGCGTCCCATCTGAACACGAAAAGCAAAGTACAAACCAGACCCAGGATGGGCCAGGAGCCCGCATACACCAGAGTCACAATAAGTAGGGGCACAGCAACACACCCATCGGCATGGCCAATCCGTCCCATGCCACATGTGCACAGCACACAGTCCCATTGTCAAGCACACACAACTACAAATGCCACAGCCACACACACGCCTCCGGGAAACCCATGTACGAGATTGCACGAACTGTTAATGTCAGACGACAAATACATACTTCGCCAGGTGCAACACAATAACAAATCTCATTCTCTCCACAGGTGACGAACTGCTGGATGCTGGGGATGGAGACAGCAGCCAGCACAGCCAGCCTACAAGCCCCCAACGAGGACACACGGATGTGGAGGATCTGTCCTCCTCTTCGGACACGGACCACCAAGCAGGCCCATCTGGTGTGGCAGGGCCCAGCCGCTCCCCAGGACCCCTCCTACCCACCAACCCATCATCCAGGGCTGCTGAACATTCCCAGCCCCCTGCTGCCACTGTCGTTGCGGCCACACCCACGGTCATTGCGGCCACACCCACGGTCATTGCGGCCACTACCATTGCCGCAACCGCCACCATCGCCGCACCGACCACCACCGCCGCCACCACCACCACGTCTTCGCTGGCACCAGCCCCAGCGCAGGTGGTGGCCCGGCCGACTGGATCCACCCTGGGAGCCACAGCGAGGACCGTGGTGAGCAATGTGGCTAGTGGGCAGGCCGGTGGCAGCAGGACTGGTAGGAGGAGCAGGGTCAGGGAAACGCAAGTCTCCCTGGGAGCCATGCCCTGCCTCAAATGGCCAGAGTCCTTGGGGCCTATGAAGAGGCCCAAGAACAATGGGTCAGGTCTGCTTCAGACACGCGGGAGGTGCTGGGGGTGCTGAGGTCCATGGACGCCCGTATGGGCCAACTCGTGGACCTCATGGGCCAGCTGGTGGTGGCGGTGAGGTCACAGCCAGGGACAGCAGCTCCCCTCCGCCACCACCTGCCGGGGCGCAGGGTCGAGCAGCAGTGTCCAGTTCCCCTGCGTCCACAGCCAGTGAGCACACCTCAACCACCAGCATGTCGCAAGCAGGCACCCCCTCGCAAACGTGGAAGGGGCCGTCCGAAGTGGAAACAGATCTCCCGGGAGGACTTCGCACGCTCCAGACGCAAGTGAGGCAGCCAGCCAGCCTTCCTTGACCACCCACTGCATTGACTTGGACTACGATCCCACTCCACACAGCCATCTGGATGGCATGTGTCTGTTGGACTATGGACATAGAACCAGTGGGTACACCCTGAGCATCACGCAGCCATGACCGACAGCTCATTGTCACTGCACGCACCACTTTTGTCATCACCTTACACACAATCACATGTCACAGTTTGAAATAAATGCACCTCTTACACAAACTGCTGTTTGTGCCCTGTGTTTTATTTGTACGGAATACAACGGCCACCTTGGGCGGAAAGGCACCTGATGCGTGGCATGGCAATGGAACTGGAGGGCCTGTAGGGACCTAGGGGTGGGAGACAGAACAGGAGCACATTCAATGAGTGTGTCACACACCCATCACACAGTACATGTCAACAACTACAAGCAATGTACACACATCGCACAGAGCAATAGGGCACAATGCCACAGCCACCAACAGTGGCATACTACCCTGGCCATGGAGCGTTGACACACAGCACGCAGTGAACAAACGGCCACCCTGACACAGCACACACACACCTGCACAGACACAGCCACATCAGCCGTCGTACATGGACACTCACCGTCAAGTGAAGTAGTGGGCGATGAGCTGCTGCCGCACATTACCAGCTTCCTCCTCTCCGCTGTCCTCCTCACTCGAGCTGTCCTGGTCTGCGGGCTGGGGCCCTGGTTGATCTCCGTCATCCACGATGAGGGGGATCTGCTTCCGAATGGCCAGATTGTGCAGCATGCAGAACGCCACCACTATCTGGCACACCTTCTGTGGGGAGTACGCCAGCGCACTCTCGGTGCGGTCCAGGCACCTGAACCTGGACTTGAAGAGGCCAAAGGTACGCTCGACCACACGTCTGGTCCTCCCATGTGCCTCATTGTAGCGATCGTCTGCTGGGGTGCGAGGATTCCTCAATGGACTGAGCAGCCATGCCCCATTCGGGTACGCAGAGTCACCTGGGTGTGAGGGACACAGAGAACCGTTGCTATTCCAACTGGACAGGGGACAGCATCGCACAACCAGCACGCTACACCACTCCACATACTCACCGACAATACAGCCACGATCCTGTTGCAGATTGGACATCAGTCGTGGCAAGATGCTGTTGCGCATTATGTGTGCGTCATGGGCCGAGCCTGGGAACTTTGCACACACGTGGGTGATCACCATGTCCGCAAGGCACACCACTTGCACATTCAGGGAGTGCGTGTGCTTCCTGTTGCGGCACAGGTGCTCAGTGGCCTGTGGTGGAACAAGGCCAACATGTGTGCAGTCAATGGCTCCAACGACGTGTGGGATTCTGCCAAGGGCATAGAATGCACCCTTCACTGCCGCCAATTCACGAGCCCTGGGGAAGCGGATGTACCTGTTTCGGTACAGCATCATGGCTGCCAGTACATCCCTCAGCACCTTGCTGAACATGGGCTGGGACATCCCTCCTCCACTGCCCACTGTGTGCTGGAATGACCCAGTGGCGAAGAAATGCATGGCGGCCATCACCTTAGCCGTGGGGGTGACAGCTGTCGGATACACCCTGCGGGGACGGAGATGGGGTTCCAACATGGCACACAGTCGATGCAGGGTTGGCCTGTCCAGCCGAAACTTCCTAATGACCTCTGTATCGTCCATGTCTGCCAGCAATTGGTATGGGCGGTCAATGTTCGGTCTCCGCCTAGGGAAAATGGCAGTGGACACATGTCAAAGCAACACAACACATAGCAATTTCGCATACACATCACTGACATGACTGAGCAAGCACATGAGCCACAGCCCAGCTGTCAAGCTGGGACGGCACGGCCACAATACACTTACACAGGTCTCCCAACAATGGCAATGGCTAGTGATACAAACCACTGCCATGTGCATGCACATGGGGATCTAGGCCCCAATGACTTGCGGGGCGTGCTGATGGGGACTGACTGCATATTCGTCAAGCGGCAACGCCACGGCAACATGAATGTCTGCTGAGCATGGAACTGCTTCCGAGGCTGGATGAGTATGGCACACGACGACGACGATGTGGGCACAGGCTGAGCGGCCAAAACAAGTGGGACCTGTGGCACGAGGGGATATGAGACAGTAGTAGGTGTCAGCACTGCACCCTATGTACAGCACTGTACGGATCACACCTCCCGAAACATTGACAGGTGTCCACATTGACAGCCCCATGCCAAGACGGCTGTGTGCTTGCAGTCACACGTCACAGGTGAGAGGTTACATTGCACGTGCCAGGTGGCAGACGTACATAGTGGGAGCTGGCATGTGTGTGCATGTGTCTCCTGTTCAGGATCCACCAGATGGGCGCTGACTCTGTACTGAGCATTGGACACAGCATGTTCCGTGGAAGGCTTGTGTGTATGGGATGGTGGCACTGGATGTGCCTCCGTTGGGTGGGGGCCATGCACAGGGCGGGTACGTCGATGATTGCGCATTGTTGGTCACGGTGGGTGCACCCACTCAGATGTGTTGCCCTGTGTTCAATTCCTATGTCCGCATGATGATGGACTGTAGATGTGGGCAGACTACACATTGGTCGATGTGCTGTCTATATGCATGTGCCTTCACACCAGGCACAGCTGCCCCTGCACATGTGACCCCTGCTGGACTCGCTGCTGGGTCTGTGGAGCTGATGCACCTTCTGTGCGTGGGGCGGACAGCTCTCCTCACTTCCCTCATTGCGCATGTCATGACTTTGCCGCAGGTGACATGGATCATGGAGGGCCCACATGTACGCGTGGGTAGGCTACACATGATTGTTCACTGGTCGCCACCCCCAGTCAGTGTTTCGAATGGGAAGGTTGTCGTGCTGGTGGTATATTCGATGTGGCGGATGGGCGGGCCTAGGTGCGGGCTTACATTCCGGACATGGGGGTAGTTGGATTGGCGACTAGTTGCAGTACACACGGGACACGTCTCTTCCTTTCCACATCTGGGTCATCCCTTGTACTCACTGACAGTGATACAGTCATCTTCGCCCCAGCCCTCATGTCCTCCCCTCGCTCCCCCAATATGCATGTGCACCTGCGAGGCTAGCGCTTGCACAGGCAGCCCCAAGCTCGCACCAGAGAGGGCAAGGAGTGTATGTGTGGGTCCAGTTGCACGAGTGGGCTGTCTCAGGGTATGATGTGTTGCGGGACGCCGTCCACCTGCGTGGTGCCCCAAATGGAGACCCGGCCTGCATGGACTATGCATCACAGTCTTCGCCTTCCGGATCCGCCACCTGCGACACCCAGTGGCTGTGGCTGCCCTTGCGGCCATGCCGCGTCCGTCTGTGACTGATGGCCCACACATTCACTCTTTGGCCTCTCTGGGGAGGGCTCGGGGTGGTGGCGCACGCGCTTGCACTTAGTCGCAATGGCATGTGGCGTGGTTGGTATAATGGGCAATGGATGGGATGGTGCGAGCCACCTCCCGTGACGTCAGTGCTGCTCGTGCTGTGGTGCGTCCCCCCTACACTTCCATTTGACTTGTGCCATGCTAGACGTTGAGGTTCTATTGCCTGCGTGATATGACCAGGAGGAGCGCGAGGAGACCTCTCACACACCATGCTCCACTGCCATCCCGTGCCCTGTATCGCCTGTGCGGATTGACTATGTTGGGGTTACACCTGGTCGACTGGGGCTGTGTGTGCCTTGTCAAGGGGCATGGCGGGCGCACAACAGGATCCAGCTTGTCCACAGAGGGTGGGCTGAGGTGCGCATGGTACCGCTTTGTACGTGTGCCCGGCTGCTGTGCACACACGTGTTCACTCCCCGACAGGTGTCCTCTCACAATGCCCAGGGAAGCGGTGGTGTACTGTTCATGACCCCTCCCGACACGGCGTGCTCCAACTTGGCATGTGCGCATCTACCCGTCACACCCACCCACCTGAGCACTGCGTCCATACGACTTCACACGACACATGTGTGTCTTCCACAGTTGTGCTACTCATTTGCGTTGACATCCAATACCAGTGGACTACATGGTCATGTCACGACTGCCGTGTACTTCACATACTCTCATCCTCTCTCATTCGTACTTGTGAAATGAGTCAGCGGAGACAGTTTTGGTTTCAAACATTATATTGAGTCTTCTGTCCTCTGTGATGCAGTATAGTGGACATTACTGGCAGCGGAATACATGTTGAGGATATACTGAGCATGATTGCAAATGGGATAGGGTGTGGGGTTACATGTGATTGGCTGTTGCATGTGGGATGTGGGCTTCAGAGTTACATCTGCTTGGCCAAGGCTGTGCTAATGTACATTTACGTATAGCTGCGGAGCTGCGGACTTTGACACAGACGGTATACATGTAGCCTACCAGACCGCTTGGCATCATGGGCACAGTCCATCTCAGTTCCATGTGACAGGTTTGCTGCGGTTGTTCCTCATGCACGCGTGCATGTGAGATGACATCAGGGCATGTGCTTGCGTGCATGCAGCGGCGTGCCACTTGTTGTTGCAATGTGGTGGTTACTGGACATGTCACAGTCACTGGGGTCGTGTTGTTGTTGCATGCACTTGTCGTCCATGCAAAGGTCCTGGTATGGGATTCCCGGGCGGGGGTGGGAGGGGTGCAGCACCCACAGACTCCAGGCGACCTATTCATGTCCACTGAGCGGTGTGTGTGTCCATGGGCGCTGGATCCATGTCGTGTCCTGGTTGTTCGTGCAGTTCCGTCCATGTGGGTGCGATGCACAGACCCCATGCCACTGCCTCCCACGATGCATGCGGTGTTCCTGGATGTGATGGGGAACAGTGTGCATGTCCCGGTCATATCCGATGTCATGGCGATGTCGTTGATGGTGTGGTAACAGTTGCCGGTCGTTTGGTATGGCTGTTGTGGTGGTGACTGGCCAGTCCGTGCGGAAGCTAAGCATGGGTGCGGGGTTGGACATCATAGGTCAATCGGGAACCTGCGTTGTGGTCCGACGAATTTACAGGTTGTCAGGTATGCGATGCCGTCCAGCAGGGCTTCCATGTCATTGGTGGTGTACATGTTTGCCAGCCAATGTAGCGGATGGTGGCTGTCAAGGTGTTGTTCGTAAGTTGTCCCTTGGAGGACCATGATGGGGCATGCTGGGTGACATTCGATGTAGCTGTTCTCGATGATCCGTCGTGTGGAGGCACAGTGGTCCCATTTCAGTGCGGGTGCGATGTTGGCCACATACGCCATGCCCCCATAGGCAGAGCAGGCCCTGTCGTGTGCGTCCAGAGGGAGGAGTAGTGGTAGCAGGTCCGCCTTTAGACATGCCGGGTTGGAGAGGCATATCTCCACGGGATGCTGGTAGGGACACCTCCGACAGTAGAAGACGGGCATGACGCAGCTGAACAATGTGATGCAGTAAGTCAGTCGGTAACTTACGTTCAGCAGGGACAGGAGATCGCATCCCAATATATGTATCAGGTTGGTTTTGTACAGCTTGAGCTGTCCGGCGTAGTTGGGTAGGTGTGTTGCGGTTGCCATTTCGCAGCGGTGCGTTGTGGTGGCGTGCTCCGGCTGTGTGTGCAGTCTGCAATGTGCACGCTCCGAGGTTGCTGTGAGCTCTGTGTAGTCGTAGGGGGACAGGACTTGTGTTCTGTTGGCTTGTTTGGAGGACACGGGCCCTCATCCCACATGCTTCTCAGACAGTTCAAGGTCAGTGATGTGTGACTCCTTCCAATTAACTTGCATGTGGCCGACATGGGGAGTGTTTTCTTCTTTCTTCCCCGTCCGTTGTGTGCTTCTGTGATATGCGCTATCTGCCCTGTGGTCGGTCTCCTCGGCATGCCTGTGTTGGTCTTTTTCTTGGACAATGGCTGTATTCACCGGCTTCTTTCGTAGGGCTGTGGTTTCGGAGTTGGAATGGAAGGTCATTCGGTGCTGTCTGCTCTCCCTTGTGTGGGCGGCAGGCTGCCTTTCCGCTCTGCGTTGGGCCTTGTGTGTGAATGTTGTTCTTGGGCCACCTGTTGTCGGTCCCCGGGCTCTTTGGTGTTCCATTTTATATGTCTTGTTCATATGTGCAGGGTGGTATGGGTGTTTCAGTGTGGTACTGGCGTTCCTCTTCCCGAAGGGGCCCTGCTTCTCCTAGTTGGTGTTGCCGCCGCTGTGTGCTTCGCCATGTTTGTTACACTGGGGTGTGTCCTGCTGTTGCGTGACTTCACTGACATGTGTGCGTCGGTTGTGTGGCGTT
Source organism: Calotriton arnoldi (assembly GCA_963921515.1). NCBI lineage: Eukaryota > Metazoa > Chordata > Amphibia > Caudata > Salamandridae > Calotriton > Calotriton arnoldi. The sequence continues at coordinate 204,724 of CAWUFW010005184.1, read as the reverse complement.
GGGTGTTGTCCATGAATTGGGCGTTGGGGACATGTCTGTGGCAGGCCTGTCACGTGTCATGTGCGTTCGGGTGGGGCTGATGTGTGTGCTGCTTGGTTGTGTCCCTGTGTCTGTGTGCGACGCATGCATGGCGCTGCGGTTGGCCTCTGCGTTGTGCGCATGTGTGGCGGCGCCATCGCCGCTTTGGGGCCGTGACGGGGTCGTTGGTTCCTAGTCCCAGGTGGTGTGTACACATGTGTTACGCGATGTTACGATTTGGCCTGTGTGTCATATGTGGATGCAATGGTGGATGTGTAGTGTACACGCGCTGGGGGGTTGTCCGCTTTTTCCGCCCTTGCACTGTGTGCGCTGTTTGCGTGCACTTGTTGTGTGTGTGCCTACCTGCGTCTCCGCGGTACGTTGCGTCCTTGGTGGTGCATCAGCAAGAGCATGGGGAGGGCCTGCAGTGCTGGATTCATGCTCGGGGAGCCGCTTCTTCGTTGTCCGTGCTCGGCGTCCGTGTTACCGCTTCGGTTTGTCGTACGGTATCTCTTGGCCGTGGGAGCCGTTTGTTTGCGGCATCGTAATTTATGCGCCGGGCGGGACGTGTTTTCGTCGGACGGTGTGTGTCAGTTAGCTGCGCCGCTACGTGTACGGGCGCACTTTGATGGCGGACGGTGTTGCTGGCTTGCCGGCGGTGTTTGGCCTACTTTTCGCATCGTAATTGGGCGGGCGTGTGGACTGCTGCGTGCCGGCGGTAACTGGTGGTTTTTGCATCCGCCAGCACGGCGGTTGTGCTTCCGCCCGCCATCGTAATGACCCCCTTAATTAGTTATATTTATTTTTAATTTTAATTTATATTATTGGTATATATGTATTTATAATTTTTAATATGTTTTAAAACAATGTATAAGTTATTAAAATAATTATTTAAAAATATTATTAAGTAAGTATATATATTATATTTTATAGATATATATGTTTATTTGATTTTTACATATGTATTACTTATAATTTTTTTTTATTAATAGTTTTAACTATGTTTATTTTTGTTATATGTATTATTCACTTTATTTTACAATTTTTTTATACATTAAAAAAACGATATTTTTAACGATATTTTTTATCGATATTTTTGTACTTACCATTATGTAGATAGGACTTCGATATTCTGGACATCGATATTGTTGCGTCGATATTTCTGTAGGTCGATATTCTGACTCTCGATATTCTGTCAGTGATCCCTCACTTGCTAATAGCATTGGGAGTATTGAATGAATTTGCGTGAAATTTCACAGGCTGTTATGAAGTTCTTCCCAGTGAAAGGATCTCAGTTTAAATGAGATCTGACAAGACTGGCAAACTAAGAGGTGGGTTAAAAAACATCTGTGTGCAACAAAGGTTGGCCATGGACCTGGAATATGACTAAGAGTTGCAGCCAACCCAGAGCCAGAGCTTATGTTCAGCCACTAATATTTGTGACCTTTGTCCATGCAATGTGGGAGCTGGATGCAGGGCCTAGCCTATTAGCTATGTACACTACCTACCTGGAGGCCATGCAGAAGTTGGCACCACACATATTTATTTTTATTTGTGTAATATATATATATCTGGAGAACGTGAAGTTCGAAACGCGTAGGGAGGAGGAGAGCTTTTGTTGAATTAAAACCTTTTTAAACTGCTAAGGTGTGTGCCACGTTTCATTGTTTTGTTGGATCATATTATTGCGGAGAATGGTCTTCTCTCCGCCGTGAGCACCGGCTGTGAAAGTGTTCCCTCGTGTGGAGATCAAGGGGTCGATTCCGATTCGGGCCGGAAAAAGCACCGACCGACTCGGAGCCGGAATAAATTGCGACCGACACGTACCTGTGGCGCCCGACACGCCAAGTACGATGCAAAGCGTGCAAAATCTGACCGACACGTACCGAACCCAAGCCGAACGACCGAGCCGCACGGAAAACAGGAATCCGGACGGAAATTCACTCGAATCGAACCGACCGACACGCACCCGGAACAAATCCAACCGAAACGTACACGCGAACTCCAAAATGCAAAGTACAATGCAAGGCGCAAAAACCACGACCGAGTCGTACAGAGGACAAGCCGTACGACCGACACGCATACAAAACTGCGAGCCGAAGTAACACAAAACACCGCGACCGACGCGTACGCAGCATAGAAAACTGCACAAACACAGCGTGAACGAAATGGAGAAGACCGCACGAGACAACTGCAGGGTCCGACTTGGTCACAAGAACGTTTCCAACATGCACAGGAAGTACTAAGGAAAAATACACAAAAAAAAGGCCAAACAAGCAATTACAAAGCCAATAAATACTGGGGGGGGGTGGGGACAGAGAACAAAGACACACCCACAACTCCACCCATATAAAGGACACAAATCCCAACCATGATCCTTTGCAAATGCTATACTACTGCCAGCACTCAACAGACAGCAACCACACACCCACAGCTCATCCCCCACACAAGCCACACACCATCAGCACACCAACAAATAGCCACCTCACATACACCCAGCAAAACACACACTCACACACCTGCACCTGCACACCAACACACACATTACTCACCATCACTACCCATCACCATGCCCCCAAAGAAGAATCACAAGTTCCTAGATTGTGAATTGGAAGTCCTGGTAGACGAGATCCTCAGGGTAGAGCCACAGCTGTTTGGTACACTGGTCCAACAGACACCCATCTCCCAGAAAACAAAGATGTGGGAGAGGATCATCAACAGGGTGAACGCACAATCACCATGTCTGCGCACAAAGACTGACATCCAGAACAGGTGGTACGACGTGCGCAGGAGGGTACGGGAGCTGCTGAAGAAGGACTACCTCCTGAGCCAATACACCGGCAGTGGCCCTCCTGCCAAGCCAGTATATCTCAGGCCCTGGGAGGAGAAGGTGCGGGCCATCCTTCCGCCAGTGAGCGTCTATGGACTAGAAAACATCCCAGAGCCTGGTGAGTACACAACAAATGTACACAATATTCTGACACAATACACACACATCACTGTCAAGGGGAGAGTCAAACCATGCACTCTTAGCAATTAGTCAGCAACCACAACAGACCCATCCCAAAATGTGTATGTGAGTCAGATAAACACAACACATGCCATCTCAAAGTTACATTTAACCGTGTCATCACATGTACAAACACAACTACAACTACAGCTAGGCAGTGGCACAAATAGAACTAACAAACACATCCAGACATGTAGCCACCACAACAACACCAACACACAGTGAAGACCACTGAAAGAAAGGAATTCGGTGTATGCAGGGCAAGTCAGTGTAGCCAATAGCATCATGGGAGTCGTAGTCACAGATATTGCTCACCCCCACAACTGTCCTATCAACACCACCATGAACCATGCGCACATCACAGGGAGTGGATAAGGACTGACAAGATGGCTGACACTGGCTACTGCTGTGGGGAGCACAAGGCCCTGCTGGCAACTGTGCAACAACCAACAGCAGGACACCACTGACTGACATCCTGAAAGACTACTCCCACTCCCTGCTATGCAAGCACGTTCCATGGTGGGATATCTGGCTGGGTGGGAAGGAGGACCTGCAGCACTGACCATAGTCACAAGCACCTCCCCTCACACACCCCCTCAACACAAACTCCACAGAACCCACCTGGGAGAATGCAATGCCTCACATCCTAACTCAAGATCCCACAAAGAACCTCCACCCTGGGTTATGTTGTGTGAAGCACAGGGACACTCTTGGGACTGTTAGCCAAACAACTGCCAGGACAACACTCCCAGCCATCCTGTCAGCACAGGCACCCCACCCCACAGGGAAGCAGAGTCAAAAGGAAGGAAGTACGGGCATGCTGGGAAGGGGGTGTAGGCAATAGCATGATGGGAGTTAGAGTCACAGATACTGCTCACCCTCACAAGTGGCCCATCAACACCACTCTGAACCATGCTCACATCACAGGGAGTGGATAAGGACTGACAAGATGGCTGACACTGGGCACTGCTGTGGGGAGCACAAGGCCCTGCTGGCAACTGTGCAAAAACCAACAGCAGGACACCACTGACTGACATCCTGAAAGACTACTCCCACTCCCTGCTATGCAAGCACGTTCCATGGTGGGATATCTGGCTGGGTGGGAAGGAGGACCTGCAGCACTGACCATAGTCAGAAGCACCTCCCCTCACACACCCCCTCAACACAAACTCCACAGAACCCACCTGGGAGAATGCAATGCCTCACATCCTAACTCAAGATCCCACAAAGAACCTCCACCCTGGGTTATGTTGTGTGAAGCACAGGGACACTCTTGGGACTGTTAGCCAAACAACTGCCAGGAGTGGACAACACTCCCAGCCATCCTGTCAGCACAGGCAGCCCACCCCACAGGGAAGCAGAGTCAAAAGGAAGGAAGCATGGGCATGCTGGGAAGGGGGGTGGAGGCAATAGCATGATGGGAGTCGTAGTCACAGCTCAACATCCCCCACCACATGGCCCAGCAAGCTCACACTCACGCATGCACATCCCACAGAGAGTGGAAAGGCCCATCAAAGATGTCTGACACTGTTGCTGTGTCGTGGGTAGCACAAGGGCATGCTGGGAACTGCACACCAACCAACAGCAGGACACCACTGTCAGCCATCTTGCCATTGCTCTCACACCCACACACACTGAACTCCCCACTAAAGCAAGTAAGTATGGGAATGCTGGGAAGTGGGGTTTAGGCAATAGCATGATGGCAGTTATAGTCACAGACATAGCTCACCCCCCCAACTGGCCCATCAACACCACCCTGAACCATGCTCACATCACAGAGAGTGGAAAACAACTGACAAGATGGCTGACACTGGCAACTGCTGTGGGGAGCACAAGGCCCCGCTGGCAACTGTGCAACAACCAACAGCAGGACACCACTGACTGACATCCTGAAAGACTACTTCCACTCCCTGCAATGCAAGCACAGTCCATGGTGGGATAACTGACTGGCTGGGTGGGAAGGAGGACTTGCAGCACTGACCATAGTCACAAGCACCTCCCCTCACACACCCCCTCAACACAAACTCCACAGAACCCACCTGGGAGAATGCAATGCCTCACATCCTAACTCAAGATCCCACAAAGAACCTCCACCCTGGGTTATGTTGTGTGAAGCACAGGGACACTCTTGGGACTGTTAGCCAAACAACTGCCAGGACAACACTCCCAGCCATCCTGTCAGCACAGGCAGCCCACCCCACAGGGAAGCAGAGTCAAAAGGAAGGAAGTACGGGCATGCTGGGAAGGGGGTGTAGGCAATAGCATGATGGGAGTTGGAGTCACAGATACTGCTCACCCTCACAAGTGGCCCATCAACACCACTCTGAACCATGCTCACATCACAGGGAGTGGATAAGGACTCACAAGATGGCTGACACTGGCTACTGCTGTGGGGAGCACAAGGCCCTGCTGGCAACTGTGCAACAACCAACAGCAGGACACCACTGACTGACATCCTGAAAGACTACTTCCACTCCCTGCAATGCAAGCACGTTCCATGGTGGGATATCTGGCTGGGTGGGTGGGAAGGAGGGCCGGCTGTTAACCAAATACAAGCAATGCAGACCATGTTCACACCCCAAAAAATACATAGAAATGCCCAAATAATGCAGGACAATGTGCTACACCATTATCAACCCCTGACTGTGACAACTTAGGACAATGCAATGTACAGGCCCGCACCCAGAGGCACAGTCACAACTGTCAGGTGTGTCAACCATTGATGCCTGCAGAAACATAAGATACATTGTGTGTGTCTCCCAAAAACAGGTGATGATGAGGACACAGCAGCAGACGCTGAGGAGTCCCAGTCCCAGGCTCAAGAGGATACGGAGCTCACTGGTGTTGTACAGCCTCTGCCCTCCTCGGATGAGGAAGACCAACCTGGCACCTCCGGTTCAAGTCAACATGCAGCACCAGCAGGACCACCAGCTGCAGCACCAGCAGGACCACCAGCTGCAGCACCAGCAGGACCACCAGCTGCACCCCCTGCACCCACCCTTCCAACGACTGTCACCACAAATACCATCCCTGCCAACATGGACAGAACAAGGAGCAACACCAGCACAGGGACCCTGGACCAACGTGGGGCCATGGACACCACCACCACCACCAACCCCCAAGGGGGACCAGGGTCATCTGTGCGTGCCACTGCACACACTGCACATGTCGGCAGGGGTGGTGGGAGGGGTGGGAGACAGAGGTCGCTGCTTGCAGAGGTGTCTGGTGTGCATGACGACCCACAACTGGCACGCATAGCCGATGCGTACCAGTCCAGCACCGGAGATCTCAGCCAGGTAGTGGGGCTCCTCAGAGACATGAAACAGCAGCAGGCTGCCCATCATGCCCGCTTGGACTCACACATGTCCCGCATGGAGTCCAAGTGGGACACACTGCAAGAGATGACGGCGGTGCATAGGGACATATTACAATGCCTCCACCAGATGAACAGCAACCAGTCTACACCTCCCTGTGTGCCAACAACATCTGGTGCTGAAACAACTGCAACTGCCACAGGGAGGGAGGATGACTCTGGCAGAGAGTCCCCTGCACCGCAGCTGCCTGCACTTCAGGGGCCACCCCCAAAGAAGAGGGGTCGTCCGAGGAGGGGCAAGTGAGAGGCCGATGGCCAAGTGCAACCCCAGGAAGCCTGAACCTGTTCTGGATGTTCACCTTTGTGCACAAACTGTTCACCCTGTTGACGGCAACACAACTCCCACACATGACATGGGGAGTACAAGTTGGACCAATGTCTCAGACAACTGTGGCCCCGATACTGGGGATTTTGTCTACCAGGACTTTCAATTCATCTAGGAACTTCTGATTGCAATATAAATGTACAGCACTAACCATCCCATGCACTATTCACACAAATGTATCACAATAAATACACTAATACACCATACTTGCCTCTGTTGTGATTCCAACGTGGGTGCTGTCATGGGGATGATGAACTGCAAAATTACACTGTGTATGCGAACTGCAACAGCAAGTACAACACAGGCATGTGAGTAATGGCAACGTGACACATATGAGGGAGACACACCACCAGGGCTACACAACACATACACACCTAGGCCATCTGACTCATTGCCTACACTGATGTTGCCAGGAAAGACGGTGCAATGCACAGACACCACACCTATTCCCAGTTGTAGTCAAGTAGCCCACAGGTGCAGTAAGCAAATGGCAGTCAAATGTGTGACCACAGACAACGCACATCACAAAGTGAAGCACAGGTTTATTACACAGTTGCAACATGTCGTAAACACTACAGATGCAAGGTAATCCCACCTGGCAGCGGGCACACAGTCAACAACTGTAGAAGGAAGGAAGTCCATGGGTGTGGCGCACATCACCTGTAGGGACACAACAGCTACCACCCTGGAAGTACAATCACGTCCTCAGTGGACACAGTTGACCAAACGAATCTGAAAGTACCCTGTGAAGGACAGAAATGACACACAGTCAAAAGCAATGGAGAACAGGACAGAACAGCAAAAATCATGCACAATACATGTTACAAGATACCCACCCCGAGCCAAGTTAGCTTGTCAACACTGTTGGTGAGTACAGACCACCTGTAAGCACACATCGCTACACACATCCAGTCAAGTAGCCCATGGACACACACCAACAGCACCAGAGCACCACCTACACATATCAGGCCAACTCACATCATTGACATGACACCTCAGGATACTCACATTCAGCTAAAGAAGTTGGTGATGAGCTGTGTGCGGACATCACCATCATCATCATCATCACTGGCATCGTGGTCCAGGCCAGGATCCTCCACAGGTGGCGGATGTTGGTCATTGTCATCCTGGATGAGAGGCAACTCCTTCCGCACTGCCAGGTTGTGGAGCATGCAGCAGACGATGATAATCTTGCACACCTTCGCTGGGGCATATGGGAGGGACCCTCCTGTCTTGTCCAGGCAGCGGAAGCGGCTCTTCAGGAGACCAAATGTCCGCTCAATCACTCTCCTGGTCCGACCATGTGCCTCATTGTAGCGCATCTGGGCTGGTGTCACAGGGTTCCTGAGGGGTGTCAGCAACCACGGCATGTTGGGGTATCCCGAGTCACCTACGGACAGACAAGTGCACATTAGCTGACTTGGAAAAGTGGGCGGAATACTACAGATCAGATCACACACAATGGCACAAAGTAAGTACACACCGACAAGCCAGGCACGCTGGTTCTGCATCTGTGCCATCATCCTGGGGATGCGACTACTCCTCATCACAAAGGCATCGTGTGCTGAACCAGGGAAACGGACACCACCGTGTGAGATGGTCATATCTGCTAGACACACCACCAGTGCATTGACCGAGTGGTAGTGCTTGCGGTTACGGTAGGCTTGCTCCTGGGCCTGTGGTGGTACCAATGCCACATGTGTCCCATCAATGGAGCCAATGACATGCGGCATCCTCCCCAGGGCATAAAAGTCACTCTTCACGTCAGTGAGTCGTTGCAGTCTAGGGAAGTAGATGTACCGGTTCAGGTACAGCAACATTGCCTCCAAAACATCGCGGAGCACACGGCTCAACATGGTCTGTGACATCCCACCAGCAGTCGCCACGGTATGTTGGAAGGTACCGGTGGCAAAGAAGTGTAGGGCTGCCATCACCTTCACCTTGGGGGTCAGCGCTGTAGGATGCGGCCGGCCAGGCTGCAAATGTGGGGCCAACTGCACTGCCAAATCCTCAATCAGCTGCCTGGTGAAGCGGTACCGTCTGATGCTGTCCCGTTCCACCATCGTTGCAAGGTCTGGGAATGGTCTATGGACAGCTGGTGCCCTGCAGTGCAGAGGAGAAGAAAGCAAGATTGTCAGTCACCCCACATATGCGGGATTGAACACACTCAATATCACATCATACATCATTATGAGGCACAACTACATGAAGTGTGCAGTTCCGTAAGGACATGTATGGTACATACATGGCCAACATCTGTCATCACGGTTCAACAAGTGGCATCAATAAGTCCCACGTTGGCCCATTGGATATCATGAGGCTGTGTCACAGTTCCCATCTCCTGCTGCCATGTCACAATCACCCCCCACAGTGACATGTGAGGACAGATGTGCCCCAGGCATCACAGCTCAACGATAGGTACATTCCCAGGGACCCTGTATTAACACATGGACACTGGCATTACATGGAGTATCATGTATACACCACAGCAAAACAACCATGACCCCCACAGGTCGTGGTTCCACTCGCCTCTGCAGGACAGACATGGACGTCTGTGACACACACACGCACAACATCAAAGTCCATGCACACACAACGTGGATGTGGAGACTGTCTCCCATTGTGCACATGAAATCAGAGACATTGTAAACACTACATGCACACAGACTGTGGAGGACCATCACTATTGTGCCACTGGGACACCCTGGCTCAAACATACCATCCCACATGGGACTCACGGGGTATGTGACATGACATACACATACACCACCGTGAAATGTGACCATGGCACATGCACAGATATGAACAGTTGCACATCACAGTGGTCATGTACACGTGACACCCAGGATCCTGTCCCCATGAACACGTGCACAGCCTGGGGGTGGGTGCCCCCAGGTGACACCCACAGGACAACATGTACACCAACATACACACAATAGGAAATGCAGCCTTACATGCCTCATGATACAGTTTGGACAGGCTGTGGTGTTGTAGGTGTGCCCCTCACTCCCTGGGAGCTATCTGTGGCTGGCATATGTTCATCTGAGACAGGCATGGTAGACATATGCCAGTCACTTTGAAAAGGGATGCGTTGGACAGCAATGGACCGATCAGTGCGCACACATTGGCCATTGCATTCAATGTGTGCTGGTACGCGTTGTATTCCCAATACGCGTTGGACAGCAATGGACCGATCAGTGCGCACACATTGGCCATTGCATTCAATGTGTGCTGGTACGCGTTGTATTCCCAATACGCGTTGGACAGCAATGGACCGATCAGTGCGCACACATTGGCCATTGCATTCAATGTGTGCTGGTACGCGTTGTATTCCCAATACGCGTTGGACAGCAATGGACCGATCAGTGCGCACACATTGGCCATTGCATTCAATGTGTGCTGGTACGCGTTGTATTCCCAATACGCGTTGGACAGCAATGGACCGATCAGTGCGCACACATTGGCCATTGCATTCAATGTGTGCTGGTAAGCGTTGTACCCCTGTACGCGTTGTACCGCAATGGACCGATCGGTGCACCCGGCCGGCCCATTGCATTCAATGTGTGCGAGTACGCGTTGTACCCCTGTACGCGTTGTACCGCAATGGACCGATCGGTGCACCCGGCCGGCCCATTGCATTCAATGTGTGCGGGTACGCGTTGTACCCCTGTACGCGTTGTACCGCAATGGACCGATCGGTGCACCCGGCCGGCCCATTGCATTCAATGTGTGCGGGTACGCGTTGTACCCCTGTACGCGTTGTACCGCAATGGACAGATCTGTGCGCACCCATTGTCAATGGCCTAGCCTGGCAACGGACGCGTTTTCGAAATTCGAACGAGTCGGTTGCTGGAAATTCAGTTGGTCACCCACAACAATGTTGCAAATTCATGTATGTCATGAAGTTGAAGATTTGAAGGATGCTGTGGGCGTGTATTGGTGCTGCTATTCCATGGATTGGCCAGATTCAGAAGATGCAAACGACTTGGACCTATCACCTTGGACACATGGGACAGTATCTGCCTCTGCAGCACATATATATTGCTGGCTGTTCCCCTGAGAGCTCACTTGCCTGCACTACATGCTCCAGGACGACATCTGCCACTGCACTGCTGCTGTCTCTGCATCCTCTGGACCCTGCAATGGCACGTACTGTGGAGAGAGCCCCAGCCTTCAGCCTTGAGGAGAACTAGGCCCTGCTGGACAGCCTACTTCCACAGTACAGCAAGCTGTATGGGACACCAGGGGAGCAGGTGAGTGTTCTGTGCACTGCCTTTCTGAATGTGCATTTTGTCTGACTAGCAAGGCTGAAAGTCTGCGCGCCACTGGCTAGCAGGCTCACTGAGTAGTTGTCAGCCCCCATAGTGTGTAGTGACATGCACTGGACAGGTATGGTGCAGTGACAGTGCATTTGAACAAGGTTTTACTACCCATGCAATGATACCATGTAGTGACTTCTGGCAAACTGTACATGGGCAGCGTTGCACTGCCTGTGTACATCATGTGCCCCTGTGATTGAGACATGTATATACAACTGTGTCATGCACGGATATGTCGCATGTGTAGTAATGGCCTTTTCACTTTGTCATCCTCACAGGTTAATGCCCATCGGAAGCAGGAGATCTGGAAGGACATCGTCCAGGCTGTCCGGGCCGTGGGGGTCTACAAGCGCCGGATCCGCAACTGCCAGAAGAGGTGGCAGGACCTTCGGGGCTGGACCCGGAGGATTGCACGGGTCCAGCTGAAGCTGTCGCCTCCTTGCAGGAGGGGCGGAACACGGACCCTGACCCCCCACATGCTCCAGATCCTGGCGGTGGTGTTTCCAGACCTGGATGGGCAGCTGAAGGGCAGACAGCAGCAAGGAGGGGGTGAGTCAAAGACTGCACTGTGAACTCTGTATTACATGCTATGTGCCCTCCTCTGGCCTGGTTAAACTGCCACAGTACAGCAGTCATGTTGTCCAGGAGCCATGTCCCTCTATTGTGCACTGCCCACTCCTCATCTGATACCCAGGTGTGGCCCTTACATTCAGGGAATTGTGTCACTTGGGACTGTGTCCTTGCAGTTTGCTTCACTCAAGGTGGGGGACAGCATCTGTTTCCCTAACTCTGTTGTGGGCATCATGGGTGGGTCCATTGTTCACACAATGCCTGTGTTCGGACATGTAATCTGCGTGTTGCTTTGATATGCGGTCCACTTGCTGAGCTGAGCCACCACATGTGCCTGGGGTATCTGGCACACACCCATGCAGCGTGTGGGAACAATGTTTGGGCCCCAGGAGTGTGCAGATTACGTGTGTCACACATACATAGCCAGCTATCCACTGTCCAGGGCTCATCCCTCATTCATGTGGGGCAGGACACTCATGCCCACTCCAGCCCATCCAATACACCTGTACTCCCACTCCCGTGTATCATCTGACACGTTGTGCGCAGTGATTTGACCCCTCAGGTGTCTGCCTCTGTGTCAGTGTGCCGTGGATTTGTTGCCAGGACTGCTGGGGTGTTTCTCGGTAGGGGCTCAGCATGCCACTGGAGATGTGACCATTGGAGACGATACTTGTGTGTCACATAGGTGTTTGATCAGCTGCCCGTGCAGACTGGGGTATGCGAATGTGAAGTTCAGGCAGCTGTTTCCCATTCACAGCAGATTGTGAGGGGCTCAGGTTCAGAGGGTAGTGTCACAGGTCTCCCATATGTCCAATCGGTATGACCTAAACAGATGAGGCTTAAGATGATGTGTTGTGTGGGGGATGTACATGTGCACTTGTGCAGCTCCAGGACTTGCATTCCCCATGACCTACTATTCTGACACAGTGCAGTGTGTTGTTGTCTGGCTGCCAAGTCATACATCACTGAGACAGTGATGTATGACTTAGCAGTCATGCCTCCGCCATGGCATGTGTCTACTTATTGGTGATCCTGCAGGGGAGTGACATGTGCTACATGCACACCATTGTGGCGCTGGCTATCAGGACATGGCTGCATCATGGTGTCTGTCGCTGGTATGCATCACATGCATTTCCTATTTGACTCTGGGCATCCCTTTCATCCGGAAACCTGTACTGACTCAGTGGCAAGAGTTGTGATGTGTGCATGTCCACATGCTACACCGTGTCCTCTGCACTGTCCAACTACTGTGAAGGTGGTGCATGTGTCCACACTGGGGTGTTGCTATCCAACAGACACCAGACAGATGGGTGCAAGGCCAGGTGGGATGTGAGTGCCATGGTTGGCATCAGACTGACAATTGGCTTCTCCTGTTCAGTTAGGGCACTTTTAGCAATGTTCAACTAATGATGCCAGGGCTTGCTCTGTAATGTGCTGTGCTCACAGTGGTGTGTGCGTCCGGTGCAGGTGACTGATGTCTGTCTGTTTCCCCATTGATTGCAGATACATCCACGGCCACGGAAGGGGACAGCTCCACGGACCAGGAGGAGCCGGAGAGCCAGACTGGGTCAGCAGCCGAGGAGTGGTCGGAGGGACCCAGTGGCACGGAGGGCGAGGGGAGCCACACCGAGGAGTCCTCAGCAGCATCCACCTCAGCTGAGGACCACAGCGGCTCGGAGGATGACTCCCTTCTGGAGGCGGGTGTCAGCAGCCACCACACCCCAGCTAGTGTTGCTGTCCCCGCCACCACCAGCACCACCACCGCCCTCCCATCGGCTCCCATTCCCCAGGTCCGTGGAGGCTCCCATGTTCGGGAGCGTGTCTCCTTTGGGCCAGGCACCGCACCCCCTGCCCCTGTGTCCCCTGCTGCCCTGAGTGAGGAGTCTGTGTACCTCCTTCGCCAGCTCCATGTAGGGCAGACAGCCATGCTGAGTGTCCTCCATGCGCACACCGCTCTGTTGACTCAGCTGGTGTCGTTCATGGAGGGCATCTCATCGGGCATGTCTGACCTACAGAGGGGCAATAGGTCCATGGACTCCTCCCTGACGGCAGCAGTGTCCCTCCTCAGACAGTCCCTCACCCCTCCTGCCTCTGCTCCATCCACACTCCCCAGCACCTTACCCGTCCCAAGCACACACACACCGGCACAGGCACACACCAGCACACACGCCTCCAGCACACAGACACACACGCCACAGACAAAACGCACACGCACGCACAGTCAGGGGACTGAAACCAGACTCACAGGGGATGGGGCCCTGGAACACACACACGCATGCACGAGCACTGCGCAGTCCTCAGTTGCCTCACCCTCCAAAGCACCCTCCCTTGCCTCACCTGCAACCCTAAAGACCCAGCGGCTCTTCCTCAGTGACCTCGGCCTCTTCCCCTCTGATCCAGCTGATCCAGCATTCAGGGGGAAGAGTAAGCCCACCCACATGGAGCAGAGTGCCCCTCGCCCCCGGACACCCTCCCCCAGGTGCAGACAGACTGAGGCCCCCACCCGCAAGTCCCCCCGGAGTCGTAAGAGCAAGACCCCGCCGCCGCCCTGCAGCTCAGGCACCAAGTCTCCTTCCTCCATCCCACAGGCCCCCCCTCCACAGGTGCCCCCACCACACCCTGCCCCAGGTTCCCCACCCACACATATACCATCCCCAAGAGGGTCCGGCCTTCTCCCCCTGCCACTTGCTCTCCCGGCACCACACCCCCGCTGCGCTTGTCTGTGCCACTGATGTGGTGAGGGTGTCCTCCCCTCTGTCCAGCCCACCTTGCCTGTTCCCCATTCTCCTCCCCTGGTGGTAGGCACTGCAGTGGAGTCCACTACCACCCTGTCTGACTCGGGCACTGCAGTGGCGGACCTGTCCACTCCATCTGCAGGGTCCACTGCAGTCGTGCCGGCACCCACAACATCTGAGCCATGCCCCCCAGTTGTGCCGGCACACACCATGTCAGACACCTCCACTGCAGTTGTCAGTGGCTCTCCAGCTCCCACCACCCCTTCCCTGCCTCCTCCTGGTGAGCCCTGATCCTGTCCCTGCGGTGCCTGGCCTGCCCCCCCAGTTGCCCCTCCTAGTGGATTGTCCCTGGTTTTGTGCAGTGCAGGCATGCGTAGGGTGACATCTGCCACTGTCACCCTGCTTGGACTTTGACAATGGACTGGCCATTGGCCTTTGTGTTTTTTCTGGACTATCACTTTTGAACACACATATGCTGAATAAAGCAACTTTCTGTTCTCTGTTGCTTATGCTTCTGATGTACATGTTGTTGATGATGCTAACCATGCCCTTGCTGCAGTGATGGTGATATTTGGTCTCATGATAATGAAGTGTTACTGTGCAGGAACACATGTGGTCCAGGGGGAATGTGTCCTATCCTGTGGTGTATCCATGTCATCCATAGCAGCATCTGAGGGTCTCATGTGTTCAGTATTTGGCAATGGGATTTCCTACTTACATTAGCAATTTCACATCTGTGGCTCCCACCCCTGCACATCTGTTGTGCCTGCCATTGTTCAATTCGTCTACTTCCCTGACCGTGTGGCCATCTCCACTGGACATGCAGGTTTGGGCATCAATGGGGAAGGACTCATCTGTGTTGTCAGTGCAACATTGCTATACATGTGTGTTGGATCTGTGCTGATGTTTCGTTGGCACTCCCATGACCAGGCTGATGTGACGGGAGACTTCATTTGGTGCTAATTGTTGATTGTGTGACCAAGTGCTCAGCTGACATGATGGGGCCCTACTGAGGCAACATATGGCACAGCTTTCCTCACACAGGAGTGGAGTCCCCTCATGGCAGTGTGTACTCCTGTGACATTGCCTGCGCCCAAGGTGTGTGTTGTATGAGCATGTCTGTGTGTTCACTTCCGTTTTGCTGTGCATGCTGTGATCCCTAGTGTTGTACCTGTTTGTGATGCTTGCTGAGTTGAGCTATGTTCCCCCAAAGTCTTCTCCCTGGGTTCTCTGTGATGTGGGTGCATGGCACATTACTGGTCATCAGGGTGTCACCCATAGGTGTGTTTGCTGTCAGGGCTGAGTTTGTGTGCAGACGCAGATGGGTGACAGTCAGGTTTCCCCTTGGCACTTGTTGTTTGCACCTGTCATGTGATTTCCAGTTTGTGTTATCTTTCAGTGATTGTGACACGTTGTGTGTGTGACTGCTGGCACTCCTCAGGGTCCGGGCTGCAATGTTGGTTGTTGTCTATGTGTGTTCTTTGTGGGTGACCTTGGCTTCTTCATTGGTGTGTGACTGTGGCTGGGATCCCATTGGTTGGTGTGGTATTGCCGTCATGTCCATGTACAGCGTAGTTTGCAGTGTGTCAGACATTCAGGAGTCTTGTTGAGTGGCCATGTGTGATGTGTTTCTGCACCTTGGTTCCCACCCACCACCCTGGGATTGTCATGGGTGCATGTGCAATGTCACCAGTGCATGTGTGCTTCACTGCAGCACATTTTTGGAGGTCGAGGTGTGTGGAGATGAGTGTGTGCAGATGAGAGTTGTTGCCCGGCTAGACCCCTGCCTCCATGTTTGCCTTGGCTTACTGGCCGTGCTGATTGATTTGTGCTTGTGTAGGTGTGATGGTAGTTTGCTGCTCAGGACACATGACTGTGGCTCACAGTGTGAACGACATTTAGCTTTGTCATCACAGTGGGATTGTAATGCAGCCCAGGGTCACCACATTGTGGGGGCCCTGGGGGTAGTGCTGTGGTGTGTCTGTGTCTTGCTGTGTCAGTTGCTGTTCCTACGTGCCTGTGTGACATGTGTGATTTGTGCTCCCTCTCATCTGACAATGCCTGATTGCCCACATAGGGGATTTGGATCCATGAGTTACCTTTGTGTGGCACTGTATGCACATCTGTATAATTGGTATTCAGGCCTCCTCATGTGTTGTGTGGTTGCCTGGGGACACTGGCACCCCCCTCACCTGTTGTGTTTGATGTGCAGTGTGGGTCTGCCTGTTTGTGTTTGTGCATCTGCACCACTGCATTGGCATATCTTAGGTGTGCCATTGGCTGTATGTTGTTTGGTGTGTTTCCCCTGCTGTCCCTGGGACTCCTAGGTCATCAGTCAGCACAATGATCATGGTTTGTGTGTCCCATTGCTGCCATGGTATGGTATCTGTTCACCTCACATCTACAGTCTCCACAGGGTATCTGCATTTGTGTGCCCATTGGTGCAAATATGTGGGTCTGCATTCTGATGGTCACTTCTGTCATTGTGTCATTGATGAATGTTGACAGTGTCAGCCCCCATGGGTGTTGTTTGTCTGCACATGGCCAAAGGTATGTCTTATTTGCACTGCAGTATTTGCCTCCCCCATTCTATGTTGCAATGGGACACATGCACTACTTTGCCACTGATGTGTTTTATGTTCTGTGACCAGGAATCATCCATGCAGTTTGGCAGTTGCAGCTTTTTCTTTGTCAACACTTACATTTTGGTCACTGTGATGATGGGGTTTTGGACCCCATTGCCACAATGGTCAAAATGTGCTTCAGCTATGGACCCCACACTTACCTTTTGGTCACTGTGATGTTGGGGGTTTGGACCCCATTGCCACAATGGTCAAAATGTGCTTCAGCTATGGACCCCACACTTACCTTTTGGTCACTGTGATGATGGGGGTTTGGACCCCATTGCCACAATGGTCAAAATGTGCTTCAGCTATGGACCCCACACTTACCTTTTGGTCACTGTGATGATGGGGGTTTGGACCCCATTGCCACAATGGTCAAAATGTGCTTCAGCTATGGACCCCACACTTACCTTTTGGTCACTGTGATGATGGGGGTTTGGACCCCATTGCCACAATGGTCAAAATGTGCTTCAGCTATGGACCCCACACTTACCTTTTGGTCACTGTGATGATGGGGTTTTGGACCCCATTGCCACAATGGTCAAAATGTGCTTCAGCTGTGGACCCCACACTTACCTTTTGGTCACTGTGATGATGGGGGTTTGGACCCCATTGCCACAATGGTCATGGCCTGCTTGCATTGTGGGGTCCACACACATATATGTGTGGCACATGTGATAGGGGGTCACATTGTATGTTCAGAGTAATGTTCAGTGTTGTAGGCATTTGACACAGTCTACACACGCTTGTCATGGTGTTGGGGGGATGTCTTCTTCTTGCATTCCCTAGGTTGTGGTGTGCTGGTTGTGTCATGCATTGTCCATCCTATGAGTGGGGGTGGTAGTAGTGGTAGGCATCCAGCCCCCCCTGGGTAAGGGTGGTAGTGGTGGTGGGCATCTGGCACCCCCCCTGAGTAAGGGTGGTAGTGGTGGTAGGCATCCAGCCCCCCTGGGTAAGTGTGGTAGTGGGCATCTGGCACCACCCTGGGTAAGGGTGGTAGTAGTGGTAGGCATCTGGCACCCCCCTGGGTAAGGGTGGTAGTAGTGGTAGGCATCCAGCCCCCCTGGGTAAGGGTGGTAGTGAGCATCTGGCACCACCCTGGGTAAGGGTGTTAGTAGTGGTAGGCATCCAGCCCCACCAGGGTAAGGGTGGTAGTAGTGGTAGGCATCTGGAACCCCCCTGGGTAAGGGTGGTAGTAGTGGTAGGCATCCAGCCCCCCCTGGGTAAGGGTGGTATTAGTGGTAGGCATCTGGCACCCCCCTGGGTAAGGGTGGTAGTGGTGGTAGGCATCCAGCCCCCCTCGGTAAGGGTGGTAGTAGTGGTAGGCATCCAGCCCCCCTGGGTAAGGGTGGTAGTAGTGGTAGGCATCTGGCACCCCCTGGGTAAGGGTGGTAGTGGTGGTAGGCATCCAGCCCCCTGGGTAAGGGTGGTAGTAGTGGTAGGCATCCAGCCCCCCTGGGTAAGGGTGGTAGTGGGCATCTGGCACCACCCTGGGTAAGGGTGTTAGTAGTGGTAGGCATACAGCCCCCCTGGGTAAGGGTGGTAGTAGTGGTAGGCATCTGGCACCCCCCTGGGTAAGGGTGGTAGTAGTGGTAGGCATCCAGCCCCCCCTGGGTAAGGGTGATAGTAGTGGTAGGCATCTGGCACCCCCTGGGTAAGGGTGGTAGTGGTGGTAGGCATCCAGCCCCCTGGGTAAGGGTGGTAGTAGTGGTAGGCATCCAGCCCCCTGGGTAAGGGTGGTAGTAGTGGTAGGCATCTGGCACCCCCTGGGTAAGGGTGGTAGTGGTGGTAGGCATCCAGCCCCCTGGGTAAGGGTGGTAGTAGTAGTAGGCATCCAGCCCCCCTGGGTAAGGGTGGTAGTGGGCATCTGGCACCACCCTGGGTAAGGGTGTTAGTAGTGGTAGGCATCCAGCCCCCCTGGGTAAGGGTGGTAGTAGTGATAGGCATCTGGCACCCCCCTGGGTAAGGGTGGTAGTAGTGGTAGGCATCCAGCCCCCCCGGGTAAGGGTGGTAGTAGTGGTAGGCATCTGGCACCCCCCTGGGTAAGGGTGGTAGTGGTGGTAGGCATCCAGCCCCCCTGGGTAAGGGTGGTAGTAGTGGTAGGCATCTGGCACCCCCCTGGGTAAGGGTGGTAGTGGTGGTAGGCATCCAGCCCCCCCTGGGTATGGGTGGTAGTGGTGGTAGGCATCCGGCCCCCCTGGGTAAGGGTGGTAGTAGTAGTGGTAGGCATCCAGCCCCCCTGGGTGAGGGTGGTAGTGGGCATCTGGCACCACCCTGCGTAAGGGTGTTAGTAGTGGTAGGCATCCAGCCCCCTGGGTAAGGGTGGTAGTAGTGGTAGGCATCCAGCCCCCTGGGTAAGGGTGGTAGTAGTAGTAGGCATCTG
This sequence comes from Calotriton arnoldi, assembly GCA_963921515.1. Lineage (NCBI taxonomy): Eukaryota > Metazoa > Chordata > Amphibia > Caudata > Salamandridae > Calotriton > Calotriton arnoldi. Next base: position 185,367 of record CAWUFW010005184.1, on the reverse strand, counting down.
GCACCCCCCTGGGTAAGGGTGGTAGTAGTGGTAGGCATCCAGCCCCCCCTGGGTAAGGGTGGTAGTGGTGGTAGGCATCCAGCCCCCCTGGCTTAGGGTGATAGTAGTGGTAGGCATCTGGCACCCCCCTGTGTAAGGGTGGTAGTGGTGGTGGGCATCTGGCACCCCCCTGGCTAAGGGTGGTAGTGGTGATGGGCATCCCGCCCCTATGGTGCTGCTGTTGCTGGTGTAAGTAAATTCTGCATCCCTCTGTGTGTGTGTGATGTGTCGTGTACGTGTTGTATGTTTTTGTGGTTGGTGTCTGACTTACCTTCTGCGCCGTACGCGTCCGTGCCTGTTCCGGTGGTAAATGTAGAATATTGGTACGATCGGGACGAAGGGATTCATCGTTGGTTCGTCTCGTTCGTCTTTCTCGTTGCTTCACGTCGACCTCGTCGCTGGCGTGTTCACGTCGTAGCCGTGGATCGTGTTGTGGCGCGAATCGGAGCTTATGTGCGCCTCTCCCGGAAGCTTTGACGTGCCGGACGTAGCGACGGTTTCGGCGCGTACGGAAAGCGCATCGTACTTGTTCGGCCGGACGGGGCTGCATTTTCACTTCCGTGCGACTCGATTCTGCGTTTCCGGATTTGCGTCGGTCGGAGAACAGGACCTGGATTGGGTGAGTACGACTGGCCCGGATTCTATGCTGTTGTGCGCATCGTACTTACTCGTTCGGTATGATGTACGGATCGGTCGGGAAACAGGCATTCGCATGGCTTTTTTCCCGACCGAATGGTATTGGGTGCGCCTCCGACCGAGATCGGAATCGGCCCCTTAGTTGTTTTGAATATATATATATATATATATATATTTCCACTGAAAAAACCATAGGTTTCAGGGATGTTATAGTTAGTTGGACATTTCACTCGTACAAAACCAGAGAAATTTGGCCGTTATAGTTAGTTGAGCTAACTATAACTCGCGCCCCCGCAATGCACTGCTGATGACGTCACATATTACATCACTCATGACATGGTCAGTGACATCACTGATGACATCACTGATGACATCTCAAATTACATCACTGATGACATCACTGATGACATCATCCAGTGACTGAGTGTTTCTAAAAAGTTTAGGAATGTTATATATAGATACGCAAAGGTGTATTGAAGAATGAGTGGGTGTATGAGCTTCTGAATGGATGATTTAGTGAGTGTGTTACTGACTGTATAAGTGAGTGATTAAACGTGTCTTAGTGAATGCATGGGTGAATGACTAATCTGTGTGAATGTCTGTATCAGCCTGTCAGTTGGTATGTAAGTGGCTGCATGGGTTGGTGAGTAGCTACATGAGTGTCTATATGGGTTAATGATTGGTTGTCTGAGTAGCTGTATGGGTGCCTGAGTGTCTTTGTGGGTGGGTGGGAGGGTGTAACTCCCTGCATGGATGGGTGAAGGGGTGATTCAGTGGATGTATGGGTTCATGAGTGCATCTGCGAGAGGCTCTATGGGTCAGTGAGTGTGCTTACGGCTGTGTTGGAGAGTGAATGGATGTCTCAGTGGTATATGTGTGAGTAACTACATATGTGAAAGGCAGTATATGTGTGTGTTGGAGTATATAACTGACTATATGTGAGAGTGGCTGTATAGATGAGTTTATGCTTGTGTCAGTGATTGTATAAGAAAGTAAGTATGTATTGGTGAGTAAATGGTACAGTGATTGAGTCTTTGGGTTACTGACTAGGTTTGTGAGTAACTCTATGGGTGAGTGGTGGTGTGTGAGTATCTGTATAGGTGTATGAGTGCATATATCAGTGGCTGTATTGGTGAGTGACTGCGTGTATGAGTGGCTGTATGGGTGAGTGAGTGGATGTGTGTAGACCTATGAATCAGTGAGTGAGTATGCACTAACTGGTATTGGTGTGCTTATGGTTTCGAGAATGGTAGGCTGTATTTTAGAGTGGGTGTATGTATATCAGGGTGTGAGGAGGTGCATCAGATATTAAGTTGATGATGTCATCAGTGATGTCATCAGTGATGTCACTGACCATGTCATGAGTGATGTAATATGTGACGTCATCAGCAGTGCATTAAGGAGGCGCGAGTTATAGTTAGCTCAACTAACTATAACGGCCGAATTTCTCTGGTTTTGTATGAGTGAAATGTCCAACTAACTATAACGTCCCTGAAACCAATGGTTTTTTTTCAGTGAATTTCTAATGTTTTTTAAATGCTAATTACTAACTATAACGTCCCTGAAACCTATGGTTTTTTCAGTGAATTTCTAAGGTTTTTTAAAATGCTAATTTATAACTATCATGTAGTAGTTGCGTTTGCAGAGTGGTGCAGAAAGGGGGCTGGGCCTCCGACCAGCGCTCAGAAATTCCTCTGCGTAGGACTTACAGGAGGGCTTCTTGGCCCCCAAAGTCCCTCAGGAGTAAAGTGGACTTCATCCCCCAACCTGTAGTGTGCCAGGAGGCGCATTTGCAGAGTGGTGGAGAAAGGGGGGCATGGCCTCCAAAGACCTCTTAGCAATACCACTGTGTGGGACCTACTGGAGGTAACAGGAGAGGTAGTTGCCCCCAAGGACGACCTTGGGTGCCAACTACCCTTCCTGTTACCTCCAGAAAGTCCCACACCTCAGCATTGGTAAGTTTTCATAGCAGGCCACTCCCCCTTTGCCCACCATTCTGCAAACGCACTCCCTGGCGCGCTCTGAGAAGGTGATTAAAGTCCCCTCTGATGCTGGGGTCCTTAGGGGCCAACTAGCCTACCTGACACCTCCAGTAAGCCCCAGATAGCTGGATTACTGAGAGCTGCGCATAGGCCACACCCCCTTTCTGCGCCACTCTGCAAACTCACCTCCTGGCGCTCTCTTGGTTGGGGGATGAAGTCCCCTTGCCTCCTGAGGATCCCTGGGGCCAGCAAGCCCTCCTGTTATCTCTAGTAGGCCCCACACTGCTGGAATGCTGAGAGTGGTACGAGGCCACGCCCCCTTTTTACACCACTCTGCAAACGCGCCTCCTGGTGCACTGCTGCTTGGGGGATGAAGTCCACTTTAGTCCTGAGGTCCTCAGGACACATGTGGATCTCATTGCCCCACCTGCACTGTGCCAAGAGGCGTGTTTGCAGAGTGGTGTAAAAAGGGGCTTAGCCTCGGACCACCTCTCAATAATCCCACTCTGTGGGGCCTACTGGAGGTACCTGGTGGGCTAGTTGGCCCCTAAGGACCCTTAAGATTCTAGGGGACTTAATCCCCCAACCCAGAACGGGCCAGGAGGCGCGTTTGCAGAGTAGTGCAGGGAGGGGGCAGGGCCTCCGGCAAGATGCTGTTTTTTTTCTTCTATTTAAACTTTACAGAAATACACAGTCACTAGATGATGTCATCAGTGATGTCATCAGTGATGTCATTTGAGATGTCATCAGTGATGTCATCAGTGATGTCACTGACCATGTCATGAGTGATGTCATATGTGACGTCATCAGCAGTGCATTGCGGTGGCGCGAGTTATAGTTAGCTGAACTAACTATAACGGGGGAATTTCTCTGGTTTTGTACGAGTGAAATGTCCAACTAACTATAACTTTCCCTAAAACCTATGGTTTTTTCAGTGAATTTCTAAAGTTTTTTAAATGCTAATTTCTAACTATAACGTGCCTGAAACCTATGGTTTTTTCATTGAATTTCAAAGGTTTTTTAAATGCTAATTTCTAACTATAACATGCTTGAAACCTATGGTTTTTTAAGTGAATTTCAAAGGTTTTTTAAATGCTAGTTTCTAACTATGCCTACAGAGGTAGGACATGTGAAGAAAGAAGAAGAAAATCGCAGAAAGAAGGAAGACAAATGCAGAAAGAGGCAACAGAAGTTCAGAAAGACGAAGAAAAGTGCAAGAAGAAGGAAGAGATGTGCAGAAAGAACCAACAGAGGAGTAGAAAGTACTCCTGTGCCCCCAACTTTTGCTGATGGGTACTGGTGGTAACTGACTCTGTCTCTGGTGGTAAAAGACACTTAGAATACAGTGAAAACACCTACATACACTAGGGAACACTATGCGTTGGGGTACCCCTATGATTAGCATGACCTCCTCTGTATTTGCCAAGAGTTAGTGCCTGGGTCATTGGATGAGTACATGGGTACTGACTGGATGATTAGAGTACTGCAAGGAGAGTGGATGGTGAATTTATAAGTGCTTGTGTTTTGGCGGAGTGATTGGATAAGTACATGGTGCTCGCTGGTTGATTGGAGGAGTGCATGGGTAGTGACAGGGCGATGGCTGGACTGCATCAGTAGTGCTCAGGGTAAGTTGGAGGATTAATTCCCCTTGAATCCTGAGGGTCCCTATTTGATAAAAGCCCTGGCGATGGCAGTACCCGGGGCTTGAGGGGGCCATGGAGGCCCCCCCAAACATTAAAAAAACAAGCCCCGGGAGGTGGCGGTCCCCGGGGCTGCAGGGGCCCCCGCGGGCCCTGCATATATTTGTTGGCAATGCCCCCGGGACCTGGCCCACCCGGGAGTCTCAATTAAATGAAGCGCGGTATCCCGCGCTTCATTTTTTTTTACATTTCGGCGGGATTTTAAAAAAAAATGCTTTTTTTGTCCCTGGGGGTCCTTGTGGGACCCCCTGAGCAGGCCTAGGGGGTCAGGGTGTTTCTACCCTGCCCCCTTTTCTTCTTTTTCACCTTTGTTTCCCTGTTTTCTTGTGACTCGGTTCTACCGAAGTCACAAGATGGCTGCCAACACTTCCTGGTTTGGAGTGTTGGCAGCCAATTAAAATGAAGCTCGTGGTCGGGAGGGTTCGCGGATCCACCGCGCCTCTAGATATCGATATTTGGTTTTTTACAAATTCTCAGCAACTACCGAACGGATTTACACCATTTTTAAAAAGGTCGCTTTCTGAGCCAAGCAGTTTTCAAATAGCGACAAAGCACTTTTGAATTATTTGTTATCTCTATTTTTTTATCCAGTTGACCACTTGATTAAATGTTACGCTTAGGGGAGAAAATGTGGTGTTACCAAGTTGGAGTTTCTGCTTCAGCTCGTCATTCTGTGATTCTGGTCAAATCACTTAATCTCCCCATGCCTACAACCAAAATGAGTTTGTCCTTGTATGATGTAACCAATGCTCATGTAAAGCACTCCAATATCTGACCAGCCTGCACTATATAAAACTGCAAAAAAACAAAGGATAAAAAGTGTTTTCCACACTTCTGTCATTGGGCTATACGTGGGCTACATCTGGGTGATATTTGTGCTACATTTGGGCTCATTTTTCTCTGGTGGCCATCTTGGGAGACTTCAATTACATTCATTAAACTTTATTCGATCTGATTTAGAAACATAGATCATAAAAGTGTACATAAAAACAGTAAATCCTCTTTCTTAATACAATACAGTGAGAATTAATTAAAACCAGTAGGTAAAAACGGGTGTTACAAAGCCCGGTTCAGAGCAACTTCAGGTTAACAGAATAGTAAAGTTCAATGTTTCGCAAGATCAATCTCATGTACTTCGTGCAAAATACGCAATAAGGGGTCCAAGTAAGATGCAACGCTCCAATACCTGACCAGTATGCACTATTTAAAACTGCAAAAAACTAAAAATAAAAAGTGTTTTCCACACTTCTGTCATTGGGCTATATGTGGGCTACATGTGGGTGATATTTGTGCTACATTTGTGCTCTTTTTTCTCTGGTGGCCATCTTGGGATACTTATTTGTTATGAAGTTTCCTAATTTCCTCATTTACTGCAGTCTCCTCAGTAGGAAATGCTTTCAGTTTTTACTTTGATTCCATCAAGAAGGCATTCAGATGTGTCACACATTTGCCATAAATTCAGAATGTTAGCACTCTAGTTGCTCATTAGATCACTTTAGTAAAGCTACTGCTCACCAGGGAGTTAACTGGAAGTCTACTGCTGGTATTGAAAGTGATTGTTTCAGTCTGCATGTCAGAATAATTTTCTAATGAAATAGAAGAGGATTTGAGATCTCACTTAAAACATGCCCTAATTTTTCTTTCTGCAGAACTAACCATAATTTCTATGGCAAAATGAACCCCCTCATTTTTTTCCTTTCTAAATTAAATGTTTTAAGTGTTACCGGTTTATTCCAATCAAGATGGCTTCAAGTGCGCCATAATTTTGTCATAAGTAAGACTGTTAGCGCTCTAGTTGTTCTTTAGAACACTCTGGGAAGCTGCAGTAGAACACAAAGGAATCAACTGGCGGGCTGCTCCTATTGAAATATAACAGGAAGATATTTGTAATCTCACTTAAAACATTTCCTAATTTTTCTTTCTACAGCACTAACCATAATTTCTATGACAAAATGAACCCCCTCATTTTGTTCCTTTTAAAATTAAATGTTTTAAGTGTTACTGGTTTATTCCAATCAAGATGGCTTCAGGTGTGCCATAATTTTTTCATAAGTAAGACTGTTAGCGCTCTAGTTGTTCTTTAGAACACTCTGGGAAGCTGCAGTAGAACACAAAGGAATCAATTGGCAGGCTGCTCCTGTTGAAATATAACAGGAAGATATTTGAGATCTCACTTAAAACATGTGCTAATTTTTCTTTCTACAGCACTAACCATAATTTCTATGACAAAATGAACCCCATCATTTTGTTCCTTTTTAAATTAAATGTTTTAAGTGTTACCAGTTTATTCCAATCAAGATGGCTTCAGGTGTGCCATACTTTTGTCATAGGTAAGGCTGTTAGCACTCTAGTTGTTTTTTAGAACACTCTGGGAAGCTGCAGTAGAACACAAAGGAATCAACTGGCAGGCTGCTCCTGTTGAAATATAACAGGAAGATATTTGAGATCTCACTTAAAACATGTCCTAATTTTTCTTTCTACAGCACTAACCATCATTTCTAAGACAAAATGAACCCCATCATTTTGTTCCTTTTTAAATTAAATGTTTTAAGTGTTACCAGTTTATTCCAATCAAGATGGCTTCAGGTGTGCCATACTTTTGTCATAGGTAAGGTTGTTAGCGCTCTAGTTGTTCTTAAGAACACTCTGGGAAGCTGCAGTAGAACACAAAGGAATCAACTGACATTCTCTGCCCTTGTTGGATTTACATGTTTTACTGAGAATGTCAGACTTCATTCTCACATGACTGAGAAAGATAATGTGAATTTACAGAAAATATGCTCTCATTTTAGCTTCTGGAGCACCTTCCAAACCTCTGTGGGCCAAGCATGAGAAAATTGTTTTCTCTCAAACATGATTCATGAAATCCCAGCAGAAGGTTTTTCACAGGGTAAAATCACCCTAGAACACACCACAATTCCTAAAATTAGAATGGTACCATCAACAAATGAATTCTAATGTAACTAAAGTCTGTTATCACCCTTTATAGTTCTCCTTTTGGTGACCCTCAAAATCTTCTATTCACTACAATGCATTTCATTGGGGTGCTATCATGTATATTGGTCCCAAGATGGCTGCCAACACTTCTTGGATGAAGTGCTGACAGCCAATCAGATCTCACGATGACATGTGTGGTTAGGCTCCGCCCAGATATATATAGTTCTTTTTCCTTTAATATTTAAAAAACTACAGAACGGATTTACACCATTTTTGAAAAGGTTGCTTTCTGAGCCAAGCAGTACCTTTATGCCGAATTCGGGGTAAATCCGTTCAGTAGTTTCCGCTGTAGCCTTGCACAAAGTTCCCTATGGGAAATTGATTTTTGACTCTTATTTTTGAATTTCTCAGCAACTACTGAACGGATTTACACCATTTAACCAAAAGGCACGACACTGAACCAAGGGCTACCTTTTGCCAAATTTGGTGTAATTCCGTTTAGCAGTTCGGGCTGTAGCTGCGAATAAAGGTTCCTATGGAAAATTGCATGGGGGAAACACGTTTTGGGACCCCCCTTTTTTCTCGGCCCCCACTTTACGAATCACCCCAAAACTTTCACGATAGGAGCGGACCGGAGCGGGCCATAAGTTTTGAGAATTTCGCGAAGATTCGTCAACCGGCGCCAAAGGTATTGGAAATAGAATGTTGCGAATTTCCTATGGAAAATAGGTCCTAACTATAACTATCTACTTGCGACCGCCAGTAGATAATATATATATATATTATCGGTTGAACCAAGGCACAAGAAACAAGTGCGCAAAACGCAAAAAGGGGGCAGGGTAGAAACACCCTGACCCCCTAGGCCTGCTTAGGGGGTCCCACAAGGACCCCCAGGGCCCAAAAAAGCATTTTTTTTTTTTTAAATCGTCAGGATGCGCTTAGGGTGCGCGGATCCTGCTGGTATTTTGCCCCCGGGTGGGCCAAGTCCCGGGGGCATGCGGGGGTGGGTTTAAATGTTAGATGGGGGCATCTAAGGCCCCCCGAAGCCTGAGGGACTGCCACCCCCCGGGGCTTTCAAATTATAATGATGGCGGGGGCACACGGCCCCCCCGCAGCCCCGGGGACTGCCACCCCCCGGGGCTTCTTTTTTTTATTAAAATTACCTGTGTGGGGGGGCTCCAGCCCCCAAACACGCCCCGGGGACCGCCACCTCCCCGGGGCACTAATTAAAGAAATGTGGGGGACCGTTTCGGACCCCGAAGCCCTGGGGACCACCACCTCCCCGGGGCTTTGTAGACGTTGGGAGGGGGGCTGCGCGGCCCCCTCCTGGAGCCTGTGGTGGCCCTGGGGACCGCCACCCCCGAGGGCCGGCTCCTGCAGTGTCCCGGGGTGCCTACCCCCGGGACACTGCTGTTTGCAATGACAGGACGGGAGCCGCGCGGCTCCCGTCCTGTCATTGCAAATTTGCTTTGCTTCATTGAAGCGAGAGCAGGGAAACCTGCTCTCGCTTCAATGAAGCAAAGCAGATTGCTTTTCCATAAGGGGAGCTTCATGTCAGCAGCTCCCCTTATGGAAAAGCAATGCCGGCTCCCGCAGGACGCGGGGTGCCGGCGGGACCGTGGGGGGATTGGGGACCCCCCCACGGTCTCCGAGTGGCCAGGCCCTGGGGGATGGGGTCCCCGGGGCCATTAGTGGCCCGGGAGGGGGGCCACGCAGCCCCCCTCCCCAACAATTATTTAAAAAAATAAATTAAAAAAGAAACGCGCAAAGGCCGGCCCTGGGGGATGGGGTCCCCGGGGCCAATAGAAGCCTTAGGAGGGGGGCCACGCAGCCCCCTCCTCAAAAATTTAAATTAAAAGTGGCCATGCCCCGGGGGATGGGGTCCCGGGGCCGAAATCCGCCACGGGAGGGGGGCCTTTTTTTAAATTTTATTTTTTAAATAGGATCAGGCCCTAGGGGATGGGGTCCCCAGGGCACCAAAAGTGAAAGGAAGGGGGCCACACAGCCCCCTTCAAAAAGAAAAAAAGCAACAAAAAAGCGAACAAGCGTCAGGCCCCGCCCCTCCCTTAAACACTCTGCAAACGCGCCCTGTGGTGCGTTTTAAATTGGGGAAAGAATTCCCCTTCAATACTGGGGGTCCCTGGGGGCCAACTAGCCCACCAGGTACCTCCAGTAAGCGCCACAGGGTTGGGTTGCAGAGAGGTGGTCCAGGCCACGCCCCTTTTTACACCTCTCTGCAACGCAGCTCTGTGGCGCTTACTGGAGGTACCTGGTGGGTTAGTTGGACCCAGGGACCCTCAGGATTCAAGGGGACTTAATTCCCCAACTTAAAACGTGCCACGGGGTGCGTTTGCACAGTGGTGAAGGGAGGGGGCGGGGCCTGAGGTGACATGTGTGCAAACAGGCCCCGTGGCGCGTTTTAAGATGGGGAATTAATTTCCCTTCAATACTGGGGGTCCCTGGGGGCAAACTTGCCCACCAGGTACCTCCGGTATGCGCCAGGGAGCTGCGTTGCAGAGAGGTGTTCAGAGGCCACGCCCCTTTTTACACCTCTCTGCAACGCAGCTCTGTGGCGCTTACTGGAGGTACCTGGTGGGCTAGTTGAACCCCAGGGACCCTCAGGATTCAAGGGGACTTAATCCCCCAACTTAAAACGCGCCACGGGGCGCGTTTGCACAGTGGTGAAGGGAGGGGGCGGGGCTAAAGGTGACATGTGTGCAAACAGGCCCCGTGGCACGTTTTAACTTGGGGAATTAATTCTCCTTCAAACCTGAGGGCCTCTGGGGGCCAACTAGCCCACCAGGTACCTCCAGTATGCGCCAGGGAGCTGCGTTGCAGAGAGGTGTTCAGAGGCCACGCCCCTTTTTACACCTCTCTGCAACGCAGCTCTGTGGCGCTTACTGGAAGTACCTGGTGGGCTAGTTGGACCCCAGGGACCCTCAGGATTCAAGTAGACTTAATCTCCCAACTTAAAACGCGCCACGGGGCATGTTTGCACAGAGGTGAAGAGAGGGGGTAGGGCCTGATGTGACAAGTTAGTTTCTTAGTTTTAATCCCCCTGCCCTATTATGTACTAGGGACTTACAGAGGAGGTCATGCTAATCACAGGGGTACCCCAACGCATAGTGTTCCCTAGTGTATGTATGTGTTTTCACTGTATTCTAAGTGTCTTTTAGCATAGCACTGGCTCTAGGCCTGGTTAGTCAGAGTCAGTTACCACCAGTACCCGTCTGAAAAAGTTGTGGGCACAGGATGATTTGGGAACAAGGCCTCTTTCTGCTCCTCTGTTGGTTCTTTCTGCACATGTCTTGCTTCTTCCTGCACTTTTCTTCGTCTTTGTGGACTTCTGTTGCTTCTTTCTGCATTTCTTTTGCTTCTTTCTGTGCGTTTTTTCTTCTTTCTTCACATGTCCTACCTCTGTAGGCATAGTTAGAAGCTAGCATTTGAAAAACCTTTGAAATTCACTGAAAATACCATAGGTTTCAGGCACGTTATAGTTAGAAATTAGCATTTAAAAAACCTTTGAAATTCACTGAAAAAACCATAGGTTTCAGCCACGTTATAGTTAGAAATTAGCATTTAAAAAACCTTAGAAATTCACTGAAAAAACCATAGGTTTTAGGGAAAGTTATAGTTAGTTGGACATTGCACTCGTACAAAACTCGTGAAATTCCCCCGTTATAGTTAGTTCAGCTAACTATAACTCGCGCCCCCGCAATGCACTGCTGATGACGTCACATATCACATCACTCATGACATGGTCAGTGACATCACTGATGACATCACTGCTGACATCTCAAATGACATCACTGATGACATCACTGATGACATCATCCATGTGATAATTTGATGCATCTTCTCACACCCTAATATAACCTTTGATACACCCACTCTAAATTACAGACTGCCATTCTCAAAACCATAGACACTCCAACACCAATAACTACATACCCACTCACTGATTCTTAAGTCTACACACACATCCACTCACTCACCCGTACAGTCACTCATACTTATGGTCACTCAGTACAGGACTATCATATGCACTCATACACCTACATAGACACTCACACACCGCCACTCACCCATAGAGGTACTCACACACCTAGTCAGTCATGCAAATAATTAATCACACTGCCATTTACTCACCTATACAGTGATACACACACCAGCTCACTTACTCATACAAATACTAGCACATTCTTACGCTCTTATACAATCACTGATACAAGTACACACTCATCCATACAGCCACTCTCACAATCATACACTCTCACTTATAGCCATTTATATACTCCAACACACATATATACTGCCTTTCACATATGTAGTTACTCACACATGTACCACTGAGATATACATTCACTCACTAACACACCCATACAGACACTCACCCACCCATACAGTCCATCACAGACGCACTCTTGAAACCATGCACCCAGTGAATCACCCACTCACACCACTATGCACAGAGTCACACACACCCCACCCACACAAACACTCAGGCACCCATACAGATACTCAGACAACCAATCCATAACCCATATAGACACTCATGTAGCTAGTCACAAACCCATGCAGCTGCTTACACAACAACAGACAGACGGATACAGGCATTCACAGAGTTTAGTCACTAACCCATGCATTCAGTAAGATACGTTTAATCACTCACTTATAGACTCAGTCACGCACCTACTAAATCATCCATTCAGACACTTATACACCCACTCGTTCTTCAATACGCCTTTTCCTATATATATTAAACATATTTAAACTTTACAGAAACACACAGTCACTGGATGATGTCATCAGTGATGTCATTTGAGATGTCATCAGTGATGTCATCAGTAATGTCACTGACCATGTCATGAGTGATGTAATATGTGACGTCATCAGCAGTGCATTGCGGGGGGCGCGAGTTATAGTTAGCTGAACTAACTATAACGGGGGAATTTCACGGGTTTTGTACGAGTGCAATGTCCAACTAACTATAACTTTCCCTAATACCTATGGTTTTTTCAGTGAATTTCTAAGGTTTTTTAAATGCTAATTTCTAACTATAACGTGCCTGAAACCTATGGTTTTTTCAGTGAATATATATATATATATCAACTCGCTTCTGGAGAACACTTGGAGATATATTGATGTATATAGATAGATAGATAGATAGATAGATAGATAGATAGATAGATAGATAGATAGATAGATATTACCCAGTGACAGTTGCCACAGGGTAGTTATAGTTAGGGCCACGTTTCTATACGAAATTAATTTTTAGTTTGCTGTTAGCTTTGGCACTTTGAAGAATATTCATGAAACTGTCCAAAACAAGTATGTAAATCCGTTCAGTAGTTTTTTTTAAATGTAAGGTTCAAAATGTAGGCATATATCACACCGCGGAGAATCTGTGGAGCCAACAGATCTTAAGATAACAGTTTATTGGCTGCAAAGATATTATGTAAGCCATTTTAGGACTCAGGCCTCAGTCCCCTGTCCTAAAAAAAGATTTTAAAAATGGAGGCTGGTGGTCAAATACATAATTTATTTTAACAGGACCGTGAATCATCGGATCCTCTGAGGAGCCACGGATCTGCAATCCCGTTAAAAAAAGGGCAGGCTCACACCTGGGCTCCCATCCTTTTCAAATAGAAGCTCCCCATGTTGGTCCCGGGCCTGGGAGGTTGGCAAAACTATTTTATTTAGGTGGGGGTGCATGTGACCCCCCTACCCAAGCCATTTTAAGGGCCCGGTGACCCATTCCTTCTTGAGAGATTTCATTATTATAGGGAGGGATGCTCATCACCCCCTCTCCATTGCATTTTAAGGCCCCAGGGACCCCTATCTCTTGGGGCCAATTTACTTTTTATGGGGAGGGATGTGTACAGAACCCTTCCAGGGTCATTATGAGACCCCAGGGACCCCATCAACTGGGACCACAAAAAATAGAAAAGTGTTGTGGGTGTCCTGGTCCCACCTGGGAATTTCACATCAAATGCAGCCCTTGGGGTTGTGCGGGGAGTCCCATGCCCCCTGCTGCCCCAGTCGGCTCCCCTGCCTGCACCCATCCCCAGAGCGGCAGGAGCCAGCTACATTTGTTTGATTCTGCCCAGCGGAACAGCTTTTCTCTGTGCTCTGACTGGGTGGGAGCACACATGTGTTCCCTGGGTGGGGCAAGCAGCACTGACAAGGGTGGAGGGGTGGGACAGACAACATGGATGAGAGAGGGCATTGGAGGGGTGGTTTTTAGGGCGGGAGCCGGTTTTAGGGCTCAGGGCGGGGGGTCAGGGTAGTTTTTAGGGCTGGGTTTCGGGGCTAGGGCTCAGGGCGGGGGAGGGGCAGTTTTCAGGGCTGGGGGTCAGTTTAGGGCTCAGTGCGGGGTAGTTTTTTGGGCAGGGAGCCGGGCTGGACTCAGGGTGGGGAGTCAGGGTAGTTTGTAGGGCTGGGATAGAGTGGGTTGCAGGGCTGGGGTATTGGGTTTTAGGGCTCAGGGAGAGGGGACTGGGGTGTGATCCTTACCATGCATATCCCTTTACCAATCATGCCTTTACAATGAAATTCATGGTAAAGGCATGCATGGTAAAGACGCGGTCGGGGTTCAGACCGCGTTGTTTAGGCATGCGTGGTTAAGGCTACGTTGTTGTATTATACAACTGTACTGGTAGCTCTCCGGCTACCTGTAAGTAGCTCTCCTGTGTGCAGCCTACTAAATTAGAAGTTTTTGATTAGTGAATACATATACCATTACCAAAATTGAGAGTGCATATTTAATACAAAAATTGGGTTTTTCCAGAACTCATTAGCTGATATTTGGAGAAAAATGGCTGAAATATAAATTATATTTAAAGCGGATATTTGAGCGGTACATCATGTAGCACTGGGGAGACGTTTTACAAATGTTACTACCTTGGTGCCTGAGGCATTGCAGCTTTTGGCTAATATATATTACCCATGTAGAGGCATTCCAAATTGACAAAGCCTTTTTTACATTACGGCAGGCAACCTGATGCACTGAGGTGATCACTGGCAGTAATCTTGCATATGGTGGCCACTAATGTAAACTTGTCTGATGTGGACAGTATTACAACACTAATAATATTAGTAGCTGTCAATGAGTTTCATTGAAAATGAGTAGCTCTTATTACAGAAAAGGTTGGAGACCCCTGCTCTAGAACATCACTCTTTTTGTGAGTAGTAAGTGTCATGTTAGTGTATCTTTCTTCTAAAGCCATTATATACGCCTTTTCTATAGGTCACATTAAACAGGTTAAATTGTCTTCATAAGCCTTTCCTCTATCTATGGGTCTGTGAGGAAAGAAATAGTACCAGCCTATATCCATTTCTTTGCTTGTGAGTGCAAATTCATGCTTTCTATTAATGGTACACTGGAAAGTATTAGATCATGATCAGAATAAACATAATCAAAATGTCCTCTCCTATAAACTAATGATAATAGGATACTGCAGGAAGTAGCATAAGATATGGCATAATGTAATAGGCTACTTCTTCTGACACTGATGTAGGTAAGTGTGCACATACATAGCAGTCCTTTGTGTTCATGGTGTTAGTATAGTCCTGTACAAACCTAGAATAGAAATGAGTGGAATAGTCCTTTTTCTTGTAGCTTACAAAGGAGTAACTAAAGAGGTCTTCCTTAGCATTGTGATTGTGCCAATTAGTAATGTTCTTTACTCTAAGCTCTGACTCTGGCGCTATATGAAATCCTATTAGTACTATAGTGATCATTATTATTGTTATTACAAAAATTGAATCCATAATATATATACATTTATTTCTAATGCAATACATACTCTGAGTCAGTTCATAGCACTTAGTCCAATAGCTTGTAGCGAAGTTTAGTAAACAGCTTTGTTTTTCTTCTTTAATTAAGCTTCTAACCAGACACTCCTTAACCCTACTCTGTGTACTTATAAAAAGTTGTCCCTACTTTTCTGTAACTTTCAGCTCGGGCATAGCTTCTGTAAAATAAAGAACTAAAATAACAAATCCCGAATAGATACAGTTCAAGTCTCTTTCTTCTTTTGTTCAGTCTCAGATTTTTCCCAATTATTTTCTGTTTGTTTTGTTTCTTTCTTTCAGGGAGGTTCAAATAGTTCAGGGTTCACGTTGCACAAACCTTCCAAAGTGACATTCAACGCAGTGTTTACAAAGTATGACCATTCAGGTGCTGAATATCTGTGACAGAGCACTTGTACTCTTTTTGTTCTTCTTAGGTTTTGCTGATTTGTGTCTAGGCTATTTTCACTAAACTCTGCCTCTTCAGGTATTAATTCTGGTATTCGAGCTGTTGAAGAACTTCTCCTCTGATTTTTGTTTTCATAGCTTCGTGACCACTCTGCTTGTCGATTATCCTCATTGTTCCATTGTTGGTTCTTTCGCCTGGATCTTCTTGTCTCATGACCACATCAGCTGCACTTTCTCCCAGTGATTTGATCTGAGCTTCTCTTCCGTTAGAGACGTCCATGCCACTCTGCATTATTTCAGGTACTTGCACTTGATTTTCTGCCAATTGGTTTTCACCCCTCTCATCCTCTTGCTGCTGAACTGGCAATGGTGCTGCTGGTCTGGGCGGTCTCTTGAATGGTGGCGCACCCAACAATGCTTTTCGCTTAGGATCAAAGACAAAAAGCACTTCTTCTGGATTGCTCACTCTTTTGGTGTGCGAGGCATGAATCCAGTTTGGGATTCCAGCACACTTAACAGCTGCATGTGTAGTGAAGATTGCCTGAAAGGGGCCTTTCCATCTGGGTTCAAGGCAAGTCTTCCAAATATGCTTCTTGATCAGGATCCAATCACCAGGATTGAAGTTGTAGCACTGTTCTTGATGCGGATCTTGTGTGGCAGCTGAGACGTGATGAGAGACAGAACGGACTACGTCAGCCAGTCCTTTACAGTAATGCAAAATAATATTGTCAGTAATGTTTAAGAGACCATTTGCAGCAACGCCGGGTAATCTCATTGCCCTGCCCATTAGGATCTTGTGGTGGGATAATCCCGTCTTCCTGTCAAGTGTACTCCGAATACTCATCAGCACCAATGGTAAAGCATCTTGGCCATTTAGAGAAGTGGATGCACATACTTTAGCCAATCTAGACTTGATGGTACTGTTCATTCATTCAACGATACCAGAGGCTTTGGGTCTGTAACTGCAATTTAATCTTTGTTCAGTCTGTAAAGCTGTGCAGATGATTTTCATGACTTCATTGTTGAAGTGTGTTCCTCTAGCTGACTCGAGAGAAATCGTCATGCTGAACCTGGGTATCAATTCACGCAACAACAACTTGGCTACAGTGAAGCTGCCACTTCTTGTTGGGAAAGGCTTCCACCCATCTTGAGAAGACACACACAATCAGCAGGATATATCTCAGCACGTTATAGACTACAGGCATCTCGATAAAATCTATCTGTATCCTGTTTAATGGGCCACCTGATCTCCCTAAGTGTGTTAGAGTGACATGTGTCCATTTCCTTACATTTATCTGTCAATAAATTATACACCAATGGCAAACTCTTCTGCTAGCATCCTAAATCTATGGTTATACTAATTCTGTCTGATAAGTCTCCCCATTGCATCTCTCCCTAAGTGTGTGTATCCATGGTAGTATTGTGTCATTGGAAACAACTAGCTATCCAGTAATACCGGTCTCCCATCTGCTGGCATCCAAATATCATTTGCATTTTTCTCGCAACCTGCCCTTTTCCAACCATTCCATTCTGCTTCGGACACATTTTCATGAACCCCTGTCAGTTCATCCCACGTATCCATGACTTTCATCAACATTGGAAAAGAACTCTCTTCTTCGGACTCACAAGTGAAACCTCCATTAAAGGAATAGGCTAACAGAGCACAGTACATGGCTACTGAGTCACCGTATCAGTTGCCCATGGCACTGTATCCGCTTCCTCCTTGATGGGCTAAGCACTTTACCACAGCAATCTCTCCAGGCAACTGCAGAGCATCCAGTAGGTCTTTAACATGTGTCCTGTTCTTTATAGGGGTTTCTAAGGATGTTAGAAAGCCTCTCCATGACCACAAATGTCCAAAATCATGGACTACACCAAACCAATACTGACTGTCAGTAATTATGGGGACTCTAATTTGAGCAGTTAAACTACAGGCTCTAGTAAGAGCAATCGGTTCAGCAATTTGGGCAGAAAAAACTTTTTGAAGCCATGAAGCTTCGACCACATCATTTATTGTGGATATGGCATATGCTGCTCTGAGTGTGCCATCATTACCTCGCATGCATGAGCCATCTATGAATAACACATGATAAGACTCAGCCAGAAGTTCATCCTTAATGTCTGGGCGAGGTTTGGTGCACAATCCTATGACATCTAGATAATCGTGTTCACGTTCATCACAATTATCAACATCATTTACAGGCAATAATGTTGAAGAGTTCAATACTGTGCAACATTTTAAAACAACATTGTCTGATGAGATGTTACTCTGTTCATACTGCGTTAACCTATTGTGGGTCATGTATTGGGTCTTTGTTCTTGTTAACAACAGCTCCACAGAGTGTGGGACCATGACAGTTAGTGGATATCCCATCACTATACTCTCGCTCTTTTCCAGACTAGTACTTACGGCGGCCACTGCTTTAAGGCAACTGGGAAGTCCCGCTGCTACAGGGTCAAGGGTGGAGGAGAAGTAGGCAACAGGCTTTCGAGATCCTCCATGTGTTTGGGTCAAAACCGAGAGAGCCACCCATCTCTCTCACTTTAAAATAGCGTGAATTCTTTTGTATAATCTGGCATTACTAGTGCCGGGGTTCCACACAATTTTTCCTTCAACTCTAGGAATACTTTTGTACATTCATTGTCCCATGGAATCAGATCAGATACATCTCTGTATTTCAGCCTCAGTAGAGGCTTCGTCACCAAGGAAAAGTTTGGTACCCATTGTCTACAGTAGCCAACCATTCCCAAAAACATTCTAATTCTTTCTGAGTTCTTGGTGGATTCATCTGCAAGATTACTTCCTCTCTTTCTGGTGACACTTTCCTAGCTCCCTTCATAATGATGTGTCCCAGATATTGAACTTATTTTTGACAGTACTGCAATTTTCCCGGAGGCACTTTGGGGCATATGTACAAGCCCCTATCGCCACCAGAACGTTACTTTTTGTGACGTTCCTGTGGCGATAGGGGCTTTGCCATATGTACAAGGCAGTGTTAAGCCACTTAACATGGCTTAACGCTGCCTTGTACATAAGGCCCCCTTTCACACTATGGTTAGCGTGAAAGGGGTGGGCAGTGGGTGTTGCGGTGGGCGTTCCACCGCAACACCCATTCATTTTGACGCTGTCCCCTATGTACAAGGGTGGCTTACATAGGAGGCAGCGCCAAAATTAAGACCAGGAAAAAACTGGTCTTAAGATGGCGAAACCATGAGAAATGCTTTATTTCTCCGTGTTTTTGCTTTTTCCAAGTGTGCTGCCTTGTGCAGCACACATGGAAAAAGCAAAATGCCATTGTTTGTTTATGTATAGGAAGGTGTCCCTTCCTGCATATAAACAAACTTATAAAACATGCCATTTTGGCACTTTCATGTGTGCTGCATGAAGCAGCACACATAGAAGTTACAAAACGGCATTCCTAGGATTGATTATGTGCAGGAAGGGACACCTTCCTACACATAAACAAGCCTCCCCTGCACGCAGACACCCTTGCACTCTGGTGCAAGGGTGCCTGTGTCGCAGGGGGAAATGCAAGGCTGCACCACATTCTTGTAAATATGGTGCCGCCTTGCTATTCAGAAGTGGCGGAGCGTGTCGTTAAGCCAGGAAGGCTAACGACACGCTCCGTCACTTCCTTGTACATATCCCCCTTTGTATCCGTTCTCTGCCAGGTGGTTCAAGAGTGCAATTCTGTCATTTTTACATGTATTCTGCATTTCTGATGCCACAAGCAAATCGTCTAGATATTGAATAAGAGTGGATTTGTGTGGCATTTTCAGGGTCTCTAAATTTCTTTTTAGAATCTGGTTAAAGATAAATGGACTCTCTGTATAGCCTTGTGGGACATGACACCATGTTAATACCTTCTGCTGGAAGACAAAAGAAAATAGAAATTGGGTGTCTTCATGCAATGGCACTGAGAAGAAATCCTGACATAGGTCAATTACTTAAACCATTGTGCAATACATGGGGGGGCAGATCTACAAGGAAGTGCCGCAGCGCGGCAAAGCAAGCCCTTTGGCTGCGCCACGCTGTGGCACTTACGAAGCACAGGAATGCGACATATTTACAATAATATGTCGCATTCCTGTGCTCTCCCCTGCGCTGGCACACAAACTGAAGCCATGCGCCGGCGCAGGCACCCTTGCACCATGGGGAGATTGTTTTTGTGCAGGAGGGGGCACCTTCCTGCACAAAAAACAATCACTACAGGCATTTTCCTCTTTCAATGCGTGCTGTAGAATGCAGCACGCTTTGAAAGAGGAAAAAACGAGGAGAAATGAAAACATTTATCCTTGCTGCGCCTCGCTACGCCTCCCCTGGGGAGGCGTAGCATTGACACGCCTTTCCAGATTTACGATTCCTCGTAAATCTGGAAATGTGTCTCATTCCATGGGTGTTGCGTGGGAACACCCACAGCAACACCCATGAAACGCCCCTTTCACGCAAAGTGCTGCGTGTGAAGGGGCCATATTTACAAGGAGAGGAAAAGTCACGCAGGGTGGCTTTTCCTCTCCTTGTAAATATGGAGAAGTGAAATGTGCCTCCAGTATGTCACAAAAAGTGACGTACTGTTGGCGCAGGGGGGTTGTAAATTTGCCCCGGGATTTGGAACAGTATCGTAGCTGGATTCGGTACCACGGGACAACAGGGCACTACAATTTCTTTTATCGTTCTTAAATCTTGAACTATCCTATATTTACCGTTTGGTTTCTCTAACCTATAATTGGAGAGTTACATGGACTTCCAATTAGTTCTTTCAAGATTCCTTTTTGTAACATGTCATCTATCATTGGTTGTATTCCTGCAATTGTCTCTGGGGTCAAATGGTATGAGATGTTCTGGGGTATATAACATTTGGTTTAACCATAATTCATACTGGTTCTACACCTTTAATTAGTCCAATGTCTTTCCCGGTAAAATCCCCAACTTTGGCATTCACTATCTCTTTCAGAACTTCTGGTTATTCTTCAATAGTTAGCAATGGGAATATTCCTGTCTCAGTCTGCTGTCTGATCAATTTAAAATCCACATCCTTATCATGTGTCTGGAATGGCACGCCATCCGGCGTCCAGTAAATAGTGCAACCTAGCTTGCACAACAAATCTTTTCCTAACAAATTCACCGTACTTGAATCGCAAACAACAAATTGGTGCTTCTCTTCAAATTTAAACTGGATTTTGTATTTGTTTATTTGTTACTCCTACAACTTGGATAGTTTTTCCGAGAGAGGTAAATCTGGGACTTCCACTGTTCTAATAGTGTACCTAGTAGCACCGGTTTCAATGAGAAACAATACAGTGTGGCCATAAACTCATATGGGCCACTCTGGTCTACCTCTAAGACTGTGCCAAGTACACAATATTCTTCCTCTTTCAAGCACCATCATTGAGAATTCTCTGAACCAGAAACATCAGTTTCGAATAACGGGAATTGTTGCAGAGTATTCTGGTTTGTATTCTCAAATTGTGGCATGGAATTCTGAAATTGATTTGTATTCATTTTTGGCATTTGGTTTAACTTAAATCTAGGATCCCCCATTTGTGCAGGTGCAATTGGCATCATTGGAATTTGTCCCTGCATTGGCATTTGCATTTTCTGAGCTGGCACATTTTGCATTTGCATACCTTGCAGAACTTGCACATTTCCTCCAGCATTTTCAGGATTATATCAACATTTACTATTCCAACGTCCAATTTTCTGACAGATATGACAAGCTGTAATCTTTTTCATAGCAGCAATACCTGATCCTATGACCACAGGAACACCACTACCTCTTCCCTGTGACATTTGCATTCCTTCTTGATCCCCAGAAAACCGGACTGTGGCATCACAACTCCCTGCATGTTTCCTTAGTTCCCTATATAAGGTTCTGAAAACCATTTTGAGCCAGCTTTGTCTGTGCCACACATACATTTTTCTTTTATCTTTTTCTGCTTCATGTCTAACTTATCACTACAGTATTTGGCATACCTCAGGGTTTTGTCGAGGGACTTATTTTACCAACAGATCACGCTTTGGGTTATGTACGAACAAATCTCTGGCTTCAATCCAAATACAAATTGGGACACAAAAATCCCCATAGTCTTTTCCTCAGGATATTCAGGTCCTCTTTGCTGCTGGAATACCTGCAACAATCTCTCATTATACTCATGTACAGTCTCCTTTGGCTACTGAGTAGTTCTTCTAATTTTGAGCCAATCCATATCTTTCGGAGGCACTCTGCCCTTCAAAAAGGTAATAACTGCTTCATAGTGGAGTGTGTACGCTGTTGCCTGGATCTTTGTGCTGCTGCTGTTGGAGGCCATTGCGTGGAGTGACTCGTTGTCTCAGAAAGCAGAGCAAGGAGGCGGACCCTGCTGCGCCGCGTGCTGAAAATTGCAGTTGTCCTCCTGCGGCGCGGGACGCGTGCGGGCCAAGGGCAGGCACGTCCACGCCCGTAGGAGGCTGGGCCCTCCCTCTAACGTGGTTTGTTTGCATACATTACATGGGGCCCTACTTGGAACATGGTGAAAAGAAACGCTAAAACATGTAATCAAGGAACTGAGGTTGTCAACACTCTGGACTCCTTCCTTTCGAGGGCAGCAGAGGTATTGTCGAAGGAAATAGAGGGGGCGGAGGGAAGGCTGTCTGGAGGAGAGGTAAGCCTATTGCCTCTACAAGTACCTTGCATTAACGATGACTTGTTGCCAGGAACTGCTGCTAGTTTACCCGCCCCAATTGAGGTTATGACAATGGACCCTGAACTCCCGTTCAGTGGCACGGGTATCCAAGTAAGTCCTGATTCTCCTGAGGAACCACCTGTCAAAAATGAAGAGGGGCGGTAGGCCCCAAAAACTTGTCCTGATCGACCTCCGGAACTGGGGTGGGCAAGGGGCCCCCTTCAAAGCCATCAGTCGCGTCCGTGAGCTCCTCTCAAGAGTTGGAATGTATTGTGGCCCGCCTTTTGCAACCTTTAATGAGGAGTCTCGAACGTATCAAGGCTAATCTAGCTGCGATTAGTGCAAGGGGGGGCAGTGTATCTGAATGTACTACTGGCCCTGTTGAAGCCTTGCAGAAGGTTAGTTGTAAATGTCAGTGTAAATGTAAAGATATTCCGTTCACCAACACACAGCACGCAGATAGGGCTGAGTCCTTACGGACTTCACCCCGCATACAGGGTAACAGGGGGGTAGCCCGGGGGGGTGGTCTAAGTACTGTTAATATGCCCCGACTGGCCGATTCAATAGCTATAAATAATACAACTAATCGGCTAACACCTAGTTTTGATAACACGCTCAGGGGCCTCCGAATTTCTACTACATCTAACCCGGCAACTGTTTTTAATGGTTTAGCCAATCAGACCCAACAGGTTATTCAGACACAGCGCACCACATATATCTCTAGACCAAGACAGGGTATTTTAGGGGAGTCCACCCGCCCACAGCAACACAAGTTTAACTTGAATCTCCCCCCGGCTGCATGTCCATTCGTGGTGATTTTAGTAAACACTCCAGTATTACAACATCCACAGTTAGATCCACACATCAACTGATGAACAAATCATTACACTGGATGTCTAAGTTTATTGATCCATACGAATGTTCTAATATTGCAAATCACATTATCATGGCTAGAAGAGTTCATTGAGTGGGCAATTCCCCAAATTCAATTGGGGGGGATTGCATAGTGATTAGTTTTAACAACCAACACCTTGTGAAACATCTTTTGGATTTGCTTCCCAATTCCACCATAGCATCAACACAAATTTATGCCTTGCCATTAGGGTTCTTTTATAGACCCCATGGCGCCAAATTCTCAGATAGAAAGCTGATTATTAACCCTGGTACCTTTCCCCCTGCTCCTCTTCCTCCCCCTCCTTTAGTTGTCCCCGATAGATGGAATCACATAGCAGCAATATCACAGGCCAATAACCCCTGGGGGGTTTAGATACCTGTGATTGACGTGAGGATAGTGGTGCGACTCAGCACATTCAGCATACACAGGGCCAACTGTAGGTAGTCTCGCTCATAGCCAACCAGCCTGTGGATCAGAGAAAAGACACGATTAATGCATTAACTTGGAATATAGTGAGGCTAAGATCTAAGCAGGACAACGAAGATTGGATTAGGATCATTGAACAACATGATCTAGTTTGCATCCAAGAAACGTGGAAAGTTGATGCCGTGTATATTGATGGGTTTCGTATAATACAAACTCCTGCAATGCCCTCACGGTCAGGTAGAGCGAGAGGAGGATTATTGACCTTGATAAGAAACACTCTACGTGTAAACATATTTAGGACTGATGTGCCTCTTACTATCACCTTATATTGTGCAGTGGCCCTGGAGTAGAGGACATGCTCCTAATTAATTTTTATAATAATAACGCCGAGGGCAATATGTCCCAGGTAGTTGATTCATTAGAGCGTGCAATTGATAGGGCAATAACTACTCACCACAATCCCTTAAATATAGTATGGCTGGGAGATTTTAATGCTCATAGCTGCCCCAAGACAGCAACACCACTATGTGGGCTGGTCGACGAAGAAGGTGTTGTCCCGTTCCATTTTTCACATACTACGTATGGGGATGAATTTAACAGGCTTTTGGTCACAAGAAACTTGGTAATATTCAATCTAACTGATGAGCACACTGGCACCTTGGTAAAAATGTTCGGGGACAATACACATGGTAACACGATAGACTATTTAGTGGTGGCGCTACCTTTTAAGATATTTTTAAACCAGATAGGAACCCTCTCCACAGCTTTTAGTGATCATGTTGCATTGACTTTCCAAATTTACTGGAACGGTTGTTTCAATAGGGTAAGAGAATTCAGGCACCAATAATTGCAAGAAGGAATGGAATAGTCCTTAAATGGGCAAAGATAAATAAAGATGTATTATTACCATCTATAATTGGGTGGAAATATCAACCTGCCTAGACCAGAATAGTGCCCCCCTGAATATAGTGCAGGCTTTTGCTTCATTATTGAGCGTGATGGAAACCAATTGCAATCCCGGAAGAAGAGTCACCTAACAAAGAATCCGCGCTGGTTTGATACTGCCTGCACCAAGGCACTCAGTAATTTACACAAAGCACTAAAGGAAAGGCCAAGAAATAAAGCTCTGGTCATCTCCCTCCATTCTCAATAAAAAGAATGTAGACGGGACAGACTTGAAGCCCTAAAGGAGGATGCCTGGGACAAACTACAACTAGCCTCAGTTTTAAAAAGCTCTAAAGAATTCTGGGCTAAAGTTAATACCCCATTCCTGAGTAAAGATTCAGGACCCTCCCTAAGTGCCAATGTGGGAGAGGATGCTTGGGTGGATCATTGCACAGATATATTTGGGTTAGTATCAGATAGCGAAATCTTAACTGATTATGTCCTATCTTATGATAAGGGTACTCCGATTGTTTTTTCATTGGCAGAGATAAAAAATGGCCTGATGAAATGCAGTAGCACTAAGGCCCCAGGTCCGGATGGGGCCCCAATTGACTTCTTCTTGACTACCCTGATCTCTGGATTCCGTTCTTGATGAACGTTTTTAATGCAATTGATATAGCGGGCCCCCCTGCCTCATGGAAAATGACAATTATCGTGCCAATACATAAGAAAGGGGATAAATCAGTGCCCAAAAACTACAGGCCTATTTCACATTTGGATGGAACAGTTAAATTAATGGGTTGCTTGTTGTTAAACTACTAGAGGAATGGGCTGTAGATAAAAATATATTAATTTCATGCAATATGGTTTTACAAAAAGGATGGGGACTTTGGATCAGTGTTTAAACTTGAACTGAATTACAGCCAAGTACACCCACATTAAAACGGGAAATGTTTTTATGGCGTTTATAGATCTTTCTGCAGCCTTTGAGTCTGTTTCACATAACAAATTATGGAATACCTTGAAAGACATGGGTGTGGATGACAATATAATACTCTTCATTCGCCAACTATACTCCCAGTCTTCTGCATGCGTTAGATACAGTAGCCAGGGCGAATGTACAAGATCTTTCCCTATTTTAAGGGGTGTCAGGCAGGGGTGCGTACTAGCCCCCTTTCTGTTCTCACTCTATACCAATGGTGTAGAAACAGCAGTGGATCACGATGTAACTGACGTCCCCATGGTAAACAAAAAACTGATCCCCATTCTGTTATACGCTGACGACGCCGTATTGGTAGTGAGGACTGGCTTAGCATTGCAAAAATGAATTAATAATTATGTGTCCTATATGGCTGTACTAGATCTCCAGGTTAACGAATCCAAAACCTATGTTTTAATTGTGGGGAAACAACCCAAAAGATTACCGTAGTTTTTTATTGCTTCTCGGAAAATTGAAATAATTAAGACCTTTTTATATTTGGGTGTACTTTTTAATAGTTCGGGGACATGGTCAAACATGGTAGAGAATAGACGTAATGCACTAGAAAAGAGTGTTATGGTTATATTTTCTTTCACGAAAAAGCTGGGTACAAAGCAACTGGAACCTATTAAAAAGATCTACTCTGCTAAAGCTATTGCATCAGCTACATATGGAGCAGGGATATGGAGAGTAACTAAAGCTGACGCAATACAACAGTAGGAAGACGCTTTAAAAAACAAATTATTAACCCTCCCGAAAGGCTGATCAAATTACACTATGCATCAGGAGTTGAATGCCCCATTTATATCGGATTTAATATTTATTGTCCCGGTCCTACTCTGGCATTCAATCTGGAGGAGGGACACAGTGGGAATGACTCAAAATATTATAAGGGACTGTTTAAGCCTTGGGCGGGCGCACAATGTACCATGGCTTCGTTATGTAAATGATACCTTGTCAACATTGGGCTTTGATTCTCTATTTAATGACCCACTCAACTGCCTGAATACCCCAAAAGCTGAAATTTAATCATGCTCAAAAGTGTATAGGGCTAACCAAAGGCATGCTCTTAACTGTAATAAAACCATGGTAGCATTATATTTGGCCCTTCCCCTTACTGTTGGAGAAGAAATCTTATCCTTTGCATGCTGAGTTTTCCTGCAGGAGCATATTCAATTAACCCTGTGATGGACAGATGAGCGGAAACCACCCAGCTCTGTCTTTTCTCTAGGCCTGGGCAATGAACTCCGCTCTGTTCACGTAACGGAGTCAGCTACTAAACTGCACCTACAAATACTTTGATAAAGCAACTTTACATGCTAAAAAGCATATAACCAATTCACAAAAGTGAACTTTGAAAATTTAAAATATCAGGCAATGAGAGAGGTGGTGATTTTGGGGTCCTCCCTAACCTAGGGGGAGGACCAAGCAGATGCCTTGAACACAAAGTGCATATCATGCTGAACAATTCAGTGGTGGTCCCATCCTCTTAGGACCACCCCAAGCACAGTTATGGGCAAAATTACAATCCCAATCAAAGGCCCTGCAAAGCATTATGGGACGAGATTAGCAGTGGGCAGTGAATATTATAGTATCCAATATCAAAATAATTCTACAAAGAGCTGCAGTTCAACTAGTCGTTACTAGGTGTCCCTCACGAGTCAAATGCAAAAGCATTGAAATTATTACATCAAGCTGCAGTTCAACTAGTCGTTGCTAGGTGTCCCTCAAGTCAAATGCTTTTGCATTTGACTCATGAGGGACACCTAGTAACGACTAGTGGAACTGCAGCTTCATGAAAGGGTTTCAATGCTTTTGCATTTGACTCGTGAGGGACACCTAGTAACGACTAGTTGAACTGCAGCTCTTTGTAGAATTATTTTGATATTGGATACTATAATATTCACTGCCCACTGCTAATCTCGTCCCATAATGCTTTGCAGGGCCTTTGGTTGGGATTGTATTTTTGCCCATAACTGTGCTTGGGGTGGTCCTAAGAGGGTGGGACCACCACCGAATCGTTCAGCAAGATGTGCTCTTTGTTTTCAAGGCATCTGCTTGGTTCTCTCCTAGGTTAGGGAGGATCCCAAAATCATCACCTCTCTCACTGCTTGCTAAATTTTTATTTTCACTTTTGTGAAATTACTATATGCATTTTAGTATGTAAAGACAGCGATACTTGTTATTTTGCCAAAAGTATATGAGGTTTCTGTTTTATTATTTGGGAGTCCGACGGCATAGTAGTACTCCTACTTTTCTGCAAACAGTCTCTGATCCTTATGTAAATTTTTCCTTTGCATCACATTTGTGTCTGGTGTTTCACTGTCTTGCACTTTATATTATATACTGAATGAATTAAGCATGTCTTAAACAGAGCGCTTCTTTTTTTAGTCTTAGCCTTTTAGCTTGTTTTATCTGCATTTATTTAGTTTTAGCAAATAGACGATTGATTGATTGGCTTATAGTCTGCATTTTAATTTGCTTAGGTACTGTCTCGCCCTTTCTTATTATATATTTAATGACCTCAGTAGGTATTAATATAGTGTTTTATTCAAAGTTTTAAAGATGGTTCCTATCTGTGTTTATCTATCGAAATGTGTTGGAATGTAACATATCACAAAATATGTATTTTATGAATTATTGTACTTTTATGATCTTATCGTGTAAGGTCGAATTAAGTTAATTAAAAGAAAAGGAAGAACTGCTTCCTACTTCTCCATCACCGTAGGAGATGGCGTATTTGTCCCAGCCACTCTTGCTGGTTCCTCTCTGGGCCACAGCACCGCAGTTTTACATTCAGCCAATAAATCAGCTGACACTACACTGTCAAAAAACGTATTCAAATCAGTCCACAGTACCTTTGAAATCTTTATGAACCTTTCCACTTGTGCGTACCACTGCACTGGCTTGTCTCTCAATTTGGGAAAATTATTCATGAATGCTGCCAAATCACCACGACTCCAAGGAACATGTACATACATTCCTCCTGCTAACTCTCTACGTGGATAAACTCTCACCTCTCCTTCATTTCCTTCATTTTATTTCCCTGCAATAGCTGCTTCCCTCTTTTTCTTCTCATGTTTCTTTGCCCATTTGATTTCTAATATTTCAATCTCACCCCACCTGTGAATGCACTTGACCAATTCTATAATAAGCAATCACAGTTCTGTATTCCTCATATTTTCAAATACTGGGTCATCCAATTGAACCCTATAGCTTCTGTATAGATGCACATTTTTGTAAGATGTTTCTCATATTTCTGAGCTAGTTCAGTTAATTTGTCATGAGTTAAGTCTGCTCTTTTCATAACTTCCTTGCACAGGGACATTCATTCTTTCCTATGATACTGTTCTATGTGTTCAAATTCCAAACATCCCCTTATTATTTCCTCCAATTCATCTTTTAGTTGTGAGACATTCAGGGGCTTTTCTTTTTCAACCTCTAATCTCTCAGGTGTCCCCACACTCTCTACTTTACTAGCTCCTGCTGTTTCATCAAACCAGTCTGGTATATATCCCTCCTCAGGCGCAACTATTTCTTCTGATGTAAGTACTAGCATCCCTTCATCTATGAGTGCTTGTACTGTTAGTGGTGGCTTCCAGGCAACTATCTGTGAGTTCTGGGAAGTTGGGACAAATCCTGAAGGAAATACACCTCTGGTAAATAATTGAGTCTCTGGTCTTGTTTCTATAAGTGGAGGAGCACTTGCTTCCAAACGAGTTACAGATTGAGCATTAACAACAGGTACTGGTGCTACACTGGTCACTGCAGATGCAGAAGTCACTGTTGGAACAGGAACTTGTGGTCGAGCTACTACTGGTGTGGCAATTTGCAATATTTGCAGGGGTCGTTCAATTTGGGGTGCACCTTTCTGTACTGGAGCAATTGGTACTATCAAACTAGTACTAGCACCTGATCCACTCTATTCTGCTGGGTTCACATGTGGTGGTGTCTCAAAATCAACATTTGTTTCAATATTTCATCTCCTGAATCAGTTTCTGACTCATCCCTTTCGTAATGGAATCTTTGCCCTTACGCCTCTTAGCAGTCTCTGAAGTAAGGACTGGATATAATCTAGTCCCTTCTATGATGGACTTTCTCCATCTACACTGTTCTCATCCAATCGGGCATTCACGTAATTCTTCACTGCACTATTAGTACTCCTCTGGTATTTTTACTTCTCCTTTTCCCTGGCAACTCTTTCCCATGCATTAAATGCTTCATACTAAAGGGGTTTAGATGGTGGCTTCATTTTGTACAATTTTCCCTTCAAATGATCAAGAATCCTAGTTTTAAATGTCCCATATCTAGGAAAACTAAAAGCACCCTTCTTATCAGTAATCCTGCTCCATTGGCGAAGTCAAGAACATGTATTTAACCCATGTTCAGTAGTCATTATGTATGCAGGCGCACCCTCAAAAGGCACCTCTTCACCTTTGCAAACTGGAATAGTAACATCCCTTCTCATAAAATTTAAAATATTTTAAAACATTTCATGATGACAGTTTAAATCTGAAATAACACGATTGACTGGATGTTATGGTTTTTTTCTGTATACGTCAGATTTCTGCTGAACCAATTAAATTCCAGTTGTTATTTTCACAGTCTCTTATTAACAAATCCAAATTCAAGATTCACTTTTAGGGATCCAATCCCAGTATACCACTGCTACGTCACCAACCTATCACAGCACGAAAGCACACCAACCGACCAATCCCAGCGTGAAACACTGACGCACAATCTCACTCCTCGCAGCGGCTCACCCTCCCTTATAATTTTATTCGTACTTACCAAATTAAATTTATTGACTCTTAAAACACTTTGTTTCCTCTACTAAAGAAATAAAGCTTCTCATTCATTCAAGGATCTCTCCAGCATTCGCCAGTGAAATCTCGACCAGCGTGAAATAACCCAAATCAATGCAGTTCCCTTGTTGGGCAAATTAGATTAAACTAACACCAACCAATAATAATCTATGACAACAATTTATAAACCCTAAATTTCTGGTGTAGGTGATTATACCTCACACACAACACCTCAAAATCTCTGAAAACAAGTTATCAAGTATTATTTTATCCCAGGACCTTTCGACTACAATGAGTCTGAAATCTTTGAACACACTTGTCAACTATTTTTTCCCTCACCCACTCATTCTAATCAACATTCATTCAAATCAGGGAAATAACAGAATCACCACCAGAACACATTTACCCTTTTAATAATCACGCCTTCAAACAGCAACCGCCTTCGAGTACTGCTTTACAGGATCTTCAAGTTCTGTACATTGGATTCAGGAATCGGGGACTCTATTAATTATTTGTGGATATTATTTTACAGCTCCATTCAGGGTGTTAAACGTATGCTCTACTACCAGATTTGTGAGCATGGAAATCATATAAAAATTTCCACAAGTAACATCACCTTAAAGATTTCCACATCTTCCTAAGTCGATGAATCTTTGCCACTGTATTAGAATGGAGCATCACACAAAATAGAGATCACTATTTGCATTTGATGTTCAGTCAATGAAGAGAGGTTTGGTGAAGTTTCAAAAGTTTGTTTTCTCTTTAAGAGATTAGTCTGTATTTTTGTTCTTTTTATTCAGATAAATCAAATAGATCCAAATACCGAAATTATCGAAAATAAGATGGTTAGAACAAGCATAGAAAATTACAATGTGTTTCATTCAGAAGGATAGGCCCGTATTCTAAAGGGCCTATCCTATCGTAACGTGAACCCGTAAAGAGTTCCCTTAGGAAAAGAACAAGTAAATTCTGGAGCAAAGTCAGATAACTAAGAAAGGTAGAATTCCCCATAAAGGGTAGTTCCGGAGACTCAGCCAAGTTCTCCAAACAGCTGCTGTAGCAACCATTAAGACAGGTAGAAGGAAGGAACCACAGCAGTATCTATGATTGTCATAGGGATAGAAAGACTCCTCACTTAGAGCAAGGACAATTGAAGAAAATCACAGTTAGCAATAGCTTAAGGTAATTTTAACTAGCACTATAAAGTGCTAAGGGGCATGGTAGAGTTGGAGTGCATAGAATAGAATGCCTCGACTCTCTAGCTAGGAACACGTACTATATAGAAAAGCCACTAAACGTTGCAAAAACAGCTGACTATGTCATCAATGTCCATTGGAGGAAGATCTTCCGATGGTCTGTCATCTTCATCCTCGATTTCCACTGTAAACGTCCATGTCGATATGAAGTCACTCAGATGTGGATACAGCTTATTACAAAAAGATACATCTACGAAGGTTCTCTGAGAACCTTTTTGCAAGCCTACTCTATTAACCGCTCAGTGTCCCATCGTGTAACAAATAGCTGTTCTATGAAATGAAACATTTAAATCTGGTATGTCCTAGTTAGATCCTGAAATTTAAGCTGCAGCAAGCATTTTCTTTCATTAATACGCTTGTTCATTATGAATACGTGGCAGAGGAAACAATCTAAATACAGTGAAATCATATGGTATGAGGAAAAGAGAAATACAATTTTCAGGAAACAGCACATTTCATAAAGAGGTCAGGTTCTACAGTTCAGTTAAAACATTAAATCATCTTTTGCAAAAAGCTTTTATATGCTTAAAGGAATACAGAAGAATAAAAGAATAGTGAGACCTAGCAGTGCGAGAACAATAGAAATGAGAGCTTCCTGCAGAAATAAGCAGCATTCTCACTCTTAATAAAAGCACATTTTCCTAACGTCTATGTTATAACACATTTTAAAGTTAGCATTAAGGCACATTTCTATATTAATAGGTGGTACATTTTTTTTAAAAAAATTCAACTTCCTCACTGAAATAAATGAAATTGAAAATAAACAATTAACAAAAGTGAATAAAAATAATTAAGAAGAATTCCCTAGGGCCAAGGTTGCAGTAGAAGAGTAGGGATAACACATTTAGAAGAAGATGGAGTAGGGCTAGGGATGACAGATGATTTTTGTACATAAGCTGAATGAATTAACTGCAAGTTGATTATCAAACATTTTGCTCGTTTGCACAAGTAGAAATCAACACAGAATATTGAATCTACCTGCTGCTATATTCCACTCAAGGTTTGACGGTAGACAAGCATGTGTATCCTTACCAAAGCCAAGCGCAGAGCAGTGATTATTGTCATATTATTAGTTGTTATATTAACTATTATAATCCGTAAATCTACACCAGCAACTACAATGCCTGCATTCACAATAGATAAGATGAAATTAAAAGCCTGATTCGGAGATTATTCAAAAGAAGATTTTTCAACTAATGTTTAGTTTAGATTAGCTCAGGAGTATACTCAAACTGTAGATGCTAAGGACTGATATGTCTGTGCACACTTACCTTCTTCAGCTGCAGAGGAAGTGGCATAGCATCACATCCCACTTTAATATACAATTACATGTAGTATTTTACTTTATTTTATAGACAGGAAAGCTTTGAATACAATTTTTCGAATTATGACATGATTCTTTTCAAAGTTCCTCTTTAGAAAAGAATGAATCATCATCCACCAGCAAAGAATATGGAAATTGCATGGTATTTCTTTAGATCACCTACAGTTATAGACACTGTAAGGCATACAAGAAAAACCTAACCTGTTTAATGAAGCCATTAGAAAAGAATTTCATTTTAACATTAGAAGAGAGAGAAGGGCTCTGATTTTTCGTAATACCAATAAAGGGGAAGATGTTTTGAGAAATGTTTGGATAAAAGAAGATGAATACAACAAGAAAATGTTTCATCCAAAATTAAAACTAGATAGATGACAAAAAGGGAAAATATGTGCTTACAAAAGGAGGACTCATGTTAGAAAAATACATATTGAGATTAGCAATTGTGAACTCACATTGAGGACCTGTTCAAATTTTAACAGGGGAGGAAGCAGTTATTCCAGTTTATTTTGTTTGTGGACAAGATGCCTATTTTCAGTTACCTGCTGATTGAGATGGTCTTTGCTATTTAGCTTTATTGTTTCAAAAACTTAATCATGTGAATAGCATAGATGCATTAACAATGAAGCCACCTCATAGACAAATCATGCAGTACTAAAGATGGAACACAATTAGTGGGAGACATTTTTGGAGCACTCATACCACCTGTAGGAGAAGTTTTAAATGACTAGAAAATTAGAAAGTTAGCAACAGTAGTAGATAAATTAGCTTTGAGTACATCTGGTGCCTTACTAGCGGTCAGCACAGAATTAATGGCTATTAGATCAATGGTCTTGCAAGAGTGATTAGCTTTAGATATTTTGTTAGCAGAGAAAGGCGGAGTATGCAAGATGCTGAAAACTCAACATTGCTGCTCATATATTCCTGATGAGAGTAGAAAGATAGAAGAATCTGAAAAGAAAATTTCTGATTTGAAACCTGAATTTAAACCTTTAGAAACCTCTAGTGTAGTAGGGATCCTAGGCAAAGGAGCTTCTACCATTGGCAACTGGTTTGCAACAGTGGGAGCAGGACTTTTTAGAGTCATATTGAGACCTATACTTATCATTAGCATTTGCTTAATATGCTTATATGCTTTATATAAAGGATTTAGATGCTATTTAACAAAGAAGAAGAGAGAAAGAAAAAGACAAATCAGGGGAGAATTTGAAATGCAAGAGAGAAAGACTAGGGAATCAGAAGTTGAAGGAAATTGAAAACCTTAAAAATAGAAGAAGGAATGAGAGTGCACTTTAAAGATTCATTTGTGAAGAAATTGTGATGGTTTTTTAACCATCAGAGGGGGGGAACTGCTGGCTCGAATTTGATCCAATAACAAAATGAGTACATTAATAATGTGCATGCTCACGTTTAAGTAAAACATATGCTAAAATACAATATTTGTAATAAGTAATCATATTTAAATGTTTAAGTCCTGCAAATTAATAAAGGTGCTGATTTACGTTAGCTTAACGGTCAATGCCTTGCTGACTGGAAAATGATGCATTAACACTGAAAGGCCTGTTTTTTACGTTGGATAATTGTTTGCACACAATTTTCTTTCTCTTTTCTAATGCTGTACTCTTTCAGGAGCCTTCTGTTAGCTAGTGAATAGGCATTTGTTATGTATTAGACAACTGATAGTGAGTTCTGACTGAGGGAAGAGGTGTTGACCAGATGCATGATTCATGGGAAGAACTATCTGGACCGCAAAATTTCAATGCTGTAACTCTCCAAGGTTCAATGTCTGAAAGCCTATTGTGCACCTTTGAAAACATGGGGAATTTGCTTATTCCCTGGAGCTTACTGAAATTATATTGAGGACTCAGAAGACAAATGAAAATAATGTTGCTACATACACTATTGTATGTTTATATTAGTGGGTGTTCTTAGAGTAGCTAGCAGATTACTTCCCTGACTCTCTGCGTAGAGACTCACCTTTGAGTTTTACTGAATTGTTTGCGGCTATCCTTGAACTGAGAATACTTTACAGCTTATAATGCAAAAAGCTTTAAGCTTGCACACCGAATCCCTCATCAGCACTCTTTATGGGTATCTGAACTGACACCTTTTCTCTCATTATTCCATCTTATTTAGAATAGAGAGTTTCCTTTATAGAACACACTTTCTGTTCCATAAAGGAATATATTGTTCTATTATATAATCAAATATCGATTGATGGATTATATTAACATTTAATGCTGAAATCTAAAGATTGATACCTAATGAATAAAAAGATGAAAGACTAAAAAGATTTGAAAAATAAAACCGTTTAACTCACACTAATTCTCTTTATTGACTGAACTGAATATCTTTAATGATTTGTTGTTATGTAGATGATTGCTCCTTACTCCTCCTTGTCAACCAACAAAGGTCCATACGACCAGTGGCGGGGGTCATTTAATGAATATATGTTACAAATGCCTGTGCACACGTTAGTGTAAATTGCAGAAACAGTACTGCATCACATTCATGAAAATTCAGAAAACACTCTACTATTCACACGTCAAATGAGTAAGATGACAGCAGAACACTCCGGGTGTCTCGTGTTCTTATTGTTTAATGAGGATCGATGGCCCAGCCAACACGTGTTTCGTCAGGGTATGAACCCACGACTTCTTCAGGGCTAGAAGATGTACAATAACAAGGTCTCAGAGACTATAACACAAACATGTGTTAGGTTCGGCGACAAGTGACTTTAGTGTCATTACACCATGGGTGATAACCCATAGTCCTGTACACCAACACTTCTGATGGATAGGTCCTAAAGGTGATGAGTAGACCAGTGAGGTGAAGGGGTATCAAGTGACATCCTAATTTGACTCACATTATTCTTGAGTGCCAAAGTA
The DNA here is from genome assembly GCA_963921515.1 of Calotriton arnoldi. Taxonomy (NCBI): domain Eukaryota; kingdom Metazoa; phylum Chordata; class Amphibia; order Caudata; family Salamandridae; genus Calotriton; species Calotriton arnoldi. Next base: position 149,753 of record CAWUFW010005184.1, on the reverse strand, counting down.
TCATTGTAGCAGTGTATCGTGATACAGTTCGGTGACTGGTCTAATATCAACATGCACATTGTGACTCAGATTTTTATACATATCAATCGATCTAATCATGAAACAACCAATCTTTTACATCGTTAAATCTAATATACAAACATAATGCACTGATCAGAAGGAATTTCTGACATGGGTCTCGAGAAAGTAATAAGTTATGTTCGGGATGGAGAAAAGACAAAAGGGAACAAAGAAACGTAGGGGAGAGGGAAACGAGGAAAGAGACAGAGTCAGTCCAGAGTAAGGACCACTGAGTAGAAAGTCAATTAAACTACCAGTGAGGGATAGAACTTGTACCTCTGTGGCAAATGAACTGAAATGGATTGATCTGCAAGACAAGGAGTATAAGGGTGTGGATCAGTAATTTGTCCAAACCATGGGACTTTGTATGAACTACGCTGCTGCCTGCGCACAGTCTGATGAACATGAGAAAGGAAGCTTACCACTCCGCCGGTTGTACTTCCGTCCTGGCTGGCGTAGGAGTGGAATAAATTCCCAGAGTAAAATCAAGTAAATAGGGACTTATCAAATCTAACGGTCCAATGTCACTGTGGACAAAAGGAAAATAAATGTGTGAGATTGGAATAGCACCTGGTGTATACATCATACACCCTCAAACCAAAGTTCCAAAATTAAAACCAGAAAGTGCTACTACATAAGGGCCACTGGGTGGAATAGTCCCTGAAGACAAGAAAGACTAGAAATCTAAAATTGAAGAAGATGTTTGTCAATAATCCTGTGCAAAATAAAAATCCTAAAAACATCCCTGTGTGTGGTGTTTCAGATGTACTCAGTATACAGGACTTTTATGACACCCAGTTACTACTCTCCATAACTGACCAGGAAGATACTCCAGAGAACATGACCCAATTCTTGATGGAACTAAATATTGACACAGACTATTCCATAGCCAGTGGTCTGAAATCCAAATCTAAGTGGACTCCGATCCTTCCAGGGGGGAACACCATAGACACGTTCCACAGATTAGTTTTAAAGGACATTGACAAATTTGAGGCTAAAAGGAGACCAGGTAGGAAATTCACTATTGACAATCTATCAGAGCGTGAACGACAAGCTCTAACATTCTTATCCACAGACAACTCTATCATCATCAGGGAAGCAGACAAGGGGGGTAACATTGTAGTCATGAACAGGCAGCACTACAATGAGGAGGTCTTAAGCCAACTTGGGGATATCGAGTGCTATGAGGCCCTTAACTTTAACCCAATTGGACCTCTCACTATCCAGATTAACAAACATCTTAGGATGTGGCACACAGAGGGGCTCCTCAGTGAGGATGAACACCTGTACCTCAAGGTTCAGAGACCGAGATTTCCCGTACTATACACTTTGCCCAAGGTTCACAAGAACCTTCCCTTTCCGCCTGGGAGACCCATTGTATCTAGCATAGGGGGACTGGCAGAATACGTGGACATGTTTTTACAACCAATGGTACGAAATCTTCCGGCTTACATTAGAGATACCAAACACATTCTGAGTCTACTCAACGATCTCACCTGGAAGAATGACATCATTTTGGCTACACTAGATGTTGTCTCCCTTTACACTAACATCAACCCACAGATTGGCTTGCAAGCGATGGAATGGCACCTGGGCAAGAAACCAGCGACTCAATTGCAACACACTAGAATGCTCCTTTCCATGGCAGAACTAATTCTGAATAACAATTGTTTCATCTTTGAAGGACAATGGTACAAGCAGATACGTGGGGTGGCCATGGGCTCAAAATTTTCACCTTCCTTCGCCAACCTCTTCATGGGGTTCTTTGAAGCAAAATGGGTTTGGAGTGACAGGGGCAGCCAGTTCAGTCAGTATATTATATACTGGGGTCGGTATATAGACGACTACCTCCTGTTGTGGTCAGGGACAGAACAGAGATTACAGGAATTTTACATTTACCTGAACGCCAATACACTAGGAGTAAAATTTACTCATCACCATAGCTTCACTAAAATAATCTTCTTGGATGTGGAACTTTACGTCCATAATGGTTCGATACACAGCAAACTCCATCGCAAACCGACTGCATGTAACGCTGTTTTGCATGCTTCTAGCACTCACCCCCGACACCAGATTGAGGCCATCCCCTATGGGGAATTTACCAGAGCCAGAAGAAACTGTAGTGAGGACAGAGAATTCTTATCCTGCCTACACTCCATGAAAGCTAGGTTCAAGGACAGAGGTTACCATGCAACATCCCTGGATAGAGCTGAAAGACGTATCATGAAACTTGCACGCACTGAGACACTTAAGGAGACAGAAAGCAAAAACCAAACCACACAACCGGTGAGACTCATCACCAACCACACGGCAATGTCTAACATGATATCTAAGAGCATGTACAAACACTGGAGCATTTTAAGAGCTGATAAATCCTTGGACACCTTCACCACACACAGACCTCTCATAACATACAGAAGAAGCAGGACCTTGAAATCAATTCTTAGCCCGACTGTTCCAACTACCACTAGAGGTAATGATTGGCTAACACAACGCACTGTGGGTTTCCATAAGTGCGGCAGCTGTGGGGTCTGTAGATGGGCCTCGCCTAATATCACATCTTTTCATGGTCCGGATGGGAAAGAATATAGGATTAAACAAAACATCAACTGCATGACACGTTATGTTGTCTATATAATCGTGTGTAAATGCGAGAAAAAATACGTAGGCAGCACTATTCGCATGCTCAAAGAACGCATTAGCGAACACGGACGGGCACTTAAACAAGGAGATGTGAGATACCCTATGGCAACCCACACCTCGAACTGTAAAGCACAGGGCACGTACAAACAGTTTTCCTTCTATGGGATTGAACATGTTCCACAGAATTTGAGGGGTGGGAACAGGGAACTCATGTTAAGCCGTGTGGAAGCCACCTGGATTATGAGATTGAAATCTGTTGAGTTCGGGCTTAACACCGACCATGAGCTGCAATTCTTTTTAGGGGACTGACAGTTGTAATTGGTAATGGATCACCCGATCCTATGTTAACAGTCTATGATGATATAGGCAAGCTAACCCCTACTCATAGGAGATGGGTGCCCAATGTACACCATGTATGACTGAATGGCATACCCTGATGTGGAGTGAATGTCTGCTCTTTTCTAAATGTCACGTAGGATTCGTTGGGGATGTGTGCCAAGCATGCTCAAAAGGTTCACATATAACTACCGGACGATTTCTAAAATTAATCATTGTTTTTCATGTATTGTCAAATTCGATCTTATATACTATTGCTGCGTGGATGGGCATGCACTCAAAGACATATCTGTGCCTTTGGGGCTTCATGAGTATCACTTTACCAAATGCTTACAATAACCCCTGAATGTATAGACAAACAAGTACTGTAGGTAACTGCTTGGTTTTTTGCCAGTCTCACCTTTATGTTAATTCACCCTATGCTTGTTAGCATTGAATATGCTGTATTGGTCCGCCAGGACGCACTGACTGTAATGTGTCTAATTTCTGAGTTGGCATACTGGCAATTTCTAAATGCCTGTTCTCTTCTTGATCTGCATTATTATTCTTCTAAACTTGCTTGTGTTCACTAATTTTCTTGATCTTCAGCCGTCTTTACCAATTTTAATACACCCGCTGCCTACTTAAGCAGTTTTCGACTATAGGAGCAATTGCTCGTGTATGGGATGCGGGACCTTTCCTGCACGCGTACGAATGGACATTTTTTGTTTTAACGACTTAACTCTTTTTGTCAACCATACTTAGGCTGGCTTTCTAGTTTTTTACTGAATTCTACTGGCTCGACGCACGTATTTGGACGTGCTGACGGAAGGGGAATCAAAACACTTCCGGCTGTAATGAGCCGTGTTCTGACCGTCCCTTTATAACCCTTGACCCACGACGTCACCGCACTTCCGGTTTTCGCCGTGAGTCACAAGATTGAGCAGCGCACTCGGCTGCTGTTACACGGTTTTACACGGATTTCCAGGAGGTAAGGACTATTGGGCCTCTCCTGTTTTATTTGCAAACAACTGCCTGCGTACCAGCCCTGATGGCACTTTGTCTGTTTATTCCTGCAGAATAACAGACCCTGGACGGAGCCCAACTCGGCTCGGTTTTTCGTTTGCGTGCCACGGGTCTTTGTCATATCACTCTAAGGTAACTTTATGCTACTCGTTCGCCACGCATCACTGAGAAGGACTCTGTTTGGCACAAATTTACATTCTGTAATTGGAGGGTACACCCACCGAACGCTGCTCTGAGCCTCTTTACAGCAACAGTGGGCATACAATGTCAAGATACCTCAGACACCCCAAAACTCTCCTTTTATTCGTGTCCATTTATTTAATGTTATTTGTGGACATGCCATAGGGGTCACCTCACCGCCTGAACGCTGCGTTGTTCCTTTATACAGCAACGGTGGGCGTATAACTTAATACACCTTAGACACCCAAAACTCTCCTTTTATTCGTGTCCATTTATTTAATATGATTTGTGGACATGTCATAGGGTCCGCCTCACCAACCGACTCCTGCCTTAATCATGTCCACTGACACTCTTGTCTTCAGGGACTCTTCCACCCAGTGGCCCTTATGTAGTAGCACTTTCTGGTTTTAATTTTGGAACTTTGGTTTGAGGGTGTATGATGTATACACCAAGTGCTATTCCAATCTCACACATTTATTTTCCTTTTGTCCACAGTGACATTGGACTGTTCGATTTGATAAGTCCCTATTTATTTGATTTTACTCTGGGAATTTATTCCACTCCTACGCCAGCCGGGACGGAAGTACAACCGGCGGAGTGGTAAGCTTCCTTTCTCAGTTTCATCAGACTGTGCGCAGGCAGCAGCGTAGTTCATACAAAGTCCCATGGTTTGGACGAATTACTGATCCACACCCTTATACTCCTTGTCTTGCAGATCGATCCATTTCAGTTCATTTGCCACAGAGGTACGAGTTCTATCCCTCACTGGTAGTTTAATTGACTTTCTACTCAGTGGTCCTTACTCTGGACTGACTCTGTCTCTTTCCGCGTTTCCCTCTCCCCTACGTTTATTTGTTCCCTTTTGTCTTTTCTCCATCCCGAACATAACTTATTACTTTCTCGAGAAACATGTCAGAAATTCCTTCTGATCAGTGCATTATGTTTGTATATTAGATTTAAGGATGTAAAATATTGGTTGTTTCATGATTAGATCGATTGATATGTATAAAAATCTAAGTCACAATGTGCATGTTGATATTAGACCAGTCACTGAACTGTATCACGATACACTGCTACAATGATACTTTGGCACTCAAGAATAATGTGAGTCAAATTAGGATGTCACTTGATACCCCTTCACCTCACTGGTCTACTCATCACCTTTAGGACCTATCCATCAGAAGTGTTGGTGTACAGGACTATGGGTTATCACCCAGGGTGTAATGACACTAAAGTCACTTGTCGCCGAACCTAACACATGTTTGTGTTATAGTTTCTGAGACCTTGTTATTGTACATCTTCTAGCCCTGAAGAAGTCGTGGGTTCATATCCTGACGAAACACGTGTTGGCTGGGCAATCGATCCTCATTAAACAATAAGAACACGAGACACCCGGAGTGTTCTGCTGTCATCTTACTCATTTGACGTGTGAATAGTAGAGTGTTTTCTGAATTTTCATGAATGTGATGCAGTACTGTTTCTGCAATATACACTAACGTGTGCACAGGCATTTGTAACATATATTTGTGGGCCTTGTGTCTGGTCGAGGGGCTCAGGGTCATCCCTTCGCCTGTAGCACCGTACGACACTAATATCACATACACACAGAAGCGCACACGAGTAGGCGCCATCGTATACCGAACAAATCCAAACCCTTCCCTTGCATCCATGTAATGAATATACCCAAAGATTGTGATACAGAAAACCCTGCTCCCTCAGGATCAAGTAGCATTATGAATCCCGGAATATGCACAACCTTCTTTAAGTATTAGTCAAGTACTAATTGGTGATGACCTAAGGCTATAAGTATGATTTCCCATACTGCCGCCTACTGTATGTTTCAGTACTTCCTTCACTTTTGGCTAAATCTATTGCAGAAGGCACTAATCCAGGATGAGCAAAAACAGTCTTGGGCCTCCTTAGCTGCCTAGGCTTCCTAAGCCGACCCATTGAGTGCAGATTCCAATTAGGTGCGCCCTCTCACCATCAAAGAAAACCCCCTCAAACTGGTCACCTTTTCCAGTGACCGCCTTAGGAGCAAGGAGCCAGAGTGTCTAGGGCAAGGCCTGCATCAAAGACCCATCCCACTGCAATCTGCCTATGATAGGTGAGTGAACATGAAAGGGGGCCTTGCTTGCCTTTATGTGGAGCATCTGGTCTAAACCTTTCCCTTTCCCTCCACAACTATCTGAAAAGTATACTGGAAATTTGTCCTGACAGAATCAGTTCATGTAATGACAGTACCTTGTATTGCTGATAGTGAGCCAAAGAAGTGGCTTCTTCACCAAAAGGGCGATTGTCCTCCAGGCAGAGGATGCAATGATCGACTACTATAAATTGCAGCAGTGGCGGAGACCAACACGCACAAACCCGCCCCCAGCGTGTAGCAATTTTCAAACGGGATTAGTGGTGGGTGCAAAACAGACAACACTCCTGCTGCAACAGTAATTACCAAATATAATGTTCTCTACTTGACTGGAGCACGCCACTCTAACAAATTGGCCAAAAGTTGTTATATTACACAAAATATGTCAAAATTGATTCCAATATATTAGTACACAGAGAGTTCTTTTTAAAAAAAAAATGGAGAACAATGATAATGTTGCATACATGAAACAGAACACACATCGCACAGTAATGTGCTAATCAAGAATACATGCACATAGTCAAGGCAATATTATGCCAAATTACACAATTTAGGGCAACATGTGGATAGTTCAGATAATGGAAGACATAATAGGCTACTGTTGGTCGTTTCCTTATATGATGTCCAATTGGATTATACAGCCAACACTTGTTTCATCTAAAAAGACTTCCTGAGGGCTGCTAAGATACAAGAAAATGTATAAGATAAATGCCCACATATAATCAACCATATAATCACTAGAAAGATATAGAAATCCAGCAAGAAAACGTGTGTGAGACCAGTGTCACCATCGCAAAATTCATCCAGAAAGAAGGGAAACAATATTAGCTAAAAATGAAAAAGAAAAGGCAACCAGTGCAGATTGTTGCAATGATAGAAACCACAACCGAAAGAAAATAAAAAAATAAACAAAAGACACCGTCAAGTGACATCACTAGTTCACCCACATAACACCAAAAAAACTTTAAAAAGAACAAGCCAAAATGACTGTTGGCCGGTCACCTTGTAGTAGTAGTAGTTTTATGGAAATCTTCAAAAGGCCAGCTTCTGTAGATTTCCATAATGAAACATAATTGTTACAAAGCAAACAAAATATAACAAAATTGCACACATCTGAAAAGGAAAATGTATTTAGAGTTTCAAAAGGTGAGGTGGACCCGCCAAGCACTCCTAGGACAGAAAAGAAGGATATTTCGAAGTTTGTTAACTTAACAATATGGAGTCTTTTGATGTTCTACTCTCTCTTGACATATCTTTGTACAGACATCTCTGTGACTGCACCTGTGACTGGTGGTGCAGTAACCCCTACAAAATACATGGTTTAAAAATAATTATTCTTGGATATCATTATTCGAAAACAAGAATCTACATATACACTAATATTAGTAAGTTAACAAACTTCGAAATGTCCTTTTTTTCTGTCCTAGCAGTGTTTCGTGGGTACGCCTCACCTTTTCAAACTCTAAAAAGATTTTCCTTTTCAGATGCGTGCAATTTTGGTGCATTTTGATTGATTTACTGCCAGCTTCTGTCGATTTCCGTACAAATTACTACTACAAGGTGCCGTGCCAACAGTCATCTTGGCTTGTTGTTTTTAAAGGTGTTTTTGGTGTTATGTGGGTGAAGTGGTGATGTCACTTGACGGGTGTCATTTGCTTATTTTTTAATTTCTTTCAGTTGTGGTTTCTGTCATCGCAACAATCTGCACTGGTTACCTTTTGTTTTTCTTTTTTGGCTAGTATTGTTTCTTTCTGGACATGACCGTGTGATTTTTGTTCTTTTCATGTATGCAACATTCTCATTGTTCTCCAATTTTCTTTTTTTTAAAAGAACTCTTTGTGTACTAAGATATTGGAATACATTTTGACATATTTTGGCCGATTTATTTCAGAGGTGTGCTCCAGTCAAGTAGAGAGGATGCAATGATGGCAACTAACACTTATCTATGCAGTGCTCTGGGTTGGAGGACATCTAATTACACTCAATTTAGAATGTTCCTGGGCTGATTCATGATGCTGAGAATAACAACCTTGATATATAAATCTGCTGTTCAAACAGCCCAGGCTATGTCGCTAGAACATTGCCACAACCCATGCTATTTGATCTCCCCTACTCCAAGAATATGTACATTAGCATAAATGTATTTTCCACTTCTGAATACTATACAACTGGGCACACGTAATTCCTCGTAATTTACCTCAAAATAATTAGCAATTATGCGTAACTGTGTGAGAAGCGTAATACACCGTTTAGAGCTATTTTTGTAGTGCAAAATGCACCCTCACTACCAAAATGGGCCAGAGGACGCCTTTTACACTATAAAAATAGCACTAAAATCTACATGACACAAACAGCAGTATCCAGCATCTGCTTACTCTTTCTTAGGGCCATATTTCTGACCCTGGTTGCTTCGCATTTGCACCCCGCAAGGTGGTGCAAGAGTGACGCAAATTTAAAGTCATATTTTTGACCCACGAAAAAGCCACTTTGCGTGGCTTTGAATAGCTTAAAAAATATGGAGAAACACAACACAGCGCAAATCGGTGCTTTGCATTACTCTGTGCAAGGGAGGTGTTCCATGGGCATTGTGTGGGTGTTCCCACGCAACTCCCATGGTTTTTAACGCATTCCCGATTTACCAAACCTGGTAAACATCAGAATGCGCCAAAAAGATACACATACCCAGGTGAGGTGTAACGAGTAGAAATTTCTTTATTTCTCCTAGTTTTTTCCTCTTTCCATGTGCGCTGCATTCTGCAACACACATAGAAAGAGGAAAAAGCTTCTCAGGATTATTTTTGTGCAGAAAGGTGCCCCTTCTTGCACAAAAACAATCCTCCCTACAACACAGGCACCCTTGCACCATGATGCAAGGGTGCCAGTGTTGGCGCTGGGCTGCCAAACCGGCGCCGGCGCAAGGGAAAAGGACAGGAATGCGCCATATTGGATAAATACGGTGCATTCCTGCCCTTTTCCTTTGACACAGGGCAGTGCAGCAAGGTGACCTTCCGTGCTGCCCTGTGCCACAAGGGTCAAAATATGGCCCCTTTGCCCTAAATTACTCTTAATTACTCAAGCTGCCATAATCGCATAATTTTGGTACTTTCGCATCGCAAAAGTAATGCATAATTACTGAAATTACTTAGATAACTCCGGCGTAGTTAAATTTTTGTTCAGGCCTAATCATGATGTGTTCTTTTGCAATGAATGGCCACAATTAAAAATTCAAGGCGAAATGCCTTATCTATTAACACCCATCACAGCTAATTGTAGGAATTTCCGTTTTTCGCATGGTTTCCTAGATTTTTTGATTTTGTGAACCTAAATTGCTGTCTTTTTTGGACCCCTGGCCATTGAGAGTGCATTTGCTTTTTCGCCTGAAACATGGTCATAATCAGCAGTCACCAATTTGGCCTATTTGACTTTTTAGGAATTCGATGAGGAAACTACTAAAAACCTCCACACAAGTAGCATAAAGTGAAGTGCCCAATGTGGGATGCAGTGGGGCCTTACACTACCCTCATGTGGGATTTTAAAAGCATGACAGAAAGCGTAGCAAGCAGCCCCCAGGTACTGCAGCAGTATAAACAGGCCCGATTAAACAGTTTAGACATATTTAGGCCTACCTCTTATGTTAAATAAATCGACTATAAAGTCTTAGCTACTCCCACCCCAAATTATGATCTGCCCCCTGCCCTTCCAAGTGTTTTATTTTTGGAAAAGGACACACCACTTCAGAGGTGAGGTGGTTAGTGTAAGCATTGCTTCTTTTATTTCTAGAATTGTGTGCTAACAGTATCCTTCCTTTCACACTGAGTTTTGATGACACTTTCAAGCCATACACAATATGGCTATATTTGTTTTTTGTTGCGGATTGCAACTGAGGAATTCAACATGAGAAACCTGTAAATCTCGATTTGGCTGGTAAAAGTACTTACTGAACTTGTTTAGCGCTGGAAATAACGTGAAAGTAATGCGAAGATGAGCTTTACTTAGCGCCAATGGGGCGTACCATGGGTGGCGCATGGGTGTCCCCATGCAACCACCCATGTTTTCTGGCGCTAAACCCAATTTACTAAATAAAGTAGACAGGGTTTAGCATCAGAAAATAGCGCACCCTTCAACCAGGTGCTACGAAGGAGAAATGCTTTTTGTGTCCTTTATTTTCCGACTTCGCATGTGTGCTGCACTGTATAGCACACATACAAAGTTGGAAAAATTTGAAGGTTATTCTAAGCATGGTATTTTGTACTATGGTGCAAAGGTGTCTCCGTGGCGCACAGCAACTAATTTCAGCTCCGGCGCCAGGGAGAGGGGAGGAGAGTGCCAGATTTCAGTAAATTTGGTGCTCTCCTGCTCTCTCCTTCTCACGCAGTGCAGCATTTGCGATGGCTGCACTGCGCTGCTTCAAACATTGGTAAATCTGGTCCCAAGTGTTTTCCCTCCGCACATTTCAGCAGGAAAAACCTGGTGAAATGCGCAAAGGAAAACGTGCCCCAAGTGATGAAAACACATGGGAATTTGATGAGAAAACACTAACTCCAATACGGCAGTTGTTTCCCTTTTCCTACACGCAAACTTCAAATTGTATGGTAACATCGCAACTTGGAATTACTACAAACTGCCACATTTGAAAATGCGAATGTGGTATTTCTGTATTGTGATTCGCAAGGAATGCCAAATGAGGATCTAAAAGTTATAACACTTTAGAGGAGAGTATATTCTCTTTCGATAGTTTGCACCAGTGTGTGGAATAATGTGTTACAAATATGGCGCTGCATTTGAAAAGTAGTTCATTTTACGGTGCACAGCTGAATATATTATGCCTTTTTTATGTTATGATTAAAATGCTTTGTAAACCACATTCCGTGGATCCTACCAGCTTACTAGGAGAGCAGAGGAAATAGACAAAATGATGTTACTGTGCTGCATGATTAAGAGGGGGCATTGGTAAGAGGGCACAAACTGGAAAACATACTCAAGCCTCTGTTTAACTGTTGCCTTTTTGAAGCCTTCTCAAATTTAAGACGATCTACTACAAAGCACGGAGAATCCAGGTGAATGTTCCATAGTGTTATGCCTTCTACTCCCAGTTATCTATCCAACTCTCTTTGCTTTCAATTCGTTGGAAATTGAGAAAATGTGACCTCTATGGAATTGCACAGTTCAGACTTACTAACACACATATGTCCATTGTCAACCCAGGAGAACTGTATCAAAGCAAACTTTTCATGCTATCTACTTAGGATAATGTTATACACAATCCACCAAAGTAGAACTTATTTTGCAGTGATTAATGAAAAAATCTTGCATCTATTCGGCCCTCCTGGACTCAATTTGGACATCCTCGTTCTAATAGCTGCGCTGGATTGATTGGGAGATACATGGACACTTTCAGAAAGCCCAGTGGGTTGGTTACATACGTAAAACCCAATTTTTGGTTGCTACTGGATGCCTTTGGAGACTGCAAGCATAATTATATTGATTGGACACATTTCATAGGCAGGCTTACAGGAAGGAAGGAAAAACAAACATATTGTCTACTGAACCGTGGTCAAAACAAATGTCGTTCTGTCCACATAAACCAGATTAAAACAGTGCTCGGGAACGATTTTCAACAATCATATTTTAAAATAAAGGCAATCATAGTTCAAGGTCAACAACAAATGCCTGAAAAAAGTACCCATGAATACTCTACTGGGAACTGTGTGCATTTCTGTGGTCATTGAGAGCCATTTGAGGCCTACGAAGGCAGGCCAGCATGTACAATCGCTTTGTCTCCCTACCCCTCCCCTGGGCAGGGTTGGCAGGTCAAAAGAAAGTCTGCATTGAAAGGAGCTGTACAACTCATGTATATTTATCATTTGCCTTGGAAAAGTGAACAACTATTACTATTATTATTGCGTCTTATAAAGCGCTCAGCTACCCCAGGGGTTTTTGCGGCGCTAGACTCAGGTAAAGTGAAATTAAAACAGACTTGTCTTCAAACCCTTTTGAAACTCCATAAGGGAGGAGCAGTGATTCCGGCGGGTTGTTCCATAGCTTTGGGCCAAGGTACGCAAGCGACTGGCTCCCATGCGCACTAGACAAAGTCTAGGCACTTTACAGAGGGACTGGGTTAATGACCTGAGCATGCATGCAGGCTGGTAGGGCACCACCAGGTCTTGGATGTAACGTGGAGCTTTACCAAATCTAGCCTTGTGCAAATAGCACAAGGCTTTGAACTGTATTCGTTTGTCCCCGGTCAACCAGTGAAGCTCATGAAGCAGGTTAGACACTGACATGCTTTGGGAGGCGAAAGAGCCGCCTGGCCATAGTTTTGAACCATTTGTAGGCGCCGAATCACTGCCTTCTCAGCCCCCAAAGAAACATGTTCCCCCATGTCAGTTCTCGACAAGATCAGAGCTTGAATCACTTGTTTTTGGATGGAGAGTGGTATTATGCTGATCGTCTTTTTTACCCGCCTCAATACAGCAAAACAGGTAGAAGCCACCTTAGTGGTTCATGGTTAGCCTCACATCCAACCAGAAGCTGAGGTTCTTTACCTTAGATGACAAATCCGGAAGGCTACCCAGAGCCTCTGGCCAGTGCTGAGGCTTCCATAATTGGGGATTTGTTCCCAGAACCATGACCTCAGTCTTCTCGCCGTTCAACTTGAGTTAGTTTACACTCATCCATGTGGAGATCCTGCTCAATCCTAAATTCAGGGTACCAGTGCTATTTCCCTGTGCAGACGGCAGAGCAAAGATAATCTGTGTGTCGTCTGCATATGAGCACAACTTTAGACCGCAACTATAGTTTAAGGCTCACTCTGCACTGTGAAACATTCCCAAAACAGAACACTTTCCCTTGCCAGGCTTTCAACATGACTAAAGGGTTAAATAAAACGACTTCTTTTCAGTCACTAAACAAAATGATGGTGAGATAGAGATCAGAGTATGACAAGACAATAAGCATTCAACCATGTAAGGAATCACCTCCATATATGGCAACTTTGACCCTCAACTGGATACCGTCACTGTCGCAACTAAACTTCCCATCAAGGCCGAAGAACGAACAGTGAGCTCATGGCAAGCCATCACCACTGTCGAAACCTCTGCTAACATGAAGACCATCTACTTGGGGGCTCCTTATGAACCTTGCTCCTCCCATGCTTTCATCAAAGGACTTCTACCAATCAGCGAAGCACTAACACCCATCCTCAATGCCTCCCTCGACCCAGCCACTTTCCTGGACACCTGGAAACATGCCACCATCAAGCCCCTGCTCAAGAAACCATCTGCTGACTCAGACACTCTTTCTAACTACAGATCCATCTCCCTCATACCATGTCGAGTGCAGGTCTTAGAGAAAATAATCAACCAATACCTCATCAACCACCAGCTCCTCGACACCATGCAATACAGATCCAGGCACATCAAAAGTAGAGACAACACTCATCTTCACCACAGATAACATCTGCATGATGCTTGACAGAGGAGGCATGGGAGCCCTCATTCTCCTGGACCTCTCCGCTGTATTTGACACGATCTCACACCCCATCCTCATCAAGCGCCTGCACGAGATTGGCATCCAACGCCCTGCTTTCCACTGGATCTGCTCCATCTTTACTGATTGAACACAAGCTGTCAGCCTGGCACCTTTCTCCTCGGAAGCCTGCAAATTCGTCAACGGAGTGACTTAAGGTTCATCGCTGAGCTCCACCCTCTTCACACACAAACATGATCCCTCCGGCCAACCTCATCCGCGCACACCACATCAACATCCTCTCCTATGCCGATGACACAACTCATACTCTCCCTTTCTCTCCCTCTCAGACAAGGTAAACAACACTGACCACGAAACCATCACCCCGCATGTTGTTATAACGCGGTCTTACAATGACCGCGTTGTAACAACGCATACCATTACCACGCAAGTCGTAACCACGACTTGCGGAGGGGGGAGAAGGTGTTGGATTTAAAATCCAACACCTTCCCTCCTGTCCGCAGAGACTGGAGTTGGAATAGTAAATTATACTATTCCAACATCCAGCGCACCCCTCCGCAAGTCGTGGTTACAACTTGCATGGTAATGGTATGCGTTGTTACAACGCGGTCGTTGTAACGACCGCGTTGTAACAACATGCGGGGTGACAGGCAGCGGGAAAAAGAGACATATTCCTCAGACAATGTTTACTGCCTGCATGGCTGAATTTGCTAATTGGATGAAAGCCAACTGTCTCAAGCTTAACACCGACAAGACAGAAATAGTAATCTTAGGAAATAACACCTCACCATGCAACTCCAGCTGGTCGCTGGTTGAACTCCGATCCACACCCAGCATCCACCCATTCAGAATTCACAACACACCACACCTCAGGGAGCTCCACTGGCTCCGGATACACAAAAGAGCTAATTTCAAACTCATCACATTCATTCAAAAGACTGCACAACTTAGGCCCTACCTATCTGAACAGTCACCTCTCCTTCCACCAATTACCAAGACACCCCAGCTCCGCAGGTCATCTACTCACACACATTGTATTCATACAAAGAATGAGTTCCGGAGGAAGGCATTCTCTTACATCGCTCCTAAAGCATGGAACAAGCTCCAATTTCACGTCAGAGCCTCCTCCTCTCTTCTTGAATACCACAAGAAGCTGAGGACCTTGCTTTTCAATTATTCAACCTACCATGGGCAGCACCAGGATACCCCCGCAGGTGATAGTGTGTTTTACAAATACACATAACTTAACGTAACCTAATCTAACATAACATCACTGAATTGCATGCATGGGACTTGTAAAACATTTTTGCAAGTGCATTTTTCTTTAACAAAAAGTATCTAATTTTTCAACTGTTTGCACCTTAGTCACCCTGCAGAATTCCTTAACCTCGATGAAGAGGTGCTGGAGATATGTTTCTTCATTGAACATAGAATTCATTTAAGATGTTTGCACATTGGGGCATTCCATTGCTGGCCACAAGGTTGTGGCACCCTTAGCACCTGTAGATTGTAACATCATTGACCCCATCCCCTTTTCTCTGGGATCATCATATATTGTGTCCAACCTTAGCCCCAAGGACTCTTGCACTATTCTTAAATCTACTATTTGCACTTGTTTTTCTTCTGAGCACATAGAATGTCCCCCAAAACACCATATGCATGTGAGAAAAAACATGATTTAACACAGGGAAACTATATAGGGGCAACAGCACGGGGAAGCAGACACTGATACTAGGCATCATCATGGGGATGGGGTACTAGTACTGGCACACAGATGCTTGAATGCTGACTCTGCTATGGTATGTAATGATGATTTGTATGGCACACATATCACCCGGGAGGGTATCCTGGTGCCTGGTGGCTTTTTTAATAGGCACCAGTCTGTGCAGCTACCAGTCGGTGGCTGCACTGACTGGTGCCTATTAAAAAAGTCAGATTTTCAGTCTCTTGTGAAAATTTAGGATGAAGTAGATGGCTCTATGACTGTGGTTCCCAAACTTTTTCGACCTGAGGCTCCCTTGACCCATTGGCCATTGCCCGTGGCTCCCCACTGTTACTTTTTTTGGAGGGTGGGGTGGATGTAAGCCCAGCCTCCGGAGTACTTGCATTTTTCTCCCTGAAAATAATTGGGATGAAGCTGATGAAGGTATTATAATCATATACGCAGGGTGATTCGTATTACCAAGGCAGCGCCTCTAATAAAATATTCCTAGTTACACTTCTTTGCCCATGCCTATTTTAGAGTACCCTCTCAAACTTTTTTATCCCACTTACAATGCTAGATAGCACCCCCATGCATGAAGCCCCCATTGCCAAAGTGTTTCTGCGCTTGAAGAAAATTTGCATGCACTTCCATTTCGACCCATGTCATACGTGCCAACACACCTATCTCAGCAGGGTGACTCACGATTTTTTAAACCATATACAGATTTATTTTTGCTATCTCCTCCCTAAAATTGGCTCCAAATCAATGCAAGTAAAATAAATTCCTCTGATTTTATTTTTAATGTCCCTCCTTCTTGCTTCTAAATGTTGGCATTATGCCGTATATGGTGTTTTACTTCCCTGTGCTCAAAGAGAGAGCAGGCCTATCTGGAAATGTGTGTGTCCTGAAAGAAATGTGTACTGGAAGTACCTATGATTCAAGTACAAATGTCAAAACTTAATAATACTTAGGGGCCGATTACGATGTCGATCGGAAAGGCTCCGAATGGGATTCGGAGCCTATATTTCCGACCGAATCTGATACATTTCCGACCGACTGATTATGATGCAAGGAAATCATTCGGGCTGTCCGATTCAGTTCTGATCGGCATTCGGACAGCCCGAGTCATTCGGAACTGAATCGTACAGCTCTATGGATACAGTTTCTAACCGAGCGATTATGATGGATGATTCTGATGGCCGTTCCAAATCGGTTTGCCCGACACAAAACTGCTGTCGGAATCTGAGTTTGGGGGCCTGTAGCAGGCCCCCTTCACCCGCAGGCCTCTGATTGGGGCTCGTGGGGGTACCCATGGGCCCCCTCTTTGCAACCATGCACAGTGTGCCCCCCACAGGGTGCAAGGTTTTCCCCAACCACCCCTTTTTTCAATGGGAGCCTGTGTCCTCGTTCGGAACACAGGCTCCCATTGAAGTCAATGCAAGTCTGATCGAACGATGTTGGGAAGCATCGTAATCGGTCGGTCGGACTCGCAGAACCCAATTCGGTCGGAAACCATTCCAAAACCGATTTGGTCAAAAGACTTTCCGACCGACATCGTAATCGGCCCAATAGTGTGTTTAATAGACAGGACAACTGTACTTTCCAGATAACCTACATTAGTGTAGAATGCATTTGGGAAAAAAAAAACTATTAACGAGTCTAACCAAATAAATCAGGCATCTTCCGCTTACTTTGGGAGTGTTGGAACATGGGGATCCAGTGAAATATGGAGGTCATCTCCCTCGACATGCCATCAATTAAGCACTACGTTTAGAGCTTTAGCCATGTCACTTACAAATCATCGACATCATGCGTTTAAGTCTAATTAGTTTAACTGAAGCCAACAGATCCTTCAACATTAAATGCATTAAAGTGCTTGGTGCGTGGCTCCCCTGGCTTGGTTTGACGGCTCCCCAGGAAGCCATGGCACACAGTTTGGGAACCACTGCTCTATGGGTAAGGGAAGGTAAATCCAGGCTTTAGGAGCCAGGTTGGAAAAAGTGTGGCTTACGGCTCTTCAGGTGCGGGGGACATGTGCGAGCAGGAGATTGGACAAGCAGAGGTGTCTGGTCGGTTTGTGGAAGTTGATACTGCTGCTGATGTATGCAGGGCCTTGCTTGTGCAGTTCTTTGTAGGTGTGTGTGAGGAGTTTGAAGGGGGCACGTTTGTTTATAGAGAGCCAGTGGAGATCTTTAAGTTGTTTGGATATGTGAATGAAGAGTGGGAGTTGGAGCATCAGTCTGGCTGCTGTGAACTTATTGACCTGGAGTCTTTCTGTGTTGCACAGTGATGCCGGCATAGAAGGAATTTCTATAATCCAACCTGCTGATGATCAGGGCTTGGGGGATGGCACTTCAGGTGTTTAGTGGGAGGCATCTAAAAACATTCTTGAGGAACTTAAGGGTGTGGAAGCAGGTAGATGCAACCGATTTGACCAAGTTGGACATCAAGATATGATTGTTGTTCACAATCCTAGGTTCCTGGCAGAGTTTGATGGGCAGGGTGTCAGGTCTAGTTCTGAGGGCCACTAGTCTGAGGACCAGAGAGAGGTGTCTATTTCAAAGAGCACCAACTCCGTCTTGTCAGAGTTGAGCATCAAGCAGTTGGTCCTCATCCAGTTTACGACTTCGGACATGCAGTTGATGTACTTCCTCTGGGTTGGAACAGAGAGGGAAAGGATTAACTCAGTGTCAATGGTTTAGGAGATGATGCTGAGTCCGTTGGCTCATTTGATGCTGGTGAGCAGGGCCATGTAGATGGTGAAGAGGGTAGGGCTGAGAGAGGAGCACCAAGGGATGCTGCAGATCAGATTGGAGGCAGTGGAGGAATATGGGGCAAAGCAGCCTGTTTGGTGTGACCTGTGAGGAAGGAGCTGGCTAATCTGTGCTGACCTGTGTATTCCATCCTCGTGTAGGCATCGGATGAGAATGGGGTGGGAGATGGTGGCGAAGGCTGGTGAGAGGTCAAGTAGGATGAGTACCGTTATCTCCCCCTTGTCGAATATTAGACAAATGTCTCTGGCGGCAGGAATTAGAGCAGTCTCGGTGCTCTAGTTAGGCCTAAATTGAAATTGGTTGGAATCAAGGTGGTCAGCCAATTACTTGTTGATGGGTTTTTTCAAAACTATAGCCACGTAGGATGAAGAGAGATGGGTCTATACTTCGCTAGTGTCTTTGGGTCTGCAGAAACTTTTTATAGGTGTCGTGAGATGGTGGCATGTTTCCAGGAGTCCGGGAAGGAGAATGTAGTAATTGATTTGTTGAGAATTGAAGTGATGACTGTGCAGATGGAGTCAATTCTTTTGACGAAGACAAAGTGGTGGCAAGGATCCATAGGGTCTCCTGAGTGGATAGAGTGCATGGTGGTGGTGGGTTCCAGAGGGTGATCATGGGCCAGCAGGTCATCATGGTTTCTGCAGTGTTCTTCTCAGCGGATTGGAGGAATGTGCGGTTGGAGAGGTCTGAGAAGGTAGTGACGCTGTTGTAGATGGCCTTGATTTAGTTGCTGAAGTATTGAGAGAACTGGTTGCAGAGTTCCTGTAAGGGGGTGATGGTCGTGGAGCAGGTAGCAGGGGATGTGAACTCCTTCACTATGATGAAGATTTTTTAGAGATGTCCGACTTGTTTTGAATCTGTTCAGCGCTAGGTGGTTCTGAGTCACTGGTGGCAAATCCAGAGAGATCATCTGTAGGTGTCTCTGTTGTTGCTGCCATGGGTGAGTCGCCATCCGTGTTCCAGTGGTTTGCAGTAGAGCATGGAAAGTCGGAGGTCTTCTGTGTACCAGCTTGCCATGTGGAGATGGTTTTGAGCGAGTCCAGGGTGCCTGTGCAGGAGGTGATCCAGGTGCAAAGGTTGATTGTGGAGTGAGTAATATCATCTTTGCGTGATGGGCATCAAGAGTAGAGCACTGCATTCCGGATTTTGTCTGGGATCTTTTCCCAGTTGCACCAGGAGGATTTTGTGAGTATGGTTCTGTGTTGGTTGGGCAGGAGTAGGCAAAATCGGTCCAGGTGAGGTAGGTGGTCTTGTCCACCATGATGTTGGTGAAGACAAGGTCAAGGTGGTGTCCAGCTGTATGGGTGGGGCCTTTAACTTGTCGGGTCCATGCCATTATGCTTAGGTCTTTCAGTAGGTTGGCGGTGTTTGGGTCGGTGTGATCTGCAAGTTGTAAGTTGAAGTCGCTGATGAGGATGAAGGAGTCGGGGGCGAAAACCTATACGGCAATTACGTTCATGAGAGTGACCCTGAAGTTGTATCTGGGCCATGGAGGATGGTAGTGTTGCCCCCCACAGATAGTGTAGTTTGAGATGCTGAACTTGAAGACCAAGTGCTGTAGGTGGTTGCTGGACTTTGCTGATAAAATGGAGAAGTTGATATTTTCTTTGTAGCTGAGTCCTCCTTCAGGGTTTGCTGGTTCTGTCATGTCTTGCAATCTTGTAACCTGGTGGGATGGCTACTGTGATGTCCGGGCAGATGTCAGGTTTAGCTAGGTCTCAGTGAGGAACAGTACTTCCAGGGAGTGGTTGAGTTGGAGCTCCCAGTCTTTGAAGGTGTATTTCACAAGTGAGTGGAAATTGAGGAGAAGGCAGGTCAGGTTGAGGCATGTGTTTTATGTGCTGGTGTAGTGCAAGCCACTGAAACAGAGAGACACTAGCTGAGGGACACTGAAATTGAAGTGGGGCCCTGCCACAGGGACACAGCCGCAGGACACTGATGAGACCCTAACACAGGAAAACTGGCACAGGAAACCAATATTGATGTGGGTATATTGCCACACAAACACTTTGCCCAGGTGCCTTGGGGACACTGATAATCTCACCTGGACTCTCACACAAGACAGCATTACATCAGATATATTATCAGTGACACATTGAAATTGCCATGCCAAAAGTGACATTAATACAAAAACAATGACAAAGAGACATTGAGACATTGGGTGAGTGATATGGGGGGCACAGGAAATGATGTTGCAACACTGACATTGATAATGGGTCAGTGATGTGGGCAAACTGACATCAGCATACTCACACACTGGCATTGGGAAATTGGCACTGAGACAGTGATATAGTGACACTGATGCTGAGATACACACACTGGCACACTAACATTGCAACACAATTTCAAAGTCATAACATGACTCTTGGACACAAACTGCACTGTGGACAGTAACATTGCTATCTGGACTAAACATAGGCATTGGGATAGTTACACATGGACAATGACACAGGGACAATACCAGCAACGTCCTACAGAGAGAAACAGAAACAAGTACGCCAACAATGGGCAACAGGCAATGTGTTATGCCAAGGGAACATGGAGACTCAGAGAAAGAAAATGGGAGACTGAAATGGGAATTGTGGCAAAGGGAAGTGGACACTGACACAGAGACACAGATGTAATGGGCGCCGACACTGTGACACTGAAACTGCTGCACTGACACTGCAGCACTGACACATGGACACTGATGGGAAGACGGCCAAAGGGTAAAGAAGGTGTTTAGCGCTCAATTCAAACACTACATTCCTTGGAGTGCCAGAAGATTGCAGGGGTTGAGCTTATAGCATGCATCCTGATGTCCCAAGTGTAATTATGCAATCTGTCTATGTCACCCACAGGGAAGAACTGACCCAATTTCATCAAGGTCAACACCAGCCAGTTTATTTTCTTAGACAATAGGAGAATAGGGCTTGGGCTCGGTTGAGTTACCTTTTTACGCAACCCTGAAGCAGAATGTCATACTGGGATTTAATTTAACACAAATCAGGTTTGTGTCGGATAATTTCCCAAAGTAAAGCAAAATTGCGCAATAGGCCTTTACATTGCTTGAAGGAGGCATTCTATAGATGGTGCATGTGCGTTCCCATGCAACCACCCACGGATTTTGATGCGAATCCCTATCTACAAAGAATCGCAGACAGAGATTTGAGCAAAACTCCTAATTTTCCTACTTTGCATGTGTGCTGAATTGTACAGCACATATGCAAAGCAGAAAGAGTGTTAAACAATAGTTTTTGTGCGGGAAATGTCCCCTTCCAATACAAAGACTATTTCTTAGAGAAGGCACACACCTGTGCACTATGGTGCAAGGGTGGGTGTGTGTTGGTGCATTGCAGCCAAAACTGTCTATTGAAGGGAGAGAGGGAATCAGCATCCCATCTTAGTAGATATGGTGCTGTTCTGCTCTCTCTCTTTCACGCAATGCAGCTCAGCAACTTTAGTTTCTGCACTGTGTTACTTCTTAGTAAATCTGGGCCTTGCTTTTTAAATGCTGTGACTTGTTGGCTCATAAATACATAGAAAATGTAAAACTATATATCCAAGAATCCAAAGTGGTGTTGATTAAAAAGACACAAATGTCTGAAAGTGACCTTCACGACACTAGCTCAATTATTTGCTCGAGCTGCCCCCTCTGCAGCGACTTGGACTTCAGTCCATTTCTTAGGACACTTTTTAAATATATGACTAATATGATATGAAATAATATGACTATGGAGAAGGGGAGAGATCTATAGTAACACGCTGATCCGTTGCACGGGAGCCTTTTTGTATTACATCAAGTTTTGAGTTAAAATGTAGGTGCAGGGGAAAAGACTGAATGAGAAAAAGGCAATTTGTCAACTATTGAAATCTGCTAAAAGCACCAAATATAATTTCTTATTTCTATAGACGTTCTCCTAAAGCACTTTTTATATGAAATTCCTATGTGCAATTATTATTACCCAATCGAAACTGGTCTTCTATTTATTGACTAGAAGCATAAAAGACAGAGGCGACTTTGCAGAAATATGAAACAGAAACCAGCCGATCTGACACAAACCTCAGACATGGGCACTTAATTCACTGACCTATTCTACCAACTTTATTAAGTTATGCAATTATTTTAATTAAGGAGGAGCAGAGGATTGATTATCTTTGTAAATTGTGTGCCTATAGAGAGTGCCCCGATGTAGTAACCAGTAATGTGCATGGGCCTTTACCCAAGATCACTTGTAAAGATATAATAAAACATTATAAAATGATTAAAATCAGTTAGGATAAGTGGGCCTCACAGGATATCTATCAGATGTGATATATAGAAAGGCCTTTGGGCCAAGTGCCAGTGCCCACTTTTGAATTTGTTCAACAACTTGGTATTGTTTTCTTCCTTTTGGCCAGGCTTCTTGAATGTCGCCAGGAGGATCCTGCAGCGTGTAAAATGATCTTCTTAACCCCTTGACCGCGATCGGAATTCCGCTCGTGTGCTGGACATTCCGATCGCGGGTGTGGTCGTGACGAGCTCAGCTCGTCATGCGCACAGCGCTACCGCGCAGCATGACGAGCTCAGCTCGTCACGAGCATCGAAGGGGTTAATAGATCTTTCTTCAACAGCATTCACCCACGTGTTACTCAAAGGAGCTGCGGACTGGGCGACCAATAACCAACCTGATCCAATGGAACAAGAAGGGTTTAGACCAAGACAATATACCGTCCATTATCATTTAGGTCGTCTACATTTTAAGCAAAGTAACGTGCAAAGGAAGTAGAAGAAGTATGTGTTTTGGTTCCATTTCTGTTCTCCCTGTTCCTCTCTCTGATTTGACGGTAACTATGGAGGGAGTGCTGGCAAGCCCTCCAACAGTGAATAACTTGCAGTCAATATTTACTTTACGCAGCCCATCAAGCCGCTATTACATCACACTGCTGAGGCAGTTCAATGCACTTAACAGCTATTGCGAATCTAATAGATTAACAATAAATAATTTGGTACTCAGAGAGGGTCATAACTTTGGCAAAGAAGTGGTATGAGCTTGGAATAGCTAACTTCCTATTTTATTTAGGAGTCCCCTAAGATGTCAAGCTTAGGTTTAAGACCCATTGTTTAGGAGGAGGTCAACTGAGGGTATGCGGTAGCCTCTGGGTTACATTGGTTTAACAGTTTGTATGGTGTTTTGTCAGTGGCATCTTTATTAAAGGCCTGTTCATGGTTTGTTTTTTGGAGAGCTTCCTAATTATGATGACTTTGAAGGTGAAGAACTAGGAAAGACTCTCGCAAGCACTTGGCATAGAGGCATTGAGGTTAGAAAGAATTGGGTCTTTGTCCCTTAAATCTCTGGCTGAAGTCCAATGCATAAACTTTGTTAAACCCTAAACCAATCCTAATGTTAAATCAGTGGCAGCTGAGTTTTTTTTAGAGATGTGCTTGCGAGCCAACAATTGTACCAAGGAACTTAATGCGGAAACGAGTGGATCTTAAGGCTAAAAAGGAAGTATGTTTTAAAAGCTCGTCAAATTGTAACAAATAACAAGTGTTTGAAGTAAAAAAAAAAAAGCATTCATCCATTTCTGATCCACAGTATATGTAAGCTAAAAAGCGTTGAAAGACCTACTGAGACACACCATTTACTATTCTTTCGATTAGGTCATTTTCTAAGTGCCTTTAAGAATTGCCTAGTTTTCCTAGGTTGTAGCTGTATTAAAAAACAGATTAGTCAAATCTGTGAGAGCCAACAACGGGGAATGTAAATTTTTTCCTTTATACTGTAGTGTAGTTGGATACATTTCTTATTGTTCTTAGAATGAGTTTAGCCTATGTAAATTTAACTGAAGAATTTGTATTGTTACCTTTCGCTTGTCGTTTGTGGATGATGAATTATGAATCTGAATAAATGTAAGGAAGTAAATGCATAAACTGCACACTGCTGAGAGTCCTGCTGGGAGATATGGGTAACATTCAGTAAAAATATGGAGATGTATACCACCCTCACTGAGAATTGTTTATATTGTCAGCTCTGCTGAGAAGTACTGATACTGTCCCATTTCAGGTGTAGCATCCCAGCTTTACCCGAAATATATATCCAATAATAGTATTGTAGCGCTGCTCAGAACTGTTGACATGTCCTTTAAATATATGACAACCCTGCCCGTGGATCCTGGATGGTTTCCACAAAATAGGACAGGCTGGTACTAATATGGGGCCATGATGCGTTCTTGGAGTACATACTTAGGCAGCCTAAAACCAGCCTCATACCAAATGGCCTGAGTCTTGCGCCTTGTAGCCTCTTCCCCTACAATGATGAGTTCCTACAGTGTTAGTTTTATTTCCAGCACTAAAAAAGCCCCCCATAGTTTCTGTGCCGACAGTGCAGAAAAATCGGCAACTACACACACTGCCATTTACTGCTTTGGGGTGAGGACCCTGATTTGATCACTAAGCCACTGCCTGGACATCTCTTCCTCCGATCATTAGATTAAAATTGACCACTTTAAAAACAATTTTTTAAAACGTCCTGATGAGGAAGGAAAACCCCCCACCACCTTCACTGAAATGTTGTATTTAAATTCTCTCCAGTTTTGAACAATGTTTCTGTCCAAAAATTGATTTTGAAAAATTAGCATTTTGTGTCATAGACCATTTGCTCATGCAGGAACGGAAATATGTGTGATTGTATTCATGTGTGCATTTTTAAACCTCATGCTGGCACTCCCATCTGAAAAATATTTGAGCATAGAGTATCCTTAGTATTCATGGAGTTTGACCTGATGTGTTTTTGCTTAGGTATGGTATTTGAATGAGTTTTGGCGTGTTTGGGTTTATTAAGGTGTGCCATTGATATGAAAATCAGATACTTTGTATAAACTAGAAAGATATACTGAAAATGGATACATTATTCACTGTTTAAGTGGGGTTACAAACTATCTCTTTCAACAAACAGGTGAAAGCTGTACACATACGTAACTATAGATAATTTGTTAAATTTTGGTAAATAAAATTAAATATAAAAAAAAAAAAAGAAAGCAAACATCTGAAAAAGCAGACAATATGGTTGGTAAGACAGTTGGTAAATATGACCAATAGGAATATTACAAATCGCTGTGCAAGGCATTTATAACCCTCAATACACAGGCTCATCCCAGTGAGCACAATTAAGAATACATTAAGGATTTCACATCTCCTACTGATCACACTTGGACATGTAGACCAATTTCTTTACTACTGAGGGATAACCTTGTGAAAGACAGTTCAGAAAGTCAATTTCAGCCCTATAGTTTTTAAATCAACCCACAAAAAGTTATTTCGGGGACTATCATATATTAAGATAAAAGGTGCAAGCATATATATTTTTACTGAGAAAATCAGGAGTCACTGTTCATGGTTGAATGGTTCATAGATGCTGACCAAGATGGACTACAGGTCAGATACACCAAGCAGGTTAGTCCCTGAAAAAGATTTTACCCTCTGACTTAGTCTCTGAAATGAGGTCCCACTGAAGCCATTTGTTTTGTCAGGAAAAGCTCAGAGTGGAGAAATTCAAAATTTGAGGCTGCTGAAAGCTCTAGCATCAGGCGGATACTTTTTGCGCCTTGCACGGTCAAGATTTCTACCTTCTTAATCAAAATCCTCCAGAGTGGTAAACCTGAAGCGGTTTACGCCTGAGTCATTTTGAAATTGGACACCTTTGTGAAGAAGTCATGCTGACGCTCCGGCAGTCTTGGAAGTCCAAAAAGTTTCTAAGTCCCAACTTTTCAGAGTTTCTAGGGTAGCTCCACTTGGTAACTTCTTAGGATTCCAGGACTTCAGGGACAGCACTTAAGGACACGATGCAGTCCAACAGAGGTCACCAGCAGGATCTAGACAATTCCCAGTTGACTTGGTCAGCTGGGCACTTCAGGAAAAAGGCCTCTTTCAGCCTTTTGTTTCCCTGCAACCAGACAGGAGGTGAGCCAACTGACACTTGAAGTCTATGTCTTAGGCCATGATACAAGTGGGAGCAGGTCCAGCCCTTCAGGTTTCCACCCAGATCTCAAACAGTAGGTCAAGTCCTTTTCTGATCTTCCGCAGGTCCAGGGCATGTTCTGATGAGCTGTGGTTGAGATGCCAGCTTTCTAGGTTTCACAAGCCAGTGGGTGGGGTTGACTCCTGCACACTCCCTCTCCATTGGCAAAAAAAAGCTCCCTGGGGCAATCCTTTGTACTTCTGCCGCACATACAGTTTATCGTACTGCAAACTAGCCCACAGTTCACTATTGTGAGGCAAATCCACATGGAAGAATCTTTCTGCCCCTGAAGGGAGCTTCAGCGCCACCCAGAGGTGTGTTAGGGGAAATGAGGACTCCTCTCCTCCGCAGCTACACAAAGCTAGTTCTGGAACAGGCTCTCCCTCCCACTAGGGTGTTGACAAACTGGCTACAGAGAGTCTATGGAACAAAAGGGTTCTCCTCCCAGGTCTCTCTTTACAATTAACTATGAAAGACAAGGCCTCAATCTGTTCTCGTTCAAGTTAATGACATTTCTGAACCCTCTACAGCTGCCCTTTTTGAGGAGATATCTCTCACATACCTCACCCCCAGGACTTAATGTGAAAATACCTAGGCCATTGTTTCAGCCCTAGGAGCGGTTTTCACATCTCATTAAGGGGAAATATTGGTAGTTAGATAATGAGTCTACTGAAAGCTCAGTCAGGTAACATAATGCACATTTACTAAACATCTGACTTAATGAATTTGGATTTTTAATAAATATTAAAAATAATAGTTTAATCGCCGCTGTAGCTTATCCCATTCCAAAGCTGCAGGAGTCAGACCACACAGGTAGGCCTGAAGCCATGGGCTTGTTCAGTGTGTTGCATAGTGATGGTTAATTTTGGTTGAATTAAGGTACCCCTTTGGGTACCTATTGTGTCTGAGTTTGAACAGAGTCACAGGAGTGTTTTTTGTGTGTCGGAGTCAGTGGTTCGTAGGTCTTTGTCTTTTTTCTTATTCCTTAAGTGTGAGTGTTTGTCAGTGCATAGAGGGTGACTTGGAAGCAGCGCTTAATTTGAGCCGGTGGTTTCCGGTGCTCTGCAATCTTGGTTTCCGGTGCGCAGCACCGGCACTTAATTGTCAACACCACACTTATGACACTCTGCCACATTGTGGCGCTGCTCATCTAATTTAGAGATGAGCAGAAAAATGGTTGTTTATGAATACAATATACATAAAAAAAATACCACTACCTGCCTCCCCAGTCCTTCCATTAGCTTTGGGGACCTGGAATAATATGAACCGTTACACTTGCAGGTGAGAGAGATGGTTAGTAGTTGTTTTGGTACCCTCATTGGCAGCGATGATGGGGTAATGGGTGGTGCACCCTGCAGTGGCCTCCTGGTCAGGACCCTGGCACTTATTATTTTACAAATTAGCACTGCTTGGGAGCATCTTTTTGTCAAATATATGGCTTTGGTGCCGTGTTGTGAGAGTGTGAGTCCAGATGGGTGAATTTAATATTATGTCAGTGAGTATGTGATGTGTGTGTTGAATATTTGGTGAACATCTCTTTGCCACCTGCAATGATTTTGTACGGTATTGTGCATGTGAGGGTGCGAGAAGGTCTTTCAAACTGTTCTGTTGTCTGTCAAGGATTGTTGTGTGCAAACAAGGTCTACTTCATGTAACATCACTTTGCCAACTGTGTGGCTTTGATGCATAACCAATGACTAAGAAATATTTCTAAAATTTGTTTATCATTCTTAGACTCACATGTCTCGTAGATAGTCAACAATCACATATTGGGGACTTTGCCAACAAAATGGCTGATTGGACGCGACCTGTGCTTGCTTCATCCAGTCTGTAAATAATTCTACAATAATCCTAGTCCTGAGTGTCCTTGGGAAGCCCATTCAACATAAGTAAGAGCCTTGTAACCTGGAGAGGTACTGTAAAGAAATGAGGGAGGCTACAAAACCCCAAATAAACCAACGGTGTGGCAGAGTTCCACATTGAGCACTGCAGTGTCACCCACCTGAAATGGTGGTGCCAGTTAGGCGAGGAGGACGAGGATGCCTCAACAAGGTGATTGGTGTATGCTGAGCGCAGCCGATACTAACAATGCCACCTGTACTACAAGAAGGATTCCTGGAGTCTGCCTCACAAGTAACACCATGCAAAGCAGCAGAGGTGTGGCAGGGCCTGGAATCAGACAGACCATCTCAGCCCTCAAGGCAGCACCAGAGCAGTGGGCTGAACACTGACTCGGCTGTGACCTTGTGGGTCTACTGCCTCATGTACCACGGGCCCCTTGCAGTTATGCTGAGACTGGAGCAAGGATCGGTGGCCTGATGGGGAGGGGGCTGTGATTGAAGATTTGGGGGTAGAGACACAAGGCTCCATGCCTCTTCCTTGCACCCCACCACCCCTGCCTTTAGTTGATCACCTTTCTTCTCCCTTTGCCCCACCGATGGCTGAAGAGGAGGGGGCTGTGAATATTTGGGAGGGAAGGGTAGGAGAGTAGGGCCCCCACATCGTCTTTCTAATTGTGCTCCCCCATGTCCACACCCCTGTCAGGGGACAACATGAGAGGTAGGGGGCTGCTAATACCACCAAACCCAGAGACTACATTCTACTTTAAAATGGCCACTGGTTGGACCTGCAGGTTCCATTTAAGGGCTATCTCTAAGCTACATGTGATGACTACCAGACCAAAAAGGCATAGCTGCTCATCCTGCCCAGCAAAAGAAAGGGAGAAGAGAGAGAAGGATAAGAGGGTTGGGTGGAGTAAATTATCAATACATTGGAGATGCTGGGGATCATATATAAATGGCATGGAAGACCGCTCTCCCACATTCAATAAAGGAACCTGATTTGCCATTTGAACAGGGATCACTCTCCAAGGCCAATTAAGCAGGGATATAAAGATTGGCAGCCCTAGACCAGAGAAAATAAGAGGAGACAGAGGCAGAAGGCAGAATTCAATTAATAAAACCAAAGATATTTTTAACACAGTAAGGGAATTATCTAACCCTGATCGTGTTACTCCACCAATTCCCGCTACTCAGAAACTTTGCAATGACCTAAGCAATTTCTTCATTGAAAAAATAGAGAAAATTCAGGAATCCATAGATACCAAACATCAGGAGATGGAAAATTGGGTTGTAAATACCAACACTGATATCCTGACTACTTTTACATGCATAAACCAAGATCTATTCTTGGAGTACCAAAACATAATAAAATCGGGCTCCCCAAATGATGTCTGTCCACCTGAAGTACAAAAATCCATTTTCAAAGCATTCCCTAAGATCACTCTCTCTCTTTTGAATCTATCCTTAACTCAAGGGACAGTCCCACAAGCTTTCAAAGAAGCAGTGATTATTCCACTTCAGAAAAAGCAGGGAGTTGATCCCCAGAGGCTGGACAATTATAGGCCAATATCTCTCCTCCCCTTTTCGGCTAAGGTGTTGGAGAAACACATAGCAAAGACTCTTAGCTCCTTCATTGAAAAAACAAACTTCCTAGATCCACATCAGGCTGGTTTCCGCGCAGCCCACTCCACGGATTCCATTATTCTGTCTGTAATGGATGACCTAAAGGGGAAGGCAGATGTCGACAGCACTCAAGCACTGATTCTCCTGGACCTGTCTGCAGCCTTTGATACTGTCAACCACAACATCTTGGTGGACCGTCTGGCTGCAGCAGGTCTCAGTGGTACGGCCCTGAAATGGTTTCAATCATTTCTTGCAGATAGAAAACAGTCAGTTTGGCTCTCTCCGTACAAATCGGGCACAGTAAATCTGAAGTGTGGAGTGCCACAGGGCTCATCCCTATCCCCACATCTTTTCAATATTTATATCCGTCCTCTTATCGTTGCGTTACGACAGATGGGAGTGCAAATCTACAACTATGCTGATGATATGCAGCTAGTCTTCCCCATCAATGAATCTATAGAGTCTCAGGAATTTCTTAAAAAATCCATGCTGTTCATCATGAAATGGATGAACAAAAATCAATTAAAACTAAATGCCGAAAAAACAGAAATCATTATCCCCCACAATAAACTCCAGCATTGGACCCCCGCCCACTGGCCCTCTGAGTTAGGCCCGCCTCCGGCATTAAAAACTCGATAAAAGCCTAGGCATACACATTGACTCAGACCTAAACATGAATACGCAGATTGGAGCAGTTACCTCCGCTTGTATCCTCCAACTGCGTAAACGGAGGAAAATCAGAAGATTTTTCAGTAGAGAGGCATGTATCCAAATTGTCATCTCTTTGATTATGTCAAGAATTGATTATGCTAACTCTATATACCTAGGTCTTCAGCGCAATCAGATACATCGTCTACAGCTAATACAAAATCAGGCAGCCAGAATTATATTCCAACAAGACAGACGTTGTCACATCAAGCCGCTGCTAAAAGAGTTGCACTGGCTTCCAGTGGAGCAACGTTTCAAGTTTAAAGCCGGCTGTATTCTTTTTAAAGCCTTGCACGGGATCGACCCTAAGTACATTTCATCAAAAATTCATAAGTGCATCCCCCACCGTACTTTAAGATCTATGCACATGAACTACCTAGAGGTCCCAGTTTGTAGACGAAAAAGAACAGGAGGCTCACGCTTCTCAATATTAGGACCCAAACTCTGGAACGCCCTTCCGCCCTCATTGAGACTTGAGTCAGATCTCTTTCATTTTAGGAAGACGTTGAAGACCTGGCTCTTCACCCAAGCTTACAGTTAGACAATAACCCTGGGCATAATACTTTGCTACGCTCACGAAGCATGCAAAGTTTGTGCTACTACGCACTACGCAAATTGCACGTAGCAGAGTGAATAACTGTACTAATAAACGTAGCGTAGCAGGAGTATAATAAACTCCTTCAAATGCTTTGATAAAGCAATTTTTTATGCTAAAAAGCATATAACCAATTCACAAAAATGAATGTTGACAATAAAATATCAAGCAATGAGAGGTGATGATTTTGGAGTCCCCCTAACCTAGGGGAGGACCAAGCAGATGCCTTGAACACAAAAAGCATATCATGTGAACGATTCAATGGTGGTCCCTTCCTCCTAGGACCACCCTAAGCACAGTTATGGGCAAAATACAATCCCAACCAAAGGTCCTGCAAGCATTATGGGACGAGATTAGCAGTGGGCAGTGAATATTATAGTGTTCAATATCAAAATAATTCTACAAAGAGCTGCAGTTCAACTAGTCGTCACTGGGTGTCGTCCCTCAAGAGTGAAATGCAAAAGTATTGAAAACCTTTCATGAAGCTTTTGCATTTGACTCGTGAGGGACGACACCCAGTGACGACTAGTTGAACTGCAGCTCTTTGTAGAATTATTTTGATATTGGACACTATAATATTCACTGCCCACTGCTAATCTCGTCCCATAATGCTTTGCAGGGCCTTTGGTTGGGATTGTATTTTTGCCCATAACTGTGCTTGGGGTGGTCCTAAGAGGATGGGACCACCACCTAATCATTCAATAAGATGTGCTTTTTGTTTTCAAGACATCTGCTTGGTTCTCTCCCTAAGTTAGCGAGGATACCAAAATCATCACCTCTCTCACTGCTTTTGTTTTCACTTTAGTGAAATGACTATATGCAATTTTAGCATATAAAGACAGAGATATTTATTTTATCTTAACTTGCACTGTACAAGTTTGCTTTTGGTAATTATTGTACAGTGCAGTGAGTCAAGCACACAGCTAGCACTACGCCCAGGCTTAATAATAATAACAAACTCCTTCAAATGCTTTGATAAAGCAATTTTTTATGCTAAAAAGCATATAACCAATTCACAAAAATGAATTTTGACATATCAAGCAATGAGAGAGGTGATGATTTTGGAGTCCCCCTA
Source organism: Calotriton arnoldi (assembly GCA_963921515.1). Taxonomy (NCBI): domain Eukaryota; kingdom Metazoa; phylum Chordata; class Amphibia; order Caudata; family Salamandridae; genus Calotriton; species Calotriton arnoldi. The sequence continues at coordinate 117,595 of CAWUFW010005184.1, read as the reverse complement.
ACCTAGGGGAGGACCAAGCAGATGCCTTGAACACAAAAAGCATATCATGTGAACGATTCAATGGTGGTCCCTTCCTCCTAGGACCACCTCAAGCACAGTTATGGGCAAAAATACAATCCCAACCAAAGGCCCTGCAAAGCATTATGGGACGAGATTAGCAGTGGGCAGTGAATATTATAGTGTCCAATATCAAAATAATTCTACAAAGAGTTGCAGTTCAACTAGTCGTCACTGGGTGTCGTCCCTCACGAGTCAAATGCAAAAGCTTCATGAAAGGTTTTCAATACTTTTGCATTTCACTCTTGAGGGACGACACCCAGTGACGACTAGTTGAACTGCAGCTCTTTGTAGAATTATTTTGATATTGGACACTATAATATTCACTGCCCACTGCTAATCTCGTCCCATAATGCTTTGCAGGGCCTTTGGTTGGGATTGTATTTTTGCCCATAACTGTGCTTGGGGTGGTCCTAGGAGGAATCGTTCAATAAGATGTGCTTTTTGTTTTCAAGACATCTGCTTGGTTGTTGGTTCTCTCCCTAAGTTAGTGAGGATACCAAAATCATCACCTCTCTCACTGCTTGTTAACTTTTTGTTTTCACTTTAGTGAAATGACTATATGCATTTTTAGCATATAAAGACAGAGATATTTATTTTATCTTAACTTGCACTGTACAAGTTTGCTTTTGGTAATTATTGTACAGTGCAGTCAAGCACACAGCTACGCACTACGCAATTTGCATAGCTACGTGTAGTTGAAGCTGTACTTCACGTAGCTACGTGAAGTGCTACTACGCAAACTACGCCCGGGCTTATTAGACAAGGACCATCCGTACCAGTAACTCCTTCAGGAAAGCAACTCCGTCAGCGCCAAGAAACTGTTGGTGAACGAGCGCTATAAAAGTTCCCATTAACATAACATAACAGAAGGCCATGCATTAATAAATGTAATAGGCAAAGACAAGGATCACTGACCCATAAAACAGGGGAGGATGGATAAATACCAGAGTGGTGGTACCCCCCAGGGAGTCGAGAAATATGAAGTGAGATGAGAGCCAGGGGGATGGGAACAATCCTCCAATTCATACACAGCTACATGGCAGCCCTTAAACATAACATTAGGAGAAGTAGGCTCAGAGGTGACATTGATTAGACAGGACCTCTGAAACATAACCAAGAGACTAGCAGTGCAGAAGAGTGAATTATAAAATTGGGGGACATTGTCAAAGAGCTCATAAACACAGTATCGTCCCTGGCGATATCCTCTAAAGAACTGGCAATGAGAGTAGAGTATGCAGAGAGTTGATCATGCAGAAACAACCTTCACTTTGTAGGAGTTTCAGAGTAAGTAGAAGAAAAAGTATTATTGAAAAAGTAGCTAACCTCTACTGTAACAGCAGTTAGCTTCTTTTAATGCCACAGACAGCCTGTTTCCTTAATCACCAAGACAGAGACACACTGCATTTACCACAGTGCATGTGGGCTAATGGTGTCTGAAAACGTAAAAAGTTAACAAACTTCATCTTGCTTGTGTCACATGAACACTTTGCTACATCATTAATACATGCTAAAGCTTCAAAAACTAATAATTAAGGGTATTTTCTAGAGCTTAGCTCCGGATCGCATTGGAAGATTGGGGAGTAAGATATAATGCTCTTGCTTTGCGATTCACAAATGTTTCACAAGGTTGCATCCACTGTGCGAAGAATGCCCCATTTAACAGATTGTATCAATATATCCAGAAGGTGTTGTTACACAAATAATGAATGCACTCCTGTTTGTGCTGCCTGAAAACCGAACCGTTGAGTACATTTCTGTAGCTGGATGAGAGTATTACTACCTGTGCTAAGAGTTTTTTGTCAGATATCTTGCTGGAGCTCCAGGAGCTCCCATGTCATTCAACTGAATAAAACCTTGCTGTAAAAGAACAATCCTGCTTATCAAATTTATTTAAGGTTTGGGCATTGCCATAAATACCAAGGAAAGGAGCTGTAGTTCCCAATATCTTGACCATCAGGCAGGAACTCCAGAAGTGCACATTGTTTGCCAATGAACTACTGGCAGAGGCCCACTCTAAAATGGACTTGTGCTATGTCTACCATTCCCATGGCAGTGCATATAAGGAGGGGTAGGAGGTCTTACTGTTACCCATGAGCTCTCCTGCGGTTGAACAATATGCAAGTAGCTTAGAGAGTACAGAAGAAGATTAGTAGAATCATCTATGTGTTAACAATTGAAGACAAACCTAGAGCTCACAACACATACCACCTAAATATGATGAAGTGATTTGAGAGGCCTGTTAAAGAAGCTCTGATTGTCTGTGGCCAAAGGACATGGAGCAAATGGGATTCTTAAAGAAACCACCCTTTGCAGTTTGAATTCCAAATACACTAGAAGAGTTGCATTTATGAAACAATGATTACAAAGGATTTATATGAATCACTTAAATAATTTTTCTCATTTTTTCGCTGGATTTGAATTATTTTGATTAATATATGTGAATGTATACAGACAATATAAATGTAAATACATTAAAATAAGAATCTATGCTGATTATTAATATAAATGTTGCAGGAATTTCCTGTGCAAATCACAGAATGATTAATTACAATTTCATTATTTTAATATGATTCATCTTGTGGTTGGGATAGAGGTTAAGCAGGGAGGGATCTTTGGAAAGCATTTTAGGAAGCATTTCAAAATTGGTATAAATATGTATTTTCAAGGAAGAATGTGAAACAGGGAAATAAGCCATCCGAATTTGCTAAGCTATCTCTAAGCAGCCTGTCATAGTGAAGTGTGTAGCATGCAAAATGGACACTGGTAACCAAGTGCCACTACCCTCATATCACTCCAGTCTCAGCTGCAGTTCTGATGGACAACAAGTTGATCGTCATGGAGGTGCTGCCTCTGAGGATTTTCCCCAAGTCTAGTAGTGAGAGTGAAAGCCCCAAACTCCAGGATCTCAAGGCAAATTGGACCATAAGTTGACACATGGAAAATAGAAGACTGAACAAGATCATAATGTGTGATACCTATCGCATGTGTGGAGTGAATGAGAGCCCGGACAAGCTGGGTCCATCCCAGTTCATCTTTGTTATAATTTTGACAGAGGTGTACTTGCTGGCAAAGCTCACAGACTGAGAATTACATATTAGGTTTCATTTACCACATGACTCTCAAGTTTAGGGTCCTGCCAGATGGCATGCAAAATGCCCCAGGACTTTCCCGCACTTACTAAAACAGCTGTAACTATTTTCTTATGATAACCAAATTGTCCTGTCATAGCAGGGTATTGGGATAACATTTTCCAGAAAATTAGAGCTGTTTCTGGTACCAGGCTTATCAAATCCACTACCTGTGTATTATTTGACCTTGATCATGATATTGAAATTCCAGCTGAGTGTAAGGTACTTTTTATTATTGCAAGGCCGGTGATTGGCTAATTGTTGTATGGGGATGACTGGATAAAGCCATATTTTTCTCTACACAATGATGGAAAGAGAATAGTTCCTCCTTCTACCAGGAATACTTTATTGCTAGGTTGAGAATGTTGGTGCCTTATTTTCAGTTAAAGCCTCAATGTTTGGTGCACTTTATGACTTGATGTATTTACCTTCTTTATTTATGCATGTATTCATTTATTTTCTTCTGATTCGTTTAGTTTATACTATTCTGTGCTATAAATTGATTCTGTTCCTTTTTTGTGCAATATTGCTGAGGGATTTACTTGGTGGAGAAATTTTTGTAATTTTGTAACTTTCTCAACTTTTGGCTGAATTTTTTTTATTCATTATTGAATTGTATTATCTTCCAATTCTCATTAAAAAAGACTAGAAATCCCAGCTGGAACATATCAGCTCTGCACGTGTAAGAATTTTCAAAATGTGGCAACATCAGCGCAGTGCCTGTTCACCATCCATGAGGTGGTTTGTCATATTGTGGGTCGGATATCGCTGAAGCTTGTGTAAGCAATGAAGGAAGTTATCTTGGCTTGGCTTGTGCCCTTTATCTAGATGTAGGTAACAGCCTTCCTGGACATCACAAGATGCCAAAGAAGGTTCATCCTAAATGCAAGCTCTCTTGTAGCTCTTCTGAGATGATGGCTAAAGACGTCCTGGTAAATGGACTAGAACTCTGCAAGCCATGGTATATTGAGGCTCTCAAAGGTGCTCTGTAAAATGCTCCTGTCCATGCCAGTCAGAATCTGGGGATGCTCTTTATTATCCAGACAGATGCTCCAGATGTGGCCATTGGGGCAGTCCTGCGCCAAACGACTCACAATTGGAGAGACTGGCCCATTTTACAAGGCCTTTCCACCAGAGGTGTTTCAACTTCTAAGGCTTGGCACCTCACACTTGTGCAAAGAAAGCTGTAAGTAGGGCCTCCATCTTGTATCTTAATATAGACTAAAGATGGGGGACGCAGGAGAATTTCTGGAATCAAAGTCCTAGCTTTAGTGTGATGCAGCGGAAACTTTTTCTCTACTTCAAAATATCTTTTTGTGAATTTCTACTAAACACAGATTTTATACTATATCCATAGAGGCACTGGTTTTCTGTTGTAGTGAGGGGTGAGACTTCAGGATGTCCAAACCACAGTTAGCCACCCTAGAAGGACCATTAATTAGTGGCCAACTCACAAGTTCGAAATGAGAATCAAATAAATTACTCTCAGAACCATATTGTAAATATAAAGTAATGCGACTGGAAGGCCCAGTCCCTGAAGAAGTTTAGTTTGACCAAAATGCTACAGACCAATAGCTCTGCTGTTGCTACGCAAAATAAAGCAACGGACTTGATGTTCTGAAAACAATATATGACTAACTTTATTACACATTTAGAATCAAACTAATAACATAGTTCAAAGAAAAGAATATCAGGACACAATACCAGGCAATTCAGAACATTTTGTTATTGTATTAATGAGCCAAAATCAATGCATACAAGCAACATTTTAAGTAGCTCAGTGAGAATGGCAATAACATGTAGTATAAAACCACACATTTGGTCAAAGAATTTCAAAGAGGATGATTTAAACATTATAGATTCCCACTACCAATGAAGGCAGGAGGATGGTTAAAAAGAGGAAAAACCTCATTCAGGAAAGGGTCAAAGGGTCAAGTTTAAATCATCGAGGGAATTGTCCATGAACATGGGGAAAGTTCAGATTTAGTACCTCACTAAATCAATCCAAAAGAGTTCAGTAAGCAAGTTCATTGGAAAAGAAAAATCAGAGCATTAAGTTCAGGTTGTCGGCAACGAAAGGAGTCCAAATCGATCAGCAATTATAGCAGCAGCTGAATAAGCATACCAAGTCGTTGAGCAAAAAGAGCAAAAAAGAAAAAAGAGCTCTTTGATCTGCGTCTCCAATCTAATCCTCCACCCCTCCTCCTTTGGGGAGATCGTCTTTATAGTATATATGATGCAGTCGTGACATCAGCGATTGGACCACAGTGGTCTGTCTATTGTGCGGTCATCTTCCGTTTGTCAGGTACCACTTGCTACTCCAGCATTGTTTCCCAAGTTAGTCATGAGAAACCACAGTCTTTGCCATCCTCACAGGTTAGTTAAAAAGAAAAATGTATCTGTAGCTCTTTCATGGATACAATCTAAGGATCGGTTCCCACCAATTCACACACACAAGGAATAAGGCTTCATTCATAGTCAAATTGTTACAGTAGGCAAGAACAGTTTAAGCAACATTTGAAAGAAACATGTCAAAGTTCCTTTCGCTAGGCCATGAAATAATGCAGCTAAGGAAGAAAGTTTCAAAGCACTGGAATCATCTTCTTTTAGTGAATCAACTCATTAATAACCATTCAAACTATAAGAAAGTAAATCAAATGTTTTAAATTAAGAAATAATAATAGTTCTGTAAGTAATTATTATTAAAAAAATTGAACACGCCTAAATATGGTCTACTCATATGGATTTCAAAACAGCAACATGTAAACGAATTCTAAAAATCATTAAAACAAAATCATTTTCATTTATATATGTTCTTTATGATGTTAGGTACTCATATTGAAAGTTTCAAGCATGCAACCCTTATCAACATTGATTTGCACCAATGTTGAATTTGTGAAAACACTCTGCAATTGAAATCAATATAAATGCTAAACTTCTCATTAGTCTTCATAAGATCTTGTTATTATTATGACTTGATAACCCTACTGTTTCTAGCTAATCAAGCATGCTTTTACGGTGCTGATTTTTCAACGTTTTCATCTATTTCTGTGATGTTTTTCGTCAACGTGTGTAAGGTACATGTTATTATTTCAGTGTCAAATCTAGAGTATATGTCATGTAAAGAATAATCGATATCTATGCTGTTACAAGCATCATAGGTCAAATTAGATAATTGGTTGACATTTAAACTTGTGAATGATTTTTCCAATTCAAATTATTGAGTGTGGTTTAATAGACAACCACTGATGATTCAATGGCTTATTTATGCCCATAGGCTGGAAGTTTGGTTTGAGATAAGAGAGCAAGAAGAAAGTTAATGTTATGACTATTACCAGCTGCTAATCCCGTCAGTTGAACTCCTTCCTCGTCCTAGGACTCATCATTGGAGAACTCATATGCTTTCAACTGCAGATTGGATATTAAACATAGGAGAAATTCAAGGTTGGGATATGCTTTATGCTCCTCCCAGATCCAAAGAAAAAAGACTAAGGGGCTTATTTACAAGCCCCTTGCGCCACCCATATGTCACTTTTCCCATGTTAAAAATGACGCAAAAGTGGCGCAACGGGCTTGTAAATAAGCGCCTAACAGCCCGTCTAGTGGTGTGACTTTGCCTTACATTGTAAGAACTGGTCCATGAAGGAGACTCAAAGTAATTGAGTTGCTTGTAAGTATTTAATATATGAAACAAAGCAAATACCTCAACTTACTGTGAAAAGTGTTTGACCAACCAAGAACCCTGCTTTAAATGTGTCATTATATCCATGCTACAGGATCACCGTGGAATCCCTTTTCCGAATTCAGAGTCAGAGTGACCGAAGTCGCATCTTGCACTGCCAACTGGCCTTGAAAGATTTTTCTTCAGACCAATTTGCAAATTTAATTCCACCCTGATTTAAACCATCCTTCTTTGTCTTTTTTTAAACATACATACAAATGTTATCTTGATAATAGTCTTAATTAATTTGATGGATCTCTCCTTGTTGCTTTTTCTGTACCTATTCCCACTTTTTGCAAGACTGGTTAAAACAAAATCTTTAAACATCTGGACCACCTATTAAATCAATGTCCTATGGAAAGTTTACAAGTGGAACTGAAGAATGTTTCATCTGCCAAGCCAAGTTGCCCACCTCAAAATGTCCATACATTAAACACTTTAGACAGAGCATAAATTGAGAGGCAACCTAAACCAAAATGTAGCAGACAACAATTTAAACACAGGACTAGAGCAAATTAGATAAGTCAACAAGCGCAGCCAATGCGTTTTGCCTAATCATAGGCTTCCTCAGGGCTGCAAACATGCAAAGAGCAGATAACAAACATGAATAAAATGAAAAAGAGGAAACAAAAGTGAGAGAAGTCAAGAAAAAATAAATATGTGCGTAACATCTGATAGGGGATTCATTCAGACGGTACCAGAGCATGTCTTACCAAAGCTAAAAAGAGACATTCAACAATAAGAGTAAACTCTTGCTACAGTCATGCAAAAAGTGGTTTATACCTTGTCTGAACCAAATCGCCGCAATCTATCACAGCTTTGTCCTCAGTAAAACTAGAATGTTGCTGTTTCACTAAATCATAAAGAAATGAACACATCATGAATGTCATGATATATAGCATAACACATGGGCTCCATCAACCACAGTGCAACCTTATACCAAAAATCAGATTGAACTAGATGAGACAACCAATATGTATCATGTCATGTCGTCAGCCATGCAATTTGTTGAAACACAGTGGAAAGGCATCAGTCCCAGCCCATTTGTTAACATCAATCTAATCCCCTATTAGATGTCACACACTTACTTATTTTTTCTTGCCTTCTCTAACTTGTGTCTCCTTTTCTATTTTTACTGCTTGGATGTTCACTTTGACATTGGGCTTAATGTCATTTTTTTTCAGTCCTTTATTTTTCAGATCCTTTCCACCATACACACCTTATGGATGAACTTCCCATTGGGCAGAAACGTTCAGTATCTTGGATGGTGAATATTGTGCATTATCACATACATGGCGCGCCATGCCGCAACTAGTTTTGCCATGTCTGTATTGCGAGAAAAAATATTTGTCATTGTGTTTTTGGTAAGTTTGGTTAGGCAATGAGGGTTTTGGCCTGAGAGTCATGCTCCTGAGTTTTGAAATCATTTGTCTCTTCCCTTCCTTTGTCACTTTCTTGGCCACAGGTTTTTGGGTGACGATGTAGCCCTTACTGGTGTGGTGTGGTTGCATATGTATATCTTTCTTTCCTTTTCATATGACCCTGTGGTTTGTGTGGATTTGTGATATATAATGCGTCAGATTCATGTTTTTAGATGTTTTTTAATAAAACAGAATTTAGATGTAACTTTCAGTATTATGGTCAGTACGTGTAAGTGTTTGTTGAATCTGGAGCCTTAAGTCCCTAGTCTGTTTTTACAAAATGTTTGTTTATGACATCACATGTATGTATTTTTTTATGGATTCATATATTCGTGGTATAATGTGGTATACTTTTTTTTCTTAAAATGTATTTTATTTGGTTATCACATTTATCTATGCTTCGTCTTGTTATACGTACTTTGCATGTTTTCAGCCCTGGGGAAGTCTATGATTAGGTGAAATGCGTTGACTGAGCTTGTTGAAAAGAAATGGAATATAGAAGGAAAAAACTACAAGCAGTGACTGACTCCTCTTATTTGCTGTAGTCCATTGTATAAATTGTTGTTTGCTACATTTTGGTTTCTGTTTCCTCTCAATTTATGCTCTAAAGTTTTTAATGTATGGTCATTTTGACGTGGGCAACTTGGCTTAATAATTGGTGATTAATTGAGGTCGTGCAGCGATAGGCCCCCTGGCTGTCAATATTTTTCTCAGTGTTTCATCTGCAACCTCACCACAAAAACTTTAGGGAAAGATTTGCAAACTATTTGAGACTGGTATGTCTTCATCAACTAGAGATCAAAATAGCAAAACTAAACAATCAACTCATTTACACTCTTATAATTTAAACTTTAATAAAAATCTGCGGTGGCAAATTAAAAAAACCCTAGTGCTGTTTACACACAGCTGAAACATGACTTTACAAAAACTCATATAAAACTGTGTTAAACCCTTATCTTACCTTTTGAACCAGTTACTATAAAAAATAAAGAATAAAACATATTTTCTAATCAGAAACATCACAACACCTTTTACCCCATCATAGATCTTCTCTGTATTGGAAAACTTGCAGTTCTCCAGATACAAAAGCATATGATTAGCTTTAATCACATTTTGCAGTGCTGAGGGTGGATGATGCCATTTGAAATTTGGACTTTGAGGATGTCTTTTACATGACTTTTTGAATTTCTCTGTTGCTTTTGATGTGTTTATTACAGGCAGTCCTCTTCATTCTTGCTACCTGCCAAGGAGATTGGTATTTGCAAAGAAGAAATCAAGAAGCTCTTTTGCTTCCATTCCTTCCTGTCTCTGTTTTTCCATTCCTCAATGGTCCACCACTTCAGCAACAGTGCTAAAACAGGGCGCTGCGGGAGGATTTGAATGCCAGTTCACGAATGTTCATGCATCAACTACCAGACATCCCCCTGTTATAAAGTATGCTGGACTTGCCCCTCTCTGCAGGGTCACCCACAAACCCTTTGCCTTCACCCCTCCTGTTTTCTGAACCCATTTCTGTTGGCTTTTTGGCCCTTGTGCACTTTACCACTGCTAACTAGTGCTAAAGTGCTTGTGCTTACTCATTAAAACATGATAAATTTGGCTTACACCTGATTGCCATCTTTAATTTACTTCTAAGTCTCTGGTAAAGCAGTATACCATATACCTAGGACCGGTAAAGTAAATGTTACTAGTGGGCCTGCAGCACTTCTTGTACCACACACTTAAGTTGACCCTTAAAACATGTCTCAGGCCTGCCACTGCAGCCTGTATGTAGTTTTAAACTGCCAGTTTGACTTGGCAAAACAAACCTCTTGCCAAGCCTAAAACTCCCTTCTTATTACATGTCACCCCTAAATTAGGCCCCAGACAACCCATAGGGCAGGGTGCATTCTAATTAAAAAGATGGACTTGCAGTGTTAAGTTTTACATGTTCTGGTTGTGAAAAACTCACAAATTCAGTTTTCACTACGCTGAGGACTACCACTTCTGTTGCATAACATTGGGCTCACCAATACAACAGGAGCACAGGAGGAAAAAAGGTCAGACCGCCCCCCACTCAAACAATTATAAACAACATTAAATCTGACTTCTGTTGAACAGAACACCTGGTGTTCTTTTAGACCCACAGGAAGTTTTCACAATCACTTTCAACTTCACCCGCAGGCACGGCCAATTAACCATTACTAGCTGGTCCTTACTGTTCAATTTAAAACAACATCAATAACCACAAAACCTACACACAAAGGTGATATGGAAACATCAAGTGAATGTGTGCAACACAAAATAATGTGAGGAGAGGCCAGAGAGCACCTCACGTTCGCACACCCAAGGAGCTGCTGGATGGTACTCGCCAGTATGCTCACATTCTCATCATCGGTTGCTCTCGTGGCCAGAGAAAGAAAAGAAAAAGTGTGTATAGAGACTTCCTACGAGGTGGGAAATCAAGAAAGAGATAAATCAAAAAATTGTGTGACAGCCAACACTGAGAATATAGGCTCTCTCAGTGCCCACTGGTCCCCAACCGTGTAGAGAAAAAGATTTTTCTCACTATTTAAAATGGGGTATCACTCACATGCAGAACATCCTTTATTTAGAGCCGTGAGTGTCCTCAGGTTAAAGAAGAGTAAGGCATGTATATGGCCACTTTCATCTACGAAAGGCCAACATGTTTCGTTGCCACACTTTTTTTAGGTAACTTCATCAGGGCTGTTGGGGAAGCCAGTCTTCACCTCCATATTTTCACACCAATCTGTGGTTATTGCCAAAATTAAAAAGAAGATCATGCCAATCACAAACAAATTCTGTTTTTATCCTGCTCTTCAAAGCACTGCTCCAAAGACCCTCTGTAAAAACATATTTACCGAGTGGTTGCTGTCGTCACTCGTACCTACAACCACTTTCGGTAAAAGGTCCTGTGCCAATTGGTCGCGTTTCAGCTTCAGGGCTGCATATGTCAGTCACCACCTATAACGACATGTATATTGAATACCTCTTGTACAGCAATGTCTACCGACACCATTTCATCTGTAAGTGCCACATACTGTCTGTTCCTTGTTGCCTCATCTTGTGTTAAAAATCACAATGCCATTGCCGCTATCAGCCCAATCCTCACTTGTGTAGGACCCCTTCATAAATCTCAATACAGGGACCCCTGATGTCAATTATTAGGTATATGGTATATGGCTCTTAATACACTCAGCACTCCCCACCCGATGTACTCAATAGTAAGACTGACACTGCACACAACGCTGGGGAGATGTCAATTATTAAGTGTATAGCCCGTCATATACATAGTACTCCTCTCCTAATGTACTCAATAGCTGACCCTGCTCGCAATACTCGGGAGACAATGGTCAAAGAAATGACTATACTCACAGTAAAATCAGCGCTATCCACCCAATGCGCTTACTCGTGAAACTGACACTGCCTGCACTCAGCACTCAATCAGCTCGGATCATACTGCCAAAATATGCCTGCCCTATTCAAAGCCCCCGCATGGAACCTCCTTACCACGCTCGCGTCATGACAGCGCGTTCACTCCTCCTTCCCGATCGCCCACATTGGGCGCCGACATACTTTTTAAACGGAATGAACCCGGAAGCGCGTGTCACACAGTTTGTGATTCCGGTGCGTGATCCTTTCAAACTCCCTCAATTCATCGATATCCTGGCAATCATCTTAACCTGATCTAATATATTGATGTAGATGCCCTAGACCCTGTAACAGAAGCCCTAGTGACTTATAACGGCAAATTGTTAAACTTTATATTTTTCAAATAATTAGATGTCAATACTGGAGCGATTTCAAAGCGCAAAAAAAGGCTTTATTTTGCAATACTCATTATTTCATTATCAAATTTGGCAAAAAAGTAGACTGCCATTTTGAAGTGGTGGTATAACATTAACAATCTACACTCCACTTACAACTACTCCCACACAGTCCGTCTAAACCAATTTCTTGCAGTGAGGATTGATTTTAATACGGAATTCTTGCACAGGGGTCAGCCAGGAGATACTTGTTTTTATACCCGCACTATATCAATGTTCATTAATATACTCGCGGGACACACCCTGTTACTACGAAACGCCAGTCAGGGGTTCTTACACTGAACAAAAAACTATAAAAACCAGAGACAAGAATGTTCTCAATAGTGTATTACATAGACCCTCACCGTTCCATGGAGAGAAACCCAGGGTCACAGATTCGCAAAGCCCCTTCATCAGAAAGGCCCACAGGTTCCATCCCCAACTGAATCTTTAAGGGAACACCGGTCCTACTGACTGCTTACTCGATTCCATTCAATGGAATCGTTCAGGCCCACACGATCGACCTTCTCTGTAAAAATCCATCTGGCCTCTTTCCTGGCCAAGATGTCGTCAATATTATATTTTTCACCTATCACCTTCTCCAACACTGTCCATTTCAGATCCCTGAAATTATGTTTTGATTCCCGGAAGTGTTGGACCAGGCGTGTAGTCAGCTTCCCCGCTTTCAAGGTGCTTAGATGTTCTTGTATCCGCACCTTGACTTTGCGTGAAGTGAGGCCTATGTAATGCAACCCACACACACACGTGATCCTGTAGATCACATGTGTGGAGTTGCAATTACTGAACTTGTTGAGGTACCAAGTTCTTCCACTTACAAGCTGCACGCTCTTTGACATTTCAGTTAAATCACATACAGAGCAACCGCCACAACGATAATGTCCTGTTGGAGCGCCCGACTCCTTCTTCCATTCCATTGGGCGTGTATGGACCAATCTATCTTTTAGATTGGGAGATCTCCTGAAGGCAAATCTAGGGGATGGCATTTTCTTCCCCCCAGTGTCCAACAGCAACCAGTGTTTCCGTATTATCTGTCTAATTTTCGTAGACAGTGGGTCAAAAGTTGTTACTACCGGGAGACACTGGTCTTTTTGTTTAACAGACCTCTCTAGTAGTACTTCACGAGGGGTATTCAGGGCGCGCTTCCTGGCCCTCTTGACCACTTTGTTAGGATACCCCCTGTTCGTCAATTTTGACACCAGAACTTCAGATTGTTCCATAAAGACTCCCGTCGAGGAGCAATTCCTGTGATACCTCAAGAATTGCCCCACTGGCAAGTTATCGCAGAGTGCTCTGGGGTGAAAAGAGCGGTAATGTAATAGAGAGTTCCTATCAGTGGGTTTCTGATGGACTGACGTCGTCAGTCCATTGCCCTCAGCCATGATGTCTACATCCAGGTACACCGCCGAGTCCTTGCTGATGCTCCAAGTAAACCGCAAGCGGTCATCTTGTACATTCAGCCATGATAAAAATTCCAGTAGCTGGTACTCTGATCCAGTCCAGATACAGAGGACATCATCAATAAACCTCTTCCAGAGAGAAATATTCTCCAGGAAGGGGTTGGAGGCGTGGTAGACCACATTCTCCTCGAAATGGCCCACATAAATGCAGGCCAGACTCGGCTCGAATGTAGCCCCCATTGATGTTCCCGACCGATATCCTTAACATCCTGAATAAAGTTGAATATGATCCATCAAGACAATTGCTGGTAACAATAGACATTGAGTCTTTATATACCAGCATACCCCAAGATGCCACGCTGGTGGCAGCAGCGCGTGCTCTTGGGGCATTGGAATGGTTTTATGATGTCCCCCAATCGTTTGTGCTGCAATGTATTGAACTTGCTTTGACTAGAATTTTTTTTGCATACAAGGACCAGATATACCTCCAGGTGTCGGGAACATCAATGGGGGTGACATTCGCGCCGAGTCTGGCCTGCATTTATGTGGGCCATTTCGAGGAGAATGTGGTCTACCACGCCTCCAACCCCTTCCAGGAGAATATTTCTCTCTGGAAAAGGTTTATTGACGATGTCCTCTGTATCTGGACTGGATCAGAGGACCAGCTACTGGAATTTTTATCATGGCTGAATGTACAAGATGACCGCTTGCGGTTTACTTGGAGCATCAGCAAGGACTCGGCGGTGTACCTGGATGTAGACATCATGGCTGAGGGCAATGGACTGACTACGTCGGTCCATCAGAAACCCACTGATAGGAACTCTCTATTGCATTACCGCTCTTTTCACCTCAGAGCACTCCGCGATAACTTGCCGGTGGGGCAATTCTTGAGGTATCGCAGGAATTGCTCCTCGACGGGAGTCTTTATGGAACAATCTGAAGATCTGGTGTCAAAATTGACGAACAGGGGGTATCCTAACAAAGTGGTCAAGAGGGCCAGGAAGAGTGCCCTGAATACCCCTCGTGAAGTACTACTAGAGGAGTCTGTTAAACAAAAAGACCAGTGTCTCCTGGTAGTAACAACTTTTGACCCACTGTCTATGAAAATTAGACAGATAATACGGAAACACTGGCTGCTGTTGGACACTGGGGGTAAGAAAATGCCATCCCCTAGATTTGCCTTCAGGAGATCTCCCAATCTAAAAGTTAGATTGGTCCATACACGCCCAATGGAATGGAAGAAGGAGTCGGGCGTTCCAACAGGACATTATCGTTGTGGCGGTTGCTCTGTATGTGATTTAACTGAAATGTCGAAGAGCATGCAGCTTGTAAGTGGAAGAACTTGGTACCTTAACAAGTTCAGTAATTGCAACTCTACACATGTGATCTACAGGATCACGTGTGTGTGTGTGGGTTGCAATACATAGGCCTCACTGCACGCAAAGTCAAGGTGCGGATACAAGAACATCTAAGCACCTTGAAAGCGGGGAAGCTGACTACACGCCTGGTCCAACACTTCCGGGAATCAAAACATAACTTCAGGGATCTGAAATGGACAGTGTTGGAGAAGGTGATAGGTGAAAAATATAATATTGACGACATCTTGGCCAGGAAAGAGGCCAGATGGATTTTTACCGAGAAGGTCGATCGTGTGGGCCTGAACAATTCCATTGAATGGAATTGAGTAAGCAATCAGTAGGACCGGTGTTCCCTTAAAGATTCAGTTGGGGATGGAACCTGTGGGCCTTTCTGATGAAGGGGCTTTGCGAATCTGTGACCCTGGGTTTCTCTCCATGGAACGGTGAGGGTCTATGTAATACACTATTGAGATCATTCTTGTCTCTGGTTTTTATATTTTTTGTTCAGTGTAAGAACCCCTGGCTGGCGTTTCGTAGTAACAGGGTGTGTCCCGCGAGTATATTAATGAACATTGATATAGTGCGGGTATAAAAACAAGTATCTCCTGGCTGACCCCTGTGCAAGAATTCTGTATTAAAATCAATCCTCACTGCAAGAAATTGGTTTAGACGGACTGTGTGGGAGTAGTTGTAAGTGGAGTGTAGATTGTTAACGTTATACCACCACTTCAAAATGGCAGTCTCCTTTTTTGCCAAATTTGATAATGAAATAATGAGTATTGCAAAATAAAGCCTTTTTTCCGCTTTGAAATCGCTCCAGTATTGACATCTAATTATTTGAAAAATATAAAGTTTAACAATTTGGCGTTATAAGTCACTAGGGCTTCTGTTACAGGGTCTAGGGCATCTACATCAATATATTAGATCAGGTTAAGATGGTTGCCAGGATAACGATGAATTGAGGGAGTTTGAAAGGATCACGCACAGGAAGCACAAACTGTGTGACACGCGCTGCCAGGTTCATTCCGTTTAAAAAGTATGTTGGCGCCCAATGTGGGCGATCGGGAAGGAACAGTGAACGCGCTCTCACGACGCGAGCGTGGTAAGGAGGTTCCATGCGGGGGCTTTGAATAGGGCAGGCATATTTTGGCAGTATGGTCCGAGCTGATTGAGTGCTGAGTGCAGGCAGTGTCAGTTTCACGAGTAAGTGCGTTGGGTGGACAGCGCTGATTTTACTGTGAGTATAGTCATTTCTTTGACCATTGTCTCCCAAGTATTGCGAGCAGGGTCAGCTATTGAGTACATTAGGAGAGGAGTACTATGTATATGACGGGCCATACACTTAATAATTGACATCTCCCCAGCGTTGTGTGCAGTGTCAGTCTTACTATTGAGTACATCGGGTGGGGAGCGCTGAGTGTATTACGGGCCATATACCATATACCTAATAATCGACATCAGGGGTCCCTGTATTGAGATTTATGAAGGGGTCCTACACGAGTGAGGAATGGGCTGATAGCAGCAATGGCATTGTCATTTTTAACACAAGATGAGGCAACAAGGAACAGACAGTATGTGGCACTTACAGATGAAATGATGTGGGTAGACATTGCTGTACAAGAGGTATTCAATATACATGTCGTTATAGGTGGTGACTGACATATGTAGCCCTGAAGGTGAAACGCGACCAATTGGCGCAGGACCTTTTACCGAAAGTGGTTGTCGGTTCGAATGACAACAGCAACCACTCAGTAAATATGTTTTTACGGACGGTCTTTGGAGCAGTGCTTTGAAGAGCAGGATAAAAACAGAATTTGTTTGTGATTGGCATGATCTTCTTTTTAATTTTGTCAATAACCACAGATTGGTGTGAAAATATGGAGGTGAAGACTGGCTTCCCCAACAGCCCTGATGAAGTTGCCTAAAAAAAGTGTGGCACCGAAACATGTTGGCCTTTCGTGGATGAAAGTGGCCATATACATGCCTTATTCTTCTTTAACCTGAGGACACTCACGGCTCTAAATAAAGGATGTTCTGCATGTGAGTGATACCCCATTTTAAATAGTGAGAAAAATCTTTTTCTCTACACGGTTGGGGACCAGTGGGCACTGAGAGAGCCTATATTCTCAGTGTTGGCTGTCACACAATTTTTTGATTTATCTCTTTCTTGATTTCCCACCTCATAGGAAGTCTCTATACACACTTTTTCTTTTCTTTCTCTGGCCACGAGAGCAACCGATGATGAGAACGTGAGCATACTGGCGAGTACCATCCAGCAGCTCCTTGGGTGTGCGGACGTGAGGTGCTCTCTGGCCTCTCCTCACATTTTTTTGTGTTGCACACATTCACTTGATGGTACAATATCACTTTTGTGTGTAGGTTTTGTGGTTATTGACGTTGTTTTAAATTGAACAGTAAGGACCAGCTGGTAATGGTTAATTGGCAGTGCCTGCGGGGGAAGTTGAAAGTGATTGTGAAGACTTCCTGTGGGTCTAAAAGAACACCAGGTGTTCTGTTCAACGGAGGTCAGATTTAATGTTGTTTATAAGCATAACATTGGGCCACCTTATTACTTTGGCAGAGTTGGATTTTAAGTCACAATTCTGAAAATGCCACTTTTTAGAAAGTTGGCATTTCTTGTTCTAACCATTTGGCGCCTGTAGCCTGTTCCTGGATCACATGACTAGATGTAGTTGGCAGTTGACCTTTGTGTATTCCTCTGTCAGCCACACAATAGAGGGACTGGGTGTTGTCTGGATGGGCTATCTCAGGCAGAATCTGGTGTTGGGGAGGAACTGGGCACAGCCCTGCTTGCACTTCAAAGACTGTGCCTCAGCTCTTGCACAAAAGATTTCACACTAGCTTATTGTGCCTGCAAACAGACTGGGACCAGGGGAGGGATAAAGGAAATTCCAGACACTTTTGTGGGGAAAGTCTCCAGATGTTTTTCTCCCTTCAAATGGAGCACGGGGTATAAAAATATGACCCTCACCCTTCAGTTCACTTCTGGAACTGTGGAATTGACTCTCCTAGGAATGCCCCACTGCCTGTGGCCTGCTGTGTACTTCGGAGGACTGCCCTGCTGTACCACACGGACTGCCCTGCTGCCTTAAGCCTACACTGTGCCCTCAGGGGACTGCCCTGCTGCTTGAGACCTGCTTTTCTGCTTGAACCCAGGACTTCCAGAGTGACTGCAAGAGTTAGTTGGCGGATCTCTTGATCAGACCCTCAGGGACAGAAAAGGCTCCACCATTTTGGACCTAAACCTGGACCCTGCTTGAGTGAGTCCTGAGACTAAGAGGCCGATTATGATGCCGTCCAGAAAGGCACCGAACGGGATTCAGATTAGGCGAATCCGATTCGGAACCTATGTTTCCGACCAATTCGGAAACATTTCTGAACGACCGATTACGATGAAAGGAAACCGTTTGGGGTGTCCGAATCGGTTCCAAATGGGATTCAGACAGCCCGAGTCATTCGGAGCCAAATCGTACAGCTCTATGGACACGGTTTCCGAACGAGCGATTACAATCACCGATTCGGACAGCTGTTCCGAATCGGTCTGTCCGACACGAAACAGCTGTCAGAATCTGACTTTAGGGGCCCGTAACAGGCACCCCTTCACCCGGAGGCCTCGGGTTGGGGCCCTTGGGGGTACCCATGGGACCCCTCTTTACCACCATGCACAGTGTGGCAGGCACCATGGGGTGCCCGTCCAAGGGTGCATGGTTTTCCCCCACAGCCCTTTTTCTCAATGGGAGCCTGTGTTCTCGTTCGGAACACAGGCTCCCATTGAAATCAATGGGAGTCCGACTGAACGATGTACGGAAGCATCGTAATCGTTCAGTCGGACTCGCAGAACCCGAGTCGGTCGGAAACGAATCCGAAACCAATTAGGTCGGAAGAGTTTCCTAACATCATCGTAATCGGCCCCTAAGTCTGAACATAGGAATCTTTGCCCCGACTTCGGCTTGTGGCTTCCCGACGATGATACCTCCTCCTCCGACACCGCCTGCTGCCTCGCTCCACTGAACTTCCCCTTCTCAGACATTTTCTTTCAAACTTTCGTTTAAGGTACGCGGAGACCAGGCTCAATCCACTTCTGGTAGCCGAACCGCACTTTATCGCGGTCTGCCACAACTTTCTACTTTGCCCTGGTTTCGTGGGACTAGAATGTCCGTCGTTGGTGCTTTGAACTTTCAGGAGCTATTTTAAATTTTCACTTTAAAAAATCATAAATCTGGTTCTAGTATTTGGATTTTTGCCCTTTTGGTGTCAAATATGTACTAAATTTTACTTTATTTTTCTAAGTTGGTGTGGCATTTACCTTGATTTGGGTTTTCACTTTATTACTGTTTAAGTGCTGCATAAATATTTTACACATTACATCTAAGTTAAGCCTGACTGCTTTTGTGCCAAGCTACCAGAGGGTTAAGTATCGGTTAATTTAGTGACTTCTTGTGGTTCAC
This sequence comes from Calotriton arnoldi, assembly GCA_963921515.1. Lineage (NCBI taxonomy): Eukaryota > Metazoa > Chordata > Amphibia > Caudata > Salamandridae > Calotriton > Calotriton arnoldi. Next base: position 98,214 of record CAWUFW010005184.1, on the reverse strand, counting down.
CCTGACAAGGATTGGGGTTGTCACTTGAGTAGTGTTTCACGACCCTCAAGCAATAGCCTAATTTCTCACAAAAGTAAAATGTTGTTAAATAATATTAATTAATTTTATGAATTTTATAGTGTTTACACATTGAGAACCAGTAACTTCAAAGTGCTTAGTTACAGATTGAAAGTCTCCAGGTATTCAATTGTTTGTTCATAAAAGTCAATCATATGATACTTTGATTTTCTGATATCAGTATTTGTCAAACAAATCTGGTGGTGCAAGCTGAATTTGGGAGACAAAGGGCAAGGTTGACCTCTATCATGCATATTGACACATTGAGTTCAGAATCTGATTGCTTTTGTCAGCTACTGCACTACATTATCTTTAATTTTTAATAGGAGCCATCAAGTTGACTTGTTGCTTGTGGTTTCCTAGCTTGGAGATAGTCTTATTAGTTAGTGTCTACCACCGAAGACTGTGAACGTTGGTAACTGGTGTCAGGGTAAACATATTGTTTCCCATTCACAAAGATTGTTCTATGAATAGGGGGAATTTAGGAGTAAACCAGAAGTACTACAAGAACAAATCACAGTACAATCCATGTGAGTCAGGACCATTAAACGTAATACTACCTAGAGGATGCATGGCTTGGCAGACACATCGAACTAAACTCCTTGTGGTCCCCTTAAAAGATCTGTTCATCTGCAGTTGGGGTTCACTGTCAGACATTGGAGCATTGAAAACAAAATGGCTGTCAACCTTACAAAAACTCAGGTTGTGATGTTTGGCAGGAAGATTGAAAAGAAAGGAAGCTGGTCCTTGGGTGGACTCCCCACCTCTAGAAGCACATGTTACAAATACCTTGGAGTCTGGCTGCAAGATCGTTTGTCTTTTCGGCTGCATCTCAATTTATTAAAGCCAAGGATCAGTTCCTTGATTGCAGCATTTCAATCTTTACATTGTGAATTGCAAAGTCCAACTCTTCCTCCTCTTCTCACAGTGATAAAGGCCAAGTTTACTCCAACAATCAGCTGTGGAACAGAAGCTTTTGCTGGAAAGTTCGGGTCATTTCTCAACTCTGCACAACGCAAGGAATTCTGCCTCCTCTTTCATCTCCCTCAAAACGCTTCTTTATCCCAGATCCGTTTGGAATTCAGCCTAATTAATGAAGAACTAGCACAAAATGGCTTCATACTCAAGTATATGTCGCTATTAAGACTCTCAGACCAGGCAACATTACTCTACATGCTATGGAAGGAAACACAAACTGGCCCTTTGACAAAAACAAACAACAGGACGCAAGCCTTTGAGTTGGCCCTGAATGACTTAAAGCAAAAGAGCTATGGGAACAGACAATACCTCATAACACCTTTAAAACAGCCATATAAAACCAATAAAGAGGATCTCATGGAACAGGGACAAACAAGATTTCAGCAAAAGAAGCCATGCATGAATGACTATTAACTCCTATAAATAGCCCCGTCCGCAGTCATACCTAACAGTCTTACTTAGAACCATTTATTAAAACAATTTGCTCAATCTCTGCTTTGGTTTCTGTCAAACAATGACTGCCTTCCTAGATGGTTCCTGAAACCTTTCACTTCTAAGTGTAGACTTTGCCATCAACATGAAGAAAGCTTGACTCACATCTTATCGATTTGTCCTATGCTACTAACTGAACGCAAGTTTTTGTCGTGGAAAATCTTTAACCAGCATGGCATTAGATTGTGCCGACATTGATTACTCTTCTGTTTGAAGGGCGAAACCCCCCAAGTGATTGCAGCCTTCATAAAATTCATTATGAAAGTGGACAGGTTATTGACAGCTAAAGGGTTGACGACTGCTCTTCGGTCAACACAACAAACAATTTGAGCTGTCAATATGCGTTTGTAATATTGACTTTAATTTATACTTTTTTGAGTGCGGTTCGCATCAATATCTCCCCTTTTTACCACAGAATATAAAGAAAGTATGAAAACATGGCAATTGTGATATAATCTACACTAGAGTACAATTCTATTTCTGCACTTCACAGCAAAATTTGCACCAACACCTTTGCACTTTAATTTGGAAGCATGGAAGAGACAATATACATTTCTGTGAAAAACCCCTAATAAGTCCATTAAGCAATATGTATATAAGGTAGCCCCATGGCTAGCAGTGTCAATTCTTCATGACTGCTTGTTCTTTGCCCTTTATATGCTCAGTTTGCACAAACCTCCATGCATTTTCATACGGGAAAACCAGGAGCTACAACATCAGGCACCGGAGTGGAGCGTATACCAGAACAAATAAGTGACAGAAGACCAGTCTGTGCACTTTCCTTTAACTTCTCCCCACCCTTTGACTTTGTTTGTTTGTTTGTTTGCAGGTTTTATATAGCGCTGGCTAGACCCGGAGGTATCAGAGCGCTTTACATGAGGAATCAGCGAGTTACAGGTTACAAGATTACATCAGTTACAGGAGCCAAGTATAAACATTGGAGAAAAACAGTGATTACACAAAGACATGAGTTATTAGCGCATAGCATAGCCAGGACAACATGTCTGAATGGGGAATGGAAGGTAGAGGGGAATGGTAAAAGGGGTAGGGAAAACACAACGGGGAGACGAGGAAAGACAATGTCCAATGTCCGGCTGGGTAGGTGACGGCCGTGGGGGTGAACCCGAGCCAGACTCCTCTATAGCTGCCTAAACAGCTCCACCGGGCATCGGCCATGTTGCTCGAGCTCCGTGGTAAGTACAACATTCAAGTTATCCGCCCGGGGGGCATCGTCATTGTTCCATCGGCAGCACCAGTCCAGGTGTTACAGGGAAGTGCCGCCCGCCTCACCCTCCAGCTCATCCCCAGGAGGGCCGCGCATGCTATCGTAGTTCATTTGATCCAGACAGGGGAATTCTCCGCCGCCAGTTAGATGCGGTCTCTGCCCACCCCCAGGGGATCTTGGGCCCCACAGATCGCCAGCGGTCCCCTCTTTGTGGTGTTGCGAGCAGTCACACCAGAAAAGAGGTGTCATCGGTGTACGCCTTGGACCTTCTTTGTGCCTGAAATGGTGGGTCTCCTTGCAGTATAAATGTCCCATGGTGGCCATCTTAAAGTCAGGCAATGACTGTATGCTCCCGTGTATCATTGATCCTGTGCCATCTTCATATCTTCCCACGACCTTTCAGGGAGCCTCTCTACAGCCCTCCTTATCCCCTAGGGACTTCAGGGATCCCTCCTGCATTACCGCCTTGGTGGGGGGTGACGACCGCCATTTTGGGGTCAGGCGGGCCAAGACAGGTGCTATTCCTCCTTCACTGCGGACACATTTTTTGGACCCCCCTGCACTCCGGTAGAATACACCCAACGCTGGTAAGTCCCGGGGGCCCCCAGGAGCCTACTCACCCCCTCAGGGTCACTTCTATTCTCGGCCGCCAGAGCCTCAGAAGCCCGCAGCTCCCGTAGTTCTTCTCCGGATTCCCACTTGTTGGTCAGCTGGGATCTTCACTACTTGGACACAAAGGGCGCCACAAGACCTCTGCTCTGCTTCCACACGTCCCGGTCTCCCGGGTTCTGGGAAGCCGCGAAGTACTCGGCGGATCAGCGCCATCTTAGATCACGCCGCGTTGATTCACTGTCCGGCGCATTTCCATGGACCGCGTGGCCGACGGCGGTCCTCCTCTAATACTCCTGTCCTTGGGACTGGTGCGACCTCATTTCTGTGCTCATCAGCAACGTTGAGCCTCTGGAAAAGCTGGATGTCAGCGGGCTACCGAAGGAGCTTGCACGGCTTACGTCCGATCGGCCATCTTGGATCACAATGTAATGTATACATACATTGACATACATTGGAGCTGGCTGCACCCTACATCAAACTGAAGGGGTGGGGACCTGGTGGGAAGGCAGATATAGCCCGAAGTACAAAAGGTTGTGACAGAGTGGGGATGCCTCACATGCTGATCCACATACCAACACCTGTGAAGTGTGGAGGGACCCCCAGCTACAGTTCTGCTTGTCAGAACCCTCCCCCCCACCTCTAGTGGGTGCCAAATGAAGAAAGAATACGGGCCTGAAGAACAGATAGACTCTAACCTGGGACACAATCAACTGAAGGGGAGTAAGTGGGCCCCCGAGGCCTTCCATCGTGTCGTCCTCATGTCGGGACCCAGGAGAAATGAAGTCTATGGTGGCTCTAGTCCTGCTTCATTGGGAGACCTCTTCTGCCCCTTGATAACTCCAAGCAAAGGCAGGAGGAGAACTTATGGATAAGTGCACACTAACCCGGAGCACATTGTGGCTGCAGAGGAGAGGGAAAGCAGGAGGCCTTACCTCATGGTCTCTCCGCATCTGGGCCTGAGTGGTGGCTCAACAACAGTAGTTGCATTTTTGTGAACAGCCCTCTTTTGACCCCCCGTGAGTGAGAAAAGAAGGGGAGGATGGTGTTTGACGAGCCCCAAGGATTAGGAACCATAGAACTACGAAAGCGATGTATTGCGGGCTGGTGGCTGTATGGGCACATGGATACGGAATGATTAATGGGGTAATTGTTTGAGTGAATTGTAGGAGTGTACCTGAGAAGAGACATGGAGACCAGGCACAGCAAAAGGCATCCTCATGTAGCTCACTAGGAACATTCTGCCAAGTGGATGTTAAGCTTTTGAGTAGCTCATGGACTAATGTAGTGGCGATAGTGTTGTATTCCTCTTAGGGTGTCCGTATATAGGTTTTCCTGTATCATGTCCTTATATAGGCACAATTCGCCCTGCCCTTATATAGGCATAAAATCCCAGTCCTTATTTAGGCATTAAACCGTGCACTCCAAATACAGGTATGGTCTCCGACATCCGTCCACCCTAACGTCACAACGAGTTCTTGAAGAACAGACCCTTAGGCTTCGGGAGTTTCCCTAGCACAAGACTATTGATTTCTTCAAGGACTCATCTACTATGCATGAACCGTTATACCTTAGGGGTTCATTCATGACGTCTTCCGCTGTCCGATTCACGTCAATGCTAACATTATGAGGTACCTCTCAGGTATAAATATACCTTCCCTAGCCCTTGTAAACCAGAGGAGACCTCGACTTCAGAGGAGCCCGTTTCCCGGCCTGACGCACTGAGAAGACGCTGTCATCCCTGCACGCAGAGAGTCCAGCTACCAGTGATCTGACTTCCCTTGCGGGGTGTTGGAGTTCGAGTCTGGCAAGAGATTCCCACCTCTCTCATTCTTAAGGTATGGAGCTGACTAGAACCTAGAGGGACTCTTGGCATACTAGACTCTTGGCATACTAGACATACTAGGCGTAACATACTCTTAGTATACCATAGTAAGGAATACTTCACCTACTTCATACCTCTCCCTACACCTAGGTTAGGTTAGGTACACTGGGGTAGAACTAGCTTAGAGATGCATCATATGAGTACTCGCATTTTTAGCTCATGTTATTTATGTATGTGAATATACGCTAAAAGATAATGCTAACGCAGTACTATTTATTTCTACTGCTTACTCTGTACATTATTTATCTTGCATACTGTCTTGTGATCGTAACAGCACATATTACTTACACGAGAAACAAGACTGTTCAATAAATCCTTTTATTGAAACGCCCGTCTATTCTTTCTGTGTAACTTTGAGGAAAACTAAGCATGCACGATTGAGCTGAGTGAAACGGTTATCTATTGTTTCCACGACTCTGGGACACGTTCTGATTCTAAAGGGAAACAAAGTTGTCATGTTTTGCGGCTGCCAGAAACAACTCCCTTCTTGTTATCCAAGGAGTTTCTAGTGGCCTCTGAGCTAGCTGGCACAAGTAATTAAGTTTAATATACTCGATAGGGACATACCGACCTTAGTCCTATGTCAAACCTATAGGGTATATTATTCCAATGCGCAGAGCCTATTAGGGAAATAGGAGCTACACTACAATAGCTCCCTTGGCACACCTATTGGAGCCCGGGTGGCATGACACACTGAAATGTTAGAAATGGGGGTCTCTAGTTGGCAGAGGTAGGTACCTTTGTCCTAATAGGGACCCTTGCTTCTAGTCAGGGTAAGGGGGATACACATTCTAGATAACCCCTGCTCACCCCCTTGGTAGCTTGGCACGTGCAGACAGGCTTATCCCAAGGGCAATGTGTAAAGTATTTGTACCAACATTCACAGTAACACAGTGATAACACCACAAATGGACACCACACCGGTTTAGAAAAATAAAGTATCTTATCTAAACTTAACAAGACCAAAACGATAAAAATCCAACGTACAAGTATTAAGAAAAATGACTTTCAAAAGGTTTTAGCAACTGAGCCCATAGAAAACTATGGGTGTGATTTCTTGCAAAGTACCTGTTGTTGCGACAAAATTCACCAAGCCAAACAGCTGCAGCGATGGGAAGCGTCGAAAAGCAAAGAGATTCGTCGATTCCTGAGACCTTCGTGGATGCGATGCAACAGTTCCGCTGGACACAGGGGATCGGTGCATCGGGTCCGGTCTGTAGGGGGAAGCGATGCGTCAATTCTGAGATGACTCCGATCCGTGGGTGATGCGTCAGGGAACACTTGCCGCACAGGGACGATGCGTGGAAATCCGGGATGCGTCGGCGAACGATGCGGCGGCGTCGAGTGGTGCTGCGCCGATTTCTTCAGCCGCGATCCCTCGATGCGTCGATTCTTGCAGCGACGACAGGCGCTGCGTCAGTTTCAGCAGCGGCGCGGCAGTGCGGGGAGATTCTTCTCGCACCACGGCGTTGCATCGGAAAAACTGTCGCAAGAAGAGCGATGCGTCGATTTTCTTGTTGTTGCGTTGCTTTCCAGCTCCCAGTAGCAGAAACAACCTCCAGAGGCCACACACAGCCACAGGCACTCCTGGCAGGTCAGAACTCCCAGCAAGGAAGTTCAGGGGAGCTGGGGGTGAAGTCTTTGTGTTCCTGAGACTTCAAAACAGGAGGCAAGCTCTACTCAAGCCCTTGGAGACTTTCCTCAAGCAGTGGACACAGCACACAGCAAATTCCTTCTCCTTTCCTTGGCAGAAACAGCAACTGCAGGCCAACCCACGACACACAGCAAGGGCAGTACTTCTCCTCAGTTTCTCCAGCTCTTCTCCTTGGCAAAGGTTCCTCTTGATTCCAGAAGTAGTCTAAAGTTCAGGGGTTTTAGGTCTAATACTTATACCCCAAAATGTCTTTGTTCTCTTTGTGCAAGGGGCTCTGAGCCCAGTTCAAACCAGTTCTGGGGGGCACTCTGCAAGTGCACAACAACATCCATTGTCAGTGTGAGTCTTAGCTCCAGACACACCACAGGGGGCGGAGCCAGCATTGTGGAAGGCAGGCACAGTCCTATTTCAGGTACAGGTGCTACTCCTCCCACCACTCCAAATGCAGTGCAGGCCTATTCAGCCTAGTGCTGACTCATCCAGACTCCTGGAGTCACTGCACCTCCCCAGCCCCTGTCACTCCAAAGCCAGACAGTCAATCCACAAACAGGCAGAGACACACAGGGTGGTTGAACAAGAAAATAGCCACTTTCTAAAAGTGGTATTTTCAAACTCAGAATGTAAAAATCACCTTTCCTAAAAGATGCATCTTTAGATTCTGAGTTCAGGCATATTAAACTTTATTTTCCTATCTGGTCCCAATGGTAAGTTATATTTATAAGATGTTATAAATTAACTCCCATGCTTTCCTATGAGGACAGATAGCCTTACAATAGTGAAAAACGAAATTGGCAGTATTTCACTATCAGAACATGCCACACGCATCAGGGCATGTCCTACCTTTCACATACACCGCACCCTGCCCACAGGGGTATCTTGGGCCTACCTTAGGGGTGACTGACATGTAAGAAAAGGGAAGGTTAGGGCCTGGCAAGTGGGTGCACTTGCCAAGTCGACATGGCAGTTAACAACTGCACACAGACACTGCAGTGGCAGATCTGAGTTACCTTTTCAGAGCTACTCATGTGGGTGGCATAATCAGTGCTGCAGGCCCACTAGTAGCATTTGATTTACCAGCCCTGGCACACTTAGTGCACTTTACTAGGGACTGACCAGTAAGTCAAATATGCCAATCATGGATAACCAATCATGTTCATAATTTACACAGAGAGCATATGCACTTTAGAACTGATTAGCAGTGGTAAAGTGCCCAGAGTCCTAAAACAACAACAGGTCAGGATAAAATAGGAGAAAGAAGCAAAAAGTTTGGGGATAACCCTGCAAAAAGGGCCAAGTCCAACACTCATGGACTATTGTAGTGGCGATAGCTCCCTTGGCACACCTATTGGAGCCCGGGTGGCATTACACACTGGTACAGATGTGATAGGGAGTGCCCTATGAGAACGCTATACCGGAACTAGGGTTATAACTGGTCCTGAGCTGGAGGGGTCAGAAGTGACACCACCAACATGTGAAGCCCCAAAGAGAGTAAAGTGGACAATCCAATAGATAATTCCTGACCCAAGGACTGCTACTTGGACTAAAAGGGCAAAATAACCTCAAACACCTTAGATACATAATAATGTTCTCCTCTTGGGCTTGGTGATGTCACCATATACCTGAATCACTTCGGTGAACTTACAGACCACCAAACAAATCCCTTTGTATGGGGCAAAGTATGGATTATACATCGCGTACCACCCAAACCTTATGAAGTGCATAATGGGCAGACTGAAAACCGACTGATAATGTGGGGACAGAAGTGAATTGACAGGGACTGAGTCACAGACACCATGACCTCTGAAGGTGCCATGGAGAACAACGATATTCGAGAGAAACTGACTTAGGTATTAGTTGTGATCACTGACACCAGGGAGGCACTCGAACAGAAGATAGGTGCAGTGCTGGTTGACATATACATCCTCAGAGATGACCAAGGACATTGGCAGACCGAATTAAGGCAACAGAGGGTTAACCAGAACACCTGCTTCCTGAGACGGCTCAATAATATGCTATGGTGAAAGAACATACAGACAGGATTTGTTACCTGGAGGAATGGGCAGCAGACTCCTAAGGGGGATCCCCTATAAACAACATAAGGGTGATAGGCCTGCTCAAGAGCACTGAAGGCGCAAATACAGTATCCTACATCAAGAACTGGTTGCAAGGTGGGGTGGCACTGCAGGGACTGTCAGCTTTTTTTGTGATTGAAGCAGCACATAGGGCACAGCTAGATCACCTCCACCTGGGTCTCCTCTGAGGATGATGGTGATAAAGTTACTGAATTATACGGATAGAGATATGATACTTCAGCTTGTAAGGAAAGCTGGACAATGTATGGAGAATGGCACAAAAGATATGCTACTGCTGGATTATACCCTTGAAATAAAGCATCAGAGAGCCTCTTTGCTAGGGATCAAGAGACATCTCTGAAAGGCTGACCTCAAATATGCAGTACTCTCCCCTGCTAGGCTTAAGATAATACCAAATGATAAGACAGTTATTTGAGGACCTGAAGGAAGCATGCTACGGTCTGGCAAAATGGAACAATAAGTAGCTGCGGGATCTACCAGATTTCAAATAAAGACAGTGGAGGCTCAGCAAAATAAGGAAACCACATGCTGAGAAAGATGGTCATCTCTCTGAGTCCCAAGCCAAAAAAGAAAGAGAAGCATATGTTGACGCAGCTGCAAAACTCGTGCACTCAGCAGCAAGGAGAACCAGGAGACCTCTGATGGTGACCCCACCAGCTCAGGATCAGGGACTGAAGACACAAAGAAATCAGACTCGGACCTACCAATGCTAACTCAGAGACCAGAGGATGACATAATATAAAGATTCAAACTAAAGGCCTGTGTGCCCAAGCCAATATGGATGTTGTTTTTAAATTGTAAACAGATGATTGGCCCAACCAGCAAACAATTGGGGGGCAACATAAATGCTTTGAGTTAGAAGTAGATCAACCCTCCTTGCAATTGGTCTTGTTGATTGATACGTTTTGGCAGGAATAGGCCTAAACTCTGTCCTGAGTATGGGAGTCCAGTTTTGGGTTCGCTTATGGGAGGTGCTGCAAAAACAATCAATCCTGGGCTGAGAAGACAGGTTGGGAATTGTGGGTGGGCTGGCAGAGGAAGGAGTTAAGGCAAAGTAGAATGTGCAATGAACATTACAAGCATGACACACCCCAACTATCTGAATAAGTATAAAATCCTACCTTGGAAAGCAAAATGCTTGAATAAGGTAACTAAAAGGCCTAATATTTCTTCCTATCTGAAAGGAAAAGATGTTGACATTGCCCTGCTACAGGAGATGGACGTCACCACTGGCGAGAGTGTTAAACGTAAGATGTGGTGGAGGGGCAAGCTCTTCTGTACTTCGTACTCTGTGCTTGCAAGGGGAATGCTGAATTGAATTAAGCCAGGATACCGTTTGGAGCAGTGAATGTGTAAAGGACCCAGATGAATGCTTTGTACTACTGCTGGAAAAACTCAGTGATAAGAAGGTCCTCATAGCAAGTTTATATGCACCATACATAGACCAAGGCGCATTTCATGATGCCATGACAGCAGAACGATGTAGCAGGGGGTTGGGCCCCTAAACAGCTAGAAGGGGCCAGTAATTATTTTGTACACAAATAAGATCTAGCTCTCATATTTAACCAACTTCTTTTTTTAAATCAAGGAACATGAAATGTAATTCATCTTGACCCGTGAATTTAATCACAAACCTTTAATTATCATTTCAACACATATGATAGACTTTAAACGTGTCATGAAAAGGGCTGCTTAAACATTTAACAAGTACATGATTTAGCCCCATAGCCTGGACAAGACTGCTCAATACTGAGCCGTGACACAAAATAGAAATAATTAATCATTATACATATAAAAACAAACGTGTGTGCTTTAAAGAAACATAATAGTGCATTAAAAAATACCAGTCAATACATTTTGACATGTACAGAGGTAACCATCACTGTCAATTTCCTTCTTGTGAACCTCTATTAACTAATGTCTCTTGGGGGTTCCAAAGCTGATTGATTATAGTGGGACCACTAAAAGTTCATTGAGATTGCCCACTGGCCAGATGATACGATTTAAAGGCACTCCCCAAGGGTATTCGTCAACGCGTTTCGAACCTCTTTATGATTTTAGGGTTCGCCTCAGGACCCTGACTGGCTTCAAGATTTAGTTGACTGTGAATCAGCTTCTGTGAAAATGAATGTTTTTTGACAATGAAGCTTGCTGGAAATATATTTTCAGTATAAACCTAACATGTTGCACACTTCTTTTTACAACAAAGTTTGCTGGAAAAATTAAACTTGAGCAGGGCTATTTCAATATTCTCCTGAAATGTTGGGCACAGTCATTTATCTCAAATAAAATGTATGTATCAGGGGCTCCATTACTTAAATGTACCCTGTACCACAGTTGCCAGGAGTTTAACTTTTCATTCTGCTCTTTATAAATACAATTCTGAGTTAAAATTCATCTTTCCAGACAGGAGGCACTGAAGGTGAAACATTGTAGCTGTATATGCCGGGAGTGCCTGTAAATTGATCAGCTGGGGCCTCGCTGGTTGCGTTTTACTCTTACATGCAACAGCGAGTAGAAACAAAGCGGCTACATTTAAACTCTAAATGCACACTGGCAAAGACTGCTGGTTGTCTTTGAATTTCAGACTCATCGCTTGGTGAGAGAAACATCAATGAAAATGCAAAGAGGTACACATTTAAGAAGGGAACTTACTTGTTTGCGGTTTATTACAGAAGCGCATGGCAGTAATCCAAGGTCTCACCAGAGTTCAGGCTGAACTGGTTGCTTATGGAGTGGAGTATTTATTCAAATCACTGTAATGGAGCACAGCATAGGCAACCCCTTGCATGCTGGTACATGTAGTAGCAAAGTTGATCTACTGAGATGAAGGCAGGGCAGCTGTTTGTTGGAAGATTATAAAATTTGCAACATCTGTGATTCAGTGAATGGACAATTCAACATTATTATGGTCGGTTTAGATCAGACATCTAGTTGAGGCCCAAAAATACTGTATTGAATTTCAGAATTAAGTATGCTCCTTTTTGCAATAAATTTGCCTCCAAATCACCACCTCTTGAATTTGGCTTGATCACCAGTGTCCATTTAAAATCATTCTCTGTGTGTCCTTTGCTGATAAAGTGGTTGAATAAAGGAGCTGAGACAGTTTTTGTCCTTATGCGGGATTTATGCTGGACTATCCTTTGCTGTCTCTCTGTAGACCTTGAGAAGGCGTTCGACAGGGTGAATTAGAATTTTCCACTGTCAATCGTGAAAAGATTAGGCATGGGAGAGACAATTATAAAGTGGATTACAATACTATATAGAGCCCTCAAGGCCAATAATGAAAACTGAGAGGGCCTTTTTAGATGCCTTGAGTGTGGAAAGGAGTGCAAGACAGGTTTGCCCTCTGACACCTTTACTATTTGCCCTGGTTATGGAACTACTGGCAGTGAGGCTTATGCATGCAGAGGCAAGCGTTGAGATCAGTATAGTGGGAACACATCATTTTGTATCGCTCACTGTGGATGATATATTGATTTTTCATAGAAATGCTCCACAAGGCCTGAAACACACAATCGAGATCCTGAGAGATTTTCATGTGATATCTGGACTTAAAGTAACCTGGAAAAATGTGTTTTTGTGATTAGGTCAGCTTGCATGGAGGAGGAGTACCTGGGCAGTGATGGTGGGTTAATTATACCACCTGGCAGCACAGATATAATGGGCGGGCAGGCAGGGTATGTAGAAGCAAGAGGTGATGACAATGCTCATATAGATGAAAAAGGTGGCACAGGCTACTCCAAAACTCATGAATGCAGTGAAGCAGCACTGGGGGAAGTTACTATGCGAGTGTAAACAGCCGGTAATTTACGAGCCTATCAAACCATTGGCAACTTTGATGTGATTAGAGGCAAACGGGTCCATGTCATAGGAAGAAAACAGCATTAACACTGCCAGAGATTTGTATGAAGCAGGCAACTTGCAAACATTTTCTGAGTTGATTGAAGCAAACTATATCCTCCCATGGCAACTCGTGAATTATGGTAAGCTTGTAGGTATCATGCATGTGAAGTGGGGACCCACAGCGTTAACTGTGGCCAGTAGGAATCACATGTTACAAGCCCTGTACACTATAGGCAATGGGAGAAAAGGGATCACACCGTTATTCAAGGTGTTACACTCAGACCTGGAGAGTGGCTTATCTGCATTAAGGGACAAGTGAGCTTGGGACTATGGTCAAGAATTGTCAGACAAGGAACAGGCCTATGCATTGGACTATCCATCCTGGGGATCGAGAATGCACAATTTAAATTGCAGCAGTAATACTTCCTGCATAGAGCGTATCTTACTCTGAAGAGATACCCAGGTATCCAGTCTGAATGCCAGAGGTGTAAGGAGGCGAGGCTGGGTTTCTTCTACTTCACATCATTATGCTCAATTATAAGAGACTATTGGAAGCAGGTAGGTAGTGGCAGTGGTAGAGAGAGTGACGGGTAGACCCGACCTTTTAAAAACCCAATTTTGCATGCTGGACCTCTTCCATCCTCCTAGCAAGAGGAAAATAGACAATAGATTCATTGATATGGCACTATTACTGGCAAAGAGGGGCATTGCCACATAATGGAAATCCGCACAAGGCTTCAGACTAGTACAGAGGGTTAACGCAAAGTAGTACTGAGCATAAATAGAAATAGAAACTTATACCCCCTGTGCCAATTCTCCAATATATGGTCAGATACTCAACCCAAACACGGAAATTGGCAAGCCCTGAAATAGGCCAACAGTATTGAACACATATATGCAATTGGGGTGATATAGTGTATCTGTTTATTAATCACCACCTAAATAGTTGTTCTTAAATAATTGATTGTATTTTTGTTTTTAATATGAATGTTACCCAAGTAATTGATGGTTTGGCCCGGGTTCTTATTTCTATGTTCCAGTAATGTTGGACAGGAAATTACTGACCCATGTGCTGTCACTAAATAGATTTATAAAAGCTTACAAAAAGATAAAACCCAATAAAAATGTCTTAAAAGACACTTAATATTAGATTCAGTTAGTTTTGAATATCTTAATATCTCATGTGACATCTCATTTGTACCGAATGGGCCTGTGGCCAACCGCATGCTGTGCACATCAAAAGGTGTGCTCACTGAGAGAGTTGGTGAATATGATAAAAAAAAAATCAGAAATTCACTGAAAATACAGAGGTTATAGTGACGTTATAGTTAGGTATGGTAATAAAATCTTACTTTATCCTAAAAAAACGATGTCATTGATGTTATCAATAATGTAATTTGAGATGTTAAGAATGACATCATCAATGATGTCATTGAACATGTCATGAGTATTGTAATATGTGAGGTCATAAGCAGTTCTTGGAGAGGGCGCCAAGTTGGCATATCTTCATTTGCTCCTGTTGAAAGCATTTTAAACTTGGTAGTATCACTTAGAGTGCTTCATTCTTGCAAAATAAAAACAAGCTTTGGGAAAGCAAAAAGGTCTGGGTTTAACGTGCTACTGTGTGCAGAGTTAGTACATTAGAAAAGAGAGTCATCAGAATTGAACAGCGAGAGCTATAGTTGGTAAAAAGTCCCTCATACAGTTCAACGGAAGCATTTCAGTGCAGGCAGGAGCATACACCCAAAGAACCAATAATATTAGGTGAAAGATGAATACTCCAATGGGACGAGCTAAGACAGGATTGACAAAGTCGCAAACCAATAACTTAAAGAAAATGACTGAAAAAAGCCATTTGATGAAAGGAGCAGACCCAAAGCCTATTCTGTGTATATTGTCAGCCATAGGTCTGTTTAATAGCCGTGCAGTCGAAAACGATACCTGCAAAACAGTGCATCTCTGTGAACCATGCTCCAGCAATTGGTAAAATATTGACACGCCTCGATATCCATTGAGGGAAGAGTGCCTCCTGAAGGTAGTGACCCGATTAGGGCCACCCGGGTCACTCACGACCACCTCTCAGCCTTCCATACAAATGAAGAGTCGATCAGACAGTAGAGAATACAAACCAAAAGTATTTATTAGGAGTACACTCGAGTGGAGTCCGGTCTGACCAGCCTCCTTAGATTGCTGCAGAGGGACTGACCTCTGCCAACATGGTAACACATAATGTACATCTGCAGAACCACTAAAGACACGACCAGACTGGAAATTTCCAGTTGGTAGCTGATGAACAAAGGAGGTACTGAAGGATGAGTTGCAATCCTGGGACCAGGTACATGCTATCTTAGCGTCAAGGTTACTCTGCCTGCGCCCTACTGGTCTAAGGGTGGGAGCAGGCCTATCGAGCGGGAAAGGTATGCAATGACAAAAACAGTCCATTCATTAGTACAGCGAATCTCAACCTTGGAGAAATACAAAAAAAACAATATCGAAGCTGCTTTTGAGGCAGACAGAGTGAGACAGAAGTAAGTTTCGATCATGGCTCAAAATGGCGGCTCAACATAAATGGCGCCACGAATGCTAACTTTACATAGAGCAATATGTAAGCAAAACAAGTGCATAACATTTACATTTCAACACTCCTCCCCTAATCAGACCTTCCCTGCTAACTCTTTAAGTCTTTGGAAATCATGCCTGTTCAGATTTGCTTTGCTGTGTTATTATTTTTATTTCCAAAAGTTCTTAATACCAAGACATAACAACTTACAAATATGTTTTCAATTTCTAATGAGCTTCTGAATATCTCATCTATTTATTAATGATTATTTTCTTTAACTTCACATTCTCGAATATAATTTTCTGCTTAGCCTGTATTTTACGTGCCTTACTGGTGGCATTTTGGCTATCTTTATTAATTTACTGATGTATGATATTATCATTGTAACATGGACCATAATGCATTCCACTGCCCTCTGGCAAAGCATGCAACATGTCAATGCTTAGGATGAAATACATATATGAATATAGACTCAACCATTAGGTCAATTCTTGGATACATTTTTAACCTCCTTCATCGGCTTTCATCCCCTACACATTGGATTGAAAGATAACTTGCTGAGTATTCTCGCAGGTTGAACACCCACCTTCCTGCTAAAGACATCAGTTGCTCAAAGATATGTTTCAAATATCATTATGAGCAGCTCTTGGCCCTTAATGCAATGTACTGAAGAAAAAGACCACTGGCCCCTTCTCCCAACCCTGCTCCCCGAGCCTTTGCAGTGCTTTTAAGAAGCTGAAAAGCATAAACACAACAGATAAACCCTAAATAAATAAACAGATGACCAAACAATCGGCATGCCAGCCTGGCCTAGGCTCAGCTAATGATGAAAAAATGGCGCTAAAAAGGGAAGGATTATACCGGAAGTATGAGCACTGACAGGAAGGCTCGAACTCAACTATGCAATAAGCAGAAATATATACTGGAGATAAATTATCCACCATTAGGGATTCAAAGAATTCAGGGTATTTTTAATTTGATTGGTCCTTGGGATTATTTGACAAAATTCTGAAATGGTTTAAAACACAACTAAATTCGCTTGGATAACTAATTATGGTTGCGAGGGATGCACTTGTCATGCCTTTTGGCAAAATCAACACACATTAAATATCCCTCTAGAGCTGTCTGAATGTGTCACACAAGACAAGGGACACATAGGCATGCTTCCTTCATTTTGTATCAACAGGTGCCCCCATTATACATCTTGTGTCACCAAAATGCATACAAAGTGCCATTCATATGTCCCTGAACTTTTACCACACATGGTAAGTATGTGGCATGTGTGATAAAGGCATGAATGAATGAATGAATGAATGAATGAATGAATGAATATAAAACTTGTAAAGCGCGAACTAAGCCCAAGGGCGTCAAGGCGCTGTTGTGTTGTGCATCTGCGTGGCAAAGGCATGCATGGTAAAGGAAGCATGGTAAACACATTGTGTGGTAAAGACTGCGTGGTAAAGGCTGCTTCCCACTCCAATGAGGCACAACATCAAGTGCTCCCCTGTGGCACATTAACCATTGCCTGCCCCCTGAAGCACACCATTTAGTGTTCCCCTAATGCTCACCTTCGAGTGATCTTCTGAGGTGTGTCACTAGTGGTTACTTGTGCACATGACCTTTTGCTGCTCTGCTACATTTCATCTTGTACCTTATGAAGCACATCACCCAGTGCTCCATTGATGTACTTACCCCTTGGCCAGCAGTTTCCCATTTTTATGTATGACTTTTGCTCTGTGTACATTGATGACTGGATGTTTGTTGGACTCTCGCATGGGTGCCTGTTTGTCTGTTGTGCTTTGTGAACATTGGTGTAAGTAGGTTACCTGATCTGGGTGCATGTGGGACAACTTGTTGTGTGCCTCTGTGTTTATGCAACAGACAAAAACCACACCTATTGGCTTTGTCAATGCTTGCTTCTTTAGAGAGTACCTAAAAAGTGATAAATCTAGGAGAGGACTAGATGCATTTTAACTCTCTCAGATTTACAGCTGTATATGTGATGCAGGAAGTATATACTGAAAGCTAAATTCTAACAGCAGATTTAAAGCTCTACTGCTGAAAGTTGTGCGATGCAAATCATCATTACAACACATCTAACAAATAACATTTAATAAAATATAACACTTCATGCCCAATATAGTATTTGTTGGACTTGTCCCTCTCTACAGGGCCATCCCCAAACTTTTTGCCTCCTCCCCTCCTGTTTTGCTAAATTATTTTTTGTTGGCCTTGGAACTCTGTGCATTGTACCACTGCTAATCAGTGCTAACGTGCTTGTGCTGTCTCCTTTAAACATGGTAAAATTGGCTTACATCAAATTGGCATATTTAATTTACTTATAGGTCCCTAATAAAGTGGTACTGCATGTATGCAGAGCCTGTTAATTAAATGCTTCAAGTGGGCCTGCAGCACTTATTCTGCCACCCACTTAAGTAGCATTTTCAAACATGTGTCCTACCATTGCAGCATGTGGGCAGTTCTAAACTGCCAATTCGACTTGGCAAAATAACGACTTTGCCAAGCCTAAAACTCCCCTTTTAATACATGTAAGTCACCTCTAAGGAAAGACGTAAATAGTCCATAGGGCAAGGTGCATTGTATTTAAAATTTGGACATGCACTTTTAAGTGGTTTACATGCCCTGGTAGTGAAAAACTCACAAATTCATGTTTCACTACTGTCAAGCCTATCTGTCCCATTGGATAACATTGGTTTACCTTATGACATTTAATAAGTGATAACTTTTGTTTGGGAGCAAGTGGAAATATCATATTTGGTGTCTAATAAATTGTAATTTAAAATCTTCTTAAGTGGTCAAGTTGGATGTTAAATCACAATTCTGAAATTGCCACTTTTAGAAAGTTGGTATTTTTTTGTGCTATCCATTTGATGCTTGCAGCCTGTTTCCTGGGTGGCATATGACTAGGTGGAGTTGGCAGTTGGCCTTTGTGTATTCCTCCCAGATGACCACACAATAGAGGGACTGAGTGTTGGAAGGATGGGCCATCCAAGCAGAATGGGGGGTGAAGCTGTGTACAGCCCTTCTTGCACTTCAAAGACCCTGCCTCTGCTCACACACAAAGAACTTCACACTGGCTTATTGTGCCCCCAGACTGATTGGGACTAGGGCAGGGAGGCTGGAAATTCCAGACCCTTCTGTGGGCATGATACCGCCAGACATTTCTTCCACTTCAAAGCTGGTATAAGGTGTGAACATAGGACCCTCAATTCAACTCTTCAGTACACTGGCCCTGCTGCCAGTGGACTGCCTTGCTACCTGAGGCCTGCCCTGCTGTC
Organism: Calotriton arnoldi; assembly: GCA_963921515.1. Lineage (NCBI taxonomy): Eukaryota > Metazoa > Chordata > Amphibia > Caudata > Salamandridae > Calotriton > Calotriton arnoldi. Next base: position 79,516 of record CAWUFW010005184.1, on the reverse strand, counting down.
TAAGAAGGAAGACCATACCTGCTTCCTTCATCCAAGGCTACCTGAGTGACTCCAAGGGTTAGCTGACTGACCTCCTGTTCTGAGCTGTGAGGACACAACAAGCTTCAGAGGCCTCCCTGCAACTGCACGGCTGACCTGCTGTAGTGAACCTGCCTGGACCTGCTGGACCTGCCTAAGTCCTGCTGACCTCTGCTGGAGTGAGTTTCTTATTCCCAAGTGGCACCTTCCCAGGTCCTTGGCCCTTGGCTGACATCAGAGGGAGAGCTCCTCCTGGCCTAATTGAAGAGTCCACCAAATCCATTGCAAAGCAATGTAAAGCCTTGCAGCAGAGCTGCAAGCTTCATCGGAACTGACACGGAGCCCCGCAAAGCCTTGCTGCACAGCTGCTAGCCTCATCGGAATTGATACTGAGCGAAGCAAAGCCCCGCAAAGCCTCGCCACACACATGCCAGCCTCATCGGAATTGAGGCTGAGTGACACAAAGCCCCACAAAGCCTTGCCGGACAGCTCATCAGAACCGAAGCAAAGTGATGCAAAGCCCCACAAAGCCTTGCCTCATAGTTTCATTGGAACCAACGTTGGAAGATGCAAGGCCTCGCAAAGCAACGAAGGGCACAAGGCAAAATCCTTAGCAGGTCAAAAATGGCCTGCGCATTGCGGTCAGCCTGAAATTGTGACTCGTGACCAGAAGCCCACACTTGGCGCTTTGCGCCTTTTGGCGATACTTTTATCGAAATCTTTAAAATTGCATACCTCTTGCTCTACTGATTGGATTTTTTTCATTTTGGTCTCAAATAAATTATTTAAATTCACTCTATGTTTCTAAAATGGTGTGTAATTTTTCTTTTGTTGTGTTTTCACTTTATTGCTGTTTAAGTGCTGCATGAATACTTTACACATTGCCTCTAAGTGAAGCCTGACTGATTTTGTGCCAAGCTATCACAGCTAGCACAGGTTAATTTAGGGAGTTTTCATGTTTCACGCTGACAAGGATTGTGGCTGTTGCTTGAGTAGAGTTTCACCCCCTCAATCAACAACCCAATTTTTCTTAGTATTATTTAGTAAATGGTGACATTAAAACAACAACATCGAGTTATATGCTTAAAGAAATGTATTATTTCCAACTATGAGATATTAGTACCAGATTGAAGCCAAAGGGAAACAATCAGGGCATACACTCTAGAGCCAGTTCATGTTTACTGTGTCAATTGCTGTGAAACAGACAAAAAAGACTTCAGACAATCATGAGGAACAAAAGGGGGTAGAAAATTCTGGAAAACATAGATCATAATTTAGGATTTAAGGATCAGATGCACTAAGCATTTTAATGGTCATAAATGCTCCACTTCAAGGTTTACAACCATTAAATTGCTTTTTCTCATATACAAATCCCGTTTTAGGAGTAAGAAGAGTTTTTCCATCTCCTAAAATGGGATCCTGAATGGATATTGATTCAGTATGTGGAAGGGGAATGTTATAGGCGTCCTTCTCAAATACTGAATCGGTATCGCAATTTTCAATGGTTTCCTAACAAAATTGATATTGAAACATGAGTACAAAAATGGTGGTCTGCTGAGCCCAGCAAGCCACCATCCCTGTCATGCCCTTAATTGTAGTGAGTCACAATTGCGGCATACCTTGTTAATTTTCATGCAGTAGGTTGGATTCTGTCCCACTATAATTCTGAATTTTAAGAACTGACCTATTAGTACATAGGTCGGTTTCAAAAATTCTTTAGTAGTTGCAAATTGCAACCAGTAATTTGCAACCAGTCAATAGAACATAGGATAGCAAAACACACAAGATGATGGACGGAATGTTGCACATTGGCAAAACATTCACCCCCAGTCACAGATCTGGGTTTAATCCGTCGTTATTTTGCTCACCACGCCACCCCAGTTCAGACATGGCCATATGCAAATCAGTCTTGACCCTGTGCCTCATGGGAATAGTCCAGCCCGAACTGCCAAGCCATGTCTTCCTGGACCGGAATCAAGCATCCTAGGACCGGTTTCTGGCTATCAGCCGTCATCAGCCAGGATAGCTTGACTCCAGTGGCGTAGTGAGCACGGGACCCACGTCTGGGCATACCCTTCCCACATAGGGTGAACAGCAAAACACACAAGATGATGGACGGAATGTTGCACATTGGCAAACATTCACCCCCAGTCACAGATCTGGGTTTAATCCGTCGTTATTTTGCTCACCACGCCACCCCAGTTCAGACATGGCCATATGCAAATCAGTCTTGACCCTGTGCCTCATGGGAACAGTCCAGCCCGAACTGCCAAGCCATGTCTTCCCTGGACCGGAATCAAGCATCCTTAAACCCAGATCTGTGACTGGGGGTGAATGTTTGCCAATGTGCAACATTCCGTCCATCATCTTGTGTGTTTTGCAATTCGCCCCAAGTGGGAAGGGTATGCCCAGACGTGGGTCCCGTGCTCACTGCGCCACTGGAGTCAGGCTATCCTGGCTGATGAGGGCTGAATGCCCGAAACCGGTCCTAGGATGCTTGATTCCGGTCCAGGGAAGACATGGCTTGGCAGTTCGGTCTGGACTGTTCCCATGAGGCACAGGGTCAAGACTGATTTGCATATGGCCATGTCTGAACTGGGGTGGCGTGGTGAAGCAAAATAACGATGGATTAAACCCAGATCTGTGACTGGGGGTGAATGTTTGCCAATGTGCAACATTCCGTCCATCATCTTGTGTGTTTTGCAATTCGCCCCAAGTGGGAAGGGTATGCCCAGACGTGGGTCCCGTGCTCACTGCGCCACTGGAGTCAGGCTATCCTGGCTGATGAGGGCTGAATGCCCGAAACCGGTCCTAGGATGCTTGATTCCGGTCCAGGGAAGACATGGCTTGGCAGTTCGGTCTGGACTGTTCCCATGAGGCACAGGGTCAAGACTGATTTGCATATGGCCATGTCTGAACTGGGGTGGCGTGGTGAAGCAAAATAACGATGGATTAAACCCAGATCTGTGACTGGGGGTGAATGTTTGCCAATGTGCAACATTCCGTCCATCATCTTGGGTGTTTTGCAATAGAACATAGGATGCCTGTTTAACATAGGGTATGGGAAATTTGCACAATTTCCTTTTGCGTGATCATGCAAAACTTCTGATAATCAGTGTTTTTCAATTCGTTAATCAAGCAAAATTACACAAAGCTACGCAAAATGCAAATCTGACATTTAGCACAAAAAAAATCACAAAGCGTCTCAAAAACAGCTGCTCAGGTTCTATTTGTTTACGTTGTTCCTGTGATAGGAGTTTTAATTGTAGGGACTTGAAATTATGTGACGTGGCATCATTTCGGGAATTTTGCGTAACACTCTTAACTCAAAATGCCAGAAATTGCACAAGATTATGCCGGTGTAACAGAAATTTCTCCCAAGACATGCTTGGAAACTACACTCTAAGGGGCCGATTCCGATTTGGGCCGGAAAACGTACCGACCGACTCGGAGCCGGAATAAATACCGACCGACACGTACCCGTGCAGCCCGACCCGCAAAGTACGATGAAAAGCGTGCTAAATCCGACCGACTCGTACGGAACACAAGCCGAATGACCGAGCCGCGCGGAAAACAGCCATCCGGCCGGAAAAGCACGCGAATCGAACCGACCGACACACACCAGGAAGAATCCCGAACGAAACGTACCCGCGAACTCCGACCCGCCAAGTACGATGCAACTCGTGGAAAACACGACCGAGTCGCACGGAGCCCAAGCCGCACGACCGACACGCATTCAAAACTGCGAGCCGAAGCAACCCAAAACCCCGCGACCGACGCGTTCGCAGCACAGAAAACAGCACAAACACAGCGTGAACGAATCGGAGAGGCTCGCACGAGACAACTGGAGGGTCCGACTCGGTCACAAGAACGTCTCCAACATGCACAAAAAGAACCAAGGAAAAAAAAACACAAAAAAAGGCCAAACAAGCTATCACTAAGCAAATAAATACTGGGGGGAAACAGGGAACAAAGACACACCCACAACTCCACCCATATAAAGGACACTAATCCCTACCATGATCCCTTGCAAATTCAAATTACCTGCCAGCACTCAACACCAACAGACAGCAACCACACACACACTCACAGCTCATCCATCACACAAGCCACACACCAGCAGCACCACAACAAATAGCACCCTCACATACACCCAGCAAAACACACACTCACACACCCTCACTTGCACACCAACACACACATCACACACCAGCACCACCCAACACCATGCCCCCAAAGAAGAATCACAAGTTCCTAGATAGTGAATTGGAAGTCCTGGTAGATGAGATCCTCAGGGTAGAGCCACAGCTGTTTGGCACATTGGTCCAACAGACACCCATGGCGCAGAAAACCAAGATGTGGGAGAGGATCGTCGACAGGGTGAACGCACAATCACCATGTTTGCGCACAAAGGTAGACATCCAGAACAGGTGGTATGACGTGCGCAGGAGGGTCAAGGACCTGTTGAAGAAGGACTACATCTTGAGCCAACACACCGGCAGTGGCCCTCCTGCCAAACCACTATACCTCAGGCCCTGGGAGGAGAAGGTGCGGGCCATCCTACCACCAGTGAGCGTCTATGGACTAGAAAACATCCCAGAGCCTGGTGAGTACACAACAAATGTACACAATATTGTGCCACAATACACACACATCACTGCAAGGGGAGAGTCAAACCATGCACCCTTAGCAAATACACACCAACCAAAACAGATCATCCCAAAATGTGTATGTCAGCCAGATAAACACAATACATGCCAGCTCATAGTGAAATGTAACTGTGTCATCACATGTACAAACCTAACAACAAATAGAGCTAGGCAGTGGCACAAATATAACCAACAAACACAGTCAGACATGTAGCCACCACCACAACACCACCTCACAGGGAAGCTCACTGAAAGGAAGGAATACTGTGTATGCTGGGCAAGTCAGTGTAGCCAATAGTATCATGGGAGTCGTAGTCACAGAAATTGCCCACCCTCACAATGTGCACATCAACACCACCCTGAACCATGCACACATTACAAGGAGTGGAAAACAACTGACAAGATGGCTGACACTGGCTACTGCTGTGGGGAGCACAAGGCCCTGCTGGCAACTGTGCACCAACCAACAGCAGGACACCACTGACTGACATCCTGAAAGACAACGTGCACTCCCTGCAATGGAAGTACATTCCATGGTGGGATATCTGGCTGGGTGGGAAGGAGGACTCACAGCACTGACCATAGTCACCAGCAGCTCCACCCACACACCCCCTAACACAAACTACACACAACTCACCTGGGAGAAAGCATTGCCTCACACACCAATCAAATATCCCACAAAGAACCACAACCCTGGGTCATGCAGTGTGAAGCACAGGGACACACATGGGACTTGTAGCAAAACAAACCCCAGGATAACACTGTCAGCCATCTTGTCAGCACAGGCACACAACCCCACAGGGAAGCTGAGTCAAAAGGAAGGAAGTATGGGCATTCTGGGAAGGGGGTGGAGGCAATAGCATGATGGGAGTGGTAGTCACAGCTCAACATCCCCCCCCACACATGGCCCAGCAAGCTCACACTGAAGCATGCACACCTCACAGAAAGTGGAAAGCCCCATCAAAGATGTCTGACACTGGTGCTCTGTGGTGGGGAGCACAAGGCCATGCTGGGAACTGGACAACAACCAACAGCAGGACACCACTGTCAGCCATCTTGCCATTGCTGTCACACCCACACACAGTGAAGTACACTCAAAAGGAAGGAAGTATGGGCATGCTGGGAAGGGGGTGGAGGCAATAGCATGATGGGAGTGGTAGTCACAGATATTGGTCAGCCTCACAATTGGCCCATCAACACCACCCTGAACCATGCACACATCACAAGGAGTGGAAAACAACTGACAAGATGGCTGACACTGGCTACTGCTGTGGGGAGCACAAGGCCCTGCTGGCAACTGTGCACCAACCAACAGCAGGACACCACTGACTGACATCCTGAAAGACAACGTGCACTCCCTGCAATGGAAGCACGTTCCATGGTGGGATATCTGGCTGGGTGGGAAGGAGGACTCACAGCACTGACCATAGTCACCAGCAGCTCCACCCACACACCCCCTAACACAAACTACACACAACTCACCTGGGAGAAAGCATTGCCTCACACACCAATCAAATATCCCACAAAGAACCACAACCCTGGGTCATGCAGTGTGAAGCACAGGGACACACATGGGACTTGTAGCAAAACAAACCCCAGGATAACACTGTCAGCCATCTTGTCAGCACAGGCACACAACCCCACAGGGAAGCTGAGTCAAAAGGAAGGAAGCATGGGCATGCTGGGAAGGGGGTGGAGGCAAAAGCATGATGGGAGTGGTAGTCACAGCCCAACATCCCCCACTCACATGGCCCAGCAAGAACACACCCAAGCATGCACACCTCACAGGGAGTCAAAAGCCACTTCAAAGATGTCTGACACTGGTGCTCTGTTGTGGGGAGCACAAGGCCATGCTGGGAACTGGCCAACAACCAACAGCAGGACACCACTGTCAGCCATCTTGCCATTGCTGTCACACCCACACACAGTGAAGTACACTCAAAAGGAAGGAAGTATGGGCATGCTGGGAAGGGGGGTGGAGGCAATAGCATGATGGGAGTAGTAGTCACAGATATTGCTCACCCTCACAATGAACACATCAACACCACCATGAACCATGCCCACATCACAGGGAGTGGAAAACAACTGACAAGATGGCTGACACTGGCTACTGCTGTGGGGAGCACAAGGCCCTGCTGGCAACTGTGCACCAACCAACAGCAGGACACCACTGACTGACATCCTGAAAGACAACTTGCACTCCCTGCAATGGAAGCAAGTTCCATGGTGGGATATCTGGCTGGGTGGGAAGGAGGGCCGGATGTCAACCAAATACAACCAATGCAGACCATGTACACACCCCAACATTCACATGGAAATGCCCAAATAATGCAGGACAATGTGCTACACCAATATCAACCCCTGACTGTGACAACTTCGGACAATGCAATGTACAGGCCCGTATCCAGAGGCACAGTCACAACTGTCAGGTGTGTCAACCATTGATGCCTGCTGAAACATAACATACATTGTGTGTGTCTCCCAAAAACAGGTGATGATGGGGACACAGCAGCAGACGCTGAGGAGTCCCCGTCCCAGGCTCAAGAGGATACGGAGCTCACTGGTGTGGAACAGCCTCTGCCCTCCTCGGATGAAGAAGACCAACCTGGCACCTCCGGAGCAAGTCATCATGCAACACCAGCAGGACCACCAGCTGCACCCCCTGCACCCACCCCTCCAACGACTGTCAACACACATACCACCCCTGCCGACATGGAAAGACCAAGGAGCACCACCACCACCAGCACAGGGACCCTGGACCAACGTGGGGCCATGGACACCAACACCACCAACAACCCCCAAGGGGGACCAGGGTCACCTGTGCGTGCCACCTCAGGTACTGCACGTGTCGCCAGGGGTGGTGGGAGGGGTGGGAGACACAGGTCACTGATCGCAGAGGGGTCTGGACTGCATGATGACCCACAACTGACACGCATAGCCGATGCGTACCAGTCCAGCACCGGAGAGCTCAGCCAGGTAGTGGGGCTCCTCAGGGACATTAAACAGCAGCAGGCTGCCCATCATGCCCGCTTGGACTCACACATGTCCCGCGTGGAGTCCAAGTGGGACACACTGCAAGAGATGACGGCGGTGCATAGGGACATATTACAATGCCTCCGCCAGATGAGCAGCAACCAGTCAACACCTCCCTGTGTGCCCACAACATCTGCTGCTGAAACAACTGCAACTGCCACAGGGAGGGAGGATGACTCTGGCGGAGAGTCCCCTGCACCGCAGCAGCCTGCACTTGAGGGTCCCCCCCCAAAGAAGAGGGGTCGTCTGAGGAGGGGCAAGTGAGAGGCCGATGGCCATGTGCAACCCCCAGGAAGCCAAAACCTGTTCTGGATAATCACCTTTGTGCGCAAACTGTTCACCCTGTTGACTGCAACACAACTCTCCCACATGACATGGGGAGCTCAAGTTGGACCAATGTCTCAGATGACTGTGGACTTTACTCTGGACATTTCTGCTACCAGGACTTCCAAATCATCTAGGAACTTTGGATTACAATCACAATGTACAGCACCCACCATCCTGTGCACTATACTCACACATGTATGTCAATAAACTCACTAATACACCATACTTGCCTCTGTTGTGATTCCTACGTTGTCTCTGAAGTGGCGATGATGATCTGGGAAATGACACTGTGCATGCTAACTGCTACAGCAAGTACAACACCGGCATGTGAGTCATGGCAACGTCACACATATGAGGGAGGCACACCACCAGGGCTACACAACACATACACACCATGGCCATCTGACTCATCGCCTATACTGATGTTGCCAGGAAATACGTTGCATTGCACAGACCCAACACCTATTCACAGTCTGTGTTAACTAGCCCACTGGTGCAGTAAGCAAATGTCAGTCAGATGTGTGACCACAGACAATGCACATCACAAAGTGAAGCACAGGTTTATTACACATTTGCAACATGTTGTAACCACCACAGATGCAAGGTAATCCCACCTGGCAGCGGGCACACAGTCAACAAGTGTAGAAGGAAGGAAGTCCATGGGTGTGGTGCACATCACCTGTAGGGACACAACAGCTACCACCCTGGAAGTTGAATCACGGTGTCGGGGATCACAGTTGACCAAACGACTCTGAAAGTACCCTGTGAAGGACAGAAATGACACACAGTCAAAAGCACTGAAGAACAGGACAGAACTGCAATACTCATGCCCAATACATGTCACAAGATACCCACCCAGAAACAAGTTAGCATGTCAACACTGTTGGGGAGTACAGACTACCTGTAAGGACACATCGCTACACGCATACAGTCATGTAGCACATGCACACACTCAAACAGCACCAGAGCACCACCAACACATATCATGCAAACTCACATCAGTTACATGACATCTCTGGATACTTACATTCAGCTGAAGAAGTTGGTGATGAGCTGTGTGCGGACATCACCATCATCATCATCATCATCACTGGCATCGTGGTCCAGGCCATGATCCTCCACAGGTGGCAGACGTTGGTCATCGTCATCCAGGATGAGAGGCAACTCCTTCCGCACTGCCAGGTTGTGTAGCATGCAGCAGACGATGACAATCTTGCACACCTTTGCCGGGGCATATGGGAGGGACCCTCCTGTCTTGTCCAGGCAGCGGAAGCGGCTCTTCAGGAGACCAAATGTCCGCTCAATAACTCTCCTCGTCTGACCATGTGCCTCATTGTAGCGCATCTGGGCTGGTGTCACAGGGTTCCTGAGGGGCGTCAGCAACCACGGCATGTTGGGATATCCGGAGTCACCTACATACAGACAATTGCACATTAGCTGAGTTGGAAAAGAGGGTGGAACACTACATTGCAGAACACACACAATGGTACAAAGTCAGTACACACCAACAAGCCAGGCACGCTGGTTCCGCATCTGTGACATCATCCTCGGGATGCGACTACTCCTCATCACGTAGGCATTGTGTGCAGAACCGGGGAAATGGGCACACATGTGTATGATGGTCATATCTGCAAGACAGACCACCAGTGCATTGACCGAGTGGTAGTGCTTGCGGTTCCTGTATGCCTGCTCCTGGGCCTGTGGTGGTACCAAAGCCACATGTGTCCCATCAATGGAGCCAATGACATGCGGCATCCTCCCCAGGGCATAGAAGTCACTCTTCACGCCAGTCAGTTGCTGGAGTCTAGGGAAATAGATGTACTGGTTCAGGTATATCAACATAGCCTCCAATACATCGCGGAGCACACGGCTGAACATGGTCTGTGACATCCCACCAGCAGTCGCCAGAGTGTGTTGAAAGGTACCGGTGGCAAAGAAGTGTAGGGCTGCCATCACCTTCACCTTGGGGGTCAGCGCTGTAGGGTACGGCCGGCCAGGTTGCAGGTGTGGTGCCAAGCGCACTGCCAAATCATCAATCAGCTGCCTGGTGAAGCGGTACCTTCGGATGCTGTCGCGTTCCACCATCGTTGCCAGGTCAGGAAATGGTCTATGGACATCTGGTGCCCTGCAGTGCAAAGGTGAAGAAAGAAAGATTGTCAGTCACCCCACATATGTGCCATTGAACACACTCAATATCACACAATACATCATTATGAGGCACAAGTACATGATGTGTGCAGTTCCGTAAGGACATGTATGGCACATACATGGCCAACATCCAACATCACAGATCAACAAGTGGCATCAATAAGTCCCAGGTTGTGCCATTGGGTATCATGAGGACGTGTCACATTTCCCATCTCCTGCTGCCATGTTACAAACACACCCCACAGTGACAAGTGAGGACAGATGTGCCCCAGGCATCACAGCCCAACGACAGGTAGATTCCCAGGGACCCTGTATTGCCACATGGACACTGGCATGACATGGCGTATCATGTATACACCACAGCAAAACAACCATGACCCCCACAGGTAGTGGTCCCTGTTGCCTCGGCAGGACAGACATGGACGTCTGTGACACACACACGCACAACATCAAAGTCCATGCACAGAAAATGTGGATGTGGAGACTGTCTCCCATTGTGCTCATGAAATCAGAGACATTGTAAACACAACATGCACACAGACTGCGGAGGACCATCACTATTGTGCCAATGGGTCAGCCTGGGTTAAACATACCGTCCCACATGGGACTCAGGGGGCATGTGACATGACATACACATACACCACCATGAAATGTGACCATGCCACATGCTCAGATATGAACAGTTGCACATCACAGTGGTCATGTACACGAAACACCAAGGATACTGTCCCCATGAACACGTGCACAGCCTGGGGTGGCTGCCCCAAGTGACACCCACAGAACAACATGTTCACCCCCATACACGGAATAGGTAATGCAGCCTTACATGCCTTAGGATACAGTTTGGACAGGCTGTGGTGTTGTAGGTGTGCCCCTCACTCCCTGGGAAGTATATGTGGCTGGCATATGTTCACCTGTGACAGGCATGGTGACATATGCCAGTGACATGTACAGGGACGCGTTGGACAGCAATGGACCGATCGGTGCGCACACATTGGCCATTGCATTCAATGTGTGCTGGTACGCGTTGTATCCTAGGTACGCGTTGAACAGCAATGGACCGATCGGTGTGCCCGGCCGGCCCATTGCATTCAATGTGTGCGGGTACGCGTTGTATCCTAGGTACGCGTTGAACAGCAATGGACCGATCGGTGTGCCCGGCCGGCCCATTGCATTCAATGTGTGCGGGTACGCGTTGTATCCCGGGTTCGCGTTGAACAGCAATGGACCAATCGGTGTGCCCGGCCGGCCCATTGCATTCAATGTGTGCGGGTACGCGTTGTATCCCGGGTACGCGTTGAACAGCAATGGACCGATCGGTGTGCCCGGCCGGCCCATTGCATTCAATGTGTGCGGGTACGCGTTGTATCCCGGGTACGCTGTTGAACAGCAATGGACCGATCGGTGTGCCCGGCCGGCCCATTGCATTCAATGTGTGCGGGTACGCGTTGTATCCTGGGTACGCGTTGAACAGCAATGGACCGATCGGTGTGCGCGGCCGGCCCATTGCATTCAATGTGTGCGGGTACGCATTGTATCCCGGGTACGCGTTGAACAGCAATGGACCGATCGGTGTGTCCGGCCGGCCCATTGCATTCAATGTGTGTGGGTACGCGTTGTATCCTAGGTACGCGTTGAACAGCAATGGACCGATCGGTGTGCCCGGCCGGCCCATTGCATTCAATGTGTGCGGGTACGCGTTGTATCCCGGGTACGTGTTGAACAGCAATGGACCGATCGGTGTGCCCGCCCGGCCCATTGCATTCAATGTGTGCGGGTACGCGTTGTATCCCGGGTACGCGTTAAACAGCAATGGACCGAACGGTGTGCCCGGCCGGCCCATTGCATTCAATGTGTGCGGGTACGCGTTGTATCCTAGGTACGCGTTGAACGGCAATGGACCGATCGGTGTGCCCGGCCGGCCCATTGCATTCAATGTGCGGGTACGCGTTGTATCCCGGGTATGCGTTGAACAGCAATGGACCGATCGGTGTGCCCGGCCGGCCCATTGCATTCAATGTGTGCGGGTACGCGTTGTATCCTGGGTACGCGTTGAACTGCAATGGACCGATCGGTGTGCCCGGCCGGCCCATTGCATTCAATGTGCGCGGGTACGCATTGTATCCCGAGCACGCGTTGAACAGCAATGGACCGATCGGTGTGCCCGGCCGGCCCATTGCATTCAATGTGCGCGGTACGCGTTGTATCCTAGGTACGCGTTGAACAGGAATGGACCGATCGGTGTGCCCGGCCGGCCCATTGCATTCAATGTGCGGGTACGCGTTGTATCCCGGGTACGCGTTGAACAGCAATGGACCGATCGGTGTGCCCGGCCGGCCCATTGCATTCAATGTGTGCGGGTACACGTTGTATCCCGGGTACGCGTTGAACAGCAATGGACCGATCGGTGTGCACCCATTGGCTATGGCCTAGCCTGGCAACGGACGCGTATTCAAATTTTGAACGAGTCTGATGCAGGAAATTCAGTTGGTCACCCACAACAATGTTGCAAATTCATGGGTGTCATGAAGTTGAACTTTTGAAGGATGCTGTGGGCGTGTGTAAGTGGTGCAATTCCATGGATTGGCCAGATTCAGAAGATGCTAACGACTTGGACCTATCACTTTGGACACATGGGACAGTAACTGCCTCTGCAGCACACATATAATGCTGGCTGTTCCCCTGAGAGCTCTCTTGCCTGCACTACATGCTCCAGGATGACATCTGCCACCACCACTGCTGCTGTATCTGCACCCTCTGGACCCTGCAATGGCACGTACTGTGGAGAGAGCCCCAGCCTTCAGCACTGAGGAGAACCAGGCCCTGCTGGACAGCCTCCTTCCACAGTACAGCAAGCTGTATGGGACATCAGGGGAGCAGGTGAGTGTTCTGTCCACTGCCTTCCTAAATGTGCATGTTGTCTGACTAGCAAGGCTAACTGAGTAGTTGTCACCCCCCATAGTGTGTAGTTACATGCACTGGACATGTATAGTGCAGTGACAGTGCATTTAAACAAGGATTTACTTCCCAGGCAATGATACCATGTAGTTACTGCTGGCATACTGTCCATGGCCATCGTTGCACTGCCTGTGTACATCATGTGCCCCTGTGAATGAGACATGTATTCACAACTGTGTAATGCATGGATATGTTGCATGTGTAGTAATAGCATTCTCACTTTGTCATCCTCACAGGTTGATGCCCACCAGAAGCAGAAGATATGGCTGACCATCGTCTGGGCAGTGAGATCCGTGGGGGACTACAAGCGCCGGATCCGCAACTGCCAGAAGAGGTGGCAGGACCTTCGGGGCTGGACCCGGAGGATCGCACGGGTCCAGCTGAAGCTGTCGCCTCCTCGCAGGAGGGGCGGACACCGGACCCTGACCCCCCACATGCTCAGGATCCTGGCGGTGGTCTTCCCTGATCTGGATGGGCAGCTGAAGGCCAGGGAGCAGCACGGAGGGGGTGAGTCCATGACTGCATTGTGTACTCTGTCTGCCATGCTATGTGCCCTCCTCTGGCCTGGTTAAACTTCCACAGCACATCAGTCATGTGGTCCAGGACCCATGTCCTCGATTGTGCACTGCCCACTCCTCATCTGATACCCAGGTGTGGCCCTTGCAGTCAGGGAATTGTGTCACTTGGGTACTGTGTCCTTGCAGTTTGCTTGACTCAAGGTGGGGGACAGCATCTGTTCCCATAACTGTGGTGGGCATCATGGGTGGGTCCATTGCTTACACAATGCCTGTGTTCTGCCATGTAATCTGCGTGTTACTTTGATCTGTGGTCCAATTGCTGAGCTGATCCACCACATGTGCCTGGGGTAACTGGCACACACCCAAGCTGCGGGTGGGAACAATGTTTGGGCCCCAGGAGTGTGTATATTACGTGTGTCACACATACTAAGCCAGCTGCCTACTGTCCAGGGTTCATCCCTCATTCATGTGGGGCAGGACAGTCATGCCTACTTGTAGGAAGGTGGAATCTGACTATATGGTTGCCCCCACTTTTTTTCTGGTGTTTTGCTGGTTTATGACTTAGTTGGACTGGGACCCTGCTATTCAGGGCCCCAGTCTATCTGCTCTCTCTAGACGACATGGAGTGCACTCTAGGTGCACTAGTGATTGGATACTGTGGTGCCTTATGAGTCCCTAGTATATGGTACCTTAGGTACCAAGGGCATAGGTACTTCACAGGCCTACCAGGGGCTGCAGCATGTATTATGCCACCCCTGGGAAGCAGTCTAAATCTGACACCACAGGCCTGCTACTGCAGCCTGGGTGAGGTGGTGCTAGCACTCCTCACTGAGATATAGGTTTCCTATATCTCTCCTGCACACACATATAAACCTATCAGTCACCCCTAAGGCAGGCCCTATCAATCCTGAGGGCAGGGTGCTTGGCTTCTATGTGAGGGGGTGCCTCTGCCTGAGCAGGGCCCTCTGCAGCTCTCAGAGTCTATTCTCTGGGGCTGTTTGTGGATGCGGTTAAACCATATACTCTTAAGTGCATTATATCCTCGCGGTAAAATGCTAACTTTGGAATGGCTGCATCAAAACATGTCGTGTTTGGTGTCAAACATCTTGGAATACTACCCCCCGCCAATCCTGGCGGCGCGGGTAGCATTCCACCCTTCTAGAGGGATAAGACATGTACCTGCTGTGGAAACGCGGTAGAATCCTGAAGAGCCCTGGCATCACAAAATGGATGCCACCAGTCACAGACACTGGGCTGCCCTCCTGCTGATGACCGAAACTCACAGTGGAGGAAGCCCAACAATAGGCATCCTGTCACAGGGAGGTGTGACCACCTCCCAGACAGGGTTTAGTGTATTGGGGCTGGGTGGGTGCACTCTTAGAGTGCTTTGAAGTCCTGCACTGGGGGAGCAGAAGGCTCCTCTGTGCATATGCCAGTTCAAACCAGCTCAGGGGCTACCTGCCCCTGCTCTGGCGCGAAACTGGACAAAGGGAAGTGGGTGTAGCCACCCCCTCCCTTGACCCTCCCATAGGTGGGGTCATAGAGCTAGTCCATCCCCTCTTTTAGTATAAGAGGGGGAACCTTGCCATTGCAAAGCAGATAACCCCTGGACGACGCTCTACAGAAGAATCCTGGCCCTTCGACATTCCACTACCTTTGGAAGACAGAAGAATCTCCCTTGGAGTCAAGGAGTGACTCCCCTGCTTGGCAGGCACCAAAAACGACAACGACGGTCGCAAACTACGCCGCTCCCGCCGGAGTCCGAAGTCCCTCCAGCCCAAGAAGTGGATTTCCTGACCTCTCCCAGGCCATCGTGAGTCCCCAGCGAAGCTGAGGCAAGTGGACCCCTCGAGTAGCGAGGAACCGCGACCCTGGGTACCGTGTACTATTGTCGAGTGCAACCCCTTCACAACGTTCTACGAACTTGTGCTTTGGACCACGTGTGGTCCCGACCTCCAGCAGGAATCCCTCCGAAGATCAGAGGCCTACACTGTTCCGAGTGACCGTGGGCCCCTGTTGAGTGATTCCGCCCGAGGTGTCTTCGCGATCCCTTGCCCGCCGGCTTGTGGGTCCCCAGAAGACTTCTTAAAGAAACCAAAGGGCTCCCCTGGTTGCTCCAGGCCTGCCCTGACTTACCCTCGCTGGGTGAGTCCCTCAGACCTTGCTGGTCTGTGCCATCGACTTTTCTTCATCTCCCCAAGACTTGCTGCTGCCAAGGCTTGTTGGCTCCAATCGAGTTGCTGACACCGCAGTCAGCTGCAGACGTCGAGGGACCCACCGAATCCAGCTCCTGGTTGTCGTTGACACCTCCTGGACGACGTGGCTGAAGAGTCAAGGCACCCGCAACCGACCTGAATCAACCGACGACGGTGGGCATCCATCTTCCTTGCCCCGGGTCACTGCCAAGTGACTTTGAACACTGTCCCCTCTGCTTTCAGGTCATCCTTCTTCAGAATCCAGGCTTGGATTCCACCGGACACTTCTTCAGCTCCCGCAAGCAGCAAGTCTTCTTTGTTCGCCATTGAAAACGACGCCGCGACCCGACACCAAAGGACACCTATGCACCCGGCTTCCCTGGGTGAGGTAACTCCAGCACTACGGTGCTCCTGTGGGTGTGGGCCCTAGAACTACTTACCCTGTAAGTGACTTGCTTGTAGGTTCTCCCGAAGTATCCTAAAACTCTTTATTTCCAACCACGACTTGCCCCATTGAAGTTAACGGCGATCCGCGCCTGTGTATCCACACTGCACGCGTCCCCGTGGGTCCTTTACTTACCTGCCTTGGGTGGTTTCGTGAGGCCCCTGCACTTCTGCAGGCCCTAGGCCTTGTCTCCCTGCAAGTCGTTGTCCCTAAGTCTCTTACTTAGTATATGGTCTGGTACGCCCCTAGGGCCCCAGCCATATTTTGTGCTTAACTTATTGTGAAACGTTGATTTGTGCATATGTTTGTCTTCTAATCTCATAAAGAGATTAGTAGAGAGTTATTTAGAAATAAATACATATATATTTGATATATATACCTGTGTGGTGTCTTTTCATTTGGTGATTCAAGAGATTATATGGTAAAACAAGCTGCTTTACATTCCTTCAAGACTTAGCCTGAAGGCTGCTCTCCACAGCTACCACTAGGATAGCTTTCTTTAAAAGGTTGTCTTAAACCTATCTACCATAAGAGTCGATTTGCCCTGGTGCAAGGTGTCCACTTTAATTAGTGAACAGCATATACCAGGCCAACTTCTCACATTGGTGGGCAGCGTGTGGGATTCCAGCTTGCCATTGTTTTACCAGAAAATCTCTATTTGAATTACTAACTGAAAACCATTATAGGTACTCAAGGTACATATAAAGTCAAGCTTAGTATCAATAAGTTCTACTGAACTTAGAGCTGTGTGCCAAGGGATAGCACACCCTTTCCACAGCTCAAGCTAGGATCAGTAGGCCACAAACTAGTGTAGGTAGTACAACACTGCACAACACTAGAATGTCCTTAAAGGGTGGACCCAGTGGATCCACTCAGCCTCAGTATAAGGACATGGCTTTCTCTGACTTGAGAGCCATGTGTGTTGACAGACACCTGAGACTAGGACAGAGTCCCTCAACACTACACCTGATAGATCTGCTGACAGCAGATGACCTTAGATTGGCTCTAG
The DNA here is from genome assembly GCA_963921515.1 of Calotriton arnoldi. Taxonomy (NCBI): domain Eukaryota; kingdom Metazoa; phylum Chordata; class Amphibia; order Caudata; family Salamandridae; genus Calotriton; species Calotriton arnoldi. The sequence continues at coordinate 62,216 of CAWUFW010005184.1, read as the reverse complement.
GAGCTAAAGGGTTTGAATCAGTGGGTGGGTCAGTCATAGTATCTGGGTCAGATGATGAAAATCAGAATGACCAAGATTCTGTGATTGAAGGGCCAGGCTCCAAGGGGCCTGAAAAGGACAGAGGAATTCTCCCTAAGAGAACTGACAGAGAGGAGGAGAGGCACAGATCCCCTTCCAGGGAATCTGACCACTCTTATCACTCTGGCAGAGAATTTGTCCAGCAGAGGAGCTCATACTTTTCCTTAAGAGAGACCTCCTCTGAGAGAAGGTGCAAACTGCTCCAGTATGAGGAAGCCAAAGTGGCCCTCAGAACCAAGCAGTTGGCACTGGATAGGGAAGCCCTGGAGATCCAGAGAGCTTCTAGAAGAGAGGGTTAGAACCCCTGGTGGCAGCAACAGTGTCCCTAGAGGCAGAGAATATATTCCTGACCATAGGAACCTGAGCAAGGTTGTTCTTCCCTACCAGAGTGGGGATGATATCCACAAGTGGATAACTGCTATGGAGAGGGCCTGTAGAGTACAGCAGGTCCCCCAAAAGCAGTGGGCAGCAATCTTGTGGCTCTCCTTTTCAGATAAAGGAAGAGACAAGCTCCTCACTGTTAGAGAGGAGGATGCTGATGATTATGAGGTCCTGAAGAGTGCACTGATAGATGGGTTTGGCTTAACCACTGAGCAGTACAGGTTGAAGTTCAGAGATACCCAGAAGGCACAGACTCAGGACTGGACAGACTTTGTAGATTGTGCATCCAAGGCTCTGGAGGGTTGGCTGGTTGGCAGTAGGGTTACTGATTTCAAAGGATTTCATAATCTAATGATGAGAGAACAGATCCTTAATAATTGTCAAAACCAGCTTTTACACCAGTACCTGGTGGACTCTGATCTGACCTCTCCCCAAGAATTGGGAAAGAAGGCAGACAAATGGGTCAGAACCAGAGTAAGGCCTAAGAATCAGGGTGGTGACCACAAGAAAGATTCTACCAAGTCCCAAGAGAAAGGTGGGGATAAATCTAAGGATAAGTCCACTACAGGGCCCCAAAAGTCCTCTTCTGGGGTAGGTCCCAAACTCCTTCCTCTCCTGAAAAGAAACCCTATTGCCATGTCTGTAAAAAGCCTGGGCACTGGAAATCTGATCCAAGTTGTCCCAGGATTGGCAATAAAGAAAATGTTCCTCCAACAACTACTACCACCCCTCCTGGTACTACCAGTAGTAATCCTCCAGTTGGGAGTAGTGCACCCAAAAAGTTAGGTGCTTTTGCAAGAGGAACAGAGGTGGGCCCTAGTTTAGACAGGAACCCCTCAACAGACTCCTCAGACTCTGATGGTGGTATAGGATTTGCCACCTTTACCATGGGTCCCACAGCATTGGGCAGGTACAGACTGGAGCCAATAATTAATGGTCAGAAAGCTGTGGCATTTAGGGACACAGGGGCTAGTGTCACCATGGTGGCAGGGAAACTAGTCCCCCTCACCAGCTTTTACCTGAGTTTAAATACCAGGTGACCAACATTGATGGTGTCAGAACAGATCACCCCATGGCCATAGTCAATCTCACCTGGGAGGGGGTCACAGGCCCAAAAAGAGTGGCAGTGTCCCCAACCTTACCTGTAGATTGCCTGATGGGCAATGATCTGGAAATTTCAGCCTGGGCTGAAATTGAACACCAAACCCATCTGAGGATGTTGGGTGTCCCTGTAAAGGTTAGTGGGGCTGTGATGGCCACAGCCCCAGCCCAAGATTTTGGAGAGATGGAGCCTGGAAGAATGGCCCACTCTCCCCCAGAAGAGAGCACAAGGGTTGAAGAAAAGTCTTCTTCCCTCCAGACAGTAGGTAAGGGTCAGCCTCCTCAGGGAACTGACCCTCCCCTAGTGAAGGAACTGCCACAGAGGTAGTCAGGCCTGGCCTGGCCCCACCCCTGATGGCAGAGGACCCTTCCAAGGTGGTACCCAGTCTGGAGCAGGTAAACTGCCCCTCTCTACCCTGCCTCAGTCAGCCCAGGGCTGCAGAGGTCAGGAAGTCAGTGGACCCCCCAGGGCCCCCTGTCCAGAGGAACCCCCCCATCAGCAGATTAGGGGCACCCAGTCTAGTAGCCCTAGCCAGGTGAAAATTCCTCAACCCACTGAGGGATCCCCCATACCTTTATGTAGGGACCTCCCCCAGAAGGACCCTGTTAGGCAAGGGCAAACCTGGGACCAAAAGGTTCCAAACATGCCATATCCCTCCAGTGTTCCATCCAAAGGGACCCAACCCCCAGCTGTAGGCAGTCAAAGTTTGACCCTTAGAGCAAAGTGCAACTCAGTCATGGAAAGACAGGCATACATGGTGACCAGTGATCTGAGGAAGCTGAGGCCAACCTTCCTAGGGCCTCACTTCCCTACTCAGACACCCCACCAGCCTTGTACTTTACCAAAGCACACCAGAGGTAGTGATTCCCCATGGTGGAGACCCTCTCATACCCTTAGGGTGAGGGATTGCTTAGTGGACCATAAGACAGGGGGCAACCATGCTAGTGCAGGTGCTTCCTTATATGACCACTTAATCAATAAAGGCTCAACTGGTCAAGGTTAGCCTTATCTCCTTTCGTTTGGGGGGGTTATGTAGGAAGGTGGAATCTGACTATATGGTTGCCCCCACTTTTTCCTGGTGTTTTGCTGGTTTATGACTTAGTTGGACTGGGACCCTGCTATTCAGGGCCCCAGTCTATCTGCTCTCTCTAAACAACAAGGAGTGCACTCTAGGTGCACTAGTGATTGGATACTGTGGTGCCTTATGAGTCCCTAGTATATGGTACCTTAGGTACCAAGGGCATAGGTACTTCACAGGCCTACCAGGGGCTGCAGCATGTATTATGCCACCCCTGGGAAGTAGTCTAAATCTGACACCACAGGCCTGCTACTGCAGCCTGGGTGAGGTGGTGCTAGCACCCCTCACTGAGATATAGGTTTACTATATCTCTCCTGCACACACATATAAACCTATCAGTCACCCCTAAGGCAGGCCCTATCAATCCTGAGGGCAGGGTGCTTGGCTTCTATGTGAGGGGGTGCCTCTGCCTGAGCAGGGCCCCTCTGCAGCTCTCAGAGTCTATTCTCTGGGGCTGTTTGTGGATGCGGTTAAACCATATACTCTTAAGTGCATTATATCCTCGCAGTAAAATGCTAACTTTGGAATGGCTGCATCAAAACATGTCGTGTTTGGTGTCAAACATCTTGGAATACTACCCCCCCACCAATCCTGGCGGCGGGGTAGCATTCCACCCTTCTAGAGGATAAGACATGTACCTGCTGTGGAAACGCGGTAGAATCCTGAAGAGCCCTGGCATCACAAAATGGATGCCACCAGTCACAGACACTGGGCTGCCCTCCTGCTGATGACCGAAACTCACAGTGGAGGAAGCCCAACAATAGGCATCCTGTCACAGGGAGGTGTGACCACCTCCCAGACAGGGTTTAGTGTATTGGGGCTGGGTGGGTGCACTCTTAGAGTGCTTTGAAGTCCTGCACTGGGGGAGCAGAAGGCTCCTCTGTGCATATGCCAGTTCAAACCAGCTCAGGGGCTACCTGCCCCTGCTCTGGCGCGAAACTGGACAAAGGGAAGTGGGTGTAGCCACCCCTCCCTTGACCCTCCCATAGGTGGGGTCATAGAGCTAGTCCATCCCCTCTTTTAGTATAAGAGGGGGAACCTTGCCATTGCAAAGCAGATAACCCCTGGACGACGCTCTACAGAAGAATCCTGGCCCTTCGACGTTCCACTACCTTTGGAAGACAGAAGAATCTCCCTTGGAGTCAAGGAGTGACTCCCCTGCTTGGCAGGCACCAAAAACGACAACAACGGTCGCAAACTACGCTGCTCCCGCCGGAGTCCGAAGTCCCTGCAGCCCAAGAAGTGGATTTCCTGACCTTTCCCAGGCCATCGTGAGTCCCCAGCGAAGCTGAGGCAAGTGGACCCCACGAGTAACGAGGAACCGCGACCCCTGGGTACCGTGCACTATTGTCGAGTGCAACCCCTTCACAACGTTCTACGAACTTGTGCTTTGGACCACGTGTGGTCCCGACCTCCAGCAGGAATCCCTCCGAAGATCAGAGGCCTACACCGTCCCGAGTGACCGTGGGCCCCTGTTGAGTGATTCCGCCCGAGGTGTCTTCACAATCCCTTGCTCGCCGGCTTGTGGGTCCCCAGAAGACTTCTTAAAGAAACCAAAGAGCTCCCCTAGTTGCTCCAGGCCTGCCCTGACTTACCTTCGCTGGGTGAGTCCCTCAGACCTTGCTGGTCTGTGCCATCGACTTTTCTTCATCTCCCCGAGACTTGCTGCTGCCAAGGCTTGTTGGCTCCAATCGAGTTGTCAACACCGCAGTCAGCTGCAGACATTGAGGGACCCACCGAATCCAGCTCCTGGTTGTCGTCGACACCTCCTGGACCACGTGGCTGAAGAGTCAAGGCACCCGCAACCGACCTGAATCAACCGACGACGGTGGGCATCCATCTTCCTTGCCCCGGGTCACTGCCAAGTGACTTTGAACACTGTCCCCTCTGCTTTCAGGTCATCCTTCTTCAGAATCCAGGCTTGGATTCCACCGGACACTTCTTCAGCTCCCGCAAGCAGCAAGTCTTCTTTGTTCGCCATTGAAAACGACGCCGCGACCCGACACCAAAGGACACCTATGCACCCGGCTTCCCTGGGTGAGGTAACTCCAGCACTACGGTGCTCCTGTGGGTGTGGGCCCTAGAACTACTTACCCTGTAAGTGACTTGCTTGTAGGTTCTCCCGAAGTATCCTAAAACTCTTTATTTCCAACCGCGACTTGCCCCATTGAAGTTAACGGCGATCCGCGCCTGTGTATCCACACTGCACGCGTCCCCCGTGGGTCCTTTACTTACCTGCCTTGGGTGGTTTCGTGAGGCCCCTGCACTTCTGCAGGCCCTAGGCCTTGTCTCCCTGCAAGTCGTTGTCCCTAAGTCTCTTACTTAGTATATGGTCTGGTACGCCCCTAGGGCCCCAGCCATATTTTGTGCTTAACTTATTGTGAAACGTTGATTTGTGCATATGTTTGTCTTCTAATCTCATAAAGAGATTAGTAGAGAGTTATTTAGAAATAAATACATATATATTTGATATATATACCTGTGTGGTGTCTTTTCATTTGGTGATTCAAGAGATTATATGGTAAAACAAGCTGCTTTACATTCCTTCAAGACTTAGCCTGAAGGCTGCTCTCCACAGCTACCACTAGGATAGCTTTCTTTAAAAGGTTGTCTTAAACCTATCTACCATAAGAGTCGATTTGCCCTGGTGCAAGGTGTCCACTTTAATTAGTGAACAGCATATACCAGGCCAACTTCTCACACTACTCCAGGCCATGCAATGCACTCTGTACTCCCACTCCCGTGTATCAGCTGACACGTTGTGCTCAGTGATATGTCCCCTCAGGTGTCAGCCTCTGTGTCAGTGTGCTGTGGCTTCGATGTCAGGACTGCTGGGGTGTTTATCGGTTGGGGCTCAGCATGCCACCGGAGATGTGACCATAGGAGACGATACTTGTGTGACACATAGGTGTTTGACCACCTGACCGTGCAGACTGGGGTATGCGAATGTGAGGTCCATGCAGCTGTTTCCCATTCACAGCAGATTGTGAGGTGCTCAGGTTCAGAGGCATGTGTTACAGGTCACCCATATGTCCAATCAGTATGACCTGGACAGATAAGGGTTCAGATGATGTGGTGTGTGGGGGATGTACATGTGCACTTGTTCAGCTCCAGGACTTGCATTCCCCATGACCTACTATTGTGACACAGTGCAGACTGTTGTTGTGTGGCTGCCCTGCCCATGTGACTGAAGACAGTGATGTATGACTTAGCAGGCATGCCTGTGCCATGGCATGTGACTTCCTATGTGTGATCCTGCAGGGGAGTGACATGTGCTACATGCACACCATAGTGGCAATGGCTATCAGCACATGGGTGCATCGTGGTGTCCGTCGCTGGTATGCATCACATGCATTTCATGTATCTGACTCTGGGCATCACTTTCATCCGGGCACCTGTACTGACTCAGTGGCAAGAGTTGTGATGTGTGCATGTTCACATGCTTCACCGTGTTCTCTGCACCGTCCAACTACTGTGTAGGTGGTGCATGTGTCCACACTGGGGTATTGCCAGCCAACGGACGCCAGACAGATGGGTGCAAGGCCAGGTGTGATGTGAGTGCCATGGTTGATGATCAGACTGACAATTGGCTTCTCCTATTCTGTTTGGGCAATTTTAGCAATGTTCAACTAAGGATGCCAGGCCTTGCTCTGTATTGTGCTGTACTTACTGTGGTGTGTGCGTTCGGTGCAGGTGACTGATGTCTGTCTGTCTCCCTATTGTTTGCAGATACATCCACGGCCACAGGAGGGGACAGCTCCACGGACCAGGAGGAGCCGCAGAGCCAGACTGGGTCAACAGCCGAGGAGTGGTCGGAGGGACCCAGTGGCACGGAGGGCGAGGGGAGCCACACCGAGGAGTCCTCAGCACCATCCACCTCAGCTGAGGACCACAGCAGCTCGGAGGATGACTCCCTAATGGAGGCGGGTGTCAGCAGCCACCACACCCCAGCTAGTGTTGCTGTCCCCGCCACCACCACCACCACCGCCCTCCCATCGGCTCCCATTCCCGAGGTCCGTGGAGGCTCCCATGTTCGGGAGCGTGTCTCTTTCGGGCCAGGCACCGCACCCCCTGCCCCTGTGTCCCCTGCTGCCCTAAGTGAGGAGTCTGTGTACCTCCTTCGGCAGCTCCATGTAGGGCAGACAGCGATGCTGAGTGTCCTCCATGCACACACCACTCTGTTGACTCAGCTGGTGTCGTTCATGGAGGGCATCTCATCGGGCATGTCTGCCCTACAGAGGGGCAATAGGTCCATGGACTCCTCCCTGACGGCAGCAGTGTCCCTCCTCCGACAGTCCCTCACCCCTCCTGTCTCTGCCCCATCCACACTCCCCAGCACCTTACCTGTCCCAAGCACACACACACCGGCACAGGCACACACCAGCACAGACACGAGCAGCACACACACACAGACGCCACAGACAAGACGCACACGCACACACAGTCAGGGGACTGAAACCACACTCACAGGGGATGGGGCCCAGTCACACACACACATCCACGAGCATTGCGCAGTCCACAGTTGCCTCTCCCTCCAAAGCCCCCTCCGTTGCCTCACCTGCAACCCCAAAGACCCAGCGGCTCTTCCTCAGTGACCTCGGCCTCTTCCCCTCCGATCCAGCTGATACAGCATTCAGGGGGAAGAGAAAGCCCACCCACACAGAGCGGAGTGCCCCTCGCCACCGGACACCCTCCCCCAGGCGCAGACCGACTGATGCCCCCATCCGCAAGTCCCCCCGGACCCGGAAGAGCAAGACCCCGCCGCCGCCCTGCAGCTCAGGCACCAAGTCTCCTTCCTCCATCCCTCAGGCCCCCACTCCACAGGTGCCCCCACCACACCCTGCCCCAGGTTCCCCCACCCACAGATACACCATCCCCAAAAGGATCAGGCCTTCTCCCCCTGCCACTTGCTCTTCCGGCCCCACACCCCCGCTGCGCTTGTCTGTGCCACTGGTGTGGAGACGGTGTCCTCCCCCTCTGTCCTGCCCACCTTACCTGATCCCCATTCTCCTCCCTGGAGGTAGGCACTGCAGTGGAGTCCACTACCACCCTGTCTGACTTGGGCACTGCAGTGGGGAACCTGTCCACTCCATCTGCATGGTCCCCTGCAGTCTTGCCGGCACCCACACCATCAGAGTCATGCCCCCCAGTTGTGCCGGCACACACCATGTCAGACACCTCCACTGCAGTTGTCAGTGGCTCTCCAGCACCCACCACCCCTTCCCTGCCTCCTTCTGGTGAGCCATGATCCTGTCCCTGCGGTGCCTGGCCTGCCCCCCGTATGCCCCTCCGAGGGGATTGTCCCTGGCTTTCATCAGTGCAGGCATGCGTAGGGTGACATCTGCCACTGTCACCCTGTTTTGACTTTCAAGTTGGACTGGCCATTGGCCTTTGTTAAATTCTTTGCTGGACATCAACTGTTAGACCCACATATGCTGAATAAAGCACCTTTCTGTTCTCTAGTGCTTTTGCTTCTGATGTACATGTTGTTGATGATGCTAACCATGCCCTTGCTGCAGTGATGGTGATATTTGGTCTCATGATGATGAAGTGTTACTGTGCAGGAACACATGTGGTCCAGGGGGAATGTGTCCTATCCTGTGGTGTATCCATGTCATCCTTAGCAGCATCTGAGGGTGTCATGTGTTCATTATTTGGCAATGGGATTTCCTACTTACATTAGCAATTTCACATCTGTGGCTTCCACCCCTGCACATCTGTTGTGCCTGCCATTGTTCAATTCGTCTACTTCCCTGACCGTGTGGCCATCTCCACTGGACATGCAGGTTTGGGCATCAATGGGGAAGGACTCATCTGTGTTGTCAGTGCAACATTGCTATACAAGTGTGTTGGATCTGTGCTGATGATTTTGTTGGCACTCCCATGACCAGGCTGATGTGACGGGAGCATTCATTTGGTGCTAATTGTTGACTGTGTGACCAAGTGCTCAGCTGACATGATGGAGCCCTACTGAGGCAACATATGGCACAGCTTTCCTCACACAGGAGTGGAGTCCCCTCATGGCAGTGTGTACTCCTGTGACATTGCCTGCGCCCAAGGTGTGTGTTATATGAGCATGTCTGTGTGTTCACTTCCGTTTTGCTGTGCATGCTGGGATCCCTAGTGTTGTACCTGTTTGTGATGCTTGCTGAGTTGACCTATGTTCCCCCCAAGTCTTCTCCCTGGATTCTCTGTGATGTGCGTGCATGGCACATTACTGGTCATCAGGGTGTCACCCATAGGTGTGTTTGCTGTCAGGGCTGAGTTTGTGTGCAGACGCAGATGGGTCACAGTCAGGATTCCCCTTGGCACTTGTTGTTTACACCTGTCATGTGATTTCCAGTTTGTGTTATCTTTCAGTGATTGTGACACGTTGTGTGTGTGACTGCTGGCACTCCTCAGGGTCCGGGCTGCAATGTTGGTAGTTGTCTATGTGTGTTCTTTGTGGGTGTCCTTGGCTTCTTCATTGGTGTGTGACTGTGGCTGGGATCCCATTGGTTGGTGTGGTATTGCCGTCATGTCCATGTACAGCGTAGTGTGCAGTGTGTCAGACATTCAGGAGTCTTGTTGAGTGGCCATGTGTGATGTGTTTCTGCACCTTGGTTCCCACCCATCAGCCTGGGATTGTCATGGGTGCATGTGCAATGTCACCAGTGCATGTGAGCTTCACTGCTGCACATTGTTGGAGGTCGAGGTGTGTGGTGTTGAGTGTGTGCAGATGAGAGTTGTTGCCCGGCTAGACCCCTGCCTCCATGTTGGCCTTGGCTTACTGGCCGTGCTGATTGATTTGTGCTTGTGTAGGTGTGATGGTAGTTTGTTGCTCAGGACACATGACTGTGGTTCACAGTGTGAACGACATTTAGCTTTGTCATCACAGTGAGATTGTAATGCAGCCCAGGGTCACCACATTGTGGGGGCCCTGGGGGTTGTGCTGTGGTGTGTCTGTGTCTTGCTGTGTCAGTTGCTGTTCCTACATGCTTGTGTGACATGTGTGATTTGTGCTCCTTCTCATCTGACAATGCCTGATTGCCCACATAGGGGATTTGGATCCATGAGTTACCTTTGTGTGGCACTGTATGCACATCTGTGTAATTGGTATTCAGGCCTCCTCATGTGTTGTGTGGTTGCCTGGGGACACTGGCACCCCCCTCACCTGTTGTGTTTGATGTGCAGTGTGGGTCTGCCTGTTTGTGTTTGTGCATCTGCACCACTGCATTGGCATATCTTTGGTGTGCCATTGGCTGTATGTTGTTTGGTGGGTTTCCCCTGCTGTCCCTGGGACTCCTAGGTCATCGGTCAGCACAATGATCATGGTTTGTGTGTCCCATTGCTGCCATGGTATGTTATCTGTTCACCTCACATCTACAGTCTCCACAGGGTATCTGCATTTGTGTGCCCATTGGTGCAAATATGTGGGTCTGCATTCTGATGGTCACTTCTGTCATTGTGTCATTGATGAATGTTGACAGTGTCAGCCCCCATGGGTGTTGTTTGTCTGCACATGGCCAAAGGTATGTCTTATTTGCACTGCAGTATTTGCCTCCCCCAATATATGTTGCAATGGGACACATGCACTACTTTGCCACTGATGTGTTTTATGTTCTGTGACCAGGAATCATCCATGCAGTTTGGCAGTTGCAGCTTTTTCTTTGTCAACACTTGCATTTTGGTCACTGTGATGATGGGGGTTTAGGCCCCATTGCCACAATGTTCAAAATGTGCTTCAGCTATGGAACCCACACTTACCTTTTGGTCACTGTGATGATGGGGGTTTAGGCCCCATTGCCACAATGTTCAAAATGTGCTTCAGCTATGGACCCCACACCTACCTTTTGGTCACTGTGATGATGGCGTTTTGGACCCCATTGCCACAATGGTCATGGCCTGCTTGCATTGTGGGGGCCACACACATATATGTGTGGCACATGTGATAGGGGGTCACATTGTATGTTCAAAGTCATGTTCAATGTTGTAGGCATTTGACACAGTCTACACACGATTGTCATGGTGTTGGGGGGATGTCTTTTTCTTGCATTCTCTAGGTTGTGGTGTGCTGGTTGTGTCATGCATTGTCCATCCTATGAGTGGGGGTGGTGTTGGTGGTAGGCATCTGGCACCCCCTCGGTAAGGGTGGTAGTAGTGGTAGGCATCCAGCCCCCCATGGGTAGAGGTGGTAGTAGTGGTAGGCATCTGGCACCCCCTGGGTAAGGGTGGTAGTAGTGGTAGGCATCCAGCCCCCCATGGGTAGAGGTGGTAGTAGTGACAGGCATCTGGCACCCCCTGGGTAAGGGTGGTAGTAGTGGTAGGCATCCAGCCCCCATGGGTAGAGGTGGTAGTAGTGACAGGCATCTGGCACCCCCTGGGTAAGGGTGGTAGTAGTGGTAGGCATCCAGCCCCCCATGGGTAGAGGTGGTAGTAGTGACAGGCATCTGGCACCCCCTGGGTAAGGGTGGTAGTAGTGACAGGCATCCAGCCCCCATGGGTAGAGGTGGTAGTAGTGACAGGCATCTGGCACCCCTGGGTAAGGGTGGTAGTAGTGGTAGCCATCTGGCACCCCTGGGTAAGGGTGGTAGTAGTGGTAGGCATCCTGCCCCCCATGGGTAGAGGTGGTAGTAGTGACAGGCATCTGGCACCCCCTGGGTAAGGGTGGTAGTAGTGACAGGCATCCAGCCCCCATGGGTAGAGGTGGTAGTAGTGACAGGCATCTGGCACCCCTGGGTAAGGGTGGTAGTAGTGACAGGCATCCAGCCCCCATGGGTAGAGGTGGTAGTAGTGGTAGGCATCTGGCAACCCCTGGGTAGGGTGGTAGTAGTGGTAGGTATCTGGCACCCCTGGGTAAGGGTGGTAGTAGTGGTAGGCATCTGGCACCCCCTGGGTAAGGGTGGTAGTAGTGACAGGCATCCAGCCCCCATGGGTAGAGGTGGTAGTAGTGGTAGGCATCTGGCACCCCTGGGTAAGGGTGGTAGTAGTGGTAGGCATCTGGCACCCCTGGGTAAGGGTGGTAGTAGTGGTAGGCATCCAGTCCCCCATGGGTAGAGGTGGTAGTAGTGACAGGCATCTGGTACCCCCTGGGTAAGGGTGGTAGTAGTGGTAGGCATCCTGCCCCCCATGGGTAGAGGTGGTAGTAGTGACAGGCATCTGGCACCCCCTGGGTAAGGGTGGTAGTAGTGACAGGCATCCAGCCCCCCATGGGTAGAGGTGGTAGTAGTGACAGGCATCTGGCACCCCTGGTTAAGGGTGGTAGTAGTGACAGGCATCCAGCCCCCCATGGGTAGAGGTGGTAGTTGTGACAGGCATCTGGCACCCCTGGGTAAGGGTGGTAGTAGTGACAGGCATCCAGCCCCCATGGGTAGAGGTGGTAGTAGTGGTAGGCATCTGGCACCCCCTGGGTAAGGGTGGTAGTAGTGGTAGGTATCTGGCACCCCCTGGGTAAGGGTGGTAGTAGTGGTAGGCATCTGGCACCCCCTGGGTAAGGGTGGTAGTAGTGACAGGCATCCAGCCCCCATGGGTAGAGGTGGTAGTAGTGGTAGGCATCTGGCACCCCCTGGGCAAGGGTGGTAGTAGTGGTAGGCATCTGGCACCCCTGGGTAAGGGTGGTAGTAGTGGTAGGCATCCAGCCCCCATGGGTAGAGGTGGTAGTAGTGACAGGCATCTGGCACCCCTGGGTAAGGGTGGTAGTAGTGGTAGGCATCTGGCACCCCTGGGTAAGGGTGGTAGTAGTGGTAGGCATCCAGCCCCCATGGGTAGAGGTGGTAGTAGTGGTAGGCATCTGGCACCCCCTGGGTAAGGGTGGTAGTAGTGGTAGGCATCTGGCACCCCCTGGGTAAGGGTGGTAGTAGTGACAGGCATCCAGCACCCCATGGGTAGGGGTGGCAGTAGTGGTAGGCATACAGGCCCCTATGTGTATGTGTGGCATTGGTGAGGGCCATCCCGCCCCTATGGTGCTGCTGTTGCTGGTGTAGGTATTTCTGCATCCCTCTGTGTGTGATGTGTCGGGTACGTGTAGTTTGTTTTTGTTGTTGGTGTCTGACTTACCTTCTGTGCCGTACGTGTCCGTGCCTGTTCCGGTAATAGAGGTAGAATATTGGTAGGATCGCCACGAAGGGATTCATGGTTGGTTCGTCTCGTTCGTCTTTCTCTTTGCTTCGCCTCGTCCTCGTCGCTGGCGTGTTCGTCTCGTAGCCGTGGATCGTGTTGTGGCGCGAATCGGAGCTTATGTGCGCCTCGTCCGGATGCTTTGAAGTGCCGTGCGTAGCGACGGGTTCGGCGCGTACGGGAAGCGCATCGTACTTGTCCGGCCGGACGGGGCTGCATTTTTGCTTCCGTGCGGCTCGATTCTACGATTCCGGATCCGGCTCGGTCGGGGAACAGGACCTGGATTGGGTGAGTACGACTGGGTCGGAATCTATGCTGTTGTGCGCATCGTACTTGCTCGTTCGGAATCGGCCCCTAAGTGGTTGAGTCACAAAAGCATTTATGAGCACCGGAAGTAATAGGTAATACCACAGGAGTACTCTTCTATGTACTCATACAAGGCTTTGTGAATTGGCCCTGTAACGTCGAAACACTATTACCAAAAGTATAGAGGGCACAGCCTATTCTTTTTTACTAATTTTATATGAGTACTCCATGATTATTCACATTTCAATCCCATTTTTGATGTCTTGGCAATAATTCACAATGGCAAGCAACAATACATAAAAGAGTTCTTGTACATGAGAACTACTTTACATACTTCAAAATGCCTTTGTGAATGGGCTCCAAGATTTGTACCCGCAAATTTGATAAACTGTGATAGAATGCCAGAACACATTATTGTGCATATATGGGAAAACTGTGATAATGTTTTGTTAAATAATATATGGGAGATTAAATAAATAATTAATCATGTAGTTCGAAATGTTTGCTTAATCTACGATTATGCATGCTATAAATGATGCTTACCACCAATAAACATTAATATATTAATTCAAATAGAAGTTAACAATAATTATTTGATGATGTGTCAGTCATGGACATCTTGAAATCAGATAATTATCCATGAAAAATGCCAAATTCTGGACAATTTTCGGGCTTGTACTATCACACAACAAAGCTCAGTGGTAGCAGATTAAAATTAGGGGTGTATCCTCTGCCCTAGTTCTCCCTAAAATTATAAAACGTTAGAGATTACAGTTGGTTAAAAAAAAACGAACGGAACGTGAATACTTTCTGCTTCATCCATTAAAACATAACTGTAAGAAATTTACTTTTATGAGCAAAGTCGCCATCTTGAACCTGCTTGCTCCTAATTACTGCCTTGGGAGAGAATGATAGCCTGTATTAAGATAATTAAACAAGCTACCTTACGTGGTTCCAGTAAAGTGTCTCAGTACTAAGGTTTGAGTCCAAAAAACATGCTTTAGCGCACCTTCTAATCTGCCATGCATAGGCACTGTAACTATAATCACTCATATGGGATAATGTACACCCAGTTGTACATTATAATGTAATTACAAATTATCGAGGCGTTTTGTATTCATATGTAAGTATGAAACGTTAATAAGGTCATGGAACCTCCAAGGCAACTTGAAATATCCTTTTTAATGTAAAGTTGAGAATACATAATTCCATATAATAAATAGACCCAAAAAGTACTCAATAATTATCCGAGGTAAGCTGTAACTAGCTCGTCCATTCCTGTTTTTCTATTTATTCTGGGCAGTTGCTTTTGTTGTTAAATATGACTTTAAGTCTCAGAATATTGAGTGAAACACAGACCAGGATGTGTAATGCATATCTGTATAAGGCAAAAAGTAGGCTTGAGTGGAAATTGTGTTGCACTGGTACAATCTCATGCAAATTCCCACATTTTACATTACGCTTGTTACTTTTTATTATGCCTGGTTGTGGAATTAAAGAATGTTAGAGGAAAAATCGTTGTTAGATCTGTCAGCCTAGGGTGGGCTTCCCCCGAACTTTTTGCCTTTACCCCCCTGTTTTTGCTGAAATTCGTATTGGTTGGCTTTAGTACTCTGTGCACTTTACCACTCTTAAACAATGCTAAAGTGCTTGTGCGCTCTCCTTTAAACATGGTCAAATTGGCTTACATCTGATTGGCATATTTAATTTACCTATAAGTCCTTTGCAGAGTGGTATACCATATACCCAGGGGCTGTATATTAAATGTTACTAGTGGACCTGCAGTACTTATTGTGCTATCCACTTAAGTGGGCCCTTAAAACAGTTAGCAGCTGTAGTTAGCAGTTGGACTTTGTTTATTCCTCCCAGACATCCACACAATAGAGAGCTTAGGTTTGTCTGGATGCACTATCACTGGCAGGACGGGGGCGGAGCTGGGCACAGCCCCACTTGCTACTGAACAGGGGGTGCCCTGCCTTCACCCAAAGGACTTGTCACCACTGCATTGTTCATGCAGACAGCCAAGAGCCAGAGCAGCGCTAGCAGGAATCTTCAAACACTTCAAAAGGAATTCTCTAAAAACGTCTCCTACTTCAAAGAAGGCACCAGGTATAAAAAGTTGGACATTTAGACCCACTCTTCAGTTCACTTTCTTGACCTGTGGAAGGACTCTCAGAGGACTGCCTACTGGCTGTGGCCTGCTCTGTACTCCACATGACTGCTTTGCTGTACCTGGAAGGTTGCCTTGCTGCCTGGAGCCCACCTTCAAACCTCAGAGGCTTACCCTGAAGCTTGAGTCCTGTTCCACTGCTTGAACCCAGTACTACCAGTGTGACTCCAAGGGCTAGCTGGCTGGCCTCCTGATTATAGCCTGAGGGACAGAAAGGGTGCCAACCATCTTGAAGCCGAACCTGGCCACAGTCTCAGTGAGTCCTAACCCCTTCAAGTGATGCCCGTCCAGTCCAGGACACTTGGTGGTAGTGCTAAAGGTGTCCAGATAGCCAAAAGCCAAAACTTGAGACTTAAAAAATTGTTGGCTAAAAACTGCTCTGAGAATAAAGAGGAGACCGGGACCAATCTGCTCATCTATCCTCCCAAGGTGTATCTCCCTTCAGCCTGACTTCGCAACAGCTCCTGTAACATTCTTCTTTGCAGCGGCAAACCCTTTTCAGCTGTCCTTCACCAAAGGGGTACTTGGCCTCATAGAACTCTCGGCGGCTACCGCTTCCAGCCTTGTCCTGATAGAGATGTTTGATTTCCAAAAAAGAGACTATGTCCGAATGTGGAAATCTACACTGCAACTTCGTCCAGCTGCTCCTTGACTATGACGCCTCCTACACAGACACCACCTGCAGTCTTGCCCCGTTGAATTTTACCCTCGCACAGACTGTTTGTTTAAATTTCTTCTAAGTCCGAAGGCAACCCTGACCGAGCTTAATCCATTCTTTGTATCTGACCTGCACTCGAATGTGGTCGGCCATATTTTTCGACTTTGACTCGGTCCTGCACTACTAGATGTCTGTGATGGTGCTTTGATCTTTTAACTTAAAATCTGGTGCTACTGAATGGATTTTTGTCGTTCCGTAGCTAAATAATTTATTAAAAATTACTCTATTTTTCTAAATGGGTGTTGTGATTTTACTTTATTACTGTTTGTGTGCTGCATAAATATTTTTACAAATTGCTTCTAAGTTAAGCCTGACTGCTTTTGTGCCAAGCTGCCAGAGGGTTAAGCACTGGCTAATATAGCGACTTTTGTGGTTCACACGGGCACGGATTGTGGCTGTTGCTTGGGCAGGGTTAACACCCCATTCAACCAACAGCCCAATTTCTCACAATCCTATTTTTTGGGCATGGGAATATTGCGAACAACTAGAACATGATTGGCTGTTGATCTCATTACTTGTGCTTTTTGCACTATTTTATTAGAGAGAATGTGTTCTTGAGTCCAAAATAGATGCAAGGATGTATTTTTTCACACTAAAATATACTACTAAATGCCGGGTTTCCATTTTGCATAATTTCACTTAATTTTTCTGAAATTTCATGTAATTAGGCAAAGCAATTTACATGAATTTCTCACACTCCTATAAAAAAGGCCCACTTGAAGCCTTCAATCTGCGTGCTTTGCATCATGTGGTTGAGCTGCTGATGGCTTTGATTAGTTTGAAGACACGTTGGGGGCAAATATTAATAATTTGGAGGAAGGGCAGCAGGCAAGCGGTGTCTTTAGCATGTGAACATATAGACATTCATTTACAGAGCATGATAAGAATTCTAGGCAGAGCTGCAAGGAATGAATAGTAATACATTTCTTCAAGAGCTGTAAAATAAAAATAAATGTTTTTTTTTTTACTGATATCTGAAGTTTGTCTTGCAGCCAGGTGCCAGTGTAACAATGTATGCTCAGACAAGGTAGGCCTCAGTCAGCATGCATGACTACAATGGAGAGGTGATGGCTGTCTTCCCTATTTTTGAAAATGTAAGTGGACAGTACTACCCCCTATCTGTAAAGCTGGTGTTTCTTGTTTTGGGCTCAGCATTAAGTGGATTGTAGAGGTTGTGACCGGTTTGTTATAAAAAGTATCCCTGCCTACAGGGACTTCCTGATCAGATCATTATGCTGCTGCCAGAGTAATGGACTAATAGCAGTAGTCTCTAAGACCCTGAGTCTGTGGCGGGATGAGGCTGGAAGTTGAGACCCAGAGTTAGGGCCTGATTACAAGCCTGGCGGTCTTGCGACCGCCAGACTCGCAGTGGGGCAGGAGTGGCGGTCCACCGGTTTGCCGAATATGACTTTCAAAGTCGTATCGGCGGTGGATTGCCGGCTTCCCTGGCGGTGGCGCAAGAGTGCCACAATGTATTATGCTGAGCAGGGACTCAGCATATTTTGAGCTTCTGCAGTACCAGCCATTTCATGGCAGAGTCCCGCCATGAAAAGGCTGGTGGGCAGAAACAAAGGGGGCCCTACAGGGCCCCATGGGTCCCCCACCATGGGGATACATTCAGGGGGGCACAGCATGTACCCCCCTGTTTGTATTCCCACAAAGTTCCAGCACAGCATGGATGCCACCGTCCATGCCGTGTTGGAACTTTTTTGCCGTTCCCATTGCGGTGCCTGTTTTCCATGTGTAACACGAGTTCAACTCGTAATACGGCTTGCGGTCCAAGTGCGGGTTTGCTGCAGCAGAGGTGGTGTTGCGCCGGCGCTGCTGCCCCAAACACGTAATCAGACCCTTAGCCTGCAGTCACTGCTGTGCTTCCCTTAGCCCTGGTCACACAGACTGGTGCAAAGGGGCTTGTTTCTCTCCAGCCAAACCCATGCCCTGCCAACTAGAGCAAAGCAGCTCAGGGGAAATGTTAGTCAGACTGGAAAACATTTGTGAATTGCCCAAGCCATTGCCGGTGCCACATCATCACTGTGAATGCTGGTGACATCAGTTAGACACGTCATCCTCACCTTCCAGATGCTTCATGACTAGCAGTTGTACCTCGCTCCTGCCTGATCAATCTGTCCAGCATCAATAGCTGCTGGTCAGGTCTGACACTTTGTAATGGGTCTGGCAGTGCCAGTAGCTGCTGTTGGCAACATCACTATTGCCACCATCATGAGCTGTATTCATCTCTAGCGAGTCCGGCCAACAGCCACCATGGCCATGTGAAAATGTAAAATCATGTTTTACTAACTGAGTGTGGGAAGACCACAGTATGGTTCATTTCAGCTGAGTGGGGTGAAGCCAGAAGAAGGATGGCTGTGTGGAATAAAGTCTTGGCTTCATTCCTGTAGTGCATGCACAGCTCATGCTCCAGAATTTTGTTTTTGCAATGTGCCTTTTTTATTTGTCTCTAAGAGTTCTAGCATGCACTGGGGAGACATTCATGGTTTACTAGCCCGGTGCAAAATTTCCATTATGCAAGCATAATCTTGTGTAATTTCAATAATTATGCATTACGCTTGTTACATGAGCTTCACAAAATTATTTTTTCATGCCATGTTGTGTAATTACACTCTGTTTACGACAAAAACTTAGCATGAGCACATGGGAACAACGCGAACAAGTAGAACGTGAGTGGCTGCTGTTTGCGTCTCTTGTGTTTTTTAAGCTATTTTTTTGTACAAAATTACGGTTTTGCACTTTGCATAACTATGCACATTTTCACATAATTTTCCCTAAATGTCGCATAAATATGCAATAGAAAACAATGCAATTTCTGCCCACCAGTATTATTATTTGATGATCTGCAGTAGGAATGAGAAACTTGCATGAATAACTTTGCTACTGAAGCCAATGCAGAGCGAGGCCATACATGTTTTCTTAGGAATATTTTAGTATAAAGCCCAGAGAAGGCAAGGTCAAGGCAAATGTAGACGACTGGGAATACCTGTAGTTCAAGCACAGCTGCTTCTTTAATACACTCTTTTCTGCATCCTTTGTTGCTACTAAACAGGGAATTTAAAAAAAACAGGCATTTCACCATGAGGGATGGGAACCTATTCCTCCCTTATTAAAGTGCTTTAAAATCCGAAGACGCTGTGACCAACGTTACTCAGTTAAAGGGTTTATTAAATGTGCTATGTCACCACATTGGCTAAACTCATCTTGGTAGTGCCCACCTCAACCCCACCAAGGGACAACAGGCATGTTTAAAGTTGTGCACACCGCTCCCCCATAAACACACTTATTCTAGGTCATGGTCGTCATTTAAGGGTCTCCAGGGGTTGCAACTGCAACCCCTGGCATGGCCCTTGCGAACTCTAGCACTTCCTCTGCAACCCCTGGCATCAGAGGTGGCAAAGTCAGTGCCAGGAACACAGGCGCAGCTCGTCCTTGTGGACGTTGGTTGGGGTCCACTTTCCTTGTTTTCTGATAATTGTTGTATTACACAAATAGTGAATAATAGCTATTATTCACTATTGTTGTAATTAAGAATGGAGTACAATTAGCTGGAATATGACCCTCCCTGGCAGCTGAGGTAAGTAAATAATGCTTTTAACGTGTGTTGTGTGCGTGCTTTCGGGAGAGAGTGTATTTATTTGAGAGTGTTTGTGAATGTGTGTGTATGTGTAGTAAGCTTGTATGTGTGAGTGGTAGTAGAGGTCAAATGGCGTGTAATGTCACTTCCGCTACCCCTGGAATTTTGATGAATTGGCGTTCATGCTCTAGGTACACTGCCTGCACTGATCTGTACAACATGAACACTATAGAAGACGAAGCATAACACGAAATAACAGAAACATTCCATTGCTTAAGAGACTGTATATGAGCAAAGATCACCATTATAATGGCAATGCAAATGTGATATCTCACTAATACACTGTGAGGTGTATAGCTCTTATTCTACAGGGAGTTAAAAGTTTAAATGACTATCAATAGCACCTAAAATAGTCTTCGCTATATTGACTAGGGCAAGGAGATGGAGAACAGGGTTGAAAAGGGAGAAAAAGATAAGAAAGAATGAGGAGGCATAGTGAGCTGAGAGGAAGAAGAGGATGGGGAGGCAACTAAGCTCTCCTGTGATTCTGATCATGAGCACCATGTGCAGTGAGATATCAGCGGCTGTCTATTTTTGTACTGTAGAACCGGTTAAGGGGGCGGGGTCACCATGCCCTGTCCATCAGAATATTAGAGTGAGCTGTGCTGGAGTGGTGCTGAAAGTGTTGTGCAGCCAAGAGTGAGCGGAACAGGAAATATGAGCACTGAAAAAGAATCAACGGAAAGCCCAGCATTGGATGTATGCATGCTCTAATGATTTAAAACACAAAAAAAGCTAAAAAGTTTTCTTTGCAAATATTTTTTCGAATGGAGGCACGAAGACTCTGCTGTCAGTGTGACACAGCCAATATCATGTTGTGGTCATTGTATAGCTGGAATTTCCAGAGGCTGGGTTCACTATTTCAGTATATCCCGGAGGACCTGCTGGAGAAGAAGATATTAGAAACATTGTAACAAACATTCTGCCGCCTTGGGGTGGGAGGGAGGGGCTTTTATGGACTTTTGAACTCCATAGAATATTCCAGTATTGTGTCTATTGTACTGGGTATGCATTGCTCTACTAAAAATATTGTTTGTGCAATCTATTCCTCATACATTCTTGAGGTGTCCTTTGCTGACACGACGTCCTTTATAGACGGAGTGTAATTTAGTGCTGTTCCACCGCAGTGCTGCTTTCATTTCCACACACTTAGTCATCCTTGTATTTATAGAACACAAAACCTACCCAACCATTGACGCTTTACACTATAAATTCATCGGCACCCACCGCCACTCATTATATCACTGGCGGCGCAGCGAGCCGGCGGAGTGTGGTACAGTACAGAAGTCTTCCTGGCACTCTAATTATCCTTTGCCAGTCAACTTTAGTATCACATGTATCCATGTGTAGAATCATGAAATAATTATGCATCGCGCGAGCTTTCTGGGAGCATGTACCACTGTTTTCCTAATTCTTTATCGCTCCCGTTGATCGTGGCGTGTGTGCATTGATCCAAGCCGGCCATCTGGTTCGGCAAGATAAGCGTGCTTGTGTCTTTGCATTGGACTGTCACTCGGGGAGGGGGGCTACGTTTTGGCTGTAGGGAATTACGGGGGCAGGATTAGCCCTCTTCCTATGAGCAACTGAATTTTAAATGCAACTCTGCAGCTGCATGGACGCCGCTGCTCGCCTCTCCTTCAGCCCAGAAAGCAGATATATTTATGTGAGCGGCTCGCTCTTCCCCCCAAAGTATGGCTATCACAACATTCATCGGCAAGGCTTGTATCTGCACTAACAACACACATGAGGGGTGGGTTACATATGAATTTGTGTTGAATGTGCTTAAAAGCTATTATGTAGGTAACAACACTAGCGACTAATTTGTGATAGTTTTTGAGCGTTGATCAGGCCACTTCCAGCGTTCTAACAGCACACAGTAGTTGGACCCAGTACGAAACAATTATGTACAAACTTTGACATGAAGACATAGTACATAGGCATACTAGGCACTGATGTAGAAATACATCATGAAATGTTTACAATAGGTCATATTGACTATAATATTAGGCTTTGTGTGTTCAACAAATCGATCTATCTTGCATAGACATCAGATTACTTCTGGCGGAAGAATTGGCAGATCCTACCTAATCAGAGATCCGTTTCAGGAAGCATTTTTATATTTATGCTAGTACAGTTTTCCTGCATTGGAAGAAGGGTGTACCTGCTGCAACTCACGCCCACCCTAATCCCCTCCTACCAATAGGTTTGGGTTAGTGAGAGCTATTGGTGACTTACAAGTGTGATTTTGGTTCAAAGCTATATAGGTACTATTTTGTATATGAGGTATAAATGTCACTATACTTTGCTTCCGTCCTAAGAGGCCTACCCACACACACCTTATCTCTTTGCATACCCTGATCATGGGTTCTTTAGGACACACCAGGAAGAGGGTAACTTTCCTCAGTATAGCATAGGTCCTGTATGAAAACATGGTTGCAGTATCAACAGCCCTTGACATAGTTATACGCAAGTGAATATTAGGATTTGAGATAAATTTGCAGGGGTACCTCCAGGCAACTGAAAATTATTCTTTGGACAGTTTACAGATACCCTTCGCCCACTTCCCCAATGGGTTTGAGGAGTCACTCATTTTATTTGTTATTTTCACTTCAAAATATAATTTGTTGCCATTTGTCCTCTCACAGTTCTACGTGTTTTGTAAAATTTGATCGCGCCCCTTGTGCCTTGCGCGAGCGTGTGAGCGACTCAAAAGCGCCGACTCTAAAACTGAGCAAATCTGTCAAAAAAGATTAGTTCTGTTTTGTCCGCTGCTTGCTGACTATTCATGAATGAGAAGCAAAGGGGCCTTGGGTGTCAGAGCAAGTTGCTAAAGTGGCTGGATTTCAGCTATTGACTTGGGAATCCCAAACTGGCGTCGACAAAAGAGCAGCCAGAAGGAGAGGAGCAAATTGCCCCGCCATGTGCTGCAGCTCTTCCTTCTTTGGCTACCCATTTATTCCTTTTGTTGCCACAACTCGTATTGTCCTGCAGTTGAAAAACAAATGTTAGACACAGGCTCCAGGCAGCTCCAAGCAGAAAAGGGGATTAGCATATCACTGGGATAATCTTGCACTGAACCAAATTCCTTTCAGGGAGCATAATTAGGGAATAAAGTCCTTCTTGGATCCAATGGACGGGGAAAATTAGCTCCGATATCCCAGCCGGATATTATAAGAAAGCAAGCGCGCAGTAGGCCCATTTTCGCTGCGCTTTTCTACATTATTTTATTTATTTTATTTTAAAAGTTTTATATAGCGCTAGCTAGACCCGTGGGTATCAGAGCGCTTTACATACACACTGTACAAAACCAAAGGAAATTGCATTACTTAGTAGGAAGGCAGTAGGGAATCTTTATCTTTATCATATTTAACATATTTATCTACTGATGTTTAAAGAAGTCTTCAGCTTAAACTTTTCTCCGGCTGCATGTCTTTGATAAAAAAAAAAATGGAACATGATTTCACTACCATCAAGCAGACTCAATATTTTAATAAAGGAAGTGATATGGAGAAGGGTTATTTGGTGACTTCCAAAATGGAAAAAACAATTCATGTCTCATAAGCCTGTTTTGATCATCCTTCTCTTTCTTTTGATTCTGTCTCCTCTTATTGTTTTTTACACTTTGAGCACTTCGCCCAACATTTTTCCAGTTGCTTTACTGCAGTTTCACGTGGAAATGCTCTTTATAAGTGCTATTGTACCTTCAGGGTACAGGTGTAAAACAAATAAAGTTAAAAACATGAATGTGTCTAACCCATAACCCGATCTGTTGGGACATCTCAAGCCGCAGTCAGGGGCCGTTATTAGCTCTGGCACAGTTGATTGTTTTTTATTCGATTAATTATTGTTTTTTCGAAACTGAAAGCCCTGTATTCACAGTAAGGCAGATTAAAAGAAAGCTATGTTCCCTTCATGTGGTTGGGGTCTCCAGCGGTTGGAGTTAATACCCATTCACCAGCAAACTACATGAATCCTCCAGTAAAAAGGCAATATTACCCTGACACGTAACATTTTGTTAGTTCCCATATCCTTTCCGAATTTCAAAAGGGAAACCTGAGTTTTACAGGCCAAAATCTGCATGCTGTTTTAGTCTCTTTGATTACTTGTCACTGACACTGCCCTGTATTTCAGTACAATGTCTCTTTTTGGATGTTGCTTGGTTTTAATTCAAAGTCCCCAGCAAATTTATTAATTTTTGTGCTAGCAATTTCTAAGAAAACATATTAATAAAAAAGTGAAGTGTCTGGAAAAGAGGAACCAAAAGCGCCCTTTTTGGCGTGCTAAATGGCTGAAAAATGCCATATTTAATTTCTGATGGAAACCTTGAGGCAAAATTAGGCAAAATCTTTGTATATGTACCAAAAGTGAGCAGATGTGTGTAGACGTATGAGTCACTATAGAAGGCCTGTGCACTTCTGTGGAACAGATGTACAGCTCATGGCCTGCGACTAGCCCCTATTTAAATATGTATAGCCAGAGAAACTGAGCGAATGCAGAGTCATTGGGAGGGTATTCCACCACAGTAGAAGTTGAGTGACAGGAAAAAAGGCCCTGGTGGAAGCAGGAGTGTCAATCAAAGTGAGGCCTTTTTGTTCTTCAAGTGCAAATTTTTCTCAAAAACGGAGCACTGTTGGTCACAGCACTGGAAATCAAAACTGGGTGCAGTGCAAATGACTTGTTAGGGAAGGCTGATTATTAGGATATTTCTGTAAAGGGTTTCACTGTTGTTAGCATGTACCAGGAAGACCCTCATTAGGCAACAGGGAAAAGTTGGCTTCTGGTAGTGATGGTACTTGGGTACAAGTTTGCATTAGGGAGCTCTGATAATTGGTATGATGCCACTTTGTGCATCATTCCTCAAATCCAGATATGTGAATGCAAGATTGCCCTCTATCTTTGGGCACATGCAAATTGGACTGGGCAGGGCAAAATTTCGGTTGGCCTTGCACATATTTTGACTCAATGTATCACAATGAAGAAAGAGTTATTTCATATGTAGGACAGTGTCTCCCAGTGTGATACAGCAGCATCAGAAAGAAATCGCAAAATCTCCTTGAAAATGTACACACTGGGGTGCCCAAGAGCTGCAATAAAGTTCTAAATGTAAAAAATATGTCGGTGTAAAATAATAAGGGATTGCCTGAATATTGATATATATATGCTTTCCTGTATCTTTAATACTGACCACACCACATGCTCTCAACTACATCATCAGATACATCATCTTAATTGAGAGGGCAGCCTGTCCAATAGAAGCACATTATTTTATACTAGTCAGAACTGTTCCCACAAGCCCAGGGGTATATCCACCAGCGAAGGGTGGATCTTTGGTCCAGTTCCTTAGTTTCCATCCTTGAGACTTTTGTTGTAATTGGAGCTTCGGCAGTTGTACAAACATCAGGTTATGCTGCAAAATCATTATACTTCATGTGCCACAAATTGTAAATGTATGTACTATGAAGTTAAATATGTAAATGAAAAACTATAATGTCCAGTTTATATTCTCCCAAAACACTCCCTTCCCATGATGGTTTTATTTGCATTATATTGCATTGTAGTATTTTGATAGCGCTTTCCTACCCATTAAGCAGTCAAGAAAGCGCTTTCTGGTTTGTTGGGTAAGTAGTTACATGTTTGTTGTTAACGGTTGTAGTAGTATTATCCTTGACTAGTGGGTTCTGGTATTGTGCTTGAAGTTCAGATAATGTGCTACCGACTTGTAAAAAGCGCCTCTACCTATGTTTCTCCACAAAGAGCACCTTGTGTTTGAGAGTATACTATTGCAGATATATTCGCCTGAGCAAAGCAATCCTCTGCTTCTTGGAGCTAGGTTCGAAATGTATTAAAATACGTCAAAAATAAGTAACAGTTGCCTTCTCACCTGATAAACGTTTATTGTTTTATTATAGTTATTTGGCATTTCGGGAACCTGGCTTCAAGTAATAGTGAGTCACCCAGTCAGAAACTGTGACAATTGCAGCGGGAGGTTCTAAGTATGAGTGGGCGACAAAAACTATTGTGTTTGTTGGGTCTGCATGAGCCAAGATAAAAAAATAAAATACGATTTTATAGAGAACAAGATTGGAAGTTATTTAGACAACAAAAAACAGACACGCAAATATTCATGTTGACGTTACACAAACTTACATACACAATTTGACTTGCATGTAGTCACAATAAGAGACATGATGCCAAAGTAATTTGCCTAAAATCAGCGTATTGGTTTGTCTATTGCCAAAGCCAGGATTAGAAACCATGTGCTCAGACTTTATGGTCTAGAAACATAGACACTGTACTCTACAGCTTTAATTTCGCACAACCACACACTCGTGCATATTTCTACGGCCTTACTGTCTTCGAAGGCAAACTATGATATTGATATTAGCTGGCAGAAAACAGCACCGACCGCCGCAAAACTGAACTGGAGTAAAGCAGAAAGCCCTTGCATTATGTATAACACTTTTTATGGCTTCTCACATTTGCACAGCACTTTATCAGTGATCAATGTTAGTCCTTCCTTGTCTATGTGACAAGCTGAGGTGCAGTGAGTGACTTAGTTTCCAGGGTACATTATGTTTCTATTGTGAGCGTTGCTTAGGGGTGGTTTATTGTACACTTCTTACACAGATATTTCTGTATTAATTTTCTGAATTGGTGATATGGTGGGTTTAGATTACATGCTTCAGAAGTGTGGGGTTGAGGACCTTTAGCTCCTAAATGAGAAGGAGACCTGATGTAGAGTTTTTTGGACCAAAGATTGATTATTTATTTCAGAGATGAGATTGGAGGCCAGTGTGCATTTTGTTTATTTAAAAACACTGGCTTTGTGCTGTATACTTCTCATTGACTAAGTTGAAATATCATATATATATGTACCACCTTATTCCGAAAAACCACTGCATGTAACAGCATTTTGTCAGCCAATAGTGCACACCCAGAACTCTCAAGTGGAATATTCCGTAAGGGGAATTTCTACAAGCCTGTAGATATTGCTCTGAAGATAATGAATATGAGGAACAGATAAATGGGATGTACAACAGATTCAAGAGACGAGGATGTCTCAGACCAATGTCTGTTCTGGAGGATGTGCGGATGAGAGCCAAAAAGCAAAAGAGGGAAAATCTATTGATGCCTAAGAAAATGCAGACACCGATAGGACCAAATGAAGAAGGTACCAGGCAGGGGCATAACACAGGCCCCCGCAGCCCCCGCGGTGTGGGGGGGGCCCCCAAGCTCCAGGGGCCCCCTCGGCACAGTGCTCTGGCCCGGGAGCTCCTGATTGAGCCTGGAGGGGGCCCCTCCACGTGCATTGCAGGGGGGCCCCCTCAAGTTTCGTTACGCCACTGGTACCAGGTTCATTAGGGACTCCAATAGATCCAACAATGCCATCAAACAAGCAATTGGAAATCATTGGAACATACTTAAAAAGGATCATGAACTTAAACACCTCATATCGGAGCATGTCAATATCACATATAGAAAGGTGCCGTCCCTGGGAAACCTGCTAACCCAAAGTTATTTTACGAACAGAAACACACAGAAGGGCAATTGGCTAATGTGCTGCGGTTTCTTCAAATGTCCAAAATGCAAAGCATGTCGTTATGGACGGAACAGAGTGGAGATCACAACCATACAAGGCACTAAAAGACAAATCAAAGAAAGGATAACATGCGAGACCACTCACGTGGTTTACCTCCTGGAATGTGGATGCGGCAAACAATATGTGGGCAGCACTGTCAACAAATTAAAGCTGCGCCTATTGCAACATATAAGGGCCGTAATCAATAAAGACTTCACATATGTGATGGCGAAACACATTTGGAAAGATCATGAAGGCAAACTGGAGAATAATTTTTCCTTCTCTGGTATTGAACATATTCCGACCTAAATCAGAGGAGGAGATAGAGAAGCAGCCTTGAGAAGAGCCAAATCGAAGTGGATAATCACGATGGGAACCGAGATCCCGTGGGGCTGAATGCAGATGCTGAACTGTACACATTTCTATAGTGTTTCCCATGATGTTTTTGACCATTGATGAAATTTCTCTAAGTATGATTTTAGAATGCCTTTTTTTCTGCCATCAAGGTTAAGATGAAATTTAGTCATTTGCAAAGAGATTCTCTCCACACATCAGGCATAGGGATTAATGCTAGGAAGCATTTTCCATTTGAGCTATGAAGTTTAGGATATTTTGGTTTTGCACTATAGTGTCTCTGGACCCTTTAGGAAATAGAATCGCATATTTTTAGACACATGTGGTGAGGATTGTCACATCACTCTTAGACAATATTTGATACTGATGGCATTGTTTTTAGCTGTAGGATTAAGTTTTGACTAAGTGGCATTGATGCAATATAGGAAAAGCACAAGGCACTTTCTTTGTACTTTGCAGGAATAACACGTTGCTCTTTAAATCAACAAGTGCAATAGAGGAGTCAATATGTTCTAACATAGGAGAAGCACGTGGCACCTTATGTTCCTTGTATTTTTCAGGAATAGCATCATGCACTTTATATCAATAAGTGCAATATAGGAGTCAATATGTTTTAATATAGTAGTAGCACATGGCACCTCATACTCCTTGTCCTTTACCGGAGAAGCACCATGCACTTTATATTTAGATTTATATGTGCATTTAAGAGCAATACGGTGCACTTTATATCTTTATGTGCAATATAGGAGAATTATGTTGTGCCTTATATCCTATATATTTTTATCCTATATATTTTATGTACACATTTCTCGCCAAATACTTACCAGCATTATAAGGGGCGTTGTTTATGTTTTAGGATGACCGAGCACATTGCACTTTTATATGCAACATAGGGGAAGCACACTGCACCTTGTACGGTGCACAGACATAATATCGAGTTTTTAATATCGACCTACATTAATATCGAGTTTTAAATATCGTAGGGACAGAATATCGACATCAAGAATATCGACGACCAGAATATCGACCTGAAGGTAAGAAATATCGTTTTTGTTATTATCGAAGTTAGTAATATCGATAGCAAAAATATCGATGTTAATAATATCGATGTTTATATTAGTGTTATGTATTTTAGTATGTATTTTATATGTATGTGTTCTATATTTTTTGTTAAGTATTGTACTGTTTTTTTAAATATATGTATAACATTTTTAGAAGTTAGTAATTTTTTTAAAGTTAACTATGCGTTTTAGTACCGTAGCGGGTTGTGGGTTTATAGGGGAATAGGGTGGGAAGTAATTTAATTATAGTAAATTAAATAATAATTTTTAGGGATTATTAATTATTTTTAATTAAATTTTGCATTTTAGTTGTGTAGCGGGTTGTGGGTTTATAGGGGAATAGGGTGGGAAGTAATTTAATTGTAATTAAGTAATTATTAATTTTTATTTATTGGTATTGATAATTAATTTACTGTTATTTAATTATTAATTGGTAATTAATTTGTATTAATTATTATTTATTGGTATTGATAATTAATTTATAGTTGATTAATTATTAATTGGTAATTAATTTGTATTAATTGATTAATTGATAATTAAATTAATTGTGTGAAATTATATGTGCAGTGGGTTGTGTGTTTATTGGGGAATAGGGTGGGAAGTAATTTAATGTTATTAAAGTAATTATTAATTTTTAATTTATTGGTATTTTTAATTAATTTATTAATAAATCATTGTTTAATTACAAAAATTATTTAATTTATAAGTATGTTATTTTTAACCACTACGCTATCCAACGCTTTCCCTACTGTTGCACTCTTTGGAGTGGGAATAGTAATTTTTACCCCTACGCTATCCAACACTTTCCCTACTGTTGCACTCACTGGAGTGGGAATAGTAATTTTTACCCCTACGCTATCCAACACTTTCCCTACTGTTGCACTCACTGGAGTGGGAATATTAATTTTTACCCCTACGCTATCCAAAACTTTCCCTACTGTTGCACTCAATGGAGTGGGAATAGTAATTTTTACCCCTACGCTATCCAACACTTTCCCTACTGTTGCACTCACTGGAGTGGGAATATTAATTTTTACCCCTACGCTATCCAAAACTTTCCCTACTGTTGCACTCTCTGGAGTGGGAATAGTAATTTTTACACCTATGCTATCCAACACTTTCCTTACTGTTGCACTCTTAGGAGTGGGAATAGTAATTTTTACCCCTATGCTATCCAACACTTTCCCTACTGTTGCACTCTTTGGAGTGGGAATAGTAATTTTTACACCCACGCTATCCAACACTTTCCCTACTGTTGCACTCACTGGAGTGGGAATAGTAATTTTTACCCCTACGCTATCCAACACTTTCCCTACTGTTGCACTCTTTGGAGTGGGAATAGTAATTTTTACCCCTACGCTATCCAACACTTTCCCTACTGTTGCACTTTTTGGAGTGGGAATAGTTATTTTTACCCCTACGCTATCCAACACTTTCCCTACTGTTGCACTCTCTGGAGTGGGAATAGTAATTTTTACCTCTACGCTATCCAACAATTTCCCTACTGTTGCACTCACTGGGGTGGGAATAGTAATTTTTACCCCTACGCTATCCAACACTTTCCCTACTGTTGCACTCTCTGGAGTTGGAATAGTAATTTTTACCCCTACGCTATCCAACACTTTCCCTACTGTTGCACTCTGTGGAGTAAGTATATATTATTTTATATATGTATATGTTTAATTTATTTTAACATTATATGTATTAGTTATTATTTTTAAACATGTTTTAATATTTTTAACTATGTTTCTTTTAATTATATGTATTATTTACTTTATTTTACATTATTTTTTTAACATTTAAAAAAAACGATATTTTTTACAACTATATTTTTGACATCAATATTTTTTTCCCGATATTTTTGTACTTACCATTATGTAGAAAGGATGTCGATATTCTTGACTTCGATATTTTTGCGTCGATATTTTGGTACCTCGATATTCGGTCCGTCGATATTTTGTCAGTGATCCCCTTGTACATATATGTGCAACATAGCAATAACACATAGCACTTTATTCTCTGCGTACAATATAGAGGACTCACGTTGCACTTTATTTTCCTCCTATATATTTTCAACTACGCATTTCTCCTTATGTATTATAAGTACGTGTCACTTTTGAAGCGCAATGTCAGATCCACTTAAATTGCACAATCATATATCCAGTACTCCACTATGATTGTTTGACCCAAATGTTATATAGAACCTTATGTTGATCCTTTACCTTTAATTTTAGGTGAAGTTGATACATATATGTCTGTATTGTCAATATACCAATCCGGCAATACTTCCACTCTAATCCTGTGAGAAGCTAAAGTGATGTAACCATAGTGCGTAATGTGCTAATTGAACCTAAGAATAGAAACAGTCTGTATCCCTCAGATGTGATCTGCCCGTCCGATGTTCAAATGGTGCTATTTAATTGTGTACTTCACAGCTATTTGTCCACTAATGAATGAAGTCATGATATATTCTGTTTTGGATTATCGTAAATGTGTCTTTCTCCTTTAAGACATATACTAAGTTTTTTTATTTTGGTGATGGGAAAGGGAGCAGCTATCCCTTTAAAAGACACTCTGTGCACTTAACTCTATGACCCAGTAGAAGGCTACGGCCGAAACGCGTAAGTGTAACTTGGGGTATACATGCACCTCGCACTTTGTGTGATGATTGCTTGAAAAGAAGATGGAGCAGTTAAAGCCTAAGAAACTGCTCTTCTGAAGATTCCTGTGTGTGCCGTCCTTCTGTTACGCCCTGGAAAACGGTGTTTTGCAAAGCAGGGTGGGTCCCAGAAGCTTTCACAATATATATATATATATATATATATATATATATATATATATATATACATATACATATATATATATATATATTTTTATTTTTTTATTTTACGGAGTTTTATATAGCGCGAACTTGACCCGTATCGGGTATCAGAGCGCTTTACATAGCACCAGTTGCATTACATGAGGACACATTCATTTTTGTTAGGCACGGGGAGATTAAGTGATTTGCCCAGAATCACAGGATGTTCAGCGTCATTGCCGAGACTCGAACCCAGTTCCCCAGATTCGAGGTCGACCGCACTAGCCGTTAGGCCAACTCCTCTCCCCCTCTATATATATATAACAATTATATAAGGAAAAAATGGAAACACAGCAGTCCAATTATTAATACAAGACATCAGTCACAAGATCTAAGGAGAAGCTATCAGTCTCTAGTGTGTATGAGTGATGGCTTATATAAAGTATGCAAAAAGTTATCAATGTAAACATTCCCTCATACCTTACCCATCTAAGTTGTTCAGTAGCATCTTCTGATATATTAACTACTAGGGCGTTGCCATTGCCTTCTTTATAAGGTCTCAGCAGAATAATGTAATGGGGGAGGATGAAGAGAGGAGCCAATGGCACCTCTCATAATCATTTCTGCATAGAGTTGATGAAGGAGTTGTCACATCTACAGAAAACTCTGCTCTCTGAGGCCATGCAAGGACACGAAAACAAGCAGTTGTGCCTTCTTTTGTATAAGGCAATAGGTAGTATAGAGAGAAAAAGAAATGTGTGTAATAGGTGGATAAGTGGGTTGCCACAGACCTTTCTACTTGGATGCATACCTTGAAGGATATTTAAGGTTACAGCTATTACTAAGGAGCCCATATTTTATATGCAGCAATATTTGCATAAGGCACGAGAAAACAACGTAGTTGGTTCGCAGAAGCCTGAGCATTTCCTGAATCAAAATAGTGAAAATGACTGTCCCTTCCATCTTTGTAGGGAGACAAATGGCAGAGGGAATAAAAATAGGCTCAAATGTATTTAATACCAACCGAGAAAATGACATGCATCTTTTCAACCTCTACAACTGACGTACTATAAACCACCAAACCCTAGCTGTGAATAACTGCGTTGCTTTTCCTAAAGGCAGATTTAATAATTTAGCTGACGCAATCTCTCTAAAGTTCCTACCAGCCAATTGGTCAATAAAGAAGGATGAATTTAGAGAATGTAAGCTGCAAGAAAAAATGGGGGCAGATTTACTAAGATTTATGTAATATAACACAAAAAATCTGCAACATGTTGTTGTGATAACAAGAACTATTAATGCTGCATCATATTTGCAATGCACTGGGGGCACTGACATCATCAGTGACACAAATAGTTCTTGTCAATGTCAATAAGTGTTTGTATAATTTTAAGCCCAATATTCTGATTACATGTATTACAGTACCCCTTTTGGGTAGTCAGCCTCATTTTGAGCTGACTGATATCACTGGTTTTTGATCTCTGAACACTGGGGCACTGCTGCCTAGGTCCCAGTGCTTGTGATCTAGCCCCTAAACCATCATAAAATTGGCAAACTTCAATTGACCTATTTAACTTTATTGTAGGGCCATAGTATGTTGTGCAGGAAAATACACCAATGGCATGAAAAGTTAAATGTTACCTGCGTACTGCAGCATTTTCTGTGCCATTTACTAGAGTGACATAAAGACATGGCTTCAGCCCTACCTTTATAGCCTGAATCCTGCAGCTTTTAAACCTGCAGGTATTCCTGTCAAAATAACCCTTTTTGACAGGAAAATACCCTGCTCTTAAATATTAAATAAGTCACCCCTAATGTAGGGATTGTACCCCATAAGGTGTGTTGCTTAGTATTTAAACGTGGTACATGCAAGGATTTAATGTGAGTATATACCTACAGTGACTGGCTCCCAAAAGCTATTTTGACTATAAAAAGCTCTAGCCATCCTATAAGAAAAAAGTTAAGAATAAATATATAAGTCTGCTGACTTTGATAAGCTGCAGAGGCAATTAAACCACTATTTTTATATTTGTTAAAAATACAGTTTATTGGTAAAGTGAGATTTCTAATAAACATTTTGGAAAAGTAACTTTTAAAAAGCAACTCTACCTGCATGAACCTCCAGTAGGCTAATTGGCATTAGTCAGCAGCTGGTCCCTGTCAGTGCTTCCCATCAGTGAGATGAGTGCAACCTGCTCCTGTTGGACTTGGCCCTTTTTGCAGGGTCATCCCTAAACTTTTTGCCTTTCTCCTAGCCTTTTTTCTGACATGGTGTTGGTGGTTTTAGGAATCTGGGCACTTTAGCACTGCTGTCCAGTGTAAAGTGCGTGTGCTCTCTGTGTTAAATATGGTAAGATTGGTCTACACCTGTTTGGCCTATTTAATTTACCTGTCAGTCCCTTGTAAAGTGGTATCTCACATACCCAGGGCTGGTAAATTAAATGCTACTGGTGGGCTTGCAGCGCTGATTGCGCCACCCACCAAAGTAGCCTTTCAAACCTATCTCAGGCCTCTGCCATTGCAGGGCCTGTGCGCGCAGTCTTACTGCCGCTGTGACGTGGCACCTAAAGTGTGTGCCATGTCTGTGACCCCCTTTTACTGCATGTCAGTCACCCCTAAGGTAGGCCCTAGCTAGCCCTATGGGCAGGGTGCATTGTAGGTAAAAGATAGGACATGTACCTTAAGTGTATGACATGTCCTGGTAGTGACAAACAGCCATTTTTGGTTTCTCACTACTGTGGGGCTGCCCTCCCATAGGAATGCAGTGGGGATTCCCTGATAAGTGTTTCAGTGGTAATTCCTGATATGAGAGGAGCAGCGTGGTCAAGTTTGGTATATTTGGAATATTGATAATAAATGCTGCGCAATGGTGTGCGCAGATTTATTATAACTATTTTAGAAATGCCACTTTTAGAAGTTATACAAAAGGGGATGATGGACGGAACGTTTGAGCCAATCAAACACTCACCCCCAGTCAACTGATCTGACATGGCCATATGCAAATCAGTCTGACCCTGTGCCTCATGGGAACAGTCCAGCCCGAACTGCCAAGCCATGTCTTCCCTGGACCGGAAACAAGCATCCTAGGACCGGTTTCTTTCTGGACTGTTCCCATGAGGCACAGGGTCAGACTGATTTGCATATGGCCATGTCTGAACTGGGGTGGTGGAGTGAGCTAAAGAATGATGATGGATTAAACCCAGATCAGTTGACTGGGGGTGAGTGTTTGATTGGCTCAAACGTTCCGTCTATCATCCCCTTTTGTATCACTTTTAGAAGTTGGCATTTCTGTGTGCTATGTGTCTGCCTGCCTGATGTGAATTGCATGTCTGGCTTCTGAGTGACAGGGGCTGGTGAGGTGTGTGTGGCTCCAGGAGGGGCAGGGTGAGTCAGCGCTAGGCTGAATGGGACATATGCATTAGGAGTAGTGGGAGGAGAAGTCCCTGGTCCCTGAATAGGTCTGTGCCTAGCCTGTACAATGCTGGCTCCGCCCCCTGTGGTGTGTCTGATCACCGAGCCCCCACCTGACAAAGGGGAAGAGGAGCCTTGTAAACAAAGTGCTCCAATTTCCCCCTGAACCAGTTGCATTTGGTTCCCCCAAAGCCCTGTACTGCAGACAAAGGAAAAGGCTATATAAATATAGGGGCTGTGACCCCATGGATGTTGTGCTTGTTCTTGTGGTAGGGGCTGCTGCTGCTGGGCTCCAGGAGGAACCGCCACAAGGGACTGCCTCCCTGCTGGAGGGCCCTGTGACCTGGCCTGCCTGGGCCCAGCCTTGTGCCCCTAAGAACTTTGCTGCTGGAGCTGGGGCTCCTAGCGCCTCGTGAGCGCTTTACTTTTATTTCCAAGAAGAAGAGGAGTGTGCGTGCTCCACAGCACTGTGCTGCACATCGTGGAGAGGTAATCCCCGGCATGGGATTCCCCCGTGCTCAGACGAGAAGCGGGAGCCCACCCCGCATTTCTGCCGCGTTTTTGAATTTCAGCGAGGCGGGAGCCCACCCCGCACTTGTTCTCATTTAAATGGTGGGAGCCTACCCCACACTTCTGCGCTGGAGAGAGAAGGAGAGGAGCGCTGAGAACCGGAAGCCAGACGTTCTGAAAACCTGACCTGAGGCGGGGCCGAAAAGGGAAGCCCATGGTAGCGCGGCCGGCAAAGGAAGTCAGGCAAACCTCCTGCCTGAAGGTGGGCGGGGCTCCCGTGCCAGAGAGAGAGCCCCGAGGGTTGTCCAGAGGAGCCCCGGTGAAGGGGGCTCCACGAAGTCTTCCGGGTGCAAGAAGTGGCACCAGAGCCGACCGAGGAGTCTGGGTCGAGGCGGGAGCCTACCCCGCCTTGGTGTGACCCCGCAGTGAGGCCGCCGGTGAGAGAAGACTGAGAGAATGGAAGAGAGGCCCCGAGAGATGGGGCCGACCAAGGCACACTGCCGGTGCCCTCCCACTGCCACAAAGTCGTTGCCCAGAGGAGCCCCGGTAAAGGGGGGCTCCACAAAGCATTGTGGGTGCCAGAAGCGGCACCAGAGGAGCTCGGAGGTGTCCCAAGAGAGAGCCCGGTGAGTGGGGCTAAGTTGGGAGCCTGGTGGGGGGGTGTGTCGGGGCACATTGTTGGTGCCCTCCCCCTGTGGTCGCTCCCTAGGCACTGTTATTGGCCTTGCTAAATCTCCACAGCTGCCCCGCCTGACAGTGGGCAGCTGCAACGTAGGGACAAGTCTGGTCCCTGGAGTCCCAGTGGGACGTGAGGGGCCCAGTCGGTGCCAGTGTTCTTTTTGCTCCACAGCTGCACTGCAGTTGCGGGCAGCTGCAACGTTTGGGGTCAGGTCTTTGTGAGGAAGGGGTGAGTTGCACCCCACGCCCCAGCGCATTTGCGCACTTTGTGTTTGCTACCAAGGTAGCCAGGGGGTCATTTGAGAGGTCCCCCCTAGAGCCCTGACATTTTGGACATAGGGCATTTGAGCCCCGGTGTATGGCCAGATGGCCTGGGGTCATTGTAGATGGTGATTGCTTAATGTGATTTATGTGAGGTATATGCCAAATGTGATCTATGCGCCCTGATTTATGCCCCTAAATGTGATTTACGCTTAGGAGGTTATTGCATACTGTGTTTATGCTGGTGAGGCCTAGTGCGTAATGTGTTTATGCTAATGAGGTTTGGGCCTAATGTGATTTATTGCCTAATGTCATGTTATGATATTTTAGGATGGTGTCTAATGCTAATATGATAATGCTTAGGTCATTATGGTACCAGTAGTTACTGGTCGTGTTTTATATTTACTTACCTGTCTGATGGTTCTGACCGTGGCCCGATTGGCCTGGTCCTGCATATAATCCCCTGTGAATATTGCCTAGTGCCAGTTGGCACAGTGTAAATGTGTGATTATGTTTCTAATGTGTTTATGATAATACAAAGGCTATTTTCTATATAACCTTGTGTGGAGTTCCTTTTTGTGGTGTGCCTAGTGTGTTGCTGCTGTGTGTGTGTGTTGCGCAAATGCTTTACACATTGCCTCTGGGATAAGCCTGACTGCTCGTGCCAAGCTACCAAGGGGGTGAGCAGGGGTTATCTTCAGCGTGTAACTCCCTCGCCCTGACTAGAGTGGTGGTTTCTGCCTGGCTTAGGCGCAAGCCCTAGCCAACCAGAAATCCCATTTCTAAGATTGGTTGTCAGCTGTGAGAATAGGACTTGCGTTTGTGCAGTACCACAGCGATAACTGGTTGCACTACAAACTCTGCATTTAGATAATCACAAGTTTGGGGATTATCGTTTCTAAGTTTTATTTTTTCTCCTTAAAAGTGTCATTTTTGAATTGTGTTTTCCTGCTCTGCTAACTTTTTGTGACACCCCTAAAGTGTCAGTTATGTCTCACCCCAACGATCCAGCAGTTCTTGTGACAGAAAGTGCAGTTAGTGTAAGGGCGTTGCAAAGGTATACTGTAAAGGACCTAAAGAAGTTCTGTCAGGGTCTTGGGTGTCAAGTGAGAAGGTCTGCCCCAAAGGAGGAATACCAAAAGGCGCTGAGGGCCTGGTTGGAATCTCGGCAGGCCAGTGAGCCTCCTGGAGAGCTTGAGCAGGAGGGAGAAAATGACAGGGCAGGGACGCCAGTAGAGAGTGAGGACCCCATAGATAGGGAGTCCCTTGCTGGGTCCAGTGCTGGGTGCAGTGCCCCATCCCTTTCCCTGTCCCCAGAGGAGTGGGTAGATAGGAGGGAAGAAAGGGAGCATCAGCTGGCTTTGGAGAAGCTCAGGTTAGAGCATGCCAAGGAGATAGCGCAGCTGGGTGTGGAGGAGAAAAAGCTAGAGACTGAGAGGGTCCTAGCGCAGGAGAGGATGGCGGAGGCTGAGAGGGCCTTTGCCAGGGAGAAACTCGCTCTGGAGGAAAGGTTGTCCCCTGAGAGTAGTTTTAGTTATCTGGATTCACCAGTGTGGGTGGGGTCCAGTGGTGGCAGCAATATGGAGTCCAGTGTAGGAAGTCCCACTCCCAGAGCCCGGAAGATTGTACCTAGTTCCCAAGAAGAGGAGTACAGGTTGAGATTCAGGGGCAGTAAGAAACTGTCTCACCAGTCTTGGGGGGAGTATGTGGATGAGTGTTGTGATGCACTGGAGGATTGGGTGATGGTTAGCACGGCAAATGATTTTGAAGGGCTATTCAATCTGGTTGTCAGAGAGCACATGTTCAGTAATTGTTTTCCGGGGTTACGCCAACACCTGTTGGAGTATGAGTTCTCTGATCCCAGGGAACTTGCACGGGAGGCAGACCTCTGGCTGCGTGTTAGAGGATCTGAAGAGGCATTTGGGAGTGATCCTAAAAGGAGTGGCTCAGGTATCTTCCGGACCTGTGTGGTGGAAGAGGTTCAGAGTAGCCCAGCTAGGGCCCAGTGTAGTGGGAGGGGTGTAGGGGCTCACGTCCTGTCTCTGCAGAGAAGGAGTGAGTGTGGGACTGCGTGTCCCAAGGTGCCCGAAACCCAGTCTCAGGGCCTGGAGGGTTCCTTAAGGGGACACCAGGTTGGGGGCCTAGGCTATACTGGTAGGCCATTTGAGGGGGATCTCCTAGTGTCAGGAGAACCTGGAGCATCTCTAAGGGGAGCTCCAGTGGTTCTGGTGTCTGGCAGTGCCGCTCCAGTTGGGAGGGTGCAGAAGTCCAGATTGAGGGGTGAGAGGAGGAAAGAGTCCCCAGTGGAAGAACCAGTGGGTCAGGGGCCAGCCAGAAGGGCTGAGTCACCAATGAATGACCATGGTGACACCACTTCTGTCCTGGGGGATCTTCACGCACTGTCAGATGGACAGGGGTTAGGAGATCTGCGCCAGGCAGACTGTCACACGACACATGAGTTATGTGTCACCCTCAGGGGGGGCATGCGTGCTCCCAAGGAAGTCCTGGTGCGCCAGGCGGGTGGTCAGCCACAGGGTTCCATCCCCGGGTTGGGAAACCAGGTTCAGGGTATGCCTGACCTGGAGGGAAGGACAACTGTAATCAGTGTCCTGACCGATGTAGCTTCTAGGGGTACCACTCCAGTTGGGAGGGTGCAGGACTCTGTAAGGGGGTGCAGAGGGAGGGAGTCCTCACCTCTGACCCCGGTGCAACCTCAGGGTTTAGATCCCAGGTTGGTGGATCAGTTGCAGGGTCAAGGCCCTGAACTGGTGGGTGAGTTGTGTTCTGAGGTTGCCTCTCATAGGAGGAGAGTGCGGAACCCCAGAAGAAGAGGTAGGGGGAGGAGAGCCTCGCCCGTGACTTCTGGTCAGCATGAGGGCGCGGACCCTAGGTTGGAGGATCAGTGGCAGTTTGGAACTGCACTGATGAAAGGAAGAGTGGAGAATGGTTACTATGTGCCAGGGGTTACTGCCCCCCACTCTGTGGATTGGCAAGGACCAGAGGAATCTAGATGGCCTAGGGCCTGGTCCTGGCCGAGGACAACTAGGGAGTACCAGTGGGGTAGTCTAGTTGGTCCTGAGAGCTTTGACAGAGGGAACCGCATGGGTTCAGAGTGGCGTAGAACCGGAAGGTGTCCCTGCAGTTGCGGGCCCGCGTCCGTGTTCTATCGCCCAAAGCAGGGAAGCCCATCAAGGTGGTGATTGGTCTACCCTGTGTTTTGGCTGGAAGGGGGTTGTGTTACTTGGCCCTTTTTGCAGGGTCATCCTTAAACTTTTTGCCTTTCTCCTAGCCTTTTTTCTGACATGGTGTTGGTGGTTTTAGGAATCTGGGCACTTTAGCACTGCTGTCCAGTGTAAAGTGCGTGTGCTCTCTGTGTTAAATATGGTAAGATTGGTCTACACCTGTTTGGCCTATTTAAGTTACCTGTCAGTCCCTTGTAAAGTGGTATCTCATATACCCAGGGCTGGAAATTAAATGCTACTGGTGGGCTTGCAGCGCTGATTGCGCCACCCACCAAAGTAGCCTTTCAAACCTATCTCAGGCCTCTGCCATTGCAGGGCCTGTGCGCGCAGTCTTACTGCCGCTGTGACGTGGCACCTAAAGTGTGTGCCATGTCTGTGACCCCCTTTTACTGCATGTCAGTCACCCCTAAGGTAGGCCCTAGCTAGCCCTATGGGCAGGGTGCATTGTAGGTAAAAGATAGGACATGTACCTTAAGTGTGTGACATGTCCTGGTAGTGACAAACAGTCATTTTTGGTTTTTCACTACTGTGGGGCTGCCCTCCCATAGGAATGCAGTGGGGATTCCCTGATAAGTGTTTCAGTGGTAATTCCTGATATGAGAGGAGCAGCGTGGTCAAGTTTGGTATATTTGGAATAGTGATAATAAATGCTGCGCAATGGTGTGCGCAGATTTATTATAACTATTTTAGAAATGCCACATTTAGAAGTTGGCATTTCTGTGTGCTATGTGTCTGCCTGCCTGATGTGAATTGCATGTCTGGCTTCTGAGTGACAGGGGCTGGTGAGGTGTGTGTGGCTCCAGGAGGGGCAGGGTGAGTCAGCGCTAGGCTGAATGGGACATCTGCATTTGGAGTAGTGGGAGGAGAAGTCCCTGGTCCCTGAATAGGTCTGTGCCTAGCCTGTACAATGCTGGCTCCGCCCCCTGTGGTGTGTCTGATCACCGAGCCCCCACCTGACAAAGGGGAAGAGGAGCCTTGTAAACAAAGTGCTCCAATTCCCCCCTGAACCAGTTACATCTGGTTCCCCCAAAGCCCTGTACTGCAGACAAAGGAAAAGGCAATATAAATATAGGGGCTGTGACCCCATGGATGTTGTGCTTGTTCTTGTGCTGGGAGCTGCTGCTGCTGGGCTCCAGGAGGAACCACCACAAGGGACTGCCTCCCTGCTGGAGGGCCCTGTGAGCTGGCCTGCCTGGGCCCAGCCTTGTGCCCCTAAGAACTTTGCTGCTGGAGCTGGGGCTCCTAGTGCCTCGTGAGCGCTTTACTTTTATTTCCAAGAAGAAGAGGAGCGTGCGTGCTCCGCAGCACTGTGCTGCACATCGTGGAGAGGTAATCCCCGGCATAGGGATTCCCCCGTGCTCAGACGAGAAGAGGGAGCCCACCCCGCATTTCTGCCCCGTTTTTGAATTTCAGCGAGGCGGGAGCCCACCCCGCACTTGTTCTCATTTAAACGACGGGAGCCTACCCCGCACTTCTGCGCTGGAGAGAGAAGGAGAGGAGCGCTGAGAACCGGAAGCCAGGAGTTCTGAAAGCCTGACCTGAGGCGGGGCCGAAAAGGGAAGCCCATGGTAGCGCGGCCGGCAAAGGAAGTCAGGCAAACCTCCTGCCTGAAGGTGGGCGGGGCTCCCGTGCCAGAGAGAGAGCCCCGCGGTGTTGTCCAGAGGAGCCCTGGTGAAGGGGGGCTCCACGAAGTCTTCTGGGTGCCAGAAGTGGCACCAGAGCCGACCGAGGAGCCTGGGTCGAGGCGGGAGCCTACCCTGCCTTGGTGTGACCCCGCAGTTAGGCCGCCGGTGAGAGAAGACCGGGAGAACGGAAGAGAGGCCCCGAGAGGCGGGGCCGACCAAGGCACACTGCCGGTGCCCTCCCACTGCCACAAAGTCGCTGCCCGGAGGAGCCCCGGTGAAGGGGGGCTCCACAAAGCATTGTGGGTGCCAGAAGCGGCACCAGTGGAGCTCGGAGGTGTCCCAAGAGAGAGCCCGGTGAGTGGGGCTAAGTTGGGAGCCTGGTGGGGGTGTGTGTCAGGGCACATTGTCGGTGCCTTCCCCCTGTGGTCGCTCCCTAGGCACTGTGATTGGCCTTGCTAAATCTCCACATCTGCCCCGCCTGACAGTGGGCAGCTGCAACGTAGGGACAAGTCTGGTCCCTGGAGTCCCAGTGGGACGTGAGGGGCCCAGTCGGTGCCAGTGTTCTTTTTGCTCCACAGCTGCACCGCAGTTGCGGGCAGCTGCAACGTTTGGGGGCCAGGTCTTTGTGAGTGAGGAAGGGGTGAGTTGCACCCCACACCCCAGCGCATTTGCGCATTTTGTGTT
This sequence comes from Calotriton arnoldi, assembly GCA_963921515.1. Classification (NCBI taxonomy): domain Eukaryota; kingdom Metazoa; phylum Chordata; class Amphibia; order Caudata; family Salamandridae; genus Calotriton; species Calotriton arnoldi. The sequence goes on along the minus strand of CAWUFW010005184.1, from coordinate 20,437 downwards.
TGCTACCAAGGTAGCCAGGGGGTCATTTGAGAGGTCCCCCCTAGAGCCTTGACATTTTGGACGTAGGGCATTTGAGCCCCGGTGTATGGCCAGATGGCCTGGGGTCATTGTAGATGGTGATTGCATAATGTGATTTATGTGAGGTATATGCCAAATGTGATCTATGCACCCTGATTTATGCCCCTAAATGTGATTTATGCTTAGGACGTTATTGCATACTGTGTTTATGCTGGTGAGGCCTAGTGCGTAATTTTTTTATGCTAATGAGGTTTGGGCCTAATGTGATTTATTGCCTAATGTCATTATATGATATTTTAGGATGGTGTCTAATGCTAATATGATAATGCTTAGGTCATTATGGTACCAGTAGTTACTGGTCGTGTTTTATATTTACTTACCTGTCTGATGGTTCTGACCGTAGCCCGATTGGCCTGGTCCTGTATATAATCCCCTGTGAATATTGCCTAGTGCCAGTTAGCACAGTGTAAATGTGTGATTATGTTTCTAATGTGTTTATGATAATACAAAGGCTATTTTTTATATAACCTTGTGTGGAGTTCCTTTTTGTGGTGTGCCTAGTGTGTTGCTGCTGTGTGTGTGTGTTGCGCTAACGCTTTACACATTGCCTCTGGGATAAGCCTGACTGCTCGTGCCAAGCTACCAAGGGGGTGAGCAGGGGTTATCTTCAGCGTGTAACTCCCTTGCCCTGACTAGAGTGGTGGTTTCTGCCTGGCTTAGGCGCAAGCCCTAGCCAACCAGAAATCCCATTTCTAACAGCTCCCAAAGTAGGACAAAAGGCTTAGGCCTTTTATCAGGAAGACCTGGAAGTGAGGAATGTGATTCCTCTAGCTAGGAAGGACAGACGGGCAGGGTCCAGGAACTTTATTAAGTTAAAAGGAACAGGCTTGCCCAATTATATTTTTCGTGTAAAGGGAGACCTGAGAAATGAATGTTTTTTGTTCCTGGACCATCTATCACTTGTTTGGCATCAGGCTAGTGGGAAGTGGAGCTGATCCCAAAGCCTGTTCAGTGTAGCTGAAGAGGAGGGAACTGCTCCTTTTCTAAACACACCCCAGCTGGAACACAAACCCTCTCCAGGGGCATAAAGATTCTGCCATGTTAGATTTGCCCAAGAATAGTGCAATGCAGTTCATAATTTGATCCAGTGGTTTCCGGTGCTCAGCACCGGCACTCAATTATCAACACAGGCACTTATGACGGTCTGCCACAAGGTCGTACTGTTTGTGTAATTTAGAGATGAGCACAACAATAGTTGTTTATTAATTCAATATGCATTAACAATTGACTAATACCTGACCTCCCAAGCCATTCTTATATCTTTGGGTGGCCTAGAATAGTCTAAACCATCACACTTGCAGGAGTGTGATGATTAATAGTTGTTTTGGTCCTATCATAGGCAGTGCTGGCAGAAGCAATGGGTGGTGTAAGCTACAGTGACCTCCTGATGAGGGCCCTGGCACTTATTATTTATTTATTTTAAATTAGGCACTGGTGCAATATGGTATAGTTTTCTGCAAAGGTGGGCAGAGTTGCCCCAGGGAATTTTTTTCTCATTGGTTTTGGTGTGTCAAGTGGTCACCCTCCCTCCCCCCACTGGCTAGTGAAACCTAAAATGCTAGCACCTTATCTACAGCTCATCAAAGCACTCTGTAGACCTTCAGAAGAACAGAGGACTGTACCTGCTGTTTGAGATCTGTGTGGAGACTCGAAGGGCTTGACCTGCTCCCACTTGTACCTCGACTATCAAGAGGACTCCAGGATTCAGTTGGCTAACCTCCTGTGTACCTACAGGCTTTTTTTCTGAATTACCCGGCTGACCAGTGGCAACTTGCCACTGGAGAGAGTCCTGGCCCCTAAGTGCTGTCATTGTGTTCATGGGAGCCTCAGAAGTGACCAATAGGAGCTGCTCCAGAAACTCTGAAAAGCTGGTACTTAGAATTGTTTTGGACTTCCACGACCTTTGGAGCATCAGCAGGACCTAGCAGCAAAGGCTTGCCCAGCTAGAAGATTTAGAGATTCATAAGAAGATTAAGAGCTTGAGTATGAGTTTGGACCCATGATGGCGGTGCGCCTACTGCAGCACCAGCGGTCCGACCGCCCTATTACGAGTTGGGAGGTTGGACCACCATGGGACTGCTGCTACCACTTGGGATCTGTGATCCCTGCCAGTCTTGCAGCATTCTGAGGCCTGCAATATGCTGGCGGTGCCGCTGCAGCACCGCCAAGAATATTACGAGTTTCCTCACTGCCACAGTTTTCATGGCGGTGAGTCAGCCATGAAAAGAGTGGTAGTGAGAAAACTAAGGGGGCCCTACAGGGCCCCCTGTTGCCTCTGGACCATAAGGCTGCATGAAGGGGGGAACAGGGGGTGCCCCAGTTTCTGCACGGCATGGACTGTGAAGTCCATGCCGTGCAGGAACTTGCTTTGGTGTTCCCATTGAGGTGCCTTTCTAAGACGCACTGCCTGGGACCGCAAAGTACCGCCCGCCATACCAGGAGAAAACTCCTAATCTGGCCGGCGGACAGTTTGGCAGTGTGGGAGCGGGGCGCTGGCATGGCGGCCCACTCCCACACTGCCAAACTCGTAATCAGGCCCAAAATCCGAAAGTAGAAATCTTGACCTGGTGATGGTGTGAAAAGCATCCACCCAATGGAATGACTTTGTTAGCTGGGAAGTTTGAACTTCTCCCACACTGAGATTATGCCTCCAAACCAATGACTTCACTGGCTATCTGGCTTCAAGAGGACTTCAGCAGATACAGTCTGCAACCTTGCTCTGCTGGAGGATTTTCACTTATATTTCAGAGACTAAGGCCTTCATTATGATGTCAGGCGGACTTGCGCCCGCCCGACACCGTTGCCGGGAAGGAACTGACCAACCAAAGGTCGGCAGTTCCGACACCCTAATTTGGATGCGACTGCGCATAGTGCAGTCTGAAACATCCATTTTCAAATGGGAGCTTGTGCGGCGGGTTGAAAACAACTGCAGCACAAGCACCCATTGGAAAATGTAGGTTTGTAAACATCCCTGTTCCTTGTGGCAGGCACCGTGAGGTGCAGGGATGTTGATGGTGCATAGGTGCCCCCCAGGCCCATATGCGGAGGGCCAGAGGGGAAGGGGTCCTGCCAGGGGCCCCCAAAGTCACTTTCCGACAGCCAATCCATGTAATGCATTCATGCCCTGGGTTCTCATAGAGATATTCTCTAATTAATCCAGTGATCATCCTGGTGTTTGCGGTTTTTGCCTTTTTGTTTGGATTAACATAGAGGTTAATTACTGCGATTGTGGTCGGGATGCCCTCTAATCCAATTCCTTTTATATTTATGATCTGAACGTTGGGTGAGTGCGTGGGCCATTCCTTGATTCGTACTTGCAGGTATAGTTTTACAAAGATTGAAACCCCACCAATCGGTCTTCCAAAGATGTTTTTCTTGTTGGCCAATGTTGGGTGGCCTGAAAATCTTTAATGGAACTTGGTGTTACCGTCCATGTTTCCTGCAAGCATAAAATGTCTCCTGTTTTGAGGAAATCCATGGCTTCTTTGTTGGCTAAAGTCGATTTGAGCCTAGCCACGTTCCAACTTATTAATCTGATCTTAGTTCTTGTTATCGCCTCTTTTATGCCCCTGAAGTTGTTGGTTTGGGCCCTCCCTGATATCCCACTATGTTGGAATCCGGGCAAGATCGAAAGATTTCTTGTGCTAGAGATTTGCCCTCCCATTGGTATGCAGTGCCGTTGAGATCCAGGCCCAGTCCTCTGATATGACGTCCTGAGATGCTCTTACCTCCATGCAGTGTCTCGTGGCATCGCCCTTGTAAAGTTTGATTTTAATATTATTATCGCAGGTTTGACTTGGGATCGATTTTATGCCCCTTAGTATGCTTTTCTGTGGTACTTGCGCCACTTGTTTGTTCAGCCTCTGTAATAGTACTTGGGGATACTTTTCCATTGGGCAGTTATCTACACGGATCCCCCAGTCCTTAAGTAGATCTTTTTCCGCCATGATGTTTTGAATGTCTAGCTTGCTGATCCACTTTGTTAGGGTTGACTCCCTATGGCTTATCCAGGTGTAGCTTTTAAAGTGCACCGATGCAAGGTGGTCTGATGTTAAATAGGCCAGTGAGGGTATGCTCGACAGGAGATATAGGATATTTGAGCGATTTAAAATGTCGCCCGGGCCTCTTGTCTCATATTCAGGGGTGAAGATCACCGTGAGCTGCGAGTCTGCCAAAGGTTCTTTTCCCAAATTGTTTCCCTCAATCTCATGTCTTTGCCCGTTGGGCAGATTTGTTTGATCAGCTTGTGTTTGCCCATCTGATTTAATACTGAAAGGTTGCTTAAGCGTCTGGGCCCTTTGATCGAGCGGTGACGCCTTCCATGCTATCGTAGATTGTGGATCTGCTATATTTTGGCCTTTGCATTGCATTTCCGTTAGTGGTGGGTGTACCTTTGAGGAGCAGGAGTCCTGCTCTAATGCCGGTGTCGACATCTCCAACTTCTCACACAGTTGCATTTCCGTAGACCTGTGTCCTGTTATTCGAATTATCGTATTTTTGCTGGTCTCAGACAATGCCTTTGCCTCCCGACTTTCTATTCCTTTAGTCGCGTTTCTGTGGTTGGTGTTCGCCACCTCGGCATAGGATTGTACCTGAGAGTTGGGAGCAGTGTGGTTAATGGAATGCATTTAATTCGCCTTGTATGGACCTTCTGTATTCTTCACGTTCTGATATTTTGAGATGGAAGTTTCCTGGCAGTTTTTCGCCTGGAATGCTTCGACTATAGTGCTGTTTCTTGTTTGGAAGATGGGATAGTTCGATGGTCCCTTGTCAATGCTGTCTGTGCCAGTGTCAGACTGGTTGCAGACTTGGTTTGGGAGAGTTGTCCTTTCATACTTTTTTTGTGTGAATATCATCCCACTTTCCCTTTTATTTGTTTTCAGTGATTTCCATAGTTTTTTCTTTTGCCGTCTGGAAAGCTGCCCTTCAATTGCTCTTTGGCCTATTTTCCTGCTTTGATGTCCATCGTCTGTGCTAGTTGCGGGGCTACCACTTTTGCCCGGGAGCATGATGCTAATTGGAGCAACTGTGCCAAGTATTACTTCTGGTTCCATCAGTGTTGTTGCTGCTCCAGGGTGTAGTTCCTCTTTTTCAGAATTTTTACTGTTTTGTGTGTTGTTTGTCCGTGCTTCCCTACATTGATTTATTAAGATTGTTAGCAAGTCAGGCAGTGTAGTTAATTTTTCCACTATCGCTTTACTAAAGCTTTTTGCTGGACTTTTGGTGCCACCTTGGCCGATTTCTCTGGTAGTCCACTGATCAACTTTAGAATTAATCATGTCCACCTTTTTGTTAATTGTCAAGACACTTTGTGCAAGCATATGTATTAATTCCACCTGTATCTCTAATTTGTGGGATTGCCAGGTGAGTGCCTTTACTGCTGCCAGCAAAGACGAATTTATTGTATTCAGGATATATTCCGGGCCATTCTTATGAGTTGGGTCTTGATCATTACACTGGATTCCGGGATATTGGCCCGTGACAACTCCTGTGGGTTCCTCTGCCATTGATTGTAATTTACTGGCTGCTATTGCTGTTGTTTTTGTTGACTCTGTGAGTGGTATATCTGGGGTGCAAAGGTCACCAAATTGTTGATGTATGTGCGCCCTTCCGAAATTGTTAATGGGCGTGGAGCAATTCTGATTGATTCCCCGGCCACAAAGGTTAGTAGAGTCATCCAATGTGTCCTGTTGCTGATCATTTGTGTGATGAATGAGGGCCTCTATTTCAAAAGCGTTCTTATTTTGAATGTGTCCAGAAAGTGTTAGACCCTGCGTTTTGATTAGTGCTTCACCGTCATTTATGGTTGACGATATCTCAATAATCCCAGTTACCTCTGAAAGGTGTTCTGCCATGTTATGATTAATTTGTTTGCTAATGGCAATTTGAGTGTCATTACTGGCCGTGGCCGTGTCAGCTATCTCTGCTATTTCTGCGAGTCTCGCCATCTCTATAATTAATGATTCTTCCAGACTATCCTAAACTGTACAATTTGGGATAAGAGGGGGGCCTCTCTCTGCATTGTTGCCTCCTGGCTGACTAGCAGGGGGCTTAGGCTGATGTCTGATGCAACCCGCTCTTCCACCTTGCAGCCCATGTGGGCGCCTTGGGTTTCTGTCTTCAGCCTTGAAAACGTTTGGTGTATCGGGAGGCTCCCTATTGCCGGTTTACGAGTCACCCGGCTTCTGGTGATGGTACCATGTCCTTCTCCTCCCTCCGCTGCTGAGGTAAATAGGCAGTGTAACTCGGATCCTGACCCTGTGTTGCCCAGATCTTGCAAACTTTTCTGTCCCCTTATGGTTCCCCGTTGCTGCCGCACCCTTGTATCTTTGTTGTCGGATCCTGCACTCCTCATTTTTCTAGAGGAGATCCTAGCGTTAATCCTGTTCTTGCGAGCCTCAAATACCTTGTGTGAGTGTTTCCAATTAGTGTAAAATGAGGAAGTCTGCAGCCTTGCCCTACGCACCCAATCTCTGGCCCGCTCTATGACTTCTGCTGCCTCGTTTGGCTATATCAATAGCTGTTTGGACTTGCGCAGGCTGCCCTGCCTGGGGCGTTGATCTCATTGGTGAGGTCGGATTCCGGTTGGCTGGTGGGTGGACCCCCCTGTCCAGTTGTGTGAAAATATGAATGTAGATATTATTGACTTGATATTAAAGACTTGATATTATAGGTTTTATCCAGGGGTCCCGGGCTGTGCAAAATGTGATGTCTATGCCTGTGTGGCTTTATAATTGCTATGTGATGCTGTGCCCTTTCCTGGGCACCCTTAAGCCCCTTAGATGTGTCTTGTCCAGTGATGATCCCCTTGTTTATTTGTTTGTTTGTTTAATTCTGTTAATTATAAGTGTCTTGAATTCCTTCTTGAGTAACCCCTTTTAGACTGGAGCGGTCAGTGAAATATAGTCAAATAAGCTATGAGGGGCCGTATAGTTTTGCCGGAGGGGGGGTGGAGGAGGAGAACTAAACGTGGCCCTTCATAGCAAAAAAGGTCACAGGAATCTCAACCACAGCTACTGTGCTGAGGGTGGGCCTCCCCCTTCAAAATAGTAGCACCCTCTATTACCCCCCCACACAGCAACACTCTACCTTGACTCTGGAAGGAGCTCCAGGCTCGCTCCACTCCTCCTAGGTCTGGGTCTGGATTCCGGTTCTACGTCCTTCTGGGACCTACTGGGTCCTTCTTGATCCTTCTGGGTCCTGCTGTGCTGCGCTGTGCATCCAAGGAGCTATCTCCCCAAGGAGGGGGAGGTGATGTGCTGTGGTGGCGGATGTTGGAGGAGGCTGTGTGGTGTGGGCGTGGCAAAACGTGGAGTGGTGCGGGCCCCCTGTGTCTGCTGAGTCCTCCCCCAATGCAGAACAGCAACTGTATGGTTTTGGAAATGCAGAATAGCACGGGGAACACCCAGTGCTCGGTGGCCAAATCAAACCGGAAACGGTAGCGAAATGCGGCAGCGAAATACGGGGCAAGTGCTGTCAAAGTGCTGTCAAAAGTGCCAAGCCGCTGCCGGGCCGCCACCGCTCCGCCACCGCTCTGCCGCCGCTCCGCTGCCACTGCTACCGCAGGCTCCTGTCTTGACCGTCGAGTAGCGCACCACAGCAGACGGGAGCATTGCCGTGCGTACTCCTCCCGGCCTTCTCCGCGGCGGCGCACTCCTCCGCAGTCCGCACTCCTCCGCAGCTCGCAGCTCGAGTGACTACTGAGTGATGCTTTACTTTTTCTAGGTGTTTTTTGCCTTAAATCGTTAAAAAATCATATCTCTGGTTCCTCTGATTGGAGTTTTGTCTTTTTGATGTTATTTTACTAATTAAACTGTTCTCTATGTTTCAAAATTGGTTGTGGTTTTTTATTATGTTCTGTTTTGACTTTTTAACAGTTTTGTTACTGTTAAATACTTTACATATTTTTCGAAGTTAAGTCTAGCTGCTCTTTGCCACAGATACTAGGGGGTTAAGCCCAAGCTACAATTATTGAAACTGTCTTTTACCATGACAAGTTTGTGGTCTTATTCCTTGTGGTGGACTCACTTTCACTCCACTCCAATTAATAACCCACTTTCTTAAAACTATTAATTAAATACAGTCCAGTACAATAGTCACTCATATGAACGATTGTCTTTGGATAACTCACTTAATATGTGTAACTATCAAAAACGTTACATATTATACACATATAAAAAAATGATGCAGTCTCACACACCATGACTCATGGCCATATTTAGGGCCCGTTTTTATTTGGTCTTAGTTTTTCAACCAGCACTAGGTCACACTACTTTACTTGTCTTTAGAAGTTATATGGGCTATCATGAAATCCTAGGGGTTTCACACTACTTAGTGCAATATTGTTTTACACTGAGCTTGTGGCAAATTTCGATGCATAAAGCCTTTTGCATGCAAAAGTTGATTAATGAAACTATTTCATAAAGCTATGCCTTAGAACGTGCAAACATCGCCTCTAATCTTTAGTAAATCTGAGCCTAGTATGCAAATGAAGTTACCCACTCTAGAAGATATGCATTGAATAACAGGAGAAAAGTCGGATGTCTAGTATCACCCCAATCGTTTAGCAAGAACGGGAAAGGTAGCAAGAATGGAAAAAGTACTGCTTATATAGGCTCCTACTAAGAGTTCATAAACTTGTTTGACAGTAGGAGATACTGTCATTTTCAGATGTCTTTCATGAATGGTTTTGTTAGAGAAATATGTTGCAGAAACATGCTGGCTTTCTATGGAAAGCATATTAGTATAAAAAATAAAGCTTTCGATTTCTATCTATGTAACTGGTTATTAAGAAAGTGCAGTAGTTCACCCTAAAATAGTTATTTTGGTGCTGTAGATAATGAATTGACAAGACGGAAGTCGAGAGGAGTTTCTAAAATGGGCTATGCATTTTTTTTAATGTCTTTGCAAAGAAAGTATGGTGTATTAAATATGTTGCAAGAAACAAGCTGCTTTAGAAGATATATTTTTTAAGAGATGGAGCCACAAGAGTTCCACAAGTTTTGATGATAAGAAATTAAATTTCCTTTTTCCATGTAATACTCAGGTGGCAGCATTCTAAATGTAAGTGTAGTATGTTCTTAGTTTTACAGGCAGTCACAAATACACTGCAATGCAAAAATCCAACATCAAGTCGATAGAAGCATCAACCACCATCACCTACCCAAGTGCCCATGGATGAAGATGGACTTGCAATAAAAAATAATAACCATAACATTATCTTACAAAGGCCAGACCTAGTAACTTTGCCAATGCTTGTTGCACGTTCCATGAATGGAAGCCTACCAATAGGGTCCATCTGGAAGTAAGGAATATAGGCAGGAGCTCACAGTGCATTTGTGGCTGCTATAGAGATCTTCTCCACTTTTTGATGTGTTGCTCAATCTGCAATGAAATTCGGGAGCAGACTCTCTCAAGGGCCGTTATGAAGGAGGAGCCAGTGCCAGGTATTGAAACGGTATTTTACATACCGAGGGACCTCTCTAAAGTAACAGTCAGAGTGATTGCCAAAAGCAGGATAAAAGTACGATGGAGTGAAAGGGAGATATTCTTCCTGAAACAAGGCACTGAGTTTGTTAAGAAATAGGAGTGGGGTTAGTTGTGTGCTTCGTCACAGTATGAGATTGGATAATATTGAAGTAGACTAGACTCTAATGACAAAAAGGATACTGACCCATCATTATACATGCCCTGCAGGAACATGATGTTTTTATTAAGCTGCAAGCCACTAAATGTAAAAGTTGCATATATGTTTCAGGACATTGGGGTCTTGTGGGACCCTATATAGGAATTATGTAATTTGGTATGAGCTATACTACTTAATTGATTATTTTAACTACAGATTTTCCAGGAAGAAAGGCAACATGCAGAAATCATTTAAGAAATTCGACAGTGGTTTCAAGTTACATTTTAAAACAATCTGTACATTCAGAGGGTATGCAAAACACAAGTACAGTTTGGAATCTCATTATCTCACTAAACCTCTTCTTGGTCAAATGTTGTAAATAGATAGATTATCTATGTTATATTTGGTATCCAGATACCTTTGAAAATGTTCAAAATGTCAAGAGTGTGGTATCTTTTTTTATTGCTCAAAAGCATGAAAGGATGTAACATATTTGTCCTATATTCCCCCGTCATAAGCCCTGAATTTAACTATTTTAATTCTTTAAAGGAGAGTCAGACGGAGAGAGAGTCACAACCAGGTGTGAGAGTGGCAATCAGGTCTTAGCCCACGTTTAACTCTAAACATCCCTAGACTTTCTTTATTGGTCACCATGCTCACCCTGCAGTCCATCTAAGTACACCAGAGATTGATCTGTGACTTGTTGAAATGCCTATTTTGAACAACAGTGTTTGTAAGAATCGCCTGTGAACAGAATAAAACAATTTCTCTACATCAGCCAAAGCAATCATTACAGGAATTGGTCTTTTTGTAACTAATGGCAAGGTTGCTATCAAGCTAACATTTTCAGTCATAGAGTCTGTTATCTTGATTGAATTATACAATAGGAAGAACAAACTACATTTCCATAGATCCTTGAACTGACTATTACAATACCATGTCTAGATGAAGAAAGACAAAGTGAACAATTCTAAATTTATGAATGCTCCAAACTGGCTGTAATTCATTAAATATTTTCTAAAAGGCAGCGCTGAGTCCATCTTCTACGCTGGCTATGTCTTTGGAGAACATTAGTATTGCAAAACAGTTATCCTCTTCCTCTGGAGGATATATAACTCAATCTTATCTCTTCCATGTGGGAAATTTCCAATTTATTGAAGACCAAACGTATCTCATCTCAACAGTCAATTATTTCATTCTGTGTAGTAATTCAGAGTAAAAATTTAAATATATCTCATATGTATAGGCATTTTGTGTTACTATGTAGTATTCAAAAAATTTCACAGGTTTAATTTTTGCATGAATTTACAAAATGATCTCTTCTGCTGGGGATGTTAAACAGTTTGTATGTGTTTATGCCCTTGCAGTCTTAACATTAAATACAGTAATTTATGTCTGGATCATAAATATAACATTAGGAAATATCAGCCTATGATTCACATTTATTTGTAACTGAAGCATATGGTACATGAATACTGTTTCCTTTATATTACTGGACCATAATATTGGGATCAAATACAGTGAGTGCAAAAATATTGTGGTACATAACATTGGAGGAAATTATATCTTTTGTTGCTTATTTTTAATATTGATGTTCAAATTATCATTTCCTAAAATAGTGTGTTTTTAATTGTAGACATTTTAATTTTGTAATTTGAATCTTTAATAACACATATTTATTTAAATGAATGTGTTGTTATGTGTAATTATTTTGTTATGTTATTTATTTGGAATGTTACCTTTTATTTTTGGGGTAGTTGGTTTTTTTGGGTTTAGTGCCGGTATTGTTTTATTTGAAATATATTTAAAAATATTCATTTTTAAATGATTAATTTGATGTTTATTTTAAGCCAAATTTTACAAATGTCTTACTTTTTAAATTGGGTCCTTTTATTTCGGGTGTATAACTCAAAATTAGCTTTTTATATTTCATGTTATGGTGTTTATTGGGCAGTATGTGGGTCATGGTTTAATTCTATTTTATAAGTAATATTTTAATTTTTTAAGGGTTCAAATGTAATTATGTTCATTGTTGTCTTAATATTTTTTTGAAATGAGGTGCCTTTTCATGGGTGTTTATTTGGGTGGATAGTGTTTTTATAAAATATTTCAAAATTATTTTTAATATTGAAAATGTTATTTTGTTTACTTTTTTGATTTAGTAATTAAAAGTTAAATGTTAAGGTTTATGTATTTTTGGCAGTATAATTCAATTGTATGTTTATATTATGGGCTAAGCGGAGTACTGGGGGCTTGGGTGGATAGTGTTTTCTGGTTAGGCTCATTTTAACATTTTTTGTGGTGGATCATCAATTGTTGTCTTTTTTTATTTATTATAAATGGGGTACATTGTTTTGTATATTTAAATGTTTAAATATGTATATTTTGTATTATTTTATAAATTATGTTACTTTGATGTTTGTGTATTTAGCTTTGTAATTTGTTTATATCCCTGTAACATATACAGAGTTTCTTTTCTAAAATAAAAATTTAGTATATCTGAGCCACAAATTTTAATTTTCAAGATTTTAAATATTTTTCTTAAAGAATAATATATTTATAACTCTCATCCTTTCCAGACTAACTAATGTTATGTTCTGTTATAGCATTTGTAAAGCACATAACTGCCCCAAAAAAGGGGCTTCCCAGCACTGGACCTCGAATGTGAACGATCTACATCTGCCAGCCTGTCAGAGGGGAAAAGAAAGAGGGATGCTAGATGGAAAAAAAGCCATGTCTTAAGGGTTTTTCTTAAATGCAAGTGGTTCTCGGTGTTCCTCATGGAAAGATGAAGCAAGTTCCAGAGAACTGGGGCCTTGGCATGAAAAAGAACAGCCTCCTAACTCAAGGGACAATGGCCAAGTTGAGATCGTCTGAGTGTAAGGGATGAGAAGGTTGGTAATGGGATAGGAGGTTAGGCAAGATGGGGGCCCCCTGGGAGTGCAGGATCTTGTGAGCGACACACAGGGTCTTAAAGTAGATGCGCTTATCCACAGGAAGCCAATGTAGTTTATGAAGAAGACCGGAGGCAGAGCAGAATTTCGGAAGGGAGAATAGCATCCTGGCCACAGAATTTTGGACCAGCTGAAGCCTTCTGGGGACTGACTTGTTGGCTCCCAGATACAAGAAGTTACAGCAATCTAACTGGGACAGAATTGTTGCCTGAATGATGGTTTGTCGGGTTCTGGGGTTGAAAAGGCCAAGAATGGGTTTGAACCACAGTACAATAAAATAATAACCTACCTGGTACAAAAATATAGATAAAGAATCTAATCAACAATTTCAAAGCGCAATAAGTCACGTGAAGCCCAAAGATTCAATACATTCAATCAATCAGGGGTTTATAAGCACGCTACTCACCTGTGAGGGTCTCAAGGTGCTGGGGGGGTGCAGCTCAGGGTCAGCCGAAGAGCCAGATCTTGAGGCTCCTCCTGAAGGTGTGCAGGGTGGGGGAGCGTCTGATGTTGACTGAGAGTTCGTTCCAGGTTTTGGCTGCAATGTAGGAGAAGGCTCTCCCCTGGCTCTGAATCTGCAGATGTGCGGGGTAGGTGCTAGGGTGAGGTCGGCAGAGCGGAGGTGTCTTTTGGGTGCGTGGAAAGAGATTCTTTCGTTGAGGTATTTGGGTCCGATGTCATGGAGGGATTTGTAGGCGTGGGTGAGTAGTTTGAAGGTTACTCTCTTCTCGATGGGGAGCCAGTGTAGGTCTCGTAGGTGTTGGGTCATGTGTTCATGTCGTGGGGTGCCAAGGACGAGTCTGGCTGCGGGGTTCTGGATGGTCTGGAGTTTCTGTAGCAGGGATTTGTTGATTCCTGCGTAGAGGGCGTTTCCGTAATCCAATCTGCTGGTAATTAGTGCATGGGTGACGGTTTTTCTGGCTTCGGGTGGGATCCACTTGAAGGTCTTGCGGAGGATGCGGAGGGAGTTGAAACAGGTGGAGGCGACAGCGTTGACCTGGCGAGTCATGTTGAGGGAGGAGTCCAGAATGATGCCGAGGTTCTGGGCTTGGTCTGTCGGGATGGGTGGGCTTCCGAGGGCGGTGGGCCACCAGGAGCTGTCCCACGTGGTGGGGGATGGTCTGAGGACAAGGACCTCTGTCTTCTCCAAGTCCAGTTTTAGGCAGCTGTCGTTCATTCAGGCTGCGACATCTTTCATTCCTTCTTGGAAGCTGAGTCTGGTGTCTTTGGTGGTCTTCGTGAGGGAGAGGATGAGCTGGGTGTCTTCGGCGTAGGATACTATGCTGAGCCCATGCTGTCTGGCGATGGCGGCGAGGGGGGCCATGTAGATGTTGAAGAGCGTGGGGCTGAGCGATGATCCTTGGGGTACTCCGCAGTTGATCTCTGTGGGTTCGGAGAGGAAAGGTGGGAGTCTGATCCATTGGGTTCTGCTGGTGAGGAAGGAGCGGATCCAGTCGAGGGCGAGACCTTGTATGCAGGCGTCATGGAGTCTGGCGGTGAGAATGCGGTGGGAGACGGTGTCGAATGCGGCAGAGAGGTCTAGCAGGATGAGGGCCGCGGTGTGTCCTTGGTCGAGTATCATGCGAATGTCGTCGGTGGCGGCGAGGAGGGCGGTCTCGGTGCTGTGGTTGCTGCGGAATCCAGACTGGGAGGAGTCGAGTAAGGTGTTCTCTTCGATGAAGGTGGTCAGTTGTGTGTTGATGAATTTCTCAGTGACTTTGGCTGCGAAGGGAAGGAGAGAGATGGGCCGGTAGTTTTTCAGGTCTGTCGGGTCAGCTGAGGGTGGCTTGAGGAGGGGCTTGACCTCAGCCCACTTCCAGTCGTGGGGGAAGATGCCGGATTCGAAGGTGGTGTTGATGGTGCGTCATAGTTCGGGCGTGATGGAGGCGGCAGCTCTGTGGAAGATGTGAGGCGGGCAGGGGCCCGTGGGGGCTCTTGAGTGGGTGCTTTTCATGGTCGCAGTTGTGTCTTTTGTGGCAGTATTCAGGCCATCGCTTCTTCAAAACTGCGCTATTGTGAGAAGCCACATTCAGCTAAGTATCATCTTCCTTGTTGTTTTCTTTTGGAGAGAGTTATATCAATTGACAATTGAAAATTACAAACTATGCTTATCACTTGAAAAGATAAAAAAACAATGACTACATTAGAAATAAATTTATAATAAATTGTGAACTTACCAGAGAATCTCTTCAAGGTTGCACCAGACACCCAGAGAGAAATTTGTTTTAAAAAGAAAAATTAAATATGCAAGGAAAAGAGGTACAGGAAGAAAAATCTAAATTCCACAAGATATGAAAGTGAAAAAACCCAATTACACTAAATAACTCAACAAGATTCAGAGACACCATAATATCACATAAACATTCAGTAGAGGAGCATAAGCCTTAGGTCTACTGGGTACGTAGAGGTCATAGTAGTGACAGAGTATGATATACATATGATATGGAAGTAGTACAAATTAGGTGCTAATCTAATACTGTATTTGTTGTTATTAGTGTCCCTAAGGCTACACCAGATTGAGTGTAAATACATACATATGTGTAGGACCAGAAGAAGTGATCAACTGAAACCAGAGGACTTCAGGCAGTCTTTACTTTGTCTATCACCATCCCTTTTACCCCCTGAGGGCATTGCTGGTTTCCTGCAGGCCTCTGGATCCAGGAAGGGTTCTGGGAAGGGCATTGGGACCATTCAGCTTTCCGCTCTTGAACAAGCCTAAAGGTAAGACGTATCTGACACTCAGGCGGACACAGGAGGGGAAGCTAGTTAAGTGATGGCATAGTACTGCTAGCAGCAGGCAGTATTGTATCACCTAGCCTCACGTCAAGGGCATCAGAGGGCACGGGCAACTAGATATCCTCTATCTTGCTGATGCAATATTCTGCTAGTTTCTCGCAGTGTATGCTGGAGGCGTCAATGGAGTCCGCTGAGAGCACTGGTTTAATAAAGCTATTCATTTGATTAAACATTTCTTTAGAGGGGTTTTTACTGTTCCAAATTGTATTAGCAAAATATTCAGCCCTTGCTTTCAAGATCAATTTATGGTAGGATTTGATGGTTGCTGTGTATTGTAATTTTTGTAGAGGATCGTATGCTTTCCTCCAGGAGCGTTCTAAAGCTTTGCAGTGCTTTTTGGCCGAAATGAGGGACTCATTAAACCAGGGGGCGGCGTACTCCTTCCTACTGGAGACCTGTCTAGCAGGGATGAAAACATCTAAGGCTGAAGTGAGCCAAGATTGCAGAGTGTTAGCTGCCTCTGCGTTAGGGGAAAGCTGTGGGCAGCTAGCTAGCCTGAATAAAGTTGCCAAAGTTTTGAGGGTCGAGCTTGTGGCAGGGATGTTTGACCAGGAGGATCATGAAGTGGTCAGTCCAGTTCATGGGAAGAGGGGTTACGGCCCATAGGGAGATGAGGTTAGAGAAAAACTGGTCTAATAGGTGGCCAGCTGAGTGCGTAACGCCAGACACTAATTGGGTTAATTGCAAAGCAGCGAGATCATCTGGAAAATTAGCAGTATCACAATCATGGGTAGCATCCAAATGAAGATTAAGGTCTCCCAAGATGTTGAAGTTGGCTGATTTAATGATCAGAGGAGCAGTACATTTGGCCAATGCCTCCCTATAGGCTTTGGAAGGGCGGGGGGGGGCGTTAAATAAGAAACCGCGAAAAAGTGAAATTGCTGCTCATAGAAATTTTAAAGATGGCTCTTTTGCTGTCTGGAATGGAGCAATGGGACAGGCTACAGACGGTATGCAGACATAATATCGATGTCTAAATATCGATATACCATTATATCGATGTTTAAATATCGATATGACAGAATATCGACCATCAAGAATATCGTCAACCAGAATATCGACATGCAGGTAAGAAATATCGTTTTAATTAATATCGATGTTAGTAATATCGTTAGTAAAAATATAGGGGCCCATTACGATGGCGGGCGGAAGCACTACCGCCGTGCTGGCGGATGCAAAAACCACCAGTTACCGCCGGCACGCAGCAGTCCACACGCCCGCCCAATTACGATGCGAAAAGCAGGCCAAACACCGCCGGCAAGCCAGCAACACCGTCCGCCATCAAAGTGCGCCCGCACACGTAGCGGCGCAGCACAACTGACACACACCGTCCGACGAAACACGTCCCGCCCGGCGCATAAATTACGATGCCGCAAACAAACGGCTCCCACGGCAAAGAGACACCGCACGTGAAAGAGAGGCGGAAACACGGACGCAGAGCACGGACAACGAAGAAGCGGCACCCTGGGCATGAATCCAGCACTGCAGGCCCTTCCCATGCTTCTGCTGATGCACCACCAAGGACGCAACGTACCGCGGAGACGCAGGTAGGCACACACACAACAAGTGCACGCAAACAGCGCACACAGTGCAAGGGCGGATAAAGCGGAAAACCCCCCACCAGCGCGTGCACACTACACATCCACCATTGCATCCACATATGACACACAGGCCAAATCCTAACATCGCGGAACACATGTGTACACACCACCTGGGACTAGGAACCAACCACCCCGTCACGGCCCCAAAGCGCCGATGACGCCGCCACACATGCGCACAACGCAGAGGCCAACCGCAGCGCCATGCATGCGTCGCACACAGACACAGGGACACAACCAAGCAGCACACACACCAGCCCCACCCCGAACGCACATGACACGTGACAGGCCGGCCACAGACATGTCCCCAACGCCCAATTCACGGACAACACCCAACGCCACACAACCGACGCACACATGTCAGTTAAGTCACGCAACAGCAGGACACACCCCAGTGTAACAAACATGGCGAAGCACACAGCGGCGGCAACACCAACTAGGAGAAGCAGGGCCCCTTCGGGAAGAGGAACGCCAGTACCACACTGAAAAACCCATACCACCCTGCACATATGAACAAGACACATGAAACGGAACACCAAAGAGCCCGGGGACCGACAACAGGTGGCCCAAGAATTACATCCACACACAAGGCCCAACGCAGAGCGGAAAGGCAGCCTGCCGCCCACACAAGGGAGAGCAGACAGAACTGAATGACCTTCCATTCCAACACCGAAACCACAGCCCTACGACAGAAGCCGGTGAATACAGCCATTGTCCAAGAATAGACCAACACAGGCATGCCGAGGAGACCGACCACACGTCAGATAGCGCATATCACAGAAGCACACAACGGACGGGGAAGAAAGAAGAAAACACTCCCCCATGTCGGCCACATGCAAGTTAATTGGAAGGAGTCACACAGCACTGACCTTGAACTGTCTGAGAAGCATGTGGGAAGAGGGCCCGTGTCCTCCAAACAAGCCAACAGAACACAAGTCCTGTCTCCCCACGACTACACAGAGCTCACAGCAACCCCGGAGCGTGCACATTGCAGACTGCACACACAGCCGGAGCACGCCACCTCTACGAACCGCTGCGAAATGGCAACCGCAACACACCTACCCAACTACGCCGAAGAGCTCAAGCTGTACCAAACCAGCACGATACATACATTGGGATGCGATCTCCTGTCCCTGCTGAACGTAAGTTACCGACTGACTTACCGCATCACATTGTTCAGCTGCGTCATGCCCGTCTTCTACTGTCGGAGGTGTCCCTACCAGCATCCCGTCGAGATATGCCTCTCCAACCCGGCATGTCTGAAGGCGGACCTGCTACCACTACTCCTCCCTCTGGACGCACACGACAGGGCCTGCTCTGCCTATGGGGGCATGGCGTATGTGGCCAACATCGCACGCGCACTGAAATGGAACCACTGTGCCTCCACACGACGGATCATCGAGAACAGTTACATCGAATGTCACCCAGCATGCCCCATCATGGTCCTCCAAGGGACAACCTACGAACAACACCTTGACAGCCACCATCCGCTTCATTGGCTGGCAAACATGTACACCACCAATGACATGGAAGCCCTGCTGGACGGCATCGCATACCTGACAACCTGTAAATACGTTGGACCACAACGCAGGTTCCCCGAGTGACCTATGATGTCCAACCCCGCACCCATGCTTAGCTTCCGCACGGACTGGCCAGTCACCACCACAACAGCCATACCAAACGACCGGCAACTGTAACCACACCATCAACGACATCGCCATGACATCGGATATGACCGGGACATGCACACTGTTCCCCATCACATCCAGGAACACCGCATGCATCGTGGGGGCAGTGGCATGGGCTCTGTGTATCGCACCCACATGGACGGAACTGCACGAACAACCAGGACACGACATGGATCCAGCGCCCATGGACACACAAACCGCTCAGTGGACATGAATAGGTCGCCTGGAGTCTGTGGGTGCTGCACCCCTCCCACCCCCGCCCCGGGAATCCCATACCAGGACCTTTGCATGGACGACAAGTGCATACAACAACAACACGACCCCAGTGACTGTGACATGTCCAGTAACCACCACAGTGCAACAACAAGTGGCACGCCGCTGCATGCACGCAAGCACATGCCCTGATGTCATCTCACATGCACGCGTGCATGAGGAACAACCGCAGCAAACCTGTCACATGGAACTGAGATGGACTGTGCCCATGATGCCGAGCGGTCTGGTAGGCTACATGTATACCGTCTGTGTCAAAGTCCGCAGCTCCGCAGCCATACGTAAATGTACATTAGCACAGCCTTGGCCAAGCAGATGTAACCCCACACCCTATCCCATTTGTAATCATGCTCAGTATATCCTCAACATGTATCCCGCTGCCAGTAGTGTCCACTATACTGCATCACAGAGGACAGAAGACTCAATATAATGTTTGAAACCAGAACTGTCTCCGCTGACTCATTTCACAAGTACGAATGAGAGAGGATGAGAATATGTGAAGTACACGGCAGTCGTGACATGACCATGTAGTCCACTGGTATTGGATGTCAACGCAAATGAGTAGCACTACTGTGGAAGACACACATGTGTCGTGTGAAGTCGTATGGACGCAGTGCTCAGGTGGGTGGGTGCGACGGGTAGATGCGCACATGCCAAGTTGGAGCACGCCGTGTTGGGAGGGGTCATGAACAGTACACCACCGCTTCCCTGGGCATTGTGAGAGGACACCTGTCGGGGGGAGTGAACACGTGTGTGCACAGCAGCCGGGCACACGTACAAAGCGGTACCAGGCGCACCGAATGCCCACCCTCTGTGGACAAGCTGGATCCTGTTGTGCGCCCGCCATGCCCCTTGACAAGGCACACACAGCCCCAGTCGACCAGGTGTAACCCCAACATAGTCAATCCACACAGGCGATACAGGGCACGGGATGGCAGTGGAGCATGGTGTGTGAGAGGTCTCCTCGCGCTCCTCCTGGTCATATCACGCAGGCAATAGAACCTCAACGTCCAGCATGGCAAAAAGTCAAATGGAAGTGTAGGGGGGACGCACCACAGCACGAGCAGCACTGACGTCACGGGAGGTGGCTCGCACCATCCCATCCATTGCCCATCATACCAACCACGCCACATGCCATTGCGACTAAGTGCAAGCGCGTGCGCCACCACCCCTGAGCCCTCCCCAGAGAGGCCAAAGAGTGAATGTGTGGGCCATCAGCCACAGACGGACGCGGCATGGCCGCAAGGGCAGCCACAGCCACTGGGTGTCGCAGGTGGCGGATCCGGAAGGCGAAGACTGTGATGCATAGTCCATGCAGGCCGGGTCTCCATTTGGGGCACCACGCAGGTGGACGGCGTCTCGCCACACATCATACCCTGAGACAGCCCACTCGTGCAACTGGACCCACACATGCACTCCTTGCCCTCT